>OU744338.1:133189731-135589731 GCA_916610165.2 Gymnosoma rotundatum | reverse complement strand
TTTTATCTGTTGACATAAAGGTTAATGGACGCAAAGGTGACTGATGAATAATTTGAGGGTTTTCAACTGCCCAGAATCGACTATTCTCGGTGCTTCGTCACTCATTATAATTTTTCATGAAAATAGGTCTTGTCATGGACATGCTGTAACATCCTATTGGCATATGTGTTCAGATGCAAAGTTCCTAATAGTATTGGCGTCGATGTTTCCGCCTTACCGTTAGCCTTACGTTCCCTTGACGTCCTTCCTACAGCATTAGTACTTTATGCGGCAAACGGCTCCCCTACACGCAAAGAAAAGACATGGTTGTGATATGGTCAGAATAACCATTATATGTTCTTTGTAACATTGTTAAATTGCAGACAGCAAATTATAGTTGTATTTAGCAATACTTCAGTCACGACAAACACGTTTTTGTTGACATTTAAGCATTGTATGGTTACTGTGCACAAAACAATATAACATGGATGGTTTTAACGTAAAAAAAATTGAACCACGACCAAAGTTATATAATTTATTAAAAAAAATGTAATATATTTAACCATAATATAGTTTTATTAATCAAATTATTATTATTATAAAAGCAAACAAAATAATGTTTGCGCATAAAAATATTTGACAGAATGCTTTTCTATCAGTTTAGTAATTTTTTGTTAGCTGAAAATTGAAATTGTTTTTATTGTCAGAGAAAAGGAAACAAAATTATTGACCAAATAAACATTAAAAACTAATACACAAAATATGAAAACAAATAACAAAGAAAAAAATTGTTTTTTTTGTTTTGTAACAAATCAATAATAATAATAATTCACTTATATAACATGCCATTTTTAACCATATTATGATGTTTCAATTAACCATTTAATGTTTATATTTTAACATAATTATTTTCTTATTTTTAGATTTTATTATGTTTTTGTTATGCTAGACAACAATACTATGTTTTGTTAACAACCATATAATACAACCATAATATGTTGCTCTTAGATTATGGTTACCTCAACCATGTTTTTTCTTTGCGTGTATTTAACGAATAGGCGAAAAACGTATAAAACTACATTTTGAACTCAATCGAGATTTTCAGTGGTATTTCGTGATTGCAGTAGTGACTTCACCAATTATCGGTTCCCGTTTTATCAAACATTATGATTTACTCATCGTAATCGTCTTATCGATAACACCTCAAAATACGTGACACGACTTTTACCATCAAGGAATAGTACAGAAACTGCTATTAAAACGTTTAATGCGGAAGAACCTTTTGCTGACCTCATACAACAATTTCCCACCGTAGGGTTCAAATCCAAGTCTATTACGAGTATTTCAATAGGATCGATACTACAGGGCGACCAGCTTTTTGCCGTCCACGTCGCCTTTCGTACAAATACATATTTATAATTTTAATTTTTTAATTTAATATTTTTAATTTCAAGTAGCCTTCAGATAGTTGTTTTTCTAATTTATAATTAAAAATGTTTATGAAAACATGTAACTTTAAAGAAGTGCCCGTATGTCCTTTTTATACGATTTTCGCTTCTTTAATTTCGCTACACGTTTGCTAAAGGTTTCTTTATTTTCCTACTTTATGAATAGTAAAAATCTTATCTCCCTGTAGGATATTCTCACATATCCTTTTTTGTATACATTACGGAAACATAAAGCTTATTGTTCAATTTAGCACAAGCTCATAAATTTGTTAATATTAATCGTAATTTTTTATTACATTCTTAAAGAAAGAGAAACAAATCAAATTGTGGCAAAAGGAAATCACAAACAGTAAAGTAATGAAAGGAAATCAACAGCAACAAAAAATAAATGAAATATAAAAAAATAAAGAATAAAAAATAATATCGAGAGAAAAAAAACAGAAACTACTAAAAAACTAAAGGGGCGTTGAAATGTTATGACAAAATGTAACATTGATCGAAAAGGGATTTTCATTTAGCAGCTGACATCTCTTGAGTTCGAGATGCACGACAACTAGATGTGAATGAATAAAGAAATATTTAACTATAAAATTATATTTAAGTTGAATACTCGCACAATGCTAAGATTTATTAGAGTAAAACAGAAATTTTATGGATTTAATTTTTTTTTTTTTTTTTTGTTTCTTCCTTTTAAAATATTAATAACTTGCAACCCAGAAAAGTGGTTACTTTGTAAAAATCATTTTAGATTTACGTTTTGATGGGTTGGTAGTTGGCTTAAGCAGCATAAAATCATAAAAATGAAAAACTAATAAAATCTATCATTCAGATAAAAGTGACAACACATGCAAAACTTTCGAGACGCACGTACATACGTATGTATGTTTGTGTAATCATTTCCATGTACCGCTCCGTTTGTTGTGTTATTCCTTAGGAAAGGAAAGGTGTGTCTTGGGCAGTAAGAATGTAGTTTTAGTTTATTTTCTTTTTCTTTTTTTTATAATTTTTTAATGTGTTATTACAGTTATTGCTTTGTTTTGAGTTGTTGCAATAAAAACCCATAAAAATAGAGGAAACAAACTTTTGCATTTTCTCGCTTAGTTTTATTACATTAATTTTTCTCATTGCACTCTACCGCACTTCGGCGTTCTTACAACTGCCAATCTGCAGTAACATTTTGAAATTTTTTTCATTTCTTTTTATTTAAACCATAAAAAATTGCAATCATCAGTGTTGTGACATTTTCTTATTATCCTTTATTTTTTTATTCCTGCTGTTTAAAAAACGAAAAACAAAACGAGGAGTAGGGAAGAGCACAAACATTATAGTATTGTGCAGTTATTTTGTATTCGTGTGAAATTATGATAAATAACGTTGTTGCCATCAAGCAGCCGGATTATGTGCATCATTTTGAAAGCCATGTGTTTTATGTCTTAAATGGCTGAATCGTATATAAAAGCTGCAGTTACGCAAAACTTGAAAATGGAATTACTAAAAAAAAAAGAAGACAACCTCGTAAAAGTTTTCAATGCCGCATAACTGTGTAAAGCGACCATAAAAATATAAGTGCTCAGGATATTGATGGTTGTTTTTTAATTAAATTAGGTTTTTTTTTTATTAGCTAAAAAACCAAGTTGTCTTATAAAATATTCAAGAAAACTAACGAGAAAAAATTTATTTTACAGCTACAACTGCTAGTTTATTTATAAGATAAATTTAATTATTAATGAGTTTTTTATTTAACGAAAACAAATGTTGCACATTTATGAAATGAGTTTTTTATTTAACATGGATCTTTGGTAGGTAAAAAAAAGTATAGAAAGTGATGTTGTTTAAAGAATATAGCAAAACCAGCTGTAATCACTTTTAAAATCTAAGAATACCATTTTTACCTTTTTCTAAGTACAATTTTGATTAAAAGCATTTTAAGAGAGTTTTAAATAGACGAGTTTGTTTGAAAGAAAAAAAACTAATATGCTTTTTCTGCATTACAGACGATCAACTCGTCCGGAAATCTTATATGAAAATAACTCGAAAAATTAAGTGCTTTTCATAAAAATTTTAGACTAGTAGACCGTCTGTAATACAGAAACAGCACATAATGTGCTGAGCATAATCGGTCGACTCTTCCAAGCAAGTTTTTTATTTGATTAATATTAAAAAAAAGAGATTTCCTTCTGCCTTTTAGAACTAATGAATCAGGACAATTTTATTTTTCAAATATTCATAAAATTGATTTTTTTAAATCGATTCTGCCCATTTTTCCTCTCCTCCACTTACCCCACCTGTCCCTTATATTTTTAATAAACATATCCTCTTGGAATTTATAAATATTTCTGTTTTAAATTTTTTTAAAATCGGTTCAGTCGTAATTACCCATTTTAGTCATAACTCATGAAAGCGTCGACTTTAGATAAACCCTCTTTAGATAAACACGACCATACGAACAAACTCTTAAAATTTAATCGAATTCGTTTTTAACCGTTCGTGAGTTATAAAGTCACAACACACTTTCAAAAATTATTTATATATTATTTGTTTTCAGCTTAAAATTTATTTAAATTTTTTGTTTTCTCAGTTATATAAGTTATTTAACAATAAATTTTCAATTTATTTAATAATTTGTATACACTTTAGGTGCCATGTGCTAACGTCCAAGGACAAAATTTCAATGGACAATTTATCACACTAATATGATACATAATATCCGTCCACGTAAAGTCATAACGTGCGTTGATATAACAGGTATATTTTATGATATTCTATGTAAAAAAATGTAAAGATTTTATAAAGTGGCAAAGCCGGTGTTGGTTATACTATAGAGGTGAAAATCCTTGCATCCGGACGAAGGCCTACTATACCGGAAATCTTTGTCAAGTGAAGCCGTTGTTGTTTTAAGTGTTTAAAAACGATACAATGTCCATGGACATTATGTCACTTTTGAGTGCGACATAAAGTCTATGGACATTATGTCCTTGGACAATATGACATATCACCACATTTTTTGTGTATTTAAAAAGAAGACAACAGTTTTCTCATTAAGTAAATAGTTTAATTACAAATAAGTTTTTTTTTAAATAAAATAATGATATATATATACGAGGGCTGCTCTATATATTTCTGGCCTAATAGTGAAAATGCGAATATTTATAATCAAAAATGGTTTTATTGTTTTTCAAAGTATTCTCCAGCATGATTTATACATTTTTGCATGCGCTCAAACTAGTTGTCGAAGCACTTTTTCCACTCCGATTGAGACACCTCTAAAACATGGTTTTTGAACACTTCAACAGCTTCTTCTGGCGGCGAAAATCGTTGACCACGCATTTTTTTCTTGATGCGCCGAAACAAGAAGAAGTCATTAGGTGCCAAGTCAGGGCTGTACGTCGGATGACCCATTAATTCGACGTTTTGGCCGGTCAAAAACGCTCTGGCTTGAGCCGATGTGTGAGAGCTCGCATTGTCATGGTGAATAATGATTCATCTTCTCTTGTTGGTTTTTCGAGTTTCTCCGATGACTTCAGGCAATCAAATTGTAGTGTACCACTCAGAAGTGACCGTCCTACGTTGCTCAAGCGGAACAGTCGCCACATACCAGTTTTGCCGAAGAAACATACGACCATTTGCTTCGAAGTAAAAAATGACACAAATAATGGACGTACGTGAAAACGTTTTGAGTACGATTATGCTTAAAAATTAAAAACTTTCCAATGGAAATGTCAGATTGCACTTGGCACCACTCAGTATTGCCAGGCCAGAAATATATATAGCAGCCCTCGTATAAGAAAAAAATAGAAAATGTCCAATACTTCAATCAAAAACATTAATTACTAACATAAAAAATCAGCAACAAAATTCCAAAATAAAGCCTCCAAAAGTGAGTGTTGATCTAACATTTAAAGGATTGACAAGATGTATGGGAAACCCTTTAGTTTTTTTTTTTTTTTTTGTTTGTTGCTGAAAATTTTAGGTGTACTAATCTTTAAAATATAAAAAGATACTGCTTAGGAGTCACCCTTTAAATTTAAAGTTTTTCTTTTAATTGTTTTAATAAAATAAATAAAAGTACAATGAATTTTTTAAAGTATCTGTCCATAGAAGTTTACGCAATAAGACTTAAATCAGTTCTTTAAATTGGACACCCTTTAATTTCTTTTTAGTTTTTCTTCCTCTTAGCTCAGTGGGTACTCAGTCTTTCTATTTTAAAGGTGTTCCTGTTGCGGTTCTTAAAATAAGCCTTTGAGAAGAAACCATCTTGCCTTTTGTCGTTATAGTAAACATATTGCTAGTTTTAAGCATCTGTAATGGTTTAAAAGATGAGGCGAAGCATTAACAAATCACGACTTCTTAGGGACTTTCTTTAATTTTTTACATTATTTATAGTTCCTGTGGTAGCAATAACAATAATAGATCCTCTGTAGAAAATTCTAGTACTTAACTAAGCAGATTAGGAGATGTCGGTGTGTGATTAACAGAAGGAAAGGTATTGTAGTGGTATTATTATTATTATTTACCCTTTAAAAAGTACGCTTAAGTACAGATCGTTTTCAATTTGAAGTCCTTTTTCCTGATTTAAATTCTTCTACTATGTCCAATCGACCTTTTGTCAAAATTTTCGAAAATTTTATTTCTAATTAAATTGTAAAAATGCATAAACAAAAGTAATTTAACAAAATAAAATTAATAAATATCAAATAAAATACTTATCCATCGCATCGACCATTTTTGTGATGCCTCTTTGACGTTTGTTTGCGCATCATAAATATCTGTGATGCATTTTAGAATACACGACATTTGCAGTGATGCTAATTGTTGGTTTTTAGAACGCGCTGCGCATCAGATGCAGGGCAGTGATGCGTTTCTGAACAAGCCGATTATTAGGAGAATTTAATCAGAAACACGTTTACGAAATAATCTACAAACAATTACTCTAAAAAGACCATTTAAAATTAGATTATTAAATATGTACCAAATCAGTATCAAATACCCTGAAAAATAGCAGCCATTGTAAAATTTACTACGCATCGTTGTGTGAAATACTTTGCGCAGTTTTAGGTAATTGGTTGGTAATATGTTTGTGTACTGATCGGATGGTGCAACATGATTAGTATTTTTTCAGTTCTGCTTACAAAGAACTGATACAAATTATTGCCGAAAATATTTTTTGAAAAAGCTAAGATTTTTAATAAAAAATTTATATATTTTCCCGAGTACACTACACAATATTCAAAAAAAAAAAAAATAAACTGCAAAACTAGTTTTTAAACATTATGCTCCTTATAGGACCTATGGTCGGCAATACAAGGCAACGGCAATTTTTACATTTTTTGAAAATTGGTATTCTAGTTGTCTGGCGATATGGATTTGGTATTTTGTAAAGAAATGTGACGTTGATATTGCCTCGAATTATCGTTAATATTGTCGCCTGTAATTAAGATGTCATGCACAAATCAAAAAATTTAATAAACCTTAAAAATAGCACAAATAAAATAGGAAATGGGTATTATTGGAAAGAGAGTTTCCATATCTATTTAATTGAAAAGGAAAAGAATAAAAAAATATACTTCCTGAGGTCATAGAAAACGCCTGTTTAAATGTGCTTAAATCATTGAAAATGGTAAGAAATATTTTCCCAAGAATCATAAATGTTGAAACAAAGCATTAGTTTGAAATGGATAACTTTGAATTTATCACATACTTTTCATCTTCTAATTCAAAGATTCTTGATTTCTGTCTAAGAAGTCTTCTTTGCGCCACTAATTTATTCTTACTTTTTTCATCACTGGAGTTGTCGGAAAGAAGTACAATTTTTTTTTAAATTATTATTTTTAACACTATTAAAAATAGTAAAGAAATAAATCAACTCACTCAAATATTAGATATGTGTATTATTTTTTATTGACATTGAGAATACCAAATATGTACTGGTGTTGTTTCGAAGTGATGTTGCCTCAAAGTTGACTACGATATTGCCGACGCCAAACAGAATAAGGTTGAATATATATTTAAGCGTAAATTCTATTAACACGGATTAGTTTTCCAACGGCTAAATAATTTTATCTTTATATTTTTATTTCATAAAAATTTTTATGATTATATTTATTTCATAAATAAAAAAAAACTTTTGTAAACTTATCACCTTAAAAGAGTAGAGTATTTTAGAGCATAACAAAGTAAACAATTTTGATAAGGCTCTGGTTTGTAGTTTTAATTTTTTCCAAAAAGAAAAATACTTTATTATTTATTTAGAATCTTTACTTTGGCTGCAGGTCAGTTATTAATTAAATAAAAAAAATATTTTGAATTTTTTATATTATTTATTTTACCGATATTTTGATCAAATATATGTTCAGGAAAGAATATAAAAATAATGAGTTATTTTTACAGCAGCTTTATTGTTTATCACTGGCCGCAGCCAACTTAAAAGTACTGAATAAAACTGCAAAAGTCGACTAACTACTCAATAATTTCAATTTTAGAACTTCTATTTTCTTTTATATCACTTTTTTTTTTGTTAATATTTGAGAAAATAAAAAATTATTTTGTCCAAATTTTCTACAAAAACAGAGTGAATTCTTAAAATACTTACAAAAATGCTTTTTTAACTTTTGTAACCTTAAAACTTGAAGAATAGAAAAATACATGAATTTATTTTTTTTATTCTTATATTTCATTTTTATTTATTTTAATATAAAAATGCTTAACAAAAATTGATACAATTTCTGTGGACTTAAAACTAAACTAATGCTTAAAAACTATATTACAAAAAAATTTCTTTTTATAAATTTTTAGTTGTTTTTACAAATTTAAACATAAATTAATTTGCGTAAAATCATGTTGACAAGAAAATAAACAAAAATACAAAACAAAATTATTTATCACAATTGCTTTGATGAGTTTTAAAAAATAAAAATTATTTTTTTTTTAATTTTTTTTAAGAAAGATTACAGCAGAAATTAAAGAAAATTAAATTTATTTATTTTATTTAAAACAAAATCCTTTAAAGAAATAAGTTTTAAAAAAGCTGGATAAGTGTTATGGTTGTTGCAGAAATCGGAAAATTTGCCGTCGGCTTTTTGCTTTGCTTATGAGTATTGTAGTTAGATGTACATATGTATGTATTTATGTATATGGTGAGTAGTATTATTTTATAATTTGTACTTTGACATTTTAGTTGTTGGGATTTTCATCACTGGTTTATTGACGGCCTTTTTGAAGTTGTCAGATTTATTTTCTTGTTGTTTGCAGTTTCTTGTTGATTTTAGAGCGATTGATCAGCGTAGGCGTGCCATCTAAATATTGCCTTAAAGTATCATAGACCACCGAAACTACGTACCGCCAGTGAGCTTCACGCAGTGCTAATATTTGCAGTTCCTGTTGCCGGGCCTTGCGCAACAAAGTGGCTTGATCGGGTATATAGAAAGCAACAGCCATTTTAATGAAAATTTGTATTTTGTTGTTGTTATATTTTATTTCGTTTTCTTTTCTTAATTACACAATATTGTTAAAATATTTCTTGGTTTTTTCAAGTCTTTTTAAAATTTCTCTTTATGATGACTCAATTGAATTTCGTTCTGTTAAACACGTCAATTTTATTAATTGAAGTTTTTTTATATTCTTTGTTGTCGGGTGAATTAAAAAAATTACTGATGTTTTTAGGAACACTAACTGATTGTTTGCTTGTCTTATGAAAACTGATTTAAATTTAAAAACCAGAATGGCTTTTATACCTCTTCTCTCTGTCGTTATCATTTGCCTGCACGTGCTATAAATGGAGAGATAAAGAGAAAACTCATTTTTGTTTCAGTCTCTCGCCCGATATTAAAAAGATTTTTGTATCACTCAGAGTATTTTGTTTAACATATTCGAATATCAAGTAATTTTGTAATAGTGTGTGCTTGTTTGTGCATGTCCAGTCAGGGGGTTTGTTTTTATTATTTTGTTGACATCGCTCTTTCGCATTTTTTCGGTAAAACTTTATCAAAATATAGAAAAAGTCTAATTGTATGGCCTCTCAATTATGCTTTCATACTCACACACACACACACACACACACACACATAGCAGTGAATATTTTTAAATTATTATGCTCTCGAAAGGGTGCAAAAGTTACAGGTCGTTCGGAGAGTGTTTTAAAAATGATGGCCCTTACACAATAGTGCGTTTGTGTGTGAGTGCATGTGTATTCTTAAGATTATTTAGGACATTATTTTTTTTTAGACTAGTACACCTTGTTGCTATGTTGTAATATTGTACAGTTAGATAATTTAATATATTAACAAGAGAACATTGTGTAAGTGTCTTTGCTTTGTATTACTAAACATTTAAGTGATTGTGTGTGTGTATAAAGAAAGTGAATGGTTGTCTATGTGTGTGTTCCTACTATACAAAAAAAAAAAAAATCTTATAAAATATTATTTCCTTGAAATTATTTGGCGCCAAAAATTGTTTTACTATAGAACTTTGTCTGCTTTGTAAGCCTAAGGGTGGTTTTGCCATATTCTTGGGATTTTTTTTTCCAAATTACTCCACGACAGACACACTGCTGCCGTAGAGTCCCTTGTAATTTATTTTTATATGATTTTTTTTTCTTTTCCGTCTAATATTTTTACCAGTATTAAGGCGGAGTTTCGCAATCATGTCTGTGGATAAAAGTTGTTAACAACTTTCTCTTTCTATCTTATTAGCTTGGATATTTCTTTCTCTTTTTTTATCACACACTTCTTGAAATCAAGGAGGAGTTAAGTTTTTCTATCCAAATAATTTTTTTCTTTTACTTTTTCCTTTTTATTGTAATATCTTATTACTTTATCAAGCATTAAAAACATAAAACAACATAAATTCTATTGTATTCATATTCTATGGCCATGAAGCAACTGCCTGTTTAGTTGATTGTGTGTGTGTGTTTAATTTTTATACCTGCTGCTACTGAAGTTGTTCAACATAATGATGATTCATCATTTCTGGGGTGGAGTTTCGTTTCAAAAGGTATGATTTTGAAGTGAATTTTGTTGTTTTTCTTTTTTATATAATCCAATTTTTTAGACTTTTTTTCTGTTCTTCTTCTGATTTGTAAAATTTTATCCAAGATGGCTGTTTTGTAAAACTCAAGTGGCATTAAAAGTGTAGTTTTTTTTTTGTTACTTTTGTATTAAGGGCGTTTCATTTCAAAAGTAATATGGATATTTTTTAAGACACCACAAGTTTCTTAAAAAAAAAATAGTTTTTTAAATTTTGTTTTGATTTTGAAATTTAATATAAATTTCGAACAAGAATTAAAAATATTTGGTTTCGTATTTATAAAGCTAATTATCTTTAATAAGATAAAATTTCATGGATCTTAATTAGTACTTAAGTTCTTGTATTTCTGTTTTCAGCTTTTTTAAATCGTTTTATATATTGGGAAAATCATTAAGAAAAAAAGGGAAAGATTCTCAAGACTTTTAAAACGATCTTTTAAGATGTAATAAAAATTTCCCATGCTTAATACAGACCTTAGATAACAGATCCAAAGAAGTAAGAAAATAGAAGCGCTTCCCGCAAGAGTGAGTAGGATACTTCGATGCAGATAAATCCGCACCCATCGTACCTTGCTTTTTGCAAGTAGCAAAATTTATGTGACAAAAATTGTGTTTTAAATATTTTACTGTGACCGTGTTACACAGCTGCTTACGTTAATCTTATATATATTTAGCTGTTATTAAGTTGATGTGTGGAAAAAAATTAGGGCTGCAGAAACTCAAGCAAAAATATCTTTAATAGCGATAAAAACTGTATATTAAAAACCCTAACAAACTTCTTTCAGCATTAAAATTAATAATATTTATTATAAATTTATTATAAATTAGAGTTCTTTTATTTAAATTAATGTAAAATAAAATACTAATAACAGCGTTGGAGACTATTAACATTTTATATAAAAGATTTTTTTTAGAAAGGCGATTTCGCAAGTCTGAGTGAATAAGACTTGAAATGAAAAATAGTATCTCAAATGCGAGAGACCTCATTTAAAAACTAAAGATAGCGACTCACCTTCCTAGGATTTTTTTTATAATTGTCTTACAAGCGCTTTAAAATAAAGTTTTCAAAGGCTTTTCAGAATTTAAACCAAGAGTTTCAAAATGCAGAGCTACATTTAGATTAACTGAATTGTTAACGTCTCTTAAGAATTTATTTAATATTTCGAAATTTTGAAAATATTGTTGTTGCAAAAATAAAATAAACCAGCAAGGGAAAATATTTTTTTTATATAAATAAAAAAAAAAACGTTTTTATAGAATTGAAAATTATCATAAATGATGAGAGTAAAAAATGCGTGTTGTAATTTTGAAAACTGTCAGCAAAGCTATAATGTAAATAATTTGCAAGTACTGGTGAGAGGCAGCTATAAACCCAAAGACCATTTTAGCCGAAGCGGACCCTGTACCTATCTCAGTCCGTTTCCACAACGAACTAATTAATGCAGATCAGATAAATAAATTTACTTACAAATAAAAATAAATTGGGGTTCTGCAGCTAAAGGGCTAAAGCGTAGCCCTGTATCACTTATACTAAAACTTCAACTGAAATTGTATTATTTTGACCTATAGAGTAGCAAGTAAAAAAATTAATTTAAAAATCAAAGGGTGTCTCCATGTGACTTTTAAATAAAAACGTTCACCCGCGTATAAACGCCATAATAAAAATATAATTAAAACTTAAATTAAATATGCTAACTTTTTTAATTACATTGGAATTACATAAATAAAGTTAATTTAACATTATTATAAATTCATAAGTGTTGGTAATTAAGAAAAATATATAAGATTTATTGCCTTCAATGAATTAAATATTGTGAAAAAAGCCTCTTCAATATAAAGTTAGTCATAACACTAGCTGTAATTGATTAAAGAAAATTTTGCTTTTCATTAATTAATAACCGACAAAAGGTCACTAAAAACACTAATATCTCAATTACTTTTTGTCAGCAACAAAAAACACTTATCGACTCATCTTGAAAGGGTCCCACATTTCTTTTTAATTTCTCTGCTTTAAAATATTTAGTTCATTATTTCTTACCAAAAAGAAGAAGGCCATCTTTATATGCTTGTATAATTACAATTATTTTTTATTAAATTTAAACAAAAGATCAAAAATTTTTTTATAACCTCCAAATGTCCTTGATACATTAATCTTCTACTTTTACTTGGTTTTTATCATTATCAAACTTTCTCCAAGAAAACGTTCTTCAATTCAATATGACATCACATTTTACCGTTACACGCTTAATGAGTTACAAAAAAAAAACATATATAAAAATTTAAACAAAGAAAATAATTTTTTAATGAGATTCAGACAAGTTGTTACAACAAAAATTAATCATTTTTACTTGCAAGAGTCTTTATTTAAAACGAATTCTTGATGTAATAAGCAAAAAATAAAACAATGAAATTATATTTGGACAAGCATAGCCGAATGAAAAACACTCTACAGCTTCACATCTCAAACTCATAAGCAGCTTGTAAATAATTAAGCAAAATAATTTTTATTATACACAGAAATAGTGGATTTTATAAGACATCGAGCAAATGATTGACTAAAAAATTTTTTTCAGATTTAAATGTAGGGTATATTTGTTTATAATTGTTATCAAATCAACCACAAAAAGCTTTGCGTTTTATTTATTATCTGGTTCTGTATTTATATAAGTCATAACCTGCATTAACATTTTAGTATCGACAGCGAATACTTCTCGGCATTTATATTTTATACAAAATTTTAAATTAATAAAACAATTAAATGTTTGCGGTTTCTGTTTTTCTTTGTGTATTTTATAACCTGTTTTTTTTTTATAAAATAAATTTGAATTTTATTATTTAAAAGTTTTAAGGCCATTTAGTTTTTGGATGTATTATTTTGAAAAGTTGTTAGAAAACATAACGCTAAAATTTTAAATTTTACGTTGACTGTAATGCTTGCCGTATGTAGGGCTTGAGTTGTACTCGTAACTGGAACCGCCTACTATCTTTTCTTAGTGATTTTTATTCACAAACTATAGGCCATTAGCAATTAATTTTTTTTTTTTCATTTCAACTTAATCTGGATTAAATATAACATTGTTTAGAAGTCTGTATTCGTTTTTTCATTTGGATTAGCTAATCATATTAAAATGGTATGAAATGTTTTGAAAGCCAAACTTGGTAATTCTTAAAATGGTATAGTAATATTAAATAGTAAGTGTGTGTAAACAAAATTTTTTCCTCTTATAATTAAACGATCACAAGTAGGATTATTTGAGAAAAAAGGATTTTATAAGCAGAAACTACATGTGTATGGGATTCTTCAAAGACACCATTTGATGACTGAATTTTATGGTTGTAGGAAAATCATATTATTGTTTTAAATAAAACCATAGTGAAGAATAAAACATTATAATATAATAGAATTATAAAATAAGAAAATAGTATCAAACATATTTTAAGATATTTTTGCATTCCTGTTTATTTATTTCTATTTTTTATTTACTAATAATTTTATATAATTTTATTGTGTTTGACAAAAGAAATCATATTTAATAGATTTACATTAACATTTTTTTAATGAACTAGTAACTTACAAAGTAAGCACTCAAACAATAAAAAAGTTTTCTGTCCAAAGTGAAAACAAAACTTTTTTACGAGTATAAATATTATTATGAAAGTTTATAAAATTAAACCACGAGAATATTTAATTAAATTAATTTATTTTTAAAAGATATCGTGATATTTTTTATCCCGATTAAATTATTAAATTACCGATATTGCTTTCATCACGTCTCGAAAAGAAAATCAAAGTTTAAGCAAAAAACAACAATAATCAATAATGATTTTATTTTTCTTTATCCACTGTATAATGATGACTTTTTTGGGCTTTGTATACAGGTAACAGGTGATGAAACATAAAATATCACAAAACACTACGATAACTTATTTTTGTTCTATATACGGGAATTTCCCAAATTATTAAATTAAAACATGGGAAAATGTAATTAAATAAATTAATTTTTAAAAAATATCGTGATATTTTTTATCGCCATTAAATTATTGAAATGTAATGAAAATTTATAAGTGGAATTTTTTTATGTAAATCTATGTTAATTATGCTTGATTCCCTTTAGTGTATGTATAGTTCATGATATTCTTATAAAATATTTATTATTTTAAATGTTTAATACTGAAAAATAAAATGTGTTACATATCTATATGGCCACTTCCTACTACTCATAAAACTCGTCATTGGATTCTACCCAAATTTGGTATAGAAAATTCAAGACGGTTTTTTCTCAAGCCAAATGAGAATTATATTCTACCCAGAAAGAAAAAGACACTAAAAATTTTAAAGTTAAAATTTTAATTTGCTCTTTCATTTTTGTGCATAAGGATTGCCAGTAATAAATTTCTTTTTTGAGTTTCAAGTAATAAATATTTCATGTTGTTATCAGGAATCAAACATATTTAATGTATATTACAATAAAGTATTATAAATTTTTCCTTTAAAAAATGCACCACTGGGACTCTTTAAAATGTATCGAAATCGGGCTGTATCATGCAGTGTGCTTAAGACACGTCGAGGTATTAAATTTGAGTGTAGGCTGATATTATTCTAGTCTTTAATATATAGACCCTAATAAATCTAAAAAGTTTTCAGATTACTTAAGAGATATTTTGAAATTTTAGAAGAAAGTAATGCCAGTTAATAAATTTTGCACCAAATAAGAGTCAATAATTTTATCAATATGATTAATAATTATATTTTAAGCAATTGAAGGATTTAATTCTGGGTTAAGTTCAGATATATTTTAACTTCTAAAAAAGAAAAATAAGTACAAATATTTGTGTTCATTCCTAAATAAAACAGGAAAACTAGACACCAGCTGAATGTGATACGTCATTTTGTAGTCACTACATCCGACAACAGCATTTTCCGCATCGGTCTATTTTAAGTTCTGAACGCTGGAACGCGAGGCATATTACAATCAATTAGTATTAATTTGGTTTGAACAAAGCCCATAGCTTTCTGTTTACCGTTGGATTATATTTACCATAACATTCTGAATTATAAATCGAACCCTGAAAAAAAAAGAATTGTCAAGTTGAGACCTGCTGAGCGCTTTACTCAATGTAGCCATTCAGGAGAAAGGTAAGCATTCAAGAGGTAATCGTCAATTTCTTCTTCCCGCATTCTTTAATTATAATTGTTCGAAAGAGCAATTGTACATAAAGAAATCTCCTTTAAATGTAAAGGAGATTTCTTTATGCAGGTTGGCCACAGAAAGAAACGATGTTCCCTACTCTGCCAATAACAATAACTCTATTGTATTCAGTGTTCTAGTTTTGGAAATTTTCCAAAACGGATTGATTAAAGAGATATTTAAGATACTTAAGAATGTAAACTTCTCAAGTCTTAATATATCACATTAAAGCGTTTCTAGAAAACAGAATTTTATCCCTTTCGAAACTTTATAGTGAATTGTTTTACTTAATGAAATAAAAAATAAAATACCATCTTGTCCCGTTTTAAACAATCTGTGAATTTATAAAACTTTTGTAATACAAATTATCCAAAATATTAATTTAAATTGTGTGAAAATTTATTATTATATTGGTGTAAATTTCAAATTAAATAAAAAATTAGTTTATTATTCTTTCCTCAAGGCTAAAAAAAATCCAATAAAATCATAATTTTTCCTTACCTCATGCGGGTGTTCAATTATGGATAAAAATCAGCTAAATTCAAAAGATTTATAAATTGTGTTCAACTTTTTATTACAGACGTGTGTCAACGCTAATAAACTTTGATAAAAATGCATATAAATTGTGTGAAACATCGAAAAAAAAATGTTGAGACTAATTTGCATAAATAATTGCATTTATTCTATTTTTTCTTTACACAAAAAAAAATAAAATAAAATTATTTAAAAACTTAAATTTTGAGAAGCGTTAAAATTTATTTTTTATTACTTCTCTATTATAAAAATTTTAATAATAAAATATTTAAAACCCTTATTTCCCATTAAAAATGAGAAATTTTTATTATTTAAGCACAAATTTAAAAAACAGATAAAGGCAATTAACACTTACATGATAATTATTTTGAAAAATATTTAAGAAATAAAATTACTAATAATCTGTTTAACGCGCAACCAACCTCCTCTTACTTAAATACCAAATAGTATAAATCATAAAAATGTATGTAGTATAATAATAAGCATGCTTAAGCATGCCTTACTTATAAAATAATAAATACGTTTAAACATTTCTTATCTTTTCATCAACTAATAAAAATCACAAAATATTTTAGAAAAACAAAGCAAAAGAAAAAATTGAACAAATAGTTTTAAAAACATTAGAAATTGATAAATCATAAGCATAAGTAATTGTTGTTGTTTTTGTGTCTAGAAAAAAATATGCCTAAGTTAGCAAAAAGGTTCAATAAACGGAACACACACAATTGAATCTTTAACATACTTAATCCACAAACTACACGTTTCGAACGTTTTGATCGTCGTTTTCTTAATCTTGACCAATTTTATTGTGTGAGTTCATGTTTTGTTGTTGATGTCGTTCTGTTCGCTATTGTTTATAATTATAAACGAAACAACAAAAACAATCTTATCTTAATATCATTTTCATTAACTGTCGTTTACTTACTGACCCGTCTTCTGCTGTTCGTTTGCTTGACAGACACCGGTTGTTAACAAAAATAAATCGTTGAGTTTAACCCATTAGTGGAGTTAAGGGGTCTAATTGATCTTAAATTATTCTTTATTTCCAGACTGCAATTTTCACTTACGAATTGAGCCCTTAAAAATATCTCTTCTATAAATATTTTTAACGACTAAAAATTTATATTTCCAGTTATCAAAAGCGATAAAAAAATTAAAATTCTTTTTCCATTATTTATGTCTTATAAACTGTAGGAAAAGTACAAAATATCTAACTGTTACTTTAAGAACTATGTGAACTATGTGACATCACTGAGCGGCTAGAGAAGGATAAGCTCTACTCCTTCAAGTACATAAAAGATATATTTCTTGACAAGACTTAATAATTAGAGTAGGAACAACTACGCAAATCGGTTATAATATCATGATTTACGGAGAAGTGGATTAATTGCAAAAAGATTTAAGTTTCAAGCAATAATCACTATTTATCTAGAAAATGGCTTCTAGATCATTACAAAATTTTTCAGGCAACGATTATTGGAATTAAAAATTTTATGGATGAGTTGAACAAATTCTATTTTCGGGTTCACAGATCATAAAAGATGTAGAGTTTTTAATTTTTTCTTGCTTACTCTGAGTCTGAAAGCTTAGATATAGAATTTCCAAATAATTGTGGCACGCGAATGTTCCATGGCTAGAAATGTAGTTTCATCTATACCGAAACTGCCTTAAAAGATAATAATGAATTGATTGTAAAGATTTTGCAGCAGCTTTTAAAAATTAAAAAAAAACAATTCTTTGTAATTCGGACTAGAAATCATATAAATGAATACGCTTCAATACCCATCAGACTCAATTTGTCCGATACTAAAATCTTCTTACAAAGAAAGTCCACTTAATGCTTCATAAAGAGCCTGCGTCTGATATTATTCTTACTACTTACCTTCTTAACTAAACATCTTTTATAAAAGAACATGCCTGATGTTATGATATATTAAGCCCTCAATGGGTTAAAGAACTATACGTCGTTGTTGTTTTATTTTGTACGGCTTTTATAATTAGATTTTGTTGTGTTTAACATTTATTCACATGTTTCACTTTACAACCCAAGAGTTATTCTCAAACAAATACAAACTATTGTGTTAAATGAATGCAATATCTTGCACCAGATATTATCATTTACCGATGAAGTTGATGACTCATCCTGTAAATAGCGTCTTCTTTTAGTTTCAGTGTTTTTTTGGGTTGAATTTTTTATTTATGTTTTTATATAAATTCGTGTAGATTTTTTTTTTTTTTGTTGCAAAACTGTTGTCTTTTTTTTCTTTTGCAGAAGAAAAGGAAAATATTTGAATTTAATACTTCTGCTTTTTCTATAGTCGATTATTTGTTTTGGTTAATAAATAAGTCTGAATATTTATAGTATGTATTTATGTATGTTTGTACATTTGAATATATAATTTTTTTTCTTAATTTTTCGTTCTTATTTATTAAGAAACATGCATAATGAGAAGAGTTGAAGAAAATCATTTTATTAGGTATTGCATTGAAAAAGGGCAAATTAAAATTTGAAGAGGGGCCTTCATAAATTAAACAACGGATTTAATTTAAAAAAAAAAAATTATAGGATTTTTTCAAATAAAAATATCAGAATTTTAATTCGGCTTGAGTTTACGCATATTTTAATTTCTAAATTTATTATTTATTATTATTGAAAATTTTTGTGATAATTTTTAAAGAAAGCAGGATACGATAGCACAATATAATGTAGCGTTTTCTGGGTCACTACAGCCGACAACAGCAGTCCTCCCTTCTAACTACCTAAGGTTCTGTACGTTGTAAGCATCATCTTTTAACCAGTTAATTGAGGAATTATTTAAAATAAATGAATATATATAAATACGATTTTTAAACAAGATTTTTTTATAAAAATGTAATTTTATATTTTAATTATTTATTCATTCAAGCAATTTAACACATTCTTAATCTTTAATTTTTCGTTAAAGAAATTTCATTATTTTTAAGTTATTCCTAGGTTCGTTTTCTCAAAAAGAAACTGATATTTCTTTGGAACAAAAATTTTTTATATTTCTTAGTTATTAAGAGAACAACTAAATAGTAAAAAAAATTACTAGAATATTTTTTATCACAGACATTTTCAAATTCGTGAATAACATATATAAATAATATATATATAATAAAATACAAAGCACAAAGTACACCAAAGTTACTGTTTCGCTTAACTAATGCACTAATGTTTTATTTCTAGTCTACAGTAATAAACTCAAGTTCGACAAAAAATATTAGACTGACGATGAAAAAGCTCTAGTAGATCTATACGTATATATAATAAAACTGTCATTTCTGTACATGAAATATTTTTTAAAAATTTTTATGTTTGTGTTTACAGAACTCTATAAAAAATATTTAAAAACACATTTTTCTAAATTTGAATTTTAAGAAAATTTTAAATAACACGAGAACGATATCGTATTGTACAATAATTGATATTGCATAATAAAATGTATAATATAATAATGTGTATATTATATTAGTACATTGTGCAATATATTGAACAAAAACAAAAGTTTTTTGTTGACACCATTATCATTTCATATTGTAAAATTATTTAATGCTAAATTGTTTACTTTTTGAGGTTTTATAACATTTGATAATTTGTTTAAATGTACATACATAAGTATGTTTGTATGTAGATTATGTTCACTTTGACGTATATATACTGTAGAAACATTAAACCATATTTAATTTAGAGATATTGAGCAACTTATTTGGTAGAGTGGAGCAAAATGACAGTAGTACAAGCAATAAAGTAGTCCACGATATTGCCTTGTCTTTCGGTGCCTTAAACAAATGTATCGCTCATTTTCGTGATATAATTTCTAGATACATTTTTATAACTCGTGTGTCACTTAAACTTCATCAGGTATGAACAATGTTTGATGATATACGAAATTATTTGTTAAATTTTTCTAAAAAATTGTCTGGGCCAATAATTTGTTATTTGAAAGACAGGATTTCCTAGAAATTTCCCAATTCTCAATTTCAGTAAAGGAAGTGAGTGAGAAAAACCAGTAAAGCTTGAACTCACTTGTCCGATGTGGTGTTATATATGAAAATCTCATAAGTAGACCAATACACAATTTTTATCTCAATATAATTTCATTTAATTTTTAAATTTTTTTATAATTTAACTTTTTTGAAATTAGGATTTAAGCTGTGGATATTCACCCTTATTCTAGTTGTCGACGTCGTCACATATCAACATTGATATGTGTCGACGCATTTGATTTTCTATTCTACTTGTCGTTATTGAAACCTATCGATTACTGCTTAAAGATTTTTTGCATTCTATAACAAATGTGACGACGACATTGTATTGGCGTAACTCTGTTTTTTGTCGACGGCGTTTTTCATAACGACTGGAAGTGATTAAAACCAAACATAACATTGAAAATGTAAAAAAGTGAAGGTACAAATGCAAATCAATTTGAAAAATTGGTGGAAAAATTGCAGAAGAATTCATCTCTTGTACTGGGTTTTCACAGAGCCACTGCTTCATGCAACTTTAAAGAAAAATGCGAAGAAATTGGAAAAAATTTAAATTCTCTTGGTCCGCCTATAAGATTAGCATATTGATGGCAAAAGGTAACAAAATAAAGAATCGAATAGGGATTTATAAAAAAGTTTGCAAAAATTACTTTTAAGTTATGGCAAAATTTAAAATTTAAAGTGAAAAAATATATAGTGTTGCTAATAAAGCCACTGGCACCGTAATGTTTAAACAATTTTCACTTAGTATAATCTAAATTTAATTTTCACTTAGTCACCTGGAAGAAGCTGTGGCAAACCTTCTTGAAAAAATGGCCATCCAACAATTAAACTGATTTACTGCAAAAGCACAGGCAGGAACAGGCCAGACATATGTACGATGCGATCCGGCAAATTAAAAATATTGCAATTCTGCCTAAAAAGTTTTCTTTCCAACACAAGTTTATGTTTTTTCGAGCTTTCACCATCAATTAATTCAAAATTTTCTTCACCTACAGAAAAAAATTTTACCATAAAATTTAACAAAAACTTGAGGGATGTGAATTTTCATTTCATAAAATTGATAAACCGTCGACGTCGTCACAGCAATGTTATAGAATGCAAAAGTTTTATTGAATTGACGCCGATATTGATACGAAATGATATTGATACTAAAACGAAGACGACAACGACGCCGACTACTAGAACAAGGGTGATTATAAATGAATTGAAACTGTTTTTGGCTCATGTTGTTTTTTTTTTAGTTTCAAAGAAAACAAAAAAAAAATTGAACACCAGCAGAATGCATTTTCTGGATCACTACATCGTTCATCAGCATTCTTCGCATCTATCTACCTTAGGTTGTATACATTGCAAACATCATCTAGTTAGACGTTCTAAAAAAGGTTTTCAGAAATTAAAAAAAAATTAACTTAAGCCAAAAACCATTTCAATTCATTTTTTAGAAATATTAAAATCCTATTGCAGTTTTATTAATAAAAAATTATAAGTTCATTTTACTTCTCTTTTAACAACAACAAAGAAAATTTAAAAATAAAGTGGATTAAATAGCAATAAAGCCTTATCATGTTAGAGGGCTCTAAAAATTATTACACATTTCTATATGTGTTTACAAAACAAATAAACCAACAGTTTTCAATGAAATAAAACAAAATTAGAACAACAATAAAAACAAACAAGACATACCAAAATGACTAAATAAATGATCTTTAGAAAATAAACCAAACATGACACTTTTGTGGTGATGATCAAATGCCACCAGCTAAACAGCCACCAAGAAGCCAAAAGACGTACAAGAGCCATGTGTGTGTATGTCATATCATTTCAATTTCATTTAATTTTTTTGACAATTTCACAAAATCTTTAACATTATTTTATTTTAAAAACGATCTTTATGATGGACGTGAAGTATGTTTTTCTAAGACAACATGAGAGTACAAGATAAAATGGATTTGTGTAATATTAGATTGATGAAGCTTGTAAATAGAGTATTTTCTATCTATAAGATGTTTCTATCACTTACTCATTATTTTTTGAAATATTCTGTTATTTTATGTTGTAAAAGTAAAAGTATCATTTCTATTTCTACAATGATGCATTGCTCTTGTGTTGAAATTTCATGTCATTTTATTAGTTTATAATCAACAAAGAACAAGCACAATTTTTTTGGTGGGAAGTTAAGAAAATCAATGAAAATAAGTTTAAAACCAATTGCACCATATCACTTTGATTAAAATATGGCGTGACTTTATAAAAAATAACTTTCTCTCCCTGAAATAGCTTTGCACGCAATCGAAGCTCTTTTCAATGCATAAAAGTTAATCAGAAAGGGAAATAAATGAATGAAATAGTTGATGCATCCTTAGATCATCTCTAGACTCATGGAATAATTAGTGAAATGGTACAGAAGCCAAATTGGCTCGACACCTTTTAATCTGATGGAGTTACAGTCAAATGCTTCTAGAATTTACTTGTTGCTATTCGCAAATGATGTTCCACTAAAGACATATCTTTCATTTTTCTGCCTTGTAAAATAATTTCAGGATGTCTATTGTAATACAGCCCTATGAAAGCCTCATATTGTTTCTGCATTGCTTTTGATATATTTTGTAATATAAACTCCTTTCATCCACATTGTGATGAAATCATCATAATTTTAATAGTTTATTCTGCATGCTTTTATATTTAATGTCTCGTAAAATTAAATAAATTTACATATTTTTTTTTCTTTGCGCATAAAACTAACTCCACTATCTTACTATTTTCTTAAATAAAAAACTGGTGTAATAAAATTTATATCCTTTGATTGATAAACAATATGCAAATGTCTTAAACCTTTTGAAGAAAAATAAATAAAATCTCCACTTTAAGAATAATTTAGCATGAAACCGAATAAACAAAATAACAACTATTTTGAATTCTTTTAAATAAAAAACAGTTTTTTTTTTGTATTATTAAGCTGAGAAATGTTGTTTTTTTTCATGCTTTTTATTTGATCTCTAGACATTTTAGAATAATAGTTTTACAACATTTCAATATTTTATGCCATTTTATACAATTTTCATGTGTTTAGATAATTTTTTTTTCTATCAACTCTTACATTATGAATGTCATAAAAATCAAGAGGAAATGGTTGTTAAATCACTGTGTTAGAATTTTCTAAACTCGGAATGGGGTTAAATGCAAAGTAGCTTGTTGAAATCTGTTGGCTGCTGTCTAGTCTTTTGTTGTCGCTTCTACAATTTATATCAATGTCATGAAATTGGATCATAAAAATATTTTTCTACTACGTTGGCCATAAAAATTGATAAAAAGAGACACACTCTCTGCCACTGGGAAAAAAGAAACGATGATAATTTAAATGAAAAATCTCAAAATTTATTACTTTTAGTTCATTTTGTAAAAGCATTCGCTCGCTGGTGCTGTTAGTTGTCACCAAAACTGGATTAACTATCATTTTAGCGAAATCTCTAAGTGGTGCTATAAAATCAGATATGACTCTAAACTGTATTTCAATATAATTTTATGACTTTTTTTCTTGTTTTGCTTCTCTGTTAGAAGCCATGATTTGATGTCATCTTTTCTTAGTTTGGCCTAAGTTCCCATGTAAGTGAATAAATAAAATGGAATATGTGACTATTTTTCTTTATTTAGAAGTTCGCACAGGGTTTTAATCACGTTCATTACATTAAACTTTTTATTATAATTTTATTTATATGAATTCAAGGAAGAGTCTTTTTCATTTAGAAATTACTTTATTCATCATTGACTGGCTGATGATACAAATGGATGTTGTCTGACAAAAGAATTATTGTAGAAAGGTTTTACGGTTTTATGTTTTTAATCATAAATTTAAATAAATTTATATGCAAATAGTTTAATTGTTAATGGTATGGAGTGATGTAAGTTAAAATTTTTTCTAGTTTACAATAAATTTTGTGAAGGCTTTTAGGTACCCAAAAATAATTAGAAAAGAAAAAATTCCCTCTGATGTATTGTAAACCCAAGCAAGATATAGATGATGCTGTAGACCGAGTGAATATTGAGTTACACGATTGCCGCTAATGCACCAATTTTGCCCAATTTTTTTTTTTTGTACTAAATTGCCGCATATTAATGAAATAATCCCAATGATTTTTTTAAATCATTGTGTACAAATTTAATTTTCGCAAAATGGCAGAAAAAAAAATTTGGTAACAATAATTGCCGCAGCCTAGTCACACGGTTATGAATTGTAATTATGAGAAACAGCTGTTGAGTGAACGTGAAAAATAAGTTCATAAAAATTTTTTTTAACGAAAAAACTGCTTCAGCTGTGTTTATTACATGTAAATTAAATGTACAGAAAAATTAACAAAAGAAAATAATAAATATAAATATGGTGTTCTTCCAGGACACCAGGATAAGGTCACTTATTTCAGTATACAACCACGATGAAGGAACAATCAGCTTCTTCTTTTTTTTGGCATAGCAGTTTTGATTATAAATTCAAGAATTAACTCATTATACTCGGTGGTCACGGAGTCATCCATGACTTTAAATATTTTTTCACTCAACTTTATATTAAAACTAAAATTTATTATAATTTTAATATAAAATAAAATTAAATAATTTGTACTTAGAAAAACAATACAAGCGCATAAAAAAACAAGTTATTTACCGAAGTGTTTTGTTAGCTTCTATTACCGCACGAGAACACAAAAAATACTGGTGCATTTTTGTAATTTATATTGCCACATGACTTCTTATTGGCCAGTAACACGATTGCAGCACCATAGTTGCATTTTATTGGGCAAAACTAACACAATATCGGCCTCAATTGCCGCATGTGCTAATTGATTGAGAAATCATACAGAGCATTGCGACAATCATGTGATCCTACCTTTAGTCTATTTTAGTAATAAACTTTATTTGCTCTTGTTTAATTTCCCATTCACAATTCATCAGACGGGCATAGTTAAAACTGCTGATAAAATGATCCTGTAATTTTTTCTTTCACCGAGTTTGTCACACAAAAGAAATTCGGGGCTGTTAAGTCCATGAAGTAATAGACCATATTTCGCAAACAAAATCTTAACCTAAAGTTGTCTTTGTTCACTCTGACTTGTTGTAGGGCACATGCAACCAATAAATCTTTAGGACTTAATCCTTCAATAAGAAAACACACATACATCATTTTCATATATGAATTTTATTATGCTTAACACATCACTAATCACATAAATTGTCTATAATATCCTTTTGCTTAAAAATCCTTTATTTTGTGTTGCAAATAATTCTTATAAATCTTATAATAAATGTTCAGCAATTAAAATGTTTGGTTTTTGTGTCATAAATAATTTAATGTAAATTCGTCTTAACATTTTTAAATGGATAATAATTCACAAAATGCTCACACACTCAAACACAAACACACATGCATTTGGAGATATTAATGACATGACAATAACTACGTTAATGATTGAGAAGTGTCTGTAAAATCTAAAAATATTTTTTTTGTTCTTAGGCTTTTAAATAGATACACACACATACACACACTTACATATGTAGCTATAATCGCACAATAAATTTTCATCGTAAAAGTCCAACTCATAACTGAAAATGCAATTTCATTTCAGTTTATAATGTTCCCTCTTCAATTCGTTTATTGTATGTGTATGACTAATAATCGTTCACTTCAAAGCTACAGTGGCTAAAAAGAATAAATATACATGAACCATTAATATACATATTTACATACATATATGTGTATGTAGATACATCTGTATGGGTATTCTATATATCTGCACTTACTCATTCCTTCATTAGCAGTCGTTAATTCTTGTATCTATTCTTTGGTTAAATGTAATAAACCCTGCGTAACAAAAAGCTTGATTATTAGTCGAAAAGCTTTGCACACCATTAAAACTAACACATATACAGTGGGTTGTAAAAGTATAATGCACAATATTAAAAAAAATTTTGCGGCAAATAAATAAGGTTCTTAATACTGGGAAGTAACTTTTAAAATAAAACTTATTAATAAAAACAGTTTTTTGATAAAATATATTTATTTTATAAAAATCATACGTTATAATAAGAACATTGTCTATTATTTATATTAATTTTTAATAAAGTACTTTTTTACAAAAACTTTTTTTAAAGTACCTGTCATAAATAATACTTTACTGTAAGCAGTATTCTTTTGAAGAACTCTATAACACTTCCTTCTTTTAAGACATTTTTTAGAAGAAATACTTTTTTAAGGGTTTTGAAAGAAATTAAAGAAATTAACTTTTGAAAAACCAGAACTGAGATTTTTGTAAAGTGTATGTGTTAAAAGTACCTTTACATAAAAATTCCTATCAAAAAATTGTTGAGGTGATCATTTTAAAAAGTATATCTTGAAGATAATGACTTTTATAAAACGTGTTTTTTATAAATTTTTTAATAAAAAGTTTTTTTATACCTTTATTATAAACAAAATACGTTTAATATTACAATATTTATTAAAAACATTTTTTACAAAAGTACTTTTAAAAAAGTGCCTTTATAAAAGTACTTTTTTGTTAGACCCAAAACCAATTTGCGCAAAAAGTACTTTCTACAAAATTGCCTTTTAACGATATATATCTTATAAATAGCATTTTTATAAAAAGTACTTTGTATTGAAAAGTCCTTTGTAACAAATATAATAAAAGTTGCACTTGTCCGAAAATTTCTGTTACTCAATGTAAATTTAACTACTTGAACACAAATTTAGAAACTTATAGACTTGCGAAATTTATTGTTATTTAAGTTTACAGTCTAGATGGTGTCATTCATACATACAATAATATACTCGTAAGTATATGTTTTACAACATATAAGTGTTACATTGTGGTATGATATTGGTCGGTGACCATCCTCTATTTCCATTCTATTTAACATGACTGCCTTCATCAATTGTCTTAAATCCCATGAGGAATTTGACAATAACTCATAAATGGAATTTCGCGTCCGTCACGGCTAATGTGTGTTCATAAAAATATAAATTGCTTAGCAATTAGTTTTTAACAGTCAGCCATTCAGTCAGCTAGTCGAGCTTATGCACAAATGATTTTTAATCCTAGTAAAGAATAACCAGACAACAGAAATCTATTAAAAATATTTTCAAATAAAAGTTATTTACTTTTCTAAAGAATGCATTGGGAATACAATGACAAACAATTAAAATGAAATGCAATCATGTTAACAGCGAAAAATAAATTTAGCTTCCAAGCTAAGATTACAGTTAAAGTTTTATCGCTCTATACAAATATTTGTTTATTTAAAAAACAAATCAATCTTTAAGCGAGTTTTCCCAATTTAAGCCGATTAAAAAAAATGAAAATTAGCCGAGAAATAATTAGTAGACCTTTAAACATTAAGGAGCTTAAAGGAGACTTCACTTAGGCGAAAACTTTATATGTATTTAAGCTTAACAGAGATTAAAAAGCATATGGGATAAACGTTAATAAATAAAAAAACTTAACTAGAAATCTCATAAAATCCTTATTAACGTTTATAAAGACTATCCCCTTGAAGCTGTATTGATGTTATTTAATTGCAACCAAACGTCTTAATCACTAATGTAAGATTTTAAGCTCAGAAAAAATGATTTTGTATTACCCTTTGATTAATCCTTGATAGCAAGCTTAAACAAATCGGTAGTAAGATCTGCTATTGAAAAACTTAATAAAACTGAAATAATGTGGATTTATCTATTCCTTAAGTTTCTAACAAAATGTCTGCAAATTTGTTGTGATTCTTCCCCTTCTACAGACTGACCTCGTTAACTAGCCCATTAAGCCTTTATTTATTAATATTTAATGAAAACAAAAGTTAAATGATTTCTACATACCGCTATAAAAAAGATAGATTAAAAAACTGTACCCTGGCATAAAAAAACGCAAACTCACACTCAAATCAACCGGCAGGACGAACATTCAAGGTGGTTGATAAAATTCAGAAAATTGTTTTAGCAGTAACGAATTCAAAATACACTGCACAAAGAGAAGAAATATGTATATTGTTTTAAGTTAAAAGAAGTAAGAGTGACATATTCGGCTAATGCGAATCTTATAAAGCCCTCTCAATATTTGTAAATTTACTTTAGTGTAATAAATCCAATTAAAAAAGCAAATATTGGGGTGACAGAGAATTAAAACATAAGAAAAAAAATTAAGTACTATTTATAATTTTACATGTCACCGGCTCATAATGGGTTACGGATTTTTTTTTAATTTTAATATTTCCTTAAAGATCGCTTCAAAAGCTTTAAAATAATTCCCATATTGATATTTTTACAAAATTTTTAAATTTCAGAGGACCGTAACTCGCAAAATATAGGCGAGCGCCAATTTTTTCACTTGTGTTTTTTTCTTTCTTTTAATCCTCAATTACTTCATATATTCTTTCCTTTTTTTATTGGGGGTTTTTTCACTAAACTAGATTTGTTTCAAATGATATGGCAGTATTAGAGGCAGGAGTGATGTTTTGCCCGTTGCTTTAAAGGGCATGCACCGATCTTGATATTTTGTCAATAGAAAAATTTTCGTAACTCTATCTGATCAAATTTCGTATTTAAGTTTTCTCTAGATCATGCAGTGCCTAGGTAAATTTCAACACGAATACGGACGGACAGACTGAAAATATATACTTAATGCGTATCGGAAATGGATATTGTAGAAACAATAAACGGAATGACAAACTCAGATATAATCTTTTTCCACTTTTTGTGGTGAAGTGTATCATTGAGAGTTTTCGGAGGTTCATTTTCTTACCGTCAGGGAATTACAGGTTCTTGAAGAGACTTTAAAACTACCTGTTTTTGTACTTTTCAAACAAAAATTTTTACACCTTTTTGTATTAATTTTTTTTAGCACTCGTTTGACTTTACCCAAACGTTAAAGCGTAGCGCACTTAAACCACCACTAACTCTTCATATGAACATCAAGCTTTAGGTGATGGGAACATTGTACAAAAAAAAAACACAAAAAACAAAAAGTCAAACAAATAAAACAAAGTAATCCAGCAATCAGATACAAGTAATTAAGCAAAAAACACAAATAAACGAACAACGAAAAATTTAAATAAATATTGAAGTCAAATTTCATACACACAAAATGTACTCTAATAAAAACAAGAAAGAAAGAAATAAAGAAAGGAAAACAATGCAAGACAGTGAGTGGTACCTATAGAAGGAATAAAAAAATTATTAAAAGCGACCGGTGTTTGTAAAGGGTTACTTTTTTAAATAATATTTATGGTCATTAACAATGTTGATTATTTCCCGTTTATGCAGAAAAATGCTTTAATGTTCAAGGCAATAATATGAAAATATAGAACACATTCAGAGTGTGCAATGTTAAGACACGTGACCAACTCAAAACAGTCAGTCAAATTGTTGTCATCTTTGAATTTAAGAGTCCAGTTGAAACTTATAATCAGCCCGCATAAAATCACTCATGTCTGAAGTATCAAACTTCCGCCAACGTCATAATGAAAAAAAAAAAAAACTCACTTTAAATTCCTTTTTTTGTTTTTATGAAAAAATATTTGTAAATTCAAGGTTTGATTAAAGGTTTTTGTTAATAATATTGGTCTGACTGTGAAACCACTAAAGTTTTATTTTCATAATTATCAGAACGCTGATGGTGACACACCCACCTTTTCTAAAAAGCGTGCGAATTATATTGAAATCATTTTCTGCTGCTTCCCCCAAAAGGGTTAAGTATTTGTATATCTTTCATTAGACATCTATTCGTTTTTAAATATTCTGGCCATTAAGGCTGATTGACGCCTTATTCTGCCTCGTTTTCTACATTTTTTCCTTTTTGGTAATTTTGTGTAATTGAAACTTTTTCTTTGCCATTTCATTCGCAAACCCCACAAACTGTTATTGTTGTTGTGTCAGTATTTTGTCATCATCATTATCACAGGAATCACAGGATGTCTATACAAGAGATCCTTTGATGTTTTGTTATTTTTGTTTCACTAGTTAATGCGCTTTTTTTTTCGTTTATTTTTTTTTTTTTAATTTACAATGTATTTTGTATTTAAAACTCTTTTGCTTTTTACGTTATTGTTACCGAAATAGACGTGAATAAGTTTTATGTTTTTTAATTTTGCCAACAAATTATGGCATTGTCACCTTTTTGTTTCATTCCCCAAATGCTTTCGTTTCAAGCTTTATGCCATTTTATGGGATACTTGTCATTAACATTAGAAATAATGGTAATTGTCTTATCTGGGATTGTCTCATTTATAAATGAGAGTTTTAATGATAAGAGAAGGTAAAAAGGAAGAGGAAGATTTGAAGTTTCTCTGGATATTAAATCACTACTTAATTGTTTTTAACCGCTAGATTTAGTTATATTAAAAAACTATTGAGGATTAATAAACATCGTGTGTCCCAAGTAGAACCCAATTTTTAAATTTGGCGCGATTCGAAGTGTCATTGTTTGACATTTAAACAATTGTTATTGTTTGCTAGTAGAAGGTACGAGGTTAGTAAAAATGGAGCGCTACACGAATGAACAACGTATTCTCATTGTGAAATTGTTTTACCAAGATGGTGAAAGTTTTTTCTTGCCTAGATTTGAAGAAATGACTGAAGAGGGCATGTGGTTTCAACAAGACGGCCCACATGTTATTCAGCCACAGAAAGAATTCAATTGCTTTATCAATCATTTTCCGGTCGTGTTATTTCGCGTGTTGCAGACCAGAATTGGCCGCCTAGATCGTCCGATTTAGATTTTTTTCTTTGGGGTCTTTTGAAGTTGATGGTTTACGCGCATAAGCCAACGACGACTCAAGCCTTAAAAGAGGAAATTGGACGCTGTATTAATGAAATACCGTAGCATTTATGCAAAAAGGTCATTGAAAATTTCATTAAAAGATCGCGTGTGTGCCGGCAAAGCCGCGGCCGCCATCTGCACGATATCTTGTTCCATACATAACCTCATTCTATCTACTTTACGATATAATAAAGTTTCACGATGTTTTTTTTTTAATATCTATGTTTTAATTAGAATTTAAAAATTGCGTTCTAGTCGGGACATCCTGCAATGCTTCCTCAGCTGCTTCATTTGTGCGACAGGGTATTTAAATGCCGTACACCTTCTATGTCTTTATAAGGAATAGCTCTCTCTTTCGTAAAAACCAAAAGCATTTTTTGTCTCCTTATTTGTGCATTCAAGTACTGCTTTCCACCAGGCTGTCGGAGAATCATACTCGAAAGCTTGCTTATCCGCAAAGTAATAAAATTATTTTACCGTTCATTCAATTGCGCACATGTTACGAGGTGATCAGTATAAAACACTGCCAATATGTCTGATAGATATTTCTTATAAACTCCCACCGGGGGCATTAAGAGTCTGGCTGAGCTAACCTAGGTTCTGACGAAGTGCTCTCGGGGTATAGGGGAAACCCGGCCCCCGGTGAGCAGTCATCAAATTTGGATAGGCAGCTAGGTGCTGTAGAAGAACTGACCAGGGTCCTTAGTTATACTGGCACCATGGGAACCGGTAGCGCATACAGAGATATGCCCATCTCTGTAGCCGGTTATTAGTAAGGTCCGTTCGGGGTAGACGTGGTGGTTGTGGTTAAGGTCTATGTCTGCAGGGATAATGCGGAATAGACCGAAGTGTGCTGTTGCACTCTCAACAGATGGGGTGGGATAGTCTCCAACCCTTAAGCAAAGGGTAGTTCATGGTCCTGACAGCCATGTTCTTAGAATTGCAACTTCATTGACTACGCCAGCGGAGGGCGCTAGTCGACGCATTGTATTTCACTCAGTGGTAAGACCACCGTCAGGTTAGGGCCCGCACGACCAGGCACTAACGTTAATCGGTATCAGGTAATTTTTTGTAACTTATATGATCAGTATAATTTGGTATTCTATGTTTGCGGATCTTTCTACATTTCCTGCCTTTCAGAATCATGAATAAGTTAGCCCTAGGAAGAGTCATATTCACTCTGTTCGCGACATTTTAGTTCTTAACTCTGCCTACCATTTTAAATGAAATTAGAGCGATATTGACCACCTCTGCCCTTTAAGCAGCAATACATTGAAATTATACCCACTGTTTAGTACCAGCAAATCGTATCTTTTAACAGATTCCAACAATTGTTGTCCTCTGTAGTTATAATAGCTCTTAACTAAAGCTTTAACATCTTGCCTACAGAACATGGGAACCTGCTGTCCATAGGAATGGTAAGCCGACATAGTAAAAAATTATCCCGAACCACTGTCACACTGAGAGTGGAATGTATTGGCGGTTCATCTAGTTTATCCTCACCAAAACATAGCATGATCAACAGTGATGCTGCTTTGCTTGAATCAAAATTTCGCTACCTTATACCTAGTTTTTTTTCTAAACTCTTACAAATATTTTCCCTTTTGTTTAAAGAGAGGTACAGTAAGCTTTATAAACACGATAAATTTAGGCCCTCAACAACAAGATATTTTAGTGAAAGAAGTTTCTCTTTCAGACTGGACAATTTAGGCAATTATATTTGACTTGGTGATTAAATGCTAGAATACTAAATTACCTTTAAGAATCTAAAATCATAGTAACAAATCAACTTTTACTAATCACCTTCCACTTTGTCTGACAAACATCCCCACAACTTATAATCCTCAATTTTTTTATGCCTCTAAATAAATTGAGTAAGAAGACAAAAAAAAACTTCACTAATCAAATTGATTTTTTGTTAGCACAGTTTTTTAATGGTCTTTTATATTTTTCTTCCTCTTAAACAAATGACTTAAGCCGATTTTACACATTTTGGTGACATGACAACAATGTGTTGAAATGGTAGATAAAGATTTTTATAACAAATTTCTGCAAATAGATCCTTAAATTGTAGTAAATTTAGGAAATTAACAAATTATACCAAACAACAAAACAAACAAATAAAAATAGAAATAGAAATAGGAAAAAAACGACAAACAGTTGTGCATGAAAAAATAAGTAAATGGAACAATTTAGTACTTTTGACATTTAGTTTGACAATTGACAGATGAAATCTATTTAGACAAACTGACACAAGAACTTAATAAAAGCCTAAAGTAACTACAACCAAATGTTAACAAGTTATTTAGAAGGGCAAAAAAGTTTATAAAAATTACAGAAAATGAGATAAAATTATGTAAAACAAGTTCAAGATAAATGACATTTAATTAAAGAGGTTAAAAAAGAGGGTGGAAGACAAGAAATGATTAAAGTTTAGTAAAAATACATGTTTTTCTTAATATTTTTTGTATTTAAAAAAATCGACAGAAAGACTCCTGAAATGAAAATAAATTAAATTAAACACAAACCATAAAACGCTGAGTTATAAATCTGTTTTTTCAGACAGTAAAAATCAGTAAGGTTCTTTCAATATGCTAAAAAGGAATTGTTGAATTTATAAATACTTCTTTTAATGTTCTCTAAAATGTTTATTGTGTCATCAAATCATTGCTGGTCTTTTAAAACAGATACACAATCAAAATCATTTATAACTACAATGAAAAAAAAAAACAAAAAAAACACGTAATAAAAAATTACAAGTAGCATTCAAATGTTAATCCTTTAATTTTTCCAAAAGTTTCTAGAGATTTTTTTGTGTTGTTTTGCAGCAAGTAACTATAAACCTAAACGCTTTAGGCGTTTAATAAGAAAAAAATCGCAGACTTTGTTTTTTTCGTGGATGTTGTTTTTGTTGACTTACTTAAAATGTAAAAGGATAAGAGAATTATAAATGTGTAGCTGCAAGGGATTGAACATAAAATGGAATTAAAAAACAAAATGTATTTCTTTCACTGAAATTGTTTATACAGTTGTTAAATAATCATATTTAGTAAAAAGTGCAAATAATATAAAAAACAACGAAAATAGCAAAAGCAAGGGATATCCCTTTGGTGAACGGAGTACACTTAATACTGCGAAAGTAAATTTTTTATATTGATCGTAATTTTTAATTGGATATTCATTATAAATAAAATTTAAATAGTTTCACTATTTGGCAAGCATTATTAATGTAAATAAAATGGAACTATTGCGAAGTTCAATCAATACTTGTTGGTCAAATTTTTGCAATTTGTTTTTTTTAAATTATTAATCGAGTCTAATATATTTCATTTAACATTTACTTTGGCTACAAATGAGAATATAATTTCTTAATTAGAATAGTTATTAATAAGACGTGAAGAAAGCAAATAATTGAATGTTGCTCTTCCTACCTAAGAATCTGTCTAGAAATTCTGTAAACTTCATATTCCTTCAATTCAAAATCCACATTTAGGTGCCTATTATGAGCAACTTTCGATCTTCGACTGTAGTCGAAAGAGCTGATCGAACGAATTTTCATTTGGTATTATGGTGCACATTCGATGAAAATAGTGCTACTGTGAATTTGACTCAATTGGATTATTCACAATAGTACATTTTTATTAGCTGACACCATAAATAAATATTATTAGTAAAACAAATTTATAAACGAAAAACTTAAATAATTATTAATAAAAATGACTATGACTTGAACTTTTGTGAGAATTCCTTTTGCAAGCTGTGGATTTTGTTCCATTAAAGAAACAAGCTTTTCCAATTGTTGCTTTGTACTTACAACCTTAGACCTGCATAAAATTAAAATAATTTACATAAAAAATAAAATTTATTAACATAAAAAACAAAAAAATAATTTGTATAAAAAACAAAAATTCACAAATACTTACATTTTCAATAAGTTTTACAAACTGACGCAAACCATCGAAAGCAAAATTGTGTTCGATTCAAAAATTCGTTGTGCAACGAAATTTTCGACAGTGCTACCAACTCATAATACGAATTTGACATTCGATTTTCTATGTTCGTTAGCCAGCGAAGATCGAAAATCGAATGCAACTCATAATAGGGGCCTTATTTTTGTTTGACAAAAGTAGTTTTAAATGAAAATTTTTAAAATGTTTAACAATTCGTTTCGTCTTTTTTTTTTTGTGAATTTGTACTGTACACCTGAAACTTTTTGTTTTGTATAAAGTTTATACCCTGTTCAGACATACGTTTTAATTTATACAATTAAAATTTTAATTGAGTAATTAATTTTGGTGTTCACACATATCCAATTTAATTTTTTTAATTAAAATTTGACAGTAGAATATAGTTCTGTTCAATAACAAGAAGTTGTTACTAATTGTTATTGGAAAGTGTTTACTTCAGTACCTCAAAAGAAGCAGCGAAAGAGTAAAAAAGAGTAGATGTGAATGTTAATAAATTTCTTACTACTTTTGTTACTGTCAAGAACAGAACAGCTGATTCTTGTTCTGTTTTACAAAATAAGTTAATGAATATTAAATGCTCTGAACTGAAAGTGTTTATTAGCACTCTCCACGAAAATATTTACATCACATCGTTGTGGCTTTTTTTCCATAATTTATATGGCGATTTTAATACCGAATATCTACGCTGAAATTTTTTACAACCACACAGCAAAAAATATACATAACATTTATAGTTTTCGGTTTTAAATACAAAATATTTGAATTGAAGCTAATGTTTTTATAATAGTTAGAAGAAAGCTGAGGAAACTATGTACAAGTAATCGCCAGGTTAACAAAACAATAAACAAAAGAAATAGAATAAAATAAACTAAAAGTTTTACAAAAAAGACAGAAAATTTTTTGGCAATTTGCACACAATCGATGACAAAGCTCTTGCAAATGCTAACTGTTGCAATACAAAATGATTTAAGCAACGAACACTGCTTTTTTTCTGTTTTAGATACAAATTTTTTTTATGTTTATTTGTTATTATGGTAAGTTCGGCTTTACTTTGTTATTTCTTTTTTCCAAAAATGCGTTTATTCCGTTTTTTTGTTTAGAATAGTAATGTTGTAAATTTTTAATTTACTCGTTGCTAGGTTCTGCCGGAAATTTATTGAACAGACCTAATTTTTACATTAGAAATTTGTGTTGGTAAATTTGGAAGAATGAAGAGAAGTTCGGCTTTAAAAGAAAGTTTGCTTGTTTTTATTTGAAATATGGAACTCTTCCAGTTTGTACGATCAAGTTTTGACTGCACGCTAGCTTTGAATTTCCATACAATTTTCAAAAACTTTTCATTTCATATAATTTGAAAATATTTTATTTTTCATTTTTATGGCATTTACTTCTGTCATTGTATAAAATTTTCTCTAACTGAACACACTTCACAGGGGTTGTTGGAGGAAACTTAATCAATTATCGACTTAATTAAGTGCTAATTGAAAAATTTTTTAATTAATTTCTTATATGGTAAATTAAATTCAATTAGGGGCTTAATTGCGTAAATTCCTTAATTGCGCAATTAAAACGTATGTCTGAACAGGGTATTAGTTTGTAAAACCAATCTAAAAAGTATTGAAACATTATTTATTTTTATTTATGTGTGTAATTTTTTATGCCACTATACGAGTAGTAAAGTAGCAATTTTCTTAGATTTAAGTAAAATATTTTACAGAGTGAAAATTGTTTATACATTAAAATCAATTAAAAATTCCCACGCTTGATTTAAATCTATTTCTTTTTCTAAACACAAAACCTTAGGCACTCTTCCCAGCAATTCAAGCACGGCAATTACAACTATGAAAATCTTACGAATATTTTTAGAGGTAAAAATGCTCTGTTTCTCCGCTATTGAACCGATTTCCGGTGAAAATCTATCAATACTTCTGATTTTAATAAAATTTTGAGCTAATAGAAGTACCCGTTCCTACTTTTTTACATTCCTTACAAATTGGAGTTTATAAAAAAAATTAAGAGCTATTGCACCTTGCATGCAAAATTCTGTTTGGATTTTAAATTTGATTAAATAAAATAATTTGATTTGTATAAAAATTCCCATATTCCATATATTTTATCTCTCGAAATTATTTATATATTTTTTTAACTTTCACTAAAATTGGTTCAATAAATTAAACGAATATTTGTCATAAAATGGATATTTTGTCATAAAAGGAATATTTTGTAGCAAAACGCATGTTTTATCACAAAATGCATGTTTTGTCCCAAAATTCACGTTTTGTCCCAAAATGCATGTTTTGTCCCAAAATGCATGTTTTGTCTCAAAATGTAAGTTGTCTTACAAAATGCATATATTGTCACCAAATCCATGTATTGTCACCAAATGCATGTTTTATAACAAAATGAATGTAAAAAGACATTAAGTCATATTTCGTCACATGCTGATAATTTTGTCGCATAAGGAATTATGAGTTGCAGAGAAATTTATAACTCCCTTTGTCATATTTTAAAAAAATTACCCTTTCCGTTAATTAAATACAATTAAAATTTATTTTTGTTCTGTATGGTAACTTAAAATTTATTTTGCTCAATTAGCTAAAACTTATCACGAGACTAAATGATTTCTAATTTTTTGTTTAAAAAAAAACAAACATTTTGCTAATTTTTTTTAAAACATGTGTTGTGATGCTTGAAATCCTAAACAAATTAGTCATCATTAGCATTTTGGTTGGATTTTTAGTCTAATGATGTTTATTTTTCATATACTCGTACTGTTGTTGTATTTTTGAACTTAAGCGTTAAATAAGCGCATTTAATACGATTACGTTAACAGAAACAACAACAACAAATATAGAACATCAGCAGAAAAAATAACATTGAAAATTAAATGAAATTATATACCACAGTTAAAATCACAAACGAAAATAAATAACAAATCGCCCACTCATATGTATTAATTACAGTTAAGTGCAAAATATTAGTTGTGATGAATTGTTCGTAAGCATTTAGGTAGAATGAACTATTTTTGTGCTCTCAGCTTAAAAACATTTAATTTTAATATGAAAGTCAAAAGCGTAAAAGCGCATTTGTGACATTTTTCCATAGAAATTTAAACAAAAAGTGAGTGTAGCAGCCAGTTATAACCAACAACGAAATCCTTCAATGGAAATGTTCGCTTTGAACAATTTTTGCATGAATAAACCTGAAGCATATTTGAATGTTTTATTTCATTTTGCTTTTTTTTTTTGTTTGTTTTGTCATTTTTTATGTTTAAATGACCAAAAATGTTTATAAATGTGGAAAAATGGCAAAAGAACCCATACGATTTTATTCAAATGCTTGTGTTTGTGTATTTGAATGGCATAAAAAGGATTCACTTAAACAAAAGACAAAGAAGACATTTTGAACTTTTCATTATGTTGCATTGAAACACTCACATTTGGTCATCAGACAATTTGTCTATGAATTGTTTTTGAAATGTTATTGGAAAAAAAGCTCTGAATAAAGATGAAAAGCTGTAATGGTCGTTTTGCAAATACATTTTTATTCAAACCAACAGACTTTTAAGAGTCTGAGATTTTTTTTAGAGTGATGAGCTGTGTTCTTTTGCATGACTACATGACGACATATGTTAACGCCTCGTTAAGCGTTATAATTACGTTATTAAGCTGATTTTTTAATAAAAATTAAAACAAACTCTGGCACGAATCTTTGACGCATGACAAATACACTTGAAATTACTGAACAATGATGAAAGAACTTAAATTTAGTTAATAAATATCTTATAAAGATAAATCAATTTATTATTATTTCTTGAAAATAAGAAAATTTATAGCTTATTATTTCAATAAAACTCTTAATTATAACATCAAAGTATTATCTTTGTAACCAAGAAACCATTTTATCTCTGCCATTCACATATGGCCAAAGGATTATGGTTCATAATTGCATAATTGGCTAAACTGTGGCCTGACAACAACTTGACCAATGTTTTTGTATAAAACCTTAAAAAGTATTATTTTTGTAAAGGTACTTTTCCCACCCCTCTTATGCTGCGTGGCAGATGTGAAAAAATTCATCATAAGTTCTGTTTTTCTGATTAATTGCAGTTATTTGTCTGAATCTGTATGACAACAAAATACGCCACATTCCCAATTAAATTGGCGTGGGCAATCAGTTGATGTAATTACAAGTAATTTTATAATTTAAAGAGAACTGAAAAGAGTCACAATCAGACAAGAGACAAAAGAATAATTGCAGCCTTAATAAATAGCAGGTGATGCATACAATACGGATACAAAAGAAATCATAGCATACATTTGGGATGATAATGCTATAATAACAGTAGAATCAGTTGTACAAAAGGTGAGCAAAAGCTAAGCAACTGCAGTTAAATGAAATGTAGAACTCAGAATAAGAAAATAAAATAAAATAGTTTAAATTGAATTTCTAAAATAATTTGTTTTTTGAAAAAAAAAATTCTATTATCAATTTTAAAATATTTTTATGGCATATACAATTTAAAAAAAAATTTAAATCGCTCTAGATCTAGAAAATAATTAAAGCGTAATTTTCGAATCGCAATATCTTTTTTTTCTGTGAAGTAACTGTTCTAACTTCTAACATACTTCACCGCCAAAATAATAACAAAAAGTTTAAAAGTTTTCATATCTCATTGTGAAGCAACCTTATCAACTAAATTGATGTTTCTGGAGCAAAATTTTAAAGCAATTTTAATCTATTTCCTTAAAAGTTAAGGTAATGAACATCAATCAAATATAATGATTTATGAAAAAAATAAATACAAAATACAAATACAACTAAACAAAAATTTTATCAACTAAAAATATCAAATAACAATTTAAAAAAAAGAAAGAAGTTTCAAAAACATTCTCCACATTAATTTAAAATAATGATGTGTGACCACATCTACAAAAATAATTTAAAGAAAAAAGTTTACAAAAAAAACACGTAAAAAGACAAACATTCATATGTGAAATGGACAGGGGATCAGATTACATTGTTAAAATACAATAAATAATTTTGAAAGCAAAATGAAAAGTTATGGAAACGTATGCCGCTTGGCAACGCTTTCTTAACATTTCCAAAGCCATTTAAGGATTTTTTTTTTTTGATAGGGAATGAATGATGGCGATTACGCACGTGTAATATTAAGAAATAAATTTTTCCTTAACGGAAAAAGGATTTTTTGTGAAAGTTTTAAAATATAAAAAATTAATTGTTAAAAAAAACTAAACCACACACATGAGTTTAGAGAATAAAAAAATAGAAATGAAATGAAACAAAATATCTGTTAAGAATCTAATGATTATTATTGAGGTTATCACAATTGGCAGGATATGTGTTTCTTTATAAAAGCACAAATATGTGAAGTTATGATTAGAAAATAAGTTTTGTTAAAAACGAGGGATGTTGGTGAAGCTTTAGGAAAACATTACTGCAAGAACAGTTACGTATGTATGTACTGACTAATAATTCAAATTCTATATAGCAGTTTGTTCGTTGTTTTCTATATTATGAAGGATATTTAAATTATAATGGAAAAATAATTATTGAAACAATTTTTGTTAAATTATTTTTTTTAATTGTTGGTGAAATAGTTTTGCAATTTTTTTGTTATTGAATATACATATATTTATGTCTTTATTTTTTTATAGAAATTTTAAGAAATTTAAATTTGGCATTTAAAATTATTTAAATAAAATTATACAAATTTTACCAAACAATAATATTTGATAAATATTTGGTGATAAACTCTTCTCCTGTATCATGGCTTACTACTGTCGATCGCACTATTCATTAAACGGTTATTTCGTTTTTTAATCGTTTTTGGAGAAAAGTCAGCATTTGAAATCAATTATTTACAGAATTCTTAAGTTGATAATTTCGAATAAAACTTTCATTTCGACTAATTTCTACATCCTTTCTATCAAAGCCAAATTTCCTAGTTCACGGTGCCATGATTGCTTTGTACTCGTCAAATCAGTTCTACGCTACAACAAAAGCAACATTTAAATATTAATTTGGTGAAGTACTCTATTCTGTGATCCAATATAAACAAGGAAAACGTTTTAAGAGTTACAAACAACCCTTGCAAAGCCGAACTGATCTTGCACTTTATGCAAAGAACATAATTGGGACGAACGACGAATTTTTGGTCGCGAATATTCGTCGTCAAAAATAAAACACATTTGTGGATATAAATATGCACACAACCATGATGTCGGATGAAATTCGTCATATGCGGCGAACTTTGCAATAGAATTATTTATATTTCTCACGCCGGCGAACGACGACAAATCAGTACAATGTGCCCATGTTTAACTTTAGATTCGAAGTATTTTAGTAATTGAAGTTATTTTATCAAAAATTGTTATTTTGCAGAATTTACAATAAGAGTACAGATTATAAGTTTCTGCCAATGTTTAACTTATTAAATATTATTTTCTTTTAGATGGTCACCTTAGCAGCTTACAAAAAGTAAACAACTTCAAAAATTAAAACAGCTGTGTTTTTTCGTCATTATTGTGCTTCATACGACGAATGTACACAATGAATTTTTGACGACGTATTTGTCCAAATTCGTCGTTCGTTCCAGTTGTATTCCTAGCATTAATTTCTAAAATAATCCAAAATAAGAACACCCTTCCAACTTCAGTACAAAAGATTACGAATGCCTTAACTGGCGGTTAATTCAGAAGTCCTCAATAATATTTTTCGTTACTCTTGAATAGTTTACTACAGAATTCTTTTGATGTAAACTAGTCATTTTTAAGTCAGCTTAGGGTTCGTTTTTTAATTTTAAAATCAAATTTTATTAGCAGCGTTTCCCGAGATTTTTAGGAAGGACTTTAAAAAAGAAACTATTGAGTCGTGTTCTAGAAATTCCATATTGTTACGAAAAGAAGATCTGGCAACCCTTGTTGTTGTTGTCCGTAGAAGCGTGGTAAATAAGTTACTTCCACTAATGGTGCGTATAAAGAATAATACCACAATTAGCTAACAAAAGTTGAGCAACCTCAAAAGCTGCGTGGGTAGAGGTGAGTGGTATAAAACAGAATTTCATGAATTCGAGCCTACCTTCGGACTTGAGTACAAATGAAAAATAATAATTCTTTCTACAAGACAATTAACAATTAAGAAGTAGCAGTACAAAATTCCCGAGAAGCAAAAGACAATTATTGAGTGAAACCAATGCAGATAATTTAGTGAAGTCGTCTATTTAATATAAGAGTAGCAAATAATTGTCAAGACGGCCCTTTATAATAAAAAAGTAAAAATGGTAGCGGTTAGCGCAGGGAAGCGTGACAGCATAACAACAGTGTATGACAGACGTGTGTTGTCACTATTAGATAAAGAGGATGACTGGCTTGGATAAAAAGGAGTAGTGGGGTTGTCTGTGAATGGTTAAGGTTACTAAACAAGGCATCGAGTAGTTCATGTCTCGCCGGAGTAAAACAACAGTGTAGCATGGATGGCTGTGTTTGTAATAATAACGCATGTTTAGCAAATATGAGACCATAGGATTCACACGACCGTAGGATCAAGGAATATAGACAGATAAAGCCACATAACAAAGAATACAAAATTTATAATGAGCCCCAGTGGGATCCGAACGTTTGTCTAAAAACGGAAAAAGGTAATAATACGATGGTAAAAAAAAATTTAAACAAACCCACCCACTCCAGAAATGGTATTTACGCCACTGAAGTTGAGCTAATTTTTTATAAAAGCTGGCAGCTCAAAATTGTACAGCGAATCTAATGGTAGTCCTTTAACCTTATTTCGATTTCCCTAAGTAATTTTCTTCAAAAAACAAATCAGCCGCCTTTTGCAGTTTTTTTATTTCTTTGTGCTTCCTGCATGATTTTTTAAAGACTTATTTACTGATCCTCGTACCAAGTGTACAAAAATGAAATATTTTAAAATTTAGCTATAGACTGGTACAGATTGGTATAGACTTGATTTAGAAAATAAAGCCTGCTGTAGGTTAAGAGAAAGTCCAAAGAAAACTGCAAAGAATTCTTAATTTAAAAGGGTGGATTTATGTGTGTCAAGATAAGGCAACAATCTCAATAAAAAAATTTTACGTTTTCAAATATTTTGACTAATTTCTTTGTGTTGGGATTTATTTCTACAACTTTTGATTGCGGCTGCAACCGTGTGTTGCCAAAAAAAAAGTAAATATCCTGATATTGACCAGAAATAAATCTGATATTAATGTGGTGCGAGTTGTTGTATGCGTAAAATTATTAAATGAAAGCGTGCTTTGAAAAGGATTTGTTGAATTATTTTTACCAAAATTGTTTAGGATGTTTTTTGGTTAATATTTTCTCTAAAGAGTGATTTGTGCAATAGATAAAATTTTTGTAGTTTTACTTTTGATTTGTGTGTTCTGGTTACCATGTCAATGGGTCATATGTGTCACATATGAACATTATTTATGAGTTAAATGTTTTCTATAAATGTTTGTCATAATACAGATACAATCGCCATTTGTTGGTTTATTCATTTGTTTGGGCAAAAGTTTGACTTCAAAGCCAAATGATTTTATGGTTTTGTCACATTCAAAGAGGATTTATTTTATATTGTATTGAGTTTTTTGGAGAAAATGTTCAATTATAATGGTTTTTTTATGTTGTTGCGATAATAAAGGATTTAAGGTTTATATTTCGATTGATTCATGTGTCAAGATTAAAATAATTGGGTGTTTGAATGTGGAGCATAAAATCCCACACACAATTTCTAAAGCAACTAACTAAATGAGTTTCTTGTTTATTTTTTTAAAGGTATAGAGAAAAAACATAATTGCCACTTAATTTAATGTTTGGGTAAAATTTATTTATGCAAATTATTTCTGTTTAGAAATATCTCATTAACTTAAAAATTCGCTTTGAGGTAAACCAAGCAGCCAGAATGTTGTCATAAAAGAAATCCATCAGCTTTTGGAAGAATTTAATTTTTACTTATGTATTTAGCTGAAATGGAGTTTGGCCCTTGTTTTTTGGTATTTCCCTTTACGTTTCTTATGCGACAGTGTTAAATGGCTGCAATATGTCATTTGGCTGGAAACATAAATTGAAAGGAAAGAAAGATGCTCGTTCGCTTTGTGTGATGTTGTGCAGAACAATGGCAAGATTTTTGCATATCTATTTAAAATATCTGTTACCTAACACAGGCAACCCACAACACACACGCACACACATTCCATAGGGATGTTCACAGCTTCAACGAAACACTTAACAAATGTTTTTAAATAGTCGTTTTCATAAAATATTAAACTACATTTCAAATATATTTTAGGAGAAATTTGTATTGAAATTTGTCACAAAACATATTTCAAAGTTATTTTATTTTTTATGAATATTGTTGAAAATGTTATACAAATTGTATGTTGTTTTTAGTTGCCTTTAAATAATTTTCATAACAAACTGTGACTACCCTTAATTCTATACAGTGCCTTGTTTAATGGCTTAACATTTGTATGAAAAATAGCCCGGATGCTAATACGTTTGACTTCCGTTTGACGGATTACTGGTGTTCAAATGATGAGAAGGTTTTTACAATATTGTTGTTGTTATTATTTCATTACAAAGATACCAGTTTGAATTTTTCGTTCAAGTTTTCTGGCTAAATTGAGAAAATTGGAATATTTATTATTTAACAGGGTGGGGCAAAAATAATATCTAAGCTTTTTGGTAATAGAGAACATTTTTTTACTGAAAAATTTATTAAAAAAAACTAAATGATATTAGTGAAATAAGCGCCTACTTCTTAGATAAAGAATTTTTTTTAGAAATTGTTTTCGTTTGAAAAACTGTGACCTCTGTTTGAAACTCGATATTAAGAATATGAGCTGTCATTCAATATCTTTTTTTTTGTCTGCACCAGTAGAGATTTTAACGATACCATCGTCGTTTTCGAAACGCTAACACACTTTTAGCTGCAAATTACCATCAGTTCAGCTTAAATTGTCCCTGTTTTCCGCTGAGATTTTGATACGATACGAGAATCTTTTTACACCAACCAAAGTCAACTTCGCTCAGCATTGCGCAGGGACACATCTTCAGTGTACTTTAATTTACTTGCCTCTATCTCGTTATTTTGTGTAAATACCTTTGGCTCTACTGGGACACAGCAACCAATACTCCAGTGAGAAGTAAGAGAATATTTTCTTTTTCGTGATCTTTAGTAGATTAATGACGCTCATTTCAGTCCTTATTTTTGCATATTTTATAGAACGCAGAACTATCTTAGTAGAAAAAAGAGTTTCATAGCTTGCTCTAAATTAATTATAGATCTTTCGTTTGAAGCAGGGCAAAATAAAACAACATAAACTTTTTCAGGAAAATTATTACTTTTGTGCCACTCTATACACGCAGAAAAAAAAACATGGTTGTTATATGGTCACAATAACCATATTATGTTCTTTGTAACAATGTATAGTTGCGGAGAACAATTTATAGTTGTTTTCACCAAAACTTAAGTCACGACAAACATTTTTTGTTAACTTTTAACGATTATATGGTTACTGTGGACCAAAAATGAAACATGGTTGGTTTTAACTTTAAAAACATTTCAACCACAACCAAAGTTTTATAACTGATTAAAAATAATATAAAATATTTAACTATAATAAATTATTACTGATCAAAGTATGGTTAAAAGCAACAGAATAATGTTTACCCTTAAAAATATTTTGTTCTAGTACTTGACAGTTTAGTAATTTTTCTGGTGGCAGAAATTTGAAATTGTTTTTTATTGTTAAAGAAATTGAAAAAAAAATAAAAATTTATGTACAAAATAAATAATTAAAATAAAATGCAAAATATGAAAAGAAATAAAAAGGGAACCAAAACATCTAAAAAAAGTTGAAGTAAATATGTATGTATTGTAAGCATATAAATCTTTATTTTTGTGTTTGAAGCATAATTGTGAAATCATTTATTTCTTATTTTAAGCAAATAATTGATTTTTTATGAATTTATGTTTTTAAATAATTTTTATGACAAATCGTTAATAAATAAAAAAATAATCAGTTTTTTATATCAGGAAAATATTGCACTTGCGAGACTATATTACAATTCAATTATAAAACATGATATTTTCAGCCATATTATTATATTTTATTTAACCATTTAATGTTTATATTTGAACATAATTATGTTTAAACTGTGGACAATAATATGGTTGCAAATGTAACAATACTATGTTTTGTTAGCAACCATATAATGCAACCATATTATGTTGCTCTTAGATTATGGTTACCTCAACCATATTTTTTCTTTGCGTGTAGTAACGTATTTAGACTGCAGAAAAAATAATCGAATAAAAATCATTAGGTATAATAGAAAGGCTGCAGTTTTTTATGAATATTTATTATTTTAACCAACAGCTCACAGTTACAGTCTCTGAAGCAAAGGAAAATTAAATATATATCACCTAAAATTACACTCATTCTGTAAAGCGACTGAAACTGTATATAACGATTATTTTCTGTTTCGAAGTAGGAAATTTACATAAAATCAGCATCGCGTTGTATCGCATTGGAGTTTTAGGTCTGAGTGTCAAAAAAGTACACACAGTAATCCCTTCCCTGCATAGTCATTAACTAATTTCATAAGAGAAAAAATCCTGAGGTTACCGTTATTTAAATCTCTCGATAACCGACTTCCTTGCAACTAAAGATGCTTTAAGGCGATAAAGTATGATTGTGTCCTTAATAAGTGCTTCTTCTAAAGAATTTTTATTAAATTTTTTTGAATTTTTATTTATAGGGTGTTTCTGAAATCTGCCTGTAACGAATTGAATTCCTTTTCACTTCACTAACACTGCCGGTAACTTAAATGCATTAAGTGTTGATATCAATGATAACTTTTCTCTATACTTCAGCATTTTTTCGTTTTGTGTTGATACTATTTTTCTCCATAGATATGCAAATAACTGTAATGATTTTGCATCAATAACAGCAACAGGATATAAACCACATTTTCATTTCCCTTCAAACTATTACTCTCGTAAAACAAAAATAGCTACTGTATCTCTAAAACAATCTCTCATTCATTTTATTTGTTGCTGTTGTTTTTTTTTTGGCACAATTTTTTATAGTCATCGTTCTGAACATGAAAAACGACCGGAAAGAACATTTTATGGTTGCAACGTTGCCATAAAAGATAAAAAATGTGTTTAAACCAAAATAAATAACAAAGAGTAGAAAAAAAATTGAAATCATGAAAATGGTGTTAATGATTGGCATGAATAGAATTTGCACTTTTCATTTTCGTCTGTTTTGTTGTTGTATTATTATTTTTTTTTTTTTTGCAATGCCAAGAAACTTAAGTGAACAAATTGAAAAATCTTACTTAACTTAAGTGATGACAGCAGCCAACAGCCAACAGCAACAGCATCATGGACTGACTGAAAGAAGAAACCTAAGGCCATGATAGTAATTTAGATGATGGATTTTATTTAATGACACAAATACCTGCAAAAATAAAAGTTGCTGCCAAATTAGAATGAATAGCACAAGAGGGTGGCAAAAGGTTCTGCAATTTAAATTAACAAAGTGGCAGGAGAATGAAAAATGTTTAAAATTTAAAATATATTGTTAAAATATGAAAATTACTATTTTTCGAAATGCAAACAAAAAAAAAACACACATTTATTGTTTTCTTTTACACCAAAAACAATCAATGGATTTGCATAATTTATTGCAAATCAACCAAATTACTAAACAAAACAAGAAAAAAGATTAGAAAAGTAAAACAAAATTTAATATCAACACAAATGGTCATTTTGCAAGCCTGGTACAAAAATTTATGCAAAAACTATTAAATATTTTGGGCTTTAGATTAAATAATGTTGCTTTGTTGTGTTTTTGTTAACAGGCCACAAAACACAACAACAACAACAACAGCAAATAAATAAAATTTGAAAATAATCTTGTTAAATTTTCTCTAAAAATGTTGCATAGTTTTTGCAATCTTCTTTATTTTTCAGTGGGGGAATATTTTACAAAAGGGTTAAAATTGAATTTCACGCATATGTGCTTTTATACAATTTAGCCAATTTTCAATACAAAAAAAAAGAAAACCAAAATTACTGTTATAAAAAGGGTTATGAGTTTTGAAAATGAAAATATTCAATAGATTTTTCATACTACAGTCCAGTTAAATTAGAGAGCACTGCTAAGATAAAATATGACTAAAATATATCAGAGTAATGGAAATGTTCATTACACAGGAAAGTTAAATCTTCAAAACCAAAACCTTCAAAATCAAAACTTCACCAGCTAAAACTTAAGCTCTCTTAGGCTCCTTATACTGGGACTGAACGTGACGAAGAGGAGTTTATTAAATAAAACAAATATTATAATAGAAAGCCAAGGCCAAAGTAATGAAGACAGCGGATACAAGTAGTATATTTAGTACAGAAATAGCTGGAGCAGTGTTTGATGGACACGTTTCTTTTTTCGCTTGAGCCAGATCGAATGATCTTGCCGAACCACCCTGATTATACGAAAAAAAAGGTTAACAGTTGAAATCACTGGTAACTCTTTCCCAGTCCAACCACAAAAAGCGATGTATCCTTGAGCACATCGAACTAGACAAATCTTGTACAACCCGGACATGCCTAAACGTAAAGAAAAAATATGGTAACCATAATCTAAGAGCAACATACTATGGTTGCATTATATGGTTGATAACAAAGCATAGTATTGTTACATTTGCAACCATATTGTTGTTCAAAGTATAAACATAATTATGTTCAAATATAAACATTAAATGCTGTAAGCATACATACATACATACAAACATACATACATACATACATACAAACATACATACATACATACATACAAACATACATATTTACTTCAACTTTTTTAAAATGTTTTGGTTCCCTTTTTATTACTATTTTTTTAATACTTTGCATGTAATTTTTAGTTATTTATTTTATACATAAATTTTTATTTTTTTTCACTTTCTTTAGCAATAAAAAACTATTTCAAATTTTAGCTAGCAGAAAAATGAATAGACTGTCAGATACTAGAACAAAATATTTTTTAGCGCAAACATTATTCTGTTGCTTTTAACCATACTTTGATTAATGGTAATATATTATGGTTAAATATTTTATATTATTTTTAATAAGTTAAAAAACTTTGGTTGTGGTTGAAATTTTTTTAAGATATAATCAACCATGTTGCATTTTTGGTGCACAGTATCTATATAATCGTTAAAAGTTAACAAAAAAATGTTTATCGTGACTAAGTTTTAGTGAAAACTACTATACTTGGTTCTCCGCAACCATACATTGTTACAAAGAACATAATATGGTTACTGTGTTCATATCACAACCATTTTTTTCTGCGTGTAAGTCCGAGTATATACATTGGGTTATGTAGCGGCTTTAACTGTTTGTGGCATGCTGTTTACGTGAACTTCGTCATCAGGAAACAAATAGTTTTGTATGAGGAAAGAGACTTAAGTCTGCACAAAATTAATTGAATGACAATAGTAATCATTGAATAGAGCAAAAAGACTATAAGATCTAAAATTTTTTGAACAAAACCAACAGTTGCCACTGTTTTTTTATTTTTTAAGATAAATCTATTTTTGAAAAAAATTCGAACAAAAATGATTTGCTAGGTAGGATAAATATTTTAAAATATATATGAAGTTTCAGGAGCTTGGGATGAAAAATGTTATTCCTGGCTGACTGTTGAAACTGCAATGGTCTCATTATTTATAGGAGATTTATAATCAGACTTAGGTCACCAGTTTTACTCAGCTATTAACAAAAATAAAAGACCATGTTTGGACGGAATAAGAAAAACTGGAAGAAATTTTATATTTAAATGCTTTTCAATTCCCCACCATTGTTTAAAATCAATGCACTGTTTTTACTTTTTTTTATAACTACAACTCAATCATCGAATTTTTTAACACGTCACATATATAAAAATCACCATGATAACATAAATTCAATACAATACACACATTCTCACCCTTTAGCAGCTTAACAAAAGAAAATTGGAAAAAAATGAAAATTTTCCAAAAAAAAAAAATCAGTTTTCATTTTATCCTTTTATCACATCACATAAAACATGTGATGTGTTGATGATAAAATTGGAGGAATAACGATGATTATTTTTTTTTTTCAATAGTAAAATCAAAGTGACATGCAGTATTTGTTCTCCAATATAGATTGTGTTAAGTAGCCACAGGGCTTTTAATATTTTACGGTTTATTTTGCATGTTTTCTTTTTGTGTTAAAAAAAATACACACATTCACTCACTAACCAGCAAAATAAAGGAACATGTTTCAATTTATTTTTTTTTTTATATTTTTAAGTTCAGAAAATATGTTTAAGGCATTATGTTGTTAATATGTTGGCAACGAAAAAAATGGTTAAATATATTTTGGGACAGCAAACAAATTTCAAAAGAGCTACAAATAAAAGAAATCATTTTACTTTCCGTTTAAAAATAAGTGTCACATCTAAAAATAATACTGGGCGTCCTAGAGAACAACAGGTATTAAGAGAAAGAATAGATAAAAGATTGAAATGATTTTAATTTTGATGCTGAGAGACATCTCCGAAAAGTGATGACAATTTCACTTTAATAAAATTTCCTTTAATGAAAGGTATTTTATATTCGTCCTATATCTCCTAAAATATTTTCTCTTTATTATACTTTCATATTCAATAACAAAAAATCTGCATGTTGTTACATAATTATTTTTTTTAAATAAAAAAAAATTATATTTAACTATATTCCCCAAAAACAAAAAAAAGGATACATTTTTTTAATGAAGCTGCACAACAAAAAACGTTTCTACTTTGATGTTTGGCCGACAGTATGCATTGGAAAAAAATGTATTAATTATATTAAAAAACATATTTTTATGCAATTTAATAAAAACAATTTATATGTAAATTTAATAAAGGATAAGCATCATTTTGTAAATAATCACGCCAAAGGCTTTTAACAACTAAAAAAAGAAATACAAAAACATAGATTACAGGGTTATTTACATCCTGAAAAAATTTAATTTATTTAGTAACCGAATAAACTATAGTGCAATTAAAATAAATTTGAAAATCTTGTTAAAGAATTAAATGAATATTCTATTAAGCTTTTTCAAATGTGATAATCTGCTTCGCTAAAAAGAAAGTGAACTGATCATTAGAGTTATTTCTTTATTTTTTTGTAAAACGCAAAATTTATATATAGATCTAAAATAACTAAAGAATATGTTTATATGAATGCATAATATATTTTTAGTATTTTTACATGTAAGAAATTAGTAAAGATTTTAATAGCGTTTATACTCATTTCAAGAGCTTGTTATGGAACCATGGTGCCATGGCAATAGAAATTACAATTCTTAACATATTTGAACAATAACACACACACAACAAAGGACATAGTTTTATAGATTGATTATCCTTGATAGATAGAGTTTTACGACATAATATAGTAAAATGAAAATTAGTTCCAACTTCAGGTAACTAAAGAAAATTTAAGCCGCCTTTTTAAAGTGTTGTTTACGGAGATGAGGTGGCTCAGGCCGATTTTGTATACTTATAAAGTTAGTTTATTGAGGTAGAGAAAAAATATATGATATAGTCACAATAAAGATATTTTGTTCTCTGTAAAAATTATATGGTTGCAGTAAACATATTATGATTGCTAAGAAAAATACTTTAGTCACGATAATCAAATTTTTTATTTGTTTTTGATCAAAAACCATAATATTTAACGAACAAAAAAACTTTTTTTTTTGGCTTTTGGGAAATTCTAACCACAAAGACATTTTTATAATTACCCCATAGTTGTATAGCATTTATGACCATTTTATGTTATAACATACATCAAAGTATGATTAAAAACACACAAATAATTTGGCTTGGCTGAATGCTTTACTATCCGTTTAGGCCTTTGAAATTTTTTGGAGGAAAAATAAGTAAGAAAGTAATTCATTTGAAAAAAAAAATAAAGGAAATAACTTTCATACGAGGGCTGCTCTATATTCTGGCCTATTAGTGAAAATGCGAATATTTATAACCAAAAATTCTTTTATTCTTTTATTTTCTGGCGACGAAAATCGTGGACCACGCATTTTTTTCTTGATGTGTGGAAACAAGAAGAAGTCATTAGGTGCCAAGTGAGCGCTGTACGGCGGATGACCCATTAATTCGACGTTTTGGCCGGTCAAAAACGCTCTGGTCTGATCCGATGTGTGAGAGCTCGCATTGTCATGGTGAACAATGATTCGTCTTCTCTTGTGGGTTTTTCGAATTTCTCCGATGACTTCAGGCAAACAAATTGTAGTGTACCACTCAGAAGTGACCGTCCTACGTTGCTCAAGCGGAACAGTCGCCACATGACCAGTTTTGCCGAAGAAACTGGCGACCATTTGCTTCGAAGTGCTTCTTCGATGAACAACTTTCGCTGGATTTTGCTCGTCTTTGAAGACCCACACGGTCGATTGTTGTTTCGTTTCGGGCTCATACGCATAGATCCATGATTCGTCACCTGTGACGATCTTATAAACGTCTTTTGAAGCACCGCAATCGCATTTTTGCAACATTTTTTTACACCAATCGACACGAGCCTTTTTTTGAGCGACTTTCAAATTGTGAGGGATCCAACGAGAACAAACCTTTTTTACGGCCAGGTGTTCATGCAGTATCGAATGTACGCTGGTGGAAGAAATGTCCAAGGATGTTTCTATATCTCGGTATGTCGCATGTCGATCTTGCATTATGAGTTCACGCACGGCATCAATGTTCTCTGGCACAACAGCCGTTTTTGAACGACCTTCACGGAATTCGTCTTTGAGCGAGCTTCGGCCACGATTAAATTCATTATACCAATTTTTCACAGTGCTATAGGATGGTGCTTCATCGCCATACAAAGATTTAAGTTCATCAATGCACTCTTGTCGTGATAATCCACGTCGAAAGTTGTGAAAAATGAGGGCACGAAAATGTTCACGAGTTAATTCCATTTGTTCCTATATTAATTTTTTCAAGTCACTGTAAACAACACAAATAATGGTCGTACGTCAAAACGTTTTGAGTACGATTATGTTTAAAAATGACAAACTTTCCAATGGAAATGTCAGATTGCACTTGGCAGCACTCAGTGTTGCCAGGCCAGAAATATATATATCAGCCCTCGTAAACAATATCAAAACAAATAAAATTAATTTACTTTATTCGTGCTTGATTCCTTCAAATATAATTATATTCTCATGAAATATAAAATTAATTTAAACATTAAAAAATGGTTTAATTACTTTGAATTATCATATAATTATACCTTCTTAAGTTCATTTATTCTTAATTTCTGAACATTTTTTTAGAAAGAAAATTTATTTTTGCGGACGTTTTCTAAAGAAAACAAGAAAAATTTAAATTAATAATTATACTGTATTATAATATGTTTATACTTTAAATATATTTATAGTTATATTTAAAAGTATTATTAATATTATTATTTTAGATAATAATTAAAACATTATTATAATGTACAACAATAATATGCTTTTGCATTATGACTACTCGTCATTTAGATATTTGGCATTCTCTATAAGTTTTATCGGCGTCCGTCAACTACTATCGTATTATCGAAGAAGATACAAAAATTTCTTTTTTTAAAATTTAACACAATAAAAGAAACTGAAAATATAACAAATCAAAAATAATAAAAATAAGTTTCAAAATCAGAATGAATGAATGACTTTCACACCCCGAGGGGTATTAGCTGCATTTTAAAAACAACAAAAGCAATTGCTTTACAAGAATAACAAATAAAAAGTAGCAACATGCGTTAGAAAGCGTGTCGAAATTAAAAAAATAAAATGAAAATTGAATAGATTTTTGTTTCTCTATAAAAAAAATACTAAATAAAAATCCCACTCTTTGTTCAAGTGCCCTGATAGTTTTTAAAAGCTGCTTATCTAACTTATATGGCAAATCATAGACGACCATACCCAGCAAACACAGTTGTTTGAATTCAATTATATTATAATATGTTTTTCTCCATATTCTTCAACATTATTCTGATAGTGAGGATCATAATAATTCATCAATGAATTTAATTAAACACTTGGTAATGAAATTATTAAATAAACTGAAAATTGTCTAAAGTTCATTAAGAAGGAACACAAAAAACTTTATGCGCCCACGAATTCGTCAGAAGGTTATTTATAATTTTCTTAAAACTGAAATTTAGACAACTTTTATTTTTAAATATTTATTAAAAAGTTTTCTAAACAGTGTTCAAAATTTTTCATGTACAAAAATAAAATGTGCTGACAACTGTTTTAGTACCATTGCACCGCAAAATTAGGTGCTCCCACACATCTTTACGAAATATCTTTACAAGAAAAGTATTCAATATTTGAACCAAGTTTCTATTGGAATTCCTCACAAAAATTTTATTGAAATCGACTCAACATTTTTATGTGATGCAAACACTAACAGACAGACAGATAAAAATTCTAAAAAATAAAAAATATTTTATGTACAGAAATAATCCTTTTACAGCTTTATTGTACGTATACATATGTCTCTTAAATGATTTATAAATTAAAATATACTTTGAAGCGGAAGAATTTAATAGTCTAAAAAAGAAAACCAATAAATTTTAAGGAGTTTTTCTCTCTTTGTATATTTTCTTAGAAAATATTACTAAATTAAATGAAAACGTGTTTTCGAAAGATGTTTAAATATTAAGCTTCAAACTCTAATCAGTTTAAGAAAATTTTTTACAAATTGTGTCTAAACTATTAAATGTAATTATTAACATTTCAATCTTCTGACTTTATGTTCGCTGGGTATATTCGGAAACATTCAGCGCTATATTTTTTTCTTAATACTGGAAGTATTCTTTGAAAAATTTGTTACATTTTATTTGCAATTATTGTGTTTATTCATTTGTTCACTTGATTTTGTTGTTGTTGGTAATTATTTTAAGTCTTTACATCCTTTTTGCCTCAAAGGCAAACTTCTTTTTTTTTTCAATTTTCTGCTGATTTTCACTTCACTTATTTTCCAAAGAGTTAATTTAAGACATTGTTTTTCACTTTTTTTTCTTTCTTTAGATCAGAGTAAATAAAGCATTCGAATAAAAAAAGCAGAAACAAACAAATAAAGCGTGTTTTGTTGTAAGCGGTTTTTGTGGCATGCTTTTGTTTAAACGCAGCCTTATACAGGATTATTGCCACACATTTATTTATTCGCATTATTTTAACGTGTGTTCGCCAAACTTTTGTTTGAGTGTGTCTTCTCTGTTCTGCCACAAGACAATCTTGACAGTTTTCAATATTTGTTGTTTTAATTTCTTGCTCTAATGCTTTTGTTAGTTTAATTTTAAATGTTGCCAAAGAAAAAAAAACGGCAGCATATTGTTGCTGTTGTTCTTCTTGATTTTTGGCTGATGTTTTAAAATAATACATTATTTTTGTTAACTTTACACTTTCCTTCAGGCGTGTTTGTTATTTTTTTCACTTTACGTTTATCTAAGCGAATAGATGTGAATTGTTTTAATTGTTTATTTTACTTGCAAGTGATTATTTGTAAACACATCACTTTCAGTTAAAGTAAATATTTTAAGAATGAAACTAATTATAAGTTAAATTTATTTCAAAGGGTTAAAGATGGTGGGCAATTAAATCAATTATGTGATGCATAACATTTAAGTGAATAAAAGAAGATTTGTTTCTTTGAACCAAAATGACGGAGTTAAGAAAGTGCTTAAAGATAAGGTAAAAAAAATAAAGTGATTTCTTTCAGGTGAATTAATTTATAGTGAGGCTCGAAAAAAATATCTTTCTCTGCCAGTTCCCTCCGGGGGTGCTAAGTGTCTGGTTAAGCTAACCTAGGTTCAGACTAAGTGCTTTCGGGGTATAGAGGGAACCAGTTCCTGATGTGCCGGCACCAAATCTGGATAGACAAATGGGTACTGTCGAAGTATGCACCAGTGTCCTTAGTCATATTGGCACCACGCTAACCAGTAGCCCATAAAGAGATCCGCCCATCTTTGTATCCAGTTGTTGGTGAGGTCCCTACGGGGCACACGTGGTTAAAAAATTCTATATCTGGAGGGATGGTACGAAATAGATGGAAGTGTGCTTTTTCACTCTTGACAGACGGCGTTGAATAGTCTCCAACCCTCAAGCCACGGCTAGTTCATGGTCCTGCAAGCCATGTTCTTAGAATTGCAACTCTGTTGGCTACGTTCAGTGGAGGGCGCTAGTCGAAGCATTGTATTCCTCTCAGTGGTAAGACCACCGCCAGGTAAGGACCCCTGGCCAGGTACTGACATTAGTATTAAACACATCTTTTCTCTGACAGAATCTAATCAAACATATTCTCATATTTTATTATATTTTTTTATTATATTTTAATTGTTCTTTACACCAATTTTTCTAAGCCTTTTTCACTGATTTTTAATTGCCAAAATTGCTGGTATAGATGGCATTCTTTGGAAATATACAAATATGATCCGGCATTTTCAGCACAAATTTTACATCCTTCGATAACTGAAGCCTGAGAAACCGAATCCTTTCCGGTGAGAATGGAAGAATGGCATTGTTGCAATGGCAAATCAACAATCGTTACCTTAACTACCTGGCTTACGCAGATGATGTTTGCTTACTCTCACAGAGGCTTATTAATCTTAAGCAAACAACTATAAAACTTCAGGAACAGCTGAAATCCACAGGACTACAAATAGATGCAGCCAAAACAAAAACACTAAGTTTCGATACAACAACAGTTCCATTGTTCATTAACAACCAAACATTTGAGACAAGTGACTAATTTTGCTATCTAGAGAGCGAGATCACTGCAAATGGAGGAATCGAACTGGATGTTGTCGCTAGAATAAACAAGACCAGATCATATCTTGGTATATTAGCCACAATCTGCAAAATAATTAAATGAGCCAATTCACAAAGGCGCGAATTTTTAAAACAAATACAAAGTCAGTGACCAGGTGTCCAACCTCTAAAGTTGCAAACGACATAACAAGGTGACTTCAAACTTTTATTAACGGCTACATAGCATCTTTTGGCCTAGGACGTTATCGAAAACTGGGTTGCTAGGAAAGACAATCAACTACAAGTACAACTGAGATACGTAAGCCAAAGTGGCAATGGATAGGACTCAAACTTCGTCGAGAACACAATGGTGTTTCTAAAAGAGCTCTTAGATGGAACCCATTTCAACAAGATGGTAGAGAAAGCTGTAGATGAAGTACAACATGGAGACCTTGAACGGAATCCGAAATGAACCAAATGGGTATATCTTAGAATGAACTTATGTCTATTGCACAAAACCGAGTCAGATAACTACTGTTATCGGCGCTCTGTGCTCCAATGGGAGTTAGAGGAATATAATAATAATAACAAATAGCTAATTTTTTTAAAGATATTGCCTGCATTATTATATGTTTAAATTATTGGAGGTGCAGTATAGTCATCGATCGCTTTGGAATACAAGTAATAATTTTTTTAAGTCTGTTCCTGCATCACACAAAAAGTACTGAATAAATTTTTAAATAATATTGCAGTATCCATTTTAATACACTGATATAATTACTCTTTATAACTTCCAAAATAAATTACATAATTATTTTCTTCTTTTGTCTTGCATTCACTTCATTTAGCAAAAGTGTTGATAAATACAAAACCTTCATACGCCCAATGAAAGAAAAAAAAAAATTACAAAAAATCTACTTGAAAAATCATCGCAAACCACTTCACATACTTTTTGGCTTAATAGCCGTTTTTTGTTTTTCCAACTGAATTAAAGCTTAAAAAGTGAAAAAACAAGCAGCAAAATTAAATAACATTCATCTATAAGAACACGCTAAAGGATGAAACAACAGCGAACGTATAAAAATAAACTCTCTCTCATACTCCTTTAAGATATTTAATATTTACAACAAAATACTTCTTCACATGTGAACGTATGAGAACACTCTCGTTCACCCACTGATTTACTCATTCCTTAGCTTTTCTTTTTCTAAATGCAAGAACATAAGTAAGCACGTGTCTTAACATTACTGAGTCACGTGACCACCATCATGTTTGTCTACATTACGACCGATCAATCAACAACAAAAACAATAATGTTTGTAACTGTTTGCTTGTATGTGGCTGTGTGTGAGTGTGCGAATATGTGTACAAAAAAAGTTCAACATTTTAATGTTTGTCATGAAGAGCATACTTGTAGGCTCAAAAATACAACAAATAATAAAAAACAAGACAAAACACAATCAAAATCAAATGTTTATCACACATGTACATTAAGGAATACACTCACAGACACTTACACAAACATACGCATTGAACAACTTTTAAAGTTGTTGGCTTTTTATTGTAATGGGTAGTAAAATTTGATTTGATTGTCAATGTTAAATGATAAAAAATGAGTAAATATAAAAGTTAAACTTAATTCTCTTCGAATATAAAAATGTTTATTTTTTTATTTTCATTTCCCAAGTCAAAGGTGGTACAGTTGTGTCTGAATATATGATTAAAATTTTTACACTGTTCTGCTCTAGTTATTTTTATTGATGAATGAATATTAATAGCAATTTGAGGGAAAAAAAAATGACAACGAGGGTTATTCATCATACAATTATAAGGAAAAGATTGCAAAAAGAAATAACTGATAAACTGGAAAACAGTATATTTTCGTCAATGATTGATATTGATGATATTAATAGATTTACATTTTTAATGAATGCTTTAGCATAAATTTTTTCCATATGGATTAATGTCTGCTCAAATTTCTTATTGTGAGGCCAAAAACGTTTTGTATTTTTATATTAAAAAATTTGTTTAAAAAAGAAGCAAGTTTTTCTCAGTATCTCCTTCGCTAAGTAATATTTAAAAAAAACTTTGATACACCTTTTTGTCAAAGGCTTCCTCCACTTTCATATGAATTATTTTTCTGTCAGGATACTTCTTTAAATTTAAAAACAGAAACAGATCCATCCAGTTTTTATTTGATTATGCACGCGAATATGGATGTTACGTACGACATTTTAAAACCCTTGTCCTCAAAGTTCCCTAGGTAAACGATAAAAACTTTTCATTTTTTATGGGCTGTACAACGCCCACTTTCCTAGTCGATACAGTATTTCTCTTAACAATTCCTATAAATAAGGAAGTTTCTAGTACAAAAATTCAGGGTTGTCGTTTTTTTATAGGGACAAAGTCACATGTTGCGATGAAAAGCCGAAACTCACGGACGGGTCGACGTATTTCATGCAAACTTTCGATAAACCATCTACATACCCATACAAACAAACGTTAAAAATTTAATCGAATTCGGTTCGACCCTTCTTGAGTTATAAAGTCACAACACACTTTCAACAATTTTTTCTATATACAGATAAAACTCTTCAATATTTTTTTTATTAAAATTAGGGTTAACAGCACGAAAATTTGTGCAAAATTTAACGGCTCTTTTTTTTTAAATTTGAAGTTTTTTTTCGTTTTTAAAAATATCTCACATTTCTTAGAAGTTGTATGGCCTTTTATCTCCTTGACTTGAGGCTACTTTGCAATAAAAAATGACCCAAAAAATTGATTTTTTTAACAAAAAAAAACTAAAATTTATAAGAAACGTCAATGTGAATTGTGAGGACGATATTGGAAATTATTGGAATTATTATAGTAATTTTTACAAAAGCAAAAATATTTTACATTGAAAAATACGGTGAAACCTCGATATACCAAGAGCATTTAAGGATCCTGAAAAATTCCGGGATTATTAAAAATTAATCCCGATTGGCATCCCTAGCGCCGTGTATTTCGTTAAATAATCTTTTAAACTAAAAATATTGGCAGACAGCAACTCATGAACGAGTCAGAGTCAGTCAGAGTTCCCATATCTGGTATCAAAGTATCGATCAGTAACAAATCTTTTAAAACTACTTGACATCTAAGGGCACATTAATTTTTTTGTTATAAATAATCTTTTGGCAAATCTTTTGATTTTATGTAATAATTGACCGTTAACCTTGTAAGAGTGGCGCAGTTTTGCGAATTCTTTTAATAATCACACAATTTAACTTTAATTTACTTAGCTAAATGAAGGTAATATTTGAATTTTATCTTTTTTATTCCATGCCATATTATATTTCTAGCCTTGAACATTCCATTTTTAATCGCAGAAATCTCAAGATCTCAACGCTCAACACTCAGCATCCAAAGAAATATTTTACGAAAATCAATTAAATTGGTTTAATTGAATGCCTTCAAAATCAAGTTTTTGCTTTCTCCACTTATTTTTTATAAGACTATAATTATTTTAATCAAATGTTCTTAATACATGTCTCGTCACAAACACTTTCCAAATGAAACAAATCACATAAATCCTTCCTTTACTTATGGAAATTAAATTCTAGTACTTTCGTCTTACTCCGCCTTACATATTTTTAATTAAGAGAATCCATTTACACAACCTACGGCAGGCTGCTTTTTTTGCAGCCAATAATCTAAGAAATTCAATTAAGCTTATTTAAGCGTTAAAAGCCAATGTTGCAAGTATTGTTTAATACTTTGTGTGTGGAATGTACTCGTAGATGAATGCAACCCTCAGCCAAAATAGCAATAAAAACAAAAAGCTGTAACATGCTAATGCAACATGACTCTTCAACATAATACCTGGCTGCATTATGGTACTTAGATGCTGCAAGAAAGGGAATAATAGAGCTGGCAAAAGCCAACTTAAATTAAAACGCCTAAATGTATGTGTTTATGAAATCTTACTGCAATAATATGGAAATCATATCAAGTACTTTATGGCAAATTAAAAGAACGTCATCATCACACATTTTTTGGTAGACAAAGACTCTTTTAACCCTTTCCAGGCTTTAAATAAGCAAAAATTGTTGAAAATAAGGGGGGTGTTAAAAGGTGACACTTGTGTGATTTACATAACCTAAAGCTACTCACTACTTGCATAAAACAAAAACGGACTCTTCTTATCCTTATGGTTTATGGTTTGTTAAATGCACTGCTTTTAGGTGTTGTTTTTGTTTTTTTATTTCTTTTTGTTGCAGACATTATTCTTTTTGTAAAACTCGAACAAAATTATGCATGTTTAATCATGACAAAACATGCCATTTACAGGCCTTTTTTTTCTTTTGCTTTGTTTTGTTTTGTGTGGAAAATCATGAATTTACATGCACCACATTCGAATGTTTTATGGGTGGAATTGTAAAATATATATACTTATATGCAATTTTCGAAATGCCGTTATGTGTTTAAGAATTCTAAAGACTTTTTCGTTGCAGTGCAGTGTTCATGTATGGAGTTCTTCGTCTACATTAACATGCAACGAAAAGCTAGTTGTCATCGTTGTCGTCCCTCTGACTGTGCGACTTCATTTATAATCAATCTTTTTAGCATACAAATTAATTAGATGCGAATGCAATTTTAATTGTATTGTTGCACTTGCTGCTACAAATGCCGCATGAGATGCATTTCAGTCTTTTGATTTTATATGCGAAAATTTCATTTAAATAATATTCGTTCGACGAAAATTTATGATGACGCCACAGACTCTGCAGCACTTACTTATCTTGTGTGAATCTTTATGCGTGCTACTTGTCCTGACTTGCCAACAGGACAACAGCTTAATTGTAAAATCAAGAATTTGATCGATGAGCAGAAACAATTAGTGGATTAAGTCAGTGCTGTCTTAAAAAAAGAAAAAAAAATGTTATATTAAAGCAGTTCGTTAATTTTTATTACAATTGACAGATTGATTGCTGACGCGATAAAAAAAAATTTTTTCGCATACAAGTTATTTCCAAACAATATTGTCATCAACAAATACTTTTACCGCAAAATTTCATCCTCACTGATGTTTTCATTAAAAAATTTTCAACAATCACTTTTAAGTAAAAGTGGAAATTTTTTTATATTTAATCCTTTTTGAGGATATCTTACTATCTTACACATTATTTCTAGCTTGTTCAAATAAATATCCTTTTGAACTTCAAAGTGCTTTTATAATTTGACGCCCACTAGTTAATTTAGTGCGCAACCAACTGCACAATCATTATTAATCAAGACAATAAAGAGTTATTTAATCTAATTAAATCCTTTAACAGAGAAAGAAGAAAAAAAACACGCACACAAACAACAAAGAATAAGAAATCTCTATTAAATAAAATGAAATATCAAAATTTATTCTCTACGAGCAAATGGACACAAAACGAAATGAAAAAGAAAGAAAGAAAAGAATTCATTACCAAATCTAATTAGCTACATAATGCTGCATTTACCAGCATCTAACTACACTGTTGATCCTTTTTCTCCTCTCGACTACTTAAGCAAAATTAACAAATTGTTTATTAAAAAATAATCAACGAAAAACAAAAGGCAAAAGTTAAAGAGAAGAACGGCAATAGCAAAAACAACAAAAAACACTTAATGAATGAATCGAACACCAAAAAAAAAAAAGAAGTTATAATGCCACATATGAAGAGAATAGAAAAAGAAAGGAAAAAAATTGCTAACATCATCATGGCTGCTTAAAAATTAAGGAGTGAAAGGATTTCTGAACACAAACATCTCCTAGCGTTAGCTCAAGTGGCTTAAAAGACTGCAACTACCCAAGCAGACAACCACATCAGGCATTTTTACCAAATGCGAAAATAGAAAAGAAAGAATTACACACAAACACACACACACAACAGGACTCATTTTGTACTAAATTGCATTCAATCGAGCGCATTTATTGTCAAAATTAACTCATGAGGAAAATTTCATTATTACAACAAAATACGAGTAGGAAAAAAATTGAAAGGAAAAAAGAAGGAGTATGTATATATACAATATATAATCCTTGCAATTTAAACACATACAAAGACATATTAAATGCGTTTTACTTATTCGATCCTTTTTCTTTTGTCTTTTATATTATTTTTTTTCAAAATGTTTGTCTAAATAAAAAAAATTAATCCAGAATCATGAAATCATTTAAAGGAGGTGGTGTAGTGCATTGGTTTTGTTTTAGTTATTGATATTGTTGTTGTTGTTGTTGCTTAAACAATAGCAATTGTTTTCTGCTAATATTCCTCGTTTATTTAAAATATTTTGTTGAAAGTAAAATTTTGATGGCTGTAGCTTTCTATGCATCATTGATTAGCGTACATGCCACTTGCAACAGCATCAATTGCACATGACTTAGTCAGTGCAGACATATTCAACAAGATGATTGACATATGAAGGTATACACATCTACATTTAAATGTTTTGCGTAATAAAATCATAATATTGAACTCTTGTAATTGAATACTGCTTGTTGAAACTTAAATATTTTAGAAATAAATTGTTAAAAAAGGGATTAACAAAGGACTCATCAATAAATTAAACAATTTATTAGATTATAAAACTGGGTTTAAGTCTAGGAACTTTGGTTCGGTTTGAATACCTAAAAGAATTTATTTTATTAGAAAACCATTGCGGAAAATATCTTTAAAAACCTTATAAAGCAACACACTTGATAAAGGTATTTTTCTAAAAAAGTACTTTATTACAAATACTTTTAAAAAAGTTTCTTATATGAAAAAATTTTTTGTCTTGATTTAAACAAATTTTTTAATTTAGTTTTTGAATGAGATATGTCTTCAAAAAGTACCGTTGAAATATAGTATTTTCATAAAAAATAAATTTTTCTAAAAAGTACCTTAGTACTATTTTTTGAAAGCAAAAAATAATTAAAATATAAAATTGGTTTTAAGTCTAAGAACATAAGTTTAGTTCGAATATCTGAAAGAATTAATTTAATTAAGAAACATTTGCGAAATATATTTTTGAAAAACAATTATAAAACAACATACATTTAGAAGGTACTTTTTTTCGAGTATTTTTTTAATAAAATACTTTTAAAACAGCTGCCTGTTTTGTTTTGTTAGGATTTGAAGCTACAACTAATTTTTATTTGTATATTTTGATCATAAATCTCTTTTTTTTTACTATATTGACAGTAGTTCAAAAAGCCAGAACTTAAAAGTTACTTCCTAATAATATTTTTAAGCCAAATTGATCAATCCCGTACTTATTGCAGGAGAAAAAAATTTAATTTTTGCCAACAGAAACTTATAAAATATACATTTTTTTTATATTATGGCGGTTTAAATTCAACATAATTAACAAGCCGTGACAATCTGTTGTTAAGCATGGCACTTTCATTTGTATATATTTTTAAACAACAGCAACAGTAGCGAGCAAAATTATAGCAGACGTAAAGACTAGCAGAACTAGAATAATAACACTAAAATAAATCTTAAACTAATGGATAGAAATTTATATAAAACAAATTAATTAAAGTCATTTTTTGGAATGCTTAAGGACTGCCTGCATGATAATTACAACAACTTTACTATTATTTGTTGCAATGTTACGTTTCCCCTGCATTTCATACCACTCTTAAAAATATTATGTTTCGTGTTTAAATAAATTTGCAATAGGAATTAAATTTCAGTTGCAACATTTTGTCAACAATAAATTTCAATTTATTTAGTGTAAATCATTTTGTATTTAGTATATTTTTTTTTTAGATTCTTATTATGAATGCAAACGTAATTTCCAACTAAATTTTATATCAATTCCCTGGCAAATCCATGAAAACACCACAAGTAAATATTTAAAAACAAATGTTGTTTTTCACTGCAAAAGGATTAAAAGTAGAGGGTTTTGTTGGTAGAAGAAAAAGTGAGTTGGTTTCAAGGTTTTAAAATCGCCAACCAAACAGCCAACATATGCTGGTTTTATGCAAACGAAAAATCCTCATAAATCAATTAGTCAAAACAAAGTGGAAACATTTGCAGATTTTGGTTTAAATTACAGCTGGTAAATAGAAAAACAAAAATTCGTAACAAAAAATTCTACAAGGATTTTGCATGTCAAATTGTAATTTGGGCTAAAACTCGAGGGTATTTAAAGTGTAACAAGAAACCAGAAATATGGTGATTAAAAAAAATGCTATTATGATTTATGTTTCTATCAGTGAATGGCTTTAGATAATTTAAACAAAAATTAGTTGTGGGAAATAATATGTATCGCAAATATGGGAAGAGATTTAAGTCCTGCAAGAATTTTAATTGCAGTTTAAATTAGAAGAGTGTTCAAGTTAACAAGGGCATTATATTTTGACTTAAATTGAAATAACAATTAACTTGGGCCCTGCTGTAAATCTTAAGCTTTATCAATCTTTGGGACGTTTGTTTTAAACAAAACAATATATTGTTAAACCACTCTCTTCATTGAAAGTCACGTGACATGTGTAAAAAAAAAGCTACTCTGCTACCAGACGCTAGAAAAATAGAAGAATTCCTCCATCACAAGTAGTCTTTAATTTAAATTTAGTCAAGGTATAATAACACGATCACGTACAGGGAGCGCATTTGGGAATAAAAGAATACTATTTAAAATGACTATTTTTAACACTACAGGTGACTACATTATGCTGTAAAAAGTTTGCCTCTTTTGCTTCTACTTTAATTTTAAAAGAAAAAAATATCAATTGTTGAGCTATAGTATCGCCTGATGTTTACTTTTACATATAAAATAGTTTTATTTCTAGCGCCTAAAAGTATGCTTCTATTTTTTGCAATCGATTCGCCTTTTGGCAATGATCGATAAAATATTTTTCTATAACTTAAAACTTATTATACCTTCACCACAAAAAGTGGAAAAACGGTGCAACTAAGATTGTCATTCCGTTTGTAGTTTCTACAATATCCTTTTCCGACCCCATAAAAATATATATTCTGACTCCTTATGAATAGCGAAGTCGATTGAGCGATGTCCGTCCGTGCGTCCGTGTTAGTGTTGAAATCAAGTTTGCCGAGGCACTAGAACACCTAGAGAAAAATAAATTCGATATAGTGTCGAAAGAGGTGCTATTGGAAATCAGCATGACCACTCCATATCCTTCGAGGCAGCGGGAAATACACCACGCCTACCTCTAATTTTTCCATACCATTTGGAAAAATATATTAACTCCAATCGAAAATAAATATATGGGACAATAGAGAATTAAAAAATAAGAAAAAACATCAAGTGAAAAAATTGGCGCTCCCGCTTATTTTCCGGGTTACGGGGCTCTAAAATTTTAAATTTTTTTAAAATATTAATATGGCTATCATTTTAAGGCTTTTGAAGAGATCTTTAAGGAAATATTAAAATTTTTTAAAAACGCTTAACCTATTAAGAGCCACTGACATTTTTATGTGAAATTATAAATAAGTAAAACTAATTTTTTCCCATTTTTTTTAATTTACATAGATTGTGAAGGGTATATAAGATTCGGCATAGGCGTATATAGCACTCTTACTTGTTGTTTATACTAATGACAACATTCGTCCAAAATTTTTTGAGTATCGGTTCGAGGCTGCTATAGTCCAGATGGTAAGCATGCTGTCTACAATCCTGGTTGGCCACGGTTCAACCCTTACGGCAATCAAAAACTAAAAAGTTTTTTTTTCTGTTTAATGGTATAAACACATATTCAGAATTAACATTAAACATGCAGCCTTCTTCGTCGGTACTCCTTCATAGCATATTTGCCGGTAATTTCACCACCTGTCTTATCACTCATCTATGCTTTCTAAAGAATGTAACACGGTTATGAAAATAACTAAAAAGGTTATGCGTGAAATGCTACTTCTCTTTCAAAAAAAGTAACTTGGGCATGACAGCGTAACAAACAAATATGTAAACAAATAATCTTCCATTTTTATTTATAATATTAAGGAGGATACAAACATTCTTATTTTTATCTAAGAGTTAACTAAAACTAATTGATTTTCTTTAACGTGGCAGATATCAGAGGTTCAAATCTGGTATATAGTTTTTCCAAATCCATGTACAGAAAGTAGAAGAAATCAAAAAGAAAATAATTTTAAGATTGGAAATGGAAGGGAAAAAAGAAATTATAATTGGTCGTTAAGGAGCCTATAGACCTAGTGTGTTTCTTATAACCTAAACAAATGTTAAACATTTAATATTCATTTATTTGTAGGTACGACCACTGAACAAAAAGTTTTGATTCTTTTTAAAAGGAATTAAAATATATACAGCCAATATTTTTAGTGCAAAAAAATCTTTTTATTTATATTTGTTAAACAAACAAAATGATATTACTTCGAAAACATTTCCTCTATTCAGCATTTCTCACTAATTAAACTTATTTGTCATGTGCATGCACTGTAACTACATTTAAAGTACTTCATTTGAAATGACTTCTAACCACTTGTTATTGTTTTTTATTCTTCCCATTTGTCTGTTATGTTTATTTAAGAAAGCTTATCAAACTCCCAACTCTTATGAAAATTAAAACAACAAAATCAAAAAAAAAACAACAACAACTAAACACTCCCTAACTAAATATGAATCCTTTATGAAGCATAACAAAACACTTTGAATGTGTTATTGTATGACTCTACTCCCTAAAATGAAATTTTCCCAAGTACAACAGCAAATGACCACTAGACCAAAAAACCCATTGATTGTCATCGAATTTTATAAATGTAGTAGTGTAATACTACAAGCATGTCCTTAAAAAGGATTGCAAGTTAAGTACGCATATATGAATACTTACGTTTGTCTTTTGTTTGCAACACTACATTTCCAGTAAAGTTTAGTTGAGTAGAATTTTAATGTTGGAATGAAATGTAGAAGAGTAGGTATCCTCAGCAGAAGAAAAATACAAAATGTCAGTTATAATATGGTTGCAAAAAAGAAAAATATTAACTCCTTAACTATTTCATAACTTCATTGTTATTTTTAATTATAATTCAAAATAATTTTTCAAAGGTTTTTTCTAAAGTTCGAAACTAATTTTAGGTTACCTTCCCCTTTTCATAGTATGTTACCGACTTTTTGTAAAGATACGTGGCATTAGTGAACGAGTATGTTACAGTTGATAAATCCCAAATGCCACTTTGTAATACAACATGCTGTCCAAAAACACTGTAGTCGACATGTGTGTTTGCAAAAGTTAAAGATGACTGCTTCGCTAGAATTGTTTTGAATTTGTGTGGCCAACACTTGTTAAGGTGCGATACTTCAAGTATCGAAACACAAAAATTCTTTAAAAAAAAATATTTTTTCATATAAAGTTTTTCAATTTTATTTATTTAAACAAAATGAATTTTAAGTTCTAGCAAACTTAATTTATTAGTTTTTATTTAATCATTTTTATCTTTAAAAAATTTTGTTTTCTTATTTTCCTGGGAAAAAAATTAAATTAAACTAAAAGCCAAATCAAATTTATTTTAACAATAGAAATCTAATAAATCCAAATAAACATGTTCTGACCAACAGCCGCATTATCATCAACAGCATCATTCTACATCCAACTTGTTTGTCATCATTCATTGAAAATAACTCAACATTTATAGTTAAAAATATTCAATTTGCAAATCAATTTAAGTTGAATAAAAATAAACAGGATTTTATTTGGTTTTTTAATCAAATAAAAATATCAGTTAAAACAGAATAAAATTTTCTGTACTTCTTTTAAATTTTTTTTTTAATTTTCGGATCTTTTCTCAAGTTATCCGACACTTTTTTAAACAAGCTGCAACAGCAACCGTGTTCTTAGTTATGGAGATTTATCGCCAAATGTAGTGATAAAGAATCATTTTTGGCGATAACAAAAATTTTTAAATGGCGTGAAGCGAGATACATGGCGGTATTAAAAATACTTGGTGAAATTTTTGGCCTTTTTGATAATTTTTTCTGCAAAAACATTGCTTTTAAAATAAAAGGCAGTTAGATAAAAAAATCAAAATATTTAAAATTAAATGAAAAAAAGAGAACAAAAAAACTAGTAATAAAGAAAAAAGCGATGAATTATTAAAAAATTAAAAAGGAAATACATTTACAAAATTCGATTCTTAAATATGAACAGCATTGATTTTGGTAGAAAATTTCAAACGGAATTAAACAAGACTTTTCTAAAGGTAACTGACTCGTTGATTTTACAAGAAAGTTGTTTTTGTATTTAAAAAAAAGTTGCTAAAAGTAATGCTAGTTCGGCTATTACAAAACATATCTATTTTAAAGTTTATTGACAATTTTAAAATTGAAATTTCTTCAGTTCGAGAAGCTTTTATAAGCTTCTTGGACCCTTGGTATTTAAAAAATACATTTTTTTTTAACTAATATTAAATATTTTTTATATTGGCGATATTTGGCAATATTCCACAAGCCATATGGCAATAAAGCTGGAAAAAACAGGCAACACTGTTTAGCAAATTGTTATTGCCTTAAAAGTCCGTGTTCGAACCTGCCAAATTAAGTACTTCATAGAATTTTGTAGTCACCGTCTAAAATACTTTCCAAAAATTTTATGTAATGAATGCACCTATTTATTTAGTCGCTACAATATTGTTGGACACCAATTGGTTCCAATGGCCTATAGGAGGATGTAGTGCCCCTTCGGGAGTCTATTAATTAACCACACCAGGAGTTCTCTGACTTCTCCGTGATTTCATTAGAGTTCTCTGGCCTCTCGGAGGTCCATTACACCTTCGGGGTCCTGGTAAAAAAGTAAAAGGTAAAATTGGATGTTCATTTAAGGCCAAAATTTGGAGTCTTACGAATCTTCCAACTAAAAGAATTTGATAGTCTATCGAAACCTTTCTTTATTAAATATAAAACGTCTCATTATTTGCTTGCTTGCTGATTGTGACATAAAATTAAAAGAAGTTTTGCTGAAAATGGATAAAAGCAACCTTGCTTGAATCAGATTTGTCGTTGGCCTAGATAAATATATCTAGAATGGCTTTCACTTTAATTGAACAATTTATAGTTTTTTTAATTACATCACATACCCAATGAATAACAAACTATAACAATTTTTAAGCAGTAGAGTATAAATATAAGGCATCCAGATAACATTTAAACTAATGCATGTTGTCATATCACTACAAGTACGAGGATGACGAGACTGTATTTAAGCTAAACTAATTTTTTTCAGTATAATTTTACAAATGTTTTTTGATCATTAAATAATCTAAATGAAGATTTTTAGACTTTATGGAAAAATTGACGGAGCTATCTTAAATGGTCCTAATACTTTCCAATGGTGGTTACCGCTGTTTTAATTTCAATGTCTTTTTCTATATCTTTATTAGAGAACATATAACGTCAAAAATTATTAAATTTTTTATCAACCCATTCGATAATGAGGCAAAAATTATTTCAAGCAAACTTTATAAAAAAAAACTAGCTTATCACGGTGTTTCGCTAACCCAATAAAATAATCGCAACGTAAGAGGGGACTTCCAAACGAGTTTTCGTTTGATTATGCTCAATAATATGGAAGCTGCAACAGATTTCCTTACGCCTATTTCAACTAATGTATCAGAGTTTTTCTATCATTTTAATATCTTTAAAATTGTGTCGTGTTGAAACCGATTTAGAGTGTTTTTTCTTTCCCTCACTTAACCCTCCAGTTCCTTATTTTGTAAGTGGGCATACTCTCCTCGAACTTTGAAATAAATATCTATCTCTGCTCTAAATTTTATTAAAACATGTTCGACCTTGAATTCCTGGTTTTTTTATTAACTTTTGCAAAATCACATTTTGTATTGAAAATCACAACTCTCGAATGCGTCAACCGATTTAGTGCAAAGTTTTGATAAACCCTCTGCACTAACATACGAACATACCCTAAAAATTTATTCGAAGTAGGTTTGACCGTTCGTGAGTTATAGAGTCACAACACACTTGCAACATTTTTTATATATATAGCTGATAAGAATCAGGTATAGCAGTATGAGAGGACAAAGTATCATACCATGTTTTGCAAAATAAAAGCTTCTGTCCCTACTACCAGTATAAACGAAATAAGTAATAAGTTTTTATAATTAATTTTCCTATAAAAAAACCCTCGTATTTTCAATAAATAACAAAACAGTTCGGAGTATATTGCTTAAAGAGGAAAAAATCATACACTTTTAGACAAATTGGCAAAGAGACATAAAGTATTGACTAAATTTGCCAATAATGTATGGCTAAAAAAACAGGATAACGGCAAAATTAGAGCTGAAATGCAAACAACAACAAAAATAAATCGAAAATACTCACAAATAATCAAAATTAAAATGAAAATACCTCAGGAAACGGATGTGGCTGAGTGAGCAACATATTGTTGCTAACATTTCACACACACACACCCATGTAGGTATTAAAATCTAAACACATACATACAAATAAATTAATACTTTGGACAAACATTGAAAAAAGCCACAAATAACACAAATACTTTTACTGGTTAAAAAAAGATGGAGTGGCGCTACGAATATTTAAAGGTAAATCCGGTTAGAGTAGGAAGAGATAAATAAATCTCTTTTTAACAATTGTGCAACAATATTATTGACAAAAGGCTAAATGCAGTCGTGTGAGCACAATTGTAAAATATTCAACATTCACACTATTGAATCTGTGGCAAACACACATTGTGCCTGTTGCAAATAAACAAACCAAATTTACCTTTCACATAATGATTCTCTGTTGCAGTTGTTTTTGTTGTTGTTATTGGCATGCAAAATCTATTTTGAGGTTCTTCATTTTTTTTCAACATCTTTTTTTTTTAGTTTTGCCTGTCGAGTGACAGTTGTATGAATGTGTTATCATTGTACATTGTTGCACAGCTTTTATGCAAACAACATATTGATGTTGATATTGTTTGCAACAATGACCACAGATGTAGACCAAAACTTGAACACACACACACACATACACATTCACTTTTACAAATAAAGTATTATTAATCCACCATGATTGGCAGCATAACGAAATGTACAACAACACAGCATTTATTTCTAAAAATGTCAGTTAGTGAGACGTTGGACATGGAAACCTTTCAAACATGGCTTTTTATTCATTTATCTTGTTCAAATCTACTGTGTTAAATTCCCCAACTTTCTCTCACATCAGTATTTAGATGATATGTTGTCTTGTTTTTTGAAAGAGTGCTATTGAATTTTTGCCAGTTTAGTCCAGGAATATGTCATCGACACATTGGCGCCAATACAAAAATTTATATAAAAAGGACTTTAGTGCTGCCATAGAAAAGTAGTAGTGGCATACATTTACTGAAAAAAACGTATCTAAATGTGTTTGTTAATTCATTACTTTGAACGGAATTTTCAAATTTCGATGTATGAATTAAAGTTAGTCTGTTAATCTATTAAAATCTGGTTGTATTTGTGAATATGTGTGTGTATATATTTGAGTGTGAGTGGAGAGTGAGTTGAGCATTAAGAGTTTTAATTAAAAGCAACTTAAAAGCAAAAACATTTGTTACCATCAACAACAACAACAAAAATATCATTCACTAACACACAAACAAGTTATTTGTGTAAAGGATTTCTACATGTGTTTTGGGTTATTAGAGAGTCCTTGTTCATATCTTTCCCATAAGACGGTGTAATGAGATTTGTCAACAAAATCTCAGCAGTTATTTAAGGAGAGATAAGTGTCAAATAAAACAAAAACTGGACTAAATTAGTCATTTTCTGTAGTTGCAGTCATTGCATTATTTTATGCATTAATGAAATTTTGCTTAGTGCTTCAGTTTGTTAAACTTTTTAATCTGTTGTGGGATGTAGCATTATATATGTTTTAAAAAGGTTCAGTATATACACAATCAAAGCTTTAGTCTTAGCATAAGTCCTTTTGATCGGTTTATAAAAAACTCTTGACCTTTCATTTTGGTTTTAGTTTAAGTATTCTACTTCATTAAACATGTTATTGATAACACTGTACAACAAAATCAAATTTTTTCAAAAATTACAAGGTCCGGGCTATAAATTCTAATAGAGAAGACAAAAAAAAGATATACGTGTATCGGCGTTTTGAAAGTTTACATCTGGATTTCATTTGAGAGGGGGTTAAATTTTCCCAGCTCTGGCACATTCATAAGAAACCATGTGACCCTTACATTTTAGGTAAAAAATGTGTTCAGCAAATTTATGTAAAATGTTACGGAGAACATTTTTGTAGAAATGTTAACCCTCTAACTCCTCAAGATATGGGTCTTTTTTGTCCTTCTTTTAAAAAATAGCAAAAAACTCCATTAAAACAGGGTTCTAGAGGGTTAAAATGTTCCACAAAAATGTTACCCGTTAAATTTTACTATAAGTCCCTGAATACACCAAAAAGGAAAATTCAACTATAAAGTCAGAAATAACACGCAACAAAAGAGAGCTTAGGGTTAATTTCGCATTTATTAAGAATTTTGTTTTAAAGCAAATTTGGATAGCATTAATTACATTTTTTTTAGCTCTAGGCAATTCCACTTCAATGTCCAGCATATTTCAGCAATAAGCGAATGAATGCTTTTACCTTTATAGCGTTCTTCAATGAGTGCGCATGTCTGATGAAATTTTTCACCATGCTCATCAGATTCTGTTGACAACTGGTTCTCAAAGTAATACATATGGGAATTTAAAAAATGAATTTTTGTTGACATATGAACGCAATAAAAGGTTCCTGTTTCAGCGATTGTTCCATCAACATAATGACTAGGACTTCGAAGTTGTAGCACAGGTACTGGGAGTTCGTCAGAATGCGGAAATGGCAGCATCGCTGATGGCACAGTTTTGTATACAAAACTCTTTCGCCTATATCTATTCAATTTTAATATGGCACACGTAGCACGTAGCGTCATTATGTTCACCTGGATCTAACCACCGCATAGGAATACCAAACTGGATTGAATTTCGTTGACCTTCAGCAAGAGTTCAAAAATAAACTATAGTTTTAGAACAAAAAAAAAATTTATTACCTTTGGACCACAAAATTAAGCCATTATTACAAATAAAAAAATAAGAAAAAAACATCAAGTAAAAATTTGGAGCTCGCCCATATCTTCCGAGGTACGGAGCTTAGAAATTTTCCAATTTTTTTAAATATCAATATGGATATCATTTTAAAGCTTTTGAAAAGATCTTTAAGGAAATAGCATTAAGAGCTGATGAAATTTTTATATAAAATAATATATATGCAGTACCAATTTTTTTTTATTCTCTGTCACCCCAATATTTGCTTTTTTATTGGAATTACTTCACTGAACTAGATTTACATATACTATATGATGAAGGGAATATAAGATTCGGCATAGCCGAATATAGCGCTCTTACTTGTTATTTACAATCTTTAAGAGGAGAAATAATTTTGCGAAGTAATTGAACATGTATTTATGGCCTCAATAAGGTGTTGTTTTATCATTATTCTGAAAACAATTATTTTACGATTATAAAAAATACAGATTCAAGGGGAATACTCATATAATAAATGCCTAGGACCACTACTTCATAGAATTAAGTATTCTTTACATAATTTATATCTAAAACGGGAACTGAAAACAAATTTTTTTGGTTTTGTTTTAAATGTAAATTGTATGTAGAAATTATCGTTACTAATCTGTTAGTAAAATAAGCCTTTGCTGAATATGGTTAACACCTTCGTTAATCGTTCTAGTTGCCAATCATGGAAGGAATGGCCCCGTTGATGGAACACTAAAATAATTTATAGAAAATATTTTAAAGCTTTTTCAAGTATTTAAAATATGACTTGTAAAAATGGTTTAACAGTTTGTTATTCTAGTACCTGGTTTTATTTAGGGACATTTCCAAATTTGTGGAATTTTAACAACCACAATTACTAATTACATTATTTTGTACATCCAAATTGGCCTGATTTATCATAAAATTTAATTGCTTTTTCAAATTTGTTATTCTAAATGAAACATTTTCCTTTTAATGTTCGATTGAATTTTTTCTTTATATTTACCCGTTTGTTTTTTTTTTTTGGTCTATGGACATTCTCGAATTGGTTTTTTCTAAAACAGATTTTTTAAAACCACAATTATTATCCCTTTTCACACGTAATAAAATGTGGTTTATAAAAGGGCAGTAAGTAATAACAATTTTCGTAAGATAAAGGTAAAAGCATTCATTCGCTTATCGCTGAAATATGCTGGACATTGTATGATAATGAAGTGGAATTGCCTAGAGCTAAAAAAAATGTAATTAATGCTATCCAAATTTGATTTAAAAAAAATTCTTAATAAATGCGAAATTAACCCTAAGCTCTCTTTTGTTGCGTCTTATTTCTGACTTTATGGTTGAATTTTCCTTTTTGGTGTATTCAGGGACTTATAGTAAAATTTAACGGGTAACATTTTTGTGGAACATTTTAACCCTCTAGAACCCTGTTTTAATGGAGTTTTTTGCTATTTTTTAAAAGAAGGACAAAAAAGTCCCATATCTTGAGGAGTTAGAGGGTTAACATTTCTACAAAAATGTTCTCCGTAACATTTTACATAAATTTGCTGAACACATTTTTTACCTAAAATGTAAGGGTCACATGGTTTCTTATGCCGTTTAACAATAAGAATGTGCCAGAGCTGGGAAAATTTAACCACCTCTGAAATGAAATCCAGATGTAAACTTTCAAAACGCCGATACACGTATATCTTTTTTTTGTCTCCTCTATCAGAATTTATAGCCCGGACCTTGTAATTTTTTGGTGTGTTGTACAGTGTAATTTTTAACTAAGTACGAAGAGAATCTAGAGTGATATAAGAATCTGTATAATAATATTGTTATGAGAGTAGATCTAACAACTTCAGATTTTGTAAAAAAAGATTACATGCAAAATTTTACAACAACACTAGAAATTTTTCATAGTTGATGCACATAAACAGAAGTCCAATAAGAGCAGCTAATAAAGGTTGCCAGATATTTCCACAGTTCAACAATCTTGACGTCTTAACCCGCCTAAAAATGTAAATCGCAGTTGAGAGTGATAATGTCAGCATCAAACATAAAAGCTGCGTAAATAAAGCGAAATTTATAAAAATTAATGATAATTACTAATAGCGTGTTTTATTTTGCAATTAAAAGAAACGAGGGGGTATTTCAAAGGGTATCAAAAGAAAGAGGCTGCTTTTGAACAGAGTCTTCCAGCTTGAAGAAGAGTTTTCCGCTCAAAAGCAGAGAAGGGTAAACTTGTATAATGCATAATGGTAATGGACATCTAAAAATAAATACTCTTGAGATTATAATATATTCTTTAACATTGTTACACAATAGACTCAATTTAAAAAAAATATTTATGATAATTTTTCATTTTAATTCCGGTAACCAACTAAAAAAAAAATAATATTTTCTGAAGAAAGTAGTTTTTCTGATTCAACACTTATCTTTGATTGCGTTTTTAATCTATCTTGTGCCATTAAATTACTTTTAGAGTTTAATACTAATACCAGTTAATATAAATGAAATATATTTGCATTAAAATTTAAATTATTTTTCCGCCAGCACTAGCTAATTTAGAATTTTTTATAATACGAGTATAAATATTTTCTTCATTTAATTTTTACAATGTACAACTAATCAGCCAACATTCAAATTACGCCATAAAACTGTTCCCATTTGTTAAACTTTTGATGTTCCGTCAGTTTTTATGACTTTTAAATTATTTGCAAAATTAGATTTTTCATTTAAATCTTTTACGACCTTTTAATATATGCAAAATTAAACAAAGCAAAATTTAAGAATGTAATTACTGTACTTACTCCCTCTGTGAAATTCTATGGAAAATGTTTTTTTTTTATAGGGGGGCTTGACAGAATCCATAAAACACGTGCTTAATTTAATGCATGTAAAAATTTTGCTCACATTTCGCACACAATTTTGCACCAACAGCTGTTAAAAATTTTAACTTTCATAGAAATATCATGGGCATAAAATAAAAATATTTTGCAAATGAGTTAAACGAAAAAGTAACAACGACGGAGTAAAAAGCCATAAATGTCCAACTTTGAAGAGTTAATAAATATAATTTTGCATAAAATAAAAACAACAAAACAAAAAAAACTAAACAGAACAGAACAATATTGCAAAATTATCCAACAAAGTCATAAACAAAGTGTACGTGCTTGCCACGCTAGAGGGGTGAGTGTTTAAACGTAGGATGCCTTTTTATTGTGTGAGCAACATAATTAGTTACGCTTGAAAGGAATTTTTATAATAAACGCATTCCAAGCATTTACAACAGCAAATGAGTGATAAAAAATGCAATAAAATCTTGTTTTCACAAACTATTTTGCATAGGAATCATTATTGTTACGTTTTTTTTCGTTTAATAAAGTTGACGAACAGTAGTACAACAATGATGGTTGTTACGTCAACGACGATGATGATGATGTTGTTGCAAACTCGTAAATGTCATTTTAGGAAGTGAAATATTTATCACATTTTTAACATAATCTTCTGAGTAGTCAGCAAAATACTTCACTTTACAACACGTTGTATAAAGCAAAATACAAACAAGTGCTGAAAATATTTGAGCCAGATTTTAGGGGAAGGTAAGCTAACAGTACGCTGCAAAATTTTTTTTATTTTGGAAAACATAACAAAGTGATCAAATAAATAATTTAATTAATATTAACTTACGACTAAAAATTAATTTGTAGTATTCCATTTACTGTATTGTTGTTTAGCTTCTCCCAGTGTCTCAGCCTTTTTGAGACTTTTGTGAAGTTCTTTTAAGACTGTCTACTGAATAAATTAGCATTTCAGAGAATTTAAACCTTTAAGGTTTCAATATCTTTAATTGGTTCTCCTAAACGAATTCTAAACGGGGTATTGACTTTCTCATTGATTTGTGAAATGAAAAATTTTTAAAGACAAGCTTAGTCACAATCATATAAAAGTTAAATTTCTTTATCCGTTTGATTTAAAAACAGTACAGGAATATATGGAAGAATTAAATAGCATAAATCCTTGGCAGTAGATGTAGAATGTCTATTCAGCAAGAAGCGATTCTGCAATATTATTATTAAAATACACTGGCTCAACATTTCGAGACCAATGAAGGACCTGAGGTCTTCAAACATCAGGTAGTGGAGCCAAATTGCATATTGGGAGTTTAAATACTTCGTTTCTGGTCTTGATCTCCGCCACCCTGAACTTTCCGTCGTCTCCCTTGTGGTCGTTGATGACTCCGTCGGTTAGCCAGTGCTGTGGCAGGAAAATTTCCTCGTGTATTATCACTACTTGACCGACCTTGAGACTGGGCATATCCTCGCGCCACAAGCCCTTGCCTGAAGTCGCAGGATATAGTAGCGAGACCAAGCCTGCCGGACAGTCTGTTTGAGAAGGCAAAGCAGACGTCATCGCCTCCATAACTTCGCCTCTTTGCTTGTCTTGTCTTTTGCGTATTTTGGCGGCACCGAACGCAGACCCTCGCCTATCTGTAGGTGCGCTAGCGTTAGCGATTCTCCATTGTTGGGATCTGGAGACAGTGGTGCGATCGGCCGACTGTTGAGCACCTCCACAATTTCTGGAAGCAGTGTACCCATCTGCTGTTTTGTGAGATGTGCTCTGCCCACGGCTCGCAGAAGTAGGAACGTTGCCTGCTTCCCCACAGCCCTTTCAAAACGTTAGTATCTAACTTAAAATTGCCTGTTCTTTTTAAAAATAAGAAATTATTATTAAAGCGTGGTAAAAGTTACTCATTTATTTTATTTTAAAATAATTTTTCGCTATCTTCATTATTATTTACATATATCTGCTGCTTGGTATACCGTCCCCTCACCAAACGTATTGCACAGTTTTATTATGCAGTGTAAATGATACTATATTTTGATTTTTATGACATGTCAACAAAAATTGATAGAATTCATGTAAATTTCGTTGCTCTATTCTATTCGAATAAAGTATGAAGAAGAAAAAGAAAAAATAAAGTGAATTTTCGATTATCTAGAACTAATTTAAAAATCTAATGAATACAAGGGTAGTTGTGCACTGTTAACAACCAACGAGAAATTAGTGAATATTGATGAACAATTGTTTACAACATTTATACGCTTTTGCAATTGATTTGTATGAAATTTGAATATTTCCATAGGAAATATGCATAGAAGTAGTCAGTTTTTTATTTGGCCTTTAGCATTATTTTTATTGATTTGTACATTTTTCCGCTTTGCTAATACTTCAACTGTTCATACTCTAAACAAATTGAAATTGTTTTCCCCCTTTCGGTTTTTTTTTCTATTTGCATTCAATTTTGTTTGGCCCTTCTATTGCTTTAAATTTTTGCAATTATTTCATTTTCAATTGTTATTTGGGCGCCTAATAGGTATGCTAGAAAAATTTACTTTTAATTCAATAAAAATTCACTGAAGTGGAAATTATGAGCGTATTAAGGTGTCAATAAAAATCAGTAAAATATGTATTTTTCAATAATTCCTAATTTTTGTAATGTGTCTTATATGTATATTTTTTCATACCAAACATAAACGCCTACTTTTATTTGTTACGTTCCTTATGTGCTTTTATTTTAAAACGGTTGTAAAGTATACATTAGGGCGTTTTAATAGAGTTTTGCATCCGTTTAAAACAAGAGTGTAAAAATTATATGTTAAAAAGATACCGAAAAATCTTGACAATATGCAAACATAAATTCTACAGTTAATGGCCCAAAAAGAAGGAAAATATCACATTCATATAAAAAAAAAACGAATAAAAAAGGCTTCCCAAAGTATGCTTTAAAAAAATAAGAAAGTTCACTACTCGTTGTTGTTCTTGTATAAAAAAAATAATTTTCTCTACGAAATATGTTTACAATTTAAATTTACCTGCTCTCGCTTTTAAGTTCATTTTAGAGTATGATGAAAATAGATATGCATTTGCATATTTAAGCAAATTAGTTGAATATCTTTTTCTCCCTTCTCTGGCTAAATAAATTTATAATTGAATACATTATCCGCTTATCGCTATGAAATGAAATAACGTTACAAGCATAAAATTACAAGATCCTCTTAGTTGGAAGGATTATAGCATTTCAGCACCTACATACCACTTAAATTACAAATAGCATTACTATCCATTACTACTACTCATACACCCTTTTTGCTTAATTTCGTACGTAAGCACATTCTATTGTTTGCACACGTAGTCAAACACTCAGTAGGTAAAGTTACAATTAAGATGAAGACGTTTCGAGCGTTAATGATTTACGTTTTCTTTATGCACTCGTTGATTAAGCGAAAATCGAATTTATATGTGAACATTCGATTTTCACTTAAATCTTAGTTTTCCATATAAACTATGTGTAGTTGTCTTGAATTTTCATACGGCTGAATGGAAATTGCAATTGGAAAAGGAGTATGAGACGATTGTTACTGCCGGGCATTGATAAACAAATCATTTGTATGCTGCAATGCAATTATTTACATTTAATTGCGTGTTAAGTTGCAATTCAACCGTATTTCTGGTACGAAGTTTATGTTGATGAAAACGTGACTAATATTTTATTTATTCTGTTGGTCTTATCTTGTTTCCTCTTTCCATTTCAATCATTTAGTTGTATGTCAGTCCATTTAATAATAATATTCCATTTCTTGGTGAAGGTGTGAAGTTTTGTTTAATATTTCTTCTTTTTATAATTAATTAGTGGCGTACAATCTTTAGTCAGGCATTAATAAACCTAAAATTAATGGAATTTTTTATTGCCTTTCTTTAGCCAGCTTAAAGTTTTCGAAATTTATGTTTGTAATTAAATTAGCGGATAGTAAATTTTATAAGAAGAAGAAGAAATTATTAAATTTAAATCTCCATAACAAAATTTTAGTTGGGGTTGAATGAAGACATTAATTTTTGATTTAAATTAAATTTTTTGTTACTTTAAATAAGAAAACTCTTAACTCCTTTAAACATTTACTTTATTCTTGAACTACATAAATCGAACTGAATACAGTAATAAATCGTGCACTGTATCCAGCAATAACGGTTAATTATGTGTATTTCACGGATCAGCAGGCTGTCGGCCGGGAAGGTATACTACTTTGTTCTGCCGCCATTTTGTTTAACATTAATCTTGATGTTTATATTTGGTAGTTTTGAAGTAGACTCGTGGCAACACATTAAAACATTTTATCAAAATCAATCATCGATTACTGTGACGATCAGAAATTTACGTAAAATTTTTGTGAGAAACACATGCCAACAAAACGCACTATTTATCGTGTACTGAATGATTTCGAAGAAAGAGGGTATGTAATTGATAGGCCCAAGCATGGACCACAACTGGTGGTGCCGAAGGAAGTGTTCAAAACAATCCAAAGAATAACTTCAAAGAACTACTTTGGCCACAATTTTGGACAAGGGTTTGCGTTAGTTTCCATTTAAGACTCAGTTGACACAAGAACTTCATCCTCAAGATCATTTACGCCGCCAAGAGCATGTTACAGCTCGACCATGACAACCCCGAATTTCATGAAAAAATCATTATGAGTGACGAAGCACATTTTCATTTGGGTGGATATAGAACAAAGAATAGTCGGTTCTGAGCAATGCAAAACCCTCAAATTATTATTATTATTGTTCGGTTAATTTTGCATTCATTAAAAGTGGTGTGCAATTAGGTCAGGAGGAATCACTAAACTTTACTTCTTTGAAAATGAAAATGGCAAAACGGTAGCTGTGAATAGGAGGCAGCGACATCGTGATATGAATGAAAACTTTTTAACGCCTCAACTGCATGCTTTGGGCTTGATTAACATGTGGAATTAACAAGACGGTGCCACATCGCATACAGCCAGGGTTAAAACGAAAACAAACAAAATATTAAACTTTCCCGGCGGACACCCTGTATTATTAGCTTTTCTTCATAGACTCTAAAGAAGTATTAACATTCGTGGTATAAAAGTTGCCCAAAGGACAATACTTTCCACTAAATTACGAAGTACAGCAAAGAAACTACAAAGTGAAAAATTTGCTGTCAGTTATTGCCTGCGTGTTCTTGTAAAGGACACTGATATCGAAACCATTCTCAGTAGATTCCAAGGTAATTCATGATACGTTATTTTCTTAAAAACAAGGCGTTGATTGGAGAAATTACTGATTTTGAGACCAGCACTTTGAAATTACTCTTCACCTCCTTCTTATGGCACTTTGCCATAAAAATTTTAGTATTTCCTAAAATATCTCTCCAAAAGCTTTAAGATGACACCCATATTGATATTTGAAGAAATCTGAAAATTTCAGAGCCCCGTAACTCAGAAAATATGGGCGAGCGCCATTATTTTCTTTTGATGTTTTTTTCTTTCTTATTTTTTAATTTTCTATCGACCCATAAATTTATTTTTTTATTGGAGTTACTTTTTTGTTCCAAATGACATGAAAAAATTAGAGGTAGGCGTGGTGTCTTGCCTGCTGCCTCGACGGACATTGACCGATCGTGCTGATTTTCAATAGCTCCTCTTTCGACACTATATCTGATCGATTGACATATTTATATATATGCCCTTGGCAATTTTGATTTCAAAACTAACACGATCATCGCTAAACTGACTTTGCTGTACATAAGAAGTCAGAACAAATATACTTTAAGGGGTCGGAAATGGATATTGTAGATATTACACATTTTTTTATTATAGTTCTTTAACTCTGTTGTGTTGGATGGAACTTCATTATCAAACTGTAAATTCATATAGAAGTATCTTTTTCCTATGGCCTTTTTGACTGCTTAAAATTTGCGGATTCTATCCAACGACTGTATGTTAAAACACATGACCCTTAATAGAAGAAGAGAAAACGACACGCAGTTAAATTAGAGATCTACACAACGATTTGATCTTTTCCAACAAAATCGTTACTGTTCGCATGAGTTCATGTGGGAAGTTCAGACAATTAATTCCCCACTAAATTAAGTGGTGACAAGACAAACTAAGAGATCAAAACTGATACCAACTATCATATTAGTCTCCTTTATTAGGCTCCTTTATTTTTCAAATTAATTAATCCTCCTTTTTTGCTCCGATTTAATTCCTCCTTATCTTCATTAAAACATTTGTTTTTTCTCCAGCGTGTGTTTATATTAAATTTTCAATACAATATCCTTTAAACTCGCTTCCTTAAGCTAATGTTTGCTCAAGAAAACTCATTAATATATTTGAGATTTATAGGACTTACAAAGGAAAATGTTGCATATTTTTCAGCAATTTCCTTAAATAAGGATAAAATCCGTTTCAAAAAAAAGGAATAAAAGTAAACAAAATAAAAATCGAATAAATTTACATGTGAAGTGCAAAAGAAATCTCTTTTATTTGTGTTGCAAAAGTGTGGAGAAAAGTTTTTAAAATGATAACTGCATCAGTATTTATGAGTTTGTCTGACTGTGTGTGGTGGCCATACATTGTTGCAAGTGTGAAATATTTCTTGTTTAAACTCGTTTAAACTCAAATTTTTGGCACTTGACTTTATTTCTTTGCTGTAACTCTTGTAATCAACATGAGAGTTTGCTGTATGCGAATGTGCCTGAGTAAGCAATGTCCTGCTTAACAATTGTTACACACAGCATTTGTGGTAAGAATTAATTTGAATGAAAAGTCCATTATTGTTTCCGTTTTTTATTGTGTTATGCGTCCATACATTTTGTTGGACATTTTGGCAGACGTGATGCAGCAATGGTAAACTTACAGGCGCCAATTTGCTACATGACTCGACAACGAATGCTTTTTGGTTACTAAAAATAAGATTTAAATAATTTTCGGTTTAAATAAGAGAAAAAAAACAAAAACAAATCAGACATATACCTTAAGGGGACATAAGTTTTGTTAGTTGGTTTAAAATTTTAAACGATTTTTTTTTCGCTAGAAGAAAATCACTTTCATTTATTGTACATAATCGAGCTAAAATTTATAAACCCTTATGGATGCTACTGAAATAAATTGGGGTATGAGCTTCTGATCTTTCGTGAGGATTCATGGTTTTAATTGAGTCTCAATATATTTTGAATCCAAAAAATCATTAATCTATTACTTTAATTCATTTACTTTATTGTTTAGAGTTGTTAATGCTTTTTGACCTGAGGGCTTTAACGATTTATGTTAAAATAAAATATACTTTGATTTTCACACTTTTTTCGAAAATTAAACAACTCAATATTTTCTTATGTCTTCCGCACATCCAAGTCCTTGAACTGGCAAGCAAATATTTATAACAACGACATCATTAGTATTAATAAACAAAGATCAAAGGCAAATAAGACAAAAAGCACTCTTCTCTAAAAAAAGTAATTTAAAAAAGACAAAAGGCTAAAATCATAGAAAAACAGAAAAAAGTTTTGTAGGTGGGTGTTCGTTCTATGTGAAATTGAAATGATAAAAAACAAACAATTGGCGGGATAAAAAACGAAACGCAATACAACACACAAACACAAATATCTACTGAAGAAGTAAATATATAGAAACTGAAATGCATAACGGAAACAGTGAAGAAAACATAAAAGTGAACAAACCGGAAAACAAATCTTTAATGAAGCATAAATGCCAAAGAAAATACAAACACATATTTTTGGTAAAAAAATGTGCAAAATATCACAATAAGAGAATCATTTACACAAACACACAAACACACTCTCCACAAAACAACTGCATTGTGGGGCTGAAAGATTTACTTAAACCAGTCGAGTCAATGTTGTTGTAATTGCTGTTTGCCAAGTTGTTAAACAAACGTCAAAAATGTGACAAACTGCTGTTAAACATGCCATGCATGGGTATCAAACTTTTTCATAAAAGCGCGAAATATTTTTACAATGGTGTGACTTTTTCTATAAAATGTTATGGATGTGTGTGTGAAACCTGGGTGTGAGTTCGTTCAAGCATATTGTGTTATTAATTCTGGTTCAATGCTGAAAGCAACAAATTTTCAATTTACTATTTTATTTTAAGTGAAAATATTCATACACTGTAAAACTAGAAAGAAGGCAACAGATTATATTAGTTTTCAAGCCTAATAGTATGCTATGAAAATTAGATATTAACTGCTTTTCAATAATCACATGGAATTGAGATTTTCAATTAATTTGACCTCTGGTTTTATCACACTCTTGGAAAAACAATCAGTCGAATAATATTCATTAATAATTACATAACTTTAGTAAATTTTAAGTAAAATATATAAAATATTTTATTTAAAAATTAAACAAAATCGAAATACTTTTTTTCTTTTTTTGTAAAATTATAAATTAAAGTATATGTGAACCTAAGCCAGATTAATAAGTATTCATTTAGTTATTGGTACAATATAAATTGTTGTCGTGTCATTGGTTCCTATGGCCTTGAAGTTTATTCACTGCAGCGGGCTTAACCTAACCTAACCTAGTAAGAACGATGTTTTTCAATTATTTGATTTAATATTTAATTTTTTTCGGTGTAATGTAACACTTTAAAGTACTTATTATTAAAATAAAAAACAACTCCTGGTTTATTTTTTAATAAAAAAAAACGCTTATAAAAGCAGAAAAATAATGCTTTTAACATTATTAATTTCGCAACTTTGATTTCAGTTTTATTATTTTTTTTTTTTTTTCATTTAAATCCTCAACAAAAGAATAAAAATGTTTATGGTTTTTTTTTTTTAATTTTATAATGAATGAAATGTTGAAGTAAATATACATAAATAGTACTTAAATATAAATTGAAAAACCGCACATTAATAACAAAAAAGCACAACACACATACATACACACATACACATAGAAAAGCATGATTAAGTTTTAAAAAATTTTTCATTTATTTAAAAAGTTAAGAACGTGAATTTAATAATAAGAATCAATGAATGAATATTAAACAATTTTGAAATTTGTTTAAAACACAAACTTTATAAAAGATGGATAAGGAAATCAAAAGACTAAAAGCTGATCAAAGCAACAATCACAAATATAACAAAAGCCTACAAGAAGACTTTAAAATTATTTTTTTAATTTTTTCAAAGAAAGAGGAAATGCTTTTTTGTCGTTTGGTATTTATAAGGGTTAATAATACTTCTTTTGATTTGATTAAATATATTTTTTTTTGCCTTAAATAAATATTGTTTATCATAATCAATCATTATTGTACGTTATAGATATTTTAAATTTAAAATTATTTGTTTTCTTTTCTAAAGTTTCATTGCATTTCAAATGTAAATATATAAGATTTTATAAAAAAAAAGTATTTATGAAAATAAAAGAAAATCCCCAGAGTAAAGCTATATCATGAGGAAATTTTATATCTTTAAATATGAAACCCTTTTTCAAGAGATTTTTTGCAATATTTTTTTTTGGCAAAGTTTAAATCTCTGGCTAAATAAACACACATGTGGCTTTTACTTTGTGCATGTGTGGATTTTTTTTTCAACAGGATTTTTCTAACCAAATACAAGTCAATCAACATAATCATGTTTTTCCTTGTTTTGTTTTTCTTTTTTTTTTGTAAAAAAAAGAAGACAAGAGGGTAGAAAAAATGACCCATAAATAAACATATTTTAAGTTCGCTTCCTATTTGCGGTGGTAACTGTGGCAAAGCGTTTGTACTTGGAAAATGCTATCCGAAAACCATAATAGAATCTTTGAACTAGTCAAAAATGTAAATTGTACCCTACAAATTGTAGATCAAATTTAATTAACTAACAGTAGAACAGAAAAATATATTTGCCCTATTAAAAGTTTCATTGTTTTCGCTATGAAATTAAATTAAATTTTTAATTAATTCAATAAATTATTCAATTGGAATATTTTGTGTTTATTTTCAATTAAATAAATAAATAAGCCAATAAAAATTTAATTAAATTTCAATTTAAAAACAGATCAAATTTTTTAAAGGTGCAAAAACACTTCTCTTTGCGCCAGTACATTTCGTAAAAATGAAGATATTTAAGCATGGAACTTTATTTAAAAAAATGAATAAATTCTTTAAAAAAAAATAATTTATATATAAAAAATAAAATATAAACTTATGTCAAAATTTAAAAGGCATCGTGATCAGCTTAAGCTGCGTGGCAGTCGTGAGCTACGTATCCATCGTGTACTCTTAGAAGTTCCACTTTTACCTCTCCTTGCTGTTGATTGAAAGTATGATCCTCTGCTGCCTAAATAAGTTGTAAAAAAAACAAGTAAACTCTTTAAAAAATGTTCCCTAATCCACTGTAATATAGATGAAATATGTCAAAACATTCGTAGCGCAATTTGACTTAGAGTTTTCATCCATTCTTACTAAGCTTTGCTTAGACTGTGTGGCGTAAACTAGACGGGTAAAGAACCTTAGCAGACGACTGAATCATAGATTGTTAAAGTAACACCAGTGAAAGAAGGCGCCAGGAGACCACGTCAGTTGAACTGTTACGATATAGCAACTGTAGAAACTCTGAACCATTCATAATACACAAAAATAAAAAAATCAAGATTTAAGAAAAACCAAAAAAAGCTCTAATTGAATTAAAGGTTACAGTTTATTTTATTAAAGGAAAATCCACCTGCAGAATACATGACACGAAGAATGTACCTGTACTTTACTGTCCCCCGGTGGTTTTTTTTAGTCTGGCTGAGGGTATAGGGGGAACCAGTCCCCCGATTGTGCAGGCACCGAATCTGGATAGACAGTAGAATACTTTCGAAGGATCCACTAGTGTCCTTCAATAAACTGGCACCACGGGAGCCGGTAGCCCATACAGAGGGCTTCCCCTCTCTGCAGCCGGTTATTGGTGAGGTCCTTTCGGAGTACACGTGGTGGCTGCCGTTAAATAAAAGTCTATATATGAAGGACTGATGTGTAATAGATGGATGTGTGCTGTTGCACTCTCAACAGAGGAGCTTTATGGGTAGACTCCGACCCTATATCAAGGAGTAGATCCCGGGTCCTGCAAGCCATGGTCTTAAAATCGCAATTAATAGTGGATGGACCACCGTCTGTTTAGGGCTCCGAGCCAGGTAAAGACGTTAATCTAAATCACATATTTCTGTACTTTACTGCTACACGCATACGTAGAGTGTTAAAAATTCGTTCGTGCTACTTATTTTCATGTGCAATATTTTATTTTTCAAATGTGTGTAAATGTTTAAACCAATATTTATTTTTAGATTTCTCCATCAAAGGCAATCGTGTGTACTAGATAATTGAAAATACACATTGGTAATGTGTTTTGTTTTTTCTTTTTTATTTCTGTCAATTTTATATTTCAATTACATGTTTTTCCTCAACTGGTGTCCTTTTTACAAAAAAAAAAAAGTGTTCAACTCTAAAGCATTTTAGACTTAATAATGTAAAAACAAATAAAATCAAAGCATTTTAGTTAATAGTGTTTATTTAGAAAATATTTTAGAAAAATAACTAAATCACAGGAGGAGAGGGGGAGGGATTATGTTTGTATATGACAATCAGTCTGGTCATATATAAGGCATCATTTTTATTAAGGGATTTAAAATGACAAATAAAAAAAAACTGGACAATATTATTTTTGATTATTAAAAATTTCTTTAAAAAAAATTTTAAATATAAAATTGAAGGATTGCAGCTGATTTTAACAAATACTCGTACTAAAAGTATTTCTCAATTCAATATATTTTTTATAATTATAGTTATTTTATGTTTACATCTGTTCAAAGCCTTCGTAATGATAGAAATGTACCTAAAATTGCCATTTTTTATTTTTGACCATTTTACAATATCCTCGTTATAAAAAATACACAATTTTTTGGAAAAATATAGAAGTGGCATCAAATTGCTATGGTTCATTTTTTTAATATTAATAATATTTGTTTCATTTTAAGTATTTATTTACAATTTCGCTTTTTTTATGTTTTTTTCTCTTTTAGTTTTCGTCCTATTGTTGCAACAATTTGTTTCATTTTTCGAACGTGCTCAAGTGTCGCTTTTTTATCTGGTTTCAGGGTTTCATGTTCAAGAGCATTATTTATTATGTTTTTTTTTATTATTTATTATTGTTGTTGCCAAAAAGTTTACCGAAATATAATGGTCATTATTTTGGTTTTAACAAACAATGATACTCAGAAATATTTATTTGAAAAAAGGTAAGAGAAGATTTTAAGTAGCATTTCATAAAATAAGAAATTTAAAATTGCAGGTCAAGGAAAAAAAACCTTATGGAATAATTTAATTTTACAAAACAACTATTACCACCATTTGTGGAATTGCATTAGGACTTAAAATTTGGATCATTAATATATCACACATTAATATATCATATATAAAATACAATTGGAATGCTTAGCTTGATTAAGAAGGCCTGCGAGTAAAGAAAAAACTAATTAATTTCGTGAAAAGCAAATTTTTATTAAATCAATCACGATTCGAGACAATCTCGGAGTTTAATAACGCCCATGACTGACCCCTTTAATAAAAAATATGATGTAGAATCTCTGCGTTAACTTAAATGCGCTAACAAAATCTAATAAAAATTTCGTCGCACGGTCAGTTGTGACGCATAGATAATGGCGATATAAAATTATGAAAAATGTTCGTCAATAATATCGTACAAAGGGTCGTGAACATTGCAAATCTCATATTATATTCTTCATAGAGTACTGAGGATAAAGCTCTAATAACGAAAAAAATATAGAAATGAGTAATTAAAACAACAACGAACCAACGAACCACATTTAAATACTCACACGAGAATAAACTAAGATTTATATTATTAAAAATTTCATTATTTTTTAATAATTGAAAGTGAGCCAAGTTCAAGAATTTAAAATTTACAAAATTAAATTTTTAAAGCTGATATTAAAATGACTCAGGGAAAAAATTTTACCCTTTGAAAATTTTTGGATTTCAGGATAAAATTTAAATAACTTAATTAATTTGAGAATTAAATTTATGATTTTAACAACATTCCCCTAAAACAAATAAATTTGGAAATTATATAAATTTTTTTCTGAGACCACACAGTAGCGCTGAACTGTAAATAAACAAGTACCCTTTACCATTAATGTAAATCTAGTTCAGTAAAGTAACTCCAAACAAAGAGAGAAATACTGGGGTGACAGACAACTAAAAAATAAGAAAAAAATTAAGTGCTATATTCCTTTCAAAAGCTTTAAAATGATAACCATATTAATATCTTAAAAAATATGGTGCATATGCGAACTTTTCTATGAAAAGTTCAGAGGCCCCAACTCAAGCGAGCCCCAATTTTTTACTTTATGTGTTTTTCTTATTTTTTAATTCTCTTTCGCCTCATATATATTTGTTTTTCTGATCGGAGTTACTTCATTGTTCCAAATGATATGGAAAATTTAGCGACTGACGTGCTGTTTTGCCAGCTACCTCGAAGGACATGGACAAGTTTTTTTGATTTTCAATAGCAAAATTTTCGAAACTATGTCTGGTTGATTGGCGTACTTAAGTTTTCTCTAGCTCATCTACTGCCTTGGCAAAGTTGATTTCAACACTAATATGGACGGACAGACGGATATCGCTCAATCGACTTTGCTGTGCATAAGAACTTAGAATATATATACTATATAGGGTCGAAAATGAATACTGTAGAAATTGCAAACATATTGACAAACTTATATATACCCTTTATCCACTTTTTGTTGTGCAGAGTATCAAAAAATACTGTATTATTGTATCTCAACTTGACCACATAAGAAATCTTCATTTATATCAATAACCTCTTAAATTCTTTGAAATTAAATGTTGTAAATAAATTTCAATAGCACTTCACACAGATTAATAAGATTCATTTTACAAATAATGCGCTCTAATTTCAAATTTTCTATACCCACGTAATCACATACTATATAAAAGACAAATATAGCTTAAGTTGCCATATCTTTCCATATCGGAACAAATTAGGCGTTTTAATTCTCCTAGAAATAAAAATCGCAGTTGTGTTGTTCAAAAAGTTTGCAAGCATATTTATAAAAAGCTGCGTTAATAAAGTAACATTAAAGAAAAAAATTGCTGGCGTATATTACTTTGTAGTAAAGAAACTTAACATACAAAACGTAACAATTCTACGTTACTTTGTGACTTTATATAAACTCTTAAATAAATTTGTATTAAAAGCCAAGAATAAGGCATATTTTGACCTACATCCGACGGCCAGATTGTGTTTAACATGACAAGGGCCTAAAATTGATATCAGAGAAGAAAAGCAACGTCAAGGGCTACCTACAACTGCTGAGAAAATTTTTTTTTTTAAATCCTATGAAGTAAATTAAGACTAATTACGATACTGATTTAATCAAGTTAAATATCGCTTTAACTGTACGATTCAAGAAATGGTTAATAAGGAAATTTAAAAGCTTAGTTTGAGTAAAAATATTTTTATCACATGAAGAACTACGAATAAAACAGAAATTATCTGACCAGGAAAAATATAATTCCAGCTTAAGTATTTTCTATTCAATTAGATTGATTTTGCTAGATCACTTGGAAGTGTGTAAGTATATGGTAAAGAGGCTTCTAAAACAAAAGTCTTGTGGCTTCTGTATCATTTTTTTCTTTTTTCAGCACTTTCACCGAACCTCTTTTAGAAAGATGTTCATTTGTCTAATTAAATTTAAAAACTACCAACTTTTGTTAATTTTCGATTTGTTAATAGTCGATTTTTCTGTCTTAATCAGATTAAGTATTTTGGCATTTAAAAGTAAAATAATGCTACGTTCCAAATAAAATTAATATTAATAAATAAAATAAAATAAAATCAAACCAAGAAACCCCTGAAAGAAAAGTGCAACAGCCAAAGGTATTGTAAGCATTGAGCAGAAAATTTAACTTGCCACAAACATCAACATGTTTCCAAGTAAATAAGCAAAAATAGATAAAAAGAAAAATCCGAGTGATATAAAACGAATTTTTATGATTTCCTTTAAGTCAAATCCAGCTTTATATCAATGAAACCCTCCTCCCTTGACTGAGTAGCACACCACATAGGTAGAGTGAGTGGTGGTTCAACAGATACGAAGCGTCGTATCAAAATGTATGCAAAGCACTAAACATGATTTTAATGTTTATCGTCTTTTATTATTGTCAAACAAATTATTTTTCATATGATACCAGGACAGGACAATACAGCTTAAGGATATTGATGCCCTGCTATTCTATTAATTTGCAAAAAAAAATAATAATAAAAGCGAACAACAGAAAAATCTTTTTAAACCTAAAGTAGTGTGAGTTGTATCAAATACTTTTGAGAACAAACTCAGCTGCTTATCATCATCATAATCATCATCATCATCATTATGATGAGCGTCTTATGGTAATAAGGTAAGTAATTTGATTAGCTTAAAGGTAGAGATGTGAATATGCAACAGAGATAAAATATTTGTGTTAATAAAAAAATTAAATAAAGAAAAATCACAATAAAAAATCTTCCACGAAACAAGGGAGACAAAAAATGAATGCTGCAGATAAATTTGTTTGATAGATATCAATAAATGTAAAAATAACAGGAGTCAAAACAATTTAATGCATGAATAAAAAATTAGAAAATATCCTTGGGTTATTTATTATAATTTTTTGTTGTTGCTTCTACGAAATGTATATTGAATTAAGGATTCGTATTGTTGGTGATAGACAAAAATTTTGTGACATTGTGTATAACTAGTTGTAGAAATGTCGGATATAAAAAAGGAAAATTAATTTTTATTTTAAAACACCCTCTAAAAGATTTTACAGACATTTACGAGAATGCGATGTTTAAGAAGAATAAATAATTTAGTGAAAATTTTTTAGATATTTTACGAAAACTTTTTTTATATTCCCTTTTTCAAAATGAAGGGATCTTTTGATTGGTAATATATTTTTTTTTTCTCTCTTCTCCTGTAACTCTGGCTAGATTTGTGCTCACGATCTTTCGTTTTACTAAACATTCAGCATTACTACTACTCAACGTTTTGCTTTGTAAACATGTACCTGTAACGATGCGCTAGAGAAACTCACTATTCATGCATTTCTTTTCAGTTTATATTATAATGGACAGCGACTATTCAAAAAAAATGAGCCAACCTTCTCAGACGATTCTCAACTTTGGTCCAAAATATTTCGCCACTCCGTAAGAAACCTCTAAAAAATATCGATGTCAAAATACGACGATTTGAAGGATCCGTGGTAACCGCATAATGATGATGTGCTTTATTTCTAATCTTAAAATCAATATTCTATGCGAACTCCTTTACTATTATCTCAGAAAGTGTTTACATTAGAATTATTGGATTTTTTATATGAACGTTATCGTTAGCGCTTGCTAGAGCATTTGTTACATCATATTTCACAAATAAAGCAACAATGTGATAAATTGACTTTTTAAATAAAATAAAAAAATACTTGAATCCCACACGTCGTAAGAACTGATTGCAATAATAGGTAAAGATTTTATTCCTTTAGATCTCTGTTTCGTATCCGGAGGAAGATAATTTTAAAGATTTACAATAACATACAAATAATTTAAATAAACGTAATCAGTAATTATATTTTTAAGGATTTTAAAAAATAATTTTTGTTGGTAACATGAACGCTTTTTTATTAACATTTTTCTTTGAGTGTTGCCATGTATGCTGTCATATCATTTTTATTTATTTAACGTATTAAATATTCTTTATTCAGGCTCATCTAGAATTTACCTTTTTCATTAATAAGCTTTTAATTTGCCTATTAATATTTCATGTGTTTGCAAAAAAAAAGCACAAGAAAAAAATTTGCATACATTTAAGGAGTGGTGGGTGTTTTAATTTATTTGCTTAAAGTAGAAATTTGTCTTTGATGTTCTTACGCTTTGTGGAGGATATACTCCATAGAATATTCGTATATAACTTTAATAAAATATTTATTCAGCTCAAAAGACGTCAAACTCTAGATTTCTCCATTTGCAAAAGCATATTTGTACTTAATATAATTTGATTTAAACAAACATTATTAAAAACTTGATTAAATATTGAAAAATGTTTATAGACAAATTAACGAAAAAAAACCATTTAGATGGAATGTATTCCAGCGGGAGCGTGAGTAATTTTAAATATTAAATTTAATAAACTTTTTGCTAAGAAAATAAAATTATTTAAATACAAATAACTTTACTTCCCAGAAAGAAAACTAAGATTTATAAAAGCAGCAGGTACGAAAGTAGGACAAATTAAAGCTCCTGAGCAAATCCTATTTATTATGTCTTGGTTAACGCCATTCCTCTCAAGGGAACAAGTTATATCGTAAAGCGCTAAAAAAATTATGCTACCCTCGCATACATACTTGACTGCATTTAAGTTTTGACCTACAAGGGATATTATGTGATTTGTATCTTTTTTTAATATCAGGCAAAATCCTACAAGTAACACCAAAGATACTTTTAACTTACAGACTACTTTCGCTATTTACGAAAAACTTATATAGTAATTTCATGCTGTGATCCAATACTTCCAAAGGGCAAAGGAATTTAACTTTATCTTAATCTAGTTTAGTGAAGTAACTTCAATCAAAAAAGTAAATATTGGGGTAATAGAGAATTAAAATATAAGAAAAAATACTGCATATATAAATAATGACATCAGCTCTTAATGGGTTAAGCATTTTTAAAAAATTTTAGGATTTCCTTAAAGATCTCTACAAAAGCTTTAAAATGATACCCATAATGATATTGGCGAGCTCCAATTTTTTCACTTGATGTTTTTTTTTTGTTATTTTTAAACTCTCTATCGCCCCATATATCTATTTTTTTGTTTGGCGTTACTTTATTGTTCGATTGTTATTGACCGATCGTGGTGAATTCCAATATCACCTCTTTCGACACTATGTCTGATCGATTGCGATATATATTATTTTTGTGAAGTCAAGTTTGCCGAGGCACAACACTAACACGGACAGATAGACGGATATCGCTCAATAGACTTCGCTATGGATAAGAAGTCAGAATATATATACATTATGGGGTCGAAAATGCATATTGTATAAATTACACACAGAATGACAAACTTTTTCCACTTTTTGTAAGGAAGGGTATAAAAACAGAACGCTAAAGTAGCGAACTGTTTAAAGAATACAGAATACAAGCTCTTAATTTATTTTAGCGTTCATGAATCTCTCTGCAAACGAAATACCGTACAGAATGATGAAGATCTGATGAGCACAAACACTACGAAAACGTATCGATCTTTTAAGCGTACTTTGCGTTCTTTTCGTGGTTATATCTTAAGATCACAACACTAAAAAATGATCAGTACATAGTGTTTGTTCTCATCACGTGTCAATTGTTGTGGATGGTATTTTGTTTACGTACAGACTCACGAACAATAAAATAAATTAATAAATAAAAATTGCGCGTACTTGTGTTTTTTTTTTGTGCTCGTATTCTTAAGATCAGTACACTAAAAAAAGATCGGTATATAGTGTTTGTGCTCATGAGGTGTCAATCGTTGTTTGCTTACACATTATAATGGTATAGATTTTTTGTGGCTTTTTAAAATTTTGTGTTTGTGAATTGATCTTAAAAAAACTCGCTACACAGCATTATCGATTCTTAGCTTTTTTTTTTTTGAAACACTTCTTTTAAGTGACCAACAATTTTAATTGCTTGAACAAATCTAGCAAAGTTGAAGTAATATGGATTCTTGATATAAATTTTGTACTTCGAGAAAATTAATACCACGTTTGCTCAGGATAATAAAAAAAAAAATTATAATCGTGAAATTCATTTAATTAAAACATAACTTCGCAATCCTTATGATAATAGAAATAAGAAAAGTTTTAAAGCAAAGGATATTCCAGGTGAGACAAATTTCACAAACCCACACTAAAATACCCAAGGTCTCATGGGATCATACGGAGTTTAACACTGCCCAAATGGAAAATATTTCTCATCACTTAATACCAAACAAACATTATAATCGAATCCTTCTTTAAAATCAATGGCAAAAATACCCACACTAAGTTCAGGATTGCTGCGCAAGCTTTTATTCCATACATTTTTGTTATAACAATTTCATGATCTGTTTCTGAACTGAAGTATCTCACCATTTCTAAACAGATTCAATGCAAACGATACGATGGCTGCTCTATATATTTCTGGCCTTATGGTGAAAATGCGAATATTTATAATCAAAAATGGTTTTATTGTTTTTCAAAGTATTTTCCAGCATGATTTATACACTTTTGCATGCGCTCAAACCAGTTGTCGAAGCACTTTTTCCACTCCGATTGAGACACCTCTAAAACATGGTTTTTGAACACCTCAACAGCTTCTTCTGGCGGCGAAAATCGTTGACCACGCATTTTTTCTTGATGTGCGGAAACAAAAAGAAGTCATTAGGTGCCATGTCAGGGCTGTACGGCGGATGACCCATTAATTCGATATTTTGGCCGGTCAAAAACGCTCTGGCCGATGTGTGAGAGCTCGTATTGTCATGGTGAACAATGATTCGTCTTCTCTTGTTGGTTTTTCAAATTTCTCCGATGACTTCAGGCAAACAAATTGTAGTGTACCACTCAGAAGTGACCGTCCTACGTTGCTCAAGCGGAACAGTCGCCACATGACCAGTTTTGCCGAAGAAACAGGCGACCATTTGCTTCGAAGTGCTTCTTCTACGAACAACTTTCGTTGGATTTTGCTCGTCTTTGAAGACCCACACGGTCGATTGTTGTTTCGTTTCGGGCTCATACGCATGGATCCATGATAAGTCACCTGTGACGATCTTATAAACGTCTTTTGAAGCACCGCAATCGTATTTTTGCAACATTTCTTTGCACCAATCGACAGGAGCTTTTTTTTGAGCGACTTTCAAATTGTGCGGGATCCACAAGAACAAACCTTTTTTACGGCCAGGTGTTCATGCAGTATCGAATGTATGCTGGTGGAAGAAATGTCCAAGGATGTCTCTATATCTCGGTATGTCGCATGTCGATCTTGCATTATGAGTTCACGCACGGCATCAATGTTCTCTGGCACAACAGCCGTTTTTGGACGACCTTCACGGAATTCGTCTTTGAGCGAGCTTAGGCCACGATTAAATTCATTATACCAATTTTTCACAGTGCTAAAGGATGGTGCTTCATCGCCATACAAAGATTTTAGTTCATCAATGCACTCTTGTCGTGATAATCCACGTCGAAAGTTGTGAAAAATGATGGCACGAAATTGTTCACGAGTTAATTCCATTTTTTTCTATATTAATTTTTTCAAGTCACTGTAAGCAACACAAATAATGGTCGTACGTCAAAACGTTTTGAGTACGATTATGCTTAAAAACGACAAATGGAAATGTCAGATTGCACTTGGCAGCACTCAGTGTTGCCAGGCTAGAAATATATATAGCAGCCCTCGTAATGTTACCTTAACAGCGGAAGGGTATTTTAAGTAAAAATTTAGTACTTCATATATATAATTTTACAAAAAAATGTCATTGGCTCTTGATGGGTTAAGCATTTTTTTTAAAAATCTTATTATTTCCTTACAGATCTCTATAAAAGCTTTAAAATGATATCTATTTGGATATCCTAAAAAATTTGGTGCACAATCGTACTTTTCTGTGAAAAGTTCAGACGCCCGTAACTCGGAAAATATGGGCTAGCAATAATTGTTACATTTTTTATGGTTTATTTAGTTTTTTTATTTTTATTTGAGTTACTTCGTTATTCCAAATAATAAAAAAATTAAAGGCAGGCGTTGGTTTTGAACGCAAAACTTTCGGAAATATCTCTGATCTATTGGCGCATTTAAATATTCTCTAGCTCATCTAATATCTGGCAAAGTTCATTTTAACTCGAACACGGACGGACAGACAGACATCGTTCAATCGACTTCGCTTTACATAGGAACTCAGAACATATATACATTACGGTGTCCGAAATGGATATTGAAGGAATTGCAAACGATGTGACAAACTTAAAAAAAAATTATCTGGTTATGATCTGGTATTAAAAGCTTATGTATCTCTGGAAAGGTATACAGTAGAGAAAATAGGTGGTGAAGAATAACTGATAGATAGCAAGCTTCTTCTTTTTATAACTCTTTAACTGCATATTGTTATTTTTAGAACAGTGGTGTTAAAGAGGAGAATTAAATTTCGTACTTCGCCGACAATTTATGTTAAGTAACACTGGCAGATGAAGGCTGTATTTGTATAATAATAACTTAGCAGTCAACGTACCAACCAATTAAGCTGCAGTAGTTAGAGTTTTTACCAACGAGTCAGTTCATTTGTACTGCTTTCAACTTCATTTGCGTCCGCTTAGCCGTGTTATTTGACTTTCGAGAGTTGGGATTATTTATTCGAGAGGAGAGGTATGAGGCTCCCCTACAGGAAGGAAAACCGACGCCATACTGGCTGCTTAATATCGACGGAACCTGTAAGATTAACATGCCGTTGTCATAGGTATTTTCGAACTTTGTACGTAGTCTGAGATAAAATTTTATCGAGCTTATTCTTTACCAAATATTTATAATTTTAAAAATTAAAACTTTTGAGTGTCAAAATCTAGAAACGGGCTCTGATAAAAATTAATAATCAAATGTTTTAATAATTTGTCTAATTTTTAATATTTTTAAGCTTTTCATTCTTCAAAATTTGTTACTTTTGGAACCAATTCCTTCATACATATTATCGGACATGATAAATATGCTAAAGAGTTATTGTCCCAAAACTTCCGCTGGGTCTGTACTTAGTAAATGTTAAACATTTTGCCAGAGAACGTACATTTGTATTTCTGCAAACACCTAGAAGCCTTTAGAAGCCCATATGGCTTTCGAAAATAGTAAGAAAAGCTATGTCGTAAGCAAATTCGCACTGTGGTACCGTTTGCTGGTTGGCAGGTCATATAAAGCGGCTGGGATTTTTAAAGGGTCGCAGCTACCTTACTCAGAAATAAAAAGTCTTTCCACAGGAAAAGTTTTCAGTGTCCCTGTAAAAGTACTTTTTCTTCCTACCGTTATAACAGTGAAAATAAATGTGATAGAACAAGAAAACTGTTTAAACAAACAAATGGAGAGAATTATTTTTATTTCATTTTCAGTAGTTATTGAAAAACTCAAAATTCATCAATACTATTTAAGAAAATTATTTATTTTTTGTTATTTTTTAAATATTGAGAAATTTAAATAATCACTCTTAATATTTGAAAATGATATTTTAACCTGGGGATACTCAAATTTTCGATTTTCTGGCCCATAATAAATCTTCAGCTAAAGTTGGCGATACGCAGATTGCATTTCAAAAATGCCGACGGACTGAGTGTAAAAAAAATTTTTTAAGAAAACAAATTTTTGCTTTTATAAATAATTTCTATGTATCTTTTTTATTTAAATTACTTTTTTATTTTACTTGCTAATAAATTTACAAAAATTGTTTAAATGTTTGTTAATACTTGTACTTTGTTATGCTCATTAGAAACAATAATTAAACTTAATGCAAAAATATAGTTTTATGTTAATATTTTTAAAACGATTTCAAAAAAGTTTACTTAAAATTATAATTACTTAAATATACTAAGATTAGTTATAATTATTTTATTTTAAAAAGTTGTATCAAAATTTTAGTTTTCGTTTTTTTTCCTTTTGTAAAATCTAAACATCTAAATCTAAACATTCAGATTGTTGTTGTAAATTGATTTAAACTATATTTAGCAAAATAAATTGAAACAAACTAATTAAAACTGAAAATATTAACATGTATTTTTTATGTAAAAAAAATAAGCGATAATATGCAGTTGAGTATGAAATAGACACTGAGAGAAAAAATGGTTTAGTAATAAAATATATTTTTGATTAAATGATTAAAAATGTTTAAAACTTTTTTGTTTGAAACATTTTTAATTATTTTCTTTTAAATAGTTGTGGTCTATAAATTTATAATTTAAATTTCATTTAGTTTAAAAATTGACTATCACAATTGTGCTTTATTTAGTTAAATAAAGGATTTAATTTAAATCCTTAAACCTTAATAAAAATATATGCCGACGGTGTTTTCTTTAGGATGGCTGGCTTTTCATTAAAAAATTTTATTATTTCCTTAGGAAATATATTTTCTGTACCACAAAGTCACATCACACTTCTAGTTTATTTTTTTTTTTGTTTTATACTTTCCATTTAAATTCAATTCCATTGTGGTTTGACTTGGCCATTGGGTAGGATTTGTATAACAGCTGTAGATGATGATTCTGTAGAAGAGCTGGAACTATTTGTTTCGGTTACTGAGTTTGATGTTGATGAGCTTGAGTTTATCATATTCTGTTGATAGTGGTCCTTTAAAGCTTTACACATGGCCAAAGCCAAAATTTTCCAAGCCATTAAATCTTGCTGATTTACCATAACCTGGTTCGTTTGAAAACTATTTAAGTCCTGGTGCGTTAAATTATGAGTTTGCATTGCAGGTCCATCAACTTGATCTATTTCTTGCGATATTTGATGCTGCTGTTCTTCATTTTCATAAAAAGGAATGGCCATTTTTTTCCAATACAAAATTTTATTCAAAATCCAATAAAAAATATTTCTTTTTGTACTTTTACGTAAATTCTTTCGTTAATTTTTAAAATTGCTTGCACTATTTTACACACGGAATCCTTGCACTGAACACGTCTTTCTTGCAACAAATCTATTGTTGAACTGACTTGAGTTCTTTCATGACAATTGTATTTATACAACAAATATTGTGACTACGATACGTTTTGTTAAAGAAAATTGTGATTGAAACAATTGTGGTTGTAAAACCCACCAAAAATTTCACCCCTAAACTCATACTTTCAATTATATTTTCTCTCTCTTTCATCTATTGTAAGTTTCCTATTTCAGCTCTTAAAACTTGAATAAAAACTCACGTGAAATTCACGTTTCATCAAAATAAAAAAATAATATTCTTCCGCTTGTTGTTTTGTCAGTCAGTTAATGTCTGTCTGACGATACGTCTACTACTTAACTAATCTTATCAACAACACCAAAACATATTTGTTGTTGTTTTATTTTCATTTCGTTGTGCTACTTGTGATGACAAATGCCAAATAGTAATTGAGAATTGTAAAAACAATCATCAAGATTCTCTTGTTTTCATTGCATTTCTCTCTTTCTCTGTGTTTCTCACTAAATTCGGCTGATAACTCATTTTACTTACTGCCATTTGGAATAAATTTCAAACCGAAAAGAACTTTCGAATTTTATGATTTCGAATTTTTTCGAAATATGAAAAGGAGAAACTGCATTTTATTGCAGTGCAATGTTTAATTTTATTACATTTATTTCGAAATCTCTTGTCTAACAAAATACTCCCCTTTTTTAAATTCGAATTACGAAAAAATTTCTCCTATTGTTATGACTCACATACACTTCGAATTGCTTGGCAAAGGCTTTTACACACACAGAAACAATAAATTAAAAAAAATAAATAAATAAAATACCAAAGGAAAATAGTCCTTGACCAATTTTTCTGTTGCTGGTGTCTGTGCGGTTTACCGCCAACATTGAATGGCCACAAAGTATTTTTTCTTCATCTCTTGTTCATAAAAAAAAAGGTTTCCCTTTAAAACAATTTTAATTATTTTAGTGTTAATTACCCAGAATTATTCGTTGATTAAGAAATTGATTTATTAAAATGTAAAAACACAGTCTCTTGGGAAAATTGTTCGCAAAAATAAAACAGCAACAAACTCATATGCAAATTTTTATAAAGTTTTGGCAAAAAAGAATAGAACTCAAACTTCCAATGTACGTAATAATCCTTGTGAGGTTATAAGACAGTAGCAACAACCACACACAGCGCTAGCAACAATAATAATATTTAATAATGTAAACTGACATTTAATTAACGTAACTTAACTACGAATGCTAATAGAGTTTTTTGTTTCTCGCCTCCCCTCAAGTCTGGCAGCAACAACAAATAAATGAGTCTAATTAATAATGAAGCATTTGCCACACACAATGCCTAACATTGCAATTGAATGTGTGTAGAAAGGTATTGCCTTTTAAAATTGAGTAATGATTTATATTTACAGATTTGAAAAAGGATTTTATGACATTACGAAAATTATATTCAGAAAAAAGAAACGAAATATTTAGCACAACTTAGGAAAATAAAAGATATATTTTATGATATTTCCCTAAAACAATTTGTTGCGTATTTTATTTTTTTCTTTAATTTTTTTTCTTCTATTTTTAAATATTTAACCAACTTTCGATTTTTTTTTTTCATACAATGTTTTTTGTGCTTTTTGATCTTACCCGGACTTTTTGCTTTTCTCTTGGCAAAATTTCTACATCTTGCAGTGAAATTCCAATTTTTTCATTAAATTTTTAAATTTCGCAAAAGTTTAAAATTCGATTTCGGCAAACTATTAATTTTCGTTATATGTATAATCGACTTAGATGGAATTTTTGATTAATAGTTGGAAGATTTAAATATTTTTTTGTTTTTTTTCTTTGTTTTGTTTGCAAAATATACTAATTGCGACTTGGAATTCTGAAGTAAAATTTTTAATAATTTATTTCTATTTTTAATACAATTCCATTTTCTTCGTTAGTTTTTAATTTTTTGAATATTCGATTATTTTGATAATTCTTGAAATTTAAATTTTTTGTATACCTGAAAATCTTCAATTTTTCCCGGTATAGACATTGAGACAACCAAAATGAAGGTCATATTAAAAGCTTAATTTAGAGTCAGCATACATAAATGTTCCACTAATAAAATAATCGTAATAAACAAATGTTTAATGAAAGGAATGTAGTAACGTTAATATATTGAACGAATAAACTTCTTGAACTTGTCCACAAAATCTATTTACGCTCATAACACTGGGTTTTAAATTTTTTTCTAAGCCCATAAATACATATTCTGGTCTCAAGATCAAAATGGCAGCAGACATTCTTAAACTAAAGTATGAGCCTTCTGCCTATCTAACAATTAATTGTGATCAAAATTGTCAAAAATTAAGAAAAATTTATTGCAATGGAAAACATTAAAATACATATGCGATTCTTTTTAGAAATAAAATGATGCGTAGAATTTTTTAAAAGTTCTTACAATTTTTACTAACTTTTCAATAGTATTACTGACACGAACTTCTAAACTGTCGTCGTCAAAAACATCTTAAACAGACCAACAAAACCAAAAGGCAAAAAGATCAGAAAACTTACATACTTACACTAACTTCTTGATGAATACAAGAACACATACCATCCCAAAATTATGCAATGTATTATTTCAAAATTTGTTTATACAAATATTAACATTATCTTTGTTTTTGATTTGGCTCTATATTAATATTTATTCTTCAACTGAAGAAAAAAAAGCACTTTGCACCATTTTATACTTAACCTGCAACGAAAGAAAACATGTTAAATACATTTGTTGATCTACAAAAAAGCACATTCAGATACAAAATAAAAATGTTAAAACTACTTTCGTGTATTTGCTCTTACCTATACATACACATGTATTATTTCTAAAGATCTATATGTTCGTTGTTTGTATTTTGTGTATACAACTGTTTTACTTGACTACACTTCAAGACATAGTCAACACTATGCTTTTTTAAACAGAAAGTAGTAAAATGCTTGCATACTTTTAGGTTCTTAAAATAAATAGAAAATTATTGCATACTGTGAGGATGTTACGAATACAAAACAAATACAAATAAAAGAAAAGAAAAGAAAACATGCATAAATGTTTTTATATTGCAGAAGCAATTTAAATATATGTGTAAGTAAAACAATAGAAATAACTGACATGGAAAAGCACCTCTTCTTAAAAATCTTTAAAAACAATAGAGTTGCAGTTTAAAACAGTTGGAATAAATGGCAAAATGGAACAACAGTTTTCTTTTTCTTGCTTGATTATTTGTTGTGTTTTCTTTTCTTTTATTTTTCTGATATTAAATTATATACCTTATTATCAACATTTTAATATCGTATAGTTAACCCATAAGGAGGTCACTGGTTCTTATGGGTTTTAAGGTAAGAGTTTGACATTGCTCTGTATTGTATTTAAGTTCAGGCCGATACTGAATTATACTGCTATAGCTTTTAGTGCACCCCTTAATTTTCTTTTAAAGAGACTTTCAGTTAAAAAATACATTACATATTTTTTAGACGCTTGGAAAATTATTCTTCTGTTATTTATCGAACTCTTACAACTAAAATTACAGACATAGCTTTTATCCTCTTCGTTTAAATACCAATCCGTGCTGTATATTAGGGTTGTAGTCTCATCTTCTTCTGCAGGCAAAAGTCATGTATGGGAGTAATTAATTAAATGGACAAATTGATTGCTAATTTCATTAGCATTTATAACGTGATAAATAATGCTAATAACTTTTAGCATTATCATTATTTTCACTAATAGCAATGCTTTTTAATGAAAGGGTTTCATTGATAATTAGTTAAAAAAACAGTCCTTTTCTTTGACTAGTGGTTAAGTGGTTTCAAGTTTTTAATTAAATTTACACCCGTTAATTTATAAACTAATAAATTTTTTATATATAAATCTATCTACAAGAGGTTAAGTTTTATTTATTTTATGCATAGTTCTTTTTTAAAGTTCTTCTATCAAAAATTGTGTTTTTTGAACACAATTATTTTTTTCCAATTTCATTACCATTAGTAAAAACAATTGCAAAATAAAAAAAAAATATTAGCATTAAATGGTAGTTGAATTTATTTAATTGTAATTATTTCGAGCAATGCCAATAAAATATCAATGGTAATGAACAAATCTTAAGTATGGCAAAAGTTATAAATTTGATCGTTAGATAATTTGAGGTTAGTTAGATGGCATTTACGGTTGCTGTGCCCTATTACCAGAGCTTGTACTGATTTTTTCCTTCTCTTTTTTTCAAAACATACTTTTCTCTTTCCTGTTGAATGCATCTACGAATTCTATAAGAACCTGCCTTCTTTCACACTTGCCCGATTTTAACTATATTTTGATCTGCAGAAAGCAACATCAGATCTTTTAACTCTAGTTCACAAAGTGTTAATTATGTTCTATAAAAGTATGATGAACAAGTAAAATTTTACTACCCTCCAGTTTATAAAGCCAAGCAACAATTGTTACTTTATGATTGTTGCATGGCTGGTTGTTGTGCATCCAAGAAAAAAAACACAACTGCATTTTGAGAAGCCACGTCAAGTCAAGCCAATGCCTTTAATGCATTGATTGCAAGTAATACATTGCTTATTTTATAAATGTATACCTTTTACATGTGTAGGTGTTTTAGTTTTGTTTCCATTCTTTAAAGATGAATCCATTTTTATAAGTTGCAAGTAAATGTTACGCTTAACTGCTTGCAGTATTTGAATGTATTGTTGTTGTGTGTTGTTGATATTAAGAAAGTAACATGTGCATGTCTTTTTTAGTATTTTATGTATATTATTGATATAAAAAAAGAATACAATTTTTATTAATATGGTTTGCTATAAAAAATAGAATAGAGTTTCTATTGTTATTCGTGTAAAATATAAACACAAAAATATTATCTTTATATGAAAATATTCGGAGAAAGAAATGAAGATAATATCATGCTTGAATAATTTTCTATAAAAAAAATTAATTAAATTTTAAGTAATTTTAATAAATAAAAATAATATTTTTTAAGCGATTCAGAGAGTCTTTTATGTTGTCGTTTGTTATTTAATTTTTTTTTTTTTGGAATATCATTATTTTTTACGAAATAGTATATAATAGGTCTGTTTCCTTACTCTACTTTGGAATCTCGTGGAATCCCAATTTGCGAAAATTGTTCCCGTACTTCTAAATTGGGTAAATTAGAGCGGTTTGAGAAAGCAAAGTTCTTCTTCTTGTTCCCGTACTATAATATAATTTTGTCGCTTCGTAAAGGAAAATTATGCTTGCACTCACTTTCGCGAAATTTATAAAGTAAAGTAACAGTTGTAATATTTGTTTCAGTAATTTTGAAAAATATTATCAAAATCTTTTTTTAAGTGAAGAACGCATGAGCGGTACGAGTATTAAGCATTGAAATTCACAAATAATTACTGATTTCGTGTCCTGTTATTATTGATTTCTATCGCGGGCGGATTTATAGGATTTTGGCGTTTTCCGACTTTGACTCTTAGAATGAAAAAACTTCTTATAGAAATATATTTAAGTTACAAAACACCTCCCTCAAAAAAAAAAACAAAAACAAAACCAAATAGACTGGTTGTTTGAAATAAATACTGAAGCTCAGTGTTACGTCATGATACTGAAAAGGCACACACTTTGTGAAATACTCCTAGCGCAGATTTATTACTAAACAAATAACTCTCTTCTTAAGGGAAGAGTGGACACGAAAAATTGATAAAATACTGGATTTATCCCCTGCCTCTTTTACCAAAGCAAAGAAGATAAGGGTTGGTTCATTAGCTTAGTTAAAATATAAGACCTTGGACCTGACAAAATCGGAAATATGCAGTTAGCATTTACTCCGAAGACATGGACACAGAGAGATAAAATTAGTAAACGGAAGATTAAAATTCTGGAAATCAATAACCCACAGATCACAGGGAATAACACATGAATAAAAATGCCAGAAAAATATTCTATTGAGGTGTTGGAAAATTGCTAAGCCTTTTCACCAATCGTATACTATCAACCAGCTTCAGCATCTCGCAAGTGAAAATTTAAAAGAAAAAATGATTTAAGAGATATTAGCTGGAAATTGAGGAGTCTTTGTTGAAGTTCTGTATTCCTACAATAATTTCGGTTTGATGAATGCAAAGCTGTTATGCATTAAAACCATATATGATCCTTTTTCAACCTAACGTAACTACCTCGCTTCATGTTTCGAGGCAAAAGTTTTTAGCTTTACGTGAACTAAATATAAAAGTTCTAATTATTGACGTTTAAATCAGTTTAAATTTGTATATTTTAATAAACGCTCATTTTATTTTAATATAAATTATATCTTCTTAAATTATCTTTATCTTAACTTCCGATACATATTTGCAACAATAGTGCTTGTATAAAATGCAAATTTTTTAATAACATATGTGGCCTCAATTACAAAACCTAAGAATTCTCTAAGGAATTTTATTAGAATCTAGAAAGAGAATTTCTTTTCAACAAAACTATCTTCTAAACAAATTTATCAAAATATTTCTTGTACGATTATACTTTTCATCTTTTGTATTTTATAATCTAATTTTAAAACTAAGACCCAATAAAAGCTGTAAGATAAGACTTCATCAAACTCTCGATGAATGTGTGTGTGTGTGTTTACTACAATAAGTCTTTTTTTTCTTTGCTTTCACTGGCCAATTGTAGTGTTTATAGCTCCAGGTAACAACAACAACAACACACATATATACACACACTTAAAACACTTTAGTTAAAGTAGTATAGTAAAAAGGACGTTACCAACACTTGGCAACACTTAAAACTAACGTAGTTAATTTATGGTTCGTTAGGTCAATCGCCTGTTTTTGTCTTTGTTTGTTGGTTATTCAAACAAGTTTCTTTTTCTCTTTTTGTAGCTGTTGATTATTTGAAGACTGAACTGTTAACAAAAAAAACCTAAAGATCCCTTAAGTGCTTGTCTTCATGTTATGCTTCTCCATGTCCCAAACCATGTAACACTGATGTCTATCACTTTGGCCAAAGTTTATTTTATTGACCATATAACAAAATTATAAAGAAAGTTCTGTTTCCATCTTCTAAACTCTCCAACCTTTCTATTCTCTCTTTGTCAATTTAAATATTTAAATACTTTCAATTCATCTTCGTCATTTTAGGTTTATTTATGGTTATTTTGGTAATTTATTTATTTTTGGCCAATATTGTTCTCCATCCCATCCATCTTTCCCAAAACTGTTTGATTCTATTCAAATCAGCCTTGTTGTGTGTGTGTGTCTTTTAAATACTTGGTTTGATATTAAAAAGAAATTACAGTTTTGTTTAGTAAGGATTTTCCACACCTTGATATTTTTATACAAAAGGGTCTGGCAAAAAGGATAATTTCTTTTTGATTTGTGGACTCTAAACAAATGGAAGCCAACAACAAAATCAGACTCATGCAAGTGCATAAACATATTCATCAAACATGTGTATGTGCTTGAGCATGTAAGGGTCAGCATTACTTTTCGGCATTCATTTTTTTTTCTTAAACATTTTATGTACTTTTTTGTATTTGTGTAAGTTTTTATATTTTACCTCGTAAACTTGAAAATTTTATGTTGATACTTAAGTCCTGCTTTAAAACTTTGAGTTCTAGAGTGCCCTTCTTTATTTAATTTTTTTTTTTTTTTTTGTTTTTTATTACAATGGAAGCAACAATCTATTCATTGTTGCTTTTTGAGCGAGTTTCTGGTCAACAAACTTTTTTCAAAAGAAAGTTAATCGTTGGTTATTTGAGGGTTGCTAGTATTTTGCTTTTTTATGGTCTGTTGTCTAAAATTAAGGACTTTTTTTGTTTTCTTTTTTGTTGTGTAACGGCAGTTAAAAGAATTTTAAGAAAACACCTTTTCGATTACAAAAGATTAAATTTTTGAACTAGCCATCACGCATTTATGGTAAAAGTTGACAAAAGGAAAGTATTAAATTAAGTAAATGGGATTTAAATGAATTTAAATAATAATTTAAGCAAATATTGGGTAAATTTTGCACAGAAAGAGGTCCTGGCGCCTATTTAAGTTTATATTTCTTTTCAAATTGAAATGTAATTAAACCTTTTTTTGCCTCAATTATATGTTTGATAGAAACAAAAAAAGTAATTAATATATTAATTGAAAATTAGGAATTATGAATTTAATTTTAATAAAATACAACAATTTTATAATCCAAGAAATCATTGAATCAGTTAAAAATTTTATTAAATTAAATTTTGAAAAAATAAATCCCTTAATTGATGCAAAACACTTTTTCTGCGCGAGTGAATGATTTTTAACCTAGAAGTACGTACGCATCAGCCTCATTTAAAATGACCAAGTTACTTTAAAAACCACCAAATCAGGAAAGGAAAGTAGTAGAAAAAATAGCTTGATAAAAAAGACTTTTTTTTAGAAAAACTTCCTGTGAAAAGTCTATTTTAAAGATCTTTTAAAGATCCAATTTAATTTTTAGAAATTTTATATGTTTTTTTAATAAATTTTTTTGTTTGTTTGACTTTTGCAAAAGTGACTTTTTCAAATTATATTCAAGTATTTTAAAACCTTGAATAAAATCACAATATTATTACGATGCAACATGTTTTTCTTATTCTTAATTCATATAAACTTTGAACACATTCTAATCAAGCAAAGTCTAAATATTTCTTAATAAAAAATTTTCGTTTCCTTTATTTATGACAAGTAAACGAATATAAATGTTCAAATAAAAATATTTAGGGATCAGGATAAATTTTAATTAACATCAATTGAAGCATTAAAGAATGTTTTACGAATACTGTAAACGTAGTTAGAACTTTTTTTTTATTTATAGATTATTTGGGTAAGATAAAAGGTAATTTCCTTTCATAAAGCTAATAAAACACGAAGAAAAGTCTAGTTACATTTTGAAGCAATAATACACGCTGATTGGGAGTTTATGCTTTAACAAGAACATAAATCAAATAAAGATGAATTAACCAACATGGACAGGTAGGTTTTGAGATGTCATGAGGCTAATTTTTTCGTCCCTTAATTTTTTTATATTTTTAATAGATTACAAAGAAAACGAAAGATCTTTTTGGTGTATTACTTACTTCAGAATCCCGTGATATTCAAACCGTCATATTTACTTTAAACGTTGTACTTACAATCTGGTACCATTTATAAATGTTTTCATACATTTTAAAAATACAAGTGAGCGGTAGGAATTCTTCAAAAAGTGTGTATGCCATAGCTGCCGCTTACAAACACTCAAAACTTATGTAGAGTACTAGCGGATTCCGGCGTGCTTCGCTACTCATGAATATTAACACTGAATACCGTGTGTATGAAGGCAGCTCACAGTATACATATCGTAAACGCCCACAGGCGCATACGTATTTGTTGTACTTTTTTTAATATGAACAAAATCACAAGTGGTCATGAAAAGTTAAAACTCACGAATGCGTCGAATGAATTCGTGCAAACTTTAGTTAAACCACCTGCACGACCATACGAAAATTCAAAAAATTTAATCGAATTCGGTTTGACCGATCGTGAGTTATAAAGTCACAACACACATGCAACAATTTTTTATAAATTTAATATATAAGTAAATAAATAGAAATTAAGGGGTGTCTCTATTAAAGACGTGAATTACATCATTGTAGCTAGACAGTTGAAAGATAGAAACCTAAATTGAGTAATAAAGGCTATTATGTGTATATGGCCTTATTACTTAAAAAGAAAAATATATTAATGTGTCCGCTATAACAACTATTTGGAATAAATAAGAAATTAAAAGATCCCCAAAAATATATTTTATCAGATTCGATTTATGCTTACAGATGTGCTCTCTTCAAAGTTCATTTCATACTCCTTGGCCCTCTGCCCGCCTATCTGTTTTGAAGTCAGTGTTTCCTTTCTTAAGAATTTGTTGTCAATGAGAGAATTCGATATAACTATTTGTTTTAACCCTGCTACTATGTTAGAAAAAAAATACACATGTTATGTTCGGGTCGTATTTTGACCCCACATTTTTTATTGAGAAAATTCAAATTTGTACATTTCAAAAAGGGCAACTGGCCACCGTTCGGTTTTTCTTTTGCACGAACCATTTGGCTCCACGTTTTGTAGAGTTGTAGTATTCAAATATTTTCGGAATTTTTTTGGATGATCTTTCAAAATGTGTCTGTTTGCTAAGCAAATTCTCTATTTTTAGGCACATACAAAACTACAGTTTCTTTTTCGTGAAAAAAAATTTACTTGAAGCTTGCGCAATTCTTGTGTTGTTACATGAACCGGCAAAAAGCAAAATTTTTTTGGTTTGGCAGTCCTAATGTAAGATTAAATTATCGGTAGTCACATTTCGTCCATGGTATGAAGACACTAAGTCCAGAACAAACCGTTCGCCCTGGTCGTTTCAGCATTGTCTCCCACTTCACCTAAGTATATTTGGAACTATAAGGAAAACGCGGAGTCAGAATCCGCTGCTATCCACACTTTAATGCCATATTTCCCAGGCTTACTTGGAATGTATACTTTGAAGAGACATCTACCTCGGACCAGAGTAGGCTGTTCATCAATCGTTATGTTAGCACCTGAAACGTAAAGCAGTTGCAAGTTTTGAGTCCATTGCTCATAAAATATGCGAATAGGAGCAAGTTTATCTCCTCTTTGCTCTGATATTCTTCTTTGCCTATCGTCAAATGCTAGTACATGAGAAATATTGCTAATTCGCTCCAACGACATAATTGCTCTCACTAAAAGAATAATATGTCCGTTATACAATTATAGTAGAAAACTATATTGTAAAAAAATACCAATAAGTATAAGAAGTCCCAGGTAAGCATCCCAGTAGCATCTATGGCTTGAAAATTTTCAAAAGCAGCATTTCCTTGCAAATTGCTGTAGTAATTTATATCCCCCCTTTTCATAGCTTCTGTAAGGCATACACTAAAAGTTTAACTAAGTTTCGAAATACGATGAATAGCATAAGAATTCACTTCAGGTTTCGCGTGAAGAATATTTTTACTTGCTGCACGTCTTAGACATTGCAAAGAAGGTATTGTTGTCCACCTTATCATCCGATCTTTATCAAAAAATTATTTGCCATTAGTTACTGTCAATGAACTGAAGGTTTCTGTGCCACTGGAAATAGATTGATTTTTCTGAAAATAAACATTCGTCTTCCTGAAGTACAAAATTAGCATCATCGTGTTCACTTGCATCGTCTTCAAGGTTACTCAAGAATGCATTTCTACAACCATGTGTTATTCATTCTTTGTTGTCATGTGTACAAAAATTATAGAGGGTCATAAAATGAAAAATTGTCTAAGCCTAAAATGGTGTCAAAACTAATTGAATTCAATATATTTTAACAATTGATGCACTAAGTAGTAAGAACTTTCAAATATATTCGAACAGTTAGAAATACGGTAATCTTATAAGCGATTTGGGTCATCAAAAGACCCTAACGTAGTAGCAGGGTTAATGAAACAAAAAATTTAAGTAATTTTTGTGAGGCGACGTGATCAGTTTTTATTTAGAATCAAAACCACCTTTTCTAAATTCATATATGAAAAATATCCACTTGATTTTTTGTTTCCTGAAAATGGTATCCAATGGAGTAGCGAAATATCAAAATATATAAATAGATAAAAACTCTTTCCCCAACCCAGTACTATTAAATACCAAGTGTAATATATGGCCCTTAGATTTAGGTGATTTAACAGCGGCTGCAAATCATCACTCTAATTTTTAACGCGCCAGTTGATGTTTTATTATTAAATATGTAGTTTCTCTTCCCCCAACTACTTTCCCCCAAGCACAATTGGAGTGTTTTTTATATCCTAAAGAGAAAGCAGAAAAACTTAATATAGAATATTTTACACAGCGTCATACTCACTTTTATGAGTTTATGAATTTAAATGTGTGTTAGACAAAAACACATTCTCCGTATGCATATTTATAACGTAAGGACTTAGAATACCCGGTAGTTCTTTTTAAAATTATAAATATGTTATGGCCTTTCAATACTTTTAGTAATAATATTCCAATTTTGTAGAAAGTTTTAAAAGTGCAAATATTATAAAATATTAAAACGATATAATGAATTCACTAGCGAGTGGTGTTGTGTTTACGTGATACAATTATCGCGCAAAAATCTTTGGAATTGATGACTTTTTTCTAAACTATACTTTGTAAATCAAGAAACCACAGGGTGTCGTAAGGACTAAAAGTAAATTGAAATCATCTTCTCACACATTTGTACACGTAATGAAACGTGTAGGCATGTGTGATAAATTATCTTGTGTATTGGTGTTTATTTACGAAGTATATGTTTTTATATAAACTGTGTGTTTTATAAACATAAAGAAAGAGCAAGTGAATGCAGGAGTAAGTGTTGATGGAGTTCTTAGTGGAAAAGTGTATTGGGTGCGGATGTGTTGATGGAGTCTGTGACAATGATGAGTTATTGAAGTTAAAAGTCATATTCATAAAAATTGTCGTATTTCTTAGGATTTGCTACCAACATAAATAAATACAAAAACTTATAAGGGGAGGAAAGGAGGATACATTTCATTTTCTTAGAAAATTGTAGAATAAAATTCGATAGTTTTTTTTAATAAATAAAATTTTAAATTTAGTTTCAATGATGATGATGTTACGCCAATATGGCTAATACTAGATCTTACATCTACATAATGTACACAATATGAATTTTATACTGGTAGGAGCAGGTATCTGCAAAACTTTCAAAGTTCAAAAGACTAGAGTATTTAACGGCATCAGAATCTCCTTGATTTCTTCAACAAAACTTTAATATTTAAGTATTTCTTTTCAGTCAAGAAATAAATGAGATTTGTAAAACAACTTTCAGTAGTATTGGCTTCATATTCATATTGTTGTTAGAGCGTTATTGCGGCATGTTTAATAATATATCTGCAAACTAAAATTCAAATTTATTTCAATCTTAAATTAATTTTAAACACACACCTCACACATGTTATTTAAATATCAATAGGAAAAACTTGGCTAGAGTCCAAAAAAATTTAAAAAGACCTGCTCAGGGCTGGGTACACTTTTAGCCTTTATAAAAACAACATAAAAACAATTACACAACAGCACTTCTATTTTCGGCTCTCCCTAATCTTATACACCCTTCACCATCGATGCAAATCTACTTTAGTGAAGTAACTCCTACCAAAAAAAGGAAATACTGGGGTCGTAGAGTATTAAAATTTAAAAATAAAATTGGTACCGCATATATATAATTTTCCACAAAACAGCCATCGGCTCTTAATGGGTTAAGCATTTTTGAAAAATTTTAGTATTTCCTTAAAGATCTATTCAAAAGCTTTAAAATGATACCCACACTGATATTTTTAAAAATTTTAAAATTTTAGGGTCCCGTAACTCGGAAAATATTGGCGAGCGCCAATCTTTTCACTTGATGTTTTTTTCTTATTTTTCAATTCCCTATCATCCCATACATTAATTTTTTTTTTTTTTTTTTTGGTTTGGAGTTACTTTATTGTTCCAAGTGCCATGAATAAATAAGAGGTAGGCGTGGTGTTTTGCCTGCTGCCTCGAAGGATATGGACCGATCATGCTGATTTCAACTAGCACCTCTTTCGATACTATATCTGATCGATCGACATATTTATTTTTTTGTGAAATCAAAGTTGTCTCGGCAAACTGTTTGCCTCGGCTTGATTTCAACCCAAACACGGATGGACATTACTCAATTGACTTCGCTATGCAGAGAACTCAGAATATATGGGTTCGTAAATGAATATTGTAAAAATTACAAACTGAATAAACAACTACCCTTTTTCCAACGGCGGTGAAGGGTATAAGAAGAAAACCATAATGCGATGGGCAGCAGAGAAATTAAAACATCCACAAAATTAAGAAGACTGGTAAAAAACCATATCAAATCAACAAAAATTAAAAAGAAGAAAAAAACTCTTATGAACAAGTACACAGAGAAAAGAGATTCGTTGCGACAACCGAATTTGTTTCCAATCGAATTTGGGCGGTTGTGAGTATTATTTGAAATTCGGTTATGACGACTGAATAAATATGGTACTCACAACTTTTTCAAAAATTCATTCGACAGTCGATATTAAATATTATTTTTTGGTGAAAAAAAAAAATTTAACAACTTTCATATGTACTTTTATTTAAAAAAATAAGTTACAGATATAATGTAACGTAATATTTCATTATTCGAACCAACGCTACTCTATGTTCTCCCGATTTATTTCTTTCCAACTACTTTCTTTCATTTAACATTCTTTTTGCAAATACCGAAATTCTTGTCGCTACAAAGTAAATAAAACATTTTATTTTTATTTGCAAATGTCTTTTTAAGACAATTTAAAACTTACCTTTGAAGGATCTTGCGGAACTTTGCGTTATTTTCTTTAAATCTTTAAATTTTTTAAACCTAAATATCACTTACATTTTTTCTTATATTTTTTATTATAATTATTTTTTTTACTTATGTCAAAAACTTTTTTGAAGAAGTAAAGCAAACGATTTATATATCTCTGACTACCAAAATTCTGTTTTCAATAGTAATGTGCCGAATTAGTTTGGTTGCCTCTCTCAATTAATAGAATTATTTTGAGTAAAGCCATAAATCAGTAAGGTGAACTTTCTAAACAGTTGTTGCAGCTAACCTTCAGTAATAAATATTATTTTCTAGTTTTTAGTATAAAAAGTATGTCATTATTATATTTTATTAATCACAAGAAATAAATTGTGATAGTAGTAGTTAAATTTTCAATATATCAACCGAATATTTACAAATCATTTTTTTATGTGTAGCAAATCAGTCTAAATATTAAAATGGACGATTAAGAAAAGAAAACAAAATTTATAAAATCTTGACCATAAAAAAAACAATTAAAAAATAAAAATTTCAAAGTAATTAAACCCATTTGACATTAATGGAATTTAACATACATTATTAACTTTATTCATTTGAGGCAGACAATCTCATGCAAAACAAATCATGTACAACAACACCCTATAAATACATTATTAATTACAATGATTGAGAATCCTGTGACTTAATTTGATTAAAATGAAAAATAAAACTCAGAAACTTTACACTCCACTAAAATTCAATAGCAAAAGCAATAAACGTATGCCAGTAGACAATGTCCCCATGATGTGTCCATTAAAGCTTTGCACAACTTTTAAAGGAGAAAAACATATAAAACAAAAGAAACATGTCAAATTAAAACTGCCCTTAACTGGACCTTAAAATTTAGTGGGGCGCGAAAAACCTGGCAACATCAACAACAAAATTTAAAAAAAAGAAACAAAACAAAAAAAGAGTTCAATTTATTTTGCTGTACAACAATTGCTCGGTGTCATAGCAGATTCTTGTCGGTTGGCCATGAATAAACAAGCAGTAAATGAAAATGGAAAAATTCAAAAAAATTTTTATTTTTTGGAGAAGCAAAAGCTTTTTGTCTAATAGAACTATTGCGTGGCTTTGTTACCGCTGAATTAAATTTCAATATATTTACACGATAAAAAATAAATACGCGTAACATTTATTCGACGGCATTGTTTTCAAGAATGATGATTGACTGACTATCTAGTGGACTTACCGATTGACTGACTGAGTGATTCGATGACTGTGTTTCGATTTGATTTAAATCGAACATATTATTTACCTTATTTGAAAGCCTAAAAGCGAAAAACAAGAAGCAAATAGTTGAAAAAAAAAGAAGTCCAGGCGGTCATTAAAAAGGCACGTGTTGCCCAAGCACGTGTCTGGCTTGAAATGTAAAAGGATTCGTCGTTTCTTTTCAATAGAATAAAAAGAAAAAAAGTTTATAAAATATCTTTGTTTAAATAAATATTTATAAAGGCGCATAAGTTACAAGAAAAGATTCGCTAAAAATTGGTTTGTAATTGTTTTTCGAGCTCATTAGAAAAATAGATTTGTTTGATGTCCTTCAATACAGCAAACAAAACTTGTTTGCATTAAAATGTGTTTAACAGAAACTAACAAAACTTCAAACCACCGCTGCTTACATTTGTAAGTCCTTTTGTTAAAAGTGTCCTATTGTTTGTTGTTGAGCTGTAATTTATATTTTTGTTTAATTTCAAATGCCTGCCATTCGTTCACCATAACAAAAACAAATAGTAATTTTTCTATTAAAATTCATGTTTAGAAGTGATTTTTTCATTTGATTTTCGGTTAATGTTAATTTTCTAAGTAAATACTTGAAAGTGTGAGAGTATTGTGTTGTTAAACGTGTCCTTTTTGAAAGAAAAATTGAAAACATAAACTTATTTACTGGGTTACCAACAGAGTGTAGTATGTTAATTTGTTATTAATTGTTAAATTACAACGAGGCTTAAACAAACAATATGACACGCTTTCAAGGAACTAGAAGGGAATTATGATTTTGGTAAACAACTTTGATGGAGCATTCAAATAAAATGTATTAAATTTTAAATAAAGTTTAATACACTTAACCCACCCTTTGCCGAACTGTAGCTACTGCTACGGAGTAATAAAATTCCATCCAAACTTGATTAATACAGTGGCTGGAACATAAGTTGAACAAGAAGTTCCATTGAAAAATAGAACTCCATCCAGTCCCAGCCTCAAAAACGTCCCTGTGAAAAAAAAATTTTTTTTCAATTTTTTTTGTCGCTCTTTTGAATACGACACAGTGGAAAAGGTACTCGCAACAGAAAGGCTTGCTAGGATGTGCGCACTTCAACAGCATAAAAAGGTTGTGCGATTCTGTGTTATCCTGATTGAGGCCCGCAGTCGAGAATACCAAGACGATGGGCATAACCGCAAATGATAACTCCATGAGCTGGTGGCAGAAACTATATGCAGGATCTGCCACTCAGGCATTTTGGATCATGTCTCCCAGCCTCCCCAACTATCTGAGGCTAATATTTTCCAGGAAAAAGTATTTATTGGCATTAAATTTAAAACGTAACACAATAGTTTTGGTTAAAATGCATTTTAAATTTGATTGAAGAAAATATTAAGTAATTTGGTTTCCTTTTGTTTCCCTGTTCTTAAATTTATTAATTTCAATTCCAAATGCTGTTTATTTTTTAACGTTTAAACGTTTAAAAAGCATCAAGCTTTTGTCCCATAAAATTTCCATTAAAATGCAGAATATAAAAATTAAATATAAAATTGGCATTTGTTAAATTTAATAGTCTTTATATGAGTAAAATAATAAAAGCAAACAAAAATCTTATTTTAAAAAAGCATTAAAAAATACTTTTCATTGCTTTTATACACCTCTTGCATTTTCTCTTGTGAGCAAAACGAAACAAAAGCAAAGGAATAACAAGCGTTAAAATGCCAAAATCCAATACAAACAATTTCATCCCTATTAAACAAATTGCTTTCAATGAAAGAAAAACCTTTTTGCAAAAAATAAAAGAAAACTGCCAACAACAATAACAACAATTTCATTTCATTTCATTTCAAAAATGTTTTACAATCTCTCATAAAAATTAAACTGAAAACTTAATGTCTGCTTAAAAATAATTTTTATTCCATTCTGCTTTTTTTTTTGTTTTGCTATTTTATTTGTTACGTACTTACGATATGAAAAAATTTAATAATTCTAATTTAAAATACATTTTTATTTCATATCTGAAAAATAATACTTCATTTCAAATTGCCCAACGAGAGAAGAACGAGAGCGTCGTAAAAAAAAACCTAAACGGCTCAAATAATAATTTTTTAATGTTCTAAACTTTTATTTTAAATTGCTGCCTCTAGAAGATTTCCTTCCATTTCTAACCATAACAGGATTTGTGGCAACAATCTACCACCTTGTTTAAATGTCATTGTTAACCAGCGCAAGGGAATTTTTGTTTTTTTTTTTTTTCTTCAAGTCATAAATAAGGTCTACAAAATTTGAAGATTAATGATTGTTGTTGAAAAAGAAAATTGCAAATAAAAATAAAAAATAAATAAAATGTGTAAAAAATCCCATTTAAATTAAAAATCGTAAATGATAATAAAAATCTATTGGAAGCTGTCATGACAATAAAGTAATAAAAAACGATTTTTAACTACGATAGAAAGTATTGTTTGCATCAGTTACGCTTAAACTCCACTTTGTAGCATTTTACAAGAAGAAGAAGAAGAAGACAATACGAGTGGGAGAGCTATTGCTTAACTGTTAAAAGAAAAGTTAATTTGTTTGCATTTAAAGGAATTGCTTTTTTATTCGAGTATAAATTCACATCAAAAGATAAGAATCTGAGATTGGTTTCTTAAACTTTTAAAATTATAGAGAACAATCGTCTACAGTTCCAAAAGTTTGTCTTAAATATTTAAGTAAAATTATTTTTTGTAACCCATTGAATCTGCACTTCAAAGATTAGACCATGATATCTCAGTTTAAGCATTTGCCAGACGAACAATTCTTTTGCAACTCTATAGAAAGATCGCTGAACAACAGCATTGCGTTAAGTGCAGACATATTAACAAGAAAGGAAATTGCACCTCAATGGGTATCTTAAGGTGGGGTCCTCTTTTATTCTTATTTAAACATAATAAAAACTATCGATACGAGTATAAGCCTCTAGTGAGTATCAGTCCATAATAAATGAAGACTTAAGATCTTCAAAGTATGTTTTGACATTGGCATGTTCAACAGACAATAGAGCAAACTCCTGGATTCACTGCTTAATAAAAGCTAAAATTAATCCTTTTCTCTCTACTGGAATTTTAAGAAATTTATGACACTACAATTAAATTTCGTTAAGGTTTTTTAAAAGGGATGGGTAGATTATGAAAGTTGTTAAAGTTCTTCTCAAATGTCAGACATAAAGTTAACATGTCAACAGTCCTAGGACACAGAGCTGCTTCAAAATTATTTTTGAACTAATCAAGTAATTTTTAAACGGCTAAATCGACTAAAGGCAAACTTCACACGCCAGTAGAGAGAAGAGTATTCGAATCTTATGTTAAGAGCTTAAGCTTTCCAGGCCTTGTAGGGGCGCAATAATAGCGTCTCCAAATAGGCCACCTAAGTCATTTAAATTGTGGGGGTGCTTAGCATTTTTTGTTTAGACTACAATGCAACAACAAATGGTCTTCAGGAGTAAAGATTATTTGCCTTTGAAAAATCTTCGTTTTTCAAGATGTAACCCCACCTTTTAAAATATTGAACATTATAAACAAAAGTTTTCCGCAATTTTTTCTACTATTTCTACAGAAATTGAAATTCCAAAAATGTTATAGTTTTGAAAATAATTGATTTTCAAAGTGAAATTTGTTACATAAATATTTTGTTTAAAAAAAGCACCATCAAACTTTCCCCATGAGGATTTATTACGCGATGAACCTTTGTCTTTTCAATTTTTCGTAGATTACTGCTGTTAAGAAATTACGAAATTTCGACTTAAGTCCATTTTTCTAAAATTCCACTACTGAGTTTAAAAGCTTGAAACTGGTCCCAAACAACGATATGACCTTTTTTATTTATTCTAAAAAGTATTAAGCGAGCCTATACTTATGTAAGGGAGTTTGGGATTTTTGATAAATGATTGAGGAATGGGGGATTCGGCCAGTCTAAATCTTAATTTTTTCAGTTCTCTACTCTGGTTTCTCAAATACACAAGCGTAAAAAATTTTATAAAATTATCTTTACAAATGAACATCGAGTTATCAAAACAAATGATCATATGAGGCGGGGATGTACGACCCAGTTTCCATTTAACTGCTTTATGTTTTATGTAGAAGAACTGCTCAGAGTCAACTACGCTTGGTGAAAGAAAAAAACACGCGCTTATTTAAGCACTGAAATTGGATGTAAACGCTAATAATTTTTAGTGTAACAAAATTAGTGGGAGCATTGCTAGTGGCAAAATTGGGATCTTTCCGACAAGTGGGCGTGATTGTCTAAAGAAATTACGCAATCAGATTTGCGAAATATCTCGAACCTACTTCGTTAGAAAACTTTTTCTTCTTGAGGTTTCTTTAAGGCGAGGAAGAAAAATGGCCGATGTCTCAAAGACAAAATAATAGATTTCACACATTTTATAATAAAAAATGTCAATTTCACAGAAAAAAGACTTAAAAACAAACTTTTACGGTACCCCATGCATTGCCTCCTGTTTAAAAAAAGTTAAGGTTTTTTTCGAACAGCCCAAGGCGCCCTCAGAACTATTTCAAAGGGTCAAGTTGTACTACAAAACTTTAAAACAGGGAACATGACACCTGTTATTGATTTCCAAGTGAGAATTCTTCATATCGAAATCGTACTCCTTTGAGGCAGTTTTTCAAAATGGAAATCGCACTTCTTTTACCTCTCTCTCTCCCTCTCTCTCCCTCTCTTTCTCTTTATCTCTTTCTTTCACTGCTACAAATCTGTTTATATCTGTCACATTCACTTGGTTGTTTTATTTAGTTTATTTAGTTTCTTTGGGAAACCCCTTTTATATTCGTCCCCAGATCTATCTGTGTATGTTTTATTCAGTTCAACAACAATTATTTTAGTTTTCTCATCCTGTGGCGTAAAAAATATATACAATATTTTTGTACACTAGAGACAGTTTAACTTCAATTTGTCAGAATCAGACGAAAACAACAACAGCAATAATAATATTATATGTTTGCAAAACAACAAAAAGCACTTAAGGAAAGCAGGTATAGTGTCGGAGAAAATGGAATAAAACTTATAAGAATTCTTTTATTTGAATGATGAAATCGCAACCTTTTTAATTATAAATCACATACTGGGGTTTTTTTCATTACAATTGAAATTTCATTGACATTGTTTGAAAAAATGGCAATGAAAAAAAATTAACTAACATTTAATGCTAATGATTTTATTTTAATTATAATTATTTTTAATAATGGTAATGAAATCATTTAGTTACTAATTACAATTGAATCAAAATTAAATGTTTCTATGAAACACGAATTTTTGATCGCAGAAACGTAAAAAACTATGCATTAAATAAATAAATCTTAACACTGTGATAGATAGATCTATAATGATATATAATGATGTCTGAGATCTAAAGTCACCTAAAACCCCAACTAGCATCTCTTACAATTTACACGAAAACAAAAGTAGGTTTCAATAGTGTCTCATTTGTCCTAGGAAAGTTAAACCATAAATATTTAACCAAATTTTTCTGATCTAAATGCCATTTTAAAATATTGCTCTACTATACTTTAAGATGTACATTTAATGTACAAAGGCAAGGAACATATTCATTAATGATAATGATTTCAAACCATTTAATCATTATTCACTGATTTTGGCTTTCAAAACTAAGTATCAATGAATACTTTTCATTAAAAAGCATTACAATTTGTAAAAATTATGATAATGCTAACAAATCATTAGTATTATTTATCATTCAATGCCAATGAAATCGTCAATTAATTAGTCCATCTAATTACTCCCATAAATGATACATCTATTGAAAAGAGGTAAAAAGAAAAGGAAAGAACTCAACTGGATTATAAACTGAACTATCAAGTCCACATATTTAACAAGTTTTGTCTGTCACGGTAGTTTCAATCATGTGCTTTCAGTTCAACATATGAATTTTTTAGAGTAAAATTTTCTCCTTGGAAACCTTGTTACGTATAAAAGATGAAAAAAACGTTGCCAAAAACATTTATAATTAGTAGGATAACAAATTTATTTAGGTTTTTGTTGTGTTGTGATTATTCTCTATTTTTTTTTTTCATTAAACATCTCTTGGAGACAATGACTTGATTAAATGTGTGCGTGTAGTACATCGTGTGTTTGGTTGCCAAACATCAATTAAATATATTTTGTCACTGGCATTTACACCTGAGCTCATTTTAATTACTTTGGGTAACACGCTTATTACAGCAGGGGTAAATATATAAAATAAAGTCTATTAAAATATTTAATTCATACAACAATTAAATTAAATCCTTCTAAAACAGATGTCATTACATGAACGTGTAATTAAATAAGTGTTTTGTTGTCTGTGTTATTCATGGCTGGCATTTATAAATTGAAAACTAACTAAATAATAAAAATCAATGATTTGGAATTGAAATGTTGGTATTTGCCAATTTATGCTTAAGGATCTTTATGGCTTTAAAGGAAGTTACCCACCCGCCCTTTAAGAATTAAAAAAATAAAAAATTACACAAACGCATATTTTTTAACATTTTGCACAAAATTTGCATAATTTTACAAATTTCGCCATCATATGCCAGTTTGTATTTTGTTATTATTACCATAACAAAAAATTAATGCAAAAAGAAAACGATAGAACAAAAAAAAAAAACAATAGAGAATATAAAAAAGCCATGTTTACGGTGGTGTTACAGCACTTGTTTCTGTTTTGCTTTGGAGTGCGTAATTTCAAATGCTTCCTGGCAACTGTGTAGAGTCTGTGAACAAGTAAATGTAGATGTAAATGCTTGTCTATTATTTGCATACAAATACAAGGATACGCAGGATATATGATCTCGTAAATAAATGGAGCGTATGCAAATTTGTAACTTGATTTCCTAATTTGCTACCAATTTGTTTCTTTAGCGATTTTTCGTTTGGTTTTCGTTTATTATTTCCATTATTGTTTTGTCTACAGCAAATTTATATTAATTTTTTTTTTTTGTTGTTTGTTTTTTCTCCTGTATTTTATTGAGCTGGATTTTATTTATTTATTTTTTTTCAATTTAGCTGTTGGGTTCAATAAGTTAATTTCAAGTGCATTCCATTCTTGGAGTATAAAAATTCAAATAACCGACAATATCCTGCCGGTTAACAGTGAAATGAGACACCAAAGGGGAGGTTCATTAACAGAAAAATAATTTATACAAAATACGGGTTATTGATACAGAAAAGTGATTTTATTTTTTAAAGCTTTAGGCAATTTATTTAATTTTTTTCTGTCTATGTAAAAGTGGCGTGTCCCGTGTCCCGTGTTTGTTTACGCTAATTTTGGTAAGCGGCTAATCTTTTTCATTTGAACTTTATGAGTGTGTGTGATTGGTTTTGCACTGAGAATATATTTTAAATCGTTAAATGGCGCTTTTTTCGGAGCAATTTTATTCTTCACGGTAAATTCATCTAAATATCTAATACCACTGAATTTCATTACATTAATTCGCTGCACCGATTACAAACCATATTTTATGTTGTATGTTTTGGACCAGATATTGCAATTGAACTTTTTTATTTTTTAAGGAAAGTCAACTCAACGTAAAATGTAACTCTGTCTTTATGTGTAAAATTGTATCTAAATATTCAAAATACGCAAACACTGAGACGGACTTTTGGCAAATTTATTTCTAAAACAATTATGATTTAACGATTGCTGTCGTCATAGTTGGGCAGGGTTCAATCCCTGCGGCAATCAATAAACAAAAAAAGTATTTTTTTGTTTAATTGTATAAATACATATTCAGAATTAACATTAAGATATATTCGTCGGCTAATTAAAACAATTAATAAAATGGCTATATCTTTCTCTTTACACCTCCTATCTTATCTCTCATCTATCTCTTTCTTAAAAAGTGCTACGTTACAAATATAACTAAATAGGTATTATTGCCTAAACTGCTACTTCTCTTTTAAGAAAAAAATATTAAAAAATATAAAAATTATTAAATACAAATTTTTTATAATATTTAAAATTGAAAACACCGGAATTGAAAAAAATTAAACGAACTTTAAAATTTATGGTGCTTTTTTCACCTTCAGTATTCAATATCGGTGATTTAAATAATTTGTTCTGGGAAATAGCACGAGAAAGGTCTATTTCGGCTTCAAAAGGACTTGACGATTTCTTACATAGACAACGTGTGTCACTTAATTTCGTTAATTATACTGAGAACACATATATAGAAGCTTAATGGCATTAAAGTTCTGAGGCAGTCGCCCGCCGAAAACAACTAAAAAAAATACATTGGGTCTCATGCATAAAACGTGAGCTTGAGCTCGGACTCGATTTATTGAGTAAAAGGTTCTTGCCGTATGCATAATAAAATTTGATGTATTTGCTTTTACTCACTATTTACGTTTGATCTCGACTTACTCAGTTTAAACTAAGTAAGATGACAAGTGCATCATATGCATAAAAACAAGCTTTTGCTTTCTTTTATGAGCTCTTGCTCAAATTTTGTTGAATCTGCCTTATAGTTGGCTCGCGTTCACTAAAAAGGAATCATGGATAAATATTTTGTGCCACAAAGAAATAAAAAATGTTATCAATAGCGTAAAAAAATTAGCACGTGAGGATAAAAAATTATGCAGATTTGTATTCTTAATTATTATTTTTTATATTATTAACAATAAAATGATAAATACATAGGTTTGATGAAAGTAGCATCTGCTGGTTGGCTAATTATTTGTTTGAGAAGTCAGAAAAACATGTGTTGGTGCCCTCAGCAACATTGATAAAATTCGACTCTATTTAAGATTTTATGCAGATCCTGGATTCAAAAATGGTATAGCCACAGATATTGGAGTCCATCAATCAACTATCTCGCGAAGTATTGCGGAAGTTGCGAATCATATATCTGCTAAAGAAAGCGAGTGGATAAAATTCCCAAAAGATGCAGATGAAATAAGCAAATTATTGCTTTCCATTTGCAATTGCAGTGATTGATTGTACTAATATAACAATTGAAAACCTACAAATCGGAGCGATGAGTATATTTGTACGGCAACTTTTGATGGAAAAGAACTTTTTTCAAGCGTTGACATATCCTGGCCTGGTTCAGTTCATGACTTACGCATCTTACAAAACAGCGAGTTATGTAGAATAATGCAAAATGCAATGAGTTATGCATTACTTCTCAGGGAAAGGGCTATCGAATATGCCCATGGCTAATGACATCATTCCGGAGCCCAACAACTAACTTAGAAAAACATTCATCAAAGTGTTTATACGGGAACGTGATATTATAGTACGGTGTTTTGGGCAATTGAAGCAAAGATTTTCGATACTTCAATACAAAATTCGTGTATGACAAAGTCAGTTTCCCAGTTTTTTAAAATAATTTTTTATTCTTGTTTAATTCTCGTCTATTTTATTGTTTATGCGAAATTTCATGTTGGGTATTTTTTTTTATTGTATTTTTCCCCGTTAATTAAATGCCAAATTTTTGCTTAATTCCTGTTGCACATGTTTCTATTTTTTGTTTTTATTTATTTTTATTTTTAATGCTTGGCAGTTGACCCTTTTTTAATAAATATTTATTTTGTTTTATTTTTTCTACTAAAAATTTAGAAATGTCGTCTGTTTCTATTTTATTATTATTATTTGATTCTACTTCTTCAATAACAATTAGACGTCTAATCTCCCTTTGCTTTGAACTCATTTTTATGCCTACCAAATTGAGCAAAAGCTGTTGCTGTTTGATCGAACTCGATTTAAGAGCAATTGCTTACATGCCTCAACTCAGTACTTTTACTCGTTTTTATGCATGAAACCCAATGTTTAAAATCGCGTGGGACTAGGCGATAACAAAGAAGCTAGCAAATTCCAAGTGAGACCATATTCACTAACGAACGATGGCGAAATGAAACAGAAAGGGGTTTTGTCAATATTCCCTCACGACTATTGAGTTTTATTGTTAAAATATTTTATTTTTTATCTGTAAGCAATCGAAAAATATCCAAACCAAAAATAAAATATTATAATTAAGTTAAAACTTTCAATTACTTGCAACTCTCAAAACAAATAAAATTAAATATGAAATCACTACATTTAGCAGGTGTTTCTCAAAAATTTTTATGTCTTAAATCGTTAAACAAGAAAATTCTAAAATCTATTTATTACTTTCTTTTTTCGTTTCTCTGTTAAATAAATTACACTTGCAAAAACACATTCAAAATGATTATGTTCATAAAATTATTTGTTAAGCTGTCATTTACACTCAAAGTGTAAATATTATTAAAATCATAAAAATTACGATTAATTTTTTCCAATGCAGACCGAAAGCTAGAACGCGGCAATACGTTTGAGGGTGAGTTAAAGGAAGAAGGTTTTTTAACTGTCTTTGTTGTTGACTAATAACACTTTTTTGTTTGGATTCTTTTTAAATCAGCCATTTACTATACAAATATTTTAAGCGTTAAATACCATCATAAAAACCGTTTTAAATAAGACTACACCTGTGACCACAATTACTTTGGCAAGGAAGTTTTGAGATACAAAAAAAATTAAATCGTTGTTGTAGAAAGAAAAAACGTGATCTTTTTTATTATAAATTAACATAAACTTTTACGATTTAAAAACAGAAAATTTTTAGCCGGCAATTTTTGTTTTGTAAACTGCAATATTTAAAGGCCAATTTTCTGTCACTTTTTTTTATTTTGGTCCTTTTTTCTGTTAATACCTGTTTAACTACGTGTCGACATTTATAATTAAATCTCTCACTTTTTTCCCATTTTCAATAGAAAAAGTTTTTGGGTTTTGCTATTTTGTAGCATTTTTTGACGGCTTTTTCTTTCTCTCGTATAATTAAATATTGTTTTCTTATTTTTTTTATAAGTGACAAGGGTCTTAAAAAACTTAACTTTTGTTAATGAATTTATGTTTAATTTAAGTCAACCTTAACAAGTCGAACAGATGTGTTGCATTAAAAATTGCTAAACATTTTTCTTTACATTTGGAAACAAAATAACGCTAAAAAGAAAAAAAAGAAATTTTCTTATTTGAAATAAAAAACGATATAATTTATAAAACCGTTTATGTTTTTTCCGTCAATTTACAAAAAATAAGAAAAATAAAATCTTGCACTAAATATAATATTATTGCAATAAATTAATAATTGACCTCTGCACTTTCTGAGCACCATTATAGATTTTTTATTGATATAGTCTTAATAGAAAAATAAATATTTGTCTGACTTGCTAAAAACAAAAGTTTATTTTATTTTTAATACTTAACTCTACCGCTTTCATTTACAAAGATCTCTTAAATAAAGGCAGCTAATTCCCCTGAGAGACAAAGGTTTTCCATTCTACAAGAGAATGGCGTAGCAGCTACGGAACAACTTGGTGTAAAAGTGGTTCGTATACTTCGATACTTAAGATAGCATAACTATAATTGTTCATTAACCACAGCTTTTACAGCATATTTTTGGGCGTATGAATTTATTAACAAGAGTCAAATAAATGGGAAGGCAGGTTTTGTTAGAAATTTGTTTCACTTAAGAATAGAATTTTTTAGTTTAAGAAAAGTTCGTATAATGGGTGTTTTAAAAAGCCCTATAAAAATTTTAACTGTAAAATAGTAATTAAATTTTAATTTTTTTTTTTTTTCGAATAATTAAAAATGATTTCAGCCACATGGCCACATTGCCACAAGGCCACTATTGTCATTGACGCAACACATTCTAGACGTCCAATCTTGCGCCATTGGTAAAGACTAGTGTTTTCAGTTGGTCCAACGGTGCATTTACTGGAAAGAGTGGAGTCTGTGGAGTCTACGGTGGATTGTTTTCACTTCAAATGCGACAATTTAATAACAAATCTGCGTCTTTGAGTTGTGCTAATTGATGATTGATTTTCAAAGTAAATCTTCATAATTTAGTTTTGTTCAACTGTCAATCTATTCAATGTAATTTGCCAGTGGAAAATTATCATAAATGTCAAATAGTGGCAAGTTAACCCTTTTATAATTACTGTCATTAAACAAAAACATAAATATCTGTCAAACTAAAATAGTTCCATGAACCTTAGTATTGACTTTTAAAAAATGGCATTTAGAGAATATTTTTAGACATTCAATAAAAATATATTAAATTTGAATGCATAAATGAAACTGCTACAATTACATTCACTTACAAATTTTTATTGGATATGGATTGGTTTTACAAACTAAATTAAACTTAAAACAAAAAATATTAATATAAAAATATTTTTAATAGAAATACATATACAAATATCTATTCCTCTCCTTCTAATTTTTTTTCTCAAACTCGCTTTGAGGTCTGGTAAGTACTTTTACTCCTTTTTTATCAATTTCGCAAAAGCTAAATGTAACCATAATAACACCATACAGTTCCTCTTGATAAGAGAAAAAAAATTACAAACAATTACACCCAGACATTTGATAATAAAATTCTTATATAAATGTCATATCAGCAAACAAACCAGCAGGGATCACTCATTTAATACACACCATTTTAAGCAGACAACAGCACACACACACACACACTTACTCACATGCAGTTAAAATGATACACAAATCATCCCATGCTAAAAGGATATTAGATATTTTTGATTATAGGCTTTAGACTATATAATCCCCAGCAAGACAGACAGACAGACAGGCATAAAAACGGGGTATAACTAAAAGATTTTACGACACCAACTCGTCAAAACAAAATATGAAAATAAAAATTTCACCCTTTATGCAAAAAGGTGTGTCCAGTTTATTGGTTTTTATTAATAAAAGTAATATTTTGCATGTGACTTAACTTTTTTTAATTTTTTTTTTTTGTATGGAGCAGTGTCTCTGTTAGATATTTTAAATTTTATTCTCATTACAAATTTATATATTTTATTGTTCTTTTTTTTTAATAATTTTTAGCAACAAGGCAATCTGTAATTTATAGTTTCCTTTTTTTTAACCATTAGAAAATTTCCTTAACACTTCCTCTTTTGCCATTGCGAAAACACCCACTAAATTAATATGTCATACAAAAACTAATAGTTAATTTCCCGCTCATAAGCAAATCACCGGAAGTCAAACCAAATCGCTCAACATATTTGTTCGCTGTTAATTTTATATTTTCCCTTTTTTTGCATCTTTTATACTTAAAAAATCGCAAGTGACAAACCGCGCTAAACTAACACATTATTAAGTTGTCACTAACACTTGTTACATAAATTTTTCAAAATTTTCAACTTAAATGAAAAGTATAAAGAATTAAAACATCAAACAAACTATAAATTATTTTCACATATTCAAAACATATGAAGTTTAGAAAATGTATAATTATTTAAATTGAAAAAGCACCCTTTTTAGTTTTATATCTTTAAAATAGTTTTAATTCCATTGTTACGCCTAAAGTCTACTTAAAATCCTTCGTTAAATTTCTTTGAGAACTTTGGCAGGAAAAACAATAAATAAAATTTCTGGGTTTTCTTAAGTAAATTGTTTTTACACATTTATTGTTGAAGTTGTGTTAAGAAAAAGGGATCAAAGAGAAATTTTGTTGCAAAGTTTTAGGTGTTTGATTTGAAATTATTTTGACAGTTTAAAATAAATTGAATATGTGTGGTCGAAAAGTAATTAATAGTTTTGCTTAAAAGAAAAGTTTCTTTAGCGTCTGTTAAGAAACTCAAGGGAATTATAGAGAGAATTAAACATTTTAATAAACTTTTTAATCAGCTTAAAGGTATGCTTTATATTCAAAGTGCGTAGTATTTAATAGAAATATGCATCAAATTACTTCTTTAATTATCCTAATTAATTTGCCTTTAAGGAGTATGATGAATATTGAAAAATATGTTTTCAAAAAAATTATTGTTCTAGTTTTTTATATAATCACAATTTTTTCTTATAAATCACCGATATTGATTATTAAGAGTGAAAAAAGAAAAAACATTTTAATAAAACTAAAGATTTTTGTCCAAACAATAAAGCAAAGGCAAAAATCAAAGTTTAAGCAAAAACAACCATAACCAACAATAATTCTATTTTTCATTCTCTACTGATACGGCTGACTTTTTTTCAGCTCTTTTAACAGTTAAAAGATTATGAAAAATAAAATATCACAAAACACTACGGTAATTTATTTCTATGCACGGGCACGTTGCAAATCATTAAATTAAATTATAAAACACGGAAATTTTTTTTTCTTAATTTTGAAAAATATGCCTCGAGCCTAATTTAGGTTACTGATTTTATGAAAGTAATCAACTTTTTCTTAATCATACAATTTTTTTTTAGTTAAATAATTTCAGTGAACTTACAATAAGTGTTAAAATCTTAAATCTAAAGGTTAATTAATAAAACCCCAGCCAAGGCTAGACAAAATTTCAGTTTTCAAATTTGATAAGATATAATGAGCATCTTGAGAGCAATAGTGTCCCTCCCTCTCAAATGGATATGCCCGCGATATTGTAAGATGTTCCGAGCGAGGGGATTCTATATAATTAAAAAAAAATCAAAATATATGTTTTTACTTTTAAAATGACTCATAGAAGTTGAAGCTTAACCGGTTGTCATATTGACTTCTAGGCATGAAATTTTCTTAAAATAGCTTTGATTTGATTAAAAGCCGCTAACAATCTACAACAGCGAAAATTTTCTAATCACATTCGAATATATTACAGCACCCTTTTTGTATCTTTGTCATCTGAGTATACAAGCTTCTTATTAGTTTGCCTTCTTCACATCCGCGGTGCAGCAATACTGTTCTATTAATTACAAAAGCTTCAGTACAGTAAAATCGTTGTCCATAAGATCGCTATAAAAATTTCTGAAGTTAATAAAACTTAAGGTGTCAATAATCTGATTTTCTATGTTAAAGGTATTTGAACACAAAAATGATTGTTGAAAAGTGGCGGCCGAATTGTTTGAATAAAGTTAAAAATAAATTATTGAGTCTTTTTATTCGACCAGTTTCTTGTTGAGTTCCAAAATGAAAAATTATTCTAGCTGGAGATCCTCGAGTATAAAATTCCATAAATCAGCCTGCGTTAACCCTCTCAGACCGTGATGCATCGATTGTGCGGGTGGGTTTCGGTCTTAATATTTTCAATTCGGTTTGCTTATTGTGAAATATACTGGCATGCATCGATTGTGCTGATTGTTTTCTATATTTGCTTCTCACATTTCTCTTCTGTTTAATTTACCGTTACTTTAATTATTGCAAAACTATTCAGTCAAATTTCAGTTTAAGCATAATGAGCCGTAAAAGTAAGTTGTGCCTTTAATGACAAAAGTATTAGTCGTTTATAAATAACTAAAAAAACTAACTAAAAAAATTATAAATTTTAAAATTTCAAACTAATTGAAATCTTTTCATGCAATACAAATGTGTTTTAGTTAAAAATATTATTGAATGCATCAATTGTGCGCGTCAGACGTGCGTGTCCTGAAAATCCTTGAAGGTTATAAAAATTGTAAAATCTATTCATTGATTATATTTTCATACGCTGTAGAGACCACATTTTCCAAAAATTATAAACAAATTCGCGGTAGTTTTGCGTCAGGTCTGAAAGGGTTAAAGCAAGAGTGTTACGGGTTTTGACTTAACAGTGTTGATTTGTTTTTATATTTATTGGTGTATTAATACACAAAAATAATCGAATGATGTTAATTAGTGAATACAATACCCTTAACTATTTTATAGGAACCAAAAATATTCATTGTACTTCAATTATAAATAAAGCGAAAATTCACGCTAAAAAAGCCCCAATGCTTACCAGTTTCCCTAGGTTTTAGTTGAAATTGTTTCAAAATTTATGGATTGTTTTGGTTGTGCACCTAAATTACATACCATTATTGTAGAGATGATCATCAGATAAGCGCTATTCCAAGGAGGAGTTTAGTTTTAAAAATCTGTTTAACTGCTTTACCTGATGTTAGTATAAAAAATGATTTTGCAATGCATAAGGTCACACGAGCAATGGTCTCTCGTTTTTCAAAGATTCAGCCTTAAAGTGAAGTAACTTGATACTGAACGTGGCAGTGGGTGAAGTGATTAACATTTGATTGTACTTTTTTTTCTTTGTACCACTAAAGAATTCGTTTAAATATTTTTAAAGTCGATTTATTTTACAAATATCGATAGCTTTTACTAACACAATTAACAGATTCAAAAACTACTGATTGAATTTTAAAACTGAAAAACAAAAATAGAGAGATCCTTTAAAAAATAGTAACTGAGTGGCAGTAATCATCTTAAGCTAAAAAATATTACTTCAACTCTAGCGAATAAGAAATATCTTTACTAAAAATAAATCTATACTGAAATTTTTTTCTTAGATCTCTTTTTATAACACTTACGGCCTAACGAATAGAAACAAACATATAAAAAAAATTTGTTACATTATTATCAAGGTATCATTTATTAAAATGATGATAAAAATGTTAATTAATCCGAACCAAAACAGTTAGTAATAAGTTCGATTTTATTACTAGTGTGATCAGAATGCTTTCGCATATATTTATCGGCCATAAGATTAAGTTGAAATTCGTTTTTAGGGGAACCCAGTCAAGAAAAACTTTATGTTTTTAATTAAAATTTTTGCCACAAAATGTATCAACCAAACAGATAAGGACAAATCGAAAAAAAGATTATAAGTGTTTTAAAATACAAACAACAAAAACACCAGATTTTTGTGATGAAAACACTTCAAAACTTTAAACAATGCAACTGTTGGCGATGGGTGATGCGCATGGTAAACAACATTAAAGTCATAAACTTTTATGACACAACGACGTTGTTGTCTGGATGTTAAAGGATTTATCAGTTTCTACTTTAGCTATTATTTAATAAAATTTAAAGTGCGTTGAAGAGTATTATAGTCTGCTTATGAAGGGATTCCTTTAAATGGTAAAAATGTTTTAATTCTTGCAATAATATTACTTTAACAAATTATTTAAAGCTGACCACAGCTTACTTTGAGGCTGTTTATTAATTTATAAAAATTATTTATTTTTATCAATCATAAGAAAATTTAATTATTTTATGGTTTTGGTTTATTATTTAATTGATTGAATGTATGTTTTGGTAACAAATAGCCCAAGGTTTTCATTAAATATGATTGGCACTAACTGAAATGAAAATGTTGATTTAAAGTTTTACTTACCATTTGTTTTTTGTACATATTAAATGCAATTTTATTTACATAAAACATTATTGAAATAAAACAATTAAAATTTATTTATAACTTTTAAAATATTTACCATTTAAACTATTTTATTTAAATATTTTTGATGTTAAATTTCTAGCCTTGAGGTTGTGTTTTAAGCCTTAACATTTTGGTGTTGAAAATGCAATTTTTTATAGAAGCTTATAATCAAATTAAAAATCTAATATAAATTTACTTTTAATAATGAAAATATAAAAGCAAACAAACGCATCACTGACTAGAAAACCGCATTTATATTTGTTATCAGAAATCTATTATTGCAACACAGTTCGGTCAACAGGAAATTGGATCACCAAAATATGCAATTGCAGCTTCCGTTGCATTAAGCATCATGCAGCTTTAAAAAGCATACCTTCAGGCTTTAATTACACTTCAAATATTGACCACATGCTAGGATTTTATTATGTATTATTTTTTCTCTCTTCTAGTAGTTATTAATAACTTTTGTTAATAAAAATTCTATTTCATTTTAAATTGATCACAGATCCCCTGCTCCGCTTTTAAGTCAGTGAGTGGATTTTTAAATATTTACATTTCAGCGGGTGTTTGTGTTCGTATGACAAATAATTGAAGAAGTGTGTGTGTGTGTGTATTTTGCGTCTAAACAAATAAATACAACACATGTTTGTTGTCTGGTATTCTTGTATTTCCCCTGAGGCCCTTTAATGCATTTATCAAAGTCGTTTCTATACGTTTTTGCCATCATTTCATCATGACTTCTCACTCTTTTCTTCAAGTTTTTTTTTTTTAACTTTTTGTTGAAAAATTTACGTGTTTTTTGTCATTGTGATTAAATCATTAAATTCATACGCTTCGCCACATTGCAGTTTATGGTCATTCTGGTGTTTTTTTTTCGTTTTTCATCAATTGCAATATTTTGCATGTTTTGAGGCATTTTTTAATTAAACTGGGTGTTGTCATCACAAAGTGCAGTGGCGATGCACGTGCTTGAACCACATAAAATATAAAGACAAATGTTTTGCAATTATCCACAGGATGTTTGATATTTATCAAAAGAAACTTTTAAGTGCAAGTGGGTCTTGGCTTCCAAAAATTGTTAATCAAATTGAATACAAGAACGTGTAAAAATAACTAAAACATATATCAAATTAAAAAAATTTTTTAATTTAAATTAATCTTGCTTTTATCATTGAACAATAAGTAGGCTGAGTAGAGTTCTTCAAGCTTTTAACCGTTCCTTTTTTATCCGTTCCTATTTGTGTCGGAATGGTCAGCTCTTCCATCATTCAATAGTAGTTAAGGATTAACCACTTATATCATTGCAAGGCTTTCTGACTATGCGTTAACTTGGCCACTTTAGTAATTGCATGCAGATTAAACAAAAGTGGTTGTTGTATGGTCACGAAAACCATATTATGATTTTTGTAACAAAATATGGTTGTGCGAATAATAGTTCTAATCTAAGAGCAACATAATATGGTTGCATTATATGGTTGCTACGAAAACATAGTATTGCTACACTTGTAACCATATTATTGTCACAGTATAAACTTATGTTTATGTTCAAATATAAACATTAAATGATTAAATAAAATATAATAATATGGCTGAAAATGTCATGTCATATAATTGAATTGTAATATAGTCTCGCAAGTGCAATATTTTCCTGATATAAAAAACTGATTATTTTTTTATTAATTAACGATTTGTCATAAAAATTATTTAAAAATATAAATTCATACAAAATCAATTATTTGCTTAAAAAAACAAATAAATGATTTCACAATTATGCTTTAAACACAAAAATAAAGATTTATATGCTTACAATACATACACATTTACTTCAACTTTTTTAGAGGTTTTGGTTCCCTTTTTATTTCTTTTCATTTTATTTTTAATTATTTATTTTGTACATAAATGTTTATTTTTTTTCAATTTCTTTAACAATAAAAAACAATTTCAAATTTCATCCACCAGAAAAGTTACTGAACTGTCAAGTACTAGAACAAAATATTTTTAACCATAGTTTGATTAGGAATAATTTATTATGGTTAAATATTTTATATTATTTTTAATCAGCTATAAAACTTTGGTTGTGGTTGAAATTTTTTTAAAGTTAAAACCAACCATGTCTCATTTTTGGTGCACAGTAACCATATAATCGTTAAAAGTTAATAAAAAATGTTTGTCGTGACTAAAGTTTTGGTGAAAACAACTATAATTTGTTCACCGCAACTATACATTGTTACAAAGAACATAATATGGTTATTGTGACCATATAACAACCATGTTTTTTTTCTGCGTGTAGATATAAATATTTTAGTATATATTGGTCCAACGAGGATTATGTCAAGTTTGTAGATTAATTATTTATTTCTCTCGGTATTTGGAACCCTTCTTTTTGTTAGTCTACAGACGTATTATTTTTGACTCTATAAACTTACTGCAGTATTACTTAAAAATAAATTAAATTTGAAATGTATTTTAAAAAAAAATTTTCTATACAAATTTTTCCTAAAATACAATTTAAATCTATTTTAATATATTATGCATACGGCAGATAACATTTTGCTTTAACGTTTAAAGAGAGAAAATCTGAGTAGCACTGAAATGTCAAATAAACGTCTGAGCAAAGGTAAAATATCTCGCAAGATCCAGTAGTTTTCTAGGAAGCCATGTTTAGAAGTTCATCAGAGTTTTTCAAATAGTTCGAATTTAATCAACCAAAAATTTTTCATTAAATTTATTTCAAAGGGAATATGACACCAAACGTTATTACTAATTTTCTTTTTAATTAAAAAAGATTTAACCACAATATATTTAATAATTTCTTGAAGTATTTGACCTTTTTAATTAAAATTTTTATATAATGGTCTGATTCACTTTGAAAAAAAAAATTACAAAAATGCGTTTAAAATTCAGCTCTTATCCTTTAACACTTTTATTAAATTAAAGCAAATCTTAACGATAATCTTCTCGCTAACAAAAAGATGTAAACGAAATTATGTGAGAGCACGTGACTGCACGCTGTTTTACAATGAAAAGAAAAAAACTTACTAGGCTGCCTGTTCTCTTTTGTTAATGATGAATTTATGATCTAAATTGATGAGCACAACAACAGACAACCAACCACACAATCTTCTACTAGATACTTAAATCCTGTTCATTTTTTATCTGTTTTTATTAATTTGAATACACAGAGTGATGCGCTTTTTCAGTTGTTGAAATAAATATTTTTAATCATACTTTAAAACATACACACATTCACACATTCAAACTTTTATTTTAACCCTTTGTGTCTTTGGCTGAGTGTATGGCTGTTTAAAAGTGTGTTAACAAAAGGATTAAAGTTTTGTTGAATGCCTGCATTTAGTTGTACTTTTTATTTTAAATGATGATGAAACGCCAGCACACTTTTTCTTTATTGTTGTTATTAAGTTCCTTTTTTTTCTAATATTTTGTCTATATTTTAAGGGTCTTCCTTTTGTGCCGTAACTGTAATGAAGCGTTTGAAAATTTAAAATATACAATTTCACTAGAATTTGTTACGCCTGTATGGTGGGGCGTATGTTGTGCCAAAATGTTTGACATTTAAACATCAACTTTTGACGAGGAAGTAAGTTACAGAAGAAAAAAAGTGTGCGTGTGTAACAAATGGGATGGCTGGTAACTGATTAAAGGAAATGTTGTCTTGTTTCATAATTTTACAAAACTGTAACATTCTTCGTTTTTAATTCTTTGTGATAAGCGTAGCAAGATTTTAAAATAGAAAAAAAAAGCTTTAGTGAAAATAATTTTAAATAAAAGCAAATTTTTTATGCGGAAGTTTAAAAAAGAGGCTTAAGACAATTAGTCATAACTAAGAGAAATTACAAAGGAAAGATCTAAAGTATATTTTATAAAAGTTTTTTTATAGCCTCAATAATTTATTAATTGAACTGTTGTTTAATTTATTTGTATTGAAAGTTTCTAGATTAAATTAATTTTATTATCTGTAATCTAATATTATTAACAACTTTTATAATTATAAATTAATTGACTAACTATAGTAACTAAAACTCACTCACTCATTATCGCAGCAGCAAATGTGTTTAAAATATTATGCAAATATTTGCAAAAATTAAAATTTATAATCAATAAATATTTATGAGTAAAACACTTACGATCTACAGCAAACTAAAAAATATGTTCGTTATCATCGTCAAAATAAAATTAACAAAAACACTTAAAAATTCATTATAAAAAGGCCACAAGCCAACGTTCATACGCATAGTTCTAATAAAAAAATGTAATTTTTATTTAAAAGGCCGCAGACAGTGGAATGTAAATTATAATGTTTAAATCATTTTAAAACATCTTTAGAGTTCAAAAAAATTTGCTAAAAACTTATTTAATCTTTAGATTAGCTGTGTTAAATTTATACATGAATTTGTTAATGCTCTTTCGAAAATGTCGTAAAACCCTAGGTTCGTAAACCTTTAGCTAGGGTCTCTAACTTATCATGCGTTTAATGTTAAGAATAGATAAACGCATTTATAGGTTCGACTAAGCACGTTTTGCTGTGAAGCAAAAGCCTCCAAGGCCCTTCGTCGAAAATTTTCGACTCATTTTTCTTCCCTTGACGTTAAATTTTTTCATGAAAAGAAATCTACTGGTGTTGGATCAAAAGGTTAAGGGGACTATTTCTGAGCCCCAAAAGGACAAAGTGCGTGGCCAAAAAATATCTCTTGCCGTAGTTAAATTGTTTGGTCTTAAGGATGCCACTAAAAATAAAATCTGTAATAATGTAAATACATCCAGTTTAAAATCTGCATCAGCCAAAAATCTAAAGTAACAAAATTTTTTTTCTATATTGGATTTTTTATAATCATTGTGGGCCATCGGAGTAGCATCAGTTTTAATGCGCTAATGTTACAATTAGAGAATAAGACCAGTTGACATGCGATTAATCTTTAAGACTTTTAGCACCCCTCTTTGCTTAAATATTACTAAATTTGTGTCAAGTGGCAACTCCAAAATTAATTTAAAGATCGACTAAAGTTGGGCCCAAATATCATATGCATTGTTAGGTGCAAAAATTATATTGGAATATATTTTCTTTGTTTGAAAGGTGATGCTTACAGATTGGTCCTTAAAAATTAAAGGGTGTCCTCATACAAAATACATGTTTTTTACGTGTATTATGAACCATTTTTATAATAAAAAAATGCATCTAATGGCAAAAATTAAAACTAAAATAAATCTAAAAATTAAAGGGTGTCCCTATAGGTGACGTAATTTAATCTCTGTGAGCCTTTTTTTGAACCCTAATAGAAAAACGTTTAAAAATTCGACAGAATGTCGATTGCTATGACCATTAGAGTAACAAAATTATAAATTAAAGGGTGCCCCAATAGTTCGTTCAATTTGATGTATACAGACGGTTGAAATTTTCAAAGAACCTGTATTTTTAAAATCACTATAAATATAAAACTTGGATTTGGAATTTAAAGGGTGTCCCAATATTTGATGTATGTGGCCATACTTTAAAACTGTTTTACACAGACAACTTTAATTTACAAGGGACCTGTGTTGCTAAGTCCGCTAAAACAACAGATATATAATTGGAATTTAAAAATTAATTAATTAGGGTGTTCCAAAAATTAATATAATTTCATCTATATGGCCGTATCTTTCGAACCGCTATATACAAACCCTTGAAAATTAGAGAAATTGTCCACTACTTTGGTATAATAAGAAGTATAAATATTTTTAATTATAAATTAAAGGGTGTTACAATAGTTCATGTAATTTGATGCCTACTACATCTGCAAGTATAAAATTTGAATTTGAAAATTAAAGGGTGCCCCTATAGTTGATATAAATTGATGTATATGGCCAAACTGTTAAACAGCTGTAGACAGATGATTAAAATTAACAAGCAGCTGCTAAGTGCACTTTAAAAAGTTTAAAGCTTGGAGATGGATTGGTGGAAGGGTGTCCCAACAGCTATTGGCAGACAGATGAAATCTGTTTTGAAGTCGGCTTTTTTCTTTTGACAGAATTATTGTGACTCTACTGTATTTGATAGCATATAAAACACAAATGGTTGTTCATAATAATTCAATCAATGTTGAGTGTTATAAACGCAATTTTAATTGGTTTTCAATAACATTATTAAAGTACTTCTACGATTGTATACATGTGAGCAAATATTTGTAAATTCAGTTGTAACAAGTGAACACAAATGATAAATTACTATAGTTTCAGTTGTTCATAAATTCATCCACTTGTTTAATTTTTAATATTATTTTATTAACTCTCTCTACATAACAACTTTCAAACATTTATTGCAGTATCAAAGCTAATATAAACGCATATGTATGTATATACTTATATATAGATGTGTATGTAGGTGTAGTATGAATATTCCCAGTAAAAAATAGGATCATACAAAGAGTAATCTTAGAGTGCTCCTTTGCGAGTAATGGATTACTCCATAAAACTCCGAAACATATTGGATTTTTAACATAGCATGTCCGCAGACACGAGTACTCCTTTTAAGCTCCTTATGGAGTACTCTCTTTGATCTTGAAAATGACGACAGAGGGAGTAATCGTTTTTGTCTCCTAAAAGAGCATAAAGGGAGTAAACATCTATATAAAATACAATTTTTTTTATTTTTACAAAAACAAGAAAATATTCCTTTATTTAAAAAAAAATTTTTAATGTTGCTATTTTTTTTTTTTTTGCATTCGACGAGGTCGTAGTTTTTGTCACGTAGGTCTGTTAGTAAACAGTTGCTTTACATTTAAGAAACGCCACCTTGAAAGAAAAAATAACACGTAATATATTATTTAAGACATGATATCAAAAATTCAGCTATTACCGAAATAAAAAAAGTTAAACAATCTGTATTTGTTTGTTTTGATCCATCCCAATTTAATTTAACCAGAATATTTTGCCGATCATTTTGCGTATTGCTCAATTTTGATTTTGTCAAACCGCAGTTTAATGTACGAAATCTGAAATAAATTAAAATAAAAAACAAAGAAATTTGAATACTTGTTTAACTGATTGCATTAAAAACAAACTCAGTCTTACCATTTCTGAATCAGGCTCTGTTTTAATCAGCTGTTCTGCCTAATTTAATTCCTTCAAAGAATCAATTGGGAAAATTTTTATACTTTAATTTGATGTGTTCTTCCACAAACCGTAATGACTTTGATGAGCTTTTATAAAGCGGCATTCCATCCACAATTATATCGATCAATAGTTGTGCATTTGCATCAGGTGATATGTATTTGCCGTGCATCATCAGTGCTTTTTCTAAACCACAATGAAAGTATTCACCTGGTGCCATATCTATTATTTCTGGGCTCCCTGTGAAGCAGCGTGGGTTTTCTGCATGCACTGCTTTTAACGTCTATACTTACAGCATTCGTTCAAAACACGACTTTCAATTACCCAAGAAGCGAGCTTTTTTTAAAATTTTCACTGATATCATAATGAACAACAAAGTTTTCCGTTTGGCTATCTTCATTTGTCAATTCATTGATTTTGTGAGGTACTGATGCCTCTTGTTCACTTTAAGATTCCCGATTACAATTTGAGAATTTTTCAATTTCTATTTTAACTAGTCGTCTTAAATGACGATTAGAAACTAAATTTTCACACATTTTTAAAAATTTGTTACTATACCCGTACCTTTTCGCTTTTATTAAAAATACGTCTTTCACTTTTTAAAACTAAACTGACTAAATATAAAAACAAAACGAAAACATCAACAATTAAAAGTTATGTCACAAACAAAAACGAACTGATACATCCCCCATTGATCCATTTGGAGTGATAAGCGAGGCATAAACCAAAACAAAACAAAAAATAGTTTCGATAGCTCGCTTATTACTCCAAACGGGTGAACAAGTCATTACTCCTTTATTGCTCGATTATGGATTAATCCATATATTTTTTACTGGGTTATCAATTTATAAATAATTTTTTTTTGGAAAATTCATTGTAATTTAAATTTTTAAGTAGCCATCAAAAACTGTTGCTGTGCTTTGTTAAACCAGGCTTTTAACGGAAATATTATCAATGTCATTAACACCAACACTTTGAAGTTACTCACGCTTACGTGCACACACACACACACTATGGTACATTAATATTGTCACATTATCATCAATTTGGTATCATCATCATTTACATCCAGCTTATGTGGTAATTTCAAAAATCTGTGGCTTCACACACACAACAACAAAAAGTGGAATTTTGTATTTTATATGAAATTAATATCCTTTTAGTTATTGTAGTGTGAGTTTTAAGTACTTCTGTACTGGTAATAATGGTTGTTGCATCAAGTATCTGTGGGCAGGTATAAAAGTGTTGAAAAATGCACTTTATTAAAATTAAACCCTGATCAGATTGTGATGCAAAAATCCAAACAGCCCTTTAGAAGATGACTTTTGTTTATTTAATGTCAGGCTGTTTAAGTACATTGTGCCTTTTATTTTTTCTTTCTTTTAAATGTGTGGCAAAAAGCACGTAAAATGTTTAATGTTTTTTTAAAACACTCTTTTAAACAGAATCATTTTGCAAATTGCTGGATGCTGATATCAAGTAAAGGCTGTATAAAATGCAACACATAATACAAATATACTTTTATAGAGAAGAATATTCATATTGAAATTAAACAAATAGACAAAAAATTTTAAAAGTAAAACTTGAGGCAATCTGTTTGGCCTTTTCAAGTTTACTGTGATGTAATGAACTTATTCCGCCTGTTAGCAGGCTTTAAATATTCTTTGTCATATCTCACCTGGGCTTTCAATTAAAGTGGCCTTTATGTGGGATCTAGTAACAGAGTTAAAGTAAAAATGAGAGACTTTCCTAAAAGCGTTACTTATCTTCCAACTTGCGCAGCAATGGATGTAGAAAATAGGAGCTTGACATCAGCTGATACCTATTATTTAGTTTTATCGTCAAAAGAAAGGTTTTACAAAAAAGAGCTTTTAAGAAACTTTAAAGCTCTATATCGGAGCGGGTACAACTATTTTTTTTTGGTTTAAATTCGGTACTGAATAGTGCAAAGATACAATTTTACTAATAATATGTTTTATTATTTTGATTTCTCAAAAACTGCTATTATTTATTAAAAGTTGAGCCTAGAAGCAGCTAGCATTAGGGTAAGGAAAGCTCACTAAGGACCTCTTTGTGGTAGTTGTAAGAAATATGGGCATAAGCTTGAATAGTTAGGAAGCCAATTGAACTAGAACTATTTACAACTCCTGACGAAAACTTAGTAAACTTTAATATCTAGAGATTTTGCTATCTTATTATTTTTTCTTTTACAAAAAGTATTCCTTCGAAGCGTAGGCAGCTTAAAACCTTTGACTTTTATACCTAATTTTTTATGCCATTAATAGTATGCAGCTTATTTCGTTAACAAAAGGGGTAAGAAAGCAAATTACGAAAAATCGTAATAAAAGATTTTTCAGAGCTTTTCTTGTTCATATTTGCTTTATGAGTCTTTCGTTCAGTGTTGTGTTCCGATAACAAATTTAATATCGAAGTTTAGAATAAACAAGAAACTCCCAAAAAAAAAAAAAACAATCACCTCTATCATGAATATATCTTCCATCCAATTTTTTCCTTTTTCCCTAAATTGCAATCGTGAATAATTCACGTAAATAATTGTTCACGTAAACAAAAATTCCTATTATCGTAATTGATATTATTCCTCGAAATTTTTTCACTTATTTCTTAGATTTGTTCACTTAATTTTGCTGGAGGCTGCATACATATCTTTAAATGAAAAATGGAGACATTATAAATCTAATGCAAAAATTAATTTTATTGAAATGGATCAGTAGCAATGTCTAGGGTAACTTCAACGAGTTTTAAGGGTCTTGCAGATTACGAAATAAAATTGTTAATTTGTGTCCAAAAACTTTATTTATTTTTAAACATCAATTTAAAAATTTTCACTGAGCTTATTCTTTTCTTACTTACATTCCATGTGCACTGATAGCTTATTTGTTTTGAACAGCTGTTTAATGAATGGAACAAATATTTCATGGGAAATCTATGATAACAATTTTCACTTCGAGGGGAATGAAAATTTCAAGCATGTACGATAAAACAATAGCGGGAAAAAGTTGCCTAAAAATTGCATCGTGTAAAACTGGTCTATAAATTTTTCATTAAATTTTATTATGGAATTTTATTTTATTAAAATTTTATAAGCAATTAAAAGATATCGGAGAAACGAATATATTTTCTTAAAATGTTGATTATTAAATACTATACAATAAATTTTTTCTTTAAAAATAATACTTTCAATACAGAAAAAAAGTGCCAAAAAAATTAAAAAATTTTTTAGAAACTTAATATAAATTTTAAATTACGCTTACCCTTCCTGTTGTTCAGCCATTAAAATTTGGGTACGGCCTAAAAATATTACACTGTATTCAGTTCGATATTTAATTTTTCATTCTTTTAAACCTTTTACATTTTATTTACTCGTTGGGTTCTTTCAAATACAAAATAGGTTACGTGAATTATTATTTACTTTCGTATCACTGTGTTAACAGAGCTCTGTATTATTTTGTTTACTAAACTTTTAAAGAAGAAACACTTTACTGTTATGTACACGTAACTTTCCTGTTTTCTGTCATAACTGCGATTTTCATATATAGGCGTGTTAAAACGCCTATACTGTAAAAATAACATCGAAAGTTTCGGTAGAATTTTTGTTTTACTCTTAATTTTTATAAATAGTATTTTTTATGTATTTTTTCAACTAAAGACAAATGGTCATCTAACGAACGGGTGGTCACTCTAAGATTGCTAGGCTAGTTTTCATAAAATTAAATATCATTTGAAATCAAAAATAATATAAAAATTTTTAAACTAATTCAGATCTTAACCACCATGGTCAAAGTAAATTAATTATGCTATCGAATAAGCAATTATCCTAGCAGTTTAATAAACATATTTTTCATCGTCATTCATCATTCCATTTTATTATGCTTTTGCTTTATATTTTTAATCCCTTACATTAAATTGAAGTTTATTTTGTGGACAAAGTGCTTGAATTCAATTTGTAATGCAATAAATCACTAATATTTTACAACAACAACAACAACAAGAAAGGTATATGATAATGATTGCTTCGTTGAATTGTTAAACAACTATGCACCTTTCTCGACTGGTAACCATATCCTGGCAAATATTTGCTGCTTTAATTAAAAACGTTAACAAGGTTATTATGAGCTTTTTCCTTCCCCGACCATTTACTCAATATAATCAACCTTTTAGTTAAATGCTTTTAAACACTACCAAATGCCTTGTGGCGCGTTAAACTGCAATTGCAATGTCCAGTCAGATGAGGGAAATGGGAATGGGTTTTTATTCTCTGACCATTTATGAAATAAATGAGTGTTGAAAACAGATACGTGGAACATATCGATGAAGCGTTTATTTAACTTTGCATTAACATGTTCCATTTACATTGTGTCAACAAGTCGAGCCATAAATGTGGCTTAATGCAACAACTACTACTCTTCTGCAATGCAAAAGCACGAAACAGCAACAAAAACATGCAATTTCATTTACGGTTGGTTAATTAAAATTGACTTAATATTTGTTTAAACAAAAATGCATTTAAATAAACAGAGTTCAATATTAAGAAGAGTTGTATATGAATAAAACTACAATATGTTGAAATATTTTCTAAAAATAATGCATATTGAAGAAGGAGTTCTAGGAGGGAGGTGCTGAGTATAAAACACAAAAAATGTTTATTAATATTTTTATAACAAGAGGAGAATATTTAAAAATACTATCAAAAGCCTTTTAGTTGCCTTCAGATAGATAGAGAAAAAACTCTTAAGAGTTGGAGTGAAGGTGATGTGAAACCAATTTGCAACTCATACCGTGTAATTTAGTTGTCCGGACTTCACATATGCATGTGTACCGCAGCACTATTTTAATGGAAAATTATTTTTTTTTACAAATGTTAAAGGCATTTTCTTTTTCTTCGTTTAAGTGGAGCGATAGTAAAAAATAATTTTCTAATTTTTTGAAGCCTAGTGCGCTGTCGATGCTTTCTTCGAGGAAGATTAATCCCGCCAAGCTGTATACAGCCTGTTGAAATGTTTACACACTGATACATTAATTCTTGATTCTGTTCAAATGCTTCAGAAGGTTTCTGGACAGCATTTTTATGCCAAATATTTATTCAAAAATATAAATATAAAATTCGATCAATTCATTGTGAAATCTATTATAATTTAATAACATATCGCATTTTTGCCTTTTAAGTAGGAATTGATAGATGACAGCAGAAATTTTGTTGTTACCTTGAAATTAAAAAAAATCTATGGTTTCCGGGCGCAAATTACGGCATTCGATATCGATCGAAATTTTCATTTAAATTATATTGAAATTTCTATTGATATCGAGTGCCGTAATTTGCCCTCTGTACTTGCCTTTGCATCAATATTGAAAACACCTGCCTGCAGTTTATCTTACTTCTCTTTTCTGCTTTTAACACCTTTACTTTTATTAAAATCAAATTTTAATCTTGATATTGGCTTTTCGCAAAACATCTATTTCAATAAACTAATAAACAGATATTTTATACAAACATGAAAACTTTTGTTACTTTTTTTTGTTGTTGTTGGTTTGTTAGATGCAAAGTAAATTGCATTTTACCACTTTACACTGTAAATTTTTATTTAGTTCCTGTTCTCCAATGTATTGTTCATTTCATTTCATTCAAACCGAACTGGCAAACTTTGTATTTTTGGTTTGTCAGTTTGGTGGCAAAAGTTCAAAAGTTTAAGACTTGTAACATGCAAAAATTAAAATATACATAAAAAAACAGCAACCTTTGGAGTACTATTACAAAACTAGCTTTGTACTTATTTCTCCAGCATGAACAAAAAAATAAACGTAAAACTTTTATTTTATTCTTTTAAAGGAAAACTCTTAAGAAAATTAACACTTAGATACTTGTAGAAACTTTCATTTCTATTTTCTGTTTTCTTTCAACTCCTTAAAAATATAGAAAATTATGAAAATTCTTTTAGTTGCTTAGCAGAAGGGTATTTGGTATTTGGACGGGAATAGATTTTTATGACCATTGTAGTAAATTTAAATTAATAAGCATTTATATGCAAACAATTTTTTCTCTTGTTCGGTATAAAAAATAAAACTTAGTCTTTGTAGTTGAATTAAGTAAAGATACCTTAAGGTCCAAGTTTGCAAACAGAGAAAAGCTGATATAAAGACAAGTAAATTACAATTTAATTGCTCTTGAGAAAACAAAAAATATTCTTAAGTATATTGCAAAAATTAGTTTTAAAAATATGTAAATTTCTTAAGCTATTTGAAGAAAATTTTAAGCTGATATTAACAGCAGAATTTTTAAATTGTTTATACATATTTTTTTTTTAATTTCACAAATTTAAGATAAAAATTCAAGATAAAAGTCTCTTAATAAAATATTTTTAAAAGTTATTTGTCGTTATGCTCTCTATTAAGAAACGAAACAAGAAAATTTAAACTTTATGGACAATTTAGCACATTATTTATATATAAAAAACGAGAATATATGTCTTATAAGAAACTTTAATAAATTCAAAACCACTACATTTTGTATAATCCTTTATACAGATTTTGGAAGCATGCTCTATCACGCCATTTTTCCTAATTCGGATAAAAACTAAAATAGATAAACACTGCTTACCTTGGTTAAGAACTAAACTATTCTCTTTTATCGAAGACAAACACTCAAAGCCGTTTTAATATAGCCCATAACGAAAGCAAAATTTTAGTACAACTTTACAACACAAACAGTGTTTTGGCGAAATTGATTATAAAACTCCACTTTCTATGCAGGCTTTAATTTTATAACATCCGCTTTTACCATGAAATTACTTTTTTTCACATACACATTCTTTGTTGAGAAAAATTACGCGTCAGCAGTATCATTATTAAATTCAATTATCAATTGTTAGTAATTAATTCGCCTTGCAGAGAGCTGATAATCACGATTTATATACTCCACTGCAAAAAATTGTAATGAAGATAAAGAAGTCGTTGTCGATAAGACTGTTTACAATAATAGCTTATAAAATTCAACAGATACACGGTCAAGTATGGCAAATTGACAGCCAAATTTTCTAAATTCTCTCGTCACTTTTTTTTACCAAACTCCAGCAAACGTTGAGCTCATGGCGAAATAATACAGGTGGTCTCGATAGCGAATTGATTAATTTCGCCGTAAACTCTAAATGTCAAACTCCATATATAAAAAATATGTATAACTGTTATATATATATGGAGTTTGACATTTAGAGTTTACGGCGAAATTAATGAATTCGCTATCGAGACCACCTGTATTATTTCGCCATGGTTGAGCTCATCTATACATATAATGGAACTGTAACAGGATCATTTCTGTACAATAAATATTTTTATATGGAGTACAAAACGATTTTTTTTAAGGTTTGTCTGTCAGTCCATCTGTAAAAACTGCTAGATGGCTTTGGCAAGATTTTGTGAGGATGGCCCTTCAAACCTTGGCTCAAATATAAAATTCTTTTTTCTTAAAAGTTAGTAATTTCGTAGAAAAAACAGAGATACAAATGTGAAAGCACTCAATTTTACAGCTACAATGTTACTAAAACAGTTGTCAGCACATTTTATTTTTGTAGATAAAAAAGGTGCAACACTGTTTACAGAACTTGAAATTAATATTAAAAAAACATTGGTCTTAATTTGAATAATAAGAACATTATACGTATTTTACACCACGGCATTTTGCATGAAACTAGTTTAATGAAATTTTTGTTTATGGCAAGAGGCGTAGAGACGCAAGCGGGGTAGGCAAAATGGCATTGCTTGAATTTTGAGGGGATTTTTTTAGACTTGCCTTGTGTACGTTTGCTGCATATGGTTTGTTGTTTGTATATTATTTGAAATAGCACAAGCTACTACAATAACGAACATGATATTAAAAGCGAAATGTACAAAGTCCAAAGACATGAAAAATTAAATTAAAAAAAAATGGCATGAAATAATCGCATGTGTAAATTTGGATTTAGAAATTACGATATCATGGGTACTGCTAGCAACAAATAACGGCATTTGATATCAATTCAAAAAGTAACAGTACTTATTTACCTTTATTGGTAGGGCAGTGTTACGAAAATTGGACTGGCAACTCTTACTAATAACTTATTTCTGTTTTTAAAAAGGTGGTAGCATTAAGAGCGATTTTTATTAAACAGCTGTATTATTTGTAAAAAAAAGTTGTTGGTGATGAGGTGTTTGATTATTTACCTTTTTAAACGAGCTTCCAAATATATATAATAAAATTATTGAGTACATTCCGGTAAGTATATTTATAAAATTACAATTTCATTTATTTGTTATCAATTTCATTAATGGGTTAGAAAATCACAACAATTTTTTTATACAAATAAAGCAAAAAAATTTTATAACGTTTATGTATTTCAATTTATTTTTGTGTAAAACAGTTAAAGTGTTAATATGGCTTCGACATTTTATTATTTTGGCTATGGTAGCAACATGTTGGCCAAACGTATCCATATACAAAATCCAGCAGCGCAAAGAGTAGGAGTGGGAAAATTGCAGGTAAGTATAATAATATATAAAATACTTTTAATGTAAAATTATGCGATGGTGTTTATAGGATTTTCGTTTAGATTTCCATACTTCATCGATAAACTGGCAAGGTGCCCCAGCTACGATAGTTCCCTCCATCGGTGATGTGGTTTATGGAGCCATATGGGAAATTGATAGTTGTCATAAAAAAGATTTGGATAAGTAAATAATTAAACTCAACACTAATTTTTATAATAATAATTCTTAACGTATAAACAAATATTGCATATTTTAGCCAAGAAGGTGTGCATGAAAATATTTATAGCCCCATAAATTTGCCCGTTTATTGCATTAATTTGGAAAAGCCTATAGATTGCCGTTCTTACCATTTGCTTGATCAACCTAGTACCAATTTAAAGTCATTTGCTTCCGAATTAGTGCCCCCAAACAGGCAACCCTCAAAGACTTACTTAAAGACACTGATAAAAGGCGCCGTGGAAACCGGTTTACCTCCCGATTATATTGCCTGGCTCAAAAGTGTTCAGCATAATTCAAAAACCGTGGATAAATTTGAACAGCATTTGGAATTACATACAGTGGAATTATGAAAAATAAAAACTGTTAGTTCTATTTAGTTTATTTAAGTTTTATTAGAAATATGTGTATATAATCAAGAAATTTTGTAAAAAAAAAAATAATTCCAAAAAGCTTAAGTTTCACAAAATATGTTTATATTGAATAAAACAAAATGTAAACATTTATGCAAGTAGTCTAGATTTTACTTTAAATATTCAGGCATATTCTAAAGTCCACAGGAAATTTTCACTTCTGTATTTTTTAAGACATTGTTTCTGTAAAAAATAATTTTGAAGCAACAATGCTTTGAAAAATTTTAAGTGAAAATATTGTATGGAAATGAAGAACATGCCTGATTGATTTTTTTTTTAAACTAAGGAGGTCCCTTAGATCCTTGCTTGAAATATAGAATACTAGCTTTGTACCCGCGAAGGATAAACAGTTCAAATTGACTGCTAGACTTAAAATAAATACCTTCGTATACAAAATTGGTATGCCCCCTTAGTAGGGCAAATTCTAAAATAAAAACTGTCCTATGTCCGTTCTCGGATCTTAAGCAAACGAAGTCGTGGGCACTGCTAGTTATTAATAAATGTTTATACAAATGTAATTTTTCGTTGTTCGAGAAATGTAATTCGATCAGAATCTTAGAAATGTGTTTTTTTTTTATTAATAAACTGCAGAATAAAATACGTCAAGCAAAATATTAAAAAACACACACTTTACATCTATACACAAACAATTTGGCTGACTTCCAAAACGTCAGTTGGTTTGTATTTCAACAAATATTGTGTTTCATAATGCCGTGGTACTAAATGTTTACAATGCATACCATTCCAAAATGTCGCAGACAAGTATTAGAAACGTTGCAACCGAGCAACTAGCGCATTAGTTTCTAAATTAATGCTTTGTTTCCCAACTATGTACAAGATCTAAATACCGCAGCAAAACTGTATACAAACTTTGTATTAATACATTTTGGAAGTTGGCCTTTGTTATTCGGCGTTGCTTAACATTGCATTTCTAATCCAAACTGCGAGTTTTACTACTTAAAACGTCTAGATTGTTTTAATTTAGAAAGATCTTCCAGCTTTCTATTTTTGTTGCTTTAGTGAATATAGAAATTATGCAACAACAACTGAAGAGAAACTATTAATGTGCACTCTAATTTTTAATAAAGATAAATGAAATTTAAATTTAAAAACTCTCTCTGAATAATGAAAGTACTATTTCTTGACTTCTGTAAAAGATTTTTTGTCCTTTATGAAAAACTTTTAATCAGAAGTCCGAAGTTTGATTTTGGTAGCCTGTTTATCATTAAATTTTATAAGACGCTAGGGGCCATATTACGGTGCACTCGATATTGGTTGAAATTCCAATAGAATTTAAATGTCGATGATTATTGAATACCGTAATATGCCTCCTTGAAGTAAGACAAAAATTTTTTTAAGATTAAACGGGTCGAATAGATAGACATATCAAAAAAATGTTGTTGAACAAAGTTCACAAATTCTTAGCTATGATGCGCTAGTTAGATAACTGATTACTGAACTTTGTTTTAAAAAAATAAGATGATTTTGTTCAATATTGATTATTTTTCTTATCAAATTTTCATTCTAGTGGGAACGTTTTCCAAGAATAAGTTAACCAAAATAAATTAATTCTTAAATTAAGTTTCTTATCCTGTTTAGATTTGATTTAAATCATAAAATAAAATTAGATATAGAAATACAATGTTAGAAAAAAAAACTTATGTATTGTGCATTTGGATGTATTACATACATACATGTATGCACATATTTAATCGTATCTTTATTGCTTAAAATATGCATAAGGTTTCTCATTAATACTTTTGTCTGAGAATTTTATAAAGTGTTTATTAATTTTTATAACTGCTTTATCCCAAGGCCTTAATAAATATCATATGACTCCTGTTAAGTTAGCCCGTTGACACGAAATCTGTTAAATCACTTGACTTAACCATCAGATAAGAGAGCCAAACAACTCTTTATAATGCTAATTAAAAAATTGAAGGCAACGAATTATTGTATACTTAAGCAGTTTTAAAAAAATGAGTGGCTTTTGTCAATAGTCGCGTATTTCGTTTTATCGCTTTAATGCAAGTTTATTGTTGCTATTGTGGGAACGTTTCCCAAGCAAAACTGGAAAGAAAAATCAAGTTAATAAAATAAAATTTTAAATATTTTAAAATTGAATGTACGTTAAATGTTTTGGATTCCTTCAAATATAACTTTAAATAATTCTCGTTAAATCAATTAAATCTTAGACATATGAATATACTGCTTTAAAAAAAACTTGTATTAAAATCTGCTGATAAGCTGTAAAAGGAGCAGCGAAATGGCCATATGTATATGCTTTTCTCACAGTTATCCATTTTGCTTTTTATTTCTTAAATAATATTTTGCGCGACCTTTACAAAGTTGTTTATTTGCAACTCAAATTAATTATTTCCCTATTGTGCTACAATTTTGAGTAGCGAAATAACGTCAAACAAACAAAACGAGAATTTAAATTTAACAACGGCAATTTTATATCAAATTAATAAGTTTTCAAAAATATATATTTTTTAAATTAATTAATTCGTTAACACTAATATGTTTTATGTCATACCTTCCCTTAAATATGTACATAAAGTAAAGTTTAAAAAAGTCCGTAAAATTAGATTGGCTTTTTTAAATACTTTTCATTTGTATTTGAATACTCAGTGTAAAAAGATACAGTAAACAAAATAACAACGAAGTTCCGACGGATTTGTCAACATATATAAAATATTAATAAATTAATTATAATGGGGAAAATAAAAAGACAATGATTAATTACCGTTGAGTGAAATATTGTTGGGAGAGTAAGAGACAAAAAAAAAAAAAAATAGATTGAAATATCGTTACCGTCGTCTGTTGTGTTTCTACACTCAATCCTCACAATTGTCACAAAAATTAAAGGGAAAAAAATAAAATGAAAATTTTAAATTCATTATTTTTAGTACAAATACTAAATTTAGTACGAGTACAGAGTATGCAATATAATAAAACAGTTTTAAACAATTTACCAGAAGTGATTGGTGACAAATTTTATTATTTCGGTTATGGCAGCAATATGTTGACGAAACGTATTCACATACAAAATCCAACAGCTGTTAAAATTGGACCTGGAGTTTTAAAGGCAAGTATAAATAATTAAAGAAGAGTAGTTTTAAACACGATATTGAAAATACTTAAAGCTGAAAAAACAGAATGTATCGAATTTAGCAACAAAACGCTCACATTGCTGTTTAGTGAAAAACAGATTTCGATAATGATTGATCGCCATAGTCATCGTTATTATCGGAAAAATTTAAATAAAAAAATAAAAAGATAACTGCACCTTTCAAAAAAAAGATATTCTTTCATAGAAATTGATTTATGTTTCATTTAAGAATTTCAGATTGGATTTTAATTATGTTTCACAAAGATGGCAGGGCTCTGCAGCCACCGTAGTTGAACATTTAAATCGCACTGTTCAAGGCACTTTATGGAAAATAGACTTATCAAACTTGGAAGATATAGACAAGTGAGCTTAAAATTTTATACCTGTTTAATAAAACAAATTTCTATATAATGTTCGTTTCATTTTCTAGCCAAGAAGGTGTGCACGAGGGCATTTACAAACCTTTAAGCGTTTCAGTAACTGAATTAAGAAATAACAGCACTCTGCCAGCACGAGTTTATCTGTTAGTAAAACAACCTAATACTGACCTAAACGAATTAGAGCATGAATCTATACCATTTGAAAGACAGCCATCAAAAACATATTTACAGTGTTTGGTAAAAGGTGCCATTGAGACGGGCCTTGAGGAGCCCTACATTGAGTGGTTAAAGTCTGTTAAACATAACGGCAATGTTGTTAAGACATTAGAAGATTTGTTAGAACTTAAGGATGTTAAATTGAATTCATAAGACAAGTGGTAAATAAATATATATAAAAAAAAAAAGAAAAAATTTCAATACATTATTTATTTTAAGATTTTATTATTTTTGTTTAAGCTGGGAAAATAATAGGTCTGTTTCTTTACTCCACTTTGGTATCCCATGGGATCCCAATTTGCACGAAAATTGTTTTCTTACTTAAAAATTGGGTAAATGAAAGCGGTTTTCAGAGAATAAATTTCTTCTTCTTCTTGCACGAAACAGCTCAAACTTAATTTAAACTTGTGCAACAGCCTTAAAACATAAATGATTTATTGAAACTAAGTTTTCTTATTAAAACAGTCAAAATACTGTGAATTTTTATTTTGTATTTAAAATTTGGATATTGTGTTCCCGTACTTTTACAGAATTTTGTTTCTTTTTGAGAGAAAACAATGCTTGCTCTCATTTTTACGAACTTTACCCAAAAAGTAAAGAAACAGACTTAATATTGGATCAAATCCTTTGATTAAAACATTTTACTTTTTTTAGAATTTAAGGCAAACAGATACACAAAAGATAAAAAATGTTTATGCTTCATCACCTTCAAAAGAGAAAACAAAATGCAGAAAAAGTTACAAAGGAAATAGAAAAGGATAATTTGAAAAAAGTTTAAGCAATAAAAACACTTTTATATGGACTAAAGAAGTTAAAAAAAACATTTTCTTGGCCAGGACCGCTACATGACTTTTGACGATCAATTCAAATATTTTGTACCTTACTTCAATGCGATGTAAATTAAAACGTCTTTTATGGTTGGATAAAATATCTCTGAATGATTTTTATTTTAACAATTTTTTGGCATTAAGGACTATATTTTTATTGCATGTTAGATAGTCAGATGTAAAAGTTATTTTTCATTAAGAGAAATCGATTTCGTTAATACACACTAGGCAGCCATTGAGGCAACTCAGGAGGTAACTTCGTCTGTTACCTCGTGTAAATATTTTTAAACCGTTTCCTTATATTTTAGAACATTTTTAATATTGAAGTTGCTACATCGGTTGCCACGTGTGTACTTTTAAATAAAAAGCCATCTTAGGTTGCTTTAATGGCTGCCTCTTAGGTATTTAGGTGTATACCAAAATCGACTTAAAGCAAAGATAATGAAAAATTGTGTGTAGAGAATACGAGAAAACTAAATACATTTTATAAGACTTCCTGAAATTTCATGTGTGATAAGTAACTTAGACATTGTGATATATCTGATAGGTTTAATTTTTTGGACCCTTTGTGTAAATTTAAAAGAAAGAAAAAAAGATAAAGAACTGCCTACAGAGATCTTGCCAAAGACGTTGTAATATGTATTATATTCGAATTATTTTAACAAATGAATTTTTGTTTTTCATTCAGGCTTAAGTTCTTTATGATTAGTGAGAATAGAAAAATTAAGATACCAACAAAATTAAATGCACTATCTGATACGCTACCACCTTAGTCAGCATTCTTCATATAAATCTACAAGGTCGTTATGAATTTAAATTTTCCCATTTATAAAACTTTAAATGAAAAATTTAATATTTTATTGCAGCATGACCCACAAGTAGGTGTACATACTCAAATGAATTTGTGCGGAACGTGAAAGTTTTTTTTATCTTTTTTATAAGAATACTCATAAATTTTTAAGAAACAAGCTTTTTTAATTTGAAGAAATAACGAACAAAAAAACTTTTTTCCCATTCATACCGCAACTTTCCATTAAAAAACATTCAACTAATTTTAAATCGATTGAAAGAATTATTTTTATTCAATAAACTCAATTTCTGCTTTTAATTACAAACACATATGAAATGATGGATGAACTTTGTGAAAAAAGAAAGTTCTAAAAACAGTAACCACAACTCAATTTTATTGAAAAAAGAACTTCTATGTGCAATGGACCAATTAAAATGGAAATGAAATGTATTAAAATTTTTATTTAAAAAAAACGAGGGCAAGTCAAAATGTCCTTACAGAACTATATAGTGAGTATTAAGAACCTGAAGTTTATAAGCTTTTCGAAAGGCGACTGAGAAATTTTTAGGAAGATCCTTGTAATACTTAGCTTTGTTACTAGAACAGTTTCGGTTGTGTAACAGTCACTGCTGATTGAAATAAAAACTCCTAAATTTTTATGCAAATCAAATGCAAATTTGGCTTGATCTTTGGAACAAATTTAATTACAAAACATATTAGAACCGAAAGCCTTAAAACGGTAACGCCGTGGCGAGCCGTTCAATATAAAGTTGTTGGAAAAGTGTATGTATGTATGCAGAGATTGTGTATATGTAAATTCGCGAAAGGCGAATTCTCGAATCAGTATTTCTAAATGAAAAAAGAATATTTCTTAACTAAATTAATTTATAAGAATAGGAACTTTTTTTTTATTTTTTTTTATTTCCTGTTTAATAAATTCATATATATTTTTAGAATTAATTTGAAATTAATATGATTTACATATTTGTAGGGATTTATTTCAGATATTTTTGAAATGTGGGATGTTTTTCTATACACGTGTTTAAGAATGCCAGTTTTGTGTCAACTCATTTTGATATCTAGAAGATCCTAATTTATAAAATCACAAATTGCCAAGTGTATTGACAACTTTTTTGAATGCAAATTATATGCAATCTATGTTTGTAAGAATATTTATGTATGAATATTTTAACATGAACACAACTGAATGAATATTAGGTAAGTGAAAAAATATTTTTTTTAATATAAAATTACTGTTAGACAAAAATATAAAATCGAAGGTTAAGTCATGTTTGCTGTCTGATGCTATAATCAATTAAGAAAAATTGAGAGATATGTTTAATTTCAGTGAAAATATATTATATAAAGTATAGTCTTAAACATTTTATTTAAATTTTTCAAAATTCATATTTATATTTAATTATCCCGATTAAATTAATTACCGATATTGATTATTGAGGGTCAAATCACGTCTCGATTGTCATTTTGTTAACGCTTACTTAACTCTTCAGAAAACTTCTGACAAACATTTTAAATAAACTTAAGACAAAAGTCAAAGTTTAAGCAGAAACAACAATAACCAACAGTAATTCTATTTTTCTTTCTCTACTGTATACGGCTGAGTTTTTTTCGGCTCTTTTATACAGTTGAAAGAGAATGAAAAATAAAATATCAAAAACACTACCATAATTTATTTCTATGCACAGGCACTTTGCAAATTATTTAATTAAAGACACGGGAATATTTTTTAAATATTTAATTCATTTTGTCTGACCCGAAGTTAAGATACGGTCGCGTTTACTTAAGCTGTGTGTCACAAAGCGCTGTTTTGGTAGATTTAAAAACGAAATAAAACACAATGTTACCGCTTTAATCTATAAAAATCTAAACGTGTCTAACAGAGAATCAGGTTAGCTAATACACAATTGTCTACATTTCGGCAAGTATTGGAAATGAATGTTTTGTATGAAAACCAAACGGTTTGTTTAAGATTACATCTTGCTCAATTATTTCAAATTAAGTTTCTTAATTTTTTCGTCTAGCTTATTAGGCTTAAAGTTTCAGCATCGATTTAATTACAAATTTTTCCTACGTTTTGCCAATTATTTGTCGACTTTCTCAAGGATTTGTCTATATGTTGAAATAGATTTTGGAATATAAAATCTTTTAATAAAAACAAATAAATCATTAACATTTTTATGTTCACAAATTATAAATCTTATAAAATATTCCTTGAAAAGATATTAAAAGAATATTGAAACATTAGTTTAAATAAATACTCACCAAAGACGACCAATGTTAATATTAAAAGAATCCATTCCTCTTAATGTTTAATGTTAGTTAAAGGAGAAAGACATAAAAACGATAACACAGTAAGACTTTTTTACGATTTCAAAGAGATAAAATTTTTCTGTGGGTTTCGTCTAAGTGGCAACAAATTTATTTTAAATTCATAGCTTTTTTTATTTATTTCGTTTTATACATTTTTGAAAGGTACAAAGTGTGCAGAAAACATTAATGGTTATTTTTAATGTATTCGTTTTATTTTTTTACTGGGCTCTGTATTATTTGAGTAACGCTTTTGCTGGACGACTTACTCGTAACTGCTACGCAAAATTAACCTTTCAATTATAATACTTATGTCTTAAAACTGCGATTTATATTTCTAGCCGACTTAAAACGTCTAGATTTTTATGATATAAAAAGATATGGTAGCTTGCTTTCCTTTACACTGGTATTGTTATTGCATTTTTTATGTTTCGTTAGAACGAAGTAATATTTACCCCTATCGCGAATTATTTTCCACGTGAAATTTTTTTTACATTTCACTGAAAACCAAACTCACCTTATCATGAATGTTTTCTTTTTGCGTGAAATGTGGAATTTTTTCACTGTTTTGTCCACTTTGATTTTTATAGTGGAATTCATATTTAAGTAAGTATTTTTCATCTAATAAGAAGTTTTAGTTTGATATAAAGTAATTTTAGGGTAAAATCGGTAAATAAATTTAAAAATGACATTCTTTCTAACAAGATGTAAGGTATTAGGTTAATTGCTTCGATATATATCAAATATACATACAAGCTTTGGAGGTGCCTAACGCCGAATCTAAGGGTTAGTCCAAAATTTTTCACTTAACATTTTTAGCTTAAATTTGCATTTTATACCCTGTAAACAACTTTTTTTCATTTTGCAAATGCAATATTAAAGTTGTGAAAAAAATTGTTTACGTGAAATTCCCGATACCAATTTTCAGTTCGGGTGGAATAAAAATTTCACGTGAACAAAAATTTCATTTTTATTCACGATACGGGTGATTATTTCAATTAATTTTTAATTTTTCCAGTTTAACCTTAAAAGCAGTCTTATACAAGGTCTTTAAATTACAGTTAATTTCATTTAATGTTGTTAATTTAATTAACAACAGACATCTTAATTATTAACCTAAACTACATTTATCAGTCTCGGGTATCGTTCGGTGGTTTTAAGCTAAATACAATTTTTAAAGAAAATGTAATGTAGAATGTAACTTTTTACCTTATCCAATAGCTTGTATTTATTTATGAATGCATACAATTGTGTGTTATTTATATTATTTGTGTTGTTATTGTACGTATTTGAATCTAGACGCACTTGTTTATTAGACGTTTCTTTCAACCTTCTGTCTTCAGATGTTTGCATATTTATATTTTGTTATTAAATGAAAACTATAGTTTTGACATGATAACGATTGATGGTAATTTGTAAAATATGTGTCCAAATTTATTATTACGTCCATCATTTTTATTCGACCAATTATTGTTGCACATAACAACAGTTTTCAGAGAGAAAGAAGATGAAGTTATAAAATGCATTCTGTGAAATATAAAAATCTTGATATTAACATGTTCTTTTATATTTTCGTTTCTTTTGTTTCATTTTATTTGTAAAATAATTCTTAAATATTTCAAAGAATACTTACATTCATATTTATGTTATTTGAAAATATTTTCTAGTTAAAGGTGAATTGTATATTTAAATTCGACCATATGCTTCGCTATCTTCTTGTAACAACAATTATAGAACTTAAAATATATAAATTCGAAATTTTTTTGGTCCCATCCCGTGGTATGTTATGCACTTGCCGGTGTTTTCTCTAATGATAGTGTTGGTTCGTTGATAAAAATCGAAGATCGTATGGATGTGATATGTATATACGTTCCGATATCAACACCATAAAAAACTTATAAAATATTGAAGCTTCAAATAAATTTTGAAACCTAAAATATCCGCAACACCATTTGTAGTTCTTATGTCATCGTAATCCTAAAACCTTTAAAATGGAAAAAACACTGGCAATATGAGAACTAACAACTTAATAACCCATCAAATGACAAGTTGTTGCTCTTTATGCTCTCAACTGTATTTAAGACAAATAAACAAAAATTAAGGAAATAAATGTTCAGCTTATATCATTCTGTGATGGAGAGTTTGCTTAGTTTTAATCTTATGTAAACAAATATTGCAAGAAATCTTTTGCCAATTTATTTAATTAAAAATTTTAATTTAAGGTATTTTTGTATTCAATGAAATTTGTTAATTAAATTTTTAGAAAATAGAAAACATAAAATTTTCCAACCTAAATTTATTTAATAAACAAATAACAACAAAAAATCATTATTAAATTACAAGAAATATGTTTAAAGAAAATCGCTTTAAATATATTTTAAATTAAAAAAAAATTATGTTTAAAAAAGCATCTTTAAAATAAAATATATTTAAAAATACGTGTGTTATTTAATATTTGTAGCTGTGTTTGAATGTGTACGTAAGTTTTTATTCTCAATTGATTCAAAGTTGATATAAAACCATTTTGCTCCAAATTACCGGGTGTGTTAAGGCAGCCAGCTACACTTGCACGTTTTAGCTATTCAGAACTTAGCTCAACTCCCAATAGAAAATGATTCTATTTTAAAAGTGTGTGAGAGTAAAAATTATGAAATTATAACGGCAGCAGCAATAAAACGTTACACGAAAAAAAAAGGAAGTTCAGGAAATAATTTTTTTGTGCAAATATTTACAATTTGATTATGAACGAGAATTAAATTCCATGTCCGCCCTAAGGTAAAGGAAAAAAAGGAAAATTATATTCTATAAAGAATATTTACATTAAAATTGCTAAGCGAGATGGAAAGTAAAATAATAATTTGTCTAAATGAAATGTTGTGTAAATTAATATCTATCTGGATTTATTTTTAATTATTGCCGGCTGTATTTAAGTTACAAATAGAAAAGATGTTGTTGTAAAAGGTACAAAGTAAAATTCAAGAAAATTAATTACTTAAAAATGTCATGTAAAATAATATTTGCAAAAAAAAACCGACTTCAAAACAGATTGTGCTGTCTGTCAGTAATGATTTAAAAGTTTGGGCATATTCAAAAAAATTAGTTCAACTGTTGGGACACCCTTTAATGTCTTTATTCAAATTGTATACTTCTTTTTATAGGAATACAGGTTCCTTGTAATTATTTTTCTGTCTATAACGGTTCAAAAGCTTGGCTACATACATCAAATTACATCCATTCATGGGTTACCCTTTAACTTACAAACCCAAATTTTATACTTCTTGTTATAGCGGAGTTAGAAACACAGGTTCTTTATAAATTTTAGCCGTATGTCTACAAACGTTCAACAGTTTGGCCATATACATCAAATTACATCAACTGCAGTAACACCCTTTAATTAATAATTTTAAATATTTAATCTTATTGTACTAGACAAAGTAGTGGGCATGTAGTCTAATTTCAAATTGTTTCTATGTAAAGGTTTTAGAAATACGGCCATATTTTTCAAATTACAGCGATTATTGAAGTACCCTTTAAGTTATAAATTCAAATTGTTCACTTTTTCTTAAAGAGGACTTCTCAGTAAAGATTCCTTGTAAATTTCAACCGTCTGCCTACAACTGTTAAAAAGTACATCAAATTAAATGAACTGTTGGAGCACCCTTTAAATTATAGTTTTGGATATTTATACTTGTTATTATAACGATCATAGTAATCGGCATTCTGTCCTATTTTTAAGTGTTTGACTGCAACGGTTCAATAAATAGGCCCATATAACCCGATTAAAGTCACTTATGGGCACACCCTTTAATTTTTAGATTTATTTTTGTAATACATTTTGAAATGCAGTTTTTTTTTTTAATTTTAACGTGGTGCCCTTTACGGTTCACAATACACGTAAGGACATGTATGTTGTATAGGGACACCCTTTATTTTTTAAATTTGTGACCTATTTTTAAAACGGGACCAATTTGTTAGCACAGCCTAACAAATAAAGAAAAAGATTTCAAAATCGGTTCAGAAATGACTGAGTTCTGCGGGCACAAACCAAAAAAGCAACATTCAGCCGAGTTGATAACCTGCTTCTTTTTTAGAACGTCTTTAGGTGTAAGTTGTACTTTTTATAAGCCTTTTGCTTAATGGTACTTTTTAAACCCTTTCTAATTAATATCTTTAAAAAGGAACGTTTTACACCTCCTTATTTTAAGTCTTTTTAAAAAGCTTATAAAAACTTAATTTAGGAGATTTTAACTTTTTTGTGAATAGTACTTTTTTGCTTGAACTTTTTGAAAGTACTTTTATAAAATGTAATTTTGAAAATTCCTTTTTAGGGTACATTTCTCATTAAACTTCATTTATGCCGTTATATAAAAAAACATATAGACCTAAATAATTTTTATTTTAGATTTTATTAAACTCAACCTCATTCTTTCATCTTTGTCATCTCACATTTTTAATGTTAATGTTCCAGTTAATAAATAAATGTAAGTTTTTGCAAAGCTATTTTAAAAGTGGTCGCAATAAAAATAAAATTCAATGGTCGCACATTAACAAATTTTAGATATGTGTGCAATAAAACTGTTTCTTTACTTCCTGGCTTTATGTAACTCTTCTGCTACTACTACTACTAACACAATTTCGTGTTGATTTTTCTTATACACAATTAAAATTAAATCGCCTTCTATTACAGTTGAACTGAGCCATTGTATAGATACAATGCATAAGGACTTAATTTCTTAAGACACCCAGTAATTGGGGGGAAAACAGTTTAATTTTAACATTGAATCACTTGAGAACACGAAACACACAGAAAACTAATAAACAGTTGAACATTACATGCACAGTTACAAATAAAGGATTCAAAAACTTTAAGATAGCTTCACTATTCATTTAAAATTGTGTGGTTATAGCAAGCTCAGGGATGGAAAATAACATATTTTAAACAGTAAAAAACTGCTTCTTAAATTGTACTTTCCGGATTTTAATATTGTATATGTATTTTAATTTGTTTGATTACAAAACTTTTTTTGAATTCTATTGTTGTCTCAAAACATACAACTTTGCCATCCCTGAACAAGTTCAAGGGAAATAGAGTTTAAAAAAACAACAATATACTCTTAGCCATTTGCAAACAATAGAGATAATTTCACTGCTATTCTAGTCACAGTATTTCTAATAATAATGTTTAAATTAATGTGCGACTTTAGTGCGAGATTTTTTAAGATAAATATTTTTCTCCTTTTGTCCAAAGTTTGTTGAAGAATAAATACAAAAAATAAAACAATTTGTTGAACAAATTAATCTGGGAGTGGGAGGCCATCGTTGAGTAGTATGACTTTTACAATTATTGACTGCAAAGCATGTTTTGAAAGAGTAACAAAGTCGAAGTGGGTGACCATAAAACTAAAATTTTTAACTGAAAATTATTTTACGCAGGCCAAGAGAAAATCCCAAATGAATGCAATTTTTAATTACTTATAGTTTTTGAATGTTAAAATACTGAAAGTTTTTTTGCAGGATGAATTTTTGTCAAGATTTTCGCACAATTTTCGTTATAAAGAAAACACATAGAAAAAATGTTTGCTCCAATTAAAGCTGTTATTTGTTTTTAAATTTAAATTTGATTAAAGTTTTAATTGATTAATTTTTTTTAATACAAAATTATTTCCTACATTTTTAATTAAATACATAATAGATAGAATTAAAATTTTTATTAAATTAAAACATAACAAACGTATTCTTTAATTAGAGCAAAAACTTTTTACTGTGTGGACAAAAATTCATCTCAACAAATTTAAATTGTGAATTCTGTCGTAAATTTACATGACCATTTTTATACCCTTTACAACAAAAAGCGGAATAAGGGTATAACTGAGTTTGTCATTCGGTTTGTAATTTTTACAATATTCATTTCCGACCCCATAAAATATATATTCTGACTTCTTGAGCGATGTTCGTCTGTCCGTCCGTGTTAGTGTTGAAATCAGATATAGTGTTGAAAGAGATTCATATCCTTCAAGTTGGCAAGCAAAACGCTATTGCAATTCACTTTTATTAAAGGCAAATGCTTAAGATTAAAGTAACTGACTAAAAGTTTTTATTTTGTTTTTTTTTTTTTTTGCTTCATTTATTTCCATTTCCATGTCTCTGTATAAAATGGAATATCTTTGAACATCTTTTAATTGCACAAAAGGAATAATTATACGCCGGGCATAAGTTAAGGGAAAATGTGAAAAAAAACAGAAAAAAGAATCATAATTATTTATACAATAATTTCATTAAATCCTCGTCAAAACGACCTTGAGGTCAGGTCGCGGCTGAGTGAAGCCGTTAAGTAACTGATTGATAGTCATGTAAAAGGCGTGTTTGAGTTGGTTGAGTTGGTTTTTCATTATTTCAGTAAAGTAGAAGGCTTGTTTGCTTTTTAAGCTTCAAAAAGGAAGTAAAGCAAAATGTTGTTGTTGTAAATATGTAATGAAAAATCTTAATAAAACGATATAAAATTAAATTAAATGAAATATAAAAGAGTTCATGGGTCGTTATAATTTTCCTTAAGCAGATTGCACATTTTCCAATGAATCTTATTCAGCTGTAATTAATTTATGATCTTGGAAAAACAAATATTTATACACATGTTTAAAGCAAAATGAAAATGAGGCATGCCGTACTTCCTTCAGTAACTATAAATTATATGTGCACACACTTAAACAAACAATAAAGTTCTTAAAAGCATTTCCTTTTATAATTGTTAAATAATATTTCCAAGTAAATTATAATAAATAATTCAGTAGTTTGGTTCCGTTTTTGGCACGTTGTTCTTAAACACTCAATTACTCACTCGCATATAAATTATAAACACATATTTAACTAGAGTATTAATCGCACAATAAGTGTACAATGTTGTGTTAATACGGCTTGTTAATGTATATTCAAGATGTAATACAGACCAGAAGTGATCGATTGAAGTTATACTTTCACACACGTTTGATTTTAGTTTAGATGTAGCTGCCTTTGAAGAAAATTATATACTGAGTCTCGTTGTTAACCAAAACAATATTTTTGGACGGTTAATCTTATCCTGCCATTTGGCTCAAAACCAGATGAACTGCAATATCAATTGAAACTATACATCGAGCTGGTTACTCGAACTGCTGGGTATTCATACGATATTACTTATGATTCTGGAAGTGTAATCCGTAATAACTTTAACACTGTTACTTTAGCTACGCTAATGATTATTATAAAGAAAAGAAGTTGATTTAATGAAGAAAATGAACTCAATCTCTAATCGTAATGTGTGATATGATGTGATGTGTTTGGAATTTTAAATGAAAACAGGAAGAGTACGTCTTAGATATAATTTAATTTGTTAATAAAAGTAGAAATTAAAACAAAAATTTAGTTACAAACTAAAATTATTTGACTAATAAAAATAACCATAAAATTTCTAGCCAAATTAGTCGCCTAAATAAATGATTTTTACAACGTAAACAACCTAAGGCAGTTAGATGCGAAGAACTCTGATAAAGAATATAGCGATCCAGAGAATGTTTTCCTTTAAAAGTTATAGAAAAACTTTCAAATAATTTTTCTTTCTTAATAAATTTAAAAATTTAAACCCACGTGAACTGAATACCAATCAAAATTAATACAATAATAGTTTGAGTTTTTTTTTCCTTTCTATTTGCTAAATTTTATTTAATTAATGAATTCAACATTTTAATTATGTGACGTGTGCCTGATGAGAACTTTTGCTGTCACCCGAATACGGGTGACACGGCAGTTAACGTGTTAAATTACAGTTAACAACCCGTTAAGGTCGGTTCAACTTGAAGTATACTTTATTTTTGACTATGAAAGCAAAAAAGATAATAAGAGCTTTTAGTTTAGAGCAGTGATTTTCAACCTTTTTTATGTTACGGCACACTTTAACCCTTTCGGGACTACTGGGATAATACGTCCCAGCAATTTTCAAACTTTCTTTTTTCTTTATTTTCAACGCAATCGCCAGGGAGGTAGAACTGCCAAACGTCCAAAAACTGATAGCATCAATATTGGAGACCACTTGCCAGTACAGCAAGAGAAGCGTTGTCGCTGTATCCGCTGTTCTTCACTTGGCATAGAAAAGCGAACAAAGATGATATGCTCAGATTGTAACAACGCCTTATGTTAAAAGTGTTTTGGGCCATTCCACAAATAAATACCTAATTACATTCCTAAAATGTTAAAAATAAATGTAAACTTTTATCTCAATCTAATAATATATATATTTTAGTTGTCTTTTTAATATCGAATCGCTCTTCGAGAACACTGATTGTGGTTTTATGCCCGATGAAAACACTTGTTGGGATTATATGTCCCAGGATAAAAGGACGAATTTAAAATTTTTAAGTATGGAGAACACAATACTTTTATCATACCTTTTAGAATATGAAAAAAATTTTACCATACATAATTTGGTTTGCAAAATAAAACTACGTCCCGAAAGGGTTAAACGATTTCTAAATTTGGCGGCGCAAAAAGAAGATTATTTACTTACTGCTTAAAATAGTTTGTGTTAATAAAATAACGTATAAAAATAGCAGTACGCATATTAAGGGCTTAATTAAAGTGTAAATTGAGCTTGATGTTTTTTGACTATTTCATTTATATTCGGTCGTAAAAATCACTCTTACGTCGCCTTCTATGTTTTATAATCTTTCTCTTTTTTTAGTTTTAATGTTGGTTAATTCTGAAAATCGGGGATTCTGATGGGGATACGATGTGGAAAACTGTAATAATATTGTTACGTTTATTTAATTTATAAACGTTTTATTAATGAGTTCTTTATTTGCAAAATAATTAAACACACAACTTTTAGAGTTTTAATTAAATTACACTTTATTTAATCAATTATTTAACGATTTAACTATTCGCGATTAATAATACACGCTGGCAACTTTAATTGTTGTACCACAAGATCTTAACTAGATGATGCTCACAATACGAATGAATCAGCACGTATTGACGTTGCTTTTATATACCCTATTTTTAGGCGTTCTTGAATGTTCGAGAATTTCTACCGCCATCTATTGCGTAGTTGAAAATGCTGCATTGCCACTTTTACCTCAGACACATTAGTGAGCATTATTATTTACTTCTAGAACCTTTAATCATTATTTAAAAATACATGTTGTGTATTTTTATTTAGTTGTTATACAATGCAGGTGTGTGTATGTTTGTGTATTGTGTTTGTTTAGTCATCGCTTTGTGTTAGTTGTTTTTGTTAAGCAATAAAGATGTTTTATAGAAACTTCTAGCTTTGAAAACTAACACAATAGGTAATTTCGTTTCACTTTCTTGGCGTCCATTATTTTAACATCTTTTTATGATTTTAATAAAGCATCTTTGTAACAATATGTCCAAAGCTTTTTTTCTCTCATGAGATAATCGCTTCTAATGTTAATCCAAAATGAATAATTTGATTTTTCTAAAGGTCTCAAAATTTAATTTTGATTTTTGGAAAGCAAAGTGATACTATTGTCACAAACGTACATTAAAAATTAAACCTGACACAGTTGCTGTTTAAATACATCAGATGGCATTTTACCTCCCCGATTTTACATTACAAACATGCAAGTCATTCGGTTGCAAATAGTTTTATGCCACCATTATTTATGTTTGTTCGTGTCATAGAAGTATTTTATTTGTTAATATAAACAATTTTGTACATCCAAAATTTGGCGGCACACTTTTAAAATTTCGGGGCACACAAAAGTGCCGCGGCATATTGGTTGAGAATCTCTGGTTTAGAGTATACTTTAGCAAGAGTCGACCCTAGTCTCTAACTAAATATATGATCTAAAGGAAAAACTAAAAAAAAAAATTATTCAGACATTAAGACAAAAATACATCACTGGCAATACTGACCCTAATATGTCAATAATTTCCAATTTTTTTTTTACTTCTTGGAAATGTTTTCTTTCACTTTTTTCGTGTATTGTCTGTAATTGTTAGTCGCCATGGCACGACAAATTAACATTTGCCACAGTTTGCAAGAACTGTCGTTTGGGTTTCTTGGTGCTTGAAACTGAAAAATGGGCATCTTTAGGGGCCTTTATCATTGGTACCATAATAATCAATAGCCGACGTGTCTGGCCAGGTTATAGAATAGATCCCATAAAGCAAGAAAGTAAATTGGTTATAGAGGACTCATAATAATAGGCTCGCAGATAAGGCAGTTCTTAAACATTAGAGTTACTCTGCATTTAGAGGTGTAAGACTTTGCTGGAATATACCCAACAAAAATAGTACAGACTTTTTCAAAGCCTGAGGCTGCTATATCATGTCTGTTAGTCAGAAGCTCATTTGTTATAATAGGAAAATGTTTTAGAGCTTTGAATTATTGAGAGGTTCTTAATTTTTATGAGATTCTGTCCCAAAATTTTGTGGAATTTTAATATTTTTATAATAATCGGTTTTAGGCAAAATGCGGTCACTGTGACAGTTACTTTAGTTTCTAAACTTTAGAATATAAAATAAATGTTTGCTGGTTAATTCCTACAAAGAAAAGAAAATATTCAAAGGCAACTATGGAGTCTATTTCTTATTCGAAATGGTAGTTTTCTGTGGCTACTTCGTATGAAGGAAATCATTCAGACTTAAATTTTAAAAGAATAAGTTTCCATTTCTTACTGTCATCTATCACACTTGAAGACGTCTTAGAATGGAACTTTATCTAAAACACTTTTAATAATTATATATTTTCATCGAAGCTAGTTTCCTACATCTATTACTGATTTCAAAATATTTCTGTAATGCTCTTGGGAATTAAATAAAATGTAATTTTTTTTTAATGTTGAGCGAAGATTTTCTAACTATTGTTCACTGGGAAACTAAAAAAAATAATAATAAAATTAGTAAAAAGCCATTTTTGTAGCAGCTGCTGTCGCAAAAATGATGAAAGTATGTTGCCAGATGGTTGGCCGCGCTGGCATGCTGGCATTTAGCACCGGCTAGGGCTCGCCGTCTTGGGCTGGTTCTTGCCAACGCAACTGGTTAGTTTGCGGCTACAAAAAAACCCATGCCAGCTAAGCTGAAAAAAAGGAAATAAATCGATGAGGCCCGAAGCAAGTTTGTCCATCCTTTGCCACACATACAAAAAAAAACGTCACCCTGGCCGATGTTCTGCCAGAACGAACTCCCTCCCTCTTGAGGCTAAAAGATAACCTCACCATGGCATCATAATTGAAATAGGTTTTTAGATGCCCCAAACGCTCAACTGTATTGAAACAAACTTCCGAAAGTAATAAATTTTTTTTTTTTTGGCTTACAAAGTCGTCAATTAAACAATTTCCTTCGTTAAGATGTATTTTCTTCTGAAAATAACTTCTTTGAAATTTTATATTTTGTACTTTGAAAGTTTAAAAACCACTTTAATTAAGAATTTTTTTTTTATTATTTATTAATGATTTTTTTATTTGTTTTTTTCTTTTTTGTTGATGGCTTATTTCAAAATGTGCCTTTTCTTATATTTACTTTCCTTACCTTGAGAAGCTTTTCATTCCCGTTTATAAATACTGAATGAGATTCATTAAGAGCATTGGAATTTCACTACTGTTTACTAAATAATTTGTTGGAGGATTTTGATTCAAATCAAAGACTTCTTTTTTAATAGAAAAGTTTTTTATTTTGTTAAAGTTTTATTACACAGCGTGTTGCCTTCTACGAGCTCATTTTACCTTTAAAAATGTAATAAAAATTAAATTCTTTTTTTAATTAGGGCGATTGTTATTTCCTTTGTAGACGTTATGAGTGGGTATCTGTCCGTTTGCATGTCTGCTTGTGTGCATGTTTTACATTTTCTATGAATTTAAGAATATTTAAGTGAATTTTCATTTTGTTTCGATTAAACTCAATATCAGATTTCTTTCTTCTTTACATTAAATTAATTACAGTAATTATTTTATTATTAATGTTTTAAACTCAATAAAAAAATCTATAACAGCAAAATATATTAATCAAAAGCTTGTGTGTGCTCTTTTCTTTTTTAATATGGATAAAATGAATTATGAGAAGGATAAACAAACCTTGGCATACAAACTTTTAAATTATTTTCTTATAAAAATAAGTCAATTTGTTAATGGAAAGGCAAGCGCCATAATCTATGGTCCTGTTTGAAAAAGCCTGGTAAGTAGAAATAAAAAAAGACATCAATGTCACTTCATTATGAATTCCAACACAAATGAACGTAAAAGAACTAAAGTAGTTTATTATTCAAATGAATACATGATGAAAGTATGAAAAAGGATAGTGATGATGAAGTGAAAATGATGTGACACCTAAAGTACTTATAAAATCAACTCAACGTCAGTGAGGTTGATGTTTTTTTTTTTTTTTTTATTAACATTATTACAACCACGGCGACAGGGATTTTCTTTGAATATGAAAAGGTTATTATACGTAAACAACTGCTTTCAATCACACATTTTTAGCTTTATTATAATCAAAGTCAATGATATTTAACATTTGCTTCTGTTTAAAAAATCCACAAAGAAAATGGGAGATGATTAAAGAAAAAAGCTAAACCTAAATTGTGATTATTTTTTTAAAGGTCAGAAGCAAGTATTTGAGTTGGAAACTAATATTTCACAGCAGCTTGTTGCTGATAATAAAATAAAACTTTTATTTTAGATTTTACTTTTCGTCTCCCTAAGGGTCATTAAAACTTTTAATTTTTATTGGAAAATTTTTAATACTTTATATTTTTGAGAATTTTTATTTTTACTAAATTCTTTCATAAGACTGTCTTTCTCTGTCTATCTTTTTTGAGTTCTCAGAATAGTGTTTTTTTTTTGTTTTCAACTAAGTTTAGCCAAAACTTTAACAAAATGTTTTGTCCCTCGTTTTAATAAAAAAGTAATAATAATAATTTTTTAATCGTTTTAACAAACCTCTTAACATATGTTTCACAAGGACCTTTCAAAAAAGTACGTTTTGTTAAATTCTTCTAAAAAGTACCACTGCGTAAGTTACCGTATAAAGAACTACCTTTTTTTAATCTACCTCTAAAAGAGTTCTTGTCTAAATAAAGTTAAAAAGTACCTTTAATTGTAGCTTTTGTTTGTGTTTGTTAAAAAAGTACCAATATAAAAGTTTTTGCTTTAACAAATATCTATAATTTTTTTAATATAAATCTTTAAAAAAAATTTAAAACTTGTCTTTAAAGAAAGTTTTGTTTTTATTTTAAATACTTTTTTAAACAGCACCTTTTAAGCCGTATTTAAATAAGAGGCATCATTTGAAAAGTACTCTTTTGAGAAAAATTGTTTTGAAAATTATCTTGTACTTTGAAAAGTACTTTTTAAGCCCCTTGAAAAAATACCCATAAAGGCTGTTTATAAAACTATCTTTTAAAAAAATTTCTTTCAAGAAAGATATCACTTGAAAAGTACTATTTTTAAAAAAATTGTTTTGAAGGAAATATTCTAGAAGAAACTGCCTTTTAAGGTGTTTTTAATTATTTACCTCTAATAAATTTACTTGCTGAAAACGCTGTGTTTTTAAATTCACTATTACAAAGACATCTCTAAAAAAATTGCCTTTTCGAAAAAGTACGTTTTTGAAAGAAAATTTTTAAAAAAATAATGTTTAACCTTTTAAAAAGAAGATTTTTAAAGAAAAATTAAACTTAGGTTTTCTAACCTAATTGTTCTGCAAATGGTTGTTTATTTAGTCGATCCTTATGATGTTTTAAGAATCTGAAAATGTGTTTTTATTCATTTTGTTTAGAAAACACGCTGGTAAAATCAAGTGAAAAAATTAAAAAAAAAATTTTAATTTAATTTGCATCAGTTTACTTAATTATCAAAAATATCATGCAATTTTTTTATTTCTACCAACTAAATTTTTAAATATTTTATATTGATTATTGAGGGTGAAAGCAAGTCTCGATGGCTATTTCGCTACCTCTTACTTAGCTCCTCAGGAAATTTATAACAAACATTTTAAATAAACTAAATATTTTTATAAAATCATAAGCAAAAAAATTGAACAATAGTCAACAGATTTTATTTTTCTTTACCCACTGGAATTTAATTATTGCTAAAATTTATACTTAATTAGATAATTATATGTGTTATTTTGTTTGTTTTTATCACAAACCATTTAGTTTTAATTAATGTTCATTTAACTGAAATATGTTTTCAATATTTAATTAACACAATAGTAATAATCACTCGCGGCTATTTAAGTAGAATTATTAAAAAACAAGTAAGAGTGCTATATTCGGCTATATCGAATCTTATATACCCTTCACCATATATGTAAATATAGTTTAGTGAAGTAACTCCAATCAAAAAGGCAAATATTGGGATGACAGAGAACTAAAAAATAAAAAAAATAAGTTCTAAATATATATATAATTTTATATAAAAATGTCATCGGCTCTTAATTTAAAAGTTTTTGGATTTCCTTAAAATGATGCCCATACTGATATTTAAAAAAAAATATTTTTTTGGAAATTTTTTAAATTGCTGTTTTTTCTTATTTTTTGATTATCTGTCGGCAATATAGTTGTTGTTTTTACTGGAATTACCTCATAGTTCCAAATGATATGGAAAAATTACAGAGGGGCATGGTGTTTTACCGCTGCTCGAAGGATATGGTCCGATCTTGCTGGTTTTCAATAGCACCTCTTTCGACACTATGTCTGATCGATTGGCGTATTTAGTGCTGGGGCAAACTTGATTTCAACACTAACACCGACAGACAGACAGACATCGCTCAATCGACTTCGCTATGCATAAGAACTCAAAATGTGATACTTTATGGAAATCGATATTGTAGAAATTACAAACGGAATGACAAACTTAAATATACGCTTTTTAAACTTTTTTTTTTTTGGTGAAGGGTATAATAATTTTAAATTAAAGAAATTGGTTGATTAACACTTCTTGACGTTAAATTAAATAAGATTCTAAAACTTAATAAGAAAAATACCTTAATATGTTTTATGTTTTTAGAATCAAGATTTGTATTCCTTAAATTAACTTTTTGTAGCGCGTTAAAGTATGCAACATTTTTAATGTACCATACTTTGATGCGGTCAGAATGGATAAAAACCATTATAAAATTTTTTCAGGTTTTTTGTCTTTTGTCACCTAACACCTACGGTGGCAAGTTATTTTTGTTGTTGTTTTTTTTTTGCATTGTTAAAAAATTTATGTAGCATAATGAAAAAGTCATTATATTTAAATCATAAAATAACATCAATTAAAGTTTTGACATATTTTTGGCAACATGTGTGGCATTGGATTTCTCTCTTCTTCAATGTACATACATAAGCAAAAAAAATATATATAACACAACAATACGTAACACCACTGCTGCTCCAAAATGTGTGACTTTGAAACAAATATGACTCGTAGATATTTATCTTTAGCCGTGGATAACTCTTGAGACTACAATGACCTTAATTAGTCCTGGTTTATTGATTCACATTTATTTATAGTCTTGCTAACACACATTTAATAATAAATATTTAAAGTCTTTATTAGATAAGTATGTGCATATGCTGGTTTATAAAAATATATTTACATTTACTTTTACTTTCATGCTCCTACATAGTTCTTTGTGCATAGGAAAACAGACAGACAGACAGAAGAATATAAATAAATAAAGAAAAAGGAGACACAACAAGTACTGACACGTACTCGTGCAATATTCTGTGATTTGTCGTCTAGACTACAACTAAAAACCATTATAAATTAAAATGCCACAAATATATAAAAAGCCAAGTTTGAAACATGAAAAGGAGCAAAATGTCTAATAAAAAGAAAGTCAAAGATATTTGTAGTTTTTACTTTCTCTTCTTAAATGGAACTCGGCGAAAATTGTAATTTAATATTGAAACAGAACAAAAAAAAGAAATTTAATTTATAAATACTTAAAAAGTTGTACAAATGCATAAATATTAATATTTTGTTTGCTTAAGAAGCCAGTTAATCAATACAGCAGTTGGCAAAATTTTTTTATTCATATTTACTTGAGGTAGCCACCAATATGCTAAATTGAAAACAGCATGAATTGCTGGTTTTTGCTAATGACCGTAACATTGTTTGGCATAAAGGACATTTCCATCTACAAGTAATTTTAAATTCTTATAAGTTGTCCATTGGTTAAAAGTTTCTTGTAGACATTTTTATTTCATTTTAAAATTTCACAAAAAAAGGTACAATAGCAAGTTAGCATGTCTGTACAAAAACCATGTAAGGACCATTAAGCACTTGCGACAAAGTACGTGTCAGGTTTCAGGGTAAGACTTGTCTCATTTATGAAAATAATTTAATAAACTTTTAATAGTGTGTTTTGACAAATGCAAAATAAAAAAATTTAATCATTTATTTGCCAGACAAAATACTAAGAAGAATCGAAACTATAAAAATTGATAATTACGCCAACTAAGATGACCTGCATTTGATTATAGTTAACACTGACATTCATATTATATAATACAAGAATACAATAAAAATACAGTAAAAATCTTTTGATTAAACAAATAAATAAATATAGCAACAACGAAAAAAGCGTTAAGTTTTGCTGTGACATGAAAAATTATAATTCTGAAAAGTCGTTTGATATAAATTCAATATCATGTTAATTTTAACAAAAAAATATTCCAAAAATATTTAAATATTTATTGTAATATTCATTATTTCATATTAAAGTAATTACTAATTTAAATTTTAAATATCGCTTACTTGAGCAAACAAAACTTTTTCTTTAAGGTCTTTAATAGAAGGTCGATGAAACTAAAAATTTCACATTATAAAAGTTGTCTAAATAAACTTAATCTAAACGAAAATCTTTTGCAGTTGTCAAGTATGCTCAAACAAAGTCATTTATTTATTGCTTTTTATTTATTTTAATAAAAGTCGCCAAATTTAAAAAATTAAATTTAGAAACAATCGCTTTTATTAACAAAGCCTTTTAGAAATGTCTTCAACACTTAAAAATAAATTTTATTATCAATATTAAAAAAATAAACATTACAAATTTGACTTAAAACTTCTTTAAATCCTTTTCTCTGACGTTCAGTTTTTTCAAGAAAAATCGCTAAATTGAAAAAGTCATATTTTAGAAGTAATCGCTATTATCACCAAAAATTTTAAAAACGTTTTGAACTCATAAAAATAGATATTTTAAAAATCACAACAACATCTTCTTGAAAAAATATTTAATACAATTCTGGGGGAAAAAACCGACTTCAAAACAGATTTCATCTGCCTGTCTATAACGGTTAAAAAGTACGGCCACATACAGCAAATTACATTAACTATTGGGACACTCTTATATTCCATCTCCAAACTTTATACTTGGCAAAGCGGACTTAGCACTACAGCTCCTTGATAATTTTAATTGTCTGTCTACAACTGTTCAACAGTTTGGCGATATATATCAAATTACAACAACTATAGGGGCACCCTTTAACTTTCAAATTTTACATTTGCTGTTGTAGTAGACTTAGCAATCAGGTTCTTTGTTAATTTCACTCCACTGTCTATAACGGTTTAACAGTTTGGCCATATAAATAAAATTACAGCAACTATTGTAACACCCTTTATTTTATAATTTTAAATATTTATACATCTTAAGACACAAAACAAAGTAGTTAAGATTCTCTTTCTCTGAGTGTTTGTATACAACAGTTCAAAAGATACGCCCATATATGTACGTCAAATTACATTGATTTTGGGAACACCCTTTAGCTTCTAAATTCAAATTGTGTACTTGTTGTTATATCGGACAATACACGTCCCTCGTAAGTTTCATCAGTCTGTGTATAAAGGTTCAATAGTATGGCTGTATACATCAAATTAAACGATCTAGTGGGGCACCCTTTAATTTATAATTTTAAATATTAATACTTGTTACTATAATGGTCATAGCAATAGTAATTCTGTCTAATGTGTTAACGTTTGTCTATAACGGTTTAAAAGTTAGGCTCATTTATGTCATTTTACGTCATCTATGGGGACACCCTTTAGCTTTTAGATTGATTTTTGTATTACTTTTAGTTATTAGAAGCTATTTTGATACACAGTTTTTTTAAATTTAATGTGGTGGCCTTTACGGTTTATAAATAACGTAAAAAACATGTACGTTGTATGGAGTCACCCTTTAATTTTTAAGATTATGAACTGTTCTTAAAACGGAACCAATCTGTAAATAAAAAAATTCAAAATCAGTTCAGAAATGATTAAGTCCTGCGAGCACAAACATTCAGTCGAATTGATAACCCCTTTTTTTTAATTCAGTTAAAAAGTAATAAAAGTTGGGAACCAAATATGGTTTAAGGTATAAATTTCTTAGATTTAATGTGGAAACCCGAAAGTAATAAAAAAAATATATGTTTTAAAAACTTCACTAATAAAAATTAAAATAGACTTTTTGTGACAAGCAACTTTTATAGTAATCTCACCATATCTGCAAATAATACGGATTTTTAGCAGAAAAAATCATGATAATGCATACATTTATCACGTGCATACATATGTGTTTGTGGACATGGCATAACAATAGGGATAGTGATGTTGTGTACTAACAAGCAAGATTAACAATTTTTTTTTAACATTTACTTTTGTCATGCAATAGAAAAAACATAAGTTTGAGAAAAACTTAAAAGAAATAATTATTTATAGAGTTTATATCCAATTACCCATAAACAACACTATAAACAACAAAATGGTCAAATTTTGCGCTCTAATAATATATTATTACAAAAGAAAGAAAAATACAGCATTGAAAAAGAAAACATTGAATTAAACTGTTTTTTAGGAAGCTCAGTGAACAAATAAAAAGGAAGGAAGAAAGAAAAAGAAAACTTACTTAAACTATTGACCAACAAGAATAGAAAAAAAAAAAGTAATAATAAATTGGTAAAATGTATTATGTCCATGAAATTGCAATTTTCGCTTTTATGTTTTTTATGTGCCTTAACTTGCATCTCTCTACAAATAAGTTAAGATACAAAAATTGTTTTAAAGATTTTTTTTTTTATAAATTGTACTTAGTAAGTTTGGCTGCTAAGGGCCGAAGTAAATACATAATGTAAAATCGTTTTTACTCAACAATAGTTTTGCTTATTTGTGCTGAATTTTTTTTTTATGATTTTGTTAAAATAAGCTTATCAGAAATGGAATAATGTAATAATGTGTATTTAAGGAAACTAAGGAAAATAGGTTTCACTTGCCTTACTGCTGTTGCCTTCCTGATAAACTTATGACGTACGAGGTCACTTTTGTATTGCGAGAAGTGGCATCATTATTGGGTTCAATGTTACAAATGTTAAGTATTTGTTAAGCGGTTATTATTATAAACTGAAAACATTTGCGAACATTGCATAAAGTAAAAATTGTGATAAATTATAAAACCAGAAAAAGGCAGAAGACCCCTTTTCGAAAAAAGAAAAAGACAGTGCTGTTATGATATTCAGTTTTAATATTATTATTGTTTTAAATAGAAAAATTTTATTCAAAGAAAGTGAATGGCTGTTATGTTTATTACTTTAAAGAAAAGATATTCAAAATATATTTTTGGTCTAACTAAAAACACAAATTAAAGCAAAGAAACTATATTTGGTGAGGAAATAAGTCGAGCTTCTTTAAGGGTCACCGTTTGTGTGTACTCATTTCATTACATTCATACGGTACACGATCAATTAAGCAAGAAGTCCAGATTTATCAGTCAATGGCTGAAACTTTAAAAGCCGGCTTCCCGAAAAGTAGACTTAATATTCTGTCTTAACAAAAAAAAAAAAAAAAAAAATAAAAGAAGCCACTTTTGGAGATTTATCTAGATGATGTAAGCAGCAGCAAAAAGTGACTTATTAAACTTGTGTTATGGTAATATTTAGACACAGAAAAGATACGTTTTTTTTACTACGAAGCTATGGTGCTAAATTTTAAAACATGCACTTTTATCATTCAGCTGGAGCTGGCGTTAATCTGTAAACGAATTCGAAATTAAAATAATTGAAAACAAATATAAATTAATTTTAAAATAGTAGAATTGCATTTTATTTGCGCTGCTTGAAAAAAAAATCGTTCAATGCAAAAATATTGCAAAAACAAGTAAGAATGCTATATGCAGCTATGCCGAATCTATCTATTGAAATCTAGTTTAGTGAAGTAACTCCAATCAAAAAGCAAATATTTGGGTGACAGAGAATTAAAAAATAAGAAAAAAAATATATAATTTTACATAAAAATGTCATCGGCTCTTAATGGGTTATACATTTTTAAAAATTTTTACTATTTCCTTACAGATCTAATCAAAAGCTTTTAAATGATGCTTATATTGATATTTAAAAAAAATTTTAAATTTCAGAGCATCGTTACTAGGAAAATATTTGTGATCGCTAATATTTTCGCTGCATGTTTTTTTCTCTATCGCCCATATATTTGCAATTTTTAATTAGAGTTATTTCATTGTTCTAATAATATGGAAAAATTAGAGGTTGCGTGGTGTTTTGCCCGCTGCGTCTAAGGACATGGACCGATCTTGCTGATTTCTAACAGCACCTCTTTCGATGGATTGGCGTATTTAAATTTTTGTTGCAAAGGCAAACTTGATTTCAACACTGACACGGACGGACTGACGGATATCGCTCAATTAACTGCATAAGAACTCATAATATATATGTATATTTTATGGGGTCGGAACTTAGGTATACACTTCTCCACGTGCGTTAAAGGGTATAAAAATACTCTTTTTTTAATTTTTTCTTATTAGGTTTCGCAATTGTTTTTGACTGTCCTCGTTAAAATATATATTTATATATATATATATATATATTGACTTACTTTTGAGAAGAGAATGTACAACAAAAAAAATTTGAATTGAATATTCAATTAACACCATGAGACAGTTTTAATTAACTTTAAGATTTCAATTTCTACGAAAAAAGTTTATGGTCTTCTGGGATATATTGTTTTGTAAAATCTTTTATGTAAAAATTAAATTTGTTCTATTGTATAATTACTTTCGTAAAGCCGTATTAATTAAATTGATAAACTAATTGTGATGTATATAATTTAATCAAGTGGTTGCCAGAAGATCTAAACAGTAATATATTTACATACACGCCCTGTATCTACTCAAAATTTTTTTGTTTATTAATTCGATACTGTAGTAGATTTTAATAAGTTAGAGGGGTATAAACTCTCATTTGAGAAAATTTCGAAAGTATTTAAATTGATAAGGTAAATAAAAGAACTAAATATAAAGTAAGAAATAAGAAAAAAAAGGAAAATGCCTCAAACATAAGAAAATAAAAAAAAAAATTAACGCGATTTGCGGCGGCTATAAAACGTTTGCAATAATTTGAAAATTAACACAAGTTTATATATTTTTTAAGCGTTCACTGAAATTAATGGAAAACCCAAATAAGAAAGTTCAACTCTAAGTTTTTTTCTTTTTTAAAATTAAAAGGAAGAATGCAATCTACAAGAATTGAATCTAAGAATGGAATAATAAACAACCATTTCATATCGGCTACATAAATTTTTAAAGCGGTAGCATTAAATCATCGTATTTTCATGCTACAAGTATAAAAAGGTGTTCTTAATTAATGCATTAATTAATTTCATTAAACATATTGTTGTGCTAACAAATGAGTCCTTTCCTTTTTTATTATATTTAAACATCGCAACAAAAAGCAGATGATGACACCAGGAGTTTATTGACTTATGTATTTAACAAACGTGGTCGTTTCTTGTTATATCTCAACTTTTCTTTAAATAGAAGGAAAATCGATAATTTTGCTACTGCAAATGTGAAAAAATCAAATTGTGTAGAAAAGAAAATGAAATTATTATAAAAGTAAAACGATATTAATTGTCGGTAGACTTTATACCAAACAAAAAGAAAACTCAAAAGAATAAAATCTGTTAAAAAAAATGATGATGAAATGAAAGTGCTGTTTATCGCCTGTAATAGATCAATTCGTCTGAAAAATGTATATGGAAATAACTCAAAAAACTGGGTGCTTTTCATATAAATTTTTTAGACGAGTTGATCGCCTGTAATACAGAAGCAACGCATAAGAGTTTTATAATTGTTCCCACTACGTGATAACTACTTTTTTGTACACAATTTTTATTGAATCCAACTATAAGATTCAATCAAAATTAAGGATTTATTTTTAATATTTTAAGATATTGTTTAACCTCAGACCTTGTTAAATGGAAAACTGTTTGTTTCAAAGGCTGTGTTTTTTCTTTCTTTCTTTTAGTTAGTTAAGCTAATGGATTATTTCAAACGTGCTTCTCGGTATTTCAGTTATTTTCACTTTTAATCACTGAGTAGAACAACAAAAACTTTATTGTTAAGTGTAAAAGGTTGCAATAAAACCTGTCATAAGTTTTATGCATAAAAGATAAAATTATTAAAAACCACAATGTCTTACAAATTGAAACATGGAAGAAAATTTTATTGTTTTTAATAATAAAGAATTGTTAAGAAAGTAAATATTATTTTGCTAGAAGCGAAATTTTCCATTCCTTTAATGTCGTACTTAATTAATATAGTTTTAATATTTTTTACCTTTTTCCATAAAAGTAATATTTGTTGCCATGTTAATTATTAACTTTGGTCGCAGGAAGAGGAAGAAGAAAGCAGTCTACTAACATTTAGGTTCACTTTTAAATTCTTCTTCTTTCTTCATTTCACAGTTATTTACAGTAATTCTGAATATCGACTAACTTCTGTTTCGTCTCCTATCAAATAACTTTATCTGTAATATCAGCTTATGGACTGACATACCAAATGGTAGGTAGACACATTAAATATGTGTCTGTTTCTGATCTTCATATAATGATGATGCTTTACAGTAGTAAATTTCTTTTTCGCGTGGCCAGGAGGAAATATTTAAAGCAGAGTACCGAAAAGCTCTCTCACTTCTCGCACATGTGTTTGCAGTGAGACATTTTAGTTTTTGTTGCTGCTTTTAATAAATGCGTGAGAGGCTAGTAAATATTTTGGTGTTTTTATTTATGTATGTGTTGATTTATTTATTTTTTTCTTTCTATTCAAAAGTAAAAAAAAAATGAGAAAATATTTTTTTTTTTTACACAAGTGCTCATTTATGAGAATTTTCAATTTTGATAATTTTTCATAAGTAAAAAGATCGTAAAAACAATTTTTCGAATTATAATATTGTCTTTCATAATAGGGATTTTCTTTGTTTTTCGCCCTTACTTGCATCAATGCTAAAACACATATTCATGTGGGATCGTAGGCAATCAAATTTGTCGTTGTTAGCGACCGGGAAAAAAATATACACATTTTTCTCATTTATGAGAAATATCATTAATCTCATCTTTGAATTCTCATAAATGTAATCTTTTCAACGCTGAAAAAAATTAACATTCGTTTAGAAAAGGCAGCATTAATGAGAACGATCTTATTCATCCCTTATCATATATGAAAAATACGGATATTTTTCTGTTGTTCACTCTTACATATATGAATGCTTAAAAACGAAGAAGACGCTAACATTCATGTGTGATCGCAGGCAGAAAAATTTATTAAAGTTGTTTATGAACAATGTAACAATACCAGTCTCGTGAGTGTATTTCATTCAAATATCTGGACGAAACTTAATAATGATCTACAAAATGTAGTGTTTTTAAACACTACAAGAGGATGGCGCCAGCATTTTCGTTAGGTATTTTTTTTATCAATTTCTTATTCTTTCTTAAGAACAATAGTTAAGACAGTGGGTTATAGCTAGAAGAAAGATAATGTGCAAGTATTAATTTACGTTTTAAAATTATTTGAATAGTAGTATGTCCCTCCGCCTAATGTCCTTTTATATGCGAAACAACTTTTTAGCATAACAGAAAGGTATTGAATTAAAAACAGAAACAAAATTGTTTTCCTTTTTTTATTTACATATGTATTTATTTTTACTTCAGCCACTCACAGGTTATGGTAATTAGTATGTTGTATCAAATACAATCAGTTTAGTTGTTAGTTGTGAACACGCTGTTAAACTTTTAAAAATAAAAAAACACAGCAAAATTAAAATTCAGATCTGGAAATAAAATCCAAATGAAATTTTCCAAAATATGTAAAGAAAGAAGGGACAATTTTTTTACCCTGATTACTTTATTTTCCTCCCATGACATTTAATGAATTGTTGATACGAAAATTTCCAACTGTTATGGAATTAAATGATTTTACGTTTTTACAACAGTTTGTGAATTGAATAATTATATTTTTTGAATCGTCACAATTTTATTTAAAATGATTTTAATTTTTGGCTGCCTACAAAAATTTTAAGGTTTAATCACGATGTATTGCTTTGAATTTTTTATTGTTATATTTCCCCATTGGGAAAAAAAATTATAGAAAAAGCAAAAAATTTTTTAACATATGTATGATTTTAATAGAAAACTTTTTGCAACATTAACAATACGTAGCTATTGGTGATGAGCTATTGATGGTGAGCCTTTTGTTACCAGTAGGAATTTTACAAAAGGAAAGCCATGAAATGATTTATTATTCAAGGGCTTCACGATGTTATTGTAACACAAATTTGTGCACATTTTATTTTAAGTTTCGCTGGTCTCTGTAGGCGAAATTATTGAAATATTTTTTTTTTCATTATGACGGTTTATTTTCATTTCAGTTTCTAATATCTCATTCGCAATTTCATCAATATGTTTCAAATGTTAAATAGCAAATAATAATGCTCTCTCGTATTAGATATCACTTCAGGTAAACAAAAATGTGTAAAGAAATATAAACAAGTTCAAATTTAAATCTGTTCCTATTTATTTGTCATACAGTTTTTTTTATCTTTCAAGCTGTTCATTTGCGTTGGAAATTATCAGATAAATCAGTGTTGCCATTTTTGCCAAATTTGCAAAATGATAAAAGTAATACAAAAATGTTGCAAAATGTTTTTTTTCTCTATCAGGATTTTACTTGTCACAGCTGCGTAATGACAGTTAAAATATTATTAAATAAGTTCTTCTATAGTTCTTCCTTCCGTAACATTTTCTGTTACAATAGATTTGAAAATTTGTAGGTTTCAAAAGATTTTGTCAGATTTTTAAGAAAAAATTTAAAAAATTTATCAGCGGTAACGCTCCTCACGATACACATTTTGTTAACAGAGGAGTTAAATAATGTGAACCATTTCATTTGTGGTACTTAACCACATGTGAGACAAATTAAGCTGCTGGGTTAGAGCGACTAATTCATTCCAAAGAGGCATTTTGCTATTAATGTTAATGACTTCCACAAAAAATTCTTGCCCTTTGATCGATTTTGTGTCCTAAGAAATATTGCTTTAATAATCTTAATATTATTAATAATTTGCATGAAAATTTTTAATTAAAATTTATCGACTTCAACAATTTAGTTATTATTTCTGCTCTTTAAAATCTTTCTTAATTTAACAACTTGAAAATCGTGTTTTGTAATTCTTTAATAAATATATAATTTCTTTAATTAATATTTTAATCCAATAAACAGTTATTGTGTAAATATTCTCTTAACTACATGCAGATTCATTAAAAATCTTTGCCAACCTTGAGTACGTACTTTTCCATTAATATGAATTAATTTAAGAACTTGCATTAAATAATTCAACAAGTTTGTCATTAATCTTATGTTTTTCTATATTAAAAACAAAATTTGTTTCCACTTAATATTATTGAATATTTATAGCTAAATTTGATTTTTTTTATTTCCTTTTTAAAACTCATTTGGCACACGTTTTTTATGTGAGTATTTCAAGCTAAACCTTACATTTCATTCAAATTTCTATGACATGGGCATATGTAAATAATTTGCAATGTGTTGCCTACTTTTAGGAGCACACTGTTACATTTTAGTGTCGCAGTAGAAGAAATTTTATATTTTCTTTTTGGAAATGACACGACAAACTTATTCGCTTTTTGAAAAGGATATGGTTTTTGTCTGCAGGTAATGATTTAATTACAAGTTTCCATAACTTCATATCATATCTCATGTAGAAAGGCCCTAACTCGTATATATGTAAGTTTACAGGAGAAGGTAAAAACATAATAGAAACTGTATTTATCACAATGTAATTAATAAAAAAGCAAATGCTTAGAAAACCGTTATTTTTGATACTATTGCATTCAAATTTTGTGATAAAGTGTATCTGTGTGAAATGTATAGGAATCACGAAAAATTTAAATTTCTTAAAAATTCGATTTAGGGCCTTTCTACATGGGACCAGCGATATTAAATTTGACAAACGAAATTTTCATTTTAAAATAAATTTGCTTTAAATATGTAAAACATTGATAAATAAATGATGATAACTGTTTTAATATTTTACAATAACATTTTAGAAAATAAGTATTAAATATATTTAAATATTCACAATTACACTTAAATTCTAACATCCAGGAAGGAAGGACTGTTTGCTTTTTTCTGTCCAGAGGTTTGTAAATAAAGCGCTTAAATTAGTTACTGTAATTTTAACTAAAAGTTTTATGTTTCACATTTTGTAATTGAAAATTACAATGTCATTTATATTGCTATTTAATGTCAACAACTCAGATTGTATTTTAAAAAAATATATAGAAGAGATTAAATAAACCCATATAAGTATTACAATAAGATACATTGTGCCACATGTTGCAAAAGCTCATAGAAAGCAGACGGATGCAAACAATGCTTAAATTGCATTAACTTTCTATATACGAGAGTAAGCAAAAAAGTCTCTTAAAAAAGAAGTCTCATAAAAATCAAGACATTATTTTCATAGTCCGATTTAAAAAATCGCTTTGTTGAAGATATTTAATTTTTTTATTATTTGAAAAATTATATAAAATTTCTGACTTAACATTCGGAGGTGAAATATCTGATGTCTGTTGGTGTTTTTTGGCACACATATTTCCGAGTTGTCAGACTGTTTCTGACCAGCTATTTCTGCAAATTTTTTTACAGACAGATATAATTCAAAAAAATCGGCACATCGTCTGTAGAAGTTTCACAAAGAATTCAGAACATTTTTTAAATGAAAGCAAATAAATATTCGGCATCTAAATAATTTGCAACTTAAAAAACATCAATCATGTCTTTTATATAATGAAACTATTGCTCGGGTTGCTTCAGTAACTACCTAACATTTATGTAAAAATCAAGTGTCGATTAAAACTAGTGTGCAAAAGTTTCGTTTATATTTTTATACCACTTCGAAAGAAGTATCATTAAGAAATCTTTAAAATTTATACCACAAAAGACATAAGATTATATTGAAAACAAAAGTTTTTTGCATGACTACAACCGCCTTTTAACTTTTAGAAATAGGTCATTCATGCAATTTGTCTTGTCCCAAAGGCTTTTTACCAGTTTTAAAGTGTGCTTGTTCTACATTTTTATTTATATATATTTTTTTATAAGACTCTGGAATCAAGTAATGCAATATAAAGACACGTTTTCATCTATGTCTGGTAGCTGCTGTATAAAATTTGGTACTCAATTGATTGTTAAAAGTTCGTCTTCTGTCAAAATCCAAACTAAATTTAGCAGAAACTTTTACACTGTTTCTTATGCTGGTAGACGTTTTCACAATAAAAGCAGAATATTTTTTGGAAAGATAGATTTAGCCATTCTAATAGTTATTTCACTTCGCCGGCGAATATGCTATGAAGAAGCACCGACGAAAAAATATCGAATATGTTTTGATCAACACTGTGGATGTATTAATAAAATATCAAAATGAACATTTGTTGACTTTATTACTTCATCCAACTACGCTGTTGGTATATAAAAGCAAAGGGAATGGTGCAAAATGCACAAAATTCTCCAACTACTGATTTTCTAATTCTACATTGTTTGTATTCTACTGAAGATTATGCATAAAACTTTGATGAAAATAACAATGTTAAATGTTGAGTACGTGTTGTTTTAAAGGAGTAGGTAGCAAGCCAGAGTCCGCTAGTCAGCCAGCTGGCAATCTATTATAATCCAGCTAAAAGCTTTTATTAAAACATTTTAGTAGAAAATGGTTTTTCCAAAAGTAAAATAAAATTCAATAATTTTTCAAATTTCTACATACATACATACGAGTACATATGTATGCAACTATTTTATGACAATAATATCAAATAATTTTTCGGTATTAGCTATTTAAAAATAATTTACATAAATTTAACACAATAATTTACTTAAAAACTGTTGATAAAAATTTTAGTCTTCTAACTGCTCTGCTGTTGCATGTCTGCATGTGCATTGAAAATATTAATGAAATTCTGCATAAATTATCTTACATACACATGTACCCGCTGTAGAGCACAGATTAAATTTAAATTGACACGTGAATATTAACATACAATAATATCTTTAAAATACATATGGGCGTTTCATAGCCACTCGAGGTAACTGACATTTGGGAAATGTTAATTTAGGGATTTTTTTTTTTTTTTGTTAAATCTTATAGAAAGAGGGAAGCATAAAACTTGCATGCCAGTCTTACCATGACTAGTTTAGCCTGACTAAGCCTTAACTCGATTTTTCTAAAAAAAAATATGTTATGCCAGTTGGTCAATAAAGTGACGTTATGTGAGTTAAATTAATTTATCTTTGCTTCTATCAACTTTCTTAAAACAATTTTTTTGCTTTTAATTGAACAGTTTCTTTAAGTAAACAGGAAGCCATTTATTTGATTGAATACGAAAGAAGTCAAATAAAAAATATTAGCAAACAAAAAATATTTCAGCCCACAAGTATGCAAACATTTTTCCACATGCAAAAATGTGCAAAAAAAATTCTTTGAAAACTCTCATTTCAATACAAATAAGGTTTCTTAAGTTTTAAAATAAATTGTATATTTTATGGCATTTTAAAAACAATAACTAAATAATAATTTATTTTTAAAACTTTGTTTAATATTTCACTTAAATGTTAGCGAGCATTAGAAAAGGTAATAAGTAAAATTTTAAATTTTTTTGGAACATATATTTTCCTATAAGAAATACACGTTCTTTCAGGATTTTATTATTATCTTATTTGAAAATGATTTTTTCATTTTTATAAAATGTATTTCTGTAATTTGAAATTTGTTAATACTGCCATTTTGCAAATATTTTTTAGAAGGTACTTTTTAAAACGAGTTTAAAAATAAGTGGCTCAGTATTAAATTAAAACAATGCTATGACATAAACCTACGAATTATGTTTTTATGTTGAAATTCATTCTTTTTAACAATATGCACAGTTTGACCTTTGATTTTGTTTTTTTCATACACCAAAATCAAAAAATTTTCTTTATAAATTTGTTTTTATATTTTCCCACAAAAACAATACACAGCTGATCAGAGTTGGATAATCTACATAATTGTATTTTGTTAAGGCCAGGATGCACTTTCATGCTCAGTCGTACGAACTGTCACTGTCACTGTGTGCTTAAAAAGTATGATAGTGTGGATTAAAAGAGTATGTGTGTGACAGACTTTTTGACAGATCTGTGCGATTTTATATCTTTAGAAATAATTCATAAAATAGTTTCCTCTATGCGATCAGAGTTAATTTTTTTAAGATGAGGGTAAAGTTCGTAAAAATGAGAGCAATCATAATTTTCTCTCATAAAGCGACAAAATTATATAAAAGTACGGGAACACAAAATTTAAATTTCAAACTCAAAACAAAAACTTAAAATATTTTGACTGTTTGAATAAGAAAAATTAATTTCAATAAATCAGCAAAAATAAATTTTCACAAATTTCAATAACTTGCACGAAGAAAAAGTAGAGCTGTTTCGTGCAAGACGTAGAAGAATTTTATTCTCTCAAAACCGCTCTCTTTTACCCAATTTTGAAGTAAGGGAACAATTTTCACGCAAATTTGGATCCAACGGGATACCAAAGTACAGCAAAGAAACAGACCTATTGTGAGCAAACATTTTCTTTACTTTAGGTGTTACGCAGTTAAAGATGGTTCAACTTAAATGTACTTTATTTTTGACATTAATATCAAAACAGCTTTTTAAATTAAAGTAGTTTCTAAAAGACCTGATTGTGGGCCTATGTTTCTAAAGGGTATGTTTTCTAAATAATAATTTTTCTTTGGTAAAATATCTGAAAAAAAAATTTTTTTTTCAAATGACTTTTCAAAAACTGACCATTTCGAAAATAAAATGTTTTATAAGGTTTTTAGTATTCTAATCTACATTCCGGGAAGGGTGACATTTTTAAACAATTATTCCAAATACAAATTTATTGTTTTATAATCATACCTCCGATGGAAATAGAATTCATGCTGGTTTGCTTGAGTTAACACGCAGTGACCTGTGCAAACGCAAACACGATGAGAAATTGTGTTATTTTTAAGTTCTAATAAACCAAGAAGTCCTAAGCAATTCTCAAATGTATTGTTCTCTCTAGACACCTCATTACAAGTGTTATTTAATACTGTTTTAATTTAATTCAATTTAATTTGCACTTGTCACAGCAAGTGTACTTAACCACACTTGCATCTGAAGTGAAATAATACAAATACAAAATCTTTAAAATATTCAATGTCTAGAAACCACATTAATAAATTGACCAAATTTAATTTTCAATTTATAAAGCTTGTAACCAAACTGAAATGACAACAAAAAGAAATATTTAAAATATTGGTTTACTTATTAATGTCAACGACAATTGAATTTAATGAAATGTTGCTTTAAAGCGGTTTAAACAATAACTGATTGTGTACATCAAGGAGTTCACATTGAGGTTATGTTGATTTAATTTTGTTTCACATTGAGGTTATATTGATTTAATTTAGTTTATGATAGCAATTTATAATGCATATACGGGTGACGTGTATATGCAAATAATATAATTATTTTAAAAATAATTTATATTGGCAGGTAAAAATATTATTTCATCAATATTCATCGTTTTAATGCGGCTCAAAAAAAAAAGATAAACAAACATAAATTAATAATATAAAACCAATGCTCTGTATTCGTACAGTTTTTAATGATGTTATTATTAACCAAGATTATTCAAGCGAATCACCTGCATTCTTTTTAATAATTAATTTTTTAATTAAAATATTAATTAAGTAAGTAAATTCACTTTAATTAAGTATTGCAAACTTAAGTAAATAAACATTAAAAATACCATTTGACTTATTTTAAATACGATTGCAATAGTATTAAAAAGTTCTTTGAAACAAAATTTCTTTTTCATTTACATTCTTAACAACTGTATTGAGATCGTACATAATACATTGATTTTCAAAGGACTATAAATTTTTGTTTTATTGTCTTCACGGTCTATCGTATAGAAAAAATCCTTATGAAAGATATAATGCACAAAGTTTTTACATTTAAGGCACAGAGAAAAAAAGAGTTTAACATTCTCAAACATTGCCGTATAAGTACTTAACTGACTTGAGTTCAAGTGTAGTTGCAACAAAAGCACTTATTTACCAATACAACATGCTGCTTCTTGAGCTGCTAAATAAACTGGATAAAAACGAAAAATTAAAAAAAAAAACTTAAAATCTAAAAGAAGAGAAAAATAAAACAAATTCTTAATAATGTCACAAGCACTTTGGTAAGAAATATTTCGGATTATATATACATCAATAAATATTTTTTTGTTTTAAATTAAGATTTGCAACAGGGATGGGAAACGAAATTTTATAATTAAAATTTTTTATGTGAATAAAGATCGAATTAAAGCATTATTTTATTCTTTCTTTTATCCATTATACATTAAATATATACTTTTCAATACTATTTGCACTAAAAAAGTATGTCATAATTTGTTATTTTATCTAGCAAAACAACACGATCTGTTACAAGCAGTGTTGCCATTTTTTTGAGCTTATAAAAAATACGTAATATTAGTTTAAAAAAACTGTTTCATAAATATTAAGTGCGTAACTAGGGTCTCTAAATCTTTTAAAAACTTTTTGAACTGCAGAAAAATTAATTTAAAAATTGACAAGAAGCTTCAAAAATAGATATGTTTTCTGGAAGCTAATCAAGCATTTCTTTTACCAACATTTTTAAATATAAAAAACAACATTCTTTTTAAATTTAGCATTTTAAATACCGCCAAGAATCTCGCCTTTTGCCATATTATAATTTTTTTATCACCAAAACTTATTTTCTATCGCCACGTTTGGCGAGAAATCGAAATAGCTGACAACACTGGTTACAAGCAGCAATTATGAAAAGAGCGGGTATTGTGTTAAATTGTTACTCAAGATCTATAAACTAAAAGACCGAATCTAAAGTTAAGCATTCGAAAAGTATAAAATAAAGCTTTTAAAAGTTTTAGAGTTCGGTTCACAAATATTGAAATAACAAATTACAACAATAAAGTTCAAATTGTAGAGAAATAAATATATTTGTTTTAATTTTCGGAGGACTTCCGCTCAGTAAAGTCGATTTAGATGTTTGTAGTCAAATCTAGGTGTTTTTTTTTTTCAAAATAAAATATATATCAAGAAATCATTCTTTACCTCCACTTATAAATAGTAAAGTAATTATATAGTATAATTTTAGAAAGTGCAATAAGCAAAAGCCAATTTATAAACAAATAATTTTAATGCTGCTAAAGTAAGTTCACGTAGTTTTAATTTCTAAATACTGCAATGCATCGTGCTAGTGTCTTTTTTTATTAAATATTTTTTCTCAATAACTTTAGATATTACAATATACGTACGTGAACTTAAGGTGAATTGAATAAAAATATTAATTTCGTTTCTATAGTAAAAGAGCTCATTAAAAATTTATTTCAAATCAAAAATATTGAAAAACAAGTACGAGTGTTATATTCGGCTATGCCGAATCTTACTTACCCTTCACCATCTATGTAAATCTAGTTTAGTGCAGTAACTCCAATCAGGGTCACCGAGATTTAAAATTAATAAAAAATAATAAAAAATATATGGTACTGCATATATATAATTTTACATAAAATGCCATCGGCTCTTAATGGGTTAAGCATTTTTAAAAAGAAATTTAGTATTTCCTTAAAGATCTCTTTAAAAGATTTAAAATGACACCCATATTGATATTTAAAAAAAAATAGAAATTTTTAGAGACCCCCCCCGTAACTCGAAAAATATGGGCGAGCGCCAATTTTTCATTTGATGTTTTTTTCTTATTTTTTTATATCTCTATATTTATTTTTTTTGATTGGAGTTACTTTATTGTTCCAAATGACATATAAAAGTTAGAGGTAGGCGGTAGGCAGTAGAGGTAGGTTTTGTCTGCTCGAAGGACATGGACCAATCATGCCGATTTCCAATAACATCTGTTTTGACACTATGTCTGATCGATTGTCACATTTTTCCTCGGCAAACACGGACGGACAGACGGACATCGTTTAATCGACTTCGCTATGCATATGAAGCCAAATATATACTTATATATTCTTTATGGAGTGGAAAATGGATATTTTCGAAATTTACAGGGAAGGGTATAATAAACATTAATAAGTTCTGCAAATTTTTTAAGTTTTCCGCAAAGTATTAGTTTTGAAAGGTCTTAAAGAAGGGTTTTTACTTTTTCATTTACAGCAACTTTATTGATTTAAGAGCTCATTAAATTTAACTTCAATCAAAATTTGTGTAACTATGCCCTCGAATCCATTTCCAGAGCCTTCGTAGGAAAAGTTAATATTTTTTCATTTAATTCTCTTTACTTTTCTAAATTATTATTGTAAGTAAAAAATACAAATTCAGTCACAACATTGTATTTATTGCTATAGACGCTGCAGTAATTTTTTCCGATATTTTATATATCACATGACTTCAACTATTTTACCACACTTAAATTTTTATTTATTTATCACTGAAAACTGAAAAATTGTGTTTGCATTTTAAATGCCATGAACACTCCCAAATTTTTTCTTTTAAATTTCCAAGCTTTGTTAGTAGAAGTGTCTATTGGCAGCATAATATTTTAATTTTTTACTTCAATTTTTTTAATTAAAAAAATTGTCTCAACCAATTGAACGTTTAATGAGACATTTTGCATCAATTAATGGTTATATGGAATTACTGTACCGGACCGCTTTTGCTGCTACTTTCTCTGCATACAAACTTGGATAATGCATATACCCAGGGCAACGCTGCCAAAACTATAGAAAATTATGTCGTCTTAAAATGCACCACCCAATTTGTTGAACAAGCAATTAGTTTACTGTATCACAAAACAAATGGCTTCTATTAGTTTCAATGCCAGTAACTACGACATAAAACAAATTAATTATTTTAAATTATTTGTTTATTATTTATGTAGAATGGCTGTTTTCTGGAATATTTTAATGACTTTTTGCTTCTGAAAAATGCTAAAAAAATAAATGTTCTACAGAAATTTTCTATTTACTTCAAATTTATAAAAGCAATATTTTATGTCCTTTAATGGCTTAATTTTCTTTCCAAGCTATACAATTTATTAACAAAAATGAATTTAAAAAAAATTTTTATTTTTCTTTTAATTGCTAAACTATTCGTATGGTTTTGTTGTCTTTAAGCTTTCCTTTGACTTTAAATAATATATGTATCTTATTCAATGTTTTATTTAATTCGAAAGATTTTATGTATTCCTTAATTAAATAAGGAATTATTTTAATAGAAAATAGCTTGAACAAAATTGTATTATTTGAAGCCATTATTTCATCTTAAGAAACAACTGTAAGACTAATTAAATTACATGCTTTGTCCAGATTTATACCATACCATTAGACAAAACATAAGCAACAATAACTCCCCCATTAAACTCAAACCATGTAATATTGCTTACACCTCTTGCTTTACTTCACCACTTACATTTTATACTAGTTTCATGACTATTTTTAAATTTATATCTGCCCTTTTCAGGGCAGATACGATAAATAAAGCTTTTTTGTGATTACTTCCTATTTCCAAAATTTGTAGTCCACAAATTCTTTAAGAATACAAATGGAGGGACTCTTCTGCCAATAAAATGATCAAAGAACAAAGAATATCATCATATGATCAGGGACGGATATGCCCTAAAATGTATTTTTATAATTTTTTTATACATTTAGAACTTGTCCCACGATATCGCAAGTGTTCGTTCGTTCGCACAATTACATTCAAAATAAAAAAAAATTCTAAAAAATTGTTTTTGTTTTACATGTAACTATGCGAACGAACGATCGATTGCGACATCGTGGGACTGGCAGTTAAGTTATCATCCATCTACCACAAAAAAGTTAATAACAATTTTTAAATTCAAGGACCTTCCAACGCATCAGTTTTGGTTTTTTAAATTTTTTTTAGGGCTTTTATCTATTCTATAGAATTTTTAATAGAATTTGCATTTTGTTCAAGGTCGATAAAAAATATATTCGTCTTTCAAAAAAATAGTTTTTATTTTTTCTGATGATCTGGCTTGATTAAAATGCGTACAGAAAACAAAAATATACAATGTTTACATTGTGACCAATCGAGTCTTAGAGCGTCAGAAATTCTACTAATATTTCCTAAAACCATATGTTTACGCTATAAAAAGGAAGATTATTATGGAGAGAGTAAATGAAAAGCAATGAATAGAAAATGGTCACAGCAACAATTTTAAGCACAACAAACTAACCTTTAACAGTACTTAACAGTACTTAATAACATTTTCCCAGCAGCCCAAAAGGTTTTTTGGAATTCAAAATTACGTCTCTTGCAACACTTGCCACTCTGTCTCATATTCACGTCCCTTTTAACTATCTAAAAATCACGAATGATTACAATAGAAAGGCCACCGGAATGACTTTTTGTTAGTTATGAGTATTTAGCTGACATCCTGGCCCGACACGTATATTTTTAATTTACTGGCTACCAACTTGTTTTTCTAAGCAATTTAATATAAAATCACTGCAGGGTCTTTCTTTTATGTTTTCCCCACACAAAAATATGTATTGTGTAAAGTTTGTCCTTTGCAGTCGCCTACAACAAACAAACAAGAATATTCTTAAAATAAATAAGTGATGATAAATAAGAGAACATTATTTTGATAAATTTTGAATGAAAGTATATGCAAAATCTAGTTTGTATGCAAAAACAGTATAGTGTACAAAACGTAGATAGAAACCATTAAGGAACATTATTGTTTAACAAGTAAAATTGATAGAAAACTATATAATTAAATAAAAATAATTAAAAGAACAATAATAAAAAATAAATACATTTAATTAAATGAAACCCATTAAAAACAATTTTCGAGTTATAAAATTAAGATTAATTTTACTTAAAATTGAAATTAAATTTATTCTAAAAATTAACAAAACTGTTAGTAATTAGAGGAAATTAATTTCCAATGAAAAATGGAACAAAAAACTTTTAATACAGAATATAATCGAATCTTTTTTTTAATGCAAAATTTTCTATAAACACTGATGATAAACTTACATTTAGCATAAGTTAAAATGAAATTATTTTTATAAAATTAACTTAATGCCATTTAAACTCATTAATATTTGTTGAAAGAGAGAAGAAAATTATTTAATAAGTGAATTTTTTACATTTTTCCTTACATTTTGCACAAGCAATTAATGCCGCACACTTTTTTCACTATAGTGTGTCAAGCCTGAAAGTATGCCATCATTAAAACATGCTTTTACTTCATACTAATGCAGCACATATTCGGTTCATGCCCAGCAATTCAACACTTTTTGCCTTCATTAACTACTCGTCTCACTATTTAAAGCCATTCAAAAGCGATTTAAAACTTGAAATTTTCTTCCCAAAGCTAAAATGTTGATAAACATACTGCTTTTGAGAGTTTATTTGCATCTAGTTGGAAAAGCTTCATAAAAAGCAACCAAGAACTACTGGGTACTAACTAGCACTCATGTGTCAGAGGATGCAAATTATATTCTCAATTAAACAGTGAATAACTCTGAAAAGAATATGAAAATTAATTACACATACCCCTCATAGTTTAAAACGTCATGGGGGCACATTAGCTTCGCGCAATATTACACAGCTTTATTTAGTTGCACTTAAAAATTATTTTTTTGAACAGGATCTTTATTATTCGTTAAATATTTTATATAAAATAGTAGAAGTATAAACGATTTGTTAAGACTTAAAAGCAATCAGTTAAATTTCCCTAAAACAACTGCATTCTTATCAAACAAATTAAATTTTATTACAACATCCTCAAACTTAATTTACTTAATGCTTTTTGAATCATAAATCCATTATTTAAATGCTGAAATATCTTTTAATGTATGAACAGTTCATTTGCACATATTAAGTGCATCCATCCTTCACTGACCATTTCAATAATTATCAAGCAGAATATTAAACTAATTAGCCAACAGAGTGTTCTTCTTATTTCGTATTTTTCATTTCTCTATTGCAAGTGGGATTACTCGTTAATTACTTAACCTCCTGCACTTTGAGGGTTTAAGTGTACGAAATAACTGTCATTACAATAGCAACATATTGCAATAGTATACCTTAAATGGCAACGATTTACAGCAAGACAGACAACGAAAGGAATTTAATGACAAAAGAACATTTTCTGATTTTAAATCGGGTAATTGTTTTTAATATGATATTCTATAAGGAACATTTTCATTTTTGTAACTATTTAAGCTTAAGTACTTTTTTATTTATTTATTTTTCTTTATTAAATCAATATTTCTTAATTTGCTTGTGTACCATTATGGCTCAAATAATATAATAGTTTTAAAGGTAATTAAAAAGGATTTAAGGTACTTTACAAAAAGTTCCAAGGTACTTTGCAAAAAGAGGGAATATTTTGATTAGAAAGGTATTGGAAAAAAGCAATTTTTAAAAAGCCAGTTATTAAAATAATTTTTGAAATTAGTACGAGTATTTAGTAAAGGTACTTTGTTAAAAGTGTACTTATTATTAAAAGCTACTGTTTTAAAATGGGTACCTCGTTAAAAAGCATATTCCTTAATTTAAATTAAAACATATTTGAGGACGTATTCTCTGAAAAAAAATTATTTTTAAAAGATACATTTAATTTTTTTTAGATTTTATATATTTTTGTAAACCCTTCCTTTTTTTTTATGGTGCCTTATGCAAAGGTTAGTTCAAGTATAAAAAACTTTTTTTGAACATATTTTCTTAAAATGGTCCTTCTTAAAAAAAAAGTAAATTTTTTTTGTAAAATTAAAATTTTTCCTAAATACTTGTATATCGTCAAATGTATTTTTTATTAAGATTTTTATAAGTTATTATTGTTGTATAATAGATTTTATTATAGAAAATTTCTTAAAAAATCACCTTAATGTCTGTAAATACATTTTGACTGGTAGTTTTATTAACTTACTGATATATTGCTCATTTACTTCGAAAACGTCGTAACTCAAAAAAAATATTTCGAGATAATCGCGGTTTAAGTTTTTGACTCGTTCTCACTATCGAGAAAAATATCAGACTGTTTAAGTTCCCACTACAATTAGTAAAATGATTCATAAATAAAAAAATCATTTAAAAAAATTTTCAAGAATTATATATTAAAGGGAAGGTCTTGGACAAACTATGTGGGATGTTTAAATTATGACATTATTGCTGTAAAAATATTTCCGATATTGTGTCCTAAACTAAAATGTGTCGTTTTTTTGTGAAAAGAAAAAACGGAGTTTTACTTAATAATATTTTTCATCAACACAGTCATTACTCAAAAAAATAGATTATGTATAAAATACCGATGCATTTTAAAAATAAATCTTTTTTCATGTACACAGTGACAAAACGAAATGTGACGATGTTTTAGAAAGCGACATGATTTTTCGTTATGAAATTTACTCTTAAACTCCAACTGTATCGTTATTATTGAAAAACGAAATTTCCAAACGTGAAGTGAAATAACGACTTATTCTCCTAAAACGTGGAAAGCACAAAACACATTAAGACACATTACACAATATAAAGCATAAAATGGCGAACAATTCTGAATGATTAACTCAAAAATTTTAAATTTTGACTTATGACATTCTAGAAGTAAATGAGCAATGTATACTTATAACCCTTTATTTTTGTGTTTCATATTAAAAAAGTCAATAAAGAAGAATCAAATAATATTAATATAAAAAACAAAATTAAAATCAACAACAAATTTCTATGATTTTAAGTGTAAACTGCTTTTACAGTTTAGATTTCGCAGAGAAAAAATAAAAATATAAAGGAAATGAAATGAAATCATAAACATATAAAGAACTAGTGTGCATGTAGGAGATATAATAGCTGCTATAAAATAAAAAAAAATGTGCTGATTTTCAAAGAAAAACTTAATCATATGCATTTTCACGTTAAAAACCGCAAACGGTTTTTTCTGTGTTTAAACCTTGTCGATGAAGTGAGCTCTTTAATAATAAAACTGCGAATAAATCTACACACTGGCATTGTTTTATTACTGGGGAAATATATTGTTAAGAAGAATTAATTATTAAATAATTAATTAATGTTTAAGTTTAAATCCACAACTCTTACTCTTCATTTTATTTAATTTTTTATATTTTTTACCACAAAAAGTGGATATATCTAAGTTTGTCATTCCGTGTGTAATTTCCACAATATGCATTTTCGGCCCCATAAAGTATATTCTGACTTCATATAAATAGCGAAGTCGATTGAGCGATGTCCGTTTATCCGTCCGTTTTAGTGTCAAAAGAGGTGCTACTGGATATCAGCGTGATCGGTCGATGTCATTCGAGGCAGAAGACAAAACACACCGCCTACCTCTATTTTTCATGTCATTTGGAACAATGAAGCAATAAAGAATTAAAAAAATAAGAACAAAAAAAAAACATAAAGTGAAAAAATTGCCGAAAAACTGACGCCCGTATTTTCCGAGTTGCGGGGCTCTAAAATTTTCTAATTTTTTAAAATATCAATATGGGTATAGTTTTAAAGCTTTTGAAAAGATCTTTCAAAAAATACTAAAATTTTTAAAAAATGCTTAACCCACTTAGAGCCGATGGCATTTTTTTGTAAAATATTTTTTATTTTAAATAATTCCTAAAGAAAAATTCGCCACTATTTTTAAAGGCTTTGAAATTGAAACAAACTTAATTATTTTCTACAGAGTAATTCTATTAATGAAAACAATTGTTTATAAAACATAGTTTTATTTTCTGCTCAAAGCTTTTTACGGTTATTTAATACAGTTTCGTATATCTTTGTTTTTATCATTTACAAATATCTTTCAGTTTTAAATATATAAATATTTTCTTTTGTATTCCTATAATACATATCCTGTCACACGTGTATTTGAAATTAAAAAGGCAACATACAAAAAGGTTTAATATGAACGAAAGCTTAACGATTTAAAAAGAAAACAAGTTCGAAATTGTTATCAATACGATTCATTAAACAAATAAAAGAATGCAGGAAGGATTATATTTCATTTTGTAGCAAAAAAAAAAAAAAATATTTTAAGATACAAAATATGGGAAAGAAAGTAAAAGCTATTTTTAAAATTAATAGGTTTAGGTACAAAATGAAAAAGAACAGCCTCATAGGTGGCCAACCTCAAGATTGATAGAATAATATGCTCCCTATTAATCTGTCAAGGTGCTTAAGTAGGATTATATTAAAATGGTCTTTTCTTAAAGTTATTTTGTTAAAGTTCCTTTACCAAAAGTACCTTTTTGAAAAGAATCTTTTACAAAAGAAACTTTTTCATCAATGATATAAACCGTAAATACTTTAATATCATCATTAAAATCACCCATGTAGTTTTAAGTAACTGACGAGTTTAAGTGCGAGTAGTAGTTTGGGTCACTTGTGTATGTCTACAGCAGTTTTCAGTCACGATATTAATGAACTTCTTTGAAAACAAACTGTTGACGAAACTTAGATTTCAAGAAAATAAATATAATAAGCGCAGGATATTGTTGAACAAATAAGTCTTATTAACAAACAAAAACGCTCCTATTTAGCTCTTTTACAGATAGTATATTTAAAAAAAATGAAAAAATAGGTTTTGTTTGCAAATAGTACTTTTTCATTAAAAGTACCTTTTTAAAAAGTACTTCAAATATATTGTCAAATAGTTTTTTATGTTGAATGTTGTTCATTCTTTTTGCTGCAATGTTAGTTTAAGTTAAAAATTGTCTGAATAATTTAAAATTTAATTACTTTTTTGTCACCCACTTCATCAAATGAAATTTCTTTCGATATTTAATACCAAATTTGACATGCTTTTATAAATATCCAGCATCATAATTGTGTTTGTTGTTATTATCATTTGGCATTTGATATTAAAATCTGTTTTTCATTTTATATATTTTTTCCTTCACTCCGCCATGTATATTAAAATTCGTCTTTGCTGCTGTTGTGTTTTTTTTTTTTTTTTTTGCTTATCAATTTAGAACATTGATATTTGTGTTCACCGCAAATTTAACATTTCTGTCAGAGTAAAAATATATTTTGTGTCGATTTTGTCAAACATGTACGTTTAAACACAAACATGTTTAATTTCATGTTACACGTTATGGTTTTAATTGTTTAAAAGCTACATTGAAAAAATGTTTTCTATGATATTGATTGCCAAAGGATTTACCTAGAGAAAAATTTTTGTAAAAATCATTTTTAAATAAAAGTTTCAAATTTTTTCTTGACTCCATAAAATGTTCGTAATTTTTTTTTATAATTTTTTTAATTATATTTATTATTTTTATAGTTTTTTTTTATCCATATAATTTTAGAGCTTTTTACATTTAAAAATCTTTGAGTGTAAAGAGTTTTTTTGATTTTAATTAAATCAAGTATTTATTTTCATACGTTAAACTATTTACAAGCATGAACATGGAACGATGACATCGATTTAATTGATGACATTGATGCGATGTGGAAAAATGTATCACAGAAATAAAAATGTCGTGGAATTCAATTGAGAGCATAAAAGAAAAAATTTTAAAAGGTAAAACTCATGTGTTGCTTTGATTTAATTTGTTTCAATATCGCTTTTGAATAAAACATTATTTGTTTTGTGAAATTGTTTATAAGTTTACATTCCCGCTGCTGTAGTTTTTGTTACAAAAAGTCATGCAAACTTCAAATAACAATTATTCATGCTTTTTGTTATTATTGTTATAATAAACAATGATTTATTCGAGTATAGCGATATTTACATCCCCATAGGAATGTTGTTACTTATTTACATAAACATTTTCTTGAATATGAAATAAAGACTGGTAAATTTTAAGGGCCATTGTTGACTTTGATTAAACCACAAATTACTTTGGAAATTATTGTCATCTCTTTTTTATTTAGAAAATATTGGTATGGTTTAGTTATGTATGGAACAAAATGTCTGACAATTGGGCGCTGCGACCTCGGCGACACACCTTCATCCGATGCTCCACATTTTTCGATTACGCTGAGGCATAATCGATGTTCAATGCCGTTAACCCCAAAGAAATAAGTCCAACGGAGTCAAATCACATCATCTTGCCGGCCAATCGACATCGCCACCACATGAGATAGAACGGCCATTGAATTTGTCGCGCAAAAGAGTCATGTTCGTTAGCTGTGTGGCAAGTGGCCCCGTCGTGGTGAAACCACATATCGTGCACATTTTTTTCTTTTAATGCGGGCCATAAAAAGTTCGTTATTATCTCACGAAAGCGAACACCATTTACAGTATCTGCCTGACGGCTCTTCATCCACACTATCGCAAATAGTAGCAATATTTTCTGCAGTACGAGCTGTACGAACGCGCACTGATGTTTTCACATCTCCTACAAATCCGGGTTGCTTAAAATTTTGCACGATTTTTCGGATTGTACGCACATTTGGACGCTTAAATTGACCGGAAAAATCACGAAGTGTACGATATGCATTTAGATTTGAACGACCATTATTAAAATAAGCCAAAATAATTTTAACGCATTCTCGATTGCATATCTTTCCATGGTTCAAATTGAGTTAGTCTAAGATTGAGAAATGTCAAATTAAATGCAGTAAGAAACTTGAAGTTTAGGTGTGGTTCACATTCCCCATCGGCCCTTCAAATTTAACTACCCGATAAAATGCATTAAACTTCTTTTTAATAGTAAATCTTTAACAAGTTTTTAACCATGAGAAAAGTTGTTGTTTTTTAACTAAAGGACACTAATATTTATTCTAAAAATATTTAATATTTGCATTCGTAAGTGTACAGCAAATATACTTTTGTATTTATTCAATTAAAAGCACTTCTCTTCGGGCAGTTGTTTACGTTTTCCATTATTCGTTGGAATTGACCATATTCAAGTTAATTGACTTATGTCGTGTTTGTTTAACAAAATCTCAGTATAGTAAACAAAGAAAATTCTTAGAAAGTCCTTAATATGATTTTATTAAATATTAAATTGCGTTTTAAAGGCCATCAACAATAAATTTTATTTAATGTTTATTTAGTTTACACATGAAAAAATATATGGCTTTTGGGCACAATACTTAAATACTTAACTTAAAATAATTTAGAGAAGAATTTTAAACAAGTAAGAGTGCTATATTCGGCAATTCCGAATCTTAATAACCTTAACCATCTATGTAAATCTAGTTTAGTGAAGTGGTTAGTTAGTTAGTTGGGAGTGGCAGCCTCTCGCGACGAAGCTCACTTGAGCACAATCGAATGGCCCGTTGTGATACTACAAGGAAAGCGGCGCGACTCCCCTTACCCAGCCTAGAACCATGAAGATTCACGGATGAATTTTGCTATGTCCCCTATAGAGTGAGATGATAGCTCCGTGAGAGTTCCAAAGAAAGGAGAGCCCAGAATTCTTAGTCTTCTTCGAGCTAGGGATGGGCAGTGGCACAGGAGGTTCAGTACGGTCTCTTCCTGTTGCTCTGAGCCACAGCTGCGACAGAAATCATTAAAGGGCAGACCAAGTCTTTCAGCTTGCCTGCCGATTAGACAGTGTCCAGTAAGTACCGAGACCGTGATACTTATGGATTTTCTATCTAGTCTGAGCAGCTGCCTTGTCCGCTTGAGGTCCAGTGTAGTCCACAGTTGCCTAGAGACATAACAGGAACTTTCCTCTACCCATAATTTGCGAGCCAAATTGAGGTAGTAGTTTTTTATGGCCATTTTTACCGTTGCCAAAGGAATTCCAACATCTGGTAGCGAGGAGACGTTAGGAAGCAATGTGCCTTGTTTAGCAAGATCATCGGCCTCACAGTTACCCTGGATATCCCTGTGACCAGGGACCCAAATCAGGTCAATCTGTGATCGCTCCCATAGAGTGTTAAGTAATGAGCGACAACGCAGGACTAGCTTAGATGTACTGTATGCACCAGCAAGCGCCCTGATTGCTGCCTGACTGTCTGAAAATATTCGAATAGCAAGGCCAGAAATATCGTCCCTAAACGCTATTTCGGATGTTTTCAGAATGGCCATTACCTCGGCTTGAAAGACGCTACAGTAGTCAGGAAGTCTAAGGGAGAGTCTTAGTCCAAGGCTATTGGAGAAGATTCCGCAACCGACTCTGTCGTCAAGTTTCGAGCCATCGGTGTAGATGTCAACCGTACCACTCACAACCACATCGTTACGGACCCATATCTCCCCACTCGGAATATGGTCTGATATCCGTGGTCCAGAGCGGGAGTAGAAGAGGTGTAATCCACCATAGACGGCAGTGGTACATCCCAATCGATAATCTTAGAGTGCCCTATATCCAGCCTGAGCCAGTGTGAGAGGGCATTAAGTCTGGCTGCACAGCATTTAGCCTGTTGCAATACCAGAAGTTTGGTGGGTAACCAGTGGAGAAGAGCATACAGAGCCTTTGTCGAAGAAGTTCGGAGAGCCCCAGTAATCAAAATGGCGGCTGTCCTCCTGACTTTATCAAGAGGCTTTTGGTAGACCGTTTTTTCGAGAGCGGGCCACCAAAAAAACAGCACCATAAAGAATATTTGGCTCTATAACTGCCTTGTAGAGCCAGGAGATGATCCGAGGCTGAAGGCCCCATCTTGGTCCTAGAATTTTGGGGTCAAGTATCACCCCAAGGTATTTCACACCTTTCAGCCTAGGTGCAGTAAAAATCGGGATCTTGTATCTCCGTGTGAAGAGCATAACCTCCGTTTTGCCGGGGTTTACATCAAGACCAAACTCGTAGCACCATTGAGACAGAACATTGAGCGAAAAGTTCACCCGTTCTGTAAGTGTTGTCAGGTATTTTCCAGAGACTGGTCCAGTCGCCGTAGCAGCGTATTGACTGCCAGATTCCAGACGAGGGGAGACAAAACACCACCTTGTGGAGTGCCTCTTTTCACTACTCTTACAACGTGATCATTTCCTAAGGTGGACGTGATGATACGTGTCCTCAGTAGTTGCGCAATGAATCCCACCAGATTTGCATCAAGATCCAAGAGGGCCTTTAAAACGGTATTGGGGCAGACGTTATTGAAAGCTCCTTCTATGTCAAGAAACACTGCAAGCGTAAATTCCTTATTTGAAAGGGACTTTTCAACATCGGATATTAACACGTGCAACGCTGTTTCCACAGATTTCCCTTTCGTATAGGCGTGCTGCGAGCTAGAAATAAGCGCGGGGTTTATTAGTGAAGTAACTCCAATCAAAAAAGCAAATATTGGGGTGACAAGGACTTAAGAAATAAAAAAAAATAAAAAAATACATATAAAATTACATGGGCTCTTCAGAGCTCCGTAGCTCGGTAAATGTCTTTTTTCTTATGTTTTGTTCTTTATCGCCCTATATACATATATATATACATTTTAATGGAGTTATTTTATTTTTCGAAATGACATGAAAAAATTAGAGGACATCGATCGATCATGCTGATTTCCAATAGCACCTCTTTCGACACTATCTGATCGATTGACATATTTTTTTACACTAACAAGGACGGACAGACCAACATAAGGACATCGCTCAATCGAGTTCGCTATGCATAGGAAGTCAGAATATATGTGGTAAATGGAGAAAAGTAAGATGTGAATGGAAACTACTGCGGTGAATCTTTACCTTTCCAATCACGAAAGGAGAGCCCTGGCAAGAACTATAGAGAATAGAACAAAATAGAGAAAAATGTTACAGCAACATTATTTGCTAAAATAACTCCAGAGAGAAGATATTAAAGAGCAAAACCACTGACTGTCGCAGTTCTTCAGGCCAAAAAACTATTAAAGGTATCGCAAGCTTAAGACTGCTTTTATGTTGAGAACTACAGGCAAACATATATTAAAAGAGAAAGCTTTTGATAACTACCATTCAGAGCTGTAACAAATTGCAATCGATTGAATGGCATGATTTAAATTTAATGGTTGCTATTTTTTTTTCAATAATTTAAATTGCAGTCCAACACAGTAATTAAAATCACATTTAAATGAGAATGAAACTCTTTCTTCTAGAAATAAAGTTGACAGCAAGATGAGAGGTGTTGAAGTGTATTTTTCAAATAAAGATGTTTAATGATTTTAAAACTTTTACCTTGTAGCAGAATCAATTTAAAGACATGCTTGCCTTGAATTAACCCTTTATTTTGTTTTTAGGTAAAATTTAAATTTCAGGAAATTTCACACAAAATGACAACTTAATTTTATTTATTCTTGCCCCATTGCTGAAAGCTTTATAGTTTCACATTTTTGTTGTATTTTGACAATGACAGAAACATCACTTCAGTATTGAAAAACTGTGACACTCAATTATCACCATAAACATATTTCGAGGAAATTACGTTATTGTATTTCATAATGTTTTTTTTATATTATTAAACAAAATTTTTCCATTTAGCTGCTGAGTTATTATTTGAAATTTTATTTATTTTTAGTTTAAAAAAAATATTGTTATTTAAAAAAAAAGAATTTAAAAAATATATCGAGCAATTAATAAAATAAATTCCTTATAATATATATATTTTATTAACAAAAAAGAGGCAAATTTAATTTCTTTGCCCTAAAAGGGAAATTAGTATAAAAGTAAAAAGTAACAAATTACAAACATATGCTGGAAAATTTGTCATGTTTGCTGTAGAACAAAAAAAAAAAACAATAACACACCTCTAACATAAAAGCATGTAACAAAAAAATTAAACGATATTTTACACAGCTTCCAGCACACATTTAAAAGCTAAACATCTAACCAAACCAGCAGGGAATAGGAAAATATTGAAAAGAAATTGTGGACAAAATTGTTGCAAAACTAAATGACCACTCAAGTGTGTACAAATTTAACAAATATAAACCCTAAAACCTAAATTACAGATGTGGCAAAATAAAGAATAGAACCATAAAGAACAAAAGTAAATTTGAAAAGTATGAAATAGAAAATAAAAGTTAAAAACTTTACACAAATCAAACACGACTTTTTTTACAGTTACAGCTACAAGTTATTAAATGTTTAGATCTATAAAAGGAAAGACAGAAATAAAAAAGAAAAAATTAAATAACTTGTTAGAAAATAAATAAGTCAGCATGTTTGGTATTTAATTAGCCAACAATTAGAAAAGCAAGACATTTCAAAACTCTTTTAATTTCTTGAACACTTTTCGTACCTTTACATGACTAAGAGTTTATGTTTTCGACAACAATGACGAAATTGTTAAAATTAAAATTCGCCTACTTGTATGCAAAAAAAAAATAACTTTATAAAGCCTGGGAATATGCTTTAAATTTGGTTAAAAAAAATTTATTTCTTGTTAGCAATCCATTTTATTTATCAATATTAAAGTTTTCTTCTTCTACAAATTCTAATTTCCTGTTATAGAATTGAAAACAGGAAATAGATTTATGTGACTTTGTTAAACAATTCAACAAAAAAATCTTACTTTAAATAAGACCCACAAAATTACAGGTCTATAAGTAAAACAAAAACATGTTACTTACCTTGATGAAAATATTTCTATAAATAAATTTTATTTGAATATTTGTCAAGTATCAAATAGCTAAAACTATGTTTTTAGAACTTAACCTGTATTTCATGATATCAATTTTATTTTTGCCTGCGGGGATGATTTTATTCAAATACAATTTAATACAAATTACAATTTCTTCTTTTGTGTGTTATTTTTGTACTGTATTTGACAAAGTGTTTCTTTACTCAGGTAGTAAAAATTTAATTAGAAAATGTAAGAAAATTTTCCTTTAAATATTTTACCTTAGATTTTTGTGCCCCGAATTTATATTTTTAGTTTATTTATTTGTTAATTACACGATGTTTGTAAATAGAAAAATAATACAAGAGAAAGATGTAACGAACTTGAAATTTTTTTTTTGTTTTTTTTTTTTTTTAATTTTGTAAATAAACTTTTCTTTCAATAAAATTAAAGTGTTATAATTTTAAATAAAAATTTAGGGACGAATAAATTTTTACAATATTTTAAACTTTATTTATATTTTTTAATGAGAGAAAATCTTGGGTAATTTGGTTTTACACAGAAAAATCCTTCATTTCGAAAGGTTATAAATAGAAAATTATTTTTTTTAATTATTTTAAATTATATTTAACTTTTAAATTATAACGTTTTTTTAAATTACACAAAAAATCGATTTTATTTAGATTTTTAAATTTATTTTCGTGTAACTTTTGTCAATAAACAAAAAGAAGTTTGAGAAAAAATTAGCTAGAAGCGGGAAGCTTCCGAGAAAAATTCATAATCTTGCAACGGGCTCATTTTTGTATGTAACCGAAGAATTGCAACGCCATCTCCCTAAACAGTACAGTATCCATACCTAAAATTCGTCTATACCTGTTTGGTAGATGTGTGCAGTTCCAATACAATTGGAAAATCAGAAAATTATGTCCATTATTTCAACAAATACTCTTACTGTCTAAGGCCATTTTCGAATAAGTATATCTTATAGATGCTTTCAGTTTAAAGTCGTATTACATCTTTTCCTTGAATTGTTTAATCACTCATTTCAGAGATGGCGTTGTTTCCTCATGATATGTATCTTTTTCACCTTTCGTAATATAAAACACTTAATTTATGAATGTATAAAGTGCTACTTTTACATTCCAGATGAACAATTTGTTTAAAAAATTTTTGGAAAAAAACTCACTTCTTTCCTTGAGTTATTTATGGAATACAATATCAGATAAATGTCCGCATCTGTTAGTCTCACAAATGCAAGTCCTTTTGAGCACATTTTTTTATTACATTCTCACACATTTCATGCGGTATTTCATTAATTTCATTACGAATATTTTGTTCGAGTTGCTCAAGCACTTCACAAAAAGAAGTCTGGAGCAGTATAATCGGGCGGCCGTGAAGGCCAATAAACGTCATAATTTCTTTAAATAACTTGTTGTGGAAAGACGTCTAGCAACAATTGCATTGTAATCCCGTTTGTATGCGATGTGGCAACGTCTTGTTGATGCCACATGTTAATCAAGCCCAAAGCATACAGTTTTCAATCATATCACGATATCGTTCAAAGAAGTAAGGTTCAATGACTCCTCCGGACCGAATTGCACACCAAACTATCACTTTTAATGGATGCACTGGCGACTGATGAATAATTTGAGGGTTTTTCATTTCCCATAACCGACTATTCTTTTTATACACATATCCATCCTAATGAAAATGTGCCTCGTCACTCATTATGTTTTTTTTTAATGAAAATCGGGGTTGTCATGGGTTTTAACACCATATTACCATATATACGGCGGCGTAAATCGTCTTGTGGAAGAAGCTCTTGTGTCAACCGAATCTTAAACGGAAACAAATGCAGATCTTTGTGCAAAATTGTGGCCAAAGTTTTTCTTTGAAGATCAAGCTCCTGACCATGCCGTCGAATTGAGGTTGATAGATTGTTTTGAACACTTTCATCAGGAGCAGAAATGTTTTCAGCCGATCTTGCAGTTCTTTGTGATCCATGCTTGGGCCTACCGGTTACAGACCCTCTTTCTTTGAAATAATTCACTACATGATAAATAGTGCGTTTTGTTAGTACGTTGTTTCTCACAAAATTTCACGTAACTTTCTCATCGTCACAGTAATCCATGATTGATTTTAATAAAATTTTTTATCATACCAGACTAAGTAATGGAATTTTCCAATTTTCATATGTTGGTATATTTACATCAATTATGGAAACACCTTTTTATTATACTTGCTGTTGTAACGGACTTAACAATACAGGTTCTTTGTAAATTTTAACCGTTTTTCTATAACGGTTCGAAAGTTTGACCATATGGAACCAATTACTTCAACTATTGTAATTCTCATAAATTTAACATCTTAAATATTTGTACTTCTTATTATACCAGACAAAACAGTGGACATTCTATCTAACTTTCAAATGTTTCTATTTAACATTATAACATTATATAGGTCGAATAACAATAATTATGGAAACGTCCTTTTATTTTTAGAAACATTTTTGTTTAACTTTGTGCTAGTGGGAGCTATAGTGATATGCAGTTTTTCTTAATTTTAAAATGACACCCTTTGCAGTTCAAATTACACTTAAAAAACATATATGTGACATGGGGGCACCCTTTAATTTTTAAAACTATGACCAATCTGTAAGCATAATCCTTCAAAAAAAATATACAATTTTCAAAATCAATCTCGAAATGGCATTCAAAGGAACTGATAACCTCCTTCTTTTTTAGTGCAGTTAAAAAAGCGTAAAATACTAGGAAATAATATTGTGTTTGTTTTTAAATAGTTAAAGAAAACTAGGGAAAGGATGAGATTTACAGCTTAATACAGTTGTTTTTTCGTTTTTTAATTTGTAAAAATTTTCAAACCGAAATTTGTTTGCTTTAAAAGCAAATTTCTTTCGTATAGATTCTAAAAAATTTATGCAACTAAATATCATTGCTAAAATACGTATTTTTACTAACAACACTTTTAAATTATAAGAAAAAACATTCAAAGGCGGATTAAATAAAATTCTTTGGAAATGCATTGAAATCTAGTTGTAGAAATACCTTTACTATTGTATTGCCAGTGCATTAACATATAAAGGGTTTCACAATTGGGATAAGGGTTTTGCTGTCGAAATGAAATGAAACATGTTGTTTAGGTTGTATAATCGATGTTCTTTTCGTTGTTTGAAAACTTAACTTTGTGCGATTATCTAAGGTTATGTTGCCTTTCGACTACCATAAGGCTTTAAAAAAGCTTAAAATAAAAAGCAGAGTTCAAAAAGTACACTCATCGTACACACAATGTTCTGTGCAAAACCAACCCGTACATATTTTTCTTTTCATAACAATTATGTGTGTTACTAAATTTTAAATTTTCCGTACACAACCACGAATGTGTTCTATTAAAATATTTTTTTGCGTACGCGTACGCGAATGTTCCAATAAAGCTATTGTTTGCGTACGCGTACTCTACTTTTAGTACGTGTTCCGAAAAAAAAAAATTTATTGAAAAATTCAAATAACTTCGTGGTTGAAAAAAGAGTACAATGAAAAAGTAAAATAACTTGGTGGTTGAAAAAATAGTACGTTGAAAATACCTTCGAGGTTGAAAGAAGAGTACATTGGAAAATGAAAATAATGGTTGAAAAAAAAGAACACGGTAAAATTAAAATACTTCGTGGTTGGAAAAAAAGCAAAAATAACTGCGTGTACGGACGGCAAAATATAACAAACATAACATTTTTTATTGAAGGTTTTTTTTAGTTAAAATTTAAGTATACCATTGCAGATTGTTTTTGATTATTGGTAAGTAATGGAGTTCCTTGCAAATTCAAGCGAGGGTCGTAGAAATGGCTCATTAATAAAAATATGCAGTAATTAGTGATTTAAAAAGTAAGGATTAGGGTAATAATTTGCTTATTTTTAACATTATTGCATTTATTAAAAAGGCTATCATACAGCACCCTCCAATCATTCTCATCGATAGACCAATACAGTGCTCATTGTGTGTTCCCTAAAAAAGAACAGGTTATTTTTGGCCTGTAGTGCTTATAGTTATGGTCTAGCAACATGTTAGAAGAAGGACTAGAATTCTTTTACATAATTAAAATTATTACGATAACATCCATAAAAAAAATTGTAATTTTGCTTGATACCATCAGAAAACAAATGTTTAAACAAACGACATCACCCTGGCATACATGAAACCCCTAAATACACTGCTATATTTCATTTATTTTGTTTTTTTTTTTTTTCCTAAAAAATCCTTTAACGAATTTCCAACGTATGCAAATTCATTCTTCTGTACTTTTTTCTTACAATACAAATGTTTTTTTTTAACTTTTTTTTTCCAAGGAAGGATAATTTTAGTAAAATAAGTTTAAATTCTATTATACTTTATTTATTTAAGTTTTGAGGAGCCACTTGAAACTTGCAGTGAAAAAAGTTTTTTCCTTTTAAAGCAACACAGTTTTGTTTCATAAATACATAAAAAATATGGGCTCTGCAAATAAAGCTAAATTTATTAAAATTTAAAAATGGCTGAAGTTTTAGCAGCAGGTGCAATCATTAATTTAAATTTAGTTATTTAATAGTCATAAACTTTTACTCTTATTTCGGCGTTTTTTTATAAAAATGGAATTTAAAAACAAATAGGAGTGCTATATTCGGCTATCCGAATCTTATATACCCTTCACCATATATGTATGCAAATCTAGTTTAGTAAAGTAACTCCAACCAAAAAAGCAAATATTGAGGTGACAGAAATAAAAAATAAAAAAAATAAGAACTACATACACATAATTTTACATGAAAATGTCATCGGCTCTTAATCGATTAAGCATTTTTCAAAATTTTTTAGTATTTCCTTAATGATCTCATTAAAAGCTTCTTAATGATACCCATATTGATAATTTGAAAAATTTTTTAAATTTCAGACGGGCGTGCGCCAATTTTTTCACTTGATGTTTTTTTTCTTATTTTTTAATTCTCTATCTCCGCATATATTTATTTCTTAATCGACTTCGCTATGCATAAGATCTCAGAATATATATTTTATGGGGTCGAAAATGGATATTCAAGAAATTACAAACGGAATGGCAACTTATTTATACCCTTTTTTTCCATTTTTTGTGGTGAAGGGTATAAAAATTATTCCGACCCATGAGTTCATTTTAAATTATTTTCTAATTTTGAAGACTACTTTCTTATCATTGCGCTAATGTTATTGTGAGCGCTAATGCATTACAAACAACTGCTTGGGGTTTCTTATGTAAACGCCTCAACGATGTCATAACGTCATTCTTTGTACCATCATAATAGTTGTTATTCGGAGCAATGGCTATTTACTGGCGACTTATGAGGCGACTTTTTGAAGCAAATATAAGGTCGAAGGTGTTTATAATGGCAGAAGGCCAAGGAAAACAAAGTATAAGTACTAAGAGAAAGTGAAGTGGAATCAGAAAAATACTATTAAATTTACATTCTTAATTTAAACCTGATTTCTTAGAAATGAATTCAAATTTACCTTTTTCGGCTTTGGTTCCTTTTTAATTTAATTTCTAAAAATTTTTAGAAAGAAAAATCATTTACAAATGTATGCGGAAGTTTTGCAAAGAAAACAAGAAAAATTAGACAGTAGCAAAATGAAATGCAGCATTTTCTGGACAGCTGCATCCTCCATCAGCATCCTTCGCATCTATCTGCGAACTAATCTTTTTATATTTATTTGGTTAGACGAAGTTTACATGCAACCAAAAGCATTACTTTGTCGTTCTCTCTGCAACTCGTCTTGTATTTTATTTTTTAGTAAAAAAATACCATAATATCAATATAATTAAAAAAAAATGAAGATAAATAATGTGTATAAATGAATAGAAATTATTTTGGCTTAAGTTTATTTATTTTTAATTTCTAAAAATCTTTTTTAGAAAGAAAATTTATTTTTACAAATGTATGCGGACGTTTTCCAAAGAAAACAAGAAAAATTAGACGCTAGCAGAATGAAATGCTGCATTTTCTGGACCGCTGAGACCTTCGTCAGCATTCTTCGCATCTATCTACCTTAGTTGTGTATTTTTATAAACATCATCTATTTAACCAACTAACTTTGTAAATAAGAATACGAGAATACTCATATACTCATATCAACATTAATTTGGTTAGACGAAATTTACACAAATTTACAAAATAATTTCTATTCATTTATAATATTCACAGTTCAAATAATAATTCAATAAAAGTTAAATTATAAGCACGCAAGGCACAGCGAGCATTCATACTTACTTCATAACAATCAAAATGATACTGGAACAGCATCAACAATGTTATGAGCAAACAAGTAAGAATGATTAAAAACAAATTTGTATTCGTGTTCAATCGATGATTGAAACAAAGCAAAAATAAATGTACAATACGAAATACAGAGAGAACAGTAAAGAAATACGTTGGTTTGTGTGTAAATTTCGTCTAACCAAATTAATGTTGATATGAGTATATGAGTATTCTCGTATTCTTATTTACAAAGTTAGTTGGTTAAATAGATGATGTTTATAAAAATACACAACTAAGGTGGATAGATGCGAAGAATGCTGATGAAGGTCGTAGCGGTCCAGAAAGTGCAGCATTTCATTCTGCTAGCGTCTAATTTTTCTTGTATTCTTTGGAAAACGTCCGCATACATTTGTAAAAATAAATATTCTTTCTAAAAAGGATTTTTAGAAATTAAAAATAAATGAACTTAAGCCAAAATAATTTCTATTCATTTAAAAAAATAATTATTTATAAAAAAAAAAACTACAATCATGCACCTAGGATGACTGTTCAGCACATCATACAGCCTAAGCTAACATTGATTCTTGCTGGCATCGCTCTTCAATGAAAGCTGAACACTGTATCTGTCGATGAGTTTTATTTTGCTAACAAAAAAAAAACAATGGCCTAAATTATTTAATTAAATTGATAGTCTAAAATAAGAATCGCAAACAGCATGAACGTAAAGGTATCTGTCTATTTCAGTATATTTCAAATAAGTGAATTTCAAATGGCTTTGAAAATCGCCATACATACACCACTCAATTCTTTGAGTGCGCCATCAAAATTGAAGAGGAGATATTAAAACACTTGTAGAACATTGCTTCGCTTATTTAAAGAAATATTCAATAGGGTGCCGAAATGTTTGAAAAGTTTTTTTTATTTCTGTAGTAATTCATATACAAAATTTTTTTTTTTTGTTTTTTTAATAAATATTTGAAATTTTTTTTTAATATCCAGATGCAACATTTTAAGACTTTTTTAAATTGTAAAGTACTCGTAACAGCAGATGCTTATGAAACACAAGGGGAATATTTTATTTTCGTAAATGAAAGAAATTATGGAATAACAATATTTCGTCTAATTAACACAAGTTTTTAATTCAAAGGTATTTAGCAAGCAGACAGCAACTAATTCCAACATTCAACACCTTTGTTGAAAGTACACTTTTAAAAAATATTTCTAGCTAGCTGCAAATATATAAAAATGTTATTATCATGATTATAATTATAAAATATATATTCGTCTAAAAGCATTTAATGTTTTCAACAATTTCATTTCATTTAATGTTTATATCCATTATTAAGCATGTATTTATTTCCTTTACCAACTGCAAACGTTTGCTTCCACTCATCCAAAGTGTGTGTGTGTTTTTTTTTATTGATTTTTGCAAAATTTTAAAAACAACAAAAAATAATTTTCTATTTATTTTGCAAAATAATCTTTGTATGTTTTATTTCAAATTACACCATTTTAATTAAAAAATTCATAAACATTAAAAACACCCATTTCGTCCGTTCTTTTTTTTTCAATTTGGAATCCATAAAATTTAATTGAAATATTCGTGCAAATGTATTTTATTATATACGACTGACATAATTAAAAACAAAAACGAAAATTTTAAATTCGTAAATATTTGAAAGAAAGAATCTTTTTTGAAAAATTTATAGAGTGTTAATAATTAAGAGTCATATTTATGCATTTGAAAACAACTAAATGGCAGATGGGCAGTTTTGCTTTTGATTGATTATGGACTTAAATGTTCAAAAGAACTTTAAACGCAAATTTAGTGAGTGAATTTGAATTTTAAGAAAAAAAAGACGAAAATAGCCAGAAAGGAAGATTTCGTCTTTTTTTGCTGCAAAGACTGAACAAAGAGAAGTTTTTACAGGCTAAAATTTGTGGTTGTTTTTTGAATTTAATGTGAGTCTTGAAATTTACTATTAATTGTATAATAAGTTTATATATGTTTTATTTCTAATTTTATTTTTAATAAAAATAATTTTTAAATCATTAGTCAATTTTTTAAAGAAAAGAGACGTTTTTTACTTTGTGGATTTTTGAAATGATATTTTCTTATGTTTCTGTAAAGAAAAGTATTAAAAAAATATTTCTCTAATAAATAAAATTGTTTTATTTTAAAAACTTTCCACGGGCTTTAAATATTTTGGGGTCATTAAAAGTTTGAAATTTAAATTAATTTTTATTTGTATTTTATTGTTAATTGCCATTTATTTAATATTTTTTCTTAATTGTTTATTAATTATTTCATTGCTAAAAACAAATAAATAAAATTATCTTTTGATGTTTAGCACATCCACTAATATAAGAAGAACAAGAAATAATAAAATACAACTTTTTCATAAATGATTTACAATTTTATTGTTTTGTTTATTTATTTTTGTTGTTTATTTTATTGAAGAGCTCTTAACAAGTTGGCCATATTATTGTTGTTTTTTTTTTAATATTCTGTTCTTTTTAGATTTTGACATTTAAAATTATGAAAAGCTTCCTGTAGTTTTCAGTAGTTGTGTATTTCAAGGTGTGTGTGTTTGAAATATACATGTAAACTAAAAAGAGATTTTTTATAAAACATTTAACATTTAATATTATTTCTTTGGCTTAAGTTAGCTTAATAATCAAAATACTTTATACCTATTTTCAAGCAAACTATAATTAAAGATTAAATTACAATTAAACTGATTGAAATTTAATTATTTAAGTATGTTGGGCGCCCTTCAAATTTATTTATTTCAACTTGCTATTTTATTCAAAAATATTGAAGTCTACTTTAAGATTTGATAGGGCGCAGCATTATTTCTTAGCTATTTTTTTATATTAAATATGTAGTTATTTTAAACAAATATGTACAAAATTACTAAAATTAAAATTTCTTATTTTTACAATTAATAATTTATTATTTGTTTTATTTAATATCTTTATTTTAAAAATTTCAGTAAATTTTTTTATGTTTCCCTATTTAGTTCATTATTTACCAACATTTTCAGTTGCTGGTAGTTTAACTTTCACTTACATTATTTTCTAAAATGCTAAATTAAATTCGGTGTTATTGTTTATTTATTAATTATTCTTTAACGTTATACTCTTTTTGTGACCTTTTTTTAATTGTGTTTGTATTTGGGTGCATTACAGAGCGTTAGTTTTAACAAAACTTATAGAAAAGTTTCTTTCGATTAGGAAAAAAATAGTCTTTTAGAAAGCACTCTTCAATAAAGGAACTACTTTTTTATAATTCTAAAATTTAAAACAATATTTATAGAAAAGACATTTGACCTTACACATATTATCTGCTATCCAAGTGTCTCATTGGTCAGTATTTCTTGACAACAACATATATTACAAAAATCTCTTTCAATTCAAAAATGTTTTTTATAAAAATGATCAGTTAAACTGAAACAGTAAGCGTTTTGTTCTATATATGGTCACTCTTTAATTTTTCATTATTTATTTTTGGTTGTTAAAAATTTTGTCTGCGTATTATTCTTTAAAAATCAATGGTAAGGGTCACCCTTTAATTTTTAGTTTTATTTTTTTGTATTTGTTCTTATAGTGGGTGTTTCATATTAATTTTAATTTTGCTTATTGCTATTCAAAAATTCGGCTTTGTACCTTAAAATCTCGTCTTTAATGGGGAACCCTTTAATTTTTAATGTTATGTTTTTGTTAATTGCAAATTGCTCTATGTAATGTTCAATTGTCTTCATACAATAGTTTAAGCAAATACTTACGTAAAACAGAACCTTAGGAGGACGTCCTAACCTGTCAGTATAGCGGACATAGTATTTCAAATGCATGAACATTACTTCTCTTTAGGGCGCCCTTTAAATTCAAATTTTTTAATGGCTCCTTATATATAACAAATTCTAGATGAAAAAACGTCTTTAAAGGGACACCCTTAATTATGTATTTTTTTTTTTTTGTTGTAGAGACATTAAGTGTGAAAATTTGATGTGTATGGCTATCAAGGTTTCAGAGATAGATAGCTCATGTCTGACAGGCAAATGGCCAGAAATTGTGGAGATATTTATGAGAAATGATTTTACCCATTTGATACGGAACCCTAAAAATTGTAAAAGTTTTTAATGCCATCAAACCGTCTCAAAGGTAAAACAAAACAAAAAATTAAAAAATTCTCTATTCAATCATTTTATTCGTCATTTTGTTTCTCTGTTAAATTTTAAATTGGAATTTTTAATATTTTTATATTGAAGTAAATTTGTTATTGAATAAATTCTTTTCTATTGGACCTTTAAACTTTAGAATTGTATTTTTGTTGTGTTTATTTGAATAATTTTGCAAAGATTTATTTTAATCTTAATTAAAATATAAAATTCTTTTTCTACTTAAATATAAAATTTAATTCCTGTTTTTTTTTTTTGTTAATTCAACATCATTTTCTTTTCTAAAAAGTTTTTTTTTTTATATATTTTTTCAATAACTTAAATTGTATGTAGATTTAACTATTTCGAAGACTATAATTGATGAGATTTTTGCAATATAATTACACACTTTTGGCCACCTACAGTCTTACGTTTTCGCTTTTATAAGTCGGTATGCAAAACTGGTGGCGGTCTCTCTGGAGTATCTGAAGAATGAGAAGATATTTCTAAATTGGAATTTTCGGAAATGTCAACTTGATAATGATTTGTGGATGATGAGGGCTGCGTTACAGGTATTTCTAACAGATGTTGCATTTGGCTGGAGGGACAAATTGCTAAATTATTGCTGGCCTCTGTGGTGGTGGTGTTTGTCGTGCAGGTTGTAGCAGTGACTGCAGTTGAGGAGTTTATCATATTTTTGCTTTTATATTCTATATTATTTAAAATTGAATTTTTCTGTTTATTTTTATTGCTCGAAACCAGCTTTTCTTTGGGCCTGGATTTTTTAAGTTTAGGAAATAAACTGTTTTCCATTTGTAACTGGGCATTGACATCTTTGCGTGTCGCACAGGTGCAGGCTTTCATAAAAGACTTTTTGAAATTATCACTAAGAAAGGCATAAAGTATGGGATTCATGGCTGAGTTGGAATAGCCCAAGCAACCGACCAACAGGAAAATAGTTATCTCTAATCGTGAGGCACACTTGCCGGGTGACGATGTTATCAAAGCTACCTGGGATATCCAATAGGGTAACCAACATAGTATGTATACTGTAATCACTGTTAGTACTAATTTTGTAACTTTTCGATGTGACCTCTTCTTCTCTTTGGACTTGTGCTTGGGTCCCACCGTATGCAATTTACGAATGACCAAGCAATAGAAGCCTAAAATGAATATAAGAGGGGTAGCGAAACCCAACACCAATGAATACAGTATAAATGTGGTACCCGATTGGGTATTCTGTGCTTCAGGCCACTTAATGTTACAGGATATATGCTCGCCATTTTCTACTGTATTGGCAAATAATATCACCGGTAACATTAAGAAGACCGAGGTCAACCAAGCAAGCAGCGAAACTAGTTGCGAAACAATTGGTGTGCGATAGCGTGGCGAGGAGATTGGATGACATACTGCTATATAACGATCGGCGGACATTATAAGCAAAAATATAGAAGAGGTAAACTGAGTGATGGAGGTACTCACCATATAGGCCTTGCAGGCGTACTCGCCAAATTGCCAGCTGCCAATTTGCATGGTGTACAAAAGGAAGGGTATGCCTATGAGAAAGCACTCATCTGCTATGGCCAGATTGAGTATATAGATATTTGTGACTGTTTGCATTTTTGAAAATCTTAAAACTACATAAATAACTAAGGTGTTGCCAAATAAGCCGACAATGCACACCAGCGAATACAGAATCATGGTTATTAAATTGATGATGGCATGCTGGCCTGAACTGCAACCGTGCTCATAGTCGTCATATGATGAATTCGTTAGAGAGAAATTAAAACCTCCAGCAAACATGGTGGCATTAAGCTGGCGGTAAAACTCTACAGCATCAAATTGCAACAGCTTCAGGGTGGGTTTAAATTGCTCCCCTAAGCTCGCCGACAGCTCAGTGCTCTTTGACGTCACGTCCAAGTAACTGTTTTCAGTTTTTGTTTCCATTAACAAACCATCTGCTGACAAGGCCGCTGCTGCTGCTGATGCCACCGTCTGCTTATATTTAAGCTGTGAACTTAATGTTGGTAAAAAGCTCATTAGTAGACTTTTTAATAAATGTTTCATTCTTTAAGTTATTTTCTTTTTTTCATTTATGCTCAAGACAGATAGGGGCTTCAGGAAAAGTGTTTATCAGCCAGCCAAGTTTCTATTTTTGTTTTTAACACATTTAAGTATTATTTAGTAAGTAAAATAGCCTTTTGTATAAAACAGTTTGTAGCAACGACGACCACATCTTCAGTGCAGTAAAAAAAAACAAGATGAAACCTGTGAATAGAAAAACGAAAGATTTTATGAAATTTCCATTTTTTTGATTGGCTTTTTTATACTTTATGAAATAAATTAAATTAAATAAAAAAAACTTTAGTGACTAATAAAACAACAGTAAGTTTCCTAGAGTCAAGTCATTAGCAACCAGAACTTCAACTCGTTCTACTACTAAACAATGCCATTGATTTCCGCCATTGGATTACCGAACCACTTCAGACCTTTCAACTTTTTAATTTAAAGTCCATTTTTTTTAATTCTATATACAGCCCAAATCAAATTTAAATTTTTAATTAAAAAACCAATTTAATAAATATCTTTTCTAATTCACCTTAACAAAATCTTATCTTATCTACAAAAAAAAAAAAAAAAAAAAAAATCTTATCCCCTTTCAAGAACAGAAATAGAAGTAAATTTTTAATTAAATTTTTGCCCCTAAAAGTTGCTTATTTGTCCTCTTGTTCAAACTAATGTAGCCCTCCAAGTTCTTTTCTAGTCATTTGTTTCCGTTTTTTTTTTGTGTCAAAATAAAGTCAAAGTTATTGCAATTAATGTAAACAAGATGATAAAAAAAATAAAAAAAAAGATTCTGGGACATTGAAAGAAAGCAGCATGATAAAAAAAAAATAATAAAATAAAATAGAAATAGTGAAGAGGTACAAATTATATTAAACAGACAAAACAGAACAAAAACAGATTAAAATAATAACAGTACGATGGCATGGTATCGTTATTAATGACCAAGAATTTTATGATAAATGGAAAAGTTTATTAAAGCAGCAATCACATCAACGATCTTTGGACAGCCATGGCGAATGTATAACACCCTGCTTTACTGCTTTATTGTACTTTTTTCCACAAGTTCGTCCTAATTATTTGCAATGTTAATGTGGTCTGTTTTCGCTTCTTTGTGCTTTAAGTAAACGTAATATTCATTTTTCTTTTGACCGTGTTTATATTAAAACCATTTGATAGGAATTTGTGTTTAACATTTGCATTTTAATTGTTGGTCTTGTGAACATCCTATAATTTAATGTTGCCATGATATTTAAGCTGAAGGCAGCTAAACATCATCATACTCTAACTGTGTACCAGCAAGAAACTTTGTATATTAAAATGACTAGATTTTCTATCTTTCGCAGTATTAAAAAATATATTGGACTCATGCAAAACCATTAAAGCATATCAAAGGTATCGGTTTCACTTATTTGAATTTGTGATGAATCTACATAATTGCTTTATTTGGAAACATGCAAAACGTAAAATTTCAGTTGTGGTTTTTCCAATACTAAAGAATTGAATGAGAAACATTAAGCAAAAGGTTGTACACGAAAATGTAGTGGTCATCCTTCATTATCATTTGTCAATGCATTACGTTTGGTTTGGTTTTCATAAGTAATTTTTCCATTGGACGTTAGGAATATTAATTGTCTGTGGCGTTTTGTGTTATTTTGATGGGATCTACTAACACTGTTATCAATGTCCAAGATAGTGCTACGTGCCACACAGCAAACACCTCGATTGATATTATCAATATAAAAGATAGTGCTACGTGCCACACAGCAAACACCTCAATTAATAGTTGGCGTGGATAATCTGAATGCAGAAGTATCAATCGCGTCGGTAACCATCGACTAGATAGGCCTTTTTGGAGAGCGTCGCCTCGCACCTCTTCTATAGCCTCTCCAGAAAAATTCTCTAGTTTCGCAAATGAAAGCGACATAAGTTGGCCACTAAAATCTTGAAATTTAAAAGTTTCGGGGCTATCGCAGTTAGCATTTTGAAGATTGTTTTTACAAAAATCACCAAAGTGAGTCTTTTAAGACTAGCCAAGATGACTAAAAGCTGATTAATCAGTTGTGCATTTAAAAGAGATTTTAATATAATTCGACAAACGCAAAGAAAGCGACTTGCTTAAAAAACAAAAAGTACTCTTTTTTAAATCTGAAATTTAAAAATGGCAGAGGTACATAACCACAGCTCCAGGGTATCCCACAAGTTTTCAGATATACATAAATAGCCTCTCCAGAAACTGCAAATCGACCTATACCTTTGTAAAGGAAGTGATAAATTCTGAACAGGATATTGAAGTATAAATAAATTATGATCTTGTTTTTTCTATTTAAAAGCCAGCATACGCATTGGGTCTTTGATTATAACCTCACTTTTGTGAGAAAAGAAAATTTGCTCGCACACAGGTGTTACCCCTTCAAGATAAAGTAATAAACTAAAGTACAAAAAGCAACTGCTTGAAATTCGGCCGTTGTTAGAATTATTTAAGAGACATATTTAAGTCAGCCTAACGATGAAAAAATGACTCAGATATTTTATTATTATTTTTGAATTCTCATAAAAATATGACAATTCGTAAAGAAAATAGAGACACAAATGTAAAATAAAAATTTTTAAATTAATTTTTTTGTTTAACCCTTTCGGGACGAAGTTTTATTTTGCAAACCAAATTATATATCGTCAAATTTTTTTTATATTCTAAAAGGTATGGTAAAAGTATTATGTTCTCCTTACTTAAAAATTTTAAATTCGTCCTTTTATCCTGGGACATATAATCCCAACAAGTATTTTCATGGGGCATAAAATCCCAATCAGTGTTCTCGAAGAGCGATTCGAAATTAAAAAGATAACTAAAATATAAATATTATTAGATTTAGATAAAAGTTTACATTTATTTTTAACATTTTAGGAATGTAATTAGGTATTTATTTGTGGAATGGCCCAAAACACTTTTAACATAAGGCGTTGTTACAACCTTAGCATATCATCTTTCTACGCTTTTCTATGCCAAGTGAAGAACAGCGGACACAGCGACAACGCTTCTCTTGCTCTACTGGCAAGTGGTCTCCAATATTGATGCTATCCGTTTTTGGACGTTTGGGAGTTCCACCTCCCTGGCGATTGCGTTGAAAATAAAGAAAAAAGACAGTTTGAAAATTGCTGGGACGTATTATCCCAGTAGTCCCGAAAGGGTTAAATTTAGAAAAATGAATTTTAGGAAAATAAAAAATAACATGCTGTCGAGTGTATTAACAAATAAACAAAATGTTATTTGCCATGTTTGGCTTTGAGAAAAGACAGTTAGGAATGTCCGTATAATATGATACGAAAAAGACTCTCATACGCCTAGTAATATAATAAAAGAAAAGACTCAAAAAAGTTAAGTATTTGATTAAAAGTACGATTGAAAACAGTTTCGAAAATGAGTCAAAAAGGCGAATCATAAGAGATTCGTTCAGAATAGTCGCGGCTAGGGTATCATTTTCTTCTGACAAAACAATCATTTTCGACTCTAAAACTAACGCTTAAACGAATATTTTAATCGTGTAAAAGAGTCAAAAAAGACTAGAATATGATCAATAATTCAAAAAAATGCTAACTGGGATGACAGTAAGCTTCCAGAGAAAAACTTTTTGCAAAAACAATATAGCCCTCACCTCGTTAAAAATCAGCAAAACATTGAGAATTATAACTGACGGATTTGTAAACGACTTTCAATTCCATGCGAAATGAAATTCGTGTAAAAATTTATTCACTCTAGTGGTAAATCTTGTAGTTAAAACATGTAAGAAAGGATGTAATTTCAATGTATTCGTCTTGTTAAGAATCTCAAATCATTTTTGGACTCTAACCATCTTGTTTTTAAATGCACCCTGTTCCTTTAATCCTAAAGCGAAACTAGGAGGGAGAAAATATCATTTTATGCCTTTCATTATGCTTTTTAGTATCATGAGTTGGTAAAAAGAAAGTGGTTGCTATAGACGCAACCATAAAACTATTTATGTTAATACATCATATAAGGACATACAAACATACATACATACAAACAAGCATGCATACTTGATAATATTGTCCATAAATAAAATTTTCTGAAGTAGTAAATTATGATTAGCAATTCAGCTTTGGCCAAGATACGACATAAAATCATTCTTTCATAATTCTTTGAATTAAAATCTCACATTTATCAAATAAAGGCAATTCAAACCAATTTATACAGATGATAATCGTATCAGAAATGTACATATAAGATCTAAAATTTCCCTAGAATAAATTTGCCACCATAAAACTTTTTTTATTTTTATTATTGGTTGCAAGACAGGACAGATTTAAACGGAAACATCACTCTAATTTTGATTAAAAATATTTAACCACTTGAAAAAGTATTTTTAATAAAAGAGTTGGTTGCTCTTTAGGAAAGATAATTTTTCATAAAGTACTTTTTTGGTAAGATAATTATTTATTTTATTCATGTCTGGAAAAAGAGTACTTTTGAGAGATGTAATTTTTTGGCAAATATTTAATTTTTAAATAGGGAGTCTTAAGAATTTCTAATTTTGATAGATAAATAATTTGCAAAAAATTAAAATTAAAAAAAAAATTTTAAATAAAAAATCTTATAAAAAGTACTTTTACAGAAATTGTGCTCTCTAAGAAAAAGTTTTTTTTAGAAAAAGTTTGTTTTTGGAAAAAATTTATAAAAAATTCTAAGCAAAACAACAGTGCTTTTTAAGAAAAAAAATTTTAGAAAACATTTCTTTGTAGAAAAAGGAATTTTTAAAAGTTCCTCCCTCTCGAGAAGTAGCAGTTTGATGAAAAGAAAAAATAGAATTAAATAAATTAAAATTTATTATTTTTTTTTTTTGGCTTAGACAAGGAAAAAAATGTAATTTAAAATTCATTTATAATATCCACAGTTCAAATCCTGATGGGGGAAAAAATTAAAAAAAATTGAATTTTTAAAAAGTCCCTGTTGAAAAAATTTCTATTCCAACAGTGTCCTTGTAGTTAATTAAATTTTATTAATAGATTATGAATAAAACAAATTATTTTTTTAAAAATTCTTAAGCACTACAGGATACCTCAAGACTTACTGTCAATCGGAAGTATATAATGTAACGCTGAGACATCATCCTACATTTTTTGTAAAAGCTTTTAACACATTTTAAATAAATCCGTTATGTAAATATTAACAGCCGGTTCTTTTTTCTGCTGTAATAAAACATCTTTCATCACACCTTATTTGTGTAAAAGCAAAATTAGAGACAGTAGCTTTAAATTACTTTTTCAAATAAAGAATTTAGTTGAAGAAAGCAACTTTTTAAAATGTGTTTATTTTTTTAAAGCAGTTTTTAAAATATTATTTTCTAAGTAAAAAAAAGACTACATATTGAAGATGTTATAAAATAATAATGGATAAACATTTGCATGTTTATTTGCCAGAATCTAAGTTTCGCTGCTGGCATGTCACATGAGATTTTTCTGCACACGTTTTTATATATTTTATATGAAAATAATTTCTAAGCATGTTTTTCAACAGAAATTTGTCTGTGTCGCAATTAAATTTAAATAAAATAAAAACCATTTAAACACGTGACAATATCAAAAACATGGTTTTTTGAAAAGACAACGTAATAATCAAAATACAAAAGAACAAACAATTCATATCTATAGAAATAAATAACAATTGTTATAAATTCTTTTATTTCTAAATTATAAAAAGTCTTTACAAATGAACAAGAAAAAACATTTGTGAAGAAAAAAAAATATTCATGACAAAGGCTCTATTAGAACTCGTAATCACGCAGTTACAAAATATGTATTATATTATTTAAATAGAGGGAATGGGCGCTAAACGAAGCGGCCCTCAAGTGGTCCTTAGTTACCAAATGTAGATTGTCCAAAATCCTTTCGCTCAAAAGTAATATAACGAGGGCTTTACTTGCTTCCAGGAGGAACTCAATATCCTTCTAGTAGGCCTTCTAACGGGGTAATGCATGCTCGGACGTATGTCGGAACTAATAAAAATTTACAGTGGTGTGGACTGCAGATTGAGGAGAAGAAATCAGTTCTCAGCTCTGCACGAACACAGGCTTAAATATTTTGGCCAAGGATTCTTTGAGGAACTGGACTGTCTTAGAGATGCCAGAATGGCTGGTCTGATAGGTTTGAGAAAACCATGTGTTTCTGGGGTTCTGTAGTGAGCTGTTTAAGCTGTCTGGATATCGGATTGGGCCGTTCTGTCCTCCGAGTGTGCTCGCCTCTATACGGGCTGCATAACCTAACCGAACTTAACCTTTTACACTGAATACGCTTAAGCTCTAGTCTTCGACGCTTTCAATTAACAATAAGCGGATGGTACATTAGTTACGTATGAACTTGGCCTTAGAATTTTAATATAAAACTTTACAATTTTAAAGACCAACTTCTGTGGATAAGAGTTTTTGAAAAATAACACAAAAATTTAAAAAAAAAGTTTAACAACAACATTATTATGCTTAAAATATATGTTCAATTTTATTGTTATTGTTATTTTATGTTTTGCATTTTTTCCATCTCGATGAGTATGAGAATTTCAGTTTTTCCATTTTGTTATTTTTTGCATCGTGTTGATGTTTTTATAAACTCTTTATGGAATTATTTAACTTTGTGGTTTTTACGTTTAACCTTTTGTTAAAAAAATAACATCTCCTTTTTTAAATTTGCATTTGAAAGAGTTACTTTTATAATTTTAATCGTCTAGACTTTTTATTTTATTGTTTAACACAAAAATTTGTTTGCAGCTTTTAATTGATGATGTTGATACCAACAAAAGGATAGAACAAATTTAAAAAGCTAAATTTGAATTTATAAACTTACTAAGCATAAGGACTCATTTTATTTTGTTAAACACAAGGTTACTGAACTTAATATTAACCTACCTAAAACTAATTAGACAGCTAAAAACTTAGAAACCTAAATTTTGTAATGAAAAAAAACTGAGTTGACAAAGTTCAGCTAACTGCATTAAACAACATTTTCTTTTAACAATTAAAGTATAAAATATATCTTTAAAAAAATTCCTTTTAGAAGTAGCCTATTTAAAGGTACATTCAAAAATTGAATAAATAAAAATCTTCTTAAAATGATGTTTCCTTGTAAAAAGTACCTTGAAATGACTGTATTTTATTTTGTTAAAGTAATTTATTTCAAGTTTCTTAAAAAAAAATGGTAAAAAATTTTTTTAAGTCAATAAAATTTTCCTTTTTTTTAAAGAATTCATACCCCTTTTTCATAGTGATCCAAAAGTTTTTATAAGCGCGGAAAAACTTAAAAGTTATTTTGAAAATAATTCATGTAAATAAATTGAAATTTATTTTGGCTCTTGTTTTTTTATTTTTAATTCAAAAAACCCCATTTTAGAAAGAAAATGTATGCAGAGGTTTTTCGAAGAAACCCAGAAAAATTAGATACCAGCAGAATTTAATGCTGCATTATCTGGATCGCTGCAACCTTCATCAGCATTCCTCGCATCTATCTGCCCTACGTTGTCTACATTGTAAACATCATCTATTTAACCAGCTGACTTTATAAATAAGAATACGAGGAGTGTTTATATCAATATTAATTAAATTAGACGAAATCCACACACAAAGCAATGTATTTCTTAACTGTTCTCCCTGTAACTCGTCTTGTGTATTTGTTTTTGCTTTGTAATAACCTTCAGTTGGTTGGTTTCCTCATAACATTATAAATTATGTTTCAGTATTATATTTATTTTTATGGGTTAAACATGAATGTACATGCGCTGTGCCATGCGTTTTTTTTTTTAATTTAATTTTTTATTAAATTAAGAGTTGAACTGTGGATACTATAACTGAATTGAAATGAATTAAAAAAAAATTATTTTCTACACAAATTAATAATTTAATAAGATGTTAAGTTAATTTAAAATGATTAATGATAAAAATGATTTTAGTATAAAAATATTCATATGTTCCCACTTCAAAAGACTCTGTCATCATTCAGGTTTTGAATAATGGCAATTTTACCTTAAGAATATTAATATAAAAAATTCCTTCAAAACCTTAATGGGGTTGGTTTTAAAGAACTCATAAAAAATAATGATGACTTAAAGTTTGCCGTACTCAAGTTTCTTTATTTAATAGGCATGTGCCTTAAAACATATGTTGCTCATAATATTTTCCATCTAATGAATTAAAAGTGTAAATTTTCGAATTTCATTGAAAACAAATATGAGTGATTGTTCAAAATATATTTCCACCGTCATCATCATCATCTTTATTATTGTTGTATTTGTCATCATCAAGAGTATTTTACAGATTATCAATTCTCATTTCGTGTAATTTATATTTTTAAAGCCCGCTTCACACTATAAGACTGAGTATTAATATTTGTCTAATACCTAAATGTTTTCAAAAATTGTGATGGTGGTGTGCAAGCAAATATAATGTATATGTCAAATAATACGGAAATGAATGGGACATACCATAATAAAAATTAATTTTTAGAAATTTCTCTAAACACTTTGATTTTTCATTTTATCAGTTATTTTACTTCACATAACCCAGCCAACCATTTAATGATCACTCTGAAAAGACTCTTAGGGGAACCCACCTAGGAAGCTATTTCTAAGCAATCCTTAAAATGGCTCACGACCCGATTCCTACATGACACTCAAATATGTGCATCTTCAGAGCAATAAATTTAAGAGCTCTTTTAGAGACAAAATATTAATTGGGTCTTTTTGAAATAAATTAAGTTGAACCAGCTTAGCAGAAAGTAGTCCTTATATCTGAAATTTTTCTGGTTGCAAATGGTTATTTTTTGTACTCTTTGTGAGCGAAAATGTAAAGTAAAAAAAGTTTCCTTTCTGATTTATATACTTTGCTGGACATTTTCTCTCTACTTGAAATGTGGTAGTGTAGAAACAAAATGTTATGTCACTTTGAATATTTTGACAATTATAACAATTTTTATTACATTTCTTTCCTACAAAATCTAATGCAAATCTTAAGACTTGTATAATAGTGTAAAAGAGCCTTAAGTACATTGTGGTTAGAATGTTCAAAATCTGTTTCAAAATGTTACAAAAAAATGGTTTTGAAGTGCTGTTATGAAAAAAAAGTAATTTGTATGTACATACATGTGTATGTGATTTAAATTTATTTAAATGTGTATTTTGACCTTTTAATTCCGTTATAATTTTAAGTCATATATAAAAAAGTCATGCAAAAACTTTCGCCGTAATACAATAAAAAAAGAATCTCTGAAGCATTATAAATTAGCAAAAACACAAGAAAAAAGAGAAAAAAAAAGCAATGGCAAAGACTTAACGAAAAATAACCAAAATAATAAATGATTGAATGACACATGTCATAAACTGCAAAAAAAAGGTGAAACAACAGAAATTTCTTTGAAAATTTGTTTCATGTCTTTAACGTTGCTCCTTAATATCCTTTTTTATACAACCTTGATTTCAGGAATTTTTAAGATTTATTTATTTTTTCCTTTGTTTATTTATTCATGAGAAGAAAACTTTTTAATTTGTGACCTAAGTGAAAAATTTGAAAATTTAACTAGACCCTTTTTAAGTACAAAGAGAATTTTTAAAACAGACAACTTAATTTTGAGAAAATTATCCTAAAAATTCAGTTGCTTAAGAAATAAATAACACAAGAAAACACTTTTTGTTTTATATTGTAAAATATTGTATGACACGCCGAAACAACTTGTTTCGACATTGTGATATAATACATACATATGCATTTACGTGCGTGCTATGAATTATTTATCAGATTCACATTTAGTTAAAAATCAAAGTAAGAGAAGGCTGTTGGCAGAAAGACAAAGTTTTTAACAGCATTACAGAAATTGTCCATTACGTTTGTAATAGCAACAGTATTAAAGCGACCAGGGCGTTTAACAAGCACAGTGTTGTGGGCCTGGTGTTTCTTAGAAGTAATGAAAACAGAGTGTGTGTGAGTTTAACTGACCCACGAAAGGTATGGAACCAGGTATAGTTCCCCTTTTTATACCCTTCACCACAAAAAGTAGAAAAAAGGGTATAATTAAGTTTTCATTTCCGACCCCACAAAGTCTATATATTCTGAGTCCTTTTGCATAGCGAAGTCGATTGTACGATGTCTGTCTGTCCGTCCGTGTTAGTATTGAAATCAAGTTTGCCATGACACTAGATCAGCTAGAGGAAATTTAAATACGCCAATCTATCAGACATAGTGTCGAAACAGGTGCTATTGGAAATCAGCAAGATCGATAAATGTCCTTCGAGGCAGCGGGCAAAACACCACGTCTACCTCTAAGTTTTCCTTTTTATTTGGAACAATAAAGTAACTGTAATCAAAAAAATTAATATTTGAGCGAAGGAGAATTAAAAAAATAAGAAAAAAAACGCGTTAGGTGAAAAAATTGGCGATCGCCCATATTTTCAGAGTTACGGGGCTCTGAAAGTTTCAAATTTTTTTTAAATATGAAAATGGGTATCATTTTAAAGCTTTTGAAGAGATCTTTAAGGAAATATTAAAGATTTTAAAAAATGCTTAACCCATTAGGAGCCGATGACATTTTTATGTAATATTATATATATGCAGTGCTTAATTTTTTTCTTATTTTTTAGTTCTCTTTCACCCCAAGATTTATAAACTAGATTTACATTAATGGTGAAGAGTATATAAGATTCGGTATAGTCGAATAAAGCACTCTTACTTTTTAATGTTTTCTTTTAACTTGTGTGTTATTGTAAACTGTGGGTAAATTCAAAATAAGGTTCTGTAAAAATTGCGTCACTATTATTATCGGGATACCCTTTATTTTATTTAATTTTTGTACATATGTATTCTTATACAAATACAACCTTTGAACGAATTTCAACCATTTCAATGTTTATATTTGCAAGTAAACATGTGTCAATAACAATACACGTGCAGTATTATAGTTTGTGTATGAACAGACAGAATTATCGATGTATTGATGTATAATTAAAAGCCGGATTTTTTTAAGTTTTTCCTTTAAACTACAAAAGGTGATGAATGTATATGAAATCTGTACAAAACTTTAACATCCATTGTATCAATTCCTTTGGTGTCAATTTTTTAACTTCACATTTATAAATGTTTTCTGCCCCTTTATTTAAACGTTAAACGAGAAATGACCTTAAAATAATATAAATTAAATGGCAGGAAATCAATATTGCGATAACAAATCTTGTGATGAATTTTAAAAAGCATTTAAACGTTTCGTTTTTTTTTTAATTTTTAAAAACCGGTTTTACTTCTTTTCATATGTCTTTTAAAGGAATGGGATTTTTTTTTTTTTTTGTTAAATCTTTCCGCTTTCAATAATTGTAAATAAGAAGGCCATGTATGAGTATTGAATAAAACATATCACTATTTTAGTACTTCAAAATTTTTGCTATTTTATTCGTTGCTTTTCTGCGTAAAAAAGATGAAAATCGTAAAAGATGAAAATTAATCAAATATATTTTTGTTTGTTGATTTTTAAATGTGTGTTAAGCAAACAGTAAAAGAATCGATTTGAATAAATTTCACAATGAAATAAAAACTTATTCTAACTTATAAACATACATGCAAATTCATTTTTCTGCTTCCTAAGCAAAAAAGCAGCCGTTTTGAATACTTTCAGTGCTATTAAGGGTAAGCGCCAGATGAACAAATTGTACAACAGTGAACTCAATGAAATGTAAGCTCTTGTAAATATTCATAAAAATTTTACTTTTTAATTTCAAATGGTGCAAGTTTTACATTAGGGATTGACATGCAGACAATGAATTTTTTCACATATCCGGCACGAATATGATTTAGACCACATTATTTACTTTAAAGTACATGCATGCTGCATAGAAATATATTTACACCGCGATGATCTTCTTATTTCATTCCCGAATCTTTCATCGAAGAGTTAATTAAAACTGAAATCGAATTAAATTTATGATTTAATTAAAAGTTTATAACAATAAATTTGCAAAATTTAGCTTTAAACAAGTAAGAGTGCTATATTCGGCTATGCCAAATCTCATATACCCTTCATCATCTATGTAAATCTAGTGAAGTGAAGTAAAAAAGGCAAATACCGGGGTAACAGAGAATTAAAAAATAAAAATTAGGTACTTTATGTACGAGGGCTGCTATATATATTTCTGGCCTGGCAACACTAAGTGATTCCAAGTGCAATCTGACATTTCCATTGGAAAGTTTGTCATTTTTAAGCATAATCGTACTCAAAACGTTTTGACGTACGACCATTATTTGTGTTGTTTACAGTGACTTGAAAAAATTAATATAGAAAAAAATGAAATTAACTCGTGAATATTTTCGTGCCATCATTTTTCACAACTTTCGACGTGAATTATCACGACAAGAGTGCATTGATGAACTCAAATCTTTGTATGGCAATGAAGCACCATCCTATAGCACTGTGAAAAATTGGTATAATGAATTTAATCGTGGCAGAAGCTCGCTCAAAGACGAATTCCGTGAACGTCGTCCAGAAACGGCTGTTGAGCCAGAGAACATTAATGCCGTGCGTGAACTCATAATGCAAGATCGACATGCGACATACCGAGAGATAGAGACATCCTTGGACATTTCTTCCACCAGCATACATTCGATACTGCATGAACACCTGGCCGTAAAAAAGGTTTGTTCTCGTTGGATCCCGCACAATTTGAAAGTCGCTCAAAAAAAGGCTCGTGTCGATTGGTGCAAAGAAATGTTCCCAAAATACGATTGCGGTGCTTCAAAAGACGTTTATAAGATCGTCACAGGTGACGAATCATGGATCTATGCGTATGAGCCCGAAACGAAACAACAATCGACCGTGTGGGTCTTCAAAGACGAGCAAAGTCCAACGAAAGTTGTTCGTGGAAGAAGCACTTTGAAGCAAATGGTCGCCTGTTTCTTCGGCAAAACTGGTCATGTGGCGACTGTTCTGCTTGAGCAACGTAGGACGGTCACTTCTGAGTGGTACACTACAATTTGTTTGCATGAAGTCATCGGAGAAATTCGAAAAACCAACAAGAGAAGACGAATCATTGTTCACCATGACAATGCGAGCTCTCACACATCGGCTCAAACCAGAGCGTTTTTGACCGGCCAAAACGTCGAATTAATGGGTCATCCGCCGTACAGTCCTGACTTGGCACCTAATGACTTCTTTTTGTTTCCGCATATCAAGAAAAAAATGCGTGGTCAACGATTTACGTCGCCAGAAGAAGCTGTTGAGGTGTTCAAAAACCATGTTTTAGAGGTGTCTCAATCGGAGTGGAAAAAGTGCTTCGACAACTGGTTTGGGCGCATGCAAAAGTGTATAAATCATGCTGGAGAATACTTTGAAAAACAACAAAACCATTTTTGATTATAAATATTCGCATTTTCACTATTAGGCCAGAAATATATAGAGCAGCCCTCGTAATTTTACATTTTTTTTTTTTAATTTAGTATTTCCCTAAAGATCTATTGAAAAGCTCTAAAATAGTACCCATATTGATATTTTAAAAAGTTTGAAAATTTCAGATACCCATAACTCGGAAAATTTGGGCGAGTGTCAATTTCTTTACTTAATATTTTTCTTAATTTTTTAATTCTCTATCGCACCATATATTTGTTTTTTTTGATTAGAGCTACTTCATTGTTCCAAATAATATGGAAAAATTTTTGTCCGCTGCCTCGAAAGACATGCTGATCAATTGGCAAACTTAATTTCAACACTAACACAGACGAACCGACGGTCAGCGAATACATATACTTTATGTGGTCTGAAATGGATATTGTAGAAATTACAAACGGAATGTGAATAGTATAAAAATTAAGTCGAACAAATTTTCTTAAAATTTAGGTATAGCAACAATTAGTATTTATAGATTAATAAGTTATTTGAAAATTTTCTTGTTAAGTTTCTACAATCGCGTTACATGTTCCTTCTTGGCCAAATAAATCTTTACATAAATTGATAGTTATTCCTACAACAATTAATTAATAAATTTCATTTCAAAAGAACATAAAACATTCTATTTTTCTCTTCAATTAGCAATCAGATTCTTACGTAATTAAATGAAAGGTGGCAACAGCAGTTGCTCCTACAAATAACATTCGACATTCATTCAACCTCCCACAAACAAAATTAGCAGTTGCAGTTATAATTTGTTAACATTTCCCTTTTGTCGTCCATTATAATGATGATGCACTAAAGTACAGTTTTTGAAAGAGGAGGGGATATATAATTTTTAAACTTTTATTCATTCACATTTAACAAATTTCAATGTATTCATATAAATGCCTGTATGTCTGAATTGTGTGTATGTGTTTATAAGCTCTCTGATGTTGCAACCTCATTTCATATTTTCCTCATTTGCTTAATTTATATAAGAGGCAAAATGAATGATAAAAACTAATATTTCCTTTTTACCAATACAAAGAAAACATATTCAAAAATATATGAAATGCATTTATGTAATGATGAACCTGTGTTGTATTCGTATAAATTATTTGATGCATAATAATTGCATAAGATATTTACAAAATTATTGTACAGAAATATTAGTTTTAAGTTACAAAACTCTAATGGGACTAAATGCGAAATTCATTACGAGACCAATTAAAACATTTTTTTTAATTCCATTTGAGCTACCTCCACGAATTGAAGGAATCGTTAAATTTTCACCTTTCACTATGCAGAATGAATAACACAATGATTCGATTAAGCAATGTTTGTGCAGATGTATGAACAGTGTTAATCTCATGAACTAAATTCCAAAGGGAATTTGGATGTTTAAGGAATTTGTTCGATTTTAAGGTACTATTTTAAAGTGATTCTTATGAGTTTTTAGATCTTAGTTAAAATGTTTTATTTATAGTCTTAAAGGTTTTTTTGGCTACTCTGCTTTATGTATGTATTGCTAGACTTTATTTAGGCGTTAGACACTTCATAGGCATATGATAAAGAGTGCAGGAAGTGTACAAAAAAAATCTGTAAAAACAAATTTTTTAAAAGGTGCTCTTTAAAAAGTACTCTTTTAAAAGTACTATTTTAAAAGTACTCTTTTAAAAGTACTCTTTTAAAAGTACTCTTTTAAAGTATTTGTTTTTTATTATTAAAGAGAAGTAGCACTTCAGGCGTAACTTATTTATTTAATTTTCGTAACCTGCTACATTCTTTAGGAAAGGGATATACAGAAGATAAAACAAGTGGTAAAAGGAGAAAGATATAGTAATTAGTTGTTTAACTTCAGCGGCGAATATGCTATAAAGAAGTACCGACGAAGGAGGCTGTTGTAATGTTAATTCTGAATTTTTATTTAATGGTCAACAGAAAAAACATTTATATTTATTTTTTTCTTGCCGCAGGGATTGAACCCCAGCCAACTAGATTTGTAGTCAATGTGCTTACCACCTTGACTACAGCAGTCTGATATATACATTATTTTAAAAGATTTTTTATAAAAAAGTCATACTTTTACCAAAATATAATTTTAAAAAGGATCTTTGTAAAAAGGTACTTTTATTAAAAAGTGATTTTAAAGTTGCTATTATTACAGAGGTGTTTTTTAAAAACCATTTGATAAAGTGGGAAATTTCTATTAAAATTTATTACTTTTAGTCTGTCTCGATTTATATCGATCTTTTTCTATATGTTTTTTAAACTTAACGATGTTCGTTAGACTAAAAGGTTTTTGTTAATAATATGAACTACCTACCGAACAAATTGTCAATCCAAAGTCCATTTCGCAGCTACTGGATGCCGTGCAGGAGGGCGAATATGCTAATGAGTAACATCGGGAAAACCAACTCTTTGGATTTAGTACAATGTGTTGCACTGTTTAATAGTTCCTAGAATGGAATGTTCTTGAATAACACTTAATCGATTGGCTAATTAATCATACTATGAATCAAAAGGTATGATTTCTGTACGTTCTCTAACAGCAACAAAAATTTTGCACCTATTAAACTTTTACGTTTTCTCACAATCGAAATTTTATCAATATTTTCTTTAATTCAATTATATATTTAATTAAAAAATTATTTTCTTATTTTTTAACAAAATATATTTATAATTTAAGAAATTTTGTATTTATTTTTAATTAATTATATAATTGATTCAATTAAAACTTGTCTTAAATTGTTATGTGAAAACCAATAAAACTATCAATTGCTATAAAAGCCTTTCTTTTTTTAACCAACATCATTTTTTCTGGCTTCTATACAATGCATTTAATGAGAAGGGGTTATTCCCTTAAATATTTTAACACATTTCATTATCCAAGGTTCTTTTTTAAAAATTTTGTTTTAAAAAAGTACTTGCGGCAAGTTTTCTGAAATAAGATAAAATAAAAAATAATTTGCTTTAACAAGCAAGAATTTATATAAAATATAATAATATTAAAAAAAAATTATCCATTTAAAGTGCTTCTTGAAATCTGCTTCTTACAAATTTATGCAGCGTAGATGAATTTATGGTTCTTCTTTGATAATTTCCGTTTTGCTTTCAAACCCAAATGTAAATTTTTATGCTTAAATTCCAAAAGAGTAGAAGTATCTAAGCACACATATCCATACATGTAGCAACAAACCCATTATTATTATTATTGTTTTTTCTTCAACATATTATTTTCGTTTATGTAATGTAATGTTCGGTGAAAGTTTTAACTTAAAGCAGAGTAGAATAATGTACATAATGTACAGCAAGAAATTTTGTTTTGTATAAATAGTCTAGGAAAGAAATTCAAATAGTCATACACATAAATAGTAAGGTGGCTCCTAATAATAAATTTTTTTTGAGCGACTGTAAGACTACAGGTCCTTTTTTAATTTACCAATTTTATTAATTAGGATTTCGAAAATGTGCATCATATGTTAATAAAAAGAGAAAACATTTCATATTTTTTTATTTAGGTCGCTTTAAATAAAACAGTTTTTTGCACCATGAGTAAAAGATTTAAGTTGTTTTTTTTTTTTTTAATTTTTGAATACAGATTTTGTTTTAGTAAAAAAAATTTTTAACTTGAGATTAAGATCATAGAAATTTTTATTGGGACTGCCACCCAATAAGGTGCTTATTAGAGATGAGCTCAAAACGTCTTGTTTGCTGCTATTCATACCGTTTACCAGTGTGACCAGATCCAAAAATTTTGGTGCTAAATTGGCATCAAAAAAGTGCTAAAAATTGCCAAAACAAAAAAAACTGTTTTAAGTGCTAAAACATAGTGCCAAAATTTAAATGTTTTAGGTTAAGCAAATATTTTCTTAGACAGTTCAAAGTTTTATCATTTATGCCTTTGTTGCTTAAAAATATTTATTTGCATTAAAAAAAACTAAATTTCTCAAACAATAAAACATTTTTTAAACATAAAGAGTCTTAAAAATACAATAAAAATAAAATTTCAGTCTACAAATGAAATATCACCTACACTAGTGATTAAAAATACTTGATTATTTTTAATGTAGTTGCTTAACTGTTGCTGTAGAAAAATGTGCAGCAAAAGCAAAAAGCAAATGCAAAAAAAGAAGAAGAAAGAATCACATTTGCTTTAGCTGACTGTGTGTTTCTTTCTGCAGCAAAGCAATTGGCAAAGCAATTACTTTGAAAACGTCTGATGTTGCTTAAGCAGTCAGTTGTTCTTTATTTTTATTGTTGATAGTGCTTAACTCTTTACTATGAAGTTGTTGCTAACAATGATTGCTTTTTCTTGCTCGTACTTGCTGAACTCGCTACTTTTCATTCCTTTTAACATGGGAAACGTATTTATATATATATTACTTACAATACATAAGAAAAAACATTTAAAAAACGTTGTTATTATTACACCATTAAATGGTGTTTTTTTTTAAGCAACAGCAAAAGAAGAAACAAACATCAACTTTTGCTTAAGCAACAGCAAACGTTTCAAAATAAATGCTTTGCTGCAGAAAGAAACTCATATTCAGCTTAAGCATATGCATTTCTTACTTTTTTTTTGCATATAATTTTTGCCTCGTTTATAATGAAATGTTTTGTAAATGCTGAGACATTTAGTTTTTTTATTTGCTGAAAAAGCAAAGATTTTAGTGCTGTTGCTATTTTTAAGCAAACAATTTAAACCCTGGGGTACACATGTGTACATACATATGCGTGTATTATGTACTTAGGCAAATTTATTCTAGGTATCCGCAGTAGGATTTGAACATACAACTTTTTAATTCAGAGTTATCTAAAAGTGCTATTATTGCAATTGTTACACGCAAAAATTAGAGTTTTGTAGAAAAGTGCATTAATTACTTTGTAGAACATTTTGTAAATTTAATTAATTACAAGTGCTAAAAAATGCTAAAAAAAAAAGAGTTGGTAAGTACTAAAAATAGTGCTAAGTGCTAAATCGGTAATTTTGCTGCTAAATCAACAAAAAAAGTGCTAAAATGATCACGCTGCTGTTTACTACTGAATTGTTCTCTTCGTTTATTGCTTTTGAAATATGAGTACACTAATACTACTGTACTCATTCAACAAAAGCATTCGATACCATTTATTCATTTGTCGAGCATAGGAACTGTTTATTGTTATGTCGATGCAAATATCACTAGTTAAAACAATTTATTCTGTTGTACACTATTGTCATAGCATGACAACATTGTAGAGTATACAGAAATTTACATTTAAAACTAACCTTATTTTCTCATTCTCAAATGTATGACTAATTTATTTTTTTTTTTTTTGGCTTGTTTACCTTTGTTGCTGAATAAAATAATTGAAAATAAAATTGCGTTTTAAAAAATCAAAGTTTCTTCTCTTAATAAATGCCAGCGCAATTGACAAGTGTAACACCGAGTATTGTACAACATTTTCGTTGTACTCGTAAGACTATTGTCTTTTCAACTATAGCATAACAAACTTGTGTGTGCTTGTTTATTTTTCTTCTATGTTTACTATGCACTAAATTTCTCTTACAGCTACAGTCAATATTCGCTTTTGAAAAGGGACAATAATGGGTCTTATGCATTAAACGTGAGCTTGAGCTCAGACTCGATTTTTTGAGTAAAAGGTGCTTGTCGTATGCATAATAAAACTAGATTTATTTGCTTTTACTCATTGCTCACGTTTCATCTCGTCTTGCTCAGTTTGAACTAAGTTAGATGAGATTGTGCTCATTTTCATATGCATAAAAACAAGCTTTTGCTTTCTTTTGTGAGCTCTTGCTCAAATTTTGTTTGAGTCTGCCTTATAGTTGACTCGCGTGCACTAAAAAGGAATCATGGCTGAATATTTTGAAAACTATACAGGTTTGTAGTCTTAATTAATTCGATAACGGTACACTTACGTGGAAGTTTGTTTTTTGAGGGATTAGAATTAGCACAAAGCAACTGTGACAAATCAGTTTCCCAGTTTTTGAAAATAATTTTTATTGCCTGTTTTTTACTAATGTCTATTTATTTTTTTATTATATTTTTCCCCGTTAATTCAATACTAAATTTTTGCTTAATTTCTGTTACACATGATTCTTTTCTTTGTTTTTTATTGCTAAGTGTAATTGACCCTTTTCGAATATATATTTATTTGTTTTATTTTTTGACTAAAAATTAAGAAGTGCCGTCATTTTCTATTTTATTATTATTAATTGACTCTATTTCTCCGACATATTTGCACTTTAATAATAATTATGCGTTTGATCTCCCTTTGCTCAAGTAAATGAAATTGGTTTGAACACATTTTTGTTCATACGAAATTGAGCAAGAGCTGTTGCTGTTTGACTGAAAGAGACTAACGAGCAATTGCTCACCTGCCTCAACGCAGCGCTTTTACTCTTTTTTACGCATGATACCCAATATTGTACACTTTTATGTGGCTTATGCTCAATTCTAGTACTTATTAATTGTACAAAGACAAGGAGTGACGTTTGTTAATAATAATGCTTTGAAATCAATTATATCATTGCAATTTAAATTAAACGCATTGCCTTATTTATGTATAAAAATACTTTGGGAAACAAATACGAGTAAATTACATTTTTATTTAAAAACGTTATGGGATATTAGCATTATATAACAAATAATATTATAAAAATTCTCAAAATAATCTTATAATAAAAAATATGCGGTTATATTTTTTTCCTTCTCTTGAGAAATTAAAAAAAAAAACTATGAAGTTTTATTTTTGATATGCCTTACCGCTGCACATAGAGTCGGCATATAAAAGACCTAATGCAGAAGGGAATATAAGAAAAAATAAAAACGTGGTTTGTTTTTTTGGTAATTTTTGTTAAGGCCTTAATATTTCTATATGGGAATCAAAAAAACTCTCATATTGTTTTTGAAGCTTTTATATTTAAAGAAAAATAGGTTTGGCTTCTCTAAAAGTTTGGATAAAGGTTTTCTGATGAGCAGGCTTCAGCAACCAGCGAAATACGTATAGGTACCTGCTTTTTCAACCAACAAATAAATTGCATATTTATTTAAAAAACATTATCCCGTAATACAAAAATAGTATTATTTATCATTCAATACTAATGATCAGTCCATGTAATTAATTACTCCCATGTATGCAGATAAACCATAAATATTTTCATATATATATGTGTATGTTTATATACAACGTTTTCCTTCCAGCGTTCTCATATTTAGTTTTAATTTCAGCTTTTTTATTAATTTAATATTTTATTTAATAATATCGAATACCTTCGTTCGTTATAGATGAAAGTCTGCCAAGAAGGCCATTTCGAAATTAAATATCATTCGTTTAATTTACGTTTAAATCAAAACTTATTTTTTGTATTGATAACTGCTATTTTTTGTATAACAAAAATGTTCTTATTACGAAATAAAGTATTTTCACGCTATCAAATTGGGGCGTGTATACCCTTAATATGTTCATGCTGTTTAAACAATTGAAAATTATTTTCTCTTTCTTAACAATTAAAACAAAAATCAACAAAAGTCTAAACTACTTCCATTGAGTTAAATTTTGTTGTTGTTGTATAAATAAAAAAAAGAAACAGCCTTAAAAAATTCACAAATTTTATTTATGTTTAATTTTACTCAAAGTTTATTTGAAAACAATTCATAACAAAAGTATTCTATTCTTTAAGTAAAAAAAAATAATAAAAGAAGTAAATAGCTTAATTATTGTTCGTTTGTTATTGACTTTAATGCCGGGGCTATATTGTAAAGAAAATATTATACAAAAAGAAAAAAAACGGAAATTAAATTTATAATGTCTTTTAAAGTGGTGCCCCATATGGCGTAGATGCAGTATTTAATATCCCATGACGCACAAAAGGGAACTAAATTACGTCTCCCATGACGTATACATAATGTTGTTGTTTAATTCATATGTTGAGGCACAAGCACACATGCATACGTTTAATCATGATGCAATCATACAAGAATGTAGCACTTATGTAATAAACCTTAAAAAAAATTCTTTAAAGATTGTCGACAAATTTAAAGCCTTTAAAAACTTTTGAGAATATTTAAATTGTTTATACGCCTTAGTAAGCAATTCTATATTGTTGATATATGTGTACATACATATGTACATATACATATGTATGTAGGTATGTGCATAATATTTGTTATGTTGTACCTTCTTGGCATATTTTCCATATTTATATAAAATTTTCTAAAATTTACATATACGATAAAAATACTGTTTTTTTTCGAAAGAAAAAACATATTCAAATTTATGTACCGTAAATAACATTTGTTTTGCATAAGTTGCTTTTAAAAAACTAATACTTTAGAGTAACAACCAGCAGTTGTCATCATATTACTTTTATTAAATACATTAAAAGGGCTTTTCTGGTGATAAAATGTATTCGTTTATGGACAAATTAAATCCTTTACAATCAAACAATAATTTAATTAAGTTTGTGTTGTTTGAAAACAATCTTGAGGCAGTTTTAGTAGCAGCAACAATGTTTTGCTACGACACTATAGCTTAAAAAGTTAGGACAGATAATTTCTAGTTGCTGCGTGTTACAAAAAATAATTGGCAAATTACCTTTTTACACGAATTTATTGTCTCTCATTAAAACTATTTTTAAAAAATTTAAAATGAAGTTTATACTTGCAAAAACAAAGACGTTCATTTTGATTACGTATTTTTTATCATTCACATATACCCAATTGGATTTGCTTAAATGGTGTAATTAATTTAGCTTTTCGTGGTGGCCTTTAATCTTTATATTGTATATTACTATTTATGTTGAGGCTCTTATCTAAGTTCAGGTCACAGTTTTTACAAACTTAAAACACTGTCAGTCAGAGTTTCGAAAATAGTCAATTATTTCTTGCAAAGGTTTTGCTTAAGGATAAGAGTTTGTTGTAAAGGAGGTTTCAATAATAAATTAGTTTTTTGAACTTTATTGTTAATTTTCTCATTTTCTTATTTCAACTTAAAATAACATTATTATTTTCATTTTCAATGTTTCGTTAACCCAGATTTTGGAAGGTCTTTAAAATAATCTTTTTGTTTAGAATTGTAATAAATTTAAAAGCAGAAGAATTCCTTTGAAACTAAATATAGGAAATATGTTGGATGTTGCAACAATGATCCAAATAAACATTAAAGCATTATTTAGTCGAACGATTAACATTATTGTTTGAAGTGGAAATTTTATCGATTTTCCCTCGCCTGAGCTACATCTACATTACGAATTCATTAACTGTCAAACAAACTGTAATAAAGCGCTTACTTTTTGACATTTATGGTTAATACACTCTGTTAAAACACTATACATAAATTGATGCCTTAACAACGATACACACTTCTCCAGATATATATTGAAATTTATACATCTTTCATCTCCTCGCGAGCAAGCCATCCATCGAACTGTCATAACATTCCATACTAAGCGAGCCAATGCCATCGAATCTCGAAGGAATATGGTTACTGGCAATAATATCGCCGCTGTAAATGAAACTCTCGAAGAAGAACCAAAATTTTCGATTCACCTTGGGTCGCAAGAATTTGGGACCTGTTTATCCACCAAGCGAAAATCTTTTCATAAAGATCTTGATATACACATAAGCATAAGATCCAGCGTGTGCAGGAATCAAAACACCATGCCGTTAAATGCATCGCTTTTTCGCCGATTTGGCTCTAGAGCAATTGGAAACTGATCTAAGGATAATTTTTGGCTTAAAGGATTTGTGAACAAACACAATTAGCTTATGTGCAAAGCAAATACAACCCAAAAAAATACTCGAGGATAAAGCATAAATTCATTATATCCAAACAAAATGCACTGTTTGAAGCTGCTGGTGACATCATGCAGATCGTTGCATACGAGGGCTGCTCTATATATTTCTGGCCTAATAGTAAAAATGCGAATATTTATAATTAAAAATGGTTTTATTATTTTTCAAAGTATTCTCCAGCATGATTTATACACTTTTGCATGCGCTCAAACCAGTTGTCGAAGCACTTTTTCCACTCCGATTGAGACACCTCTAAAACATGGTTTTTGAACGCTTCAACAGCTTCTTCTGGCGACGAAAATCGTTGACCACGCATTTTTTTCTTGATGTGCGGAAACAAGAAGAAGTCATTAGGTGCCAAGTCAGGGCTGTACGGCGGATGACCCATTAATTCGACGTTTTGGCCGGTCAAAAACGCTCTGGTTTGAGCCGATGTGTGAGAGCTCGCATTGTCATGGTGAACAATGATTCGTCTTCTCTTGTTGGTTTTTCGAATTTCTCCGATGACTTCAGGCAAACAAATTGTAGTGGACCACTCAGAAGTGACCGTCCTACGTTGCTCATGCGGAACAGTCGCCACATGACCAGTTTTGCCGAAGAAACAGGCGACCATTTGCTTCGAAGTTCTTCTTCTACGAACAACTTTCCTTGGATTTTGCTCGTCTTTGAAGACCTACACGGTCGATTGTTGTTTCGTTTCGGGCTTATACGCATAGATCCATGATTCGTCACCTGTGACGATCTTAAACGTCCTTTGAAGCACCGCAATCGTATTTTTGCAACATTTCTTTGCACCAATCGACACGAGCCTTTTTTTAGCGACTTTCAAATTGTGCGGGATCCAACGAGAACAAACCTTTTTTACGGCCAGGTGTTCATGCAGTATCGAATGTGTGTATGTATGTGGAAGAAATGTCCAAGGATGTCTCTATCTCTCGGTATGTCGCATGTCGATCTTGCAGTATAAGTTCACGCACGGCATCAATGTTCTCTGGCACAATTCCATTTTTTCTATATTAATTTTTTCAAGTCACTGTAAACAACACAAATAATGGTCGTACGTCAAAACGTTTTGAGTACGATTATGCTTAAAAATGACAAACTTTCCAATAGAAATGTCAGATTGCACTTGGCAGCACTCAGTGTCGCCAGGCCAGAAATATATATAGCAGCCCTCGTATCATTACTGCTTGCTTAAAAATACGAATAAAATCCATCAGAGCGAGATGTGGCTTCAATAGAATGGCGGTACGTCCCATAAGGTGACCGCAACCACTGACATCTGAAATCAAAATTTGGCAATTAATTGATATCGTGATATGGACCACGCGTAGGCATTTTAAGTGAATCTATGCACATCGAAAAAAATCATAGCAACAATTTTAACAATAGGTTTTTCGTTTTCTTGATCTTCTGGAATTAACTGCCGTTGTTTCGATTCTCATATGTATATACATGTGAAATCATGAATTATTAACAGTTATTTGTGAAAAACTCCCAGTCAAAGACGAAATCAGTTTTTGTACAAAAATTGCCTTCAAAACACTTTAAATTCTTTATATCGTTAACAAAAATACTGCTGCTGTTTATGGTAAACAGTTGGTGGTGGGCAGTATTTTTGGCTTTAGAAAATATACTGAATTTTCAGTTGAATAAATATAGAACAAGAATAAGTGATTTCATTTTAATTACAGAAACATATGATACTAACAAATCAACAAACACTTCAAAAAATAAAATACATGGCTTAGTAAGGGATTGTCTAAATTTACTTAAGGATATGAGAAGTCTGTTTTACTTTATTTAACAAAAGTTGTTTGATATTGTTGAAAATTCTTTTTCTGAATATTATATTGTATTAATAATTGTGTTAACATGTACAAACACGTATTGCGTATTTAGACAAGTTTCAATGTGTGCTCTTACGTTAATGTTCAAAGAATCCTATACATATCGTCATATGAAATGAAAATGCTGTAAATAACTAAAAATTTAAAATCGATTTTTTGGATGATTAAGATGTACAGTATTATAAAATATTTTTCTACAAAACACCCGTGTAACTGAAAACGAAGTTTTACCACCAAACATTTTTAAGAACTTAAACCAAAATTAATATAAATGGAAAGCGGATAACAAATTGGCAAAAAAAAAACATTTAAATGGCAATGAGTGAAAGGCTAACAAAATTTCTATAGACCTTGGAAGGAAACATATCCTTGAAAAATGGCAAGATTAGAAAAATTGCGAAATCGCATAAGATGTTCGTGGCGATCAAATTCTAGGCATTAATATGTGAAAACTAAGACAACTCCTTAGTCAACTTTTGTGACGAAGAAACTCTGGGTAGTGCAATAATTTCATATAACCAACAGTCAGATAAATTACTAAGAAAACGAAATATCTTCATTAATAATAATAAAAAAAAGAAATTAGAGCCCATTACTAAAGGCAATACCGCAACATACTTTATTTTCAAATAGACCTTAAGTCATGCAAACAAATTTTTAAAATATATTGAAAATTAGCAGTGCCCACGACTTCGTTTGCGTGTCATTTTTAATTTTCTTAAAATTAAAATTTAACTATATATTCCACAATTCTCTAGAGAGTGTTAAAAATGTTTCACAAACAAAAATAAAAAGTGCTGACAACTGTTTTAGACCATTATACCCGTAAAATTGGGTGCTTTCACAATTTTATCTCTACTTTGTCTACGAAATGACCTATTATTACAAAAAAAAAGTATTCTATATCTGAACCAAGGGACCTTCTTACAACATTTTGTTCAATTCTATCCAGTAGTGTTTACGTGATGCAAACATAGACAGACATACAAAAACCCCAAAAATAGGTGTTTTGTATTTCATATCGATTACTTTCTCAAGCAACATCAAAATTTTCCAAAAATTGTACATGTAAAGAAATGACCCCATTATAGTATTATTATATGTATAGATTTGTTTTCTAATTCTTTAATAAAAAACAAAAAATAAACTTAACCTTACAAAATGTTGAAGAAATTGTTTTTTTTTTTTTAATTTCAGTATTTTTGTATAAGTCTTACGGATTTTGGATTTTATGTGCTGATAACTATAAATATGTGGTGTCAACTTTTTTGTCTGCCATAAATAAAATCTTAACTTTTCCTGAGTAGCCTTAATGCATAAGTGGTGGTATTTAAATTTCTTGTTATATGATATCAAAACTATTGTGTTATTAATTCTGTGTGTTCTGTGTGTTAGTTAATATTCAGTTAAAAGTAATCTACTCATAAATATACAATTCTGATAGCATCATATTTTACTTGCCACATCTTCCACATTTATCTTATAGCTGCCCGTTTTACGAGCATCGAATTGAAAAAAGAAAAAACTATACGAGAATTACAAGTTTGAACTTTAAGATTCTTTAATAAAAAAAATTAATTCAACAAATATAAATTTTTATTTGTAGTGGAAATATTGACAATAACTAATTTGTTCATGCACGGAAAAAATTATGAATATTTGTTTGAAATTGAAATAATTTTTTTTTATGATTTATTTAGCTGTTATAAATGTTTTGACTGTTTTCATTATATGTTTTTGTTTTTTTTTTTTTTTTTTGAAATAAAATATTGAAAATTTTTGTGTTTTATTTTAATAATATTGTGATAGTTTGTAATTTAATAAAAAGTTTATTTAGTTTTTGAATTTCGTAATTGGATACAATTTTTTTTTCTATGAGAGGACTGAACGTCGAATTTCTCCTGTTAGAAATTTTGAAGACTACAAATGCCTTGCTTACCGAACAATATTTTTGCATCAGAAAGAAAGAAATATAAAGTTCTCATTTAATTATTAAAGTTATCTTAGTATTTAACTTTATCCTTTTATGAGATATCCTTTTTTCAATTTTCTTCGAAGATTCCTTAAGTTATATGTGGTGAGATAATACGACAAGAAACAGATTGCTTCGTTACAATAGTACTTTTTGAAAATCAAAGACAAAAACTGTTATTTCTAAACAACTACTCATATACATATTTAACAGTTAACAGTCGTGTCATTATCATTTTATTATAATTTCATTTATAACGTGAGCACACATATTATACTTACGCATTATACTTAATACTCATTACACTTAATGCTGCACAAAAAGACATTTTATGTATTCAATTACCAAAAAGCAAATTAATTTAACACTAAATAGACACAAATCTGTTGATAAGATTTAAGAAGTGTTTTTCTTTTTTTTTTGTGCCATGGCACACGGGTTAGATTTAAGTATATTATGATAAGAATAAAATGTTTATTTTTTCACAGTAACACATTTATACAATTGTAATGGAGAAAATTATTGAAATAATATTTGCAACTGTTTATTCTAAACATGATATTTAGCCTGTTTGGATTATTTTCTGTTTCCATATTTAATACAATGTTAAAAGTTTCTCTACAAATCCAAGAGATGAATTCATAGCTGTTTATTTTCTACAATTGTTGTTCACTGTCTGCCGGATAAATAGGTTTGCATTATAAGTTTTCATAATGTGAGAGCAAAAAACAAATTATTAGTTTAGAATTTTATTCCATAGAAGGCAATAATTGATTCATATTAAAATTTTGGTGGTACATTTTATTTTTATTTACTTATTATTTATTATTATTTTTTTTTTTGCAATTGAAAATATTTATTTCTCAACAGAGTTATTTTTTTTTTCTTTGCTATAAAAAAAGAATTCGATAAATAAAAAGATAAAACCTGTAGTTGCTACCAATATGAGCTAGCATAGCTAATAGAAGAAATATAAAATTGTGATGGTAGAGGATAGTTCTTCGTAGTGTATGTAAACAATTCGCTCTTAACAAAAGCAGATAATAATTTTGTTTTGTTGAAAGAGAAGTATACCTCAGGCAATAATGCCTTCTAATTAATTATGCCTTGTGTTCTTTAGAAAGAAATAGAGGAGGGGAGATGGGTGTTGAAACCTTACTTTTTTATTGCCCTAAAATTGCTATTTCTAGTTAGAACAGTGACACAGTGCCTCTGGTGTTGAGTGGAATAATTATATTTTTAAACCTGGTACAGCCATTGTATTTATTTTTTACTTAGGTGACCATTTAATACTGTAAAGTTATACCGGTAAAGAAGGCTGCTCTGAAACCGACAGCGGACGGGATATGAACTTTGGCTACTCTACTGATCACTTGGTTTATAATGAACGTAATAACTATTATGCGATAAAACGCTAAGACATATTTTTCTGATTTATTTTCTGATCTGTAGATTCAAATAGTTTTTTTTTTACTAAGGATAAAAAATGATTTTTATATCCAGTTGATATATGAACCGACTTAATATGGGGATGCAACATCGAATGTAAAGTACTGTTTACATAATTCATGGCTAATATACGAAGTAAGACAAAACTGGAAAAGTTTTGTCTTGTAAATCAAAGTAGATTCGAAAGTTTTTCAAAGTAAGCTTTGCGACAAAACTTATAGGGAAGATGAAATCACCAGACAGCTTTTTTCTTTAAGTCCTTTGATAATGTTATTAATGGTCGCATTGGCTTAAACATGTCTCACATTTGTTCATCAGCAAAAAAAAACCATTGTTATGGTGGGACGCCTAGAGCACGAATGCATATTTAAAAGCTGTATATTTTGAAAAAAATTCAAAACATCTGCATTGACAAATTAATCTCAATAATTTTACGTTATTTGGCTCACATACGTTGTTACCCTCGTATAAATTTTGATTAAAGGTTTGAATATTTAAAACGCAAATAAAGTAATTTTATATTATGGTTTCCGTTCGTATTAAAATAATTCAGCATCTTGTAAAAATTCTTTAGCATCGAATTAATTTATTGCATAAAATGGCTGTTTTTTAAACCTACAGCTTATTTTCGAAGCATAAGATTAAATATTTATGTAAATAAATGTATCAATTTATTATTCTGCTATCAATCCTTTATGTAAATGTGGACTTGCAAGCGAAGAAGGTTTGTTTTAAAAAAAAAAAATTTGTGTAACACATTTGCATAAATAAGAACTTTGGGTTCCCACTTTCATTTTCTATGCAAATTTTTATAACATTAAATCGTATTTATATTCGTGCTCTCATTTAAATAAAACTTTTTGGCTTTTAAATAACAAATATTTGCCTTATTATCCTTACGCTGGCAATTATCACAAGACAGCCATAAATATTTTAGTGATACTCAATTTGTGTTGTTGTTCTTTTTTGTTAGATTTTTATATGTATATAATTTAATTATAAAATTTAATTTTAATTATTTACTTTTAATTCTTAGAACCTCTTTTAAGTCATTAAATTAGAGTGCTAAAATGTAAAAAAAAAAACAAATCTTTTCTTTTGGGTTCGGGCAATTTAACAAAATAAAATAGAATTTTAAAAAAGTGTTAATGATACTTGTTTCAAGTTGTTTGTGTTAAAAACACTCACTATTTTTTAATATGTATTAATGGTTTTGTCAAAAGATGATTGTGGAATTTTTATTTCAATTAAATGAAATGACAGTTTAATATTTTATTAACTTCAACGAAATACTCTCAATGGTTGTCTCAAAATTGGCACAAGAATTGAATTTTTTCGTTTTTTTCTTGGGTCTTAAATTATGCAGGGGAGATTTGCGCATGTAAGAGCATTCAGGTTGATGGCCTCAACAACATGGGAAGTAATTGATCTTTTCCCACAGTTTTCTATATGTGCCGCAAATAATGCCCCCGGGGCACCAAGAGTCTGTGCTGATCTAACCACTGTGCTGACGAAGGTCCTCAGGGGGTATAGGGGGAACCAGTCCTCCGGTGTGCAGGCATTGAAGCTGGATAGACAGTTGGGTATTGTCGGAGATTTTTACCAGTCTCCTTTTTTTAATAATAATACATATGAGTAATAATAAAACTTAAAAAAAACTGGCACCACGGAAGCAGGTAGCCCATACAGAGAACCGCCCAATTCTGAAGCCGGTTATTGGTGAGGTCCCTTCGGTGTACACGTGGTGGTTGTGGTTAATTTGTCTATATCTGCGGGTCTGGCTTGGAATAGACTGAAGTATGCTGTTGCACTCTCAACAGAGGAGTTTATGATAGACTCCGACCCTATAGCAAGAGGTAGATTTATGGTCCTGCAAGCCATGGTCTTAAAATTGCACAGAATAGTAGTTTTACCACCGTCTGATAAGAGCTTACCGCCAGGTACAGATGTTAATCGAATCACTTATCCTGGCACATATGCAATGTTTTTTTTTTATTTTCTATAGTCATTATACGTAAATGTCTGAATTTCGCTAATACAGTCTTAAATTTGGGAACAGATTGTTATAAGTCTCTTTGCTGTACCCTTGACTTCGAATAACCTCTTAAAATCCACTTATGTAGGGCAGGTAGTGAAAGGAGCAGTATATAGCTATTTTATTAGTTATTTTACTTCGCCGGCGAATATGCTATGAAGTACTTCGACGAAGGAGGCTGCATATTGTAAACTAAATTCTAAATATGTATTTATACCACTAAACAAAAAATAATATTTAGATTTTTTGGTAGCAGCAGGGGTTGAACCGTGGGCAACCAGATTTTTAGTAAACGTGATGACTACCATGACTACAGCAGCCACCTGTTATTTTTTTAATGATGCCTTCAGCCTAAAATCTTTCGGATAATCGAATATGAGCAAACACACACAAAACAAATACGCCATCGATTCGTTGCTAATTAAAATGTTTTATTTAACTTATCCTGTGCTATCAGCTCAATTTCTAATCCATGTCTTGCGTAAATTTTGCGGCACTTACTAACTCTTATATATGAATATGAATAATGCTTTTCAATAATAACATTATATATTCATAAGTTCCATTTAATATTTTTTAACAGATTCAGTTATACAAGGGATTAGTGTAAATTCTCTCGACACGCTAAAGTGTCAAATGGAATGCGTAAAACGAGAGCGAAATAAAATAATAAAATATGTTCATTATAATTGTTTTATATGGTTAAATTATAAATATTTAATTTTAATGTTTCCTTTTATAAAAAAAATGGAAACAAATTGATTTAAAGTACTGCTGTGAAATGACACTTGTTTCATCCTATTTTTCTGTATAGAAAAACATTTTAATGCTTCTCTATAATTCGGCTTAATATTCAAAGTTTTAATTAAAAAGGCTATTAAGCCTCTGTAAATCATATCGACTTAAAATTTAAACAGTTAAGGCACTTTGGCAATTAATTGTGTCAGTAAGCTTATGTCTTCAAGGATGATGGTGATGGGGATAATGTTTGAAGCGACAGATGTTGGTGGCGATAATTTCAAAACAATAAAGAGAAAAAATAATAAACATAAAAACCAAATAAAAATAAAGCAAAAATGTTGTACCGGGTTTTCATGAAAAGACGCAGCGATTGATTATTTTATCATATCATCTGTACTTTTTACGCTTAAAAAACATGCTGACAAGTGAAAGGGAAATTAACGGCCATATGCATAACCAAAACTTCTAATAAAGTTGACATGGGTGACGTTGGGCAGTGTCTTAATTTGTTCCTACATTTTGCTTACTACTGAAAAAATTGTAAAATTATATTCTGTGTCTACTTGAGTTTCAAATAGAGTTGTAGATTGGCACTCGGGGACCCTGCGCAGTTTCGCTACTCATGTCAGCCTAATACTACGTGGCCGTATATGCTTAATATTTTAAATGTGGAATTGAAAATTGGATTTAAGATTTTAATTTAATTGGATGATAGTTTTTGAGAATTATACCTTAACACTTTAGAGTTAGCTAAAAAGGCGATTTTAATTATGATCATTAAAAATCAGTTTTCAAACTAAAAGGGAAAATATTTATTGAGATGTTAAAAATCTTGCGATACATCATCATCGACAAAATTTGAGAAAACCACATAAAAACGTTATTGTTTATTGAAAAAATTAATTTTAGATCAACAGTGCCAGTAGTTTACAGATCACTGAAGTTTTTGTAAAAGCAGTGATCAAAAAAATTTACGTTAAAACTTTAAATAAGAAGTCTATATTTAAAATGTCTACTATAGCATTAGCTGTGTAGTATATAGTGCGGTTCTTTTAATACTTTACGTGTTTCACAGCTTTTTAACCCAATTTGATATAATCTAAGTCCGCCTTGACTCTTCTCTCACACTTAAGGAAAAACGAAGAAGGTGTAGACAGTCTTGCAGCTATGAATATTGGCCGAATTCTTACTCAAATACACTACAAGAAGACATAATAAAAAATATTTTTTTTATTTGCTCATTTTCTCGAAGTTTTTGCTGGCTGCTCATTGATCTTTTTGCTTACAAAAAATGAGCGGACGACTTTATATCCTCTATGAAGCAGCCTCTACTCTATGAAGCAACCTGGTATGCTAAAAACTAAACATATAATTTGTGATAAAGACGATTAGATAGAAAACAGGATTTAGTGAAAAGAGCGGAAAATAATTCTTAAAGAAGGACAATTATTTATCACAGCTGCTCACTAGTTAATAGATTTTTATGAGTCAGTTCGCATATGGTACCCAATATCTGCATCTGGCTGCTGTAGTCAAGTAAGCAAGTTGACTACAAATCTGGTTGGCAAGGGTTCAATCCCCGCGGCAATCAAAAATAATGTTTCAATGTTTTTTATTCTATTTAATGGAATAAATACAAATTCAAAATTACCATTAAAACTTGCAGCGTCTTTCGTCGGTACTTCTTTATATAAAATATTCGCCGGCGAAGTAAAATAACTAATAAAATGGCTTTCTCTTTCCTACTCCTTTCACCACCTGTCTTATCACTCATCTATCCCTTTCCTAAAGAATATAGCATGGTTACGAAAAATAACCAAAAATGTTATGCCTGAAGGTTATTCATCAAATGGATTATATAAAGGTAATAGACAGTGTGACTTGATTTTAGTGTGCTGGATTTGCAATTTGTGTATTATGGAACTGAGTCCGGTTAAAGCTGTCACACTACAACGAAAGTTTCAAAAGAGGATTATTATCAATTTAATAAATTTATGAAAAAGAGGGAAAAGATTAAAATGCAAATAGAAATGGACCAGCGGGATTTCCCGCGGTACATTCGGACATAGATAAATTCTGGTTAGTGTTGGGTTTATGGTTTGACTCGTAGATGCTACTGATGATGATGTAAGCAGAACTGATGATGAGTAGGAAAATGCGCGAGCCGGCGATGCTAACGGTGACTGCCCGATGATGATGTTTTTTGGTTTTTACCATTTTAATTAGAAAAAATCTAAAGATGTCGAATATACACGGCCATGTTTTAAGGCTCAATCGATTACAAATACTTTACAAAAATTTGAAAATTAACTTTTGATTATTCTATCACGCCCATTTGTGAGTAGAATATTTCCACACTTGTACGCTGGACTGTTTCTATATCTTATGGATATCTTTTGCTAGTTTCTTTGTTTTAATCATCAACAAGCTAAAAAATTTGCAATACGCCAGTTGCATTCATGGAATTACAAAGCAGGGCTGGGTTAGATTTATCAAGTTGATTTATTTTTACATTTTTCCCCCTAAAATCTTAAATATTCACAGGCTTTGGAACACTTCAAGTTAAATTTAAGTTTTCGCTGAAGGTTTTTAATCTCTCAGAATTTTAGGTTTTAACAATATTAAAAAAACAATGATAATGATGACTTCTCTAACAGTTCCTTATGTGTCTTGATACATATTTTTGTGTATTTTATAATATTAAAGATGGCTTAGAAATTTCTTTGTATTTATATCCTTAATATTGAAACCATTCAAATCTTGTGACTGACCATAATTTTTTTTTTAATGCTGAGTGTCATTGTCACAAAATGTAAGGACGGCTTTTTATATTAAAGACAATATTTAAGCACTTACAAACGATAAAAGAAGTGGTGTTCAAATATCCTTAACATAAACTTAAGTGTTGTCAAAAAAAAAAAAAGAAGGCAACAAAATAATAAAAGTTCTTACAAATTTCCATTACCTTTTTGTAGTTTCTTAATGTACTCTTCTTAGAGTAAGTTTTTTATATTTAATTTCCTTATTATTATTAGCCGATGCAGATGATGTTAGAATTCCTTTTGGCCGGTTCTTTTTGTCATTTACAGAACAACACGCAGTTTTTATGGCTTTTTTCCAAAGAAAAATATATTTAATTTAACTTGGAATTGCTTTAAAGTAAATCCTTAAAAAACTTTACGCAATTAGTGGTTTTAGTTAATTATTTTAAAAGTATTTAATTATGGAATATCAAATGATTCACTTTTAACACGCCAACATATGCTTGATGATTATCTAAAAACCAAAACAGTTTTTCAAATTGCGAAAATTATTTTAAATGATTTTAATATGTTTTGTATTGAATTATTATAAATTTATTTCGAATTGTTTGAAATTAAACTTTGCTTATTATGATTATGTATTTCTTTGTTAAAAATAAAACTCTTTTTTTATATAATTGTATTATTTATATCAAAGTACACAATTCCTATTTCTTATTGTATTCTTTTCTATTTCGCTACTTTGTATTTCGAGAAATTGTGCGCTTAAAGAAATAATCTTCTATTTCATTTAAATGCCTGATTAAGACTGTTTTATCTATTTGCCTGTTGTTTTCGGATGATTGTGAAAATCTGGCCAAAATACGAATATTTTGTTGTGTACATTTATTCCCAAATTAAGTTGGCTCTGTTACATCAGCTGTTATGTGTATTTTCAATTGTGCAAATCACATCAAACATTAAGCAACCTGACAACTCAAACCTTACAACTTGTTTGTTTCCTATGCTCACACACTCTCACTTTCTAAAGTTCTACCACATTTTTTTTTCTATTTTATTGAATAACTTTTTCTTTTATTTATGTACCAAATTTAAAAAGATAAAATTTTTCATATTTTCTTGTTGCTATCGCTTCTGTTGCTTTTAAAATTCGGGCTTCAGGCTGTTGCTAGTTAATGGGTGTGAGTCGCTTTGTGAATGTAATTGTATTTAATGGTCAGCTAATATATTAAAATTAAATTAAATTTTAATAAAAACAGGGGTATACACAAATTTAAAGGCATCATATTTTTTATTTTTTAATCGTGTTATTCAAAAATTAATCAATAAGAAATATTTAGCAAATTGTCCGCAAAAAGAATCTTCGTAAGTGTAACCCAAACTTATAAACTTCTGAGTCGATTATGCAAATAAATTTCTAAGTAGCCAGATGTCTACATATTAGCACAATTTAGGCGTTTTAACTCTCCCATAATTAAAAATCGTAGTGTTGAGACACATGGCAGAATTTATAAAAACCTCGAACGAAGAAAATGCTTGTGCTTTGCAAAAAAGGGTGTATTACACAATTGTGGCATTAAGACAATTATACAGACCTAAGTAAATAAAATGGTATTAAGCAAATTACTATTTTTAAATTTTAATTAAAGGAGCCCTGTGAGTTATTAAAACATTTTAGCTTTAAACGTATTTTTCTTTGAAGAAGATATGCTAAATTTCAATTATATGCTTTAAATTTTTAAAGAGAGAAAGAGGTTCTCGCAATACAGAAAAATTAATATAGAAATAATATGAAATAATAAAGTTCTTATAATATTTAAGAAGATTTCATACCATAGAGGAGGTTTAGGAACAATTTAAACGTTACAATCATAAAAAAACGTTAAAAAGTACATGGCATGACTTCACTATTATTTTATGACAAATCAGTCTCATTTTTAGACTTGAGTAATTTTTATGACGTTAAATATTTTATTGTATTTTGAGTAATTTCTTCAATAAGTTTTTTATATTAAATGTCTATATTATGAGGGTTGTTATAGATACTAGTACGTACTACGTAGGTCTTATTATTATGTCATTCCTTTAAAATGAAAAAGGATTATTTTAAGATAAGCTAAATTTGCTTTATAACATGTCGATTTATCTACTGCTGTATTTTAATTATAATCATTTTAAAAAAAGCCCTGTAACTTTCATTGCAAATAAATATAGAAAAGAATAAATAAATGTGTAAATGCTTTTTTTATCCAAGCAGCATTTGATGTGCATTAATTCCTTTCATATATGTATGTCATGCTACAGACATTTATAAATATGACACACGTCACTCTTGCTAATGCGCAATAAAAATAAATTTCAACAATTTTTATTATATTATGTCATTTTTTTATAAAATAAAATTTTCATAAATATAGATAGCTTTTCATTTAAAATATTATTATTTAGAAATTATAAATTGAGTTTTCTTTTTCAGATTTGAATCATCAATTTTGAGTTCATCCAAACGCAAAGAAGTGGCCGTAAGTATACTCTCTCTATTACTATTTATACAGTTTTTAATCGAGGTAGTGTCAGGTAACAAAATCGCTTTATATAAATTTAAGTTAATTAATTATGCAAATAAATTTCATTATTTTGCTTATTTGTTCTACGTAATTTTACTTAAACTTCTTAGATTTGTTTTCTTTTTAACCAGAAATTTATCAAAGCTTTTTTTGTTTCAAAAGAAATAAATCTTTTAACGTACATAATTTCTGGGAAGATTTTTTTTTAAATATAGTTTTTAAATTGTATGTTAATATAGTTGCAAGAAAATAGAACCACGCAAATATTGTGATGCTTTTAGAAAGATCTTGTATTTAAATTCTTTGTAATACCCTTCATCACAAAAAGTGAAAAAAGGGTGAATCTAAGTTTGGCATTTATTTTCCAATTTCTTATGCATAGCGAAGTCGATTGAGCGATGTCCGCATGTCTGTTCGTGTTAGTGTTGAAATTAAGTTTGTCAATCGATCATATATAGTTTCGAAAGAGATGATATTGGAGATCAGCATGATCGGCTTCAAGGCAGCAGGAAAAAAAACCACGCCTACTTCTATTTTTTTCATGTCATTCGAAAAAATAAAGTAACTCCAGTCAAAAATAAATATATGGAGCGATAGAGAATTAAAAAATAAGAAAAAACGCTCGCACATATTTTCCGAGTTCTGAAGTTTTTAAATTTTTTGAAATATCAATATGGGTATCATTTTAAAGCTTTTAAATATTGAACAATAATACTTTTGCATTTTGTTAAACCTTAATTAATTAATTAGTTAAACGCTAAATAATTATTGAAGAAGGAAAGTTTCAAAATAGTTTTTTTTAATATACCTTCCAAAATGTATGTTTATGTAATTTAATAAAGCGCTACACATCTAAACTATATATTTTTAGAAAAGCATCTTTTAGAAAATTATGAAAAATACTAATTATCTTAAAAAAGTGCTTTTTAATAAGTATCATTGTTAGAAATTATTTTTAAATAATTTATCCTTGCAAAATATAACGCAAAAAGTACGCTTACCTATTAATTATAAAAACTTGAATAAAAGTGATATTTGAGATCTTCGAAGACTTTGATTTTTAAAATTACCTCTTCTTAAAAAATATTTCATAAAATTTAAAAAAATTTTCAGAACGTACAAAAAAGTAGGTATTACCCTTGATTAAAGTACCATTTATTAAAAAAATGTCTTCTAACAATTGAATTTTGTACGCACTTTAAAAAAAATATTAAATAGTACTTTCTTGAAAAGTACTTTTTCACTTAGGTTATTTTAAAGCTTTTTTTTACGAAAAATTGTTACTTTTAATGCTAATTTTTAAAATCTAAAAAGTATTCAATTAATCAAAATTATTTAAAAGATAATTATTATGGGCATACTGTACTCCATGAATTTGAACGTCATGATAATAAATTAAAAATTATTTTCTCTTTAATCTAAATTTCAAATTTGTTAAACTTTGCATGCTGTTATTCATTATATTGACATTACGGTTTGTTTGTTTTTGCTTAAAAAAAAACCAACGACAAAAAGAACTTAGAAAAACAATGTTGTGTGTTTGTGTAAACATTTCCAGCAAATATCTATGTATGTTTAATATGCTATAATGAATGCTCATCATCAGAAATTTGCCTGCTGGTACGTTATGGCTTTAAAGAAATCTAAAGAGTGTGACATAACTATCTGACACACTTAAAATCACATAAATTTCGACGCCTAAAAAAAACAATATAAGTAACACACATGTAGAGCTTACAGCAGTAAATACAAATACTCTTACAAATTTAAACATTTTTTTTTAGTGTTTTATGTTCTAATATACAGTGGGCTATTTGTAAGAACTTGTAAACATATAAAGTAATTTTTTATAGTAGCGGAAAAATGTTAATATCGAACTTTACAAGCTTCAGACGTGCTATTTAAGATATTAAAAATTTTATTTGAAAGCCGCATTTACTCTGTCATGTATTGATTATGGCAAACTTTTGGCTCGACCGGGTGATTGCGGTTAATCTACATTAATATCTCTGCCTGCATAAAACCTTCCAAGAAATACTTTTGTTTTATTAAATCTACGATTTTGTTATCCTCTACACTTCATCTTCAAGCGATATAGGACATGAACCCCAATTATTCTAAAACAAAGTGTGTATGGTCCATCGTTTCATTTGGATCGCAGGCCAAGAACGAAGAAGTACTTAAAATAAGTTTTTTGACATCAGTTCTAATAGATACCTCAAAAACAAGGTGACCATCACCGACTGCCAACACTAAATTATCTCATTGGAAAAACTGATTTTTAAATTCAGAATTATTGACCTTAAAAAAATTTTTAAATATCCCATTTTTCCTTATATTTTATGTTTTTATACTCGTACTGTTGTGTTTATTATTGGGATCGGCTTCACCATGTATTGTGTAAATGTTTTTTTTTTTTTTGTTTGCTCACAGTTACATGAATATTTTGTTAATGTATAGGTGCACTACAATTACATGAATCAGACTGAAGATGGGTTGTTATATAAAAAATTTTGGGATTACAAAAAGACAACGATTAACAACAATAAACTGAAACAAACAGGATAAAAATAGTTTTCTTGTAAATATTTTAGTAGAAGTAATTGTACGTTAAATGCTATCAAGTTGACCTGACGTAATTACAAAACTCAACAGGCTGAACTTGTTTAAGACATTTTGTATGAAGGTGTATGAATACGTATAAGGATTACAACGAAAGCGTTATTGTCTATATTTTTTTTTACATTTTTGAAGGTGTGTAAGGAAAGTTATTTACTACGTGTCATTGTTTTCTTTCAGGTATTTGCGCCTGTAAACCCAAAAATAATTCAAATACTTACTGTAAAGATTAAGTTTCCTAAATTGTTTTTTGCTTATTTGAAAAATGCCTTTAAACAAAAACCTTGCTACAGGCAGTTACCACATATTTACGACATAATTTACACTTATTTTTATAATGTGTGTGGTTTCTTTCGTTATTACATATATTTTTTTAATTTTGTGGTTTAAAAAAAAATAAAGATGTATATTTAATATTTTTACATGACATTTTTATAACTTACGGCAAAATGTATGTGAATGTTTTGTTTTGTATATTCTGTTTTAACTTAGACATTTAACAGAAGGGTAGCAAACAGGAGCTATAAGGCTAAAAGCCTACCAGACTCTAAAAATACAGTGACATTCACTATTTACTTTTTTTTTTAGTTATAACCGATATAAACTTTATCTCAGCATTATAAAAAAAACACTTAAAATGTAATGAAACAATTACAAAATTTTAAGATGAAAATGAAAATTATACAAAAAACTTGTGCTCATAATTTGTGGGAGGATTATATAATATATCAAATAAAACATGTGTATTGTAAAGGGAACAGTTATGGGGTATTTTAAAACCAAGCTCCCCTTGTCAACAATACCGAATCATCGGTATATATTGGTCGGTACCTACTACGTCTGCATTAATTGTTTGCAAGTAACTATTTTAATTCAGAATGAAATGTAAGAAAAGATTAAGAATATTGTTTTTTTGTTGGTAATTTCTGTTAAGACTTTAAAAGTTTTGTTGATAAAGTTTCTTTCTTTTTAGCTTTTTTTAAAATAAATAAATTAAATCGTCGCAAGTTCATTATAATTTCTAAATTAATATTTAAGAAACTATAATAGTTTACGTATTTTTGCAAAAGTTTTCTAAACAAAATAGAAAAAGATACCTGCAGAATGTAATGTAGCATTTTCTGGATCGCCATAACCATTACCAGCATTCTTTATATCTATTTTCCATAGGTTGTGCACATTGTAAACATCATCTATTTAACCAACTAATTCTTATATTTAAGGATTCGAGGAATATTCATTACTAATATACATATATTAATCTGATTAGACAAAGTCCACATACAAGTTAAAACATCCGTCGTTGTTATTTTTATAAATCGTAACAAATATTTGTCATTGATTTCTGTTAACTTCGGCTTAGCCACAAATGCGCTTTTTCTATTTTTTCAATACTTTTTGGTTTCTGAAAACTTAACAAAAAACTTCCAGATGATCTAGATTTCAGTGGTTAATGAAACACGAATAGATAGCAGATTTAATCAACAAATAAATACATTTTTATTATTTCATGCTATGGATTTGATGTTACCAGTGAATGTCATTTTCTTCAAAAAAGTTAAATTTTTTCATTGAAAGTTATATTTTGAAATTTTTTCCATATTTCAGAGAAACAAATTCATTAACTGAAAAAACAGCAAAATTAAAATAAAAAAAATAGGAAAACGTATGAAAAAAGATTTCAGCCCAATAATTCTTCAGTGTATTTAAATCAGGACGTAACATTAATATTACCAATCAATAAAATAACTCAAAGTAGGATTTTTATTAATAATTCTGTTTAAGCTTTTTCTTCGAAAAATTGAGCTTCGATAATTTAATTATTTTAAAAATACCGTTATTAAAAACAAATTTTTGTCGTATTTGCTTAAAACTACAACATAAACTACTAAAGATTTTTCCGTAATATAGTCCGGCACTTCTTCAAGACAATTAAAAGACAACTTTCTTGAAAATCGAGGTATTGATACGGTACCACTTGCTAGTTGTCAAATGTTTTACGCGATATAACTAAAGTTGCTAACAATTTTCGCAAAATTGAACAGAGTATTTAGTTTTCGATACGAAATAAGTACAGCTCATATTATTTCAGTGGAAAAAAATTATTGCCAGAAACATTTTGCTGTTACTAAAAATGAAGCAACAATCATTTCATGATTTCTCACTAACTGAACAGAATATAACTTCAGCAACGTAAATTTTTGGTTATTTCGAACTAATTTTGTATTTGGGATTTTGTTAGTATTTGCAAGCGTGTAACCTTTGTTATGGAGATCGAATTGATATATTAAGAGAAACAGCTGTCAGAAGAGTTTTTACCTCAAGTAATAAGACAAGTACTTTTTCACTTTCACTTATTTTCGTTTCTGTATCAAAAGTTTTGAATATTTGGCCAAACATAACAGAATTAAACATGTTACATGAAGCCTTAAAAAGTTACGAAAAATGTAAAATATTTAACCAAACGGCAACACTGTATGGATTATTATCATTATATTTTAAATAATAGAGCAGCTTCAATAGGTGCGTTGGTAGAGGTGCGTGCTGTAAAACAGAAAATTGTGGGTTCGATTCCCGCCGTCGGACATGCGCTCAACGAAAAATAAAAATTGTTATAATGCAATTAAAAATTAATAAACAGCAGTACACACCTCCCGAGAGGCAAAAGACAATTATTGTGTGAAGCCATGGCAGATAATTTAGTTAAGACATCCAATTTAATAGAAGAGTAACAGATAATTGTCAAGAAGCCCTTTATAATAAAAAGTAAGAGCAATAGCGGTTAGCGCGGGAAAGTTTAACAGCATAACAACAGTGCATGGCAGATGTGTGTTGGCTATTGGATTAAAGGGGATGACTGGCTTGAAGTAGTGGAGATGTCTGTAGATGGTTAAGGTTACTAAACAAGGCATCGAGTAGTTCATGTCTCGCCGGAGTAACACAATAGTGTAGCGTGGATGGCTGCGTTTGTAGTAATAACGCATGTTTAGTAAATACGAGACCAAGGGTTCACGAGACCGATAGAATCAAGAAGTATATTCAGAGAAAGCCACAAAGTAAAAAAAATACAGAATTTATAATGAGCCACAGTGGTATTAGCAATCAAAAGAATCCGTACGTTTGTTCTAAAAACGGAAAAACGTAACAATATGTTATGCGCAATTGTTAACACGAAGTTTTGGTTCTGTTAATCTCAAGCAATCGATCCTCTCTGCAAGCGATTTCCTTATTTTTTCTATTTTACTCCGGACGTCAGGCAGTGCAAGATATTTTCGTACAACGTACATGCAATTATTCACAAACTAGACATCGTTAAGCTTAAATAAACGAACTATATATATGCTCACTTAATTGTTTTTTTTTTATCACGGTGATTATCCACAGGTAGACTGAAGTTCTATTATAGAGACCAGGAAGCGTCCTTTCCAATATTTTGTAATTTATCTTACAAACCGTGTATTAACTGCTTTTATCATACAGGTAGTATTTTTTTTTTTTTTTTTTTTGATATTGTAAATTTTTGAAAGCTTTTGTTTTTCAAATCCTTAACGTTAACCAACATTCGCAATGACTCGCTTAACGTTAGCAACAAATTGCCATTTTAGCCTTTTGTACTTATTCTAACTAGTTGTATTGGCAATAATTATATTTCACCCTTTTTTTCTTCATTGGATCGTTGCCAACAAATTATTTATGAATTTAAGGCAGAAACACTATTTTCTCTAAAATTTATTCTGTTACGAAATTGAAACATAAGCAAATCATAAAAATGTCTACATTATTGTTATTAATTTTTCATTGTATGTATGTAAATTTGTATGAATTGTAAATTGAGCCTTTCAACATAAGCTGCCCAATCCTCTATCTGAATTTTTTTCTTTTTTTTTTTTAGACAATAACAAAGTATATTCAAAGTTCAGGTAAAGGAAAATTTCGCCATTGAATTTGAACCACAAAGAAAACAAATTATTATTTTTTTGTACTTTTTCATTTTGCATAGAAACAGACACAATATAATTCTAAGGACCATAGTGTGAACTTACTTTAATACTAATAATTATTTCAATCTAGTGAAGGTGTAAAATTTAATTATGACCAAAAGGCAACAGCAACATTTTTGGGATCAATGAAAACTTCCGAAAACTAGTGCTCTTCTTTAAAAAGCTGAGAAAAGATTATTAAATTAGATGACTCAGTTGAAAAATTTTAACGAATAGTAAATAAAAAAAATAATAATAAAATAAATAATAATCAAAATCAAATAGCCTTTTGTAATACTTTAACAGTTATCTTATTATTTATCAAATCATATTTTCTCATTTTCCTCTTGACAGAAAGCACTTTTTATTAGTGTATAAAAAACCTTGAAATATAGCTGAGTTGAAAGAGTGTCATATTAAATAAAAAGAAAATTCTTTTGTGTAACTGAATGAAAATAAACGCAGAAGTTATTAGGTGTTTTTTTCTTCTTTGAACACGAAAACAACGGAGTTTGTTTAGATAAGATTAAAAAAATTAAAAAAAAGTACAGATGCGTGGGTTGATTTAAAAACATTTGATGCATAAACCTGCTTTATTTTAATACTTTCCTACTGAAAGGTTACTTATGACTTTAAAAATAATTATGCAAAAGGCAAACTTTCCAAAAAAAATACCCTTAAAAAATTTTTCCCGCTGCCTCGAAGGACATAAACCGATCTTGCTGATTTAATATAGTTATAATAACTTTTATAAATTTTTAGACCCAAGAGTAAATTAAAAGAAATGAGCCCAAGAAAACCCTTTTTAAATTTATTGTTATTAATTTTTCCTCATATTTGTTTTAGTTTTTACCTAACAATAAGATCCCAGTAATTTCTCATATATAATGTTGATAATTCAATAACAGATTTGCAAAAATTCTTCCCTCTTAATGGCATTCATCCATCTACACCATTCATTTACACTTTTTATTCTTCCAATAGAAAGAATCACAAAATTGCTAGAAAATTTGTTAAAATGTTTACAAATGTTTTGTTTGTATTTTCAGCTGGTCTTAGGGCAACAGAAAAAAATAAACACAAAAACAAAATGTCACCGACATGTGTGTGTGTGTGAATGTAAACTACATGGAAACTTTGTTCAACCAACATGCACTTATCAAGTCTTTTGTATATAATTTTTCGCAAAAAAGAAACCCATCACAATGGAAGCGAAAAAAGTTTTGAATAAATAAAAATAAAAGAAATACACAAGAATTATGCAGAAACTAAGCAAAATTTAAGTTTTCATGTACATATTCGTATACACTGCTGTTTCTGTGATAAACTAAATATGAATCTACGGCAGTTTGTCGGAACAAGTTTCACTAAAAAGAAAGAAAGTAAGAAACAAAAAATTAAACAAAAATTATGTGTATCAAGGAAAGCAACAACCCCAATATTTATTTCTAAATGATTAAAAGTTTTATGGTTTTCTCCAAAAAGTTTTGAAACTTTTAAAAGACTAATTAAGATGCTGCCAGAAAGAATTAATTTGAAAAAAAAATAAAAAGGAACTTTCTATTTATTGCACATGTCAAATGAGAATGTTTGCTGGGTATAAAGTTAAACAAAAAAAAAATTCTTTTACATAGAATATTTAAGCATTTTTATGTGAATTCTGATGGCATTTATTTATAAAGACTGTCGTAATCTTGTCTAATACCCTCCGCATACCCCTCAATTTTTTAATAAAACGTCACAAGAAAACTTGTCATACACGTGTTTAAACTAATAATGTGTCGTTTAATGAATGAAAACCATGATTTAATTATGGCATCTTGATGAAATACCTTTTGAAAAAGAACACATTTAAAACATTTTTTTACGGTACCATTTTAAAAAATATTTTCTGAAAAAGTACTTTGTATGGAAAATATTAAAAGTACTTTTTGGGAGTGGTTTATATTAAAAGAATTTCCATTCGATAAAAGCTCTTTAAAACACATATGATGTGTACTTTTAAAATTGGTACTTTTTTGAAATATATTCTCGTAAACAAGTAAACTTTAGGATAAACAAGTAAGATTGCTTCGGCTATACCGAATCTTATGTACCATTAACCATCTATGTTAATGCAGTTTAGTGCAGTAACTCCAAACAAAAAAGCAAATATTGGGGTGACTAAGAATTCAAAAATAAAAAAATGGTACTGCATATAAATAATTTTACATAAAAATGCCATCGGCTCTTGATGGGTTAAGCATTTTTTTTTAAACTTCAGTTTTTTCTTAAAAAACTCTTCAAAAGCTTTAAAATGATACCCATATTGATATTTAAATAAAATTTGAAAATTTCAGAGCCCCGTAACTCGGAAAATATGGGCGAGCACCAAAATTTTTTTCCTGGATGTTTATTTTCTTATTTTTAAATTCTCTATTGCCCCATATATTTAATTTTTTGATTGGGCTTTCTTTATTGTTCGAAATGACAGGAAGAAATTAGAGGTAGACGTGGTGTTTTGCCTCGTCAAACATGATTTCAACACTAACACGGACAGACAGACGGAAATTGCTCAAAAATTAAAAAAATGGTTAATTTCAAAAAATTTTATTAAAAAATATATATTTTTTTAAATAATTAATTTTTAAAAACAATCTTTAAAAAAGTATCTTTTGAATACTGACGTTTTCAAGTTCGACTTTCACCTTAATTTTAAGTGGTATATTTTGGAATAAAAAACTAACTTTTAGCTAAATTACTTTTCAAAAGAAACCATTTTTATTCAAAATTTATTCAAATTTAATTGAAACATATTTAGGTCTGCTAAAAAATTCTAATGTAATAAAAGAAGTCGACCAACGTTAGTTTTTTAATGTTCAAAATGATTTCACTTAAAAGAGTAGCAGCATATGGTCAGCCATTTTATCTGCATTAGTAAAGTATTTCGTTTTGAATTAAATTTGACGTTTTAAAGAAAAATACAAGCAGTAATTAAAACTTAGTTCTTTGGTTTACAAAAACAAAAACCTTCTTCAAAAGCTGTTGTAAATCGGAGTATCTATTTGACAAATAACTTGTCTTCTACCATTTGTTGACTAAAATAATTCATTTGTTTTTTTTATTTTTAGGGACAATATGCTCGCACATAATTTTTGTATTTGTTAGAAAATTTTTCTTTTATTTAAACATGCTATCATCTTACACATATTTTTTCTTTTCTTTTTTTTTTCAATATAATACAAATTCTATTATTTATTTGGGCTGAATTAATAGTCAAATTTTTTGTGCAATTTGTATCTTAATAAAATTTATCACAAACGAACAAAATATAAAGAAACCATAATGATGTTGTTAATTTTTGGTATCTCCATAATAAAAATCCTTTGTTATGCAAATATTGTTATTCACATGTTTTATAAATATTATCCTGCATAAAAAAAATTGACGGCATTTTATAAACACGTGCTCTTAATTTATGTACACATCTACATGTACATATGTATGTTGTTGTATTGTACATTTCCGCTTAATGTCCTAATTAGTCTTTTATATAAATCTGTTAGGCTTTTATAATTTAAACACATTTTAAGGAGAAACATAATTATATGTTAAACTTAATTTCTCGGGAGGAAGTTAAAGAATCTTTGCAAAATTTCGAAAACACATTTTTTAAATTTATTCTTATTTTTTCTTTTAATTAACAACCGAGTTGTTTTCATCCTGCAATTTATCAGAGTATTTCAAATTTTTGTTAGAGCAGGATTTTTTGCGTTCATGAAATATACTTTTTGGTTGCCGCAATGAGCTACTCACTTCACGAAATGTACTTTTACTTCAACCTTTTTTTATTCATTATATTATGCTAATATCCCAAAAAATTTTAAATAAAAATGCAGTTTATTTGTTGGTTTGGAATAGCAGGTATCTATACGTATTTCACCGGTTTCTAAAGGCATTTCCTTTAAGTTTAAAAACTTCAAAAACATCATGAGAATTATTTTAGAAGCCAATACAGAATTTTTAGGGCTTTAACAAAAAAAAATTTTTTTTTGCACAGAAATTTCTTTGCAATTGAAAGAAGTGAAGTCTTTAAGAGTTTAATATGAAGAATAAGATGTTGTTAGAACTGAATCTAGGCATTATAATATTTCCTTGTTGTTAGTGGAAACTATTTTGTTTTTAGTCAAATGATCCGTTTATTTTGAAAGTGGCATAAGTTACTTTAAAAAAATGTACATGTTAAGAGCTGTTCCGATTTTAAGTTGAGCGAAGTTTTTATTGCGGAAAGTCTAAGCACCCTGAGATAAAAAGTGCAAGTTAGTGTTCTTGAAATTATGAATAACTTATAAAACCTTTAAAACACAATTCTTTGAATATGTACATCAGCGTAGAAGCAAAGTGACTTATACCACTTTTAAAATAAAAGCTCAAATGTAAAAATTAATTTATATAGTTTACTTTTTTTGTGCTTGATTCCTTCAAATATTAACATTTCGTGATATTCTCATAAAATATTTATTATTTTAAAACTATAAAATGAAATGTATTACTTCGGGGAAAGCTTATCCAAATGGCCACTTCGCTACTGCTCATATATAGCTCATCAGCGGATTCTACTAAAATTTTGTTAAGAAAATTTCAGAGTATTATACCAAAAGCCAAATTGATTAAATGAGAACTCCATTGAATCAATAGGGCAAAAAGGCCATAAAAACTAAAAAAAAGTTTTTAATACAAAAACACAGTAACCATTAATTAATTTATTTATTTAATAACTTGAAATTGCTTTAAATCTGCCCTATCCAAATTATAGTAAATGGTTTCCTTTAAAATGAATTTCCAAAAAAAAACAAGGAGCATCGTTCGAGTATTAAAATGTAAAACTTCTTTGTTTGACAAGTTGCTAAATAAGTGCATCCAGCCGACAACTGCGGTTTGTATTTATAGGCGAGTTAAAACGTTTAGATTTTTCTAATACGGAAAGGTCTGGCAACTTATTTTTGTTATTTCTCATATACTTCTAATTTTATAAGTGTGCTTTGGTAACTAAGAGATACTAATTACGTGTTTGTTAAATGTTTTTATATGTACTGATGTCATCAAGAATTTTAGCAAAATGTTTGTATTGCTTTGTAAAATATTTTTATTACATTTAAGTAATCGTTTTTAATTTAGTAATTTAATTGTTATATTAAATTTGTTTGACTACTATTATAGCCGCTTATGATCATAACTCTCTTCATTGTGATTTTTATGATTTTACAAAGCCATTTGTGAACTTTATTGCATCGTTTTTTTCCAAAAACTTTTGAAAACATAACACAAAAAACCGTTTAAATATAAAAATGTGGAATACTCCACATAATTTTTTTTTATTTAAACTAAGAAATAACGAGTTTCTTTATACGAATTCATCATCTGCGAAATACGTTCTATTTACGTCCAATTGCAGAAGCATAAGCAAAACAAAATAACAAACAAATTTTGATTTTTTGCTTTCAATAAATAAAAATTAATGAGAAAATTCGCCATTTGAAGCCACAGCAACTGTGTAAGTTGATCTCATGAAATATTTTTCGCACCATGGTTTAAAAATTCACTATTATTGAGAAAAATGTGTCTTCATTTCATCGGATTTTGTTGGATCGTTGTTTCCATCAGCACAACTTTTGCACTTTATAATAAAAGAAGAGAAAAACAAGTTTTGTTGCTAAGACGCTCAACTCAAACTAATGATGGCTTAAGACGTTAATGATCGTCGCTGCATCACAAAGCGAACTCGCCTTAGGTGAGCGGCCAACATAACCCAACCATAACCTTGGCCTTCAGTAACTTTCTACTGACTTCAAGACGTTAAATAAGAGATTCAAATCAAACATGAAGGTCATGTAAGCAACGTAAGTTTGGCTTCGTTAGAAAAGTTGATGTCGTGTATCATTTACGCAATTGTGTAGTTTTTTGCTTTTGCAATAATTTAAATCTTTTCTACGAAGGATTTAATTTGCAATTAAAAAACAGAAAAAACAAATCAAGAAGTTAATTTGCATTCATTTATTATTTTAATATTTATGCAATAAACTAAATCACTTGAAAAGTAATGTGTTGATAATTATGTTGGATGTGTGCCATGTGGATCAAACGGGTCAGTACGTTTGAATCCCTTTTACTTTTGTCTGTCAATTGAAAATTGGTTGAAAAAATTAAAATATACACGCAAAATAACAACTCTTCAAAGTTTGTTGTTTTTTTTTTTATTTATTTTATTACTTTAACAACTCTACAGATTTTGTTGGAACAAATAATTTTTTGAAATTTTTGCGTTTATAGCTACTGATGTGGTAAATTAACATTTTTATTACGTTTTATTTTCCATCAAAAATAAATGCAGACGAAAATAAGTAGAATTTTTGTATAAATTAAATTTAAAAAAATGAAAATGAAATGTGTTTAATATATTTTAATACATTTCTCGAAAAACACTTTAAATACAATACATTATGGCTAAAAATATTGTTAAAGAAATTTGCATTTAGCTTAAGCTGAATATTTTGGCAGGTTTTATTTTATTGCAACAAATACAATGATGAGAAAGTTTTAAAATTTATTTGTATTAATATTTTTTCTAAAAACTCAAAACAATAAGGTCGAATTAATTAAACGCAGCCTATAGTATTTTTAATTAAAATAATTATACACATAATTTAATCCGCTTTTAATATTCTCCAATGTTTGACTACAGTATGTGTGATAGGTTTGTATGCAAGTATTAAAGGGAGTGGGTATGGAAAATGTTAAAAAGTTAAAAAAAGATTTACTTTCATTAAAATACTTATTTATGCTTCTTTCTTTTTTTATATGCTTCTTCGTCAACCTGACTTTGCTATGTTCAAATTATAGCTGCGTCGAGTTAAGTTTTTGTACAGATTTTTCAAAATTTTTGATTAAAGTTTCCGACTTTCTTCGTCTGATTCTTCAAAGGCCTTTTCCGAATCTGAATACTCTTTACCGTTATCTTCAGGTGGAAGCATGAAAGAAAGGTAATAAACTTTTTTATGGAGTGGGTCTTAACTAGTAAACAGAGGGTTAGGCGCAAAAACGCGCCACGTTTTTTCCTGCAGTATAAAAGTAGAGATCGTAAATTTAATATTGATATATAACATTTTTACGCCCGCAATGGATATCAATCTCAAAAACCTTTTCACAATTTTTTCACTTTTTCACTTTATTAATTTCGTTCGAAATTTTTTAAAACAAAAATTTTTCTAAAAATTAATACAAATAGCTGCAAATATAGCCTTTCACAAGAAAAAACATCAATACAAATTCTTTATTCCTTTAGCCACAAGAAAATATATATCAAACCTCTCAAAACTTCTCAAAAAAATTGTATAAAGTCATAAAAACGTGCGATATATCCAACTTTCTTGACTTTAACAGTGTCCCAAAACGACAAATCTCAAGCAAAAGCAAATTCACTATATCATGCAGAATTTGGTTATCTATCCAGCATTTTTACATTTCTCAAAATTAAAATTTTCCTAATGTCTGTCTGGATTGGCAAAATACCCCTCTGAGCGACGGCTTTAATTTAAAATAATATTGCAATTTGTTGTTTTGTTTTTACAAGTTTTTTTTTAAAAAAAACTCTTAATTATTGCAAATAAAAAGTTGTCGCCGACTACATTATAAATTCTACAAAATTCCTTTTTCTCTTAGTTTAATTTTCTTGCTGTTTGCATTTATAACTTAAATAATTTATTTATTTAGTTTGAGCTTTATTTTACATTTGTTACTGTTCTTTTTCTTAAAGTTCGAGGTTTTTGCTATTTATTTTTATTTTCTACCTCCTTGTGTAATAGAAGCAATTTTTTTCTTTTCAATGTTTTTAAGGGCGCAGTTTGTTAACAAATTTCGTATAAAATAGTTTCATTGTTTTTGCTCTTGTTATCGAAAAGACTCATTGAATAGTTAATCGAAAAGAACTAGTCGAAAAGTAATGACGGTTCAAAATGTTGGAAAAAAGTGTTCTTGCAACACTCGCTTTAATTGTTTTTGTTTCCACGATTATCTGTATTCAAAATCACAAAATTTTGGTATCATATGAACAAATACTTTTTATATATAATTGAGTTCAGAGCTTAGAAGACTAGACATCAATGTAGCCATTAAATCAAATAACACGGAGTTCCATGTCAATTTAAGGCTTTTTTAAATGATATTAAGTACTGTGAATTGAATCAATTATATATTGAATTAAAAACGAATAAAACAATTTCCCAATAATTGAATCAAAATTTTTCGCAATAACCAAGCGAAAGGACTTCTTTATATTTACAACTTCATTTAAGACATCAATTCACATAATCAATACACAAACACTTCATTGCTTCACAAGAGCCTCGTAATCATTAATTCGCATTTCGCGACCAGCATAAGGCATAAAGAGACATCTTTGACTGACTGATACTACACCAGGAGTTAAACTTCCACTATGCCGGCCACGACCCACAAACAGAGGTTCCCCATTACGAGATCGACCGGTAGAAACAGCATTTGGTGGGATTATATGATGGTGAGGCTTAATCCAGGCATAACCGTAACCACACAACACCTCAAAATTACGCTTGTTGATTTCGTAGCCTTCATAACAGACATAGGCGCATCCCTTGCTGGGTATAAATTTGCAAGGCCGCATTTCTCCCTCGTGCATTGCTCTGCCTACATAAATAACAGCACGATCTGTATCATGACCAGCAACAACAGCACCAGGCGGAGTGTAATTTGGTGTGGATGCCACCCAGTTTTCACGGTTTTCAAACACCAACACCTCGTATGTAGACAAACGTACCTCCTGGCCACCAAAGGGTATATATAAACAGCCGTGAGAAGGTTGTATTTTACCAACACACAAGCTTTTGCCGTGGTGTCCCCTGCCAACATACAAGGGTTCCCCTGTACACGTCATACCCGTTTGCACAGCATTTGGAGGGACGGTGCCTCCGTAACATGGTTGCCAGCCATAACCTTGGCCTACTAAAATTTCATAATGCATCTTTTTATGTTCCTGACCGCCCCAAGCTACATACGCACATCCCTTGCTGGGTACTACTTTTGCAGGCATATTGTCTCCTTCATGGTAAGCTCGACCAACATACATTGGCGAACCGTCGCAGTCGTGTCCACCGATTACAGCTAATGGCGGCATAGGTGAACCAGGAGAAGAATGAATCCATCTTGTTTCTAAATTTGCAAGTAAACAAAATAAAAAGAAATTTCATAAACGATTGTAAATCTACGATAAAATATTTCACAAATTATTGAGGTTTTAAAAAGCAAATTAATTTTAAATACTCAAGTTAAACGAATGCGTTGTGTGTTTAGTTTTCATTAAAATGGGCTTTAAAGCCAGACAGACGTACGTGAATTTTTAATACCACTTGGGTGACAAAAACCTAAAAAAAAAGTTTATTTTGATAATTGACAAAGAAAATTAAAACGAAAATTGCTTAATAGAAAATGTAAAGACGAACAAATGCATAAAGTAACAAAAACAACAGAAGTGAGAAAATTCTTGTAATAGCGTAATAAAAAAAATAAACATAAATTTCTTTTTAAAAAAAACAGTTAAAAAAATATATTCTTACCCATCATTTTGTATTTTTTTTATTGTTGTTTGATAACAAAAGTTAAAAAATTTATTGAAAAGTGAGTTTTCTCTGAAGCACAGAACAATCAATACTGAACTTTCATTACACAAATTATTCTTTTTATGAAAATAGAAACCAAAAGAATTTTTTTTAAATATAAAATTAATATGAGTAAACGATTAATAAAATGTATGCGAATAACGACAACAACACCAACAACAAACAGCAGTAATGATAACAAGTGATTTGTCATACACTGTATGAGTTTATATGATTTATCGTTACCTGCAAAACAAAATAAAATCCCAGAAATACATACTCAATGTATATAATATTTCATTACATTTATATCAAGTAAAAAAAGCAAAAATAAAATCATATAATAAATATCGATATCTGTATATTGGCACGAAAATAAGTTTTTTTTTTTATAAGAGAAAGTATTTTTGTTTTTAAGTGATAAAAATCACAAAAATTAAAATGCGTTAGAAATTTAGAATGAAGCAATAAAATTAGTAAAGTTATTAAATAAGTAAGGCACCTCTCTTATTCGACTTATATCAGTTAAACAGCGGTCACATTGAACAAATACTTCTGATGTCATTTTCCTCAATTGGTAATTTTATCTTGAATATTTTTTTTAATCTAAAAATATTAAATAATTTTATTGTTTTTTTTTATTTTATTTTGTTTTAATACTTTTACGATAAGATTTGAATACTTTTTAAACGTCAAAAATTTGCTCAGTGTAATCGTGTTTTAAGTTGCTTGACCAACTGAGTCATACACCTACAGACCTTGTAGAGAATAATACTTGACTAAATGTATGTTATATATATTTGCAGATGGAATTTATGACTGATTAATTATTAACCAACAAAAAAATGTTTGTAGCTTTAATATGTTTAAGATTATGATATTGGAAAAATCGGTATTAAGATGGCTAAACCTATTCAAATTTTCTTTTTGTTAGCATTATACTTTTATAAAGACAGTAAGTGTTATTATTATTAAGTTCTTAATTTTTAAAAAATTAAATAAAATTAATTAAACTGAAGTGATGTTAAACAGACAGTGCATATGTTACTGGATTATAATCTCCTGCAAATCTACAACGTAAGGCTTTCGTTGATTTTTTTCATCACCGAAGTGAAATAATAAATAAACTGCTTAACCAGCCTTAAGGCGAAACAAGTGCTAAATACTAGTTCCTAGGGAACTTTCCAAAAAATCAGCTTTTCCATAATTTTACTCCACCACCGACCTGTCGTAGCTAAGTCACTGCCCCGCAAGAAATATAGTACAATTAATTGAAAAAATTAGTATTCAGTTAAGTTTAAGTTCGTTTTTTATGTATTCAATGGTAATAAGATCAGAAAAAGTTCAAATCCCAGCAGAATAAAATACATTTTCTGAACCGCTCTTGCCTAAAAATATGGACAAGTACTGAAGAAGAATGTAGCAGACCTTGAATTCTAGCCTTTACTGTTGTCTTTACAATTAAACAAGAGCTTAAGCTTTATCGCACAATATTTCTTCACGTGTATTTTAGTTTTTAAATTCATATTCAATTTCACTGTCAACTCAAGCCAAACTAAAATTATTTATTTGTTGATAAAGCTAAAATAGTACGATTCGAACATTTAATGTGTGAAAAATTGTTAAAAAAAAAAATACGAATACACTTATTTTTGTTGAGCTTATTATATTATCTGTGTGGCATTTATTGATAACATTCGCCAAAATCCTCAACCAGTCAAACACAAACTGAATTGAAATATAATAAAATGCAAACAAACAAAACACACACACACACATATTAAATACCCCAACAACACTTAAAATTTAAATACGACCGACACATTATTAACAACACTAAAAACTTTATACAAAATTAATTAATTTTTTTCCACTTGGGTTTATACGTTAAATTACTCTTTTGCTGTTAACTTAATTCTCTTAAAAATAAGTTCGATGTTGTAAGGCTTGATAGGACAAGTTCCGTTTAACAGATTCAACGGAAATGAAAAGAAAACTCAAAGAAAAAGGTATTTTTTATTTTATCAGATGGATAAATTGGTCGTTGCAACTTTTAAAAAAAAAACTTATAATTGAGTGTGTGTGTTTTTATAGACTATAAATTTAAGGTCAACGAAATATCCCAGCAAGCACACATCTAAAATGTAGTATTTTCACTGTTTTATCACGTCTGATTACGCACATGTTTCTGTTGGTATCATTTTGTTTAAAATTAAGAATCGTTAAAACTTTCAGTTCTTAAAGTCCTAAAAATTCTATTTTAAACAAAAACTTAGATTTTGATGAGATTTCTTCTAACCAGTTCAATACATAAAATCGTTTTCCAGTTATATATTTCCAGTGTCTCGCAAATTTTATCAGTATTTCATTAACACTGCTAGACAAGTCAAGAATTTTTCAGTGCGCAATTGTGCCCACAAAAAAAATACCTAACATTTCGTAGGATGATATTTACCATCGCAGAGCACTGATAGTTACTTAAAACGGGTAATCTTCAACTGCTTGGTTAATTTTTTTTAAGAATTTAATATAACAATTGCCCACAATCGAATTGCCCAAGTAGTTCTTGAAGTGAAGCAATTTTTTTTTCGTTTGTACAACTCATTTTTCTATAAGACCTTTGTTTAAGTACTTAGGGTTCCTGGTTCGCGCAATACACTAATCAAGTGCATTTCTTGCATTTAATTTTTATATTTAAGATAAAAAAAATACTTGAGCGAATTATTATATTTTCACTATAAAGAAAGGAAATATTTGAGTTGCTCATTCCAGCTTTAAATCAAACTTTAGAACAATGACCCTGCGAAAACTACTCTGCATTACAGATGAACCAGTGATTACTACTAATGAAATTCTCAAGGCATATGTTTAGTTGGATTAATATACAATAGTTCAAATAAATATTTAATAATTAAAGTTGTTCAGCGTTTGTCAAGATAAAATGACAATTCTAATTGAGCACATTTGTCATTAACTCATGCTACTAGGAACAATAAAATTGTAGCAAACTCTGAACCAACCACACCGAAGCAGCACAAGTCACCCGGTAATAATTATTTAAAAAGATATTTTTACTAATTCGTTAATGGAAAAATAAGGTTATTAAATAACTTTTAAAGTTTAAAGTTTAACACACATATTATTTGAAACTAAGAAAAAAATTAACAAACTGAGATCAATGCACAAATAAAATAAAGTTATTAAAAGTTTTTAAGTTCAACAAACAAAAGCTAAAAAATTATAATTCTGTTCAAAAAAATAAAATCAAAGGGCATCGAATGAAACAAATACTGTTCTATCAATTTTCAGACAGGGATAAAATTTTATGCCTTTAAGGCAAAAACTGTGAAAGTGATTTTTATTTTGTTGATAGTTTTATATCATGTTTTTATTACCTTAAAATGTTGTTCAATCACTTCTTATTTAAATTTTTTTGAAACGAATATTTCTGGGAAAAATATATAAAAAAAATAACGTTTGTGAATTTTAAAATTTTCTACTTTTAGTTTAGGGTTGAGCAGAATGAGAGTAAAACGCTTTTAGCTAAAAAAAAACTATATGAAAGTGTATTTTAATGGAATTGATATAGTTTTGACGACTTAAGGATAAAGACAAACAAACAAAGAGACAAATAATAACAAACAAAAAAAAAGAGAAAAAATTGAATTTATTTTTCCACATGCATAAGTGAAAAGTAAAGTGAAACCTGAAAACAACAATTGGGGTAAATGGGGTGAAAAAACAAGCTAGCGCAGTATGTGTATAAATTATAATGAAGTTTTTTTTTGCATAACTTTTAGTGAGGACAATAAATATAAGAAATGAAAACAGAAAAATTAGCTGTTTATTTTCCTTTTATTTAAGTTCTCTTCTTTAGTGTCACCTAAAAGGTAATAATAAAATAAACTATTTCCGAAAGTACTTTTTTGAAAAAGTACTATTTCGAAAATTTACTTTTTTCAAGATGATTATTTTTTAAAAGGTAATTCAGAGAGTAAATTTTTAATGCACATTTTCTTAAAATATTTTTTGTAATTTTATTTTTAATTCTCATGGTTTTTAACTTTTTATGTTTGAGTCTTTTTCAAAATCCCTTTTCTTTAAAAATATTCCTTCCATTTGAAAATATATTTAAGGCATATTTTCCAAAGTTTTTTTAAATAAATTATACTCCATTAACAATATTTTTCTAAATGAGTTTTAGTTCAAAATGTAAAAATTCACAAAGTGCAAATCTCAAAAGGTCCTTTACCTAAAAAGTACTTTTCTAATATCCATTTTTAAGAGATACTTTTTTGTTTTTTATTTAAAGAGAAATGTTTTCACAATATTTTAAATACATATTTTTTTAAAGTGCTACTTTTTTAATTCCTTTTTATTGATTTTAACTTTTTTTAAACAGATTTTTTTATTATAACTTTACATTGAGGTACTTTTTGAACAATAATTTTTTAATTTCCTTTTGATACGCTTATTTAAAAAAAAAAAATTTGTTTTTCTTTTTAATTATCTATAAAGTTTTAGCCTGGGAACATTAATAGAAAGTGATCTTGCGAAACTTTTAGTAATTTGTTTGAAGAATATTTCTTTTGTAAATAAGTTTTCGAAAAGTACTTTAAAAAATGTTTAACTATGAAATTTCAAACTTAGCAGTTTTGTTGGCTTCAGAGTAATCGACTGTCCATTTTTTTTGTTTGTTCATGATATCTGTGGCACACATACATGATTTCGCATTTTCAGCTTTTTGTATAAGAAAGTTATAGCTTTAGATGACTAAAACAAATATTACAAAGAAATTCTGAATTTAACCACAAAAAATAACCGGAACAATAATAGACATTATTTGTTCCCTAACAAAAGCAAATAAAAGATGAAAGAAAAAATAAACTTTGAAACACCGTAGGAGTTATCTCGTAATAAAATAAGATTTTATTTATTTTCATATACAGATTTTTATTAAATAAATATAATTTCTTCTTCAAGTTTTTTTTTCTGTTTTTGCATTCAATAAAGAAAATATTTACGCAGAGTAAATTGAATTTGTTTGGTATTTTTTCGTTTTTGTTTATTTGATTGAAAGTACCAACTTTTTTTTATTAAAGTTGTTAATACATATTAAACTGAAAGCACTTTCAATAAAATTTTAAAGGGAGAGTGACAAAAAATTATTTTGTTTAAAACTTTATTCAGTTCTTGACTGTTGGTGACTGTATTGGAAATTTAAAACGAATCAAAAATAAATTTATTTAACAAAAAAAAATCATACGGCACCGAAATTTTGTTTTGCTCAATATTCATATTGTTTGCGTAAACCTCACAATCTGGACCATTGTTCCATATATTATTCTTATAATAAAAAATTACATGGAAGAAAATAAATATTTTAAAACTCAGCCTTGAACTGCCATCACAAGAATTGTGTTTTTCATAAAAAAAAATTTTAGTTTATTCATTTATTTATTTATTGTGATGATTCTATATTTCCTTTTTAAAGGATAGAATGGTAATCAATTTGTATTAAGTTTGTCATTGTTGCCATTATAAAGGTCATGCTATGGAGTTTTAATGCCTAAAGAAATAACATCAATAATCGAACGAAGCAGCTGAGAAAAAATCAGTGTAAAGGAAACCATAAATAAATAAATTATGATAATTTAATTGGCCTTATCACATGTGAACATGTGAAATAAATAAGAAAATAAAGCGATAAAGGAAAAAGAGTGGGGTCGTAATGTTTTTATGATATAAAACAAAACTCTCAAAAATGTTTTCTTTATTACAACGGTGCTTGAGTATTTTGTCTAAAAATTAAGCCGTTCAGTACATGAATTTTGTGGCAAGGTCTTACATTTTTCTGAGTTTGGATTAGCCCTCCCCAGCCAGGTCTATCTACTCTAACACTTCTGCTTCTTCTGTATGAGCGTAAAGTATAATTATTAATTTTCAAAAACTTTATTCATTTAAAATATTTTAATGCTCTAATTGCAAACGAACACATATTTCGAATAGTTACATTGAAAACACAAACAAATTTTTATATTTTGTTTTTAACACAATTATGCGAAAGAAGCGTTCGTTCGCATTTAGTGAAATCGGTAGTTGAAGTTACTTTTGTTTAAGAATGATTTTAAGTCAGCAAATTGTCCTTAATCTGCTATTTTAAACGTGTCTTTGACATTAATATCTTTTGACAGTTTGATTAACATCTATGTGACAATGATAAATGACAAAACGTTGATATTTCTAACGACTAAATAAAAAAATACCCAACTGTTTGAAATTTTTTAAGTTTATCCCTTTAAGCTGTCCCTTTACAGCCTTAAGGCTTCTTTAGAGGACTTCTGATGTTTTTTATCCTCTGACCTGCACTAGAATGTTTATTTTATTTGAAAGTGATTTAAATCTTTTACTTCAAATTGTTTCTACTTTATTTAGAATTTTATTTTGCTTTCCCTTTGTTTTGCAAAAGAGCGAAAGAGAGAGAAAACAGAAGGCTTTACAGCAAATTTAAATGATTTGATTTTAATTTATATTGACACTTTTTTTGAGTTGTCTACTTTTGTGACAAGTTGTTTATAAAATAGTATCGAAAATTTAAATTTCGTTAGGATTATTCACAGTATTGCAAAATCACTTGCAATAAAAACATCTCTAAATGTTAAATTTTAAACAGCTTCTTAATTCCTTTGTATTTAAAAATCCCTTTTCAAAAAACAAAAAAAAACGAATCAACAACTGAGTGAGCAGTAAGAATATGTCCATCAAAACATAGGCTGACTTCCAAAACGTCATTTGCTTTGTATTCGAACAATGTATTAGCCCTATTCACGATCTTTGTGCAATGGTCTTTCATCATAGCATTAACATTAACATTAAAACACAAAATAACTAAATCAAGCATTCAATTACATTAGAAGAGCAGTCAATTAGAAAGTTTAAAAAATTTTTAATTCGAAAGTTTGTATGTTTGTTTCTTATCACTCCTTAATGCCCAACTTAAAACTAATGAAATTTGGAACATAGATAGGTTTTTTACGTTTTATCATTTTGAATCAAAAGGGTAAAGACTAAATAAAGCATGCTTTCCGGCGCACAGAGGGGTATTTTGCCCATCTAGACGGACATGACTTCTTTTAGTTTATATTGGCTCTAAAATTTTTCTGAGTGCACCTAAATAAATGAAACTTTGCAGTAAAATCTACTATGGTCATATGCTATTAAAGTCATATGCTATTAAATAAGAAAAATCGGACCAAGGAGAAAAAAGTTACCAGTAGAAGAACTAATCCTACCTCCGAAAATGCAAGTTTATTATTAATTTTCAAGTCATTTTGTTTAGAATTACAACTTTAAATATCAAGGAATGTTTCAAAACTTAAAGTTGGACTCAAAAGATTCCAAAATGCCATTTTGCACCGCCCCTTTTTGTGGGCGGTGAAATAAAATATTATTTGAAAAAAGAATGTAATTATTAAATGAAATGGATTGTTTACGCCTTAAAACCATAGAAATTATGTAATTAACATGAGCAGGGGGAGGTATCCCTTCAATTTCAGCCCCAAAAACGTCCCTGTGAAAAAAAATATTTTTTTTTCAATTTTTTTTTCCAATTTCCTAAAAATATTTATTATTAAAATTTTCAATGCTTTACCAATCCCCGCCTCCCAAAAATATTATTAATACTATATTTTTGTAATATGTTACTTTTTCGTATTTTATTTATCTGATAATTATTAAGTTATTCCTAACTTATTTAATTAGTAATGGTAAATTTTATTTAAAATTTTTACATTTAATTTATTTAAGAGAACTTCTCCTTTGCACTAAAACGATAATAAGTGCCATGGTCCTTCTTCGTCTAATTCTTCAAACACTTCTTCCGAATCTCAATCCTCTTTAGCAAAACAAAATTTTTCTAAAAATTAATATTAATTATTATTAATAAATATTTTTATAGAGTTTCACACGAAAAAAAATCAATACCAAATCTGTGTTTCTTTAGATTCAAGAAAGTATATTGCAAACCTCTGAAAATCCTATAAAGTCCAACTTTCCTGACTTAAGCAGTGTCCAAATTTACAAATCTTAAGTAAAGCTTTGAAAGTTCACTATATGATGCAGGTTTTTTTTATCTATCCAGCTGCGTACTTAAATTTTTACAATTCTCAAAATTAATTTTTGGCCTAATGTCCTTCTAGATTGGCAAAAAAATAATATTAGATCAACATAAGACTTTATGTTAAATGTTTTCGGACTTTATAGCAAATTTCATTAACAAAGACGACAACTTTAAGTTGCTGGCAGAATCTACTTCTAGTATTAAATATATTTATGTTTTATTTATTAGTTCATATTTAGTCACCAAAATAGCTTAAACTTTAAAAATCCTTATTTATTTTTTCTTGTAGTTTTAATAAAAAATAATTTATTATTTAAATGCTTTCAACAAATTCCAAAAGGGGTCATAATTTAAGCTTATTTTGAAAAAAATAATCATTGAGAAATAATTTTTAGTATTTGGTTATGCCGAATTTTGTATTCCCTTCACCATATATGAAAATCTAGTAAAGCGAAGTAACTTCAATTAAAAAAGAAAGAGATATTAGGATAGCAGAGAATAAAAAACTAAAAAAATAAAGTGCTATATATATTTTTACATAAAAATGGGTTAAGCTTTTTTAAAAAAAATTTAGTATTTTCTAAAATATCTCTTGAAAAGCTTTTAAATAATACCCATATCAGTATCTTAAAAAATATTGTGCACAATCGTATTTTTATATGAAAAGGGCAGAGGCCCATAACTCGGAAAAAATGGGCGAGCGCCAATTTGTTCACTTGAAGTTTTTTCTTTTTTGTTTTTAATTCTTTATCGCCCCATGTATTTGTTTTTTTTTAATTGCAGTTTCTTTATTGTTCCCTCTAAATACACGGACTGATCTTGCTGATTTTCAATAGCACCTCTATTGACACTATGTCTGATCGATTGGCATATTTAGCTGATCTAGTGCCTTTGCAAACTTAATTCGGACAGACGGACATCACTCAATCCACTTCGCTATGTATAAGAACTCAGAATATATATATATAGATATGGGATCAGAAATGGATATTATAGAAATTACAAACGGAATGACAAACTCAGATATTTCGGTTTTTTACTTTTTGTGGTGAAGGGTATCAAAAGGTAAGTTATAGCTTTTGAACGCAAATATTTCAAGTTCGTGACAAGTTTTTGTAATTCGAAGAATCATATTTATAACCTTCAAGTGGGCTCCAAAGTATTTTTGAATATTATAAGAATACTCGCGTTTCAATTTTAATTTATATTTTTCTCCTCTATACAACAAGGTTTTGTTTTCGTGAAAGTAAAAAATTATGTAAAATAAAAATACACACTACAAAATAAGAAATATACTTTACATAAATTTTAAACCAGGATATGGTAAAAAAACTGTTTTCCTATTTATAATGCCGCTACTTAAAAAACCAACATAAAATATGCGCAAATAAAAGTTTATTGTAAATTAAATTTTTTTTACAAGAAAAAGAAAGGAGAACAAAAAATACATTGTTTTATTCGTGAGTTTATATCTTCCACTCAATCTTAAAAAATCTGTAACGAAAAGGTTTTTCAAAAGGGATGGGTAAATGTTAAAAATGTTCATTGTTACATAAGATTTGTGGTGCATTAAGTACCATCTTGTTGTTGAAAATTCATGTTGTTAACTTCCGTCTAGTTAAAGTTTGCTTCGATTCTAAACTTGTTCTGAAATTTCGATTGGAATGATCAAAAAATAACACTCATCCGTTTTGATAACAACGTAATATGGGAAACATATATAACTTAAACTTCTGTTTAAACTGTATTAAAAAAAAAGCCAAAACGAAAAGATAAATCAACAAACTGTGTGTTATGTATAACCCTTTACACAAAAAATTTAATATACATAATTGTTGCTTACATCCTTAACAGACTGAAATTATTAGCATTTATCTCATGCATAAGACAATCATGATATTCTGCCAAAAAAAATAACTTTAACCTTTAAAGATTTTCATAAATTTATAAAAAAACATTTAACGTAAAAATATTAACGATGGTAATAGCTTTTCCGTAGCCAATTATTATATTAAAATATACAATATTACACAAAAAAATTTAAAGGAAAATATAAATCAAGTATATAAAAAAAGCGATTTATTTAATAAAAAGTGTCAAAAAACGCTTGATAAAATTTTTTAGGATTTTGGCGGATTTTTATAATGAATACAGCTTTAAAAATACTCTTTTAACTCCCTGAGAGTTACTTGACAATAGCAGCATTATTTCAATTCAAGGCTAAGGAAAGCTTAAATAGAATAACAAAAATACATGTGGATATAAACAGAGTGAAATTGAAATTTTAAAAAAGGTGAGAGTCTCCCTAACGAAACTGTTGGTTTAATTTAGTGATTTTATTTTTGTCGCTTTTTTAATGAGCGAAACAATAAAGTAATTTTGAATACTTAAAAAAACAGTGACTCGTGTGATTTTCACAACAGGAAAAAATCACACCGATCTCAATCTAATTGATTATGCGAATGATGCTTTAGTTTAAAACTGCCAGCTTATTCCAAAGAAATTTTTATTAGGATTAAAAAGCACTGAAGTATTACTGCAGTTAAACTTTTAGTAGTTTCTAGAACCTATAGTTGCTCACAATTAAGTTTAAAATGCCTTTAAATACTCAGACAGAAATGAACAATCAGCACAACACTCTTCCGACGTTGATTTAGGGATTTTTACATCAATACATCGTATTTCAATGCTGACACAATACTGTAAATCAATATTTATTACAACTGTAAAATTACCAACAATTAAGTGACAATGGTGAAATGTTGTCACAATGCCGTTGTAATAATTTTTAACGTTGGATGTTAATAATTCAAAAATTCTGAATCTACAGAATATTGTGTATTTAAAAGTTTTATAATGTAGCAGTACTTAAATTAGAGAATTATAAAAACAAAAACGTGATATGTTTGATTGACATTATTTTCAAAATATAATTATTTTTATAATATTACTGTCGATTTCATTAGCATTGAATAAATAATGCTAATGACTTTTTTAGCATTATTACTATTTTCGCTAATGGTAATGCTTTTTAATGAAAAGTTTAAAAAGCTTTTTTTTTCAAATATAGATCTTACTACAGAAGTGTTAAGATCTGTTAATTTTGTGCATAATATTTTGAGTTTCTGGGAAAAAATTTGTGTTTCATAAAAATAATTATTTTTGATTCAATTCTAATTATCATTAAAATTTCATTACCATTAGTTAAAACAAATATAATTTTTTCATTATCATCATTTCAAACAAATGTCAAATTTCAATGGTAATGAAAATAATATGATTGTAAACACAACATTTTAAAGATATGAAAAATATGAGTCAATATATTTTTAAATTTACAGTGTTGTATCAACATACTATTGAAATGGCGAAATATTGGTTGCAGGAGAACAAGAGATGGAACTAAAAAGGAATAGAGGAATATGGACAAAAAAAATATTAAAAAAATAGAGTTTTCAAGTGAAATGCTATTGCTAGAATTACAAGAAAATGAGCCGAAAGACCACCAAAGTTGAGAATAGACAAAAAATATTTGAAAAGTTGCAATAAGACAAACTAACGAACACGATTATTAGACGAGCCTGTAGCTCATTTAGTTTTATATTTACATCTTATAGTCACAGTTCGCCTAAATTATTATACTGATAAAAACTGTTAAATTTCTATTTGTTTTAAGTTTTTTAAAAATTCGCAAATTATAAAAAAAATCCTCACACCACGACTGCTTTCAATTAAATCACACATGAAAAAAAACTGTCAACATCGAACATGAAATATTAAAAAATATACATATATTTTTTAGGCAACATTAAAGTAAACATAAATTTCAACAAGAAACATTGCTACATGCAAGGAAACAATAAATGGAACATACTCATAGTTTCTTCAATGTTCTCTTGTGTGTATGTAGCAAGTTTTAAATTTGTTTTTACTTCTTTATGCTGACACAATATTTATGAAGATGTTTAATTTTTTATAAATAGTGTTGTTGTGGTACATAAATATTAAAAAGAGTTATAATTTCAGCGTAGCGAAATGACTGTTCCTCACACAATTTTTCAGAGACCAGATCATTTTTGCTGTAAGAAAGACAGTTTAGTTTTCATTTTTAAATAGCTATTTTTTTATTCTTTGAAACTTAAGGAATTTTCGCCGTCTTACTTACTTTCTCCTAAGTAAATGTTAAAATGACTTAATGCCTGCAATTAAAAAAATTTTAAATTATTCCCATTTGTAAATTAATGATTATTTTTTTCAATCGCTTTTATTTTATGTTCCACTGTTAAATCTTATTTTATACGTAACTGTGTTTTGTTTTTATTTATATTTTGTTACTTCCTTATTTTTAACACTCTTTACGCTGTTTGTGGCAGTGAGTTTTTATGATTGTATTCGTACGTATGCGCTTGTTATTATTAAACCCCATAAAATTTCGTACTTTTAATATTTTCAAAGAAAAAAAAATAAATTCTTTTACAACCTAAAGCCTTAAATATTTTCACACAAAAGGAAATTTCATTTACTCATGTGTAAAATAAATGAACTATGAAAAGATAAAGCAACAATGGAAACCACAGCAAAACGAGTTGGAACTCAAAGCAACACCCCATCCATGCATGCGGTTAGGCCTAGCACGGATTCACCGGATTCAACGGCTTCCAACCAACAGTTAAAAACTTATGCACATTTCAGAATCAGATAATTAATTGTTAAAATGAACGAGCAAATATTTAAGTCGATCTATCGTTCTAGTACTTAAGCACAAACGAAAGTGTTTTATTTGAAAATTTAAATTTTTAGTAGTCATCATGTTGAACTTGAAGGTATGACAAACCTACAACTCCCAGCAAACATGTACGTGACACTTACAATTACACGCAAAGTGTTTATTATTACAAAAAAAAACCGTGTGCGCACTATAATTCTTGCAGAAAATTTCAAATTTTACATCTTGTAGGCGAAAGGAAGCAATATTTTCAAACTTTTAATTAAATATCACTCGCACGTCATGTTCACCACAAACAATTCAAATTAAATTAATGCACGCACATCTCGTGTTCCATTTATGAATGCCCAAACCACCACATACATATTTTGTTTTCTAAATAAGATTTCGACAATGTTTATTAATTAGATTCTTATCGTCTGACTTTCTCTTTCTTCTGTGCAAAAAAAGAACTTTACTTTCTTGTAGTGAAAAACTTTTACAAAACTTTATTTCAGCCATGTTTTTGGCATGGTTTTTGCCAACTTTATGCTAAAATATAAAAGGAGAAATAAGTAACACCTAGGAATATACGAGTACCCTATAAGAGGTAATAGGTAACCAGATTATAAGTTTGCTATTTAATTTGCAAGCTATGCAATTCAACGACATTTATATAGGAACCATTTTATACGTTTCTTTGACAAATCTCAAATCAAGCTTAAGGACCTTAAGTTCATGGCGAGATTTTATTTTGTGTTGATTTCACATGAAAGCGGCTATAATTGTGTAGTTTATAATTTTTACAACAAAACAGTTCAAACCAATAATTTTAAGAATTTGATGAAGAGAAGAAGCTAATAATGATATTAATAATAATAATATCGATAATAATAACGGCTATGAAAGTGTTTGAAAATACATTTGCAAAATTATGTGAAAAACGCTAAAACACTAAATTAAAACGCTATTTTTGCAAAAGAAACGAATATGAAAAAAAAACAAATACACAGTTAGCATGCATGAGCAAAAAAATTAGCCCTTAAAATAGAGTTACAAAATTTGTTTATAACAATCTCGCTAACTTACAAAAGTTTACAGTTTATAGACACAAACAACATATTAGTATGTCTTAAAGCTTTATGATTTTTTTATACTTTTTCCTATTTACGTAGCAGTGCATTACGTTGTATTACATGTGAAGTGTATTTATTATTCGGCATATATCTATAAAATATTTATACTTGTGGTTGTTTCGAAAGTGAAAGGCATCACAAGAAACACTAACTTTATTAATATTACAATATCGTGTCATGTATAAAAGAAATTAGCTTAAGATGCCACTTACACAAAACAAAAATAAATTGGGTTTATCAGGTGAATTTGACTTTTGTAAATCTAAAAAGTTTTTTTGCTTTACAATAGAAAAAGTAAAAGTAGAATTCTTAAGCATAAATAACTTTTTTCTTAATAATTTTGTTTCTATTGAATTTGACTAAACAGGCATTTTTTCCAAATTATATTTATTTTTCCTCAAGTCAACAATATTAAATGATAAAAAATTAGACATGATATTAAAAAAATGCAAAAAGTGAATAATCACCAAAAAAATTCTAATCATGCACTCTCACTCATGACAATTTTTTTGTTCATACCCACGAAAGCGGTGCCCATCCCTACTGCATATTAGTGTTGCCGTTTGATTGCATTTTTACATTTTTTGTAACTTTAAAAGGCTCCAGGTAACATGTATAACTTCATTATATTTGGCCAAATTATCGTAACTTTTGGTACAGACGAAATAAAGTAATATCACTAGAAAAGTATTTTTTTCATTATTTAACGTCTCTTAACATTTCGACCTTTCTTAACATATTAATTAATAATTTTAATAAGAAAGGCTACTTGCAAATGCTATGAAAATCCTACATAAAAATTGGTTTGAAAAAAAAACAAAAAATAACGTGGCTGAAGTTTTACTCTATTCCATTAGTGAGAAATCACGAAATGTTTCTTGCTTCATTTTTAGAAAGAGCAAAATGTTTCTGTCAACAATTTTTCCCAACTGTGAAATAAATGAGCGGCACTAATTTTATGCAGAAAACTACTCCGTTTAAACTCGCAAAAATTTCGAAGCAAGCTGTCTTTTAATTTCCCTGAAGAAGTGTCGGACTATATTACGGAAATATTTTCAGTAATTTTTTGTTAAAATTTTAATGCAAATAAGACGAAAATTAGTTTTTAATAACGGTACTTTTAAAATTATTAAATTAGTAAATTCTATCGAAGAAAGAGCATAACTTTTTTCTAACTCTCGCTGGCAACACTGCTACACATGCACATAACCTTAAATTTGTTACACTTTTAAGGCAAAACTGAATACGTTTTAAAAGCAAACACTTAAAAACGGATAAAATTTTTATTAAAATAATTAAATAGTACATCATTTTAAATCTATATTATAATCATCTTACCATTTCTCTTTAATTAATTTAAAATTATTTTTACAACAAATTAAACAAATAAATACATTTTGTTTAACACACTGTTCAACTTAAAGTTATTTCAAGTTTAAGAAAATAAGAAATTAAAACAGAAACTAATTTTAAGATTTCTTTGCTTATTGTACATTTAAGAGCTTTTTATAAGATATTTTTGGCAGTATTTTTTTTAATAATTTTATTAATAATTAAAAATTAATTAATTAAAAAATCGTAGAAGATATAAACTATAGTACATACAATACATACATATGTTGAATATTTAAAACTTAATTTATTCATTTTAAATTGTATAGGATTTAACATACGAGGCATATTTAGTTAACAAACTCTTGAAGAAGAAGAACTCTTGAAGATTTCTTTGTGCGCTTTTTTTAGAAGCAGTGATCTCAAAACTTTCTATGGCCTAATTTTGACAAGAACGATTATTTTTTTCTTATTAAATTTATTTATTTGATTTACTTTTTTTCTGAACTCAGTATTAATTATTTATTTTAAAACTATTTATTTGTTTTTAAGTACTTTAAAAAATAATTATTAGTTTTTTATGCATGGTCAATATACATATAAATATACATAAGGAGGAAGGTCAATAAGTCTTTACAAATATATTTAAGGATTTATCATATTTATTTATGAAAAATATTTTTATGAAAAAGGAAAATCTCTTACAAATTTTTTAAGTTTCTTTAACAGTGCTTTCGTACCGTTTTAAGACATTTTTTGAAGACTTATAATGATGACTCCTCCGGATAAATTAATTTCAACCTTCAGTACATTCAGTTAGGAAAGTTACTTTAGAAATCAGCAAATTTTTACTTAATGGTGGGCAATAAAAATTGCTTAAAGCAGCTAATTTTGAGCGAATATATTTTATACAAAAACTTTATCGTTAAGATAAATGCTGCCTTTTCTCACATCTAGAAAGAAATATAATTGTATGATTGAATCAGCATCATGATCGCGGTTTTTAGACCTGCGTAGACTGCTTAAAAAAATAAGAAATAAAAAATTTTATATATATTTTCTAGAACAAATAATAATAATAATAGCCAATAGAGCTCGTGTGTATAAAACTACACAGAGAAAAGAGATTCGTTGCGACAACCGAATTTGTTTCTAATCGAATTTGGGCGGTTGTGAGTATTATTTGAAATTCGGTTATGATGACTGAATAAATATGGTACTCACAACTTTTTCAAAAATTCATTCGACAGTCGATATTAAATATTATTTTGTAGTAAAAAAAAAAACTTTTACAACTTTCATATGTACTTTTATTTAAAAAAATAAGTTATAGAAATAATATAACGTAAGATTTCATGATTCGAACCAACTCTACTCTATGTTCTCCCGATTTCTTTCTTTCCAACTACTTTCTTTCATTTAACATTCTTTTTGCAAATACCGAAATTCTTGTCGCTACAAAGTAAATAAAACATTTTATTTTAATTTACAAATGTCTTTTTAAGACAATTTAAAACTTACCTTTGAAGGATCTTGCGGAAATTTGCGTTATTTTCTTTAAATCTTTAAATTTTTTAAACCTTAATATCACTAACATTTTTTCTTATATTTTTTATTATAATTATTTTTTTTACTTATGTCAAAAACTTTTTTGAAGAAGTAAAGCAAACGATTTATATATTTCTGACTACCAAAATTCTGTTTTCAGTAGTAATGTGCTGAATTAGTTTGGTTGCCTCTCTCAATTAATAGAATTAATTTGAGTAAAGCCATAAATCAGTAATGTGAACTTTCTAAACAGTTGTTGCAGCTAACCTTCAGTAATAAATATTATTTTCTAGTTTTTAGTATAAAAAGTATGTCATTATTATATTTTATTAATCACAAGAAATAAATTGTGATAGTAGTAGTTAAATTTTGAATATATCAACCGAATATTTACAAATCATTTTTTTGTGTGTAAACGAAATTAGTTGTTGTAACATCGCCTATAATTTCAAATTTTTACTACCAGTTACTGTTTCTTTACAAAAAGTTTAAGGAAATGGCTCTGCAGAAAAACGATAAAGACGAATAATGAGGTCCTATGAAACCAAAGCTTTTCTAAGATCTTTTGAAAATTTATTTTCCTCATGTCTGGCAAAAGTTAAAAAATTGTTCAAGTAAAGTAAATTGCATGTGAAAGAGAATAATTTAAAATTTTTAAAAAGAATCAATAGAACAAGTTATACTGTTGTACTTTTGAAAAGACTTAACGGCTGTACCTCGTTATTTTAAAGTTAATATTTCATAAAAATTAATTTAAACTAAAATACATTTAAGTAGTTTTACAAATTATATTTTCTTACTTAACTTACATTGGGTTTTACATAAACTTGTCCCATTTAATTTTAATATACAAAACTTATAAATATTTTTGATTAATAGAACATAATTTGTTATCGATTATACATGAATATTTGTCAATAAATATTTCTGATTTATGTGAATAAAATTTTATCTTTAATTAACTTTTAAAATATAAATAACTGTTACGATTTGAAGTTAAAGGTCAAATAAAGAAATTGAGATAAATAAATTTAAATAAATAAAAAAACTAAGTCCTGGTTGAAAGAGCTTTTTGCTTTAGCGTATTTTTTAAGTGGTTGTGGTTAGTTGCCAGACTTTGTTGACTACATAATCATGTCTCTATATATATGCAAAACTCTGTTAGAGGATACAAATTCCTACAATTAATTTTGTTTAAAAAGGAAAACCAAAAACACAGCATTAACATTAAAAGACATATTATGCTATAAACACATATACGGCAAACGGCGAATTTTGCATAGCACTACGAATTGATCATCAAAAATCTGTGCGTAAATGCAACGGCAGAAACTCAATTATAGGCATGAATTTTTTTATTAATTAATTTCAAAATAACTTTTTGTTTATATTGTACCAGTTTATAGGGTGACCATGTATTTAAAAAAAACAATTATTAAAAATAATCGGTTTTAAAATTATATATATAATTAAAAATAGTGAATCTTTCGTCATAAATTAAAAAACAAATCTTTGTGAATTAAAAATTTAAGAAAAAATGAAAATACTAATACGGTCACTCTAACAAAAATATTTATCATTTTTCAACGAATTTCGTTCGTAGCACAAATTATGTGCGTCTTCATATATGCAAAGATATTTTAATTCTGAGTACGAATATTTAGAACGAAAAAATATTCCAGCTTTAAAAAAAATTAAATCATAGTTGTTTATTGTTGTTTTTGCTTAAACCTTAATTTTTGTCTCCTTACTTTATTATTTGGTTTATTTAAAATGCTTGTGAGTAGTTTCGTGAAGAGTTAAGTGAGCGGTATTGAAATGGCCATCGAGACGTGCTTCAATAATTCATACCGGACCTTTTAATAATTAAGTCGGGATATTAGCACGAAAATTTTAAAGTTCCATTATTTTATTTTAACATTTCCGCTGTTTACTTTTATTAATGAAAAAATATTCATTTTTCGCAAATGGGTGTGTTTTAAAACAGATATTTTTTAATTTTTTCAAAGTTTGTATTTTCAGAAGCCATTTTTTGCCTTCTTAACACTTGTTTTTTAAATAAACTAACTGTAAATTATTTAAATACAAATTCTATAAACAAGATTTATTCTATTTAATTTTAAACCAACTTGTTCAAGGCATAACAAAAACAAATCTTAAATAAGGAAAATTTTATTTCAGTTAATTTTAGTTTTTTCTCTTAAGTTTGAGATTTTTATTCTTTTTCACATTTAGATTAAAAAGTATAATTAATGAACAGCAAATTCGTGTACAATAGAAGTTGAATACACTTTGAGGTGTACGAAATTTTCAAATATTAATAGAACGAACAATAAAATTGCTGCTGCGTACACTTAAAATTCCTGTATTGTTACAGAAAGCCTAAATAACAAAGGAGATAATTTCAATAGAATATTAACACGCATTTGTTACAGTCTTTCAAACATCAGTTTGATTTTGTGTTTCTACCTGACACAATGCCGTTTTAAAGCCATGCGACCGATGGTCATGATTTACCACCATGTGTATGCGTTCATCACTAACGTCTGTCTGCAGCACCACATCACCATTCAAACAGTCATTGGTTTGTTTGGTGATGTTTGAAGATTTGTCTGTGGCTGTTGTGGCCGTTGACGTTGATGTACCACCCGATGAAGAATTACCCACACCGCTACAGCCACCACCACTATTGTGCACCGTAGTTGGAGCTAAAAAAGAACTATTACTTGGATTAAGTGCACCAGCTTTTGGTACCGTTAAATGTCTAGAGTTTTTACGTTTGCTGCCACCGCTGGCCGTACGTTTGTGAGTGAAAATACTGTGATCGTTGTTCAAGTGAATTTCGGTTTCATGACGCTTGATACAGGTAAAGGCTCGAGTAAAAGACTTGCGGAAATTGTCACTTAAAAAAGCATACAGAATTGGATTCATGGCCGAGTTGGAATAGGCCAGACAGCCGAACAGCAAAAAGAGTAAAATTTCGAATCTTGACAATTCCCGTTGTCCCACAAAGGCACTAATCAATGAAACCTGAGAAATCCAGTGAGGCAGCCAGCAAAATATATACACCGTAATGACAGTCAACACCAGCCGGGTAACTTTACGATGTGAACGTTTCTTTTCCTTGGACTTGTGCTTTTGTTGGACAGTATGCAATTTACGTATGACTAAATAGTAAAACACTAAAATGAAGCACAGTGGTGTGGCAAAGCCTAGCAGGAATGTATAGAGTATAAATGTGGTGCCCGAATGTTTCTTATAAACCTCTGGCCAATCAATGTTGCAAGAGAAATTTATGCCATCCTCCTGACGCACGGTGCTGGCAAACAATATCACTGGCAGCATTAATATGGCCGAAGTAAACCAGGCCAAAATAGATATCAGTTTTGCAATACGCAGCGTTCTGTATTTAGGTGATTCTATGGGATGACAAACGGCTATATACCTATCGGCTGCCATTATAAGCAAAAATATGGAGGAAGTAAATTGGGTTATGGATGTGCTGACCATGTAGGCCTTGCACATATAATTACCAAATTTCCAGCTACAAATACGCATGGTGTACAACAGGAAGGGTATGCCAATGAGAAAACATTCATCGGCTATGGCCAAATTTAATATGTAGATATTCGTAACAGTTTGCATTTTTGAAAATCTTAAAACCACGTAAATGACAAGTGTGTTACCAAAGAGACCAACGATACAAACAACAGAATACAAAACAATTGTGCAAATGTGTGACAATGTGTTGCTGTTGGCCAAACAGTCTTCATAGAATGTAAATAAATTTTGATCTGATTGGTTGTACGATAAAGTTGTAGAAAATAAACTTCCGCTTCCGGTCTGATCGGCTGATGTATTTTCTCCATTATAATCGTTGCTATTTAATATATCCGTTGGATTTAACAATTCTACAATTGTGGTATTGGGCCAAGTTATCAATTTTTCACTTAATCCATTCCAAGGTGCCGTAGTTTGGTGTGAGTTTTTTTCTCCATAAACGTTTACGTTCATTTCAGTTGGCTTATTTTCAATTTCCTTTATTTCACCAGCTCTTTGCAATTGTCGAGTTGTGTTATAATGTGTTTCCGCACCAAATGCACTTGATGTGTTGATTGTAGTTGGAATAGTAGTGCTAGTAGTAGCAGTAGTAGTAGTCGTGGTAATGTTGGCATTGTTATGGTTTGTAGTTGCAGCTTTTAATATTGGTTTTGCTGTTGTTGTTGGTAAATCGGGTGTGCTGCTTCCATTACTGTTGATTGCCTGCGTTAAAGTACAAAAACTAAATAAGTTTGTGCCAATGATGATAAGCCACCAGCATAAATGCGGTAATTGCTGTCTGTTTATATGTTTTCTTGCTTCAGCCGCTGTGATCTTCTTCTTCTTCATTTCGTTACCAGCCTTCGTTTGTTGTGGTAGTGTTGCTTTTTGTTCTTGCTAATGTTTTTTCTATACGACAAGACTTTTCCAAGATTGACACATATTGTTTGGTAATTTATGTGCGAAAGAACATGTTAGTCGTAGGTTTTTGTTTTTTGTTTTATTTTACAACAACAATGTTTGAAACTGCAAGTTTTTGTTGCACTTGTGGTTGTTATTCTTGTTGCAGTATCTTGTTGCAAACATTATTGTCTGAAATATACAAAAGAAAAGTTAATTAGTTTTACAGGAAACTTAAGTTTAAGCGCACAAAAGCATATAATGATAAAAATTAGAAACAAAGAGTCTTTAGGTCATATTTATATCACCTTAACCTGTTTAGATGTTAAAGGTTAGAAGGCGAATGCTGCAGGATGCCCTCTGTTCCTAGGAAATTTGATAACTTTCTTAAGAAAAATTAATGATTTTAACAAAGATAATAGAAATAAATTATAACAAGAGGTTAATTGACTTTTAAGTTTATGTCAGCTTCATTATTCGCTACTTTTTACGAGTGAAGAAATTTTTCTTTTATTTTAGAATAAGAAATGTAGCTTCATAATACCTTAAGGCAAATATGTTATGGCGAAAAGAAAATTAGGTCATTAATTTATGAGTGATGCAGCGACGATGGAATTACATAATTTATTTAACATAAAAACGTTTCGTAAAAACGTAAGCAGTAAATTATGTTGTTTAATGTACAATAATGCTTTAACATATACTGATGACGAAAAAGTTCATAAAAAATGTTTAAATAATAAAAACCTGTTAAATAATTAATTTAAATAAAAATAATCAAATCGTTCAAAAAATATTGAAAATGTTCTGCTGTGATAAGTTTTAAATTTCATTTAACACGTTAACTGCCGTGTCACCCGTATTCGGGTGACAGCAAAAGTTCTCATCAGGCCACGTCACCCGTATTTGGGTGACAGCAAGAGTTCTCATCAGGCCACGTCGGGTGACTCCTTCCAAAGGATTTCCAAACATATTTAGATAAATATATGACAGGAGATAATAATACTGTTGAATTTTTTTAAAAATCGTTTATTAACAAAATTATTTACAGTGCAAAATATTGAAGCATTCACTGCAAAGTTGCGGTTGAGATATTAGTTGGGCAGAGATATTAGTTGTACTACTCAGTACACGGCAAAGATTACAACTGCTCGTGCAGAGTAATAACGTGATAAATGAGGATCGTAATAGATATCGGGGTGAGAGTACCGAAGGAAATGTAAACAGACATGCGGTAGCAGAGCACGCATCTTACAGTGGCACGGGTGGCCTGACGGGGATTTTGTTGTAAACACGCGTGGCAGTCAACGTGTTAATTTACTTAGTACCTCCTAGAAATATGCCACAAAAACGCAGAAAAGTAAATGCTAAACGTACTTATAACAGTTTTGTCTTGAAAAATATCCCTAAATAATTCTAGAAAAGAAATAAACTTTTTAGTACATCCTAACAATGTGCTACAAAAAAAGTAGAAAAGAAAATGTCTGGCCTAACCTAACCTAAAATAATGCCAACTCATCAAGACTGTTGGTTTAAAGCAAAACCAAATGTATGTGATGATTAGTGAGAAAAGCAGACAAAGAAAGCTTTGGGTTGTCTGTGAACCTCTTCAAACCAAATTAATAGTGATTAATTGTGAGTATTTTTCGTATTCTTATAGGCTCCATTAGTTGCTTGTAGAAGGTTATTAGTTCGACTGTACTGTACCCACACGCAAAGAAAAAACATGGTTGAGGTAACCATAATCTAAGAGCAACATACCATGGTTGTATTTTATAGTTGTTAGCAAAACATAGTATTGCTACTGTAGCTGTTCAACCATATTGTTGTCTAACTTAACAATAACGATAAAGTATAAACATAATTGTGTTATAAATATTAAATGGTTAAATTAAAATATCATAATTTCAGATTTCATTTTTTTTTTTTTTTTAATTTTTTCCCAACCAGGATTTGAACCATCAATCTTATAAATGAGTGAAAATTGACTTATTTTCGGCTTTTTGGTTCTTTTTAATTTAATTTCTAAACATTATTAGAAAGAAAAATTATTTACAAATGTATGCGGGTTTCAGATTCAGATTTCCTGATATATAGGACTTATTGCTTCATTTATTAATGATTTGTTAAAAAAATTTTTTTAAACATAAAATAAAAAAAAAAATTATCTATTTGTTTGTTTGCGCATAGGCTATAAGAATCATTTATTCAAGAAATGTAAAGGGTCATCCAAAAAACGCGCCTACATGTTTCTTTGAAATAAAAAACAAACATTTGCAATTTTTTTAAGCTGTTTTTTATTAAAAGTATGATCCATTATAATTATAAGTGGAATAGAATATCATTCAAATGTCCACCATGACTGCGTCTGCAGACATCAATCCGAATATCTAAATTTTCAATGACTTTCCGACATGTTGCTGGTGTTATTTCACGAATTGCAAATTGAATGTTGTTCTTTAGATCACTAATTGTTTGTGGCTTGTTAGCATACACTCAACTTTTCAAAAAACCCCACAAAAAAATCTAATGGTGTTAGATCACATGACCTTGGAGGCCAATTGAAATCTGCATTTCGTGAAATTACAGTTTGAGGAAATTTTGATCGCAAAAGCTAATGTATTCTCGAGTTGTGTGACATGTAGCACCGTCTTGCTGGAAATAGACGTCAGACACATCAATATGATTCAACTGTGTCCATAAAAAGTCCTTAACATTGATTGGTATCGTTCAGCATTCACAGTAACAGCATTTCCAGCATCATCTTCGAAGAAAAATGGCCCAATGATTCCATTTGCCCAAAATGCACACCAAACAGTAACTTTTTGTGGGTGTAGAGATTTTTCATGAATAACACGAGGATTTTCATCACCCCAGATACGACAATTTCGCTTATTGACGAATCCATCCATTCTGAAATGAGCTTCGTCACTAAACAAAATTTTGCTTTGGGTATTTTCAAAGAACGCCCATTTTCATAATAACTTTGAATGATGTTAACGCGTTATAAAACAAAATGGCTTATGTCATTTGAAAAGATGTCACGTGTAAAAATTATATAGTGCTGACATCTAGGCGTCACATTTGGATGACCCTTTAGTTTATAAGCCCAAATAATGGCACCTTGTTTTCATACATTCCTGTAAGAACATCCATTTATTGGGTTAACGATATATTCTTGTATTGAAGATACATAATAGCAATTCGGAACTGAGTCCACATTTATCCAAAATTTCTAACACTTCAATCTGGCATCTGCGGAAATATATTTTGTTACGTAATAGCAAATGACAATTGTTGTTGATGTATAATATGAAAGCTCTAATTGAAAAATATGTAAATGATTTTGCAATTGCGCGTACAACTGAAATATAAAGAATTACATATATTTATTTTAACTATTTTGAAATGGTTTGTTTTCCTTTTTATTTGTTTTTATATTTTGTATGTAATTTTTTATTATAGATTTTGTACAAAAATTTTTGTGTTTTTTATTTTCTCTAGCAGAATTACTAAACTGATAGAAATGTATTTTTTTAAGACATAGAACATAATGTTTTAAAATGCAAACATTATTTTTTTTTTTTTTTTGCTTTCAATCATACTTTGATTAATAATAATATATTATGTTTAAAGATATTTTATTAGTTTTTACAAGTGATAAAACTTTAGGTGTGGTTCCAATTTTTTAAAGTTAAAACCAACCATGTTGCATTATTGTGCACAGTAACCACATAATGGTTTAATTTTAACAAAAAAAGTGTGTTGTGACTGCAGTTTTGTTGAAAACAACTATAATTTTTTTCTCTCCAACTATAGATTGTTACAAACAACATAATATGGTTATTGAGACAATATCACAACCATGTTTTTTTTTAAATAAGTTGGTTTTAACATACCTCCTAATAAAAAAGATAATAAAGAAATAAACTTAAAATTTAAAGGGTGTCCCCGTAGGACATAGAACGTAAATTGACTTATAGACTCGTATTTGAAAATTACGCAAAATGTGTACTGCTATGTTCGCTATAGAAACAAATGTAAATATTTAAAATTAAAAATTAAAGGGCTTTCCCATAAGTAATATAATTTTATATACAAATAGATTGAATCGTTTTACATAACGAGTATAAAATTTATAATTAAAGGTTGTTTTCCTTGTCTCTTTAATCGTTATATATCGATGAACCTCTGCCTTGCAATCTGTTTTAAAGTCAATTTTTTTGCCAGAATTATTTTAAACTTCTAAAGAACTTTAATTAAATTTTATTACGCTCCGCTTTTTATTATCGCAGATAATTGCAGCAGTTAATTATGCATATAATCGTCTAATTAACCTAATATAAACTATAGTACACCATATTAAGATTCCACTTAAAATAGAATCTATAAATCTTCTTTTATAACACAAATACATTGGATTTCTATTCTACTGCTACAAACAAGCATTGAATGCGATGGAGTTCATGTTTATGTCATAATCCACTTAAATAACATTATCCTTTAAGCCTACAAAAAACTTCCTAGTGGCCTGAATATTATACGTGTTTGTTATTATAATGCTGGACCTTCAAAAATTGTGTTGTAATAAAATACATGCTTTGTAATGATGTTTGTAGGATTTTTGATTCTCATTACTGTTAAATAGCCTTGTGTTTCTGTGTGTACTTAATTATAATCAGATTACCCAATTATGTTTAAAACACATAATTTACCCTGATGATACATAATAATCACAGCACTGTAATTAAGTGAAATAATTAATAAACATAAATATACTACGAGTATTACTTATAAAACAGCAACTTTGGAATTAAATAATTAAATTAAAAAGCAGATTTACTATTCTAAATAAATGGCAATAAATTTAAATATTTTGTATTGAAAGTTCTGATGTTAAGTTCAACCATCCAAGGTTTTTTTTAGTCATATTGAAATGTTAATAGATTTCGAGTGGCATAATTTGCCCCCTGTTTTGTAATTGAATTTCATAATAATTGCCTCCTTTGATCTAAATACATTAATTAATTAGAGCATTTTAATTAAACAAGAAATTGTCCGCTGATTGTTGTCATTCTGATTTTATCAAATATAATGGAAAAATATAATGTGTTCACTGAGATTCTACTATTTAAATTCTTGTATATCGCAGACATAATTTAATACCCTACTGAGTAATTTACCAAAAATGTTATACTCAAAATTAAGTCGGGCCCCTTTAAGAAGCAAAGATCTAATTACATTAAAGTTTAGAGCTACTAAGTGAGTTTTCCTGTATTTTACAAACTTATTTTTTGCTTGGAACAAAACCATTTGAATTAAATTTGTTTTGAGAGATATTCGCTTTAATTTAATTAAAATGTTTATAAAACTAAATGCTTTCATATTTTATTCATATATTGTTACCACAAACTAACTTTCACCATCCAAAGCTAACTCAATAAAATTTCATAACAGTTAACTATTAAATTTATTTGAACATGTTTTGGTTTTTGGTTGCATAAGTAGAGGTTAAATGGAAGTAAAATTTGATTATAAAAAAAAACGGCTGTTATGTTTTTGTTGTTGTAGTGTTGAACGAATCTGAAAACGGACGCCACAAACAAAATATAGCATTATTGCATCAGCACAAATCAGTGGTCAGTTTTAACTGATGTTAATTTAATACATAAAGTTAAGTATACGCACACCAGCAAACATAAGTTGCAAATGATTATGTGAATATGTAACGGTACACTGTAACAGTTCAGTTCAAACGTACAGTTGAAAAATGTATAACCCAACAGTTTTGAGGGTGACAGTTTACTTATTTTATATAATTGTTAATTTTTTGTATTGTATTAAAAATTTTTTCCCTTTCATTTCTTGAATCCAATATCGTCACTCTTGTGTGTAATTTAATTTACGCAATAATTGTAATATGAACGTCAAGCAATTTACTATCTGCAAGTAATCTTTAATGAATTTAATTATTTTTTTTTATTTTATATTGAGCATAAATTATCTTTTTACTAACTAAATGTATACATGTTAAAAGAATTAGTCACATAATGAAGTTTTTGACGTCACTAATATTTCTATATTCAATTTTCCGAACTCGAGGGGCGTGTTAGCATTATAAACTAAAGTATTAACTTGCTGCATACTTAATGTGTGCAGTACATGTGTGTTTTATGTTTTGTATATTTAATGTCTGTTCACACATTTGGCAAATGTTTACGATTTAATTAGACCACAGTGGCATATTATGACACTTGTTACAAGCAATTTTATTTACATATTTTCAATAATTATGCAAAGTATGCGAATAAATGGAATTTTTTTTAATTGTTGTAATACGTAGAACAAATAATTTTCAAAATCAGAAAAGATTTAATATTTTTCACCTTTAGAAAAAAAAAAGAAATTTTTAATGCTACTGAGTTGATTTATGGCACAAACAACTTTGAATTTTCTTACAACACTTTAAAACTGCTACAAATATAAATTTCAAACATTAAAATTAAAAATTTATTGACGCATCGAAATAATGGTTGTTTAATTTATATTCAATACACAGACATGATAAACAACAAGAACATAAAATAATAAAAATTATTTAACCATACAGCATTGGCCATCGCTATCAATGATTTTGTGTATTTAATTATGGCAGAGTAATTAAATGGAATATTATAAATAATAACAACAGCAACAAAAGATTTTTTTATGCAGTATCTGCATTGATATAACAATGCGGATTATTGTCAATTCCTTGACACTATGAAATAAAATAAGTTCATCACAGCCACCACAACACACAGCCACCGCTAGCACAACCACTTTTAATTACTAACAATATAAATTTCGCTTTTGTCCTGCTAAAAATCATTTCATTTCATTACGAACCGCCTCAAATGTTTCCCAAATAATTATAAAATGACTATAAAACACAATTCAGCGCAATTTACCATATTCAAGTACAGAGGGGGTAGCAATTTCATGAGAGAGAACGCAAGTTTTTATATGCATTTCGTGTTAGTTTTTATCATATCAGCATACACATAATTGTGAAATGCTTTATGACTAAAAATAAACAAATATTATTATCTGCAAAAAAAAAAAAGCATAACAAACGAGCGAACAACAACATGTGGTAAAAGGGCTAAAAGCAACCGAAAGCAATCAAATGCAGTATCACCCAAACAAAGATAAAGCGAAATAAAGGCTTTTGACCTTAAACAGAGGAGGAGCAAATAAAAATAACGCCACATACTCGTACGCACTCATAAACCCACACAAACACAAATATAAAAGTGTACAAATAATAAACACTTTATTTGAGGAAATATTAAATATTTGTCTCACAAAAAGCTCAACACATACCAGCACGTAGATTAATTTATTATACAAAGGTTAGATGATAGTGAATGACCTTCGCCAAAAACAAAAAGAAAACAAAATTTTGCAACCCTTTTAAGCTCTTTTGAGTTTAGTGAAGGCATTATTAATAATTAAAATACCAACTAGAAGTATTTTTAATATACAATAAATGTGACACAACCACAATTTTGACCTCCATGGAATAATAGTCTTGCGTTGTTACAAAAGAAAAACTAATTAATGCCCTAAGGGGGAATTATTTTAAAACGTTTTCAAAAATATACAAAAACTTTTTGCTTTAATTGTCATAACTTAAGTGACATTATATTCCATAGCGACAGGACTTTCTATATCAATTATTATGTTTGAAAACAGACAAATTTATATAAATTGAAATTTTTTTAAATTAAACAACGGGAATTTTCTATTAAATTAATAACCTAAAAAAAATCTTTTTTTGTGTTATTTTCTTTTATCCTGATTTAATATTTAAATCACCGATATTGATTATTGAGGCTTAAAGCACGTCTCGATGGCCATTTCGCTACCGCTCATTCAGCTCTTCACGAAACTTCTCACAAACATTTTTAATAAACTAAAGATTTTTGTACAAACATAAAATTAAAGACAAAAATCAAGGTTTAAGCAAAAACAACAATAACCAACCATGACTTTATTTTTCTTGCCCCACTTTATACGGCTGACTTTTTTTCGGCTCTTTTATACAGTTAAAAGATGATGAAGGTAAAATATTAAAAAGACTGGGATAATTTATTTCTATGCACGGACACTTTACAAATTATTAGTTTAAATTAAACAACGGGAATAATATTTTCTATATCATGATTTTATAATTAAATCATCGATCACGAACGCATCCACCGATTTCGTGCAACAAACCCTAAAAATTTAACTGCATGTAGTTTGACCGTTCGTGATTATAACTCACAACACACTTGCAGCAATTTTTCTTGTATATAGAAAAATAGAAGATAAAATCTCTCAAACATTTTTCAATAGAACAATTTTCTATTCAAAATTAAGCGACAGCAAAAGTTTACTCTTCCATAAAAAAGCACATCTACGTAAATTAAAGACTAAAGAATTATTTTAAAAAAATTTAAATTTAACGATAACAATTTTTATCGACACTATATAAAAAAAGTATTTTTTTTTTTTTTTGCAAAATATTAAAACATCAAACATTTTCTATAGAAAAATTTAGCGCTGATAAAAGTTTTCTGTCGAAAATATATCGATAGTAAAAATGTTTCATCGAAATATATATCTACATATTATTAAATACAGAAATATTCTATTTAAAATTTTTCCTTTCTTACAATTTTCTATAGAAAATATAACTATATTAATAATTTTCTGTTACAAATCTTATGTTGATATTTTTTATTGAAAAATTAATGATTGCCATAGTTTTCTTTGAAAAAAAATATCCACAACAATTATTCTCCACATTTCCACCGAAATGGAAAATTTACAAATATTAAAAATGTTTATCGAAAATTTATCGATACCAAATTTTTATATACAATTCTAAGGATAGTACAGCTTTTTTATCGGACTTCTTTTTTAAATAAAAAAATTTAATAAATAATTTATAATATCAAAAATTTTCTGTGGAAAATTTTTAGTAACAAAATTTTTTTTGTCGAAAATTTATCGATAACAAAATATGGCATTGAAAATTTATCGATAACAAAATTTTTCGTCGAAAATTTAGCAAGAAAAAGTATAGACAGAAAAGTTTGTTTGTTTTAAAGTTTATCGATGTAATTTTTTATTAGAAATTTATCTGTAGTTAATTTAAAATTTCAATTTAATTTAATTTAAGTTCTTTTATTTAAAATAATAATCATACATTTATACGTAGTAATTAATGTACATATTTAAAATTACTCTTTCATAATATCGTAATGGAATGGCTTCATTTTTTCAATTCCAGTTTTATGTCCCTGAATTAAACAACAAACGCTATCGATAGTTCGTCTTACTCATTTTAATTAAAGTTTAAAAGTTATAGAATTAATTTCCTTGTGTCTTCTCAGGTAGCATTGAACTTTTTCCTACAGAATTTTAGTTTCATTTATTATTGGCACATCAATTAGTCTTTACTAACAATCAAGCATTTTATTACAAAACCACAAGACAATATTAGCAGGTGTAATAAAATACATAGAACCGAATAATCGATCAAGACGTTTGTTAATAAGAAAGATAGATTTTCAATTGTTAGAATACTTTGCTAAAATAATGACTAGATTACAAAAGTATAGTACTTGAAGAATTAATAGCTTTAAATAAATTAAATTCAGCTTAAAAATTACATTATTTTCTATTAATTATTACATATTTTTTTACTAACCTGTGCTTGTAAGAAGCGAATCATATAAAATATTTTAAAATGTTCTCTTGGCTTTTAGTACTTTTGTTCTATTTGTAGCTGAAGTGAAACAAACTCAATATGAGAAATTGCTTTTAATTTTTTTTTTTTCTTTTGCATTTTTTTCTGTTGTACTATTTTGCTATGTGACTATGATTAATGGTCAAATTAAGCAAAAAATTATAAAAACTAAACCTCATCGTTAATGAAGGACTAGAATAAAAAGAAAATTTGTTAGTAATAACGAAGAGGAAGTAAAAAGACGTTGATTGTTGTTTTGTAATTTGTATATATAAAAAGTTCTTTTTATAACTGTTTAATTAATGAAAAGAATCGTCACCAAGAATAAGTAATAAATTCTAGACTACATGCAGGTAGTGTATATATATTAACCCATGCGTTACCAACTTTACTTTAGCTAAATTGCAATTGATAGAAATATAACCAAAAAAAATTATAAACATTTTAAAACTTCGAGTAATATTATTGCAATAAAGCATTAAAGATTTAAATGTTCATCCTTAATGTAATTTTCGACCGTCTGCTTTTATTTGGTTTTAAAAATATTTTTTTTAAATTATATATGTTTTGTTTTTTTGGACATTTTCTACTTATAAGACCAAAATTCTGTGTGTGCTTTTTTCTTTTTCTTAAATAAAGAAATAATGTACTTTTTCACACTTGCTCATAATCTAATACAGTCTTTTGTGTAAAATGTTCATTTCATTCTTAATATACTTTATTCCTTTTCTTTTATTTGCTTTCGCTTGCAGTGGATATACATTATATTAAGCACTTAATGTTTCTTGTAGAATACTACGTTTGTATATAAAATATTTATGAGAAATAACAAAAGTGTATTTCTTTCTTATGCAACACTTTATAGTTCTACTGCATGATTTTTTTGTTTTTACATGATGAAAAAGTGATTCGAGCGGAAATTGACTTGCACTACGTGTCAGTGGTAACAATGCTTTAGAATAATTAATCATGTTCATACTCATAGGCAATTAAAAAAAAACTATTTAACACAAGACAAAAATTATTTTGCTGGTCTATTTGTATTGTTGTCCGCCATATTCCCTCCCCTTGCCACGAAAATTATCTTGAATTTTTTTAATTATTTTAAGGAAGCATGTACGTACATTTCGGCTAAGACGTTAAATTTGTCTTCTCTTTTAAGCCTAAACTATTCTTATGTTGTCATCGAAGGTGGCTAATTGTTTCTATATGGGTGCCCTCTACGAGCTTTTTATTTACTTGAGATTAAGAATTTTAAAGAGAATAACACCAGAAAATTAAAATGTCCACTGCCGTACTACCAAAATATTAAAATAGATTTGATACATATTTTAGGATAAATTTGTATGGAAAATTTTCAAAAAAAAAAAAACATTTCAAAATATTTTAATTTTTATGAATATGGCAGCCAATGTCTTGCTTATTTTTTTAAATTGTAAAATATGTTATATTTTTACCAGTAAAAATTTATGTGTTGTTTCTATATTACAGACGATCAACTCGTCTGAAAAATTTGTATGAAAAGCACTCAGTTTTTTTGAGTTTTTTCTATATAAATTTTTCAGACGAGTTGATCGCCTGTAATACAGAAACAGCAGATTATAGCTCTTTGTAACTTATTTAAAACATGATGGGCCAAATACAATTGTTGTTGTCACAAATTTATCATAGATTTATCAAATATGAATCTTTTTTTTCACAGTCGCTCTTTCCCTATTACCATTTGCTAATAAAATCACAATCTAAGAAAATAACTCATTAGGACCATGAGTAGGGAACATGTATTTGTTTTAATATTCTTAAGAAAATCTAGCCAAAAAATTATAAAAAAATTTAAATTTTCTGCCAAACGAGCATTTGTTTACATTTTCTGGTCCTTGTACTTCTATTCTGAAGATATTTATAACCACTTTTTAGTTTCTATAAATTAAGTGAGTCTTCTTAAGTTACAGAAATCGTAAATTTTATAATACTAAATAGTAGAAAAATTCATATTTAACTCTAGCTCATCCCGTGAGAAATTTCTCACTCAAGTTACAGAAACAAGGCACAGATTCGTTAAATTAATTCTTCCATTTTTAAAATGTCACAAAAAAGACTAAAACATTTATCATATTTTTATGTCGCGTAGAGTGTTTAAGCGTTAGATTGCAAATAAATACTCCCTACTAAAAGGATAACTATCATATGAGGACGATTTCTTATTTTTAAATTGACTGCTACAAAAACAGCATGAAATTGCACACACTTAAACATAAATGCACACAGGCAAACACGCACACACACACACACACACACACATACGCAAAATGCATAAAACTTTTATAAAAATATTTGTTCCGTTTACATTCATTGCATGCTGGCAATAAATTATAGAATAATTTTAGTATCAATATTTAATCTAGTGTGTTCTTAATACTGCTTATTAATTTATGAAAGCGAAAAATCTGTTTAGTATTTTAGACTAAACGAAATTATAGTTTTTATGGCAGTTGTATACAAATTGCACATTAATAATTCATTCCTCCAAAAAAATAAAAAAAAGTAGAGTAAAAACTGTTTCGTATGGGCCATTCCATACGTGACACATATATCAATTTTAGTTTTAAAAAAATTTGTATTTTTTAAAGCAGCATCTGAACTTTTTTTAGACATCATTTAATTAGAGTCTTTTAAACAGAAATTTATTTCATTTGGTCGGTATTATTTATTTATTTAATTATTAATTTATTTTAATGGAATCATCCACATTTGTTTTAGTAGCAATATTCTCGTAATCAGTCTTGTATTTTGCATTTACATTTCAACAGACTGTTGTATTTTTTTTACCTATTTTTGTGCATGTTCAGTTCCTGTAGTTGTTGTTGTTGTTGATGTTGCAACAGTCAACGTAATACACCTCAATTTGTTCTGCTTAATAGTTTATGTAAAAACTTCTTGTTTCATTTGTTTCTTTAGTTTTCTTCTTCAGTTGTGAACTTTAGAGCTACGTATCACACGTTGTATCTTGCATGTCTCTAAATATGTGTAAACATGTTAACAAGTGTATTTTTTTGTGCGCATTTAGAATAGCATATTTTATAAAACGATAGATTAAATTTGTGAAAGTTTATAAATGTTTAAACAAAAATGATTTCGTTTAAGATGAACATGCCCATATGCTAAAGGTTTTTAAAAATGGAAGTAAAAATAATAAACAGAATTTAAGAAAGGAAATTGTGAATGGCCTAATCCCTGATAACAAAGAGGATTAAAATACAAAATAAAGCAATAAAAAAAAAGCTTATCGCAGTCGAATTATGCATACTTTTGCTTGCGTGTTGTAATCAAGATAAATTGCAAAAAAAAATTGTTCAAACTCTTATATTTCTAATCAACGATTAATGCTTTAGTTTTAGAAAAAATAAATAAAACATATTTTTTCGCGTTGTATTAAGGACAAAAAACCATGGATATGGGTGCCTAAAACAATCGAAATTTGATTAAAAATTTAAATGATAAAATGTATTAAATCCTCATAAGAAGATAAATTGAAGTAACGGGATAAAACGGTTTAAAACATAAAAAAGCACGTCCCCATGGGAAAAGACTACGATTTTGTTCATTTTATTGTTGTAGCAAGATTAGTCAAAATATTTGACCAAAAAAGGCGTAACCTCTAAATTGCAGAAAAAAATTTTTGTTTTTCTCAAATACTTGTTAAGAAATACAAGATCCTACTTAATCAGGTATGTCACATACTCCGATCGGAATGGTTATAATTCCGATCGATTTTGCTTATTTCTAAAAAATGGTTAATTTTTACCCCTTGATTTAAATGTAGAAATATTGCGCACACCAAAATAAACAACAAGGCTGATCTAAATAAGGACACATAATAAAGGTAAAATTGAAAACCGCAAATACTGACATTTTAAAGAAACTAAATTCCACTTTGAAATTTAAAAGTGGTTTTATTCCGAAGAAACTTTTCGTTTTCTGAAGAACCAATTTGCGGAACTGAAACTACTTTCGATCCTAGTTGACTTCTGTGACATGCAGGAATATTTAAGATAAGATATTACGTTTATAGTATTATAAATTTTAATTTGTAATGCAACGTGTTAGGAAATATTAAATAAAAATAAAATATAAATTCTGGTCACGCTTTTTTGGTCAAATATTTGATAAATTTGACCGCACCTTTACTGACAGACGTCGAAGGGTTCGTTTGATTGCAAATACCAGCACATCAATGTTATTAATTCTTTATTTTTTGTATTTCTTACTATATGGCTCTGGCAAGGTTTGTTCTTACTACCTCTTGGTTTACTAAACATGTGCTTCTTTAAACTAATGCACTCGTATACACTACGATGTCCTATTTACCAACCACGCCGTTTTTCATCAACTCTGCCACGTGAAATTCTTACTTCCCTACCTTCCAAGATTTTCTTATTTCGTTACTCTACAGGAACATTAACTGTCTCTTTTGTTGCGGAGAGAACTCCTATTATTCACTTTATTAAAAACATGTTCAGGCTACCTAACACAAATTTCCTTTTCTCACTTACATGGTGCAGATAGGAGTTGAACTGTTGACTTCATGATGTTTTGTTTTATAACTAGAAGACACCTTTAACAACGCAACTACTACGGTTGCTCAACTAATGTTACTGTGTTCAGAAAAGTATGTGATTTATTTATAAAAGTGAGTCCACTAAAAATTTAATGAAAATTTCTTCTAAAAACAAAAAAACCTTAAATGTGTGCATGAACAGTTTTCTGTGTATTTTCTTTAAAATTTTTTTTATTAATTTTCTTTTTAATTTAACAACATTCAAATACTTTGAAATTAAACTTTTACTTGATTTTCTCCATTGCAAATCCGCTGTCCTGTTATTTTTACGAATTCTAATATATTTTATCTAAATCTTAATGTAGCATAAAAATACCCTAAAACACTTTACAAAGGTTAGAAAATTTTTTCCATTACTTTCGAAATACTACAACCAATATTTAAAGAGTCGTAAATTTAAGAACAAAGTAAACTTCTAGTATCAAACTTCAAGATACTGCTATCCATTTTAAAGAACATTTGGTCTGCTACTTTGTGTCCAGGCGATTACTTGATACTACTTTTAAGGAAAAACACCTTAAGAAATCCAGGCTCCACTGCTCTTAAGGGTTTGATGTTTTCTTATTGTGTGTTAATGATTTAAACATGAATATAAACTTAATAATGATAAACCTTTTTTTAGGGCCTTATTCAGTAGGGTTGAATTATGCGAAAATCATTTGCAAAATCTATAATAGACACCTTAAGCATTGGCGCAAATTGCCCTGTCCCAGAATTTTTTTCTCCATATGGAATTTCTAATAAACAATTTTCTTCTTCAGTTAGGTGCATTAGCCTTCTCCAGAGATATTCTTTAGTCCCGCTTATGACACTAGTTGAGGCCTGAGTCATACCAAATAACCCACCCGTTGACTTAAATTTTGAATAAAAATTGAGATTAAAATCTAATACCTTCAGGCATGTCGCAGAACTCTGATCGAGTGGTTTCAATTCCGCAAATTGGTTCTTCAGAAAACGAAAACAGAAAAAATTCTTTGGAATAAAACCACTATTTAATATCAAAGTAGAATTTAGTTTTCTTAAAATTTTTTAATTTTTAAATTTACTTTTATTGTGTGTCCTTGCTTAAATTAGCCTTGTTTGTTGTTTACTTTGGTGTCGGCATTTTAAATTGAGGAGATTTAACATTCTTAGGAATAAACAAAATCGATCGGAATCGTTAATAAGGAATCTAAACCATTCCGATCGGAATGTGTGACATTCCTGATTATTTTTATTAATGAAGTTCTAAATCAAAATATCAGCGTGGGAACCGTTCAATTTGCAGTAGTTAGGAATTGAACTGCAAACAAATGTAGAAGAATAGAAAACATATTTTGCTGCTAAAAGTTCTGATGCTGTTTAGTCTTTATTCCAGTATAATTTTTTTGATTAAAACTTTACACCGATTTGACTTAAAAAGCAAGTTCAAATTAGCTGTCAGCGATTTATTTGAAAAACTGCTTAAATAGAAGGTTTTCTCAGAATTTCACAAAAGAAATACCGCTTAATTAACTAATTTAATAATATTTCCGTGTCTTCAATTTAATAATTTGCAAAGTGCCTGTGCATATAAATAAATTATCGCAGTGTTTTTATTATTTTATCTTTCATCCTCTTTCAACTGTATAAAAGAGCCGAAAAAAGTCAGCCGTATACAGTGGAGAAAGAAAAATAAAATTACTGTTGGTTATTGTTGTTTTTGCTTAAACTTTGATTTCTGTCTTTGCTTTATTGTTTGGACAAAAAATTTTAGTTTATTTAAAATGTTTGTCAGAAGTTTTCTGAAGAGCTAAGTCAGCGTTAGCGAAATGGCCATCGAGACGAGCTTTGACCCTCAATAATCAATATCGGTAATCAATTTAATCGGGATAAATTTAAAAAATAACACAAAGTTTTTTTTGAAAATTAAAGATTTTTTATTCTAAATAACTAATAAATCTAAAGTAAAAAAATATAAATTTCGAAATGTATGACAATTAAAAATTTAACAAAAGAAAACAAAAGTTAAATGCCTAGATTTTTCTTTCATTGTAAATTTGAGCTCGATAAAAAGCGGAATTTTTTAATTTTCGAAATATTTTACAAAAAAATACATAATTTAAAGAGGAAATAAATTTTTAATAAAAATAAAAATTCTGAATCTAAATTTTTAAGAAACATGTTTAATTTATATTTTTTAAACGGAAATATGCCAAACTAAATATTTATTTATAATATTATGTTGATGTTTAAAAAGTTGCTAAACCAAATTTTTATTCACTTTCCATTACAGATTAAATGAATAAAAATACCTAATTACAAAAATAGTTGTTATTTTAAATTTAATAGAAGTAGTACTAAATTTGCCCCCAAAATTCTTAAAAGCGTTTGCAAATGCTTCAGGGTTTTTGTGGGAAACATAAACTCAGTAACTTAAATCTTAAAATCTTCTAATTTATAAAATAATTTCAGCTTATTTAACTTACCCCAGTTAACACATTTTCAAATTTAAAATCACTTTTAATAATTTATGCTTAAAAACTGACATTTATAGACAAACAGACAGACACTTTTCATTTTCAAATTAATAGACCATCATCTTAAAAACTTTCTGTGTGTGTTCTGAATAAAAGAAAAATAAATATATAAAAAAAATAAACTAAAATAATTTCTTGAGATTTTTGATGTTGTTGAATTTCATGCAACACATGACATTGTTTTCTAGTACGTGATGTGTTAGTAAAAGGGAAAAAACATTTATTTTCATTTTTTCTTTAATTTTACAGTATGAGCATTTAGTTGGTGTTGCTTTCAAATGGTGTCACAGAAAATTGAGATTAGAAAAATAAATAGAAAACACAATCCAAGCAAGAAAAACACTTTTGCAAACAATTACACCGATAACACATTTAGCACTTTAATGATAATTAAATTACCTCGTTATCCAAACAGATTTGTTTTAAGTTGTTTAACAAATTTTATAACATTTTCAAGAAAAGTTTTTTTTAATTGTTTAATTGTTACGTTAGTTTTTTTTTTTTCTTATTTTAAAATATTTTTTTTTTTTATATAAAAATTATAATTTTATTTTTCTTCCTTTTATTTCAATACGCTGTGCACGTTTCGATGTTTTTTTGTCAACTATTGAATGTTTTGCCGGCGAAATTGCGTTTTGTTGTGTTCTATGCGACGAGTGTCGTCTGGCTTCCTTTTGCATTTGCAAGTTGCATGAACTTTTTCATACATTTCCAATTTAATACAAACAAATCGGATGAAGAAACGAATACATGTTGCTCTAGTGTAAATTGTAGTGCAAAGCGCATTCACACACACAAGCACTCCCACAGTTTTAACCATTCAACATAATGAAAATCTTTCCAATACTGTTAAACCCCTTAACAGAGCACTGTTATTGAAAAAGCTTTGCTGAACTGTTATAAAGGAGATGTTTCTAACAGTTGGATTTTCTTTCAATTAATTGTGAAGAAATTGCCCGCCCACTTTTTATTGGCTCATTATTCGTAAGTTAACTTTAATTAGGTCCATAAAAATAACTATGAGAATTCACGTTTAAAACAAGAATTACATTCCTTTTAACTTTTACTTCCTTTTAAATAAAACTGAACAAAAAAAAAGAACGAATTAATAATGCATGGATGTGGCATGTGTGCGGTGTGTGTAACATGTGCCAGAAAGCCTGTCGTCATCATTGCTTTTTATGTGAAACATTTTAACTCACAATTTGTGGCGGCAATTTAAGCCCCAGTACACAAGAGTATTTAAACAATTAACATTCTTTTGCTGCTTTTAACTTTAGAAAATTGGGTTAAACACTCAGCTGTCTTCAGCAAAGAAATTTGCAAAATGTCGTTAAAAATGTTTTAAGTAAAAAAAAAACTCATTACGAAAATTAAATTTTTCTCTGACACAAAAAGATTGATTTAATTTTTAGTGTTTAACTTGCATCTTAAGTGCCAGAAATTTATTTTTTTTTTAACTTTCAGTTTAAATTTTTAAGTAAAAAATATTGCAACATCATTTTGAAATATAGAAACAATAAAAGGCATTAAAGTATAGTGTTTGCAAAAAAACAAAAAAGGTTTAAATCGTATATAATTATTCGTATAGCGGTCCATAGTGAAATGTTTTGTGATGTTTGGGAATGTAACATAAAAATTAATCCAGCTGTTTGCAGCACACAGAGTCTTAAATAGAGTCCAAATTTCTGACATTAACTAAACAAAATCGACTGGCTTTTGTCTTAGGAATTTTTTAAATTTATGGCAATTGTTAAATTTTGGACGCCCTATTTGCTGTTCTTCTTTAACTTCTGTACAAAACGTTGAGATCTCAAACAAAAAAGGTATCTTCAAAATAAAAAAGCGTTCATCGCTCATCAGTAAAAATTTTTCTCACTCATAATTTTTCTTACTGCAGGGTATTTTTAGATTCATATTAACCGAAAGTAAAAACTTTGGGACTCCTTTTTGATATGAATAATTGTGGCCATAACGTTTTTGACACACAGCTGTCAATCAATTGCAATCATTGGCAGAGTGAGATAAAACAAAAAAAGTAAAACATGACGCGTAACTTGTGTCTTTATGTGTCCAAAAATATACACAAACGCACAAAGAATTTATTTCAGCACATTTTAGCACATTTACACCATAAAAAAAAGTTTTCTCAATTTTAAGAACCAAAAATAAAAAATATTAATAATAATGAGGTAATAAAATTAACAAATGGTCAAAGTTTTATGAACTCGTTATTTTTAAAAGTTTTAGCAATTTTATAATGTATTTTAAATTTCTTAAAATTAAATTGCAAAACTATTTTCCATTTTAAGTTCCATTTTTTAAGTTATTAGAAAGAAGTAACTTTTTCTTAGATTTATTAACGTTCTGTTAAAAATTCTTAAATTATATTTTTGAGATAAATTAAAATTAAAAACAAGTAACAGTGCTATATTCGTCTATGCCGAATCTTATATACCCTTCACCATCTATGTATGTAAATCTAGTTTAGTAAAATAACATGAATCAAAAAAAGAAGTATTGGGGTGACAGAAAATTATATAATTTCGAATATATAATTTTACATAAAAATTCCATCGGCTCTTAGTTGCTTAATCATTTTAAAAATTCTAGTATTTCCTTAAAGATCTCTTGAAGTGCTTTAAATTGATACCCGTATTGATACTTTCACAAATTTGAAAATTTCAGAAGACCATAACTCGGAAAACATGGGCGGTCGCCAATTTTTTCACTTGATGTTTTTTTACTTGTTTTTATTCTCTATCTCCCGATATATTTATTTTTTTGATTGAAGTTTCTTTATGGTTCCAAATGACATGAAAAAATTAGAAGTAGGCGTAGTGTTTTAGAACTCCAACTGCACCTCTTTCGACATTATGTCTGATTGATTGGGGTATTTAACTTTTCTCTAGCTGATCTAGTGCCTCGGCAAACTTGATTTAAACACTGACTAAGACGGACAGACGGACATGGATCAATCGACTTCGCTATGCAAAAGAAGTCAGAATATATATTTATATACTTTATGGGGTCGGAAATGGTATTGCAGTTAAGGTTATAATAAACAGTAAATTTAAAAATACAAGAGTAAATCAATGTAATTTTAATAAATCTAAAGCACAAGATGTATTTGTTTCTTTGTCGGAATGCTATAGCTGCTTACACCAGCGGACCGATATTTCTGAAACTTTCACAGTTTTTTCTCAGATATACGGTTAGAAAAATAGGTACGAGGTACGTTGACATTTCACATGGGTGTGGCAATTTCCATACAAAGTAAAAAATTACTACCGTGTAGACACAGAACTATCATAGATAGAGTATTGAAATTTTGCACCAGTAGTCCCGATATCATATAGGTGGCTTAGCGAAACAAAGACTTGTTGGGTGAAGTGGGCATTGTACCTTCCATACAAAGTAAATAATTATTATCGTGTACCTGGATTACTACAATAGGTAGAGTCTTCATATTTTACAGAAATAACTTTGCTGTTAATGTGCATCTGAAGAAAAAAAATGTCTGCAATTAAACAGCGGGCGTGGAAACTCCCATACAAAGTGAAAAGTTGTCAATTATCTAGGAAACTGTAATGGGAAGGATTTTAAAACTTTATGCAAGTAACATCCCTATTAGTGTAAATAATTAAATAAAAAAACTGGCTGGATTGGAAGAGTGGTTATTGTACGAATATTTATAGCTTTTCATATATAAAGCATGACAAATTTTAAAACCTATTTTTGAAAAATAGCAAGTACTCGTACCAAAAGCAATTCAAGAAATGTAAAAAAGTTAGTTAAAGTTCGTAACATATCTGCTGTAGCCTTTGTGACTTTTTCAATGTGGTACACAAAATAAATGTGGCGGTACCTCCTCTAATGACGAAATCTGTTGGACATCTAGTCGATAAAATCTATGTCATATTTTTAGCCAGTGAAAGAAATTACGCTAAGAAATCCTTAGATAATAGCTTCATTAAGCCACCAATAATGTCAAAAAAACAGGCAATTTCAGTTTTGAACTATTATTTTATTTTATTTTCATTTTATTTTTTGTTAGTTTCGTGCCAACACATGTATTCAGACTTACAGGTCTTTTGAAATAAATTTCCAAGGCTTTATTTTGCTCTCACAAGAGAATCAATAATAACAAGACTATCGCAAAAAGTATTTACGCAGTTAAACACTTATTTACAAAATTATTTTGCGTATCAAAGCATGATATATCAAGGATTAATGAACCCTTGAACTTTCTTAAAATACTACAGCGGATCATTAGGTACAAAACTTTTTTGTAATTCCTTGCCTCTAAGCTAAATTGGCAACAGTGCTCCTGTCAACATGGATCTGTCAGTTGACTTTTTCGAAATTTGAACAAGCTGCCTGCTAAACGTACCAAGTATACAGCCAAAGACGGCGGTTTTCACCGATAGTTATAACAACAGTATGTCCGAAGGACATTGAATATTACTAAGAGTTTGGCTCAAGTTTATTTATTTCTTTTTTCATTGATCGACTTTAAGCAAATGTATCTAATGTGACAATACATGTGACATTTTTTTAGGGAAACAGAATTTGAAAAAAAAATAATTTTTCTCATGCTTTTTCTATGCGTACACTAACTGAAGTGGATTGAACAGAAAGAAAAGAATCGATACATCTTCCGATCTAAAACATGCATCAATTGCTACTAAAGTCTATATTATTTTATTTTAGAAATTAAATTTAAAAGGAACCTAAAGCCAAAAAAGTAAATGGTTATTCATTTATAATATCCACAGTTCAAATGCTGATTGTGTAAAAATTAAAATAAACGCAAGGCACAGCGTATTTACATTCATACTTAACTCATAACAGTCAATATAATACTGGAACAATATCTATAATGTTGTGAGCAATCAATTATGAATGATTAAAAAATAAAAATTGCATTTCGTGGCCATACCGAAGGTTGGTACGAAACACAAACAAATGTACAAGACGACTTACAGAGAGAACGACAAAGAAATGCTTTAGCTTGTGTATAAACTTCGTCTAACCTAAATATTATAAAAGATTAGTTGGTTAAATAGATGATTCGAAGGAAATAAATAATTTTTCTTTCTAAAAAATTTTAGAAATTAAATTAAAAAGGAACCTTAAGTCGAAAAAAGTAATTTTTATTCATTTATAATATCCACGGTTCAAGTGCTGATTAGAAAAAAAATTAAAATTTTTTATAATTCTTTTTGATAAAATTAAAATAAACAAAACGAACTTAAGTCTAAGTAGAAGTTGTTCATTTTCAAAAAAGTTTGATTAAAACTAAAAACTTTCAAAAAAGTTATTTTCTTCTCTTGTTCTACTCATATACATTTAAACAGATTATTGACATGATGTCATTACAAACTTTTTTTAAATTAAATAAATTCTTTTCCATTTTTTTGGAATTGTAAAAAATAAAAAAATATTTTACTTTTTATCTATAGAAGTTTTTCTCTTAATTCTTTTTAATAAACTATAAATTGACTTAATTTAATATACAATAATAATAAATTCCTACTTATTTTTAGAACGAATCTATTTGATAAGATTTAATATTTATACATTTAATATTTATGGATATGTGTCAATATTGCCTGGCATTCAGGCGGTTGCAATACAAAAGGATTCTAGAACATTAAATTCCAACAAAATGGAAATTTTTTATTTAAAATTGAAATGTATTGTTTGTTGCTTCTACACAGATAAAAATAAGTAAATAAATTTTGTTCATTCAATACACATGAATAAATTTATTATAGTTACAAAATATATGCACTTATAACGCTGTCACACATTTTGTCGAACAATCCCGCGATGAACTTGCATAAAGACAAACACCAAAACAAAAAAACAACAAAAAAAATTTCATTTGATGATTTATTTGTGTTCATGGTGACAGCGTTAGGATTTCTTGTATCCATAGTAATTGTTGCAACAAAAGTGATATGAAATTATATCGCATCTGCTAATTTATACGTCGCTGCTACTGCTACTCACTTTATTTCGAATAGTTGTCGAATTCGTTTCAATTAATTTTTAGCGTTTGTAGTTCGATTGTTTGTTAAGCTGTGCGTGCATGTGAGTGTCTGTACATTTTATAACTCTTTTTTTAGCACTTGCAAATGCGGGAGTGTAAATGAGTGGGTTTTCAAATGCATTCGTGTGTGTTTATTATAGTCGTTGTTGAAGTCTAGTGGAAAAAAATAAATTTGTTTGCATGCAGTTTGTCGATATTTGTTTTTTATAGTTTTGCAATAAAAAATGTCTGCAAGCTATGAAAATTTGTTAGTTTTTTCCTTCTTTCTCTCTTCATTATTCATTTTTGATAATCAAAGACAATTTCAAGAGCAATTGAAAATAGTGTGAGTAAAGGTGCTTAAAAAAAAGAATACGTCATTTAAAAAACTTGACTTTTGCTTTGATCAATAATTGTCAAAAATCGACAAGTCCTTTTTGCTGTTTTCGTAGTTCATCTTTATAAAATTCAAAATAAATTGTCTGTGACGCAAAACACATGTATGCAATGTGATGTTGATAAATTTATCACACAAAGAAAGAAATAAATAATAGCAATGCTTGGGGAAAATATTTTAAAATCTAAAAAAATATCTTTTTATTGAAATAACTTTCTGAAGAAGTAAATAATTTTATATATTTAAATTTTATGTTAATCTTTAAATTACTTTGTGGGGTATCGTTAAGCTTTTCGAACTTACTTAATCGTTGGATTAATCGGTTACCCGATTAATATTGTTCAACTTATTGTTTGAACATTTTAAAATTGTTTAATTTTTATCGATTAATCATCATATCTATCTCTGTTTTTAGCAGTTTAACCAATTTATTGTTGAATATTTTTTAAAAACTTATTTGCCTTAAATTATTTAATAGGTTAACCGATTTATATTATCCGATTTATCGCTAGAATAATATTAAACTGTTAATTTTTATCGATTTTTCGTATTTATCTCTGTTTTGGGCCGTTTTAATAATTTTCTTAATTGGACATTTTACAAATAGTTTGTTGGCTTAAATCCCAATACAAAAAAAAATAAGAAATTTAGTAACATTAGATTGAGTTGTGGGTTTCATCAAACAGTTTGACTGAGAGCTTTATAACTCAAATATTAATAAATAAGTTTTATTTCAAGACCTAGGGGTGTGGAATTTAAAGTGTAGTAAAATGTAGTTTGCTAAATTTTCTCATAATGCGTCAAATGACATAGAGGAATACCAATCGGAATTGATTTTTATAAATTTCGGAATTCGGGATTTTTTTGGATCCACTTCAAATATTCCAATTTTTCGGACAGGTTGATGTGCTGCAATTCACTCTCGATGTAAAGCATTAGACAAATAATTTAATATGAAAAAAGTAAAAATCTGTTCTATTTTAAACGTACTACGCGTAGAAATACTTCTTTTGAAAGTTTTCTCTTAGTTAGTCCAGATTTAGACTATGCAATTTTTTGAGACATTTTTTTCTCAATTTTCTATTTAAGTTACAGCGTTATGCGTTATCTAAAAGTAAACATTAGCAACAGTATTATCCCCTCAAAACTCAAGCAATACCATATTGCTTACTCCTCCTGCTTCACAAACAAAGAAAAATTTCATGCTAGTTTCATAAAAAATTGCATAGTGTAAATGCCGTATTACTCTCACCACAATCTTATTTCCATAACTTAAGTAAGAAATTTCTCACATAAAAATATAATGGTCATGGTGTCGTTAACAGGGTGAATTGTTAACAAAATTTTTCATTAGTTTTCTTTTCTAACTTTTTAAGCACCAGGTCAGTTTATAAATAAAAATATTGTTTAATTTTTTTTTATTTTTTTTTTTCAATATTTCTCCACACCGTTGGGTGGCATCTTCAGGAAACAGAACACAAAAAATATCAATAATTAGATTTTCTTTCAAAAATAAAATTAAGTTGAAATATTGAAAAAATAAATAAAAAATAATAAATAATGAACAATATTTTTATTTATAAACGGCCCTTGTGCTTAAAAAATTAGAAAAGAAAATTAATTAAAAAGGTCAAAAAAACAATTATACATAATTTTTTCATTAATTCATATTAAAAAGTACATGAAAAACGGTTGTCAACCGATGTACAATAAGACGACTATAGTATTTTTTTTTTTTTTTTTTGACAACTTTCTCACTAAACTTATAGAAACAAAGAAAAAATTTGTTAAATTATGTGTGAATTGGTCACATTGTGTTTTCCTAATAATTTTCGTATTTGTTGACACAGATGCTCACTACTTAAAACACATTGTTACATTTTTCCCTTTTGAGACAAACGTACGGATTCTTTTTAATTGCAAATACTACTGTGGCTCATTGTTCTGTATTCAAACTTTATGGCTTTCTTTGGCTACACTTTCTTAATCCTTCCGGTCTTGTGAACCCTTGGTCTCGTATTTACTAAACATGCGTTATTACTACAAACGCACCCATCTTCGCTACACTCCTGTGTTACTCCGGCGAGACATGAGCTACTCGATGCCTTGTTTAGTAACCTTAACCATCCACAGACATCTCCACTACTCTTTTTATCCAAGCCAATCATCTCCTTTAATCCAGTAGCCACAACACACGTCTGCCATACACTGTTGTTATGCTGTTACACTTCACCGCGCTAAAGGGATTATTGACAATTATCTGTAGCTCTTGCATTAAATTGAGCTAATTGTGGTTTTTATTCTATATATACACCATTAGTTGAAATCACTTATTCACCGTGCTCACACGGAACCAACAACAGGGGTTGCCAGATATTCGTAACAACATTACGACAATGGCCACCTGACCTTGCTGTAATTTCATTAAAGAAAACATGTAGAAAAGTAAGGAATGATATTTTGATAGTTTTCAGAAAATTTATCACTTTATGTTATAAAAATGGCGCCATGTAAAAAAGGTGAAATAAAAAGGAAAATTACCAAAAATTTTGGGCCATATTTCAAGGGTATACTCTTTTATCATTCATGTTATTTAAGTAATAAAAAAATATTTGAAAATTTTACATCCAAAAAAATTCCGAAATTTCTTTTATTAAATCTCAGTTTTAGGATTTATTAATCTTAAAAAATATCAGCATTTCAGGATTCGGGTTTTCCCGTTTGGTACCCCTAGTGACATGAATCATGAAAAATCAATCTATATTAATGATTTTAATAATTTAAAGCATAACATCCTACAAACACAACAATTAAATTTTAGTTATTAAATCTTAACTAAGAAATGTCTTTATTTAGAATAAAGGCTCAATTTTTCTTTGGCTATTTGAAACAATGCCAAAAATTTTAAGGGCACGTGTAAAATAAAATTAAGAAATTAATTACTTCTGTTTTCTTTAATAAAAAAAAAATGTAAAATTTTGGAAAGAATGTAAAATATATTTGTATTAAAATAATATTCATTAAATGCCGCGCACAGTTTAATGAGTTCTTTAGATTTATTATGTTTATAATACAAGTCATAAACCAATAAATTTTAAACGTTGCTAACCAATAACTTAAATGGCTGTAATTATTTCAAACAGTTCAAAAGATTCATTGCTAAAACGTTTGGTTTATTCAATCATAACAAAACATTTAAAGGGATTGAACAAGCATTAAAATATTAATTGAGTTGGAAATTATTGAAATTGTTAACACTCTGCCCTTCCTTAAATATTTCACTTTATTACCTTCATGAAACAAAAGAAAAATAAAACAAAAAAAGGAATTTAATTTGACACGAAATGCTGCTTTACCCTTTCCTTTAAGCCGGTATCTAAAATTTCTATGGTTATAAATTAAATCCTTGGGAAGTTTTTTTTATACGAGTAATTTAATTATATAGGATATTTTTTAAAAGAAAATAGAGAACTCGCATAATATTGATAAAAGCATTTTATTATTTTTTTCACATTGAAAATTTATATTGAATTAATTATTTTATTTGGAAGTTGTTATTCTTTCTTTTTTCATTAAATATAAATACTTCAATTGAATTTTTAATTAGAAAATTTTGATTTAATTTTTTATTTAAATATATAATTGAGTCATTTAAAAATTAAATTAAATTTCAACATGAACATAAACAAAACATTTCATGGCTGAGAAAACCTTTTTCTGTATCAGAAATTAAATTTAATATTTCAAAGGATACATTTGAATATGTTTTACAGAGGATATTATAACTGTAATTTAATAGTTACATTAAACATTAAAGGTTATGTTGCAAACATTCCCAGAATAAGGTTTGTATGCATGTAATATCCCCAAATATGTTTTACATTATAAAATGGTTTATTACAGCAATACACCAATTACCTGTTGGCTATAAACTACAACCTCAGAGACAATATACATATAAACACAAATTTTACGTTGTAATCACGCACACACACACAAACACACACCACAAACATAGAGAGGAACATTATTTCCTCACTCCCTAGCTGACAGTCTTAAAAGCACGAATACCAGTAGGTGTACAGACATATTTATTTATAAAGTTATTCCTGCCTTAAGGTAAAATGTTGTCTGGCCAAGTATGGCGTAAGTCCTTTAAACTTAATTTAGTACTTCAGCTAAGAGATTTATTAAGAACTTGTAGTAGTTTGTAGAGGCTAAGTGTACGTATATATTTAATAACCAGAAGTTGACATTTTCTTAAGGCATTTTATTTAACATTAAAAAATTTGAAAACATCAAAGAAAATATAATAGAATTTTTTATTTTTTACACAGTACGACATCGACATAGAAGCAAATATCCGAAAGATTATATACAAATATATAGAATAAAAAGTAAATTATACGCATTTCAACGATTTCCTGTAGCATGTCAGAATTACAAAAAACTCGATTTTAAAGTCCCAAAATTATTTATGCGAAAATATCTTGAAGAACGTAGTAAATAGAGACCCGAAATTTTTACAGGCTGTGTAGCGTTATGAAGGCAACAGAAAATCTACTTTTGCTGAACAATGTACTATACAATTGAAGATAAATGCTTTCAAAAACGAAATTGACTGAATTTCATAAAGCAACAACTAAAATAACATAAAATAAAATATTGAAAATGAATGCACCAATTTCTCTACTAAAACTATTTGCGGAGCAAAAACTTATACAATCTTTTTATATAAATGTTGTCATGGTACATGATTTAAAAGTTTTTAATAGAAATAAAATTTTTAACAAAAATCTAAATTTTCTATAACCTTAAATTTGTAGAAAAAAAACTATAAGGAACACTGCTGCCTAGAATATAATGCGTATAACCAGAATTAAAAAAAAAATGGTACATTAATTAAAACAGGTCCTTCCTTACAAAAAAATCATTAATTTAAAGTGTTTTTCATGTACTTGAAAAATAAACAAAAACAACTTTAACAAGACGATAATTAACCACTAGAAGTTTTTTATTGGCATTGTTTTTGATTTATTTATTTTTAAAATTTCTTAAACAATTTTATATGTATGAAAGCTATAATGACCAAACAGGACAGATATATGATTTAGATTACGTCTGTACCTGACACGATGTCCTTACGGTGGTTCAACCACTATTCTGCGCAACTTTAAGACTATGACTTGCAGGACCATGAATCTTCACCTTGCTATAGGGTCGGAGTCTACCCAAAACTTCTCTGTTGAAGTGCAACAGCACACTTTGTTAGCACCTCACCAGACCTGCGGTCAACAACTTTAACCAACAGCCACCACGTGTACCCCGAAGGGACCTCACCAACAACCGGCTGCAGAGATGAGCGGCTCTCTGTAAGGGCTACCGGTTTCCGTGGTGCCAGTTTATTAAGGACGCATCTTTCGACAGTATCCTACTATCTATTCGGATTTGCACACCGGGAGACTGTTTCCCCCTATACCGCGGAGAACCCTCATCTTTGCCTAGGTTAGATCAGCCAGACTTTTGGTGCCCCCGGGGGGTACCAAGCAGGACAAAAATTGACTACTAAGTTGTGATTGATTTAATGGCCTGGGTTCATAACCCATCCATGGTCAATTTATCAAAATATATATTAAGGTCTGTATGCTAATATATATAAACAACTTCCTTCTTCACCTGTACTACTCTACAGCAAATCGTCGGCGAAGTATAAAGACATATCAAATGGGTGTACTAGTACAACAAGTAATGCGCCAATTAACACCAACGGCGCTGCAGCATTATTGTTCTTAAAATAAAAATAACGTGCAATTACAATATTGTGAGAAGAAAATGAAGCATTCAATCTATCGCTCTTTTTCTTCACCTATATTCTCCACACTATGCCTGTCCAAAAAATGTAATACAATTTATAAGTACGCATTATTGCCTGAGTGTTACTTCTCTTGAAAAAAAAAGACAAAAATAACTCGAATACTTTAAGCCCCTTGTATATAACAGTATTTTTTCAAAAGGAACTATTGGCAAATTTTAAAATCAAGAATTCTTTGTAGGACATGATAAGGGTCATATTTATTTTTGCTTGATTTTTAAGAAAGAAGGTACCTAAAATTGCACTTTTAGCTTGAAACACCATTTTAGCAAAATGTTAGTTGGGAAAAATTTTATATAAAAAAGCATTTTTAAGAAAATAAATTCTTAATAAACGGGATTTTTACAAAAAACTTTATGCATATTTTTACAGAAAAGTACTTTCTATACGAAAAGAAACTTAAAATTTTTTTGCAGAAAAGTACCTTTAGAAACACTTTCTGGACTTTGGCATGGAAGAGGTAATTTTTATAAAGGGATTTTTTTGCGATAATATTTAAGGACCGTCAAAAAAATACTTTTACAATATGGTACTTTTTAGAAGAAGACACTCTAAAAATTACCTTCTACATATATCGGCTGCTTATCAGCATAAAACTTTTGATCTTTCTCTTGAGCTTTACTGTTCATATAAATTTAAATTTTCAGGGAAACACTTAACAACAAGAAGCAATATTCTTTATTAATTAAGTACCATAATTTGAGGCAAATACATCTGGTATAATCAATTTGAAATTTTTAATTTAAAAAATATTACGCATACGCCACCGTATAAAATTTAAATAAATCAGTGGCCCACATCATTGAATACTACAGTTCCAAAAAGCTAATTACAGTTTCTTAAATAAAACTTGATTCTAACAAAAATCGACTGTAGTATATGACTATGATTATGGGCCAAAATGTTTAAAATTTTTAAATTAATTACTATTTGAAATATAAATTTCAGTGTCATAGCAAAAGTAATAATTTTAGTACGACTTAAGTTTATGTATATTTTAATTTCTTAATTTATTAAGAAAGCAAAATAATTTACAAATTATTTGTGTTGATTTTTAAAGAAAGCAAGAAAATAAGACACTACCAAAATGTATTGCAGCATTTAGAAATTAAAAATACATCAACAAAAGCCGCGTTAAAATTACCAGTGATATAACGTATTATTATTAACATACTGAAATAGCAATATGGCAATAGCCTGCTCTCAAGGGCGGACGTGATAATAGTTCAAAGGTATTAAACACAAAATTACCTGTCACACTGCGAACTAAAAGGTTTTGCACAATTAGACATATTTATTTGTTCGAACAATTTTTCTATTTCTAGTTATTCTCAACAAGATTTCTACTTTCTTATTTTGTCTTGAAAATTTCTAAAATAAGAAAAATTCATGTGACAAAAACTAAATTTTAAGAAACTTAGGACCTTTTTAAACACCACAATATTTCAAAGTTTACAGTGATTGAAAGAGAATTTTTTTTTTTTTTTTTAAATAAAATATTTAGTAATTTTTGGTGGATAAAAAGTAATTTTTTTATTTTTCCTTATCAGTGGGTGTGGGGGCTCCTGTTGTGTAACTGTATCTGACATTCATATAAAAAAGTTTTAGTTAAGTGCAAGTTGTTTGTGAATTTTACATGTGACATTTTTGCCAAAAAAAAAAAAAATATGCCGTTAAAAAGTAAAAAGTTTTCTGTTTTATTTAGGCATATTTTGATGAAGGTGTTGCAAACAGAAAAAAAAAGAAAAAAGGAAGTAAAAGCTAAAAATAAAAGCAACTGTTTTAAAGCAGATGTTGGTTAAAAATAAATTGATTTTCTTAAATTTAATATAATAATTCTTTCTTTTTAAACTTTTCCCTTTTGCTAAGTGACATTTGACAAAAAGGGGTTGAATTGTTACTGTGGCAATGTATCAGTTTATTTAGGTTAAAGTGTACAACAATGTGAAACATTATTAGAAACAACACACGAAGCATGACAATGTGTTTAAATGCATTTATTCAGTTATTGAAACTTAAAAAATTTATATGGAAGGAGACAAAAAAAAAATAGAAAGTAAAATATTTCAGGAACCCTTGTGATGACAAATAAAGTTTCACATTTAACTCAATTTAAAAATGACATGTTCATATAAGAACTTGATAAGTGAGTGCTTAAGGATTTAAATTATTAGCAACTTTAAAATTTCAATCTCATATTTCAGTAATCTTCATTAAGTTATTTAATTTAAGAATTTTCTTTTACAATTCATCTACAACAGCTTTTACTGTAGTCAAATTAATACCCAGAGGTGTTTTCTGTCCTTTAAGAACTTTTTTTGATATTTAAGCACTCATAGATTTTCTCTTTTATTAGTTATTGTCATTTTGTAAGTGACTTGAAGTATTATCATTATCACCTTTTTAAATAAACTTGTTAATTTACTACGACAACTTTCTACTTTCTCGATATTTTTATAAAGAATTTAAGTGTGAATGTTTTAAGCGAAAGTGTAAGCACAAGTGTTCAGTTTGCTTTAAGTTGAAACTATAAATAATAATTTTAAATTTATATAGTGATTATAGTTGTATGGTTTTTTCATGAAATTAATATTTAAATCAAATTTTCGTTATTTTTAAATCTGTGGAAATTTAGTGTTTAATAACAACTTCCGGGATAAAATTTGTACACCCTTCACCACAAAAAGTGGAAAAAGGGTGTAACTAAGTTTATCATTCGGTGTGTAATTTCTACAAAATCTATTTCCAACCTATAAAGTGTATATATTTTGATTTCTTATGCATAGAGAAGTCGATTGAGCGATGGCTGACTGTCCGACCGTGTTACTGTTGAAATACGAGGCAAACTTGATTTCACATAATAAATAAATATGTCAATCGATCAAATGTAGTATCGAAAAAGGTGCTATGGGAAATCAGCATAATCGGTTCATGTCCTACGAGGCAGTGGGCAAAACATCACGCCTACTCCTATTTTTTCATCTCATTTGGAACAATTAAGTAACTCTAATCAAAAAAATAACTAAATATGGGGCGATAGAGAATAAAATAATTCTTGCGAAAAAAAACAGACTTCAAAACAGATTTGTTTCTATAAAATGGCTCAAAAAATACGGCCATATAGAACAAATTGCATTAATTTTGGGAACACCCTTTAATTACTAAATTCAAATTATAAGCTTCTTGTTATAGCGGACTTAGCAAAACATGTCCCTTCTAAATTTCAGCTGTCTGTCTATAACGGTTCAAAAGTCAGGCCACATACGCCATATTATATCAACTATTGGGACACCCGTTTAGTTACAAATCCAAATTTTATACTTGTTGTTATAGAGAGTTAGTAATACAGGTTCTTTGTAAATTTCAATCGTCTGTGTACAACTGTTTAAAAATATGGTCATATACCAAATTAAATTAACTATTGGTGCACCCTTTAATTTATAATTTTAAATATTATCTGCTGTTACTATAACGGCCATAGCAATCGACATTGCATTAAATTTACAAGCGTTTGTCTATAACGGTTCAAAAGATAGGCCTATATATGGAAATCTACAGTAATTATGGGACACTCTTTAATTTCTAAAATCAAATTATAAACTCGTCGGTATAGTGGACTTAGAAATTCATGCCCCTTTTAAGTTTTAGCGTTCTGTCTACTACGGTTCAAAAGTACGGCCACACACTTGAAATTACATCCACTATTGGAACACCTTTTAACATCCAAATCCATATTTTATACATATTGTTATATTGGACTTACCGATACAGGTTCGTTGTAAATTCCAAGCGTCTGTCTATAACTGTTAAAATGTTGGCAATATACATCAAATTAAATGAACTATTGGCGCACCCTTTAATTTATAATTCTTAATATTAATGCTTGTTACTATAACGTCCATAGCAATCGACATTTTGTCTGCGTTTGTCTATAAAGATAGGCCCTTATAAGTAAATTTACATCAAAATGGGGGCATCCTTTAACTTTTAGGTATCAGCTTTTGAATAATGTGTTTTCCTTAAATCTTGTAAAAATTTCTTTCACAAAAGGCACAACTATGAGCTATTAAAATTAATAACTTTTCAGAGACCCCCAATAGTTGATGAATAACGAACCACTACTTCAAAGCACTTGATTTAAACCAATTGAATTTTTCTTTTCAAATTGTTTTACACAAAATTTCTTATTTGTGTAAATTGCTTCTAAAACCACATGTTAAATGTCAATAACACGTTCAGCAGAAATTTGCCAAAACAAATCAATATTTCATTTTTCTGTATCATTTCACACTCATTTAAGCGTGAGTTTCGTTTTGTTTTGAGGGATAAACTTTTATATTTCCTCTTACTCAAACTCCTTCAAACTGCTTAAAAGTGTAAAGGACCTTTATCACTTTGAAATGTTTTTATGATATACTTTATGGTTTTCTTTTTTCGTAATTTTTCTTTTTTTTTTTATTGAAAATTATTATTACTTCTCATGCCAAATGTTGTCAAAAATGAAAATGCTTTGCTCTGATAATTTTTTTCTGTCGTTTTTTTTTTTTTCTTTTCGACAACTTTAAATGCAATCATTTCACACTGACTTGATAATTGTTTTAATGACATCAAAATGTTGCTAAAAATTAATTGGAAGACAAATGTAATGGTTTATTTAGTCTGTGTTTTTATATTTTGCTGGAATTATAAAATAATTTTGTCTCTCACTTTGTAAGAATTTGGCATTAAAACATTAAATAAGTCATTAAATTTTACGAGTTTTTAAATAGAATTTCGTTTTTATAATTTTGTTGTATTAAAGAAAAAGAAAAATATTTTATGGCGTTTAAAAAACGTTTTAAAACTTATTAAAAATTTTATTTCAAACAAGAATTATAATTGCTGCCAAGAAAATTCGCTTCGAAAAATTAACGAAAATGTTTTTTTATATTTCTTTGCGTAACTAAAATACATATATTTTTAATAATAATTTTTAAAAAGGGTCTATTAATAATTCCATTTTTAATATGAAATATTATATTCACTTACCTTCTTTAAGTTCGCTACATTTTCATTAATTTTGGAAGGCATGTACAGCTTCCCACTAACAAATTACAACAACGTCAAGTTATTATGTCAATAATACAATGAACCGAGATCACTACTCAACGTTACTCTAAACTATTTTCCTTGTGATCATCTGCATTAAGTAACGCCACCATAAACACGTACAAATTTCTTTAAATCCCTCACATTTTAAATTCCTCCAGGGGCAGTTAACTTTCTCGGTCTTAACCTATTGATAGTCATACTTAAATGCGAAAGTATATAACCGAAAAAAAATCATTCGGTGTCTTAAACGATAATGATAAGAAGCTGTACTGACACAACACCAAGACTGGTAATGAAAGTAATAAAAACAAATGGAAATAATAATAAATAATTATATTTTTCCACTTCATCAGAAAACTGTATTTACTTTTAAAATTCGTTATTTTGTTCCATTGAAATTTATTATTTTTTTTAAAACGTTCCGTGTCTCTATTCCTTTGGCGGGCATTATTGTCACATTTAATTAAAAAGGTGAAGATTATTCATTTTTTTAAATAAGCAAAATCGATCGAAATCTGAAGAAGGTAAAAAAATCGATCGGATTTCGATCGGAATTTGTGACATGCCTGATTATGTCACATTCGCTGCTGCACATACGATTTAATTCATGTTTTCTTTATAAAAAAATTTAGCAATTTGATTTTCTCTTAACAAAAAGATAACTTAAGTACGAGGGTTATCTAAGAATTGAAAGGTCTAAATAGTAGAAAGCACTAGAATTAAATTGTATATGAATGTATGTATAAGAAGCCCTTAAAGTGACTTTTAAAGATAAATAGTATTCTAATTGAAAAGAATTCAGTCAGGCTTAAGCTTTGTCGACAACAACTGTGAGATTACAAAGAGATTAACCGTGAACACAACAGTTTCAGCGAATGACCGAACTAATCATTTAATGCAGAAAATCTGCAAAAATACATTGTATGGGCGCCATCTAAAATAACGCAAGCTAGCAGATACTACAGTCGTTTCGAAAAAAAAAACCTGTTCGTGGTATTTCATTTGCAAGTTAAATAAAGGAAACTCTGCCAAAAAGAAGTACCGTGTTAGCGTTAAATGAAATCGAAAGAAAATCGTATGTGATTAGTTCGAAAAAAAAGAGAAGCAAATTGATAATATCATGCAAACTTAACAAAATGTTTGTTTGTCGGATGTCAAAGTAAAACACAAAATAGAAAAAAAATCAACTAGCGAATACAATTTTATTATATTCGTTCGTTTTAAAAAATCATAATTATCAATAAAAATTTATAAAATACTCGTATGTATCCTTTCAAGTAAATTTTATAGTAACGTCTTCTTATTCCTGTGGCTTCTTATTCCTGTCGCGAATTACTTCTTTTGTCAACTTACAAAACAAAACAAAAAATCGACAAAATCGAATGCTGCGGCTTGTAACATTGTCGGGTTAGAAATATGTACACGGCATATAAGTTCATTATATTATTGTGTCTTTAGTTATAAAAAAGGGAGGAATTAATTCTTTTTGCGAGTAAAATTTAATTATGACAAATGACGAATGCAGCGATATTTATTAATTTAATTTTTCCTATTTCTTTAAAATTAACACAACAATTTTAAATTATGTTTTTAAAATACACATAAATAAATAAAATTATTAATTTGTTATGATACGAGTACTAAAATATTTCAACTAAGAATTTCAAAAAGTAAAATTGTACTTTTAATTCTTCCAATATTTTATCCGAACGCAAACATTTAGAATAATCTGTTGTTATAATTTTCGGTAATAACCGTCGTCACTGGCTGTGTACTTTGGATGTTCGGCGAGCGCAAATAAATAAGAAATAAAAATGCAGTTAAAAGTTTGTAAAAATATGAATCAAATTCTCTTTTAGTTTTAGAAGAAATAATTGTAGAAAATTGTTTAGAAATAACATTAATTTGGCTTTGTTGGTTTTTAATATCCTATTCAAAACATCTGCACAATAGCAAAATATATTAGAATGGGAAAATAAAGAATAGTAGATATTTACTGTTGCTAAAAACCAGCTGATACGGTTAGCCAGTTACTAATCGTTAAATAAGCGACTAAAAATTATAGTCGTTAAATCTGTTGACAAAAAGGCGACATGCAACATGAGTTTATGTATGTACGTTTATACATAGACATTAAAGAACAGTTTGTCTTCATGTGTGTAAATTGATATCTAAAAAATAAACACAGGTATGCGTTTCGCTTGAATTCACATGTTTTTACTCTTCTCTTTTGCGTTTTTAGTTTATTTGTTGACGGGGATGCCACTTAATTTCAAAGATGTCTATTATCGTTAAGCCAAAGTTAGTAAATCACTTTATCAAACTATAGAAAATGTCGACAAATATAACGATGGTCGTATTGTTTAAAGTTAGTGAATGACACTACAGGTTTCTGAATAATATTGAGTTTGAAAAATCGTCTGACATATTGAAGGGAAATTCAGATGTTCAGATTTTATGTTAAAACAACTTTTGCAACTTTTCAACATTTAAAAATGAAATAAAATGCAATAAACTAAGAGTTCTAAATAATGGCGAAAGAACTAAAGAAATTTAACTCTATCTGCACCAGGTTTAAATTCCATCCACAATTGGGTAAAAGGTTTTAAACGTAAACCACTTTATTCAGGAAGAAAATTGTAAGCAGTTAATTGAAAATCAAGAAAAATATTCACTTTTAAATTTTAAATGATTGTGCCAATGAGTGGAGACTGCAAATATATCAAAGCCTTCTGTAAATAAATTTGTTATAAAAAAGCTATCGGCAAAATGGGTGAAGTGTTTAGAGTGGCAGTTGTGAGAATTATTCAGAAATGACCCTAATAAATTTGTTTGCTAAACGGAAAGAAAAAAATAATTGAGGTGACCATAATTTTTTTTTTTTTTTTTTGTTCATTTTTATTTAATTTATATATTTATATACTTTTACAAGAAATGACTATTTAATATTTTTTCTCGTGACTAAAGAATTAATGAGTATAACTATAATTTGTTTACCGCAACCATATAATAGTTATAATGAACATAATATAGTTTTCATATTTTTACAAACATTATTTTTCATTGCGTTTATACGTTACAGTTGATACAAAACAAACAAATTCATCGCTAATTATCAATAAAGTAAAAGCAGGCAATGAAATTCATAAATTTTAATAAACGAATCCTCTTTAAGAGGCTGCTGTAGTCTAGGTGGTAAGCACGTTGACTACAAATCTGGCTGATCTGGGTTCTACCCTTGCGGCACTCAAAAAAATTAAAATGTTTTTTTCTGTTTAATGGTATAAATACATAAGCAGAATTTACATAAAAACATGCAGTCTTCTTCGTCGGTACTTCTTCATAGCATATTCGCCGGCGAAGTAAAATAATTAATAAAATGGCTATATCTATCTCCTTTCACCACCTGTCTTCTCTCTCATCTATCCCTTTCCTAAAGAGTGTAGCACGGTTAAAAACTACGTAGGCATTAATGCCTGAAGTGCTACTTCTCTTAAAAAAAAAAAAAAAAAAGTAAAGACAGATACAAATTAATAAATGTATATATCTGTTATCTATATTACGTAGTTTGAAAAAGCCTTAAGCAGTTAATAGATAACATTATTCATCACTTGTATGTCAATAAGAAAAATTATCTAATGCACACTTCCGCATTTCAATAGAAAAAATTCGCAATTTCAATTTTTACACAAGATTTAATTTCAACGATTTTTTTTCGTTTTCCAAATTTAGCGAAAATGCTCCTACCTACCCTCGTGTTTTTTTTTTTTTTATATTTTGGTTTTATGTTTGTATTTTAATTCACAACTTAAACGATCGCCTACAAATAATTTTTACGACAATTTAAGGAAGTCATTATAAGAAATTTATATCAAATATTATGTGGCTTTAAGAGCACCACAAAAATCTTTTTTAGCCTTAATTAGATTTAAAATCAATTAACTGGTCTTCTAACGGCTATTAAAAAATTATTTAAGTGTCATAAAAAATGCGTACATATCATTAAACGATGGAATTTCTAATGAATTAATGAAAAAGTAATTAAATTTTTCACAAGAAAAACAATAATTCACAAAACTTTAAAAGTTTCTTAATACTTCATTTTTTTATTTACAAATTTTTATTACCAAAAGTTTAATCAACCCTAAAGGCCTCGTTATGCGAACGTTGATGTAAGAAAAACTTAACGTATTTTAACGTACGGTCGTTTATGTACTTATAGAAACTTTACAAATCTGACGCATGTCAATAAAATAAATAAAAACAAAACATTGTGAAGCACAATTTGTTTGTAATTTTAATTTCAAAAGCCCGAAAAGAATTTAAAAATGGATATTGAGGATTTATTTGCTGATGTCCATGAAATAAGTACAATTGTTTTGCAAAAAAAAACTATAAAGCCAAAATATTAAATTACAAAACCCAACACAATTTTCAATTTGCTGCAGCTGTTCAGAACAGTGTTGAGATTTGTGGCATATTTACAGGTACTGTTCCGTACATGTTAATTTAGAAAAAGTACTAATTTCGCTTCAAAAGATATTTTACATTGCAATATGTGCAATGTATTGACAAATTTATTTATCTGTTTTAAAAAATATTATTATGTATTTAATGTAACTATTTATTTATTATACTTTTATTAAGCAAAATAATAAAAACTGATGAATGATACAATTATTGTCAATACTTCAAAAGTACCTAAAACGGGCAAATGTGCCGCAATGGTACTTATCACATATAATTCCAGCACTATCTTACGAATGTCACGTAACAATGCCGTCAAAACCTATTTTATACAGGTTGAAGCGTTCCGGAAACGTGACAGTTAATTTCGGTAAGCGTTTGCATTGTTTTAGTATATTTAAAAACAAACGGCCGTTAGGTTAGCTTACGTGGACGTTCGCATAATTGTACCTTAACACTGATTATAAAATCAAAAAACATTTTTTTTTACCTTTAAGGGGTTTGAATTAGTAAAATGTGTTTATAACTTTTCTAATAAAATTGAAAAAGAAAAACAAAAACAAAAAAAAAAGATTCGTATGTGCTGGAGAACTATGAAATAATATTGAATTGTATAAATGTGACTACGAGTGCAAAGTAAGTTTTCTATTGTTCCATACTTTGTACGAATTTTTAATATCATCATGACATTGATGTTTTCAGTGCAAACATGACTTGATGAAAATGTTTGACATGCTTTATTAATTTATAATTTATTTCTTTTTATTATTCTTAATATGCATACATTTTTATGCAGATGTTTGTATGTGTATAATTTCACATATTATTACCACCACAAACACATATGCAGATCCATTGCATTTACTTTCTATGTGCATGAATTTTCATTTTTATGTTGTGGAAAATTGGGTCATACATGCACAGAGTCGGTACAAATAAGTAAATAGTTTAGAAAGGGGAGAATATTCTTTTGAATACTCACATGCAATTCCCTTGGTAACTGATTTGTTTCAGAGCGGAAAAAAATTCTATTAAAATCCCTCGGGAAATAAGCTGCTTTGTCTTTGAAATATTATTTTTTGCAGTAGAGCAGGAATTTAATAACTAAAAAATATTATTTTACATCCACAATAAAGTTTGCGAAATAACATCATACTACAGTAGAGAAGCAAAAATCCGTTTGAGGGACTTATGGAACCAGATAAGCATTAGAGTCAATTTAACTTGTTCCTGTTTATAAGTGGTCGCTAAAACTAAACTCCCTATTCTTTTTATTAGAATGTTAAAGTTGGAGTCTTAACTGTCTTGCGAGTCATATGCTTTCTCGAACTGATTAGCTGTTAATAAGATTTTGCTGTGGGCGAATTCAAAAGTGATGTTTTGAAATTCTGTGGCTCGTCCACATCGTTACAGGGGCTGCCGTAGTCAAGGTGGTAAGATCGTTGGCCAGGGTTCAACCCCTTCGGCAATCAAAAAAAATATTTTTTCGGTTAATTGGCATAAATACAAATTTAGAATTAGCATTACAACTTCATAGCATATTTTCCGGCGAAGTAAAATAAGTAATAAAATGACTATATCTATCTCCTTTCACCACTTGTCTTATCTCTCTTTTATCCCTTTCCTGAAGAATGCAGCACATTACAAACTATTAAAAATAAAATAAATAAATAAATAATAATGCTTGCTGTAAAGTTTGGGGTTGTGATATAAATATAAAGTTTTTCATAAATGAATAGAAATTATCTGGCTTAAGTACATTTATTTTTTTACTTTCTAAAAATCTTTTTCAGAAAGAAAATTTATTTTACAAATGTGTGCGGACGTTTTCCAAAGAATACAAGAAAAATTAGACGCTAGCAGAATGAAATGCTGCACTTTCTGGACCGCTACGACCTTCATCAGCATTCTTCGCATCTATCTACCTTAGTTGTGTATTTTTATAAACATCATCTATTTAACCAACTAAAGTTTTTCTTATTTTTTTTATTTTGTCATTTGCATGTGTTTAACGACATTGTCAATTATTATCCTGCAGTCTCTACATGCCAGTTTATAATAAAAAAAAACGAAATTAAATTCCAAACTCCAAATTCGCCATGAAGACAAAATCCTCTCATAATCTCAATGTATTTAAAGCGTTTATTCCGTATAATTTTTAAGAATTTAATTTATTTTTGTACTAAAATTTTATTACTCATTTCCCTTGAATCCGTTTCTGGGAAAACACACGCACAATACAAGTGACAGAAAATATGGAGAAGATTTTATCAAGACAATAAATTTCACAAAATTTCTAAACAAAAATTGCTTCACACTTTTTTATTTTTTCTTTTTTTTTTTGTAAGAAATAATCAAAACGGTAGTGTAAATTTAAAACAAATGTAAAAAGAAACTCAATTTTGCAACAAAGGTTTTTTTTCGTGAAGTGTAAGTGGCAGCAAATGCAAAAAGTTTAATAATTTTTCTTCCAAGCTTTTTAAATTTTTTTAATTACAGATTTAAATTTTGTTTTTGTTTTTGTAAATCTCATTTTAAGTAACCTCATGTTGCAAATGTGTAAAAATTCTTAGAATTCTTTTGGACTTTATATTTATTTTTCAAATGCCGTGTATTTATGTTAAGAATGTTTGTTTAAATACACTGAAAGAATTTACTCTTTTTACTTTCCTCAAAATTATTATATTTCTATGGAAATATTTTTTCATACTTTTATTAAAATTATTTATTATTAAAGGAAATAACATCAAACTATAAAATTTTATAATAATATGTAATGAGCGACTAAGTTTGTGAACTGCATGATAAAGAATTAATGGCCCTTATTGTGTTTGGCGTAGGCGTATTTCGACTACGACAATTTTGTAATAGATTAATGACAATTGTTGAGAGCTATCTTTAATCTATTTCAAAAGTTAAAAAAACGCCGAGTTTTTGCTACGAAAACGCCAAACACAATAAGGGTGAATGTTCATTAATAGCAATGATTAAGATTTAACTACTTAATAAAGAAAATTCTAAACTTTTTAGAAGTTGTTTGCTAGTTTTTCATTTCTGTGTATTTTCATTTCTATTTTTTTTTTTCTTTTAGCATAAAAAACCATAAACTAACAAAAAACGAAGACATGAAGAAGCACCGCATTTTTCAACATTTTGCATACAATACAAAAGTGTCTTAAGTCATCATGTTGCTGTCACTCAAAATTTGCCACATTTGCTGATGCTTTTTCTTCGCTAAGGCATTAAAATAAATCAACGAGACACAAGCATTTTTCATGACATGAAATACATGCAAAAAATATCCTAAAAAAATGTTAAGAAAACAAATTATTTAAAAATACTTTAAAATAAAAACAAAATCAAGAACTGTCACTAATGTAACATCAATTTTACTTAGAAATATTTTGCAAGTAAATTTCAAAGTGTTATTTTAAGCGAAGGTTATATTTACATGGATTGTAATAAAATTTAAATAGCTTTTAAATAAAGAAGTAAACCCCCATGCTTTTTTTCTTGTTTAATTAAATTGAATTTCAGTAAAATAAAATAATCAGCCCAATTATAAACAAAAGTTCCGTGCGAGGTCTTTCACTTTTCCTTTTTCTCCAATTATAAATTTTTCCCCTTTTGATTGACTGCGGAAAGTGAAAAAAAATCCGACGGAAAGAAGTAGGTATTCTAAATTATAAAATAAAAATTAATTGAAAATTAACAAAAAAACTCCCTTAAAATTGCGATGCTTTTTATAATTATATTCCCACGGAATTCATAATTGGAGGAATCTTTTCTCGAGAAAAATTTTTTTCGGGGGAAAGAAATTCCGTGAGAATATTCATAATTGGGCTGTATAACTCATTTCTACATACATATGTTAAAAGTACGAGTAGAATATAATAAATTCAATTGTCTTTTTGTTAATTCCTTTAAAAATCTATAACAAATTGATGTGTAGATACAAAAATAATCAAAAACACACTTATGCAAATAAAAAAGCACACTTATACGCATAAAAAAACTACGACGACGACAGCCTCATTTGTCACAAAAAAACCAAATTGAAAATCGACCAGGCGCCCAGAATTTAAAGTGAGTTTTTATATTTTCAGGATAAAAAATCAAAGCCTATTTTAGGGATGTATAAAGTATACGAGTCACTCTGTGTATAATTTACACCACAGGGTGATTAAAACTTTTGTGCAGCCCTACGATATGCTTTGATTTTTTTTTCGCAAAAAACTACTTTTTACCTATTACGAACTCCTGGCTTTTTTGAATTTGTTTTGTCAGTTTTTTGGAAAACTAAAAAGTAAATCCAGACCAGCCCCCCCCAACCAAACCGTTGTTTGTTGTATTTTGAATGATTTTGACAGATGCTTACTAAAAAATTATTTGATAATAAAAATGACAGGAATATAAAAAACTATTGGATATTGATCATTCTTTATTATTATTATCTCCCTAGACGTAAACTATTAAAAACAATAATTAATTTAATTGATTTAAAAATTAAATTTTTTTGTTATAAAAAATTATTTTAGTCCAGGACTAACAAAATATTGTAAATATTGAAAAGGTCTGCTTATTAATTAAAAATAATTTCAATAAAATTTCGAAAGCGAGGGAAGAGTTAACCTAAAAACCTTTGTGTTTTGATAGACAACATTAAGGAGTTAGTTAACAATCTATCCTGATATTAATAACATAAGTTATAAAACAATATCTGGGTTTAAAGAAAGAGCGATTATGTCACCAACTAACGAACAAATAGATAACTTAAAAAACTTTATTCTTTCAAAGATTGGTGCGCCGACGAAAATATACTACTCGGTCCCACAGAATTTCTAATCTCTTTGAACCCGTCTGGACTCCCTCTTCAAAAGATTGTGTTGAAAATAGGTTGTCCTGTTATTTTATTATGAAACCTGAGAGTGCAGAATACTCACAGGATGTGGTAGCTGAGAAGATGTACTGATTCCCTGAATCCATCTGATACTATCGGATTTACGCTTCCAATGGTTTAATGGTGATTTGCAATGACCATTAATAATCGCAGGGTCAAACCTTTAATATTGCAGGCTTAGATTTAAACGTTTACTGTTTTTCACATGGCCAACTGTATGTCGCTCTTTTAAGAGTAACCTTAAGAGAAAACATGTTTGTTTTGTCTAATAACAAGAAAGCTGTGAATGTTGTATCTAAAGACATTCTGTAATATATTAATTGTTGTAAAAATAAAATAAATAGGTAAAAATATAAAAAATGTAAAAAGTAAATAAGTAAAAATGTTGTGTATAAATTTAAATATTCCGAAGATAGCAGGATATCTTCATGGTTTAGAGAAGAATTGTTTTACTCTTAATTTAACGCGTGTGGGCCACGGACAGTAATGAATAAATCAAAACTATTGGATCGATTTTAATAATCTTTTCAGTGAATGACATAGGCTGTATATTTTATACCCTTGCAATGGCGGAGCGGGCCGCTAGTATTTTATAAATACGGCAGTAAATATTTTAAATTATTTAAGCTGGTTTTATTTATTTTATAGCGAGTGTTTCTGTCCCAGTGGAAAAAAAACATATCAGATTAATTATTAATATTTATCAAATATCTTAGACACAAAAATGAGAGTAATTTGAATTGCAATTATAAAATAATGAATAATCACAAAATTAAATTTCGTTTATTACAAATATTGACAATTTCTATAAAATTAATTTAAATAAAAATTTAATAAGAAATAGTTAAGTTTACAATCATTTATTATATTTTTGTTGTTTTAAAACAAACAATATTTGTGATTCCTTTTAAACTAAAAAAGCCTTTTGTTCGTAAAGTCCTGATTTTGTCTATATAAAAACAACAACAAATGAGTGTATGCGGTTTACAGTTTTGATTCAATATTTATGTCCATGCGTAGCGAAGCATGCCGGGATCCTCTAGTAATAAATAAAAACAACTACGACATGTTATAAGATTTGTAAATACGTGCAAATGATAAATCATTTTTTTTTTACAGTCCACAAGTATTTGTCCTTTTTTTAAGTTTTTTAAGTAATTTTTGGCAAAAAAATTTTTTTTACGAAATTAAAGATTGATTCGAAAAAACTAAATTGAATTATAGATACAAAAACAATCAAACAAACATTTTTTTTTAAACCAAAAATTTACTTTCAAACTTAATCATTTGCCAACTGTGAACTTCGAAGCACTTCGCCGTTGACATCAACAAACTTTCAAATCTCATGTGGTGCAGCTGCAGAAAAATAAAAAAATCCCAACGATTAGCGGCATTACACACATTGGCACAATACACCGCCAACCCCATAATCAACAGCATCATCATAAAATACTCGTACATGCTGTTAGACAAAGTTCAACATACAAAAAGCATGTTTAACAAATTTGATACACGAGGGAAGACAAAAAAGTTGTTTGAAAAAATGAAAAATTTGAAAAGAGTTCATAAAAGAACAATAAGCTAAGACGTCAATATAACAGCTGGACGGATTCATATCGAGCTTTCTTAGGAATCATACTATACGAGTTGTTATAGATGGGATCTTTTTAAACAAGTTCATGGCTAATTCAGGGGTACCGAAATGTTCCGTCCTTTCTCCTACCCTATTTTTTTATTTTTCTTAATGACCTTCTACGTCGGACTTCCAACCCTAACTAGTCATTCGCAGATGAAAGTAGCATATGACATTCATATTCATTTCGCAATAGGCCAAGCCTCCTGGAAATCTGGGCTATGCAAAAGCACATGGACGATATCTTGAATCGCGATCTTTTGACAATCTCTGATTGCGTAAAACCCAGAGCTGTTTGCTTTCGCATAGGCTTATGGCTGAATATGCTTCCTCATCTGTAAATATGGGTGACATAGTTATTAAGGAATCCGATGTTCTTGGCATGAAGATTGAATGTGATGTTCGTTCGAACAAGCATAATTATCAGGTCGCAAAAGAAGCATTAAAATGCCTAGGTTTTCTGATCGCCTCGCTATCTATGCCTTTCTATCAGACCGAAAATGGAATACAACTCTCATGTATGGGCCGCTGCTTCAAATACTATTTTGGAGTTAATCGACCGCGTGCAGAAGAAAGCGAGGAAGCTCATCGGTGACAGTAGGGTATCCAGCTCTATTCATTCGCTGGAGCATCGACGCAATGTGGGGTTTGTTTCACTTTTTTATCGTTACTACAACGGAATGTGCTCTTGTTCCCGAAGATAGCAACTCGCTCTACATTAAGAGCGCACCACTTTGTGGTCGATTGGCCGAACGGTTCGTATATAGAATAAACTCCCTGCGAAGGTCCTTTCTGCTAATTTTAGTGTGCACAGATTCAAATCAAATGTCTACAAGTACTAATATCTCTATCCCTTCTCCCATAACCTAATTTCCTAGTTCTGACACAATGCGTTGCATAAGTAGGGGTCATCCCCTGAGTGCTGCCCTAATTTAAAAAAAGATGCTCTAATTCGATCGTCAGATATTAGTCCTGCTTTCATTAAATGAGTTTCAATTTAAACATTTTACTTCTGTTGTACCAAAATAACACCACTTCTCTTATCAATAGTGCCGTCACGTGGAAAAGTACACCGAAATCTGTACTTAAAATTGTTGGTCTTAAAGAATCCTTGTTTTAAAATTATACTGAGTTTAGGAGGTAAGGAACCACGTGTCATGCCATTAAATTTTCTTTAAAGTAAATTCTCCCTTATGGCTTCCTGCAATCAGTGTAATTACTGGAACTTTGAAACATCAATATTTTTCTCACCCATCAATATTTTTCTAACTCAATACAAAATACCCAACATTCATTATTTAACAGGGAAAAGGCACCATTTAATATCTGCATATCAATCTAATCGAGCATCAATCTTGCCAACCCCAGGATATCGCTATTTTTAAAACTACCTTACTAATCCTTTAAAGACTTCTCACACTGACCACCTTATACACAACCATGTTTGCAGGTAAAAATCGTATGATATCCACAATACAATTATAAACGTTGAAGTGTGAACTTATTTGTTGCTTGTGTAAATGTATTAAAGTGAAACTACTTGTTTATGGCTGCCACCGTAATTGTGGAAAATTAAAAAATGCAACAGACACACACTTTACAAATATATTACTTGTCACAAGTTCTCGTATAAGAACTTAATATTAGTGTACCTGTTACAACTATTATTTATTGTAGTGCAGGTACTCTAAACGATAGTGACAAAAACGGTGTTTTTTTGCAAGAACTGCATGCAACAATTACAAATAATAAACACATATTTCAAAACAGTATTACAACAGGGAAATTAAGGTTAAAAGGAAATAAAAAATTTTGCCATTCCCAAAGACTGCTTGCTTTCTATATAAAGGATTTTGAAATTGGTTTTTATGCCCTTAACCACAAAATGTGGAAAAAGTTAAGTTTGTCATTCCGTGTGTAATTTCTACAATATCCACTTCCGACCCCATAAAGAATATATACTCCGAGTTGTTATGCATAGCGAAGTCGATTGAGCGACGTCCGCCCGTGTTAGTGTTGTTGATTTTACAAAATAAATAAATATGTCAATCGATCAGATATAGTGTCGAAAGAGGTGCTTTTGGAAATCAGCATTATCGTTCCATGTTCTTCGAGACAGCAGGCAAAACACCACGCCTACCTCTGATTTTTCATGTCAGTTGAAACAATAAAGTAACTCCAATCAAAAAAAAAAATAATTATATGGGGCGATAGAGAAATAAAAATAACAAAAAAAAACAGCAAGTGAAAAAATTGGTGCTCGCCCATATTATCAGAATTACAGGGCTTTGAAATTTTCAAATTTTTTAAAATATCAATATGGGTATCATTTTAAAGCTTTTGAAGAGATCTTTAAGGAAATACTAAGATTTTTTTTGAAAATGCTTAACCCATTAAAAGCCGATGTTATTTTTATGTAAATGCAATTTATTTTTTTATTCTTTGTCACCATATTATTTGCTTTTTCGATTGGAGTTACTTCAATAAACTAGATGCACATAGATGGTGAAGAGTATATAAGGTTCGGCATAGCCGAATAAAGCACTTTTGCTTGTGTTATGTAATAATATTCTCAAAAATATTACTTTAATTTATTTTTGCGATGGATTTCTTCGAAATCTAAATAGTATTTTTTTAATAAAAGACATAGAATATTTTTTGTCATAGCTACCCTCGAATTTGTACTAAATACTGTATATTATAAAACAAGTTAGAGCTTTGCCTTTGGTAATATTTTACTACAACAAACATTTTTATATTACGTGTTGTATATGAGCCAACTTCTAAGAGCCTAATTCAGGACAAAGGATTTTATTTATATTTATTTTTGTTGCAAAACATTTTTATGAATAATCGGAAATGACATTCTCTGAAAAGCAGCACAAGCAATATGAACTGGAAATTTAGTGTCAAGTATTTTCAAGCACAGATTTGTTTATAAAGTGACCAAAAGTAATTAAAGAAAAATACAAAAGTGCATTGCAAAACATACTAATGCCCCATGATGACTGATCATTTTATTCCGTTTTAACACGTTCTAGTTACAGTGGGCTTAAATAAAATATATTATTGATGAAAAATCTTGGTTCTTTGTAATATGTATAACAAACAATAATTTAATCTGACTTAAATTTACATGTTTTTTAGTTTTTAAATTTATTAGTAGAAAAAAATTATTTTTGTTTTAATTTTTAAAGAAAACTTGAATAAAAAGACTATAACAGAATGTAGTGCAGCATTTTCTAAATCATCACCAACTAATTTTAGGAAATAGAATAATATGAAAAAAATCTCAATTTTAACCACTGATTAGAAAAATATCACAAAGCACATACACCTTTTTCTCTTTTTTTTTCATTATTAATTGTCACTAAAATTGTTTTTTTGGTTGCTGCTAACCGACAATTTAGCAACGAATGCAAAGACTTTAAAAGACTTTAAATACTGTAAGCGATTATTCGATAGCAACGATGCCATAACGTCCAAAGAAATAATGTCCATCAATTCCGCCTATGCAGACAATCTTTGTGCCCGGCGGAAGGCCAACTATGCTGGAAGTCTTACGTAAGCGATGCCGTTGTTATTTTAAGTGCGGACACTTTCATAAATGAAACAATGTTCACGGACATTATGAAATTTTTCAAAGCGACATAATCAGGCATGCCACGGAACTCAATTCCGATCAAAAATGGTTTCAATTCCGCAAATTGATTCTTTAGAAAATGAAAAACAAAAATGAAAAATGATATGAAACCACTTTTAAATTTCAAAGTGAAATTTAGTTTCTTTAAAATTTAGTTATTTGCGGTTTTACTTTTATTTTGTGTCCTTACTTAGATTGGCCTTGTTTTTTACTTTGGTGTGCGCAATATCGCCACATTTAAATAAAAAAGTGGAGATTAAGAATTTTTTAGAAATAAGCAAAATCGATCGGAATCTGAAGAAGGTAAAACAAAATCGATCAGAATTGTTAATACGGAATTAAAACCATTTCGATCGGCATTTGTGACATGCCTGAATGTCTTGAGTGCGACATAACGTCCATGGACATTAACTCCTTGCATTTTTGCCGCCTTAACTGTAATGTAACAGTTTGTAACATATTGCGAGATAAAAAAAAAGAAATCTTAATATCCCTTCTAGAACAGTGTCGGTAATTTGCAAAAAACAAAGTTTCCATCATCAAAAGAAAAATTAAAAAAAAAAAAATACTTTACCTTCGTAATGTAATGTAATGTTATGTTTGTAAAAAACAGCGTTACCATTTATTTTTTTGAAGTACTAAAATCTCTTAAAAACAATTTGTGTATAAAATTTTATTTTTTCTGGATCTTTGGAACAAATTAATTTCTTGCTTGGAATAAAATTTGTTAAAAAAAACAAAAGATCTGGATCCATATCCGAATCTACGAGGTGAAGTAAATAAATTTTTAGCACTTACTGCCATCCCTAAATTAGCGCGTAAAGTGCAAGATATCTGTCAAATTTTTTTGTACGTACAAAATGTATGAAGCATCTCTAAATAGCACGGCATCAACGCTTAGCAATTGAAAATTCCAATTTTGACAGTGCGTTAGGAAGTGAAGTTGGCTGCTTATTGGTTTGTTTTGTTTTGTTATGGTTGAAAAGTAATAACAATTTAGTTATTTTCAAGGCAATCTAGCTGTTTATCTCTTCTTTATTCTTATACAGCGGGTTTTATAAAGTGAAATGATTTATCAATTACTGTTAAAGACACAAAGTTGACGCTGTTATTTAGGAATGACATTTCAGCTCAAAAGCTATGAATTACATCGCTTTGCGTCTTATACGCTAATTCAGGGATGGCAGTTAGAATTTAAAAGTAAGGCCGACAAAAGCAATTTTCAAATTAAAAAAAAATTATTGATTTTAGATTCGGTTTTTGTATTGTCATTAATTCCATACTGTTAAGTTAATTTGAATTCCAAAGCTTATCTGCACTAATCGAAATGAAGAATTTTCTTACTTACACACTGAGGGTGCTTACTCTATATTTCGATTCAAAAGAAATGACGTTCAAAACCCAATGTAAAAGACATACAAATTCGAATGAATTTCTTTTCGAATCGAAATATAGAGTAAACGCCCAGGTGTATTTTTACACTTTCCAAGACTTTTTAGCCCCAATAATACCATTTGGTAAGATATGTGCTTCTTAAAAAATAGTTGAAAAATATGTTCGAAGAATTCTATGATAGATTTATGGCTTGTCTGTTTTAAATATACTTAAGCGCTGAAATCGATATAGAAAATAATATTTAGTAACGAAATCAACACTCTAAAAAGAAATTTACTTTTGAATTTATTTTATTATTTTTTAGTTATTTAAGAAAGATTTAAGAAATAAATCTAAGATAAAATATTACTTTTCCAATATTTACATTTGAAGGTCAATAAATAATCATAGTTTGTAATAACTTTTTTTTATTCATATAACTTTTATATAAAGGGCTGCGCTATATAATCATTAAAAGTTAAAAAGTTTATAATTGTTGTTGGCTTCATTTTACCCTTGCAGTTCGTAATTCCTTTTACTTTTAATAACAACTTTCTTTTTAAATAAAAAATTATAGTTTTAATTAGTCAATCACTTAAAAAATGTAATTAGAAAACTTCATTTAATTGAAAAGCATCTAGATGTAACTTTTTAAGGCTCCAATTAATTAGATTTTTGTAATTTAAGTAAGTTGTTTATCCTGAAGTGTCTTTTAAATTTAAATTTTATAAGAGTTGGCATAATTAATATTTGATGGTCGAAGTCATTCCCTACATTTTGTTTACTCAGCAAAAACACTCCAGACAGATGATTGCAATCAAAGCTGCTCAGTCATTTACTCTCAAAAAAAATAGCTGTTTACTATGTAAACCTTTGAATACCCCATAAAAAACATTTAAAAAAAGTGCAATAAAAACTTTAAAAAACACCAAAACTAAATTAAAAATGATCAAATAAAAACGCAAAAATATTAAACAGTCTGTAACAAATAACAAATGAAAACTGCAGATGCAGAAGATAAAATGCAAAAATAATGAAATGTTCATTACATAAACATATTTTTTTGCTGTTTTTTTATGTGGCAAATATTTTTAGTGAATATTTACAATTATTTATTTTACTTAAAAATGAACAGCACGTTTTGTTTATCAGCAATCTAAAAATTACATACACGTATGCATTTGTAAATATGTATGTTTGTGATTAAAATACAGATAAAATTTAAATTATTATTTTATATAATATTCATTATTAAACTCTCCTAAATGACAACTAATGTAAAACAGTTTTTTAGGCAAATATTTTGAAAAAGTGAAAAAAAGGAACATTGTTTTAAAAACTATAAAATTTAATTTTTCACCCAAAAGAACGTACTTTCCTTTATTAGGTTACACGATAAATTTAATAAATTTTTATTTGAATAAAAAAGTAGCCAAAATGCATGAAGATGTCAGCACAACGAATAAGGATAATTTTTTATGATTTTTGATTTTGTTGACTTTATTATCCTGTAACAAATAAACAGGGGAACACTAAGACCCCTTGGCTAAATTTGTTAATGCGTTAAGACAATAAGAGCTAAAAGAAACGTCTATCAGGTGATCTTAAGAGGCCAATTGTATGTTGTCCAAAATCATTTAGCCCTCACTCAATAAAAATGGGAAGAGAGCTGTACTTACTGTCAGAAAAAATTCTATATCGTTTCTAGTAGGCATCATAAGAGAGTACGGTATGAAATCACGTTTGTTCTAGACTATACGAATCGTTAAAGATTTTTTCAAAGCCTAGAGTTAGCTCTACCGCCTTTAGAATGCGCAAATTTTTACCAAACAGTACATTTAATTTTAAGAACCTTTTAATTTACACAAAAAAGTAGCCACACTTTCAAACCAATGGCAACCCTTATTTAGAAAAATTAAATAAAAAATAAAAATATTTACCCAGTGGTTACTGTGTTTTTGTATTAAAATTTTTGAGTTTTTTATGATCTTTTTGCTTTATTGATTCAATGGAGTTCTCATGTAATTAATTTGGCTTTTGGTATAAGACTCTGAGGTTTTCTTTACAAAATTTTGGTAGAATCCCCTGATGAGCTACATGAGAAGTAGCGAAATAGCCATATAGATATGTTTTCCCCGCAGTAATACATTTCATTTTTTAGTTTAAAATAATAAATATTTCATGAGAATATCATGAAATATTTATATTTGAAGGAATCAAGCACAATTAAAATAAATTAATATAAAAAATATTCCAAATAATAAATTTTCTTGTTAAACACTTAAAAAAATATATGAAATATTATGTACCCTATAAGTAACCAAGACCATCCTGACTCCAAAAAGGAGATAATAAACTACGCAAAAATTAAGCGCAAATATTTAAAAGTCTTTCCAACGCTTGCAACCTTAAACAATTTAAAAGAGGATTTCCAAAATTTAATTTTGCCCAATTAAAACCTCTCGCCTGCTAAGGATGCTTTTTAGCATTCGATCGACATATCTTGTACAGATAGATAAATTCGATATGAAAATAACATTTTGTACAGTGGATATTTTAAAGAGTATTGAAATTTAATTTTTTGTATCAAATTACATCCATTGAAATGCATATGAAATCAACGATCATTAAGCAGTAAATACACAAGAATTAAAATAAAATATGATATAAAATAATGTTAAATTTATTAATGCAATTAAATAACAAAATAATTTTCCACTTTATGCTTTTTACAATTTTCCGCATTTTCAAATAGTTCAAAAGCACAAATATTTGCAAAATGATGTTAATAATCCTTTTTATTTTTTTTTTCCTTTTTTCATTTTAATTTATAAACCATTATAAAAGACATAAAAATACGTACGAGTACAACACAAATGTGCATTTAACTTTAATTTAATGCATGAATGTTTTTTAAGTACGAGGTTTATTTTAAAAAAATCGGATATTTTTGATTTTCTGTGAAAACTTAAGGGAAAACTAATTTGTTACATATTTTGTTACATATTTTGTACATATTTTAAAATATAAAAAACCAAATATTAATTAAATGAAATCAAGTTATCTCGCTTATGACGAAGTCTACGCAAAAACGTGTTTGTGCAAAGGAAAAAATATACAAGTTTATGTTGAGGTCCAATTGCGACAATTATATATAAGTCTACGATGTGTTTTGAGTGATCGACGGATAGAAAAGTGCGAATTTTTTATTATGTTTTGTTTATGAAAAGCTGTAGACCAGATGGATTGCGCTAGTCATTTCCCAGAGAACACAAAACTATTGATGATAGAAATTATAAAGCAATAGTCACTGTAACGTCGCCAGATAACAAGATTTTAAAAATACAAAAACATTCGATTCAATCCAAAATGTTGTTACTTCAATACGTACTATGCATCCCGCACGATGACAAAGATATTTTTTTGTTTACACGAATGCATTTAAAACAAAAACAATTTAAAAATGTTTTGTGAGAATCAATAAATTCTTGTGATTTATAATAGTGTTGCCAGGAGAAGACAGGATAAATTTTGAAATTGTCCGTAAATACTTAGTAATTTAATGTAATTTACATAATAAATAGTAAAAAGTTTCATTTCATATTTTAGGGAAAATACCAAGGAAATAAATTTAAAAAAAAATAGAAAAACTCGGGAAAAAAACTTTCAGCCGGATGATACTCATAAGTATTTAAATCAGGAGTCAGTATTAATATTCCGAAATGGAAAAATGCATTTTCTAGCCATTCAATAAAATTACTTAAAGTAGGATTTTTACTCTAAATCCATTTAACCATATTCTTTGAAAGATTGAGCTTCGATAAAATTTACTACTTTAATAATTTTAAAAATACTGTTATTAAAAACAAATTTGCGTCTTATTTGCTTAAAACTTCAACATAAAATTTCATAACATTTTTCCGTAATATAAACCGCCTCTTGTTAATCAAGGTATAGGTACAAAATGTTTAAAGCGAAATATCTAAAGTTACTAACAACTTTTGGCATAAAATAAATGCAGTTCGTATTATCTCACAGTTGCGAAATATTGTTGCCATAAACATTTTGATGTTTCTAAACATGAAGCAAGAAAATTTTCGTGATTTCTCACTTATAAAACGGAGTATAACTTGATCAACATTATTTATCGCTTTTTTTCGAACTTATTTTTTATGTGGGATTTTGATAGCCGTTGTAAGTGTGTATTCTTTCTTATTAAAATGGAATTGATATGATAAGAAAAACAAGTGTCAGATAGGTTCATACCTCAAATAAAGAAACAAGTATTTTTCATTAATATGACTTTCGTATGTGTTCTGAAAAATGCTGCGTTTTTAAATCGCTTACGTTTTGAAAAACGTAAAACGTATCTCTGCATGTTCTGCAATCGCTACGATTTACTGGCGTTTTTCTTTTTTCGAAGTTGTCCTGGAATACTAAAAACATGTTTTTGCTATAAAAGAACAAAACAAATAAATCAATTTTAAACAAAAATGCCATCAGTGTTTCTACTTTCTATTTTGGCTTTAAAAAAGCTACAATGAAAAAAAATTATAAATGTATAAATCGCCAATTCAGAAGTGAACAATTGAGACGAACAGTTGAAAAACTCCTAAGGAAATTTTTAAATTGCAAATTTTTTGTTAAAGTCGTAAAAGAAGTTATCGTTTTCATTCAAATAAAAAGAAAACACATTCAATATAATCTGTGTATAATTAAAATTTCTATTCAAAGTGCAATTTATATAATATAAACCGGATCCCATCTGTATACACTAGCTGTTTGAAAGCGCCAAATTTCAAGCGTTTTCGTTTGTCAGAACACCTTCTTGGACTTTTTAAATCGAAAACGTCAGTTTTAAGCGATATGAGTTTTTCAGAACATGAACGTTTATTTCGTGTCTGCACCAAAAGTTATGAAAATTTGGACAAATATAACAAAATTATATATGGTACGTGAAGTCTTCAAAAGTTACAAAAAACGTAAAAAATTTAACCAAACGGCAACACTGCATTGTGAGACATTATTTATTCATTATTAAAAGAAAAACACCTTCATCTAACTCAACTCAAAGTATTTCTTAGAAATATATATTTCTTTAAAGAATTTCTTCACAGCACTGACTATATTTTTAACTTAGATTGAAGACCTGTAGATTGCAAAAAATATCTTTACTTGGCGTGTGGCATCTGAAATATAAAGTTTAAAAGCAGATATTGAATAGATTCCCATTATTTTTAGAACACACCTCGTACATTTTTCCAGCCTTAATAGCAATTTTTAAAATGTTCTCTCTTTTTCACTCTATTTAAAGTAATCATTTGTAAAACAATTGAATGGAAAGCTTCTATTAAATGATTTATTGTGAACGGAAAAAAATTTGTTAGGTTTCAGACTATCGACTAAGAATTAAAAGAATTAAGTTTAATAAGAATTTTTATAAATTGACAGCCAATATTACTTTAACACATGTTTCTTAATACCTCCCAACTTTCAACTGAAGATTTTACTTATATTTTTTTAATAAATAAAAAAAAGAAAACGTAACAAATAAAAGTAGAATGAAAGTTTGATACATCAAACATCATTTTTCCTCTTTATTTTTTTTTTCAACTTTCAGCCATTTGGGCGGCAGTGTCATGATTTTTTTTTTTTTTTTTTGTTAACAACCATTAATTATACTTGACATCTGTAAAGACTGCCTGCCGATGGCTCATAAATAAAAAATCCTTCAAATCTTTTACTTCAGACTATAAACAAGTGATAAATCGAACAATTTTATCAGCAAAATATTTAGAATGTCTTGAGTGAGGGAAACGGAATTAAATTACACATGCTGTTTGTGCTGAGAAGATTCAAACGGATTTGAAAACTTTACAAATTATCTAAAGTATATTTACTTTTACTATTTATGCTGTAAACGAAACTTTAACAAACTACAAACTGATACAAAGTAAAGATAAGTTGTTCGTTTCTTTTTTTTTTTTTTGTGTATTTTGCAGAAAACGTAAAATAAAATATTGTATCATGTTCATATTCAGTGTGGGATTATTGATAATAATTTATTAATTAGAGAAAATATATAAACTTTTATTTAACAATCGTCTAAAAAGAAAAGACATTGAGATATGAACAATGTCAGTTACTATAATTAATTAAAATGTTTAGATTTAAAATGAGGTAATTGATATTTAACAAACAGAAATTTATTAATTAAACAAATGATAGCTTAGGTTTAACAAAAAACATAACCCTTAACTTATACTTAACTATAGTTATGCTTAATTATAATAATATTTAATTACAAATACAATTAACTATAATTATAGTTACTTTTAATTATTATTATCCACTATTATTATTTTTATAGCTTTAATTTCAAGTGCCAGATTGTAATCATATTGGCAGTCAGAAGATTGTGTTAATATCTTCTCAAAGTATAAAAGTGGTTTTAACTAAAAAGTTAATAAATGGATTTCAAAAATTAAAAGACTACAATCAGATAAGAGTTTAATTGTTCGGACTTTTGGTGAATCAAAAGACAATACTTAAGAGACATGGAATAGAATTGCTAAAAATTAAATGGTTTTGGCCAACTTTTACATACTATTGATCAGTTGTAAAGTGTATAGTAGAGCTGTAAGTGAATCATTCTTTTTCCTTTTTAATTCGTTACAAATTAGCTAAATTTTTAATTTATTCTTTCACAACAAAAAAGAATTGAAAGAAATTTGAATCAATTGAAACGAATTACGCAGAAATAAATTGCAATTCATTTTCAATTCAAGCGAATTTGTTAAAGTGAACTGCTTTTCATTTCCAATTCGTTTCAATTGATTTTCAATTCATGTAAATAAGTTGAACAATAAATTGCAATTCAAATGAATGAAATTAAAAATGAGTTGCATTCAATTAAATTCAAGAGCAGATCTAGAGGGACTGAAAAACTCAAATTTCTCCTACTGAAAATATTCAATGATCAAAGATAATTCGATAATTCAAAAATGAATGATTCATTTAAGGTTCTGGCACATTAATTAAATAAAAAAATATGCCACAATAAAAAAAATGTTACACATCTTCAGGGTAACAGGAAGAAATTATATCCAGATAGAAAAGGCTGAATTGGACCTTTAACAAAAAAGCTTTTAGCAAATCGCCAAGAAAACTTTTCTGAAAAGAACTTAAAAAGCAGAAGATGTAGAGCATCCAGAGAATTAGTTCACTGCAGTGAGATTATTGGTAACTTTGCTCCCAAAGAAATTCCAATCAGCACAGATTTTCTTAGCAGAAACATGAATTGAGTATCGAACTGTTGCTGCATCTATTTTATTCTCCAGAAATGGCTGCCAGCAACTTTATGCTTTGGAAAATTGAAAAAAAACAATAGATAATGGAATAAAACGACAAAGTTATTTTTCAACAGACGCCCATTTAATGCACCTCCGAAATTTTATTTTGTCAAGGGGTATTGAAAAAAGTTGTAGATTCACAGAATGAAGTTTATAGAGAAAGTTTAAAAGAAAGTTTTAATGAAAAAAAAAAGCTCATATGGTATTTATTCTTTGCCTTTCAGGAAAATTTTTTATGAAAACCATTTAAAAATAATTAATCTCTTCATTCGTTAACATTAAATATGACCGAAAAATGAGTTCACATCAAATTTTGTTAAATAATAAATCAGCACATGGCTCATATATTATTTATGTAGTTAAAAGTAGTACTTGTACATGCAAGAATAAATATAAAATATTTTTACAACTGCTATTATTGGACTCTACTTCTTTAATCATGCCATCATCTTCATTGGGCAGCTTATTCACGCAGTCATTGAGAAGATTTGTTTATAGAAACACCGCACAATTGTTCCTAGTTGCTCACACATAAACAGGATCCAGTTATTTCATGTTGAGACATTTATTTTTATTATTTGTATTTATTTTACGTTCATGTGCTCTTGCAATCATAAAAACCTGTTTGAAAAATGCTCATACTTCATTGTCAGTTGTGCAAAATCGTCATTTTGGTCTGTAACTTTTTTATGATTTTATTTTGTGTTTTATGGTCAAATAAACCCTTAAAGCTTTTTCAAACTACATCAACACCAGCAACAATAACAATAACTAGAACCAAAGTCATAAAAAATAAGTTCACTAGACATAAAAATATTTATGATCCTTTTTATATTTTTAAATGTTAGAGAAAGTTTTTCGTTCGTTCTATGGCTGCTTTCTGCATTTCAATTTTTCAATTATATTTATGATTGATTTAAGAAAAAAAAAACGTTGAAATAAATAAATGAATTAATAAATATATGAAGTATGTAGAACTGAGAGCACGAATGATGGATTGCAATAAATAAATTTAATGAAGTGATAAAATTTCTATTTATTTTTAAACAATAAATATCAAATTAAATAAAATAAAATAAAAATTACGAATGAAAAAAAGCAAATATTATTAAAAAGGACAAACGTATCACAAAAAAATTTTCGTTGTTTGTATAAACGTTTAATTTCGATTACAAATTGTGTTTAACAGTGTTTAAATTGCTTGCTTAAAAATAGCAACAGCACTAATATCTTTGCTTTGCTTACATGATTTTCAGCAAATAAAAAGCTAAATATCTCAGCATTTACAAAACATTTCATTATAACGGAACCAACAGCAGAAAGCAAGTGCAAAAGCGTTTCTTTCTTTTTGCTTTTGCTGCACATTTTTCAACAGCAACAGTTAGAAAGGCCCTAACTCGCATAATTGTGATTTTACAGGAGAAGGTAAAAACATAACAGAAATTGTATTTATCACAATGTAATATTTGAAATACAATGACTTGTAATATCGTTATTTTTGATACTATTGTATTCAAATTTTGTGACGAGATGTATATCCATGAAATGTAACAGAATCACGAAAAAACTGAATTTCATAAAAATTCGAGTTAGGGCCTTTCTACATGAGACCAGCGATATGCATTGAAAATAGTTAAGCATTTTTAATCACTGGTGTTTAAACTATGCAAATAAAAAATAGTAAAAAATTTGAACTTCGTTTAAAACAATTTTATGGATTCGCTTCAGTCATTGCCAAGGTTACCATTTTTTTTTTACTTTTTCTAATTTAGATTCTTAACAGTTTGAACTGCAATTTGTTTTTTATATTCATGGCGGTGATGGAAGTTGAACTCATGACTAGTTTTCTGCTGATTCTCAAAACAAACTGTCATCTTTACCCGGTGACTCCACTGGTGTTGGACTTTTTTTTTTAATTCTGTTCATACACGCCACACTTTTAATAGTGGAAGTAATAACTTATTCAGTTCAGCAGCCTTATTCTGTAAGTCGCTAAAGCTAAATCGCCATCTCTAAATTTTAACAAAGCAGTGTTTTGCTACAAATACGACATTGAAACATTTAACCCTATACTTAACACCCTCTTATATATTGAGTTAGACTTACAGATACCGATTAATTAAAGAAAATGTACATGGCTAATCCGTGTACATCAACATTTAACTAATTTAGCTTAAGTTTTAGTTAAGAGAATTAGTTTAGTTGAAACACAATCCTATTTTTTTATTATTAAGGATTTAGTTTAGAGTTAAAAAAGTAGTATTTCTAATTATAAGTTGACTTCAGAAAATATTTCTTGCAAAAAACGACTTCAAAACAGATTTCAGCTATCTGTCTATAACGGTTCAAAGGTTTGGCCACATGCATTAAGTTATAGTTACTATTGGGACACCCTTTAAATTCCAAATCTAAATTTTTTACTTGTTGGTTTAGCAGACTTGAAAATGTCTATTTAATTTTCAAGTGTTTGTGTATAACGGTTTGAACGATAGGACCATAGAGTTCAAATTACATCAATTATGGGAACACCCTTTAACTTCAAAATTGAAATTGTAAACTTGTTGTTACAGTGGACTTTGCAATGCAGGTTACTTGTAAAATTCAGCCGTCTTACAATAACGGTTCATAAGTTTGGCCATATACATTAAATTACATGAACTATTGGGACCCCCTTTAATTTCCATATCCTAATTTTATACTTGTTGGTATAGCAGACTAAGCGATATAGGTTCCTTGTAAATTTTAACCGTCTGTCTACAACAGTTTAATAGTATGGCCATATGCATCAAATTAAATGCCCTATGGGGCACCCTTTAATTTAGAATTTTTAATATTTATACTTGTTATTTCAACGTTCATCTAATTTTAAGCGTTTGTCTATAACGGTGCAAAAGATACGTCCACATAGGTCAATTTACCTCACCTATAGGACACCCTTTAATTTTTAGCTTTTTTTGTATTACTTCTGTGCTGTTGGGAGCTATAGTGATACCCTTTAAGTGGCGCCCTTTACGGTGTCTTAATATACTTAGAAAACATGTGTGTTGTATGGGGACACCCTTTAATTTTTAAAATTATGTAGTTTTTAAAACGGTTCATAATCTTTCAAATAAAGAAAAAATTTCAAATTCGTTAATATAGTTTTTTATTTGAACTTTTTAATTATTTATTTTTTAATTTATTATTCAAGCATAAGGTCTTTTAATTTTTATTTTTTATTTTTTTTCAATATTTCGCTACTCCCTTGTGTAGCATCATCAGGACAAAGAAATATTTGTTTTTTTTTTTCTTCTTTGTCCTGATGATGCTACACAAGGGAGTAGCGAAATATTGAAAAAATAAAATATAAAAATTAAAAGACCTTGCGCTTGAATAATAAATTAAAAAATAAATTTCAAATTCGGTTCACAAATGAGTGAGTTCTGCAGGCACAAACAATAAAAAAAGCAACATTCAGATGAATTGATAACCACTTCCTTCCCCTTTTTTAAGTCGGTTAAAAAATATATGAAAAGGTGTTTGAGTTAAAAAAAACTTAAGAAAATAAAAATTTTGAATAAAAACTACAAAATAAAGTGAAGAGCCATCGTTAAGAAAGATAAATGAGATTTTAGAAACGTAATTAAAACATAAGCAAAAATTTCATATACGAGTAAAAACAATTCTTTGATATTATTTTCATAATTAAATACTTTTAATTTTTATATAAAATTTTTGAAAAATAATGAAAAACATTTTACATGACAATGACACTGTAGGAAAACTAAAAACTATATAAAAATAATAAAAAAAAAGATCTTTATATCGTTGTACGAAATAAAAGACATAAGAGGCAGATAAATTTTATAAACTTTTCATGTGCCTCTTCTACTGTTTTTTATTACTTTCTTTTTCTGCAATACATCAAGTGTCAAGATGAACGTAAAATCTCTTGTTTATGAATTTTTAAAATTGTATTTATTAACTTAGCATTTTAAGAAAAAATGTGTAAAAAAGAACTGTTTCTGCTAGAAGTTTCTTAGTTTATGAAAGTTTTCTTCACCTCGGCACAAAGTACATCAAGTAAAAAGGTTTAGTAGTCCCTTTAAAATGTCGATGAAGTATAGAAAGCAATTTTTTTTTTTTCAAAATAATAAAAGGCTTTTTTAATATTTAATATCAAGACTTAAATTTGTAACAACCAGTTTTTCTCTTTTTTTTTGTTTTTCTTTTTTTTTTGTTTTTTATTATTGCATAAAGTAATAATATAAAACTTTATGCTAAAGAAAAATTGTCGCAACAAGAAGTTAAATATTAAAATGAAATAAATATAAATATGTAAAATTAAACATATGTATATGCAAAACATTTACCATTATACAAACAAATACACTCATATATACAAATTTCAAAAGTTTACTAGAACAAGAACTTTTTTCCATCTTTAAAAAAAAAAGCAAATACTATAAATTTGCAGAAAATCGCAAATAGAGAACTTGAAGCTAAGTTTTATTTGTGTAAACTTGTAATATACGAGAACATGTCAAAAAGTTTTTGCCAAAAATAAAACAACAAAAAACACATGTTTTTATAGTTTTCAAATAGTAACAATGGATCTTATTTATTGATCTTATTTTCTTTTCACTGTAAACCGAATTGAAAAATGTGGCAAAAATGCAAATTGAAATCGTAAATGTTTTTATTATCAAAAAAAAAAAAAGAAAAGTTTCTTTAGAAAATTAGATAGGTTTTAGTCGAAATTTCGTTACTTTAAATTGATTACAATAAAGCAATCAATGTGAATAATTTTATTAGCGACTCAAGAAACGACTTTGTAGTCTTTTCCTAAATTGGTTTAAAAAAATCTATAAATTTGTCGGCTGGTATAAATATAGTGGTAAACCCATGCTGCATTAAGGCCAAACTATAATGTGCGTAAGATAACTTATGAAAACAACTGTGCAAATATATTCAATTATATGTGGCAAACTAAAATGTAGTTAAGAACACTTTTCGTCAAGTTTCGCCAAATGTCATTGCTTTAAGTAAACTACGAAACTGATCGCACTTTCCGTACGTAAACAGCTTAAGGCCCAACTATAATGTGCATAAGCTAGCTTTAGCTTATGTCAAAAATTCAACGAAAAGCCTGTCAAATGCTTAGGTAACTTATCAAAGAAATTTATGTGGCTACAATGTACTTATATATATTAAGTAACTTATATACCACAGTTGCACATTTATGTTTAATTCGTACTTTTGACAAAAATAATTTCTATACAAATCAACAAAATTTTAAGACGAAAAAGGCTTTAAAGAAAATATTTTATATATTTAATAACATTCACATACACATTTACATAATTTGGTTTCTGTTCTAACAAAATGTAAAAAAAAATTATTACAAATTATTTTCTGTTTTGTGTTTGTGGCTAATCATACTGAAGAATGCAACGATGTTCATCGCTTATATCGTATACATATGTGTGTATAAATACAAATTTAATCTAAATATATTATATTTGTTAAAATTTGGCCATAAAGAAAAATGTTGTCTTTTCTACATTATCTATTTAATTAAAAACTAAAAATTTAACAATTTAGGTCTTAATTACAATTTTTCTTTATCAATGTATAACACAATGCACAATCAGCTGTTTCCGTACGGAAAGTGCGATCAGTTTCGCACCTTGCATAAAGAAATGAAATTTAACGAAACTTGATCTTATGTACATTATAGTTTACTACATATAATTTAATGTATTTGCACAGTTGTATAAGCTTGCTTAAGTTGTTATATGCACATTATAGTTGGGCCTTTATTGTGCTTTGTTTTATACATTCATTTAGAAAAATTGCATCGAAGACCTACCGTGTTAAATTTTAAGTTTGTAATTGAAAAGAAAATGTAGAAAAAAGGGAACACTTTTATTTCTAAATAAGATTAAATTTTAAGAGTATAAATACAACCTCACGGTTGCGGATGCGGTTGTTTTTTTTTTATATATGGAGTTTTGACAATAAAAAACGTTCAACGAATCCGCATGAAATTAGAATCTATTTTAATTTGAGTGCGTTTTCTCTCAAGCTCTCAATTTTTAATTTTTTCTCTTTCCGCATGTTGCCACAGTTTTATTGTTTTTCTAACAAAACATACTATTATTATGTTAATATTTTTTGTGAATGACTAGGAAAAAAGAAGAAAAAGAAAATGTAAAAAGTCATTGAAAAACAAGAATAATTTTAAAATTTTCCAATATATTGATTTTTACATTTTAGAAAAAATTTTTATATATATTTCAATAAAACCGAATAAAATATTAGTAAACGCCGTCGCTTTCGCACTTTATTTTATTTATTTTTTCTCTGACATACGGAATCTGTCGCCGCAACCGTAAGGTTGTATTTCTACTCATAATTGTACATACATATGTATTTGATTTAAGCGATAAACACCGTTGCATTTTTTAGTATATTTGGCCACAAATAAAAAAAACAGAAAAAGCTTGTAATATTTTTTTTTTAATTTTCTTAGAACATAAACCAAAAATGTAAATGTGTATGTGAATGTTATAAAATATTTTCTTTAAATTCCTTTTCGTTTTTGTTTATTTATAAAGGAATTGTTATTGGCAAAAGAACGAATTAAACATCAATGTGCAACTGTGTCAAATTAGTTACTAAATTTATGCAAGTACATTGTGGTCACCTAAATCTCTTTAATAAAATACCTAAGCATTTGACAGGCTTTTCGTTGGATTTTTGACATAAGCTCAAGCTATCTTATGCGCATTGTAATTGGGACTTTAGTGATTATTTATCAGTGAAGAAACTTACTAGGAGCACGATGAAAAAGCTCTCTGCAAAAAACTCAATCTCTAGCAGGTAACAAGCGCTGATTTTTTTCTCCTCAAAACTATTCATGAATTTCACTGATAAAATATACGACAAACGCGTTACGCTTGAATTGGCGGTTATAGTTTAAAATAGCACACGCTGAAAATTTGGAGTTTTCAAGCTGCAAGCATAAACTAACACGAAGCGTTGCAACTTGTTACAATTTAAATTTAAGAAGAAAATCTTTGAGAACATACTCTAATAACTATAGCGTTGAGCGATTTGAAAACTGGCGTTTGTCATCCAATGGTTAAAAAGGTTTTGAAAACTTCATTATTGCCTAATAAATGTTCTGTTGATTTTAACAACTTGATGTTATTTTGCCATTTGCTCCTTATTTGGGTCGCTGGAGTAGTTATGTCTTCGTTGGAAAATGTTATTCTTTTAAATTTTAAAATAAAAAACTTTACTAATTAATATCCAAAACTGTTCAGAATCATGCCGAATCATTTATTATATTTTTTTTATTAACCCAATTCACTTTATGTTGAGTAAAAACAGATTTACTTAAAGATAATTCGTTATAAAACACATTAACAAAGACCATAAAAAAACAAAAAAATTTAATTTAAAATTTAAACGAATCGTGTGATTGATTGCTTTTATATAAAAACACTTTTAACAACAAAAGATTAAAATTGTTCAAATGCGAATAATAGCAAATTAGAAAAAAAAACTAAATAAAAAATTCTCATACGTACTCATTTCTAACGACATTGTTGGCGTATGCTGAACATTACAAAAAAATATAACTCATACGCACAAGTAGCTGATTTTAAATTCTTATTTTATTTATTATCGTACAATTGTATCAGTGTTTCTTTCTTAATTTAAAATTTCTCTCTTTAAAATATTTAATGCTTTTGAGGTGTCACAGCCATTGGGAAACAAAAACAACAATCAACATTCTATCATTAACAGCTGCCACTCAAATAGATTATTTGTGTACTAAAACAGATGTGTTGTTGCATGAACGCCTTTGTGTATGTATTATGTTTGACCAGAAAAACCACTATTATTTTGGATATTGATGATACCAGTAAGCATTTGAAAGTAAATCACATACACACACGTACATAGATAAATTTAAAGCAAATTGAAAATCTATTTTGGTAATCGGTTTTATATGTGAAGTTGACGTTAATTGTCGTTGTTGACATTTTATTTTCCTTTTTTATTGTCTGTGTTGGAAAATACAATAAAAAGTGGATTTATTTTGCAAACAGGAATTGGAGACATATATTTTTTTTCAAGATATTTTGATGTTCTTTCTTAAAAAATGTATCAAATATATTCATGACCTAATCACCAATAAACTAAAGTTAGAGATAGAAAAATTAACATTAATCAGAATTTAGAGAGAGACTCCTGCACTACAAAACACATATAAAAAAGAGAATTTAAAATTATTTATTTTATCCTCTGAGATTTAGAAAACTTCAGACTATTCAAGAAATGAATAAAGCAGGATTATAACTGACGGCTGTTGACGTGTTTAGAACCAAAGGATCGACGACAAAAAAATATATATTTTTACAACTTTTTTTAAGTTTTTTCTTGTAAATTGCTCGAAGTAAATAACATTAATAAATGAATATGAATTTATTTTTTTATGAGATAAAACATTTATACATGACGAAAGCTTTTAGCTTAAACATAAAACAAAAATAAAATATTTATTGAAAGCCAAGTAAGCAGCTAAAGCTTGGAAGTCAATGTAAAAGAAAACAAGTAAGAGTGCTATATTCTGCTATGCCGAATCTGATATACCCTTCACCATCAATGTAAATCTTGTTAAGTGAAGTATTTACAATCAAAAAAGCAAAAATTCGAGTTACAGAGAATTAAAAAAATAAAAAAAATTTTGTACTGCATATCGCTGGTCTCATATAGAAAGGCCCTAACTCGCATATAAGTAACTTTACAGAAGAAGGTATAAACATAATATAAACTGTATTTATCACAATGTAATATTAAAAATGCAAATGCTTAGAAACCCGTTATTTTTGATTGCATTAAAATTTTGTGAAATGTGTATCTGTGTGAAATGTATTGGAATCACGAAAAATATCAATTTCGTAAAACATCGAGTTAGGGCCTTTCTACATGAGACCAGCGATATATATAATTTTACATAAAAATGTCGTCGGCTCTTAAATTTTTAATATTTCCTTAAAGATATTATCAAAAGATTTAAATGATATTCATATTGACGTTTAAAAAAATTTTTAAATTTCAGATTCCCGTAACTCGGAAAATATGGGTGAGCGCCCATTTTTTTTTAACTTAATGTTTTTTTCTTATTTTTTAATTCTCTATCGCCCTGTATAATTTTTATTTTGATTACATATTTCCAAATGACATTAAAAAATTAGAGGTAGGCGTTGTGTTTTGTCTGCTGCCCCGATGGATATGGACCGATTATGCTGATTTCCAATAGCTTCTCTTTCTACACTATATCTGATCGATTGACCTACAGATGGACATCACTCAATAGACTTCGGTTTGCTTAAGAATTCAGAATATATATACTTTATAGGGTCGAAAATGGATATTCTGAAAATTACACACGTAATGACAAACTTAGATATACTCTTTTTCCACTTTTTGTAGTGAAGGGTATAATAACGACTCCATTATTTTTTGCGTTATTGTTTACAGAGCGAATTTTTGAAAATATTTGCGAATAAAAATAAAATTTTACTGTCATAATTTTTTTTTTTTGTCATTAATAATTTTTGGTTTCCTGAAAAAGCTTAATGTTAGCAATTACAGTTACTCTGGTTTTAAAACGTAAAGGCTTATTGCCTTGTGATCGAAATTTTTAGTAAATTTTAAACAAATGTGACCTTCATAATTAAACTTTGTTTCCTGTGTGGTTTTTTTTTTACTTTTTATTAAATGAGCGATTATTTTTAGTTTTGGCATTAAAAAAAAATTTAAACTTCTTAAATTCAACTCTCTATTCGTGTATGTATTGCTGAACAAAAAAATTAAATTTTAAAATCAAAAAATGTTTGCAGCAAATAATAGTTTTATTGTTAAACGAAAGTTGTGCTAAAAGGATCATATTCCCTTAACTACATTTGGTTTGTTGTTGTTATATAAAATATTAAATGTGTACGAATATATAAATTGAAGCCATAAATATTGAATAAAATAAGTTGGCTGCATCCATGACCATTGCACAATCAGTTGTTCACTAAATAAATCATTTATTATTGACAGTAAGAAAAAAACTACTAAACAAAAATTTTATTTTGACCATTAATTGAAGTCCTTAAGGCAGAATTACTACACTAGAATGCAGGCAAGCAAACATGTGCCATAGGATTTTTTTATTTATTTATTTTTTAATTTGATTTAATAAACAACGTTTATGCAGCGTGTTTAGGATTTGTTTTAGTTTTAGGAAAGATTTATATTTTTAGTTTGTTTTGATGATGATGATGATGATGTTGCCATTATTCTCGATTAAAAAAAACAAATATGTCAAGGATTAAATCAAAAATTAAAACAGCAAAAATAGACACGACTCAATATCATAAATTCTGATAGTGATGAGTTGTAGTAAAATAAAAATAAAAAAGTGTAGAAATTCTTGTAAATGGATTAAATAAATATTAGAAATACAAAAGAAATACGAAGCAGTGCTAACAATAATTTACTGCCTTCATTTGCATGAAAAATCTATGAAATGCTGATTTATATGCATAAATATTTCACTTATTTAAACAATATTTGCTGGCATTGAAACACAAGAACTTTTGTTTCCAATTATTTATTAATTCAATACAATTAAAAAAAACTTATACAGAATTCTTTTCTACTGTTTTAATTAAAAAATCTATTTAAAAAACTTGTTTCCGTTAGCAAGTAACTGTGTTTGATTTCCGTTTTATCTTAAATATTCAATATTCAAGCGCTTTGATTTTTTTTCAACAAGGATTTCGCATTTATTTTAATTATGTGGAAAAGTGAGAAATAAGCAAATGATTATTGTACAAGTTCAATATTAATTGAAAAACGTGCAGCAAAAGATCAGGGAAATAAAATAAATCAGGTTGCGTGACTGTATGTGTGTTCGCATTTATTTATCTGCAACAAACTTGCCAATGACTGATTTTGTAATAAACAAGAATTAAAAGAAATCTTGGAATATTTTTTTCATATTTATTTGAATGAAAATTTGCCTTTAAGCAGCAAAAAAATCTATAGATTTTTTTTTTTAATTTTATTAACAACCTTTTGCGCTTTAATTTAATTTTTTCACTTAAGTTCATTGTTTTTTTGTTATTTGTAGAAATCAATTTCCTTTTTTAATATTGAACTTGACAGTCATTTTCTTTGCTTTGCTTTTTTTTCTTCTATTTGACCTTGAACTTTTTTCAATTAAAAGTTCTTGTTGCACTCTATTAAAAACAAGAACAAGACAACTGCAACAAGAAAGCACTGTGAAATTGAAATGAACTTTATTTACTACTTTTTCTATAATAAAGAAAGTATTTTGTGCGAATAAAAACGTATATTATTATTGGAAGCTGAAGTGGTTTTAAACAAAAATTGAGTTTGTAGCACAAAAACTTAATAACTTATCAACTTCTATAAATATTACTATTGTGTGTGTGTTTAATTATTTTACTAAAATTATTTTATTTTACAGTTTGTTGAACATTTTAATAGTTAGTAAGATTAAAAGGAAAACAACTTACATCTGGTTTTTAGCAAATTATCTTGTCGAGAGTTAAATTAAGCAATCAAAACAGTAATTGCTCAAACGACTTTACAGTTAAATATCCCTGGCAAAAAAAAACTTTAGTACTCTTTGAACTTATTAACACATCATTTAAATAATTTTTTTGCAAAAAAATTTACGAAATATTTTAAAACCATTAATTATGCTGCACAATGCTTTCGGTAATTGTATTCTCAATAACAAACACAAAGATAGTAAAAATGTAAACTTCAAGAAAAAAAATCTCTTTAATCTGTTACTAGAAATATGTCATATAAAAATATATTTTAAGCCGATGAGACAATGGCAAATTAAAAATCTATGTTTAAAAAAAATTGTCTTAAAAAATATTTAAAACAACATTAAAAAAAATAGGCCGACTTCCTAAACGCCTAAACGCCTGTTGCAATGCATGATTTAAAAAAATGCGTATGCAATGCTAAACATGTTTTAAATGCAAACTTGCGTTGCAGAGACATTTTTTGCATTTTATCGTCATTTAGGAACGTCGCTATGCAACTCATACAAAATTATTTATCCATTTTGTTGGCAGGTGCTGAGGAATTATCTCAGGTCAAATCTTCCAAAAAATATTGATTTGCTATAGAAACCTATTAAAAAGAAAAAAAGAAGAGACAACTTTGTTAAGGACAATAAAAATCCCGGAAACAAGTAATCAAAAATAAATATTTTTTTAAGAATTCATTGAATTAATGGATGATGGCATTTTTTATTCACATTTCATTTTAAAAATAATATTTACAAAATAAAAATAATGCGTGATTTTGACTTCTGATACTCATTAAAGTGAGTTGCCAAACGATTAGGAACATTGTACGTTGCCAAAAAGTTTAGATATGCGTTTACGAAGTGTATGCATTGTAAATATGCATTGCAACTTGCGTTTAGGAAGTCGGACATAGTTTTTTGAAAAATTCCGTTTTGAAAAATTTGTAATCTTAAATTAAAAACAAAACATTTTTTTTTTTTTTTGCAGAGGAAGTACAAATCGTTTTTTGTTAGATTATTTACGCCGTATTTGCATAAATTCGCCCACCACCTGGTACATGATTTCATCATGACCTGGTATTGATATGCCTGGTGTTAAACTAAACACAAAAATTAATTTTATAGATTATTAATTATATTATGGAGTTTTATTTTTCTTCTGACGGCAATCAGCTGGTAAATATTTACGCCGCTGTCTAGATATGTCAAATATATAAAAAATCATCGTCAAAATTATTTTATATGAAATTTGACATTTCCTGCAACGACGAAAATGTATAAATTCGCCAATACCTGATACATTATTTCACCTTGGGTTAAATAAATCAAATTTAAACTTGCTTAAAAAAATATAAAGTAAGCAATTAAAAAATACTTAAATAAATCAAAAACTATTAATGCCTCTGTTTAAGACGGTGCATTAGATTTTGCGGTACTCCAAAAACAACACAAGGAAGATGTTATTGATTGTTATAAAGAATTATTGACTTCCCCTCGTAACATAAACAAAAAGAAATTTATACATTTCTTTCAAATAGTAATAATGACCAAGAAAAAAAGATTTGTGGTTATTTTACCACTAAAAAGGAAATATTTCAAGCTTCGTTAAACTTGAACGAGTAAAAATGTGTCTGAAGGAAGTCATTCAAAATTAAACTTTTTTAACAGACATTTATGTTGCATTGTTATACTTGCACAACGTGCTATTTATTAAGTTTTTTTTCGTATGAGATGACATCACATACTTTTCTTTAAAAGCCAAAAAATAAGAAAAGAAGTAATTGTAGCCTTACACAGAAACCTCCATTACATTTTTAAATATTGAAAATGTAGTTTTATTATAAACGTGTCTAAAAATTATTTCATATTGTTTAAACAGTGTTTTTAACCAAATTTTAAATTTTACAACTGTTGCCTTAAAAAAAAAAAAGAACTTATTTGAGTACTAACTAGCATCATATTTTATTTTACAATTTTTACTGTTCTCACTTAAAAGCCGACTAAAGAATTTTGGCAAATGCGTAAAATGAGTTTATTTCTTCTAGAATGTTACAAAAAATCAAAATTATTATTACCGGACAGAATAAAAAAAACTTTTTGAAAAAGTACAAGTTTGGAAAATTCGTATGTGTTAATTATCCATAAATGCATATAGAAATTATTAAAACGTTCGTCTGTGTAAAGTTCGAAAGAAATGTTGCATTTCACGTTTAACAAGAACTTAAATTTCTCTGTCAGCAAGTTGAAAGTAGAACTTATGTTGAGTTTCTTATTACTTAAACTATGCTGCTGGAAAAGTTAGATTTGTCTATTTCGATGCCAATAAACAAAAATAAAATTGAAAAAAATCAAATAATTGAGGGTAAGGCTTGGAAAATTGAAAAAGAAACTTCTTTTAAAATTCACTTAGAGAATGTTTTCAACATATTTCATTGTCGTAAATGTCCATTTTTCTTTTTTTCTTCAGAAAAATTATAGATATAAATAATAATAAAGGTAATAAAATACTCAAACATATAATATTTTGTTTGTCTAATCTGCCTGCAGGGTCAACTGATTTCTTTTATATGAAATAATTTTTATAACGCTGTCAGATTAATAATTTTTTAACATACTTTAACTAAACAACATATAACTGTGAATGGAAACAGCTTTGCGCTTCCATTTTGTGTTTGTGTGTTTTGTCTACTGTAGTTGTTAAGCTTTCTGTTATTTTAGTCATGCAAAGCTTTTAAAACAGTTCTTTAAATTTAATGTTAGTTTCATTTATTCTTTGGAAAGCAACAATTTAAACCATTGCATTTCTGGAATAAAATTTATAAAGTACTTTTTTTTCAAAATGTTTCACAGTTATTCTGGCATGTCACAGAACTCAATTCCGATCGAAAGTGGTTTCAATTCCGCAAATTGGTTCTTTAGAAAACGAAAAACGAAAAAGTTCTTCGGAATGAAACCACTTTTTAATTTCAAAGTGGAATTAAGATTCATTGAAATTTTGTTACCAACGGGTTTCAAAATTACTTTTATCATGTGTCCTTTTTTAGATTAGCTTTGTTGTTTACTTAGGTGTGCACAATATTGCAACATTTAAATAAAAAGGAGGAGCTTAAGCAATATTTTAAATAAGCAAAATCGATCGGAATCTGAAGAAGGTAAAACAAAATCAATCGGAATTGTTAATACGGAATTAAAACCATTCCGATCGGCATTTGTGACATGCCTGAATATAAAAATTTTATACCAAGAATTCTACATTGCTTAAGCAAACTTTACGCGTGAAACTTGCTTAATAGAGTACAAAACTCGTTATGTGAATAACATCGGGGAAAATTAATTAAATTAAAGCTAATGGGTCTGTATGGCCTTTTGCACTTTTTCCTTTTTTATATACTCTTACTCCGTTCAGTTTTAAATTCCTTTATTGAATTATATTTTAAATTAACCTCAAACATAAATATACATGTATTATCTGGTAAATTTACTTATTATAAAAAAGTCATCAAAATCCCCATAAAGAGGCAACAAGATTCGTACTGATTGATAACTTTGTGGATCCCAATGAATGAGGTGTTTGAAAAAATTATTTTTAAATCCACTTACGGTAGAAAGTTTTATAGGCTTTCCTCGCAATAATACGTTCCATGTTAAGGTTTAAAATAATAAATATTTAATGGGCATATCAGCACAAAAGAAATTCCAAACAAGAATTATAATTCATCAAAATTTAAATTAATAAATTAATTCTGTTTTTAAGAATAATTACCGCAATAAAAATTTTCGACACTTACATAGTTTTATTCATAAAAACTAGTTTAGATTTCAAATCTATTTATCAATGGATATTGTGTGATTGTTTTTTTAAATATTTTAAATATATATATATTTTTTTTTAATATGGCACTATAAATTTAAAGTTAATTCGTTTTTTGCTAATATTCTTATACTTACCACTACAACTCAAAGTGAAATGTGAAATTTTTCGGCTAGAACATTTATAGATTTATTAATAAAATAAAATTAGAAATAAATGTTTTATTTAGAAATGTTAATAAAAGTGCCCAGCAGTTTTGTAATTTGTTTTTACACAATTAAAAAAAAAAACAACTAATTGTTTTAAAGTTCTTTGGAATTTTTTCTATAAAAATATTCCAAGTCAACCAACAAAAATAGAAATAATTTTATTAGAAATTAATTAAATATTTTTTATCCAGTTAAATTTGTTACTGTGTATATATTGTTAAATCTTTAATAATAAAAAACAAACATAAATACATACATACATGCATTTTATTATTAGTTTCCTTTTTGTGAATAAAATTTTGTTCTTTTTATTTAATTGTCTTAATTACCAAAAAAATATGTCTGCTTTTATTAATATTTAAATATAATTTTTTTAAGTTTAATATTACGCATTTTAACCTAACAGTGTTTAGATTGTATTAACATGAAAAAAAGTATAATTTCTTTTTTCACAAATATCACAATACATCTCTAGAGATATTTTTTTAAATTACTATTTTAAAGAAAATGCAATATTGACATTTGTGATTTATGTACAATATTTCTGCAGCCAAAATTTGTAAAATGAAACAGAAAAAAACGCAAACAAAATGAAAAAATTACAACTAAGTTTTAAATCAAAGCGAATGGTATAACAAAGACAAAAAAATTAAACTGCATAAAAAAATATCCATTAACAGGGATGGATGAACTTACAGCTAGCTAACGATTATATACCATAATGTGCTTAAAGTTAATGGCTAGACAATAGTTCCCTATTTCGCAATAAAATAATTATTATTCCTTTTTTTGGAAAATGGTGTTGTAAAGCGTTGATTTTTTTTTATTTTTGTATTAAGTTGTTATTGCTGTAGTTGTCTGTTTTCCACATAAACGAAGAAAAATAATGTGAATATGCGCTGTTTTACACTTTTTTTGTTTTTTTTTTTTATTTTATTTATTTGTTTTTTGTTTTTTTTTTTTTTTTTTGCTTCCGTTTAAATTTTTTTAAACGATTATACATACGCTCAGCGTAAGTTATTCATTCCATTTAAATGCGTACGAGCTGTTGAAAGAACGCACACACACAAGCGATCCGTCAGTGTTTTAGTAGTAGGACTGGCAACACCATATCACACTTCCTATGTTCCATTATATTTTAGACCACAATATCTCAAGCGTTATGTGTAGATTTGAAATAGTATTAATATACTCAAAATAGTGCAAATGAAACATATCAAAACGGGCAAGATCACTATAAAACGAAATGATCTACAGTTTTAAAGAAATTAAAAAAAAATTAATCCGAAATAAAATTCAATTTTTTCTAATTCAAATACCTTCTGTGCCCTAAAGCTGGATGTCAGAGATTTAAGTCAATATCGGCTTCCAGATCAATGTGATTCATTGAATGTTCAGAACTGTTGAATATTTGATTATCATTTGTGCTTTCACCATTAACATTTCCGGCAGCGATTCGATTTTGTTTCGATTTACCTAACATCCAAGAAAATACTTTTTCGAAAATCTGTTTATTAATTATCAAAGTGCGAATGGAGAAAAACTAATTGTTTGATTATGGAAATGAAACAGGAATGTGTTGCGTTAGTTATATGATTAGTAAGGAATGTGGTTTAAAATTTTGCATAAACATTTAAATTCGTTTCGGCTTTTTTCAAACCCAATGAAAATGGTTAAGGAAATACTTACTGTTACTTTTTTGCAATTTATTAAATAAACGTTTGTAATGTTAGGTGAGAAAAACTCAAAAGTGTTGTGTATATATCGAGCTCAGAAATATATATTTTATATACAAATGAAGACGTTCGCTTTAACAATCAAAATTATCCGATTATATAAAATATATAATTTTTTTGTAACCCATAGAATTATAAATCTTTGCCCTAAGATATAAAAACGATCAGCCTATTTTAAAACCTCATTCTCTCCTTGATAAATAATAAAAGTTAAATCCATAAGCCTGTTAATGTTAAGGAAAAATTTTTATAGATATACAAACAGACTTACTCCGCAGATAATAGAAAATTATTTAAAATAAAAACCCAAAATGTTTGGAAGTAAACAATTCTTCGAATTTCCTTAAAACTTATATATTCTTTAAAGGCACATGGTCCTTACACAATTGGTAAGAAAATCAATTTTCGTATTGCTAAATTAACAAAAATTTTCCGAAATAAAGTTTACGTTTTAAAAACATTTGAAAAATAAATTATATTTCACAGAGATCAGAAAATTTCGATAAAAAAATTTTTTTAGATTAGATTGATATGTAAATCAGTTACTTATATTTTTGTATTCAAATTAAATTTCAAATAAAGTATTTAAACGAATGTCTACAGATATACAATTTTTTAATTGCATGATTATATTTAATTGATTATTGTGCGTGCAAACTATATACAAACCACCATATTATGTATTATAGTATTAACGTTACTAGAAACAAATCGATATTAAAGATGACACATTTGAAAAAAAAAACAATAAAAATGTTCTTTTGTTTTAAAATAAAATTCAACAAGAATTACATTTTAACAAAACAACTAAAGAAAACAAATAATGAATGAAAATAAAAACCTTTTGGACGAGGACGTAAGTATTAAATTAGATAAGTATTAAATTAAGCTGATATTAAACAAGAAAATACTACTCACCGCCTGTAAAACAAAGACACCCTTCGTCATCACTGCGTGAATCACGTCGTGAGTTTTTTAGCTCTTTGTTCATTTCGTTAAAGCAACGTTGATAGTAGTCATAATCTTTTAAATACCACACTGGTGGCCATCTGTGCTCACGCAAATATTCTTGATTATCTTGGTGTAAAGCTCGCAGACCTTTAATGGAATGTCGGCAAATAACATTGTAATTGACGCATAAATAAGACATACACCATTCTGCCAATTGATCAGCATTGTGCAGCTTAAAAGAGACTTTTTGTAAATATTTTTTCTGCCTAAAGAAGATCTAAAATACATACCTTAACCGGTTCTAAAAGTTTGAGACAATGATCTACTGTTTCATTTGTTTCTTTTTGTGAAATCATGGTGAGATCCTCTATGACACGACATTCAACTAAATTTAACAAACGCGGCAGACATAAACGATTAGCTAACTCTAAAAGATTAAGACATTTATCAGCTGAAATATGTGGTATCTCATCAGTATATAAATAGCAAAGTAATTTATGGAATGTGTAAATAGTGACGCCAGGAAACACAATCTAAAAAATTAAATAACGAAACAAATTCATATTGAGTTTTTTTAATTCTTCTGCCTAGCGTTTTAAATAATTACCACACTAGAATGTGCCTCACGAAAATCACCAGCCAACATCGCTCGCATAACATCACATCGGGCTACCAATATGGCACGATGTGCTTTCATTTGACCATCGTCTAACTCAAATGTAATATCGCTAAAGTAACCATCGCCCAGACAATGTTTTTCCATATTTTCTTTAGTACTCTAAAAATAATTTATTTTATTCCATGAATATTGTGAATATTAAGAATTTTTATTAATTTTTTTTTATAAATACAACCAACTTACAAGGCAAATATGCGAACTGGGGTCGTCATTAATGCTGGGTACGTTATTTTGTGTCTTTATAAGCAATTGTGTTAATCGGGGTAGTTCCAGCAAATCGGCAGCTTGTTCAATATCCTAAAACAAATTTAAGTAAACAAATAAAATAATTCTTGTAAGGTTTTTCTTTAAATGTTAGGAGTCGAGGAGAAACCCGAAATGTTATACTGATTGTTTTATTTTTTAGTATAAACGAACTTTATAAAAGTTTACCTGTATATTATTTAAATCCTTTTCAATAGTGCCAGTGTAAATAAATTTTAGACAATGATGCAATGCGTGTGTGGTAATAATCTTTGTTAAAGTTATAATTGTTTGATTAATAAGATTGCCCCGACCGTTCTCCACTTGAACAATGCGTATATTTTGAAAAACAGTGTGGTGTAGATCTTTGTAAAGCTCAATTGGTTTCTTTGCCTCGATTAAAGGTAAAGCTTGATAACTGGAACGTCGCTTTATTTGTTCCCACATTCTGAAACAGAAAAGAATACAAATAAATATGAAAAAATTTGATTTAAAGTCTACCTTTGTGCACGAGATTCGTTGCGTATTAGACACTCAGTATCGTCATTAAAATCTGCTGTTGTAGCTTCTCCGAATGTTGAACTTATCTAAGAGTAAATTTTGCAAACTATAAGCACAAACAAACCTAAAATTATTAGTCAGTCATATTCATACCATACTGGACTCACTGCTACTGCGTCCGCCCATATCGGTTATTTCGGTATTCAAAATACGATTGAAAACATTCGAAGCTGCAGCGAGCATAAATTTGTGAACGGGAAATTTATTTGTGCCAACAACCAGTATCAGATCGGTATAGTTTTGGGCCAGAAACATATTGTACATGTCCTGGCGGAAATTTCCTACCACTACTGTCATTTCTGGTGGTGGAGGTTTGGGTGGGCGAAATGGTGCCTGCAGTAAAGGTTTTTGTACTTTCTTTAAATTTGTCATCCAAAAACGTTGTTGTCGTCGAGCTATTAAAGCTGAACGTATAGCATTTTCAAAAACTTCATTTACACCAAAATATGTAAAAACACTAGCTTCATAATACGACACGCCTAGTTCTCTGGCCACGGCACGAGCCTCGTCCGGCATTACCAAATCGCTTTTTAGAGCAGCTCTACAAAATATTCATGAATCATAAACAATGATTTTAAAGTTACAATCTTTTTCCAAAACTTACCGAACAAATGTACTTCGCTCACCAAAATAAGAGAGATAAGTCTCATCACGATACATATAGCGTAGATCGTTTTTACAGCCCACCAATATCACGGGAACATCAGGGCAAAATCTACGTATTTCTGGATACCACATGGCTTTGCAATTCCTTAGGGAAATAGGACTAGCAATTGAAAAACATAGCAAAACGACATCAGACCTTTAAAACAAAAACAAAGTTTTCTTTTAATGAAATAATTTTCGAAATTGAATTTATATATAATACTCCTCGTTTATTAAGAAATTAATATTAGTATACTCTAAATAAATATACATATTAATTTAAAGTTACTTTCATCTACTATTTTTGATTTAAAAAAAATCAATTTCTATTTAAATTAAATAACGGATAAGGGTTATCTGTTATTTTTATCAATAAATAAAAATAGTATTTTTGTCTTTAAAAATGCTAACAAAGATAAATGGAGATTAAAGAAAAATTTATGCAACTTAAAATACTTTTTGTTTAAATAGAACTTCAAAGCAAAAAAAAAATCACACATGTAAATTAATTTAAAATCATACCGTCCATAGGCAAAACGTCTATCTTTATCATGATCACCAAATGTGTCCCATAGACGCAATGATACATTGACACCATCAACTACCTCCCATGAGCGTTCAAGTACCTTTTATTTAACAAGAACAAAAATGTATAAAAAAAAATAAAAATTAAATCAATAATGTTACAAGTACTTTAGTCATCTTTTTAATATCTTACATCTTTATATATGCGATATTGGTCTATAGCCCAAACAGTGGGCACATGAGTGGATAATAATTGTGAAAGCGAAACATGTTTGTTGCAAGCACGTGCACATATTAATCGCGTCTTGCCTACGGCTGTATCACCAACAAGGACACACTTAACAAGTTCCTGATGCGGTTGTTCGTTATCCATGTTTCCATTGGTAAATGCAAAATACGTTTATTCTTTTAAGCGTTCTACCTACAATTAAAGAGGAAAAAGTGGGTTACAGCATCATTCATATACATTAAGTACATATATATAAATATGTATATTTATTTTCCATAATAAAGCATTAGAATAAGATATGCTTGTGTTACAATGCATGTAATAACACTCATCTTAAATCAGTCATAAATAATATCGATTTATAATTTGCAAAATGTAAACAATTCATGCATTAATAATTAAGTTTTTTAGTTGTAAAATATACTAATCAAGGATTTTGTTTTGAAAGGTTTACAAGTACATTTTTTGATTTTAAATATTTAAATTTTATATGTTAAATGGCCTATAGGCTAAGCGATAACAACAATAATGGAATTGTTACTAAATAATAATTTGTCAATTTCAAGTTGTAAAATTTATTTTTAAATACAGGGAATTTCGGCTTAAAATTTTTCTTTTCCTTGTGTAAATTTTTCAACATTTTTTTCTTATCGAAAAGGTAAAACCATATGACAAGTTAGAGATACAAATGGAGCGATTGTCTTCTATGCTCTTCATCTTCAGCGTAATTTTTTTTATAAAATTTATTTATTAACCCTTTGCGGACGGAGACGCTAAACTGTATTTTTTGTGGAATGATATCGTGGTTTGTAACATTCGTCCATTCATTATCACTACGGCTATCATTTTCCTGAATATTCATCTCTTCGTTACTGCTGCTATCACTGCCCACATTGAAGCGCCTGAGTGCATTGCTTGTTGCAAGGATTTCACTTCCACTGGATGAACTAATGACACCTGCGTTGTCAGAGTCAAACTGGAACTCATCATTACTGTCACTATTGAAAGTACTATCTCTGGATCTTTTCGCCATCGTGTGTAGGATGTTATAAAATGTAAAATATGCGGAAGACTTTGTTGGTTGCTCTGGTAGTGACACTGAAAATACAAAAGTATCTAATTTCATTGGGAGGCCACTTGACGTCTTAGGCTAGTATCCCCATGTTTATCTTATCGTCTACGACGGCAGACGTACGCTAGCCGCAGCGCAAGAGTTGGGCGGATATATCCGACACTCGTCCGCAACGGTAAAAAGGCTTGGGCGGATATATCCGCCGCTCGTCCGCAAAGGGTTAAATTACATACTTATATACGTTATATTCAAATATTGCTTTTAAAATATAACGCCTTTTATGGATTACCATAAATAATTAATGCTATGGGTGTAGTCTTTTCAACAATATACAAAAGACCTTAAGCAAGTCCCAGCAATCTATTATAATTAAAAACACGTGATTCATGTTTAAATGAATAAAAAATAAAAGTAATCATTCAAGCAAGTACAGGATATACATATGTAAGTATGTACATACTTATATACATTTGTTTCCTTTTTAAAACTGTATAAATTCACAACAGCCAACTCCCGGCAAAACAAGAGCTAATGTTTAATGCCAGATAGATACCAAAATTATCCATCCATATTGATGTCGCTTTAGCAAACAATATGAAAATAATTTATTTTTATATTTCTAAAAACTAAAAGTTTTTTAATAAAATTTCTTTTTAATACCTATTAAGATTTAAGCAAAAAAATAAATACATTTGCATATTCCTCCATAAAAGTTTCTTATGCCGAAAGAAAAAATGTGGAAAATTTTGTTTGGCAAAAGAAAATGGTAATAAATATACTATATACAAAATATGACCCACATATTAAAATAAAAAACATATAAAACAACGATTTTTTTTAATTATTTCCTGATACGAAATTAAAAAAAAATACATATTTGTATTTCGGGTGGCAATTAAAGAATGACTTATTATTATCACAGCGATTAATGCACGTACGCACAAACATCTTTACTGTTACTGGAAAAACATGATTTCAGATGTGCCTGTATGTGCGGTTTTAATTAATGTTGAAAATAATTTTAAATAATTCTTGTTTTTTATTGTTTTCTAACTAAAAAGTAAAATGTAATAAAAATTTTATAAAAAAATATAAATTTTTACAATTTTATTTCATGAATTTATTATTCTAAATATTATTTTTTTTATACGAGTATTAAGCAGGCAAATAGTATTTATTAACTATTTGCTGCTGTTTATATTCTTACTTCGAAGTATTCCTTGTATCGTATTCTTTATTGATTTTCTCCATCTACTACCCAAAAATATTTTTTCTTTTTCTATTAACTAAATAACTTAAGAAGTTATTTATTTGTTTGGTTCTTTTTAAAATTAGTAAATTTGTTCACTTATTTTAATTCTGCTCTTTATCTTTTTATGTTTTTTTTTAATATTTCTTTACAAATTTAGTTTTAACTCTGCCAGAATATTTCTTCTTTTGTTCAACAATTTTTTATTTTTATTCACTTTTGTTCCAAACCAGAGATGATAAAATTAGAATATGTTCAAGTACTTGCGTACAAATTGAAAAAAGGTACTTTAGTTGAAATATTTATCAATTAACTATAAGAATGGTGGTAGTAAGCGTTTTTAAATTATAAAAACGATTCTTTTCGTTTTCCTTCAAACCCCAGCCGCTATAAGATAATATCTTTTTCATGATTAAACAGAGCAACGAATTTGCGCCAAAAAAATAATAATTTACTAAGGAAATGATTAGGATTTTGCACTGATCGAGAAAAAATAATAGAGTGGAGGCAACAGTCGAAACACATATAATTTCAAAACTTTATGAAGTTCTCAAACTAACAGTAAAGAAATTGAAAACAAATCCTGAGACACGAAACCCATTACCAATGTTACAAATAAACCATCATGTTTTTGCTATTCGTAGAATCTAACGTCAATTTATACACCTTAATTTTCACCCTTTCAGCTAATTCAAAAGAATTATTTAATTTAGAGAAAAAATGAGCTTTTGTTTATTTAACTTTTAACTAATAATGACGATTAAATTTTTACAAGAAAGTATATTCGAACATGTTAAAAATAGTGTATTTAGTGTAACAAAGTATACAAAAAATTAAGTCATGAAAGACTTTTTATTTAATTAATTTTACAAATTTGTTGTAATTAAAATTGTAACAAGCAAAAGAATAAAAGCACTAGCAACTTAGGCTATCGGCTTGTGAAAGATTATTCAATATACAATCTAATTTTGTAAATTCAAAACAATAACTCTGATTTTTTTGATAGTTTTTGAGAGCCCAAACTCATCATAATTTATGATCAAAGTATCTATATTAAGTACATGCAAGTCCACAACAAATACGACATTAAAACAACAACATACAATTTTTTTGTGTAAAAATCATGAATTGTGTCAAAAAACAGCTGACTACAATCCAAGGATGGAAAAGTGGTATACTTTTACTTTGTTGTTAAATTTTAAATTAAATTTTTGTAAATATGTACAGACAAGGCGAATCAATTACTATGTGGCAGCGTATGCGAATTCATTAATTTTCGCCGTGAACACTACTGTCAAACTCCACATATAAAAAATCTGTGTACTATTTTTTATATATGAAGTTTGACATTCGTTTCTACCAGCAAAAAATTATGAATTCTCTAACGCTGCCACCTGGTAATTGATTCGCCTTGTGTACAGATATTACGAAGGAATTAAAAAAATTGTTTTGAGTGCTATTGAAAACAAAATCTATTTAAAAATTTCGTTAACAACAAAAGAAAAAATTTGAATATGAAAATTTATTATTCGGAATCTTTTAAAATTTAATTTACTTTATTCGTGCTTGTTCCTTTAAATATAAATATTTCATGATATTCTCCTGAAATATTTATTGTTTTAAACTAAACTAAAAAATTAAATGTATTACTGCGGGGAAACATATCCATATGGCCATTTCACTACTGCTCAAATAGCTCGTCAGTGGATTTTACCCAAATTTTGTATAGAAAAACAGAAAGGGTTATATTAAAAGCCAAATTGATTAAATGAGAACTCCATTGAATCAACAAGACAGAAGACAATAACAACTGAAAAAAGTTCTATACAAAAACACAGCAAACATTTAGTAACAATTTTTAGTTTTTCTTTGATTTTTCTACATAAGGGATCCCATTGGGAAACAATCATATGTATTTGAAAGATTCAATGAAAAAATAAAAATAAAAAGTGAGGAGTTTATTACTTTATCTCGAAGGGGGAACATCTGCGTGCGAGCAGATTTTCCTTTTTTCAAAAAAGTGAGGTTATATTTGAAGTCGCAACGCGCACGTTTTTTTATTCTACAGGATTTTCCACTTCCTATACGAAGGTATTGGTCGATGTGCAGTTCCTGGAGTGACTAGTTATATCAAAATACTTGTGGGATACCCTGGCGATATGGTTATATACCCCTGCCATTATTAAATTAAGATTTCAAAAAAAAAAAATAAAAAGTGAAAAACAATTTTTATTAATCAGCAAACAAATTATTTATTTTTGACAAATTTTTTTGACAACTGCAATGTATACAGCTGATCAAGGCGAATTAATTCCAAGGTGACCGCTATCACCTTGTAATTAATTCGCCTTGACAGCTAATAGGGCTTTTTCGCCCGTGCGTTCACCTGTATTATTTCGCCATGGCGTTAACCGAATAATAATTTTAAAATCCGTTATTTTAAATTTAACTTCAACGTCAAAAAAAGAAAATTTTTGCCGTCGGTTGGTAGCACGATTTATTAAAATATGTTATTAAAAACTTTTTAAATTCAAATAAAGAAAACAAGCAGTAAGTAAGATCAGTATATAGACAAAAACTGTTCCATAGATGAGACAACTGTTCGCTTTATTTACACTTTTAAAACAAAGGATAAGATGTATGTAAATAAAATTTTAAAAATTTGTGCAAAAATAAATATTGATAGAGAACTTTAAACACACCAAATATTATAACAAAAATAAATTTAACAATAAAACTTAAAAAGAAATAAATATTTGACTAAATCAGTTTAATTTTTGAATGGAAATAGAAAGAAGACATAAAAATTAAATCGAAACAGACATCTTTAGTATCCCTCCGAGGCTGCTCTTAGCTCATCCATCAGTGAGGGAGGTACTGACAATGAAGCAGTCGCTATAAGAGAAGTGGTTGGTATCTTATGGCTGTAAGCAGTTAAAAAATTTTGTAGTTCGGAACGCAAGCCATCGACGTTGATTTCAAGTTTCTCTAAGTTTGGCACATATTGATTGCTACGTTGTATTAAATCTAAGATTGCACTGGTGGAGGGTCTTTTAGTGGCTATAGCCGATTGTTGTATTAGCTACAAGTCAAAATGAATACAAAAACAAAAAATAAGAACCAAATAGCTTTTGATGCGTTACCAACCTTTTTATAATCATCTATCAGGTTTGACACCTCATAGCTTGTAGCGGTACTTTGGGAAGTTTTACCCAAATCAGATAGCTCAAATTTTTTCCGTTCAAAATCCAAAGACTGCTTTAATTCCTTTAAAATGGGGATATTATAATATTGTACTTTTTTCGTGTCTTAAAACTTACTTTAATGGTGAGTTGACTTTGTTCGTATTTTAATCGTAGTTCCTCTAATGTTCTTTTAGTATTTTGAAATTCTATAAGTTCTTCTTTAGTCCTTAACTGTTCAGCGCTTAAACGAGCTGTTTTTTCCTCATTAGCTTTTAGCGATTTTTTAAGGCTTTTCAAATTGATAAGTAATGAATGTATGTGCTCATCATATCTAAGCATTTTACGTTGATATTCTGCTTCTAATACTTTCGTCAGTAAACGTAAATGATCTTCACCGATGTTTTGTTTTAAAGTTTCCTCATTTTCTATAGAGTTCTTTGTCGAAGTGTCTATTACTTTCAGCAGACTTAAATCAGGTAATAAGATCGCTTCTCTTTTGTTACCTTTAAGATCTTTAGTTTGCTTCTCCAACTCCTTGAGATTTACTAATAAATCTTCTTTTTCCTGTGTTATTTTACTTATTCTAGACTTTAGCTCTCGTATTTCGTTTTTATATCCTGCTACTTCTATTGCGTAGTCTTCATTGATGTCTTGTTGAAATCTGTCACCTTGGTTTTTTAACTCAAGGTTTACCTGTTTTTGTTTTTCGATTTCCTGTCGACACTCTTCAAGATGTTGTTTCATCACATTGATTTCTTGTTGGAATGTTTGTTTCAGTTGTTTCTTTTCGTGCTGTCTTTTTGATTCTAAAAACGTTGTGAATTGTTCCAGTTTTCGAAGTTCATCATTTTGTTCGGCAAATATTTGATTAAGTTCTTCTAACTCCATACGCTTTAATTCCAATTCTTTGCGTGTTTTTTCTTCCGAAGCAGTGGCATTATTTAGAGATGTTAAAATATCCTCCCAATCCTTTTGATGTTGTCTTAGATCTGACATTTTAGTATTCTGCAATTCAATCATTTGGTGCAAAAACTGTAATCGTTCTTCTTTTTTATTGGCTTCTTGGTCCAGGAAATGTCGCTGCTGTTGTTGAAGTATTAAAATGTGCTCTTTAAGTTCTTTAACATCACAATTTTCTGTCACAGAATTTTCCGTCAATAAGCATTGTATGGCTTGATCTTTTGTAGGTCTTTGCCTCATTTTTATCTCTGCTAAGGATTGCCTCAGGTTTGTTAATTGTTCACTTTCTTGTTCAAGTTTTCTATTTAAATCAGTCTTAATGTCTTGCTCCTTTTTTAATTGCACAATAAGTTTTGTGTTTGCTTGTCTTAATTCCTCCAATTTTTCATCAACGGCCTCTAACGTTTTGACATTTTTTTGCAACTTATAAAGTTTTCCGTCATTTTCTAAAAGATTTTCTTGTAGATTTTTTATTTTTACCATATGACTATCAAGATTATGTTTTATTTGAGTATATTTTTGCGTTCCAACATTTATATCTTGTTTAATTTTTAATGTAAAGGCCTCCGTTTCAATTGCACATAACTTATTCTTTAGAAATTCATTTTCTTTGACTAGTTTTTCTATGCCTTCATTTGAATCTTGCTTTTCTATTGTATGGCTAAGTAGTTGCTGTTTTTCTTTAAGAACATCACATAATTTATCAAGATTTATCTGAAGTTTATCACCTTGAAGAGATAAGTTTAACAAATCTATGTCTGTGTCAAGGTGTTGTGATCTGCCGGAATCTGTTGAAATTTGTTGATCTTCTTTCTGAACTTGCTCAACATGCTTCATGACATGTTGATTATCTTTAATAAAATCAAGTTTTGATTGAAGCCTTTCGCATTGTTGTTGCAGCTCCAAAAAATCTTGATCCGCAGTTTTTTGTGTTTCTTGTTTGTTTATAAAATTTTCGTGGCGGAATACATTCTCAAGCTCAATTAACTCTGAGATTAAGAATTGAAAATAATATATATTTTAATTAATATTTTAAGAATAGCAGTTATATGAACCTTACCTGCTTCTCCAGCGTGTTGTTGTTGCTGCTTTTCAGTCAACCTTTGTTGAACTTTTACTTTTTCATCTCTAGAATTTTGTTTGAAATCATTAATGATTTCTTTCATTTGTTCAGAATCCTGCTTAAGTTCAGAATTTTCTTTTAATGTTGTAGCCAGTTCATTCTCCAGATATTGAATTTTATTACTTAAATCAGTAGTTTGCTGTAAATAGTCTTTGAGTTTGTTTCTCAAATGTTCAATTTCTTGCCGATCCCGATCGTTTTGAAATCTAACCTTTCCTTGCTCTATTTCCAATAATTCGAGTTTAAACTGTGTCTTTTTATATAATTCTTGTACCTGCAGATACTGTTCTTGAGTAAATTTAAGGGCTTTTTTTACCCTGGTGTAATCTTTTTGTTGTTCTACAGTTGTTTTGTACACAAGTTCTTTGTCTTGTACAAGCTGATTGATTTCAATATGTAGTTCATCTAATTGTTTATTCTTGTGCTCTTCCGATGCCTTAAGTTCTTGTAGTTCTAGGCGGTAAGCTTCGATTGAAAAATTTAGGTGATCTATTTGTCTTTGTTGCTGTTCATTTTGTTGCTGAAGGTTTTGCATATCTTCCAGTTCGTCTTGCGTTTCTTGTAGTCTTTCTTTTAAGTTAATAATTTCTAATGTTTTAGCATTAATTTCTTCTTGGTATTTCACACTTAATTTATGCACCTGATCTAAATCTTCTTCATGTTGTATTTTATGGGTGTAGTGATGTTGTAAATCTTCTATTTCATTTTCCTTTAGTTTTAATAATTGTTGTTGAATTTTTAATTGTTCTTTTAAACCAACAATAGATTTTTGCAAATTCATTTTTTCTTGCAAAGTCGTGGAAAGGTTGTTATCGCTTTGTTTTAAATTAGTTTCTAAATTTAAACGCTCCTTGGCAAGTTCGGTGCATTTCTTGGTAATAAGTTTGTTATCAAATTCAAGATCTGCCAAAAGACGCTGCAGCTCCATAACTTTTTCATCCTTTTCCTCTGTCAGGGACTTAAGATCCTCTAGAAGAGAACGCTTTTGTTTGCGTAACACTGAAATCAATTGTTGCTGATCTTTTATTAATGCCAATTGTTGTTCCTTTTCAAATATTAATATATTTTCTTCCAGATTATCCTTATTATCTATATGCTGTACTTCATATTCATGGGATATTTGGTTTTGTTTTGCTAATTCCCTTTCCAGTTCACTGCACTTTTCATACAACCTGACACATTCCTTTTGAAGACGTTGATTTTCCTGCATAAACTTCCGTTCTTGAGTATATATTCTCTCCAAATCATCTAATCGTGTGGATTTCTGTTGCTTCAACTCTAATTTATACCACTGTTCGGACTTTCTTAATCTTTCCAATTCACTGCTCAATTTACCCACATCTTGTAAGGCTAATTGTAGGCGTTCATCATTTAAAACTTTCTTTTTATTCTCTTGCTCACAGAGATCTGTGTCAGATTCTAATGGCAAGCTACAATCACTGGTGTTAGAGCTACAGGTATAGAGGCCCGAATCACTAGTCAGCAAGGGAAAGTTCTGCTTCGAACTTTGCTGAGACAGCTGAGAGGCATTGGAAAATGTACGTGGCCTTGAGCCAGAAAGGCCACGAAATTCCTCGTCATGCAAATTCATTGTTTTGAATTCTCAATCATGTTCCCGTTAAGCCCTTAAAAAGGTACTTAGGCATTAACAAAGTTAATAGACAAATGTTTGTGTATTTTTATTAAATGACCTCATACACGTAGGCACAAATCTTGTTGTGTTATCTCAACAGATTGGGGTAAACTATTTTTCAATTTACTCAAGCAGAAAGAAACACAAAAAGTTTTTCTTCGATTTAAGTTAAAACATATTTACATATGAAATAAAATTTGTTTATTTGTTTTACAAAATTTTTGTTTTTTATAGTCTTTTCTTTTTTTTAGTTAAATAACATGTCAAACAATTTGACGTTTTGAGTAAGGAACGGAATGAATAATAAATAAACAGCGAGAAGAACAAAAAAGCAATCATTCAAAATAATGTGCAGGTATAACAGTTCACTTTTCTTTAAAAAAAAAAAGAAAAAATTATATGGCGACATCTAGTGACATTACTGGTTTTTACTAGTTAGTCATTGTTGTAGATTTTGCTTCCACAAGAAAGCTTTCTTTTTCATTTTTTACAACTAAAGCTTTCGTGCATATGCATTTGTGTTTTACGCTTATAAAGGGCGTTATGCAGTTCTACTTAAAAGTCAGGTTTGAAATTTTGCATTTAATTTTACACGAAAAAATAATAATGTGAAGTTCTGAAGAAACGTCAAAAATTCCGGGCCAATCAATTGCCTGAACATTAATTTTTTTTCAGTTGGCGGAAAGCAGGTCCACTTTTTGTTACAATATCTCAGTAATAGTACCAAACGGAACATCACCTGAATCGTATCAACCAACTAGTTTTTATAAATTATATATCAACAAGTAAGAGTGCTATATTCGGCTATGACGACTTCACCATCTATGTAAATCTAGTTTAGTGAAGTAACTCCAATCAAAAAAGCAAATATTGGATCGACAATATTAAAAAATAGGAAAAAATTAAGTGTTAAATATACATAATTTCATAGAAAATGTCATCGTCTCTTAATGGGTTAAGCACTTTTTAAAATTAAAAAAATTATTAAATTTTAGAGGCCCGTAACTCGGAAAATATGGGTGTTTTTTTGATGGGAGTTACTTCATTGTTCGAAATAATATGAAAAAATTAGAGGTAGGCGTGGTCTAAGGACATGGACCGATCTTGCTGATTTCCAACAGCACCTCACAATGTCTGATCGATTGACGTACTTAAATTTTAGTTGCAAAGGCAATTTTGTTTTCAACAGCAAAAAAAAATTGTTTAAAAAAATTGTGCACACTTATACTTAATACACTTTTCATAAGAAAATAATTGATATGAATTTATCAAGATTTACATGGCAAACACGTACCAAAGAATAATAAAAAGTAAAATAAAATCAAAAATGTATAAAAACTGCTGGTGCAGAAATAAGTTAAAGAAATTACTTATATATACTCTAGCTTTACTGTAAAGCATTTTCTGCACCATAAAAGCAACAATTGTCAAAACTATTAAAGAAAATTAAAACAATTTTTATACATATAAACAAAAGGTAACAAACTTGAGAAGAGAGTAGCTTTAATCAATTTTTTAACAGTGTAAACTCTTATACTAATTTCATGCCGCAATTTAATTTCTCTCTCTCTCTCTCTCTCTCTTTTATATGGAAATTCTTGGCTTTCTAAAGGATTGGTTACTGCAAATAAAAGCGACCAACAGCGTTGCCACACAAGAAATTGACTTCCTACCAATAATTTTCAAAAATCCTACCAAAATGGTTCACAGCCTACCAAAAATTTAAAAATGCATTTCTTGCACATAAACCCTCACTTGTATTTTTTCCCGTAATTGTTGAGATGGAAGTTTGTCTTTTGGTGATTTTAAAATGGGTGTTATGATTTAAAATAGTTATAGAGCATACTATGCAGAATGAACACCCATCCCTTTCCCGGAGCTAACCAAATTCGCTCAACCATTCGGTTCTAAATTTTCTTTTAACTGTTTCTTTACAATGTTCAATAATAGTATTATATAATTTAAAAATGTCGTCTTCTGAAATTATATTATTTTCATTTAATTTTGGAGTTTTTGATTAAAATCTAAAAACAAGTACATGCAATATTAGTAAATATTTATGTAATTATTAGGTATATATTTACAATTAAAAAAGTATTTTACTTTTCCATTTTGTCTGTTAATTTTTTTAATACATACACTTGAAAATAAACCTTCACTCAAAAATATTGTTAATTTCAATTTAATAATATTGTTCGCGTTTCCTAAACCAGAGATGGCAGAGATGCTTTTTATTACATCTAAAGCAGTTTTTGAAAACAGTGGTAACACTATTCAAAGTTATTGTTTTTTTAATTCAAAGTTACATTTTTATTTATTTTATGTTTTGAATTTTTAAGGTGAAAAATTAACTATTGCTAAAAAATTGCTAAGGGAGGAAAACCTACCAAAAACTTAAAAAAATGCAACAAACCAACCAAACTACCAAACTGTTTTTTAAAAACGAAAAACTACCAAGTTTGGTCCGATTGGACCAAAGCGGCAACGCTGGCGACCAACCAAACAACGTGCAAATACAAGCTTTTTATTCAAGTGTTTGGTTAAAGGAAAACTCATTGGAACCTAAGCAAAGCAAAAGTTATGCTGAAAACAACAGTTTGTTGCTTTCAATACTGCATTCAAGTCGTTTTTAAATATAAACGGAATGAACAAATTAATATTTAACGGCCAGTTAATTATTTGAATTTTAAAAATTATAATTTTATTTTGAATTATAAATTTATTCAAAGATAAAAAAGAATATTTCTTTTGTAAATTTAAAAAATATAATGTATACACTGGAAAATGGTGTTATTACAAAAACACAAACAAATAATTGTGTTTTATATCCTTAAATAAGCGTGTAGATGGTAATTATTATTTTTTACCTTTTGGACGTATGTATGTGGATTAAATGTGTTAATTATTTTTACATGCATGTGTGTGTAAGTGTATTTAATTGTGTTATTAAAGTGTGCGTGCACGGAAACATTGCGTTTGCACAATTAAAAAAAATAAAATAAAATAAAAACTATAATAAATAAAGTCGTTACAAAAAGCAAGAAGTATATTTTATTTGAATAATGAGAAAAATAAACGTGGAACATTAATCGATAATATTTAATATTTGAAAAAATCATGGAAAATTGTACTTATAAGATCTTCTTTGATGATAAACAATAAATAATAAATATTTGTTTTTATATAATGTTAAATTTTTAATGACACTGGAACTGGAATATATATTTCTTAAAATAATGAAGTAAAACAAATTATACTTTACAATTCATTTCGAGTAAAAAAAACAAAAAGTTTAAACTTCCAAAAATAACTGACAAAAAAATTTAGTCATGGACTTTTTTTTACAAAAATTTAATGAATGTTTTTAAAAAATATTGAAAATGTATCAACTTATAAGACAACATTCTAAGCTAAAATGTACATATATATTTTTTATGTAATAAATAAATTACTCTTTATAAGAAAACTAAATCTCAAGAATTCAGAGATATATGTACATATGTACTTTTTTTCATGATCATTATTTTGTATAAAAAAAATTTTAAGAAGATAAACAATATTTTTGAATCCTATGTGGGCAATTCTAATATTAATTTAATTATAACTTGAATTCATTATAATTACAAACGAAGCTAAATTTTATCGTCTGAACAGTTGTGGACATTAGTTTAATAATTAAAAAAGAGAAAAGCGGGTTGCAATTATTCAGCACAATAAGATTTTGTCTAACGTTCAAAATATGTGGATAAAGACGCAAAACACTAACAAAAATGGCCTGAAGACGTCAAAGTAATAACTCTGATTGCTAAATGATTTTGCAATTTATATAAATACGAATTTATTTTAATTTAAATTTTTATTTAAGAAAAACAAATCAACCAATAATTATAATTAGGAAATAATTTCCAGTCAGTTAAATTTTTTAGCTTCTTTCAAAAGGAATAGAGTCAATTATGCGAGCGGTTAAGTAGAGAAAATAAGTTCTATAGGCAATGCTGATAATGCGCTTATTTCTCATCGGGGTTATTACAAAATTCGCGACCTTTTTTATCAATTAAAAGCAATTAGTTCCATTTTGTTTTTCGGCAGTTAAAAGTTAAAGATTTCACTCACAATTTGTTTCGATTGGAACAAGTTAATATTTTTTTTATGTTTTGGCAGATGAATTAAAAATTCAGCTTTATGCGAGATAACAGCGGAAATAATTAAAAAATTTATTCTGTAATAGAGAAAAAGCTACAATACTTGCAAAATAAGATCTCTCAGACAAAATAATATTTTATCGAAAATACTTATTGTTATGCATTAAATTTTTTTAATATCACCTTAAAAAAGTAATAATAAAAAATAAAATACTGTTAAGAAACAAATCCTTAAATCTTCTTCATTCTTCTTAAAAAAAAAAAGATAATTGTGAAGACTGCTGATGACGTATTTAGCGATGTATCGATCCAGAAAATGCTGCATGACATTAAACGAGTACCAAATTTTTATTGATTTCTTTAAAATTTAGCACAAAAATTTGTAATAAATTTTTCTCTTTTAACAAAATTTTGAATTTAAAATACTTGTATACGTGAATTGAATTTATTTCTTTGATTATAAGTTTTAAATACTTAATCTTTATTATAACGCAAAGGTACTTATAAGTTTTAATACTATTCTAAAGATCATGTATTAATGAAAACTTAAGACTTAATTAATTCGCATTCTGCAGTTAAAAAAAAAATCTGACTCTGACCTCTTTAATAAGATTTCTCTCAAGCATTTAAGAGCGTGAAGAAAACAAAAACATAAAAATGTCATACAAAATCATTATACATATATTAACCAAAGTAGGCAAAAAGAAAATGTTTTTTTTTTTAGAAAATGTCCGTAGAGAATATAAACCTCAATTAAAGTCATCTTTATTTAAATCATGTCACACGAAAGGTAATTTGTATGAATATGAATGCAAATATCATAGAGTGTTTGCATTCAGGTTTTTAAAACAATGACAAAATTAATATGAAGGATCTACACTTACACTTACAAACATTCATTGCACTCGCAAGTTGCAACTTATTAAGTAAAAACATAAAAGTTTTGAAATAAAAAGCGAATTTATTAAGTGGAGACTAGTCTCTTCTACACTGAAAAAATTCTAAGTTTTCTTTAAAACTTGTGTCGGTTCATCTTTTTTAACCTTATTTCAAAAGTTCTCGTTTAAATACTTAAAGATAAAAACTTACCATATTATGTGCAAAAAAAAAAGTTATGCTTTAATTCTAAAATTAGTTCGAAAATCCTCTGTTTTAAAAAATATTGACCTAATGGGATATTTGGGAGAATTACTCTTAGCGCACTTGTTTCATGGCATGTAAAAAGGGGAGTGAGTGATACACAAAAGTAACAATTTTTTATCGGTGAAAAGTTGACATTTCAAGTAAGTGGTTTAAAAATTGAAACAGACAAATTTAAAAATTTTAAGCACTGACTTGATTAGAGTTCGATCTAAGATTTTGACTTTCAAATATTATATCGTCATATATTCTAAAAATCTAGTACAGAATAAGATCGTTAAAGTGTCATCTCAGACCTGTTTCAAAGTATCAAAATAGTGTCAATTGACTCCTTTCTATGACAATTCAATGTTATAGTGACAAGTCTTTCTCATATTAAGCGACTAGTTTCTGTCGGTACTCATCCCTTCAAAGGGCTTTGACATGTTTTGAAAAGAAAACAATCAAAACGCAATAACAAAACATATGGATAATGAGAGAGCCATCCGTTTTTTATAAAGTCGAATAAACATAAAATAATTCTGCAGACTTTGAACTTTTTAAGGAAAGCGAAGAAATTGCTTCTAATAAATTTTTGTTTTTCTGTTATAAAGCAAAATTATCTGTAGCTTTTAACTGATTTTTATTATGTTTTGCTACAGGTCCAACTCGCCTTGGTTGAAGGTTTGCAAAAACAAATTTCACATGCTGAGTAGTGTATCTTTGTGTTAATTTTTAAGGACAGAAACCTAAATTAAACACTAGTGGAATGTTATACACCATTTTCAATTTAAGAAAATAGAATGTATAACTCGTAATCAATCACCATTATGTTTTGCTTTCTTCTTAATTAATCGTCACATACATTTGTTTTCGTTTTTTGCCAATCGTCGGTTTAGAAACGAAATAAAATCAATATTATAATAATGTTTTCTTCTTTTCACAGTAAAAAAATATTTTTTTCTAATAAATTGGAAATTGAAAAATACGTGTATTTAAGCAGGATTAAGAATCATCATTTGGCTAAAATACTAAAATAAATCGATTATCAATTAAATTCAAAATTTATTCTTTTTTAATTCCTTTCAATTCTTACGAATTTGACAAATTCTTTTATCTCGTAAAAACTTTATTTTTCAAGATCTTTTGATCTTTTTAAACTAAGTTCCACCATCGACTAATCCAATCCAATTTAATAAAAAATTTATTTTATTTTATTCTTTTTTAAATCCGATTTGTACCTTTAAACAATTTTATTTGAAACATTTTTTATGAGTGCACTAAACTAAACAAACTAAAGAATGACGTCATTTAAGCAATTAAGAATGAAAAACTACATATAAAAATATGACTGCATTCAAACAAAAAGAATGAAAAGAACTAAAATAACAATACAGAAACAACAACAGCACAATGATACTAAAAGAAATAAAGCATATATTAAGGGGTTAAGAGTACATAAATAAAACATAAGAGTTGTTGTTTTTGCCTTTGTACAATGTACAGTGGGGTTAAAAAACTTTCTAGCCCTCATAATGATGGCACAAAGTGTTCTTGAACTAGGGGCTTGCATAGTTCTATAACATAAGTTTGTTTTTTTTATTTTCGTGTCCGAAAAACACTTGAGGGAGTTAATTTATAAGACTTAAATTCAAACACGTCTCTGCTACGTTTGTATAAAATTTATTGTCAATTGCGAAATATTTTAAGTGTATTCCACTGTGAATTATAGTCTTCAATGTAAAACAATAAACGCATACAACTGACAACACAGAAAGTGCATTAACGAGCAAACATTAAAAAAACATTTGACAACTTTTGGACACGAACTAGCTACAGGTACACAAAAGAATTAACAAAGCAACAACAACAACAATGCAAATATTAAAAAAATTATTTAAGCAAAGCCAGGGAATCAAACGGCCGACAGCTATTTAAAAAGCAATCATGGTGGTTTTTAAACTATTTTTCATTAAGTGAATATTATTTAATGATTAAACTAAAACTTAAGAAATTTTCTCTTTCTACTTTTCCTAAAGCTGTAAAAGAGTTTTTAGGAAATCAAATTTCACTAGATTGTTAATTCCTCGCCAAAAAACAACACACAAGGAATTTTTTAGGTCATGTTAACAGACAAACATAATTTTTAGTTTCCAATAAAATTGTCAGAATTTTATCAATAAAATTGAAGTTGACAGGACATACTTAGATTTTAAATGAAAGTTATTTTTTCTTTTACTTACATTTACTCATTAAAAGGCTTTTAGTTTATCATGGTGAAAATCAATTTCTTTAATGATTTTTTTTTTTTTTCAAATTATACACAAAAAACTATATTTATAAATTGAAGTTATAAATAACAGAGCAGATAACAATATAAGCAAAATTTTATTATTTTAATAATATATGTTATGAGTTCAACCCCCACTGTACATCAAGTTGAATTAGAATTACACAAATGTAACAGACATGTTAAAAACTTTTCTTAAAACAAAATACATGTAAAAATCATAAAAGTCATGCTACAACACAAAAAAAGTATTACAATTATTTTTAATAAAGAGAAACAAAGTATTATTCTGGAAAAATCACTCAGCTGTGACACAGATAGAAAAATGCAAAAAGTTATTAAGCACGTCATTTTAAAATTCAAACAAATGAAACACTGAAAAGAGTATAAATAAAGGCAGCATGAACAAAATATTGTGCATTCAAAAAGTAATCAGACACATTTATTTAACGAAATAATAATTTTATATCCAGTTGTACAGGTATCATTTCAGCACTTAAACAAGTTAAACTTTGATGTAAAAAGGAAAAAATTTTATAGACAGACAAACTTAGAAATCATGAGTTAAAAAGAAGAAAAAAATCAACATGACTACGATACCAAAAGTGATGTGAATACCAGGCAGCTTCTAATTTAAATAGGACTAAAATCGGAAAAAAATTACACAACGTTTAAAAAAATGATAATCAAAATTTAAATAATCTTAGTGCAAACAAGAAGGAAGAAATATAATGAACGGTAAGTTAAATAAAATTAAAATAAAAAAATATATTAAACTTGCTTCTGCCCACAAATTTGTCTATGGTGCCATTATATTGCAAAAAGTATAAAAAATATCTCTGGTATTGAATTGTAGCGTCGTCGTTATTGACATATGAACCAATTTTATATCTATTGCTTTCTATTTTTTCTAATCATATTCCGATTGAAAATAATAAAACCTGTATATTAAAAAAGGGTGCCAGATGGGTTGATAGACAATTATCTAAAAATAATTTTTCTATATTTTGAAAAACACATTGTTTTTTTTTTAGATACAAGACAAAATTTCGGAAAGAATTTTTTGTCTTCTATTTATTGGCGACTGATGCTTTTTTAAATAAATGCATTTTTTGTACACTTCTAAAATAAAAAAATATGTACTTAAGTAATTGTTCCGTTATACATATAAAATTGTCAAATTTTTATTGTCAAAATACAATGAACGTACAATAGTTTCATAAACAAAAGGTCAAAGTTTTCCCCATTAGTTTGGCCAATTGTTTTTTTCGCTTTGTGTTTGCTTGCTTTTACCTTTTTTTAAATTTTTATATGCCACTCCTTCTCTTGCAATTTGAAAAGCACTGGCTATATAAACAGGCATATTATATATGTATGTATCTGGCATAAAGAGAAAGCTTCTGTAAAAAAGCCTGCTCATTTGTTTTGCTGCTATTGGATTTTTTAAATATTTATACAACACTGTTTGCTCAAATTAATCATGCATGTGGCCAAGTAAACAATTGGAAAAATTTTATTAACCTGACATAAATGGTTTGTGAGCGTGTTATACCAAATAAGAAATGCTAAGCAAACGTAAAAAGACAGCACAAAACAGCCAGGCAATGATTAAAAAACAAAAGCAATGAGTAGTTTGAATATGTGAGGAACTTATACTTTTTGTTTCTGAGTACAATTTTTCTCATTAAAATGCCACACACCCTTGACTGACTGTCTTGTTAGCAACGTTTTTCTTTGCATACTTAAAGATATTAAAACAGATGAGAAAATATAGTATACATTAAGGCTAATATTTAATTCAATCTGTTCAGGTGTCTGATTTGTTTATGAAGGAAATAAATTAAAAGAAGAGCAGTAAATACAAATTAAAATAACAAAAGTAAGCACCAAGAAGTATCACTTGAAGATAATATTTCATGTTTGAATGCTAAAAGAACTGCAAGGTAAAAATAATTTAATTAGTCCAGTAATATAATTTTTTTCTTTATTATTTATTAAAACGAATGAACGACTTGAAAGGGACGGACTGTTGCTGAAATCAAAATAGGGTATTAGGGCCTAAATATAATAAAAATTGAAAGAATTGAAGATAAACAAAAAAGCAAGTAAGAAAGTAAAATTAATGAAAAAGGTCAAAGGTTTTAAGGTTAGAATATTTAAAGGGAAGCTAAAAGAAAATCAGCAGCCAGCAAAATACACTTCCAAGTATGATATTAAAGAAGAACAAAATACTCATTTATTATCTATCATAAGCAAACATAAATTCGTATTTTTATTTTCTATTTTAAGGCTAATAATTAAATAATTTACTATCAGTCGTACAGCAAGAAATGAACTACCTAGATATTTGCCCAAAATAATTTAAACTCGAAAATGCAAATTTTAAAATAATTATTTTTTATCTTTCTCTTTGAAACTGAAATTTTTATTCGACTAATTAACTGTACTTTAACGCACATCGTTGCATTAAAAGGAGTAATAGATGGAATTAAATTCAATTGATTTAAATTAAATTTTAATTTCTTATTCAGTACAGGCATTTACTGTTTGTAAATTTATAATAAAATAGTTGTATTTTTAACAAGAAAAAAATTATAATAAAAAGCGGGAAAATAAGGTTGATATTAGGTAAATTAAAAACGGGGTTGTTTTGCAAAAGTAAGTAAATATACTTGGATTGTCGAAAATTCATACTTTTAAAAGCTCGGTAAATAAAATTTCTATGAATTTCGTTCGTCTAATCATTTCTAGCCGCCTTATAAGTTCTAGAAATCTTAAGTTTGTGCACGCTAAAAAATTTATTAAACTTAAATCTCTTTGAACTACAGCTTTGACCTATTGTTCACTTAACAAAGTGCCTCAAAGCTACATATAAAACACTTTACAGTTTGTATAAAAAATTAAAATTAAAAAAATAAAATAAAAATATGACCCGCCCTAATATAAGAACACCTAAGAAATAACGATCTTTAGCAGAATATAAAAACTGCTTAATGTTAGTTGCCTGGGAAAAAACAACAAAAAAAAACTATAGAAATTAACACCAAACAAAGAAATATTCAGGAAAACAATTCTTCTTAAATTAAAAGCCTCATTAACAATAATTATGTTAATTATGCAAGAGTCCATAATACCAAAAAGTAAATGGAAATAAAGAATGAAAAAGACAGGAAATAAATGGTTTGTAAAAAAAACACAAACACATTTTTAATAGAGAAAGTGATAAATTTGATTTCATACAAACATAATTTAAACAGAAGTAAGAAAACTTAAAAAAATGGCAGGGAAATGCAGATATCGCTAATGACAGTTCTGTTTTTTTCTTAATGGAAGCTTTATAACCTCTAATTCTATGTTTAACATGCCTTAAAATGATAAAAAATATGTTTCATTAATGTGTTACGTTTTTCCCATTTTAGACAAACGTACGGATTCTTATGATTGCAAATACCACTGTGGCTCATTATAAATTCTGTATTCTGTTTTTGTGACATTGTCTGGCTATACTTTTGATCCTACGGTCTTGTGAATCCTATGGTCTCGTATTTACTAAACATGCGTTATTACTACAAGCGCAGCCATCCATGCTACACTACTGTGTCACTTCGGCAATACATGAACTACTCGATGCCTTGTTAAGTAGGCTTAACCCTCCCCAAATACAACTCCACTACGCCTTTTATCCAAGCCAGTCCCCTTTATCTAATAGCCACAACACACGTCTGCCATACACTGTTGTTATGCTGTTACACATCCTGCGCTAATCACTAGAGCTTTTTCTCTTATTATAAAGGGCTTCTTGACAATTATCTGTTACTCTTATAATAAATTAGACGTCTCCCCTAAATTATCTGGCATGGCTTCACACAATAATTGTCGTTTGCTTCTCAGGAGGTTTGTACTGCTGCTTCTTAATTTTTTATTGAATTATAATATTTTTTTTCCGTTGTACGCATGTCCGAAAGTGGGTTCGAACTCACGATCTTCTGTTTTACACGCTCATACGAAAAAACAACAACAGGGGTTGCCAGATTTTATTTTCGTAACAATATTTAAAAAAAAAAACTCCCGAAACCGCTTTCAATAAAATATTTATTCTTTTATTAGCTTTATTCGACTAGAAGTTCATGTAGGCAAGGAAATTAATCGTTGTCACCCTCGAAAAGCCACTGACATTTGCATTAGTTTTCGATTATAAGCAGAGTTGCCACACAAGAAATTGACTTCCTACCAATAATTTTCAAAAATCCTACCAAAATCGTTCACAGCCTACCAAAAATTTAAAAATGCATTTTTTGCACATAAACTCTGTTATACTCATTTGGTTTTTTTCCGTAATTGTTGAGATCGAAGTTTATCTTTTTAGAATGAACACCCATCCCTTTCCTGAAGCCAATCAAATTCGCTCAACCATTCGGTTCTAAATTTTCTTTTGACTGTTTCTTTACAATGATCACTAAAAGTATTATATTATTTAAAAATGTTTTAAAACAAAAATTTTAAGAGTGGTTTTACCTGGTTGATGGTATGTCGTCTTTTGAAAATAAACCTTCACTCAAAAATATTGTTAATTTCAATTTCATAATATTGTTCGAATTTCTTAAGCCATGGTTATAGCTTTAATCACCTCTATGCAAAAAACAGATATGTTTTTTATTTCACCTAAGACAGTTTTTGAAAACAGTGGTAGCACTATTCAAAGTTATTGTTTATTTAATTCAAAGTTACATATTTTTTTTTTAATTATATGTACTGAATTTTTAAGGTGAAAAATTTACTATTACTAAAAAATTGCTACAGGAGGAAATCCTACCAAAAATGTAAAAAAATGCAACAAACCAACCAAACTACCAAACCGTTTTTTAAAGTCGAAAAACTACCAAGTTTGGTCCGATTGGACCAAAGCGGCAACGCTGATTATAAGCAAACGCGGCACTTATGTTACCGATAGCTCTTTCTTCTATTATTGCAAACTCTCCTATTCATTATTTCAAATTAAATTCTCTGAACCATGTGTTAGACCTTTCACGTAATAATCACTCGAAACAACAACTATATCGAATTAGTTGTTCTAATTAAAAATCTTTTTTTAATCTTGTTATTTTTTAGCAGCCTGCTCCGTTGAAATTTCTTAGTGCTGTTGATACTATTTTTTAAGCAAAAAAAATATTCATTTCTTTTTCATATTTCAAGTATAATAACGAATACTCTTTCTGTAAGTTCGTAATACTTTTATTGTTTCATTTTGTTTTTCCGTAATAAAGTATAATGAATAAATGAAAAATACATGAAGAATGTATTTTTATATTTCACAAGAGGATAAAGTACGTACTTTAAAAGGAAGAATGAAATGCGTATGGATTTCATTTTTTATGCATAACAAAAACTTTCAACATGTAACCTCGTCATACGTACAAATACTTATGCGTACAGTAAGTAACCAGCAGTTCTGAAGTGTTACTTTTTAACAAATCAGTTCGGTAGTTAAAAGATGAAGTTACCTGCAAACTATCTATGTTTTGCAATTTTTGTATGGATATTAAAGTATTCGGATTTCTGTATCGGTTCATTTAAAGCTTTTCGGTTTTATAAATAATTAAAATTATTGAAATAATTATTTTGTAATTAATTAAAGAGAACGGCAAGATTAAAACGACGTTTTGGTTTTGTTTAGACTGATTCGCAAACTGTGAATAAAAGAATATCTGGGGCCAAATTACGGCATTCGATATCGATCGAAATTTCAATAGAACTTAAATATAAATTTTGATCGATATCGAAATTTCAACAGAATTTAAATGTAAATTTCGATCGATATCGAATGCCGTAATTTGCTCCCTGACTTGAGTTTTTTTTTTTTTGCCTTATTCTAGTGTGTGTGTTTAATTAAAAAAATACTTTTCTTTTTCAGCTTATTATGGAAAAATACTATTTCTGAAAACAAGTAGATTTCCGAATTTAATTGACTAAAACTTAATTTGAAATCAGGAAACATATTCCCGAACACCTTAATCTTTTTTGCATGATACGTTCTTTATTAAAAGCACATCCAGTAAATCGCACATTGCATCATAGAGAGAATTTCATTTTTAGCCAAACAGTCTACATCTATAATAATCTTTGGGCAAATATTTTTCCTGTCACCTTCAATACGAGGAGGTTCAACCCGATTTCACAAACACTACTCGCTCTATCCTCCACTAAATATCTTATTTTCATAGCTGCGGCACAGTACATTCCATGAAGATGCCACCTCCTGAGTGCTGTGAGTTACAAAAATTGTTTTTGCTTTTATTACTAAAAGTTCAGTCTAAAGGCTTTCAACGAAATGGGTAATGAAATGCTAACGATCAGTAACTAAAAATTTAATAATTTACTTGTAAATTAAAACAGACAGAATTCATTAAACATTATTCGTTTGTTTAAAATATATTTCATTTCATTATTTAATTAAAGTATTATGAAGTGAGAGAAAAGTGAGAAATTTAATGAAATATTAGGGAGAAATGTGAAAGTTAATTTCAAAGGTGTTTTAAAGTAATTTTAAATTTTTTTAATTTTTTAAGTGATCACAGATTAAAGCCCTTTTCCTCCTAGGAGGCATAGTTACCGAGATAAATGAGTTTTAAGTTTTCCATATAAAAATAAAATAAATATTTTTGTCTAACATTGAATTTTAATTTTTTAAGTGATCACAGATTACATGAGTTTTAAATGATAAATGAGTTTTAAGTTTTTCATATGAAAAAAAAAATTTTTGGGGAAAAAATCGAAATATCATTATTTAAGAAATTTAAAAAACCAAGACAAGTTCAATTTTATCAACTTAGTTTATTAAAAAAAAAAATTTTATTAAAAAATTAAATTCAATTCACTAAAAAAAATTTATTATTTGAAAATAAATAATTCAAAATTTAAATATGTGTATGTATCCGACTAAGCTAATTACCGTTAAAAAATTTCGATTTAATACATTTCTGATATCATATGCCATACAATAACAAATATTTTATTTTATTTTTATTTCTTTTGCCCTCGACTTTTTGTCATCCGTGTTTTTACTTGAAAGTGATATAAATTAAAAAAATACAAAAAGAAAACACAACTAACGAGCTGTTGCTTTTCGACTAAATGCATTAATTTCTTTTTTAGTTTTACAAAAACAATCCCGATGAATATGTGCACAAGTAAAATGCAATAGTTAAATGCTAGAGTAGTTCAAGCATATTCTTGTGTATGTAAACTTTTCTATTTGCATATTTTTGTGTGTATAAAAAATACAAAAACTATTGCATACAATAAAGAGGTAAAACAAAGTACTCGTATTGTATGACATAAGTGGCAGTAAGTAGATAATACGTTTTTACATGACAGAGTGGCAAATATTTTACTTATTTTACTCGCAACTTTGCATTTCTTTGTACATTATATGCAATCTTTGTTAACACGGTTCTGCGGAGGATTTCACCTTTAAATAAAAGCAGGATGATGAAGGTTTTCACGAGTCTAAGAAAAATCTGTAGTCATTGTTTTTTCTTTTTGATTTTTCTGTGATCACCTTTTTTTTAAAAACAAAATATTGTTAAAAAAAAAATTAAATTAATTAAAAACTTTCTTAAGTTATCGCCAAATAATAATAATTTACCCTCTTTATAATTTGGCACGCTTTAAAAAATAGTCTGTTCGTGAAAGAAAAAACTAATAGGGCTTTTTATTAAACTTTTTTTATATATGTCCTATTTTTAATTTTTTTCTTATTCCTGTTACATTTACAATTATTACACATAGATTATTTTTAAAGTAAACTATCTAAGTCACTTGAACAAGCACGTTAACTCTTATTTAGCTGAAAAGATAAATATGTTTTTAAGGTTTTTTTAGTACAGAATTACACGAAAAAAAACTATGTTTTTGATTTTGCTTCTAAGTCCTTATTTAAAAAAAAAATAATAAAACTTTATCCTATTATGAAAATACGTCATTTAATATTGTTGTAACTCACGTAATTATAGTTTAATGAGAAATTGAAACAGGAATATATAAACTAACATTTAATCTAATTATAAATGCGGCAAAGCATTTAAGCCATCATGTAAAATGTTGTGGATAAAAACTGTTTCTATTTAATCCAAGGCTTGTAACAGAAACGTTTACCAATGACTGCGGCATCATTAAGCCAGCCGATATTGAAACTTATTTTAAAGTAAGTATCATAAATAAAATGAATTTAAAATTATAGCTTATCATTTATTAATATATTTTAAATCCATTTAAAGGATTAAAGACTCCCTCTTTCGTAACAATTTAAAGGTGGTCTTAAGTGCGCAGCTGATTTTTGTTCATGTTCTACGTTGTTGTCAAAATGTTTAAATATTAAAAAAAAAAAATAAATAAATAATTTGAAAAAGTAAAAGATTGTAAATTTTTTACAATTAAATTTCACACACTTAAAATGAAATATAAGGTATTACTTTTGTACGATATTTAAAAAAATATTAATAATTTTAAATAAATAATTACGTGGTTTATTTTAATTTTATATTCTGCAACACTTTGCATAGAACAAAAATAATTTATCGTAGTGCTTTTTGATATTTTATTTTTCATAAATTTTTAACTGTATAAAAGAGCCGAAAAAAAATCAGCTGTATACGGTGGATAAAGAAAAATAGAATCATAGTTGATTGTTGTTGTTTAAACAGAAATCTTTAGTTTATTTAAAATATTTGCAAGATATTTAAAAATTTTATCGGCATAAAAAATAGCATGATATAAAAAAAATAATAGTAATTTGAATTAAATATTCCCGTGGTTTGATTTAATTCAAAATTACATTAGGTTTTTGTTTTTGTAGCCGTAGGCCACCTATTATTTAGTTTTCTTGTACTCCATCTTGTTACTTATAAGGGAAAAGAAAGGCAGTTACTTCAAAAAACATGGACCACATTTCACATTTCATTGATTTCCATTTTGTATGAAGAAGGGGGTATACAAAAGCTGCAAATAAATTGAGACCCATTCGGTCACTGTCAAGAATAAAAGCAAATCTGAAACTAATTCAGTATCTGGTTTAAAGGTATTCTGGAAATTTAATAAATCTTTAGTAAAACTCGGACATCACAAATGAAAAAAATAAAACATTTAAAACCAATGATTTAAGGAAGCAAGTCCGCCCTGAAGAAAGCAGATGTAATAGTCAGCCAATAAGATTATGGTCAAGCTTTTTACGGATGTGTAGATATTAATACACATTAGAGAGAAAAAATGACAAATGGAGAAATTAATTCATAAATAAAAAACAAGAGCTATCTTATGCTGCCATCAACAAAATAAAATTTTAAAAGGTGCATCCGTGATATGTTTCATATATGCCGTCCACAAAGTACATTTTTTTCGAAATTTAAAAAATAGCTCTCAGAAAATATAATCCAGGGAAATTTCTGTTTAAAATCATAGTTAAGTTAAGTTTTTAAAAGTCTACTTAATATATTTAGAAATAATATAATATATAATTTTAAAATACTTTTAACACTAATTTATGAAGAAACTGAAAAAACTTTGTTCCCTCTTTAAGAAATGTTAAAAATTTTAATTAAAATAAGAAAATTTATTCATATGCAATTGTAATATTAAACTTGCAATGCTGCTATAAAACGAAACAAAATTTCTGCATAAATATATGATTGTAACAATTTTATCAATATAAAATATGCACATTATTATGAGCCTGAAAGTATGTAAATATATACTGTAGTATTAATATGTTATTGTTATATTTCTTTTATTAAAAATTTATTGTATGGATGGTATAAATATAAATTCACGAGTATGCACACATTTTTATTTATATTTAAGTTTTCATAATGCAACAAAAAAAATGATACGCAAACACATGTTGCTGACACAAATTGTATAGCATATTTTTAGTTTTATCGATGCTTTTGTCTGCAATTTTTCCCTTAATTTTTTATGTTATTTAGAAAAAAATTTCCGTAATATTTATTTAGTTGGTATAAAAGCAGCTTTTATGATAAATATTTTTTTAATAAAATGAAAATTGAACGATTTAACAAATTCAATGAAAAATGCAAAAGCTAGTAGCAGGAAAGAAGGAATACCCAAGAGACTAAGTAAGCAAAATAAATTTGTTGTGTTACAAATTAAAAAGTAAGTCAACTTTAAGTGTGCGTTTGCATGTGTATATGCATATTGCCTACTTTGAAGGGGGCTTTATATTCAATACAACTTTTTATATAAAGAATACTTTAAGGATTTAAAAATTTTTTATGATTCGTATTTATTTAAAGTCACTTAGTTAACGGATCAATAGAATGTGTTTTTGTACACATTTCATTTTTAAGAGACAGTTTTATTCACATTTATTCATTTTGCATATCACAAGAGTGGTAAAACAAACCAACCATTCAACCAAACAACCACATATTTTTGTTTAAATGTGTCAACAGGGCTCAAAACGAAAGATATTTTCACACAGATATAATCATTTTCATACACTATTATGCAATAAATCATAAATGTCACAATGATATATTAAAAATTGAAGAGAGTTTTTGTTGAGTTGATGAAATTTTGTTCCATAGATTTTTATTAAAAAATTGTAATAAATTTATATAAACAAATTTTATGTTTCTTTTTCGCTTGCAACAAATTAAATAATGCATTAAAATATATATGTATGTCAAATTTAATATTAAATAAGACATAAGCCAACAATGACAATTAAATTTGGTGCCAAATGTTTAATAGTAAAAATTTAATACTCTTTCGTAAATTTTTATTTAATAAAAAAGAAATTTAATTTGCTGGGAAATTCTTAGTTTTAATTTCCTTTTATACAAATTTCTATAAAACATTGCATACTCTGCCTTAACAAAAGGGGCAAAACTTTTTTTCTTACGAGTATAACTCTGAATCGACTGTTTGTTCATTATTCGAGTACATGACTCATTTTTTTTTAAATGCATAATATATTTCAAGTTTCTATTGGAAATTCCTTACTCTTCATAAGAAATATACCGCAGTAAAATAAAAAATGAAATTCTTTTAAGCACGTCCTTTTTTGCTGCAGTTTAATAATAGTAAAGGACTTAAGTATTCAAACGCCTAGAAGTATTTACTGTTTTTCCTCTACCAAATTTATATATTATGACCAAGTTAAACGTATGCAAAGCCTTTGAAAAGTTATTACCACTTAACATTTTATTAAAGCAAAAACTCTATCACTGCGTTTTTATAATCAAAAGTTAAAAAAAGAAAAATATTTTTATCCAATCCGAGTTAAAAAATTTCAAATCAACTAATGCAAAAAAATACTTATTTGCAATTAAGTCTTACAATTAAAAATTTATACCTAAATAAAAATATAAAAAACAAGTAATTTTAATAATAAAAATTAACAACTTCAAAACATGTTTATTTTGAAACAAACATTTTTAGAATATTTTTTTTTTAATTTTTCATTTTTGTCTTTTTCAATTCCTGAAAATTGGCTTAGACAAAAGTCTCTACCTTAAATCAATCAATTACAATTGCTACAGTTGTATGTGTGTAATATTAATGGATTAAAGTGTGTTGAATTAAAAGTTCTAGTGTAAGGAGAAATTAGAATTTTTTTTTCATGTATTTTGAGTTTGTATAAAATAAGATGAATAAGATTTAAGGCGAGAGTTCCTGCAATAGTTGTTTAACTTTAAAATTAAGTTTACATTTTAAACACAATAACAAAAATTAGAATTTTACTTTAATAAGAAAACATAAAAATAGTTAATCTTGAGTATTTTATTCTCTTTTTGCTTATTGATTCAATAAAGTTCTCATTTAATCAACTTGGCTTTCGATATAGGAATGTTAAGTTCTCTATATAAAATTTGGGTAGAATCAATTCACTGATGAGCGTTCCCCGCAGTAAAATAACAAATAAAATGAAATAGTTAAAATAACATATATTTCATTAGAATATCATGAAAGATTTATATTTGAAGAAGTCAAGCACAATTAAACTAAATTAATTTTACTTTATATGTGTGAATACTTTTCTTACATAATGTATTTTGTAAAATTCTCATAACTTCAAGTGCCACACTGAGCACTTGTTCATTGCTCTTTTTAAAAATTATTTTTTATTATTGCTTTTTCTGCAACAAATTCACATACAAAAAGAAATCAAGAGACTCACCCATTGTCGATCCTATAACTCATGTTTGACTGTCAATATCCTGAAAAAACCACACATTTGAAAAAGAAAAACAAAACGGAAGGAAGCGCTTCTTGTTGCAATGTTTGTTTGAGTAGATGCGGTTGTATGACCGGCTGAAAAATTTAAAAATGGCGCATGTATTTTAAAACCGTTCTTGTTCTTATTGTTAAATCTATAAAAGTTGCAAATGTTGTATAGAGTTTGTTATGGTTCTTTTTATATAATTTATTCAAAGTGTTTTTTACTATTTCTACTAAATACTAAACGTTCTTGTATTCCAAATGTGCTCTACTTTAATCAAAATTATTGCACTAGAAAAGGGTCACGTATAAAATTTAAGAAGCATGAAAAACAGTAGTTTCACAAAAAAAAATAAGAGTGCTATATTCGGCTATGCCGAATCTTATATACCCTTCACCATCTATGTAAATCGAGTTTAGTGAAGTAACTCCAATCAAAAAAGCAAATATTGGGGTGACCGAAATAATAGATATAATTTTAAATAAAAATTTCACTTCAAAAGCTTTAACATGATACCCATATTTATATTTAAAAAAAATTGAAAATTTCAGACACCCGTAACTCGGAAATATGGGCGAGCCCCAATATTTTCACCTAATGTTTTTTTTCTAATTTATTTAATTCAAAAAATAAGCAAAAGTTAAGAAATCAAATTTGTGATGGCACTAACACGGACGGACAGACGGACATCGCTCAATTGACTTCGCTATGCATAAGAAGTCAGAATATATACTATACCTTTTTTAGTTTTTAAAGTTCTAAATTTTAAATTAATCTTGTACCATTACACTGTCAACTTAAATTGCTAACGGCATTTTACTCAGACAATTATCGGATTTTTGAGAGCATATGGCAATCTGACCAAAACTTCGAAAAAGAGCACTACAGGTCAATGACAAATATTTTTTTTTTTTTTTTTTGTCATAGAACATTGCGAGTGTTAAACCCGTTTGACTTGGGATTGTTTTTTATATTGAAAAGTCTGTGCAACTACTAACCTACAACTGACCAAAGATTTCTTTAGTCAGCAAGCCCCAGTTCTTTTTTTTATATTCAGCCAGATCTATGCGGCAGAGTCATGGAAATTCGAAACTTTCCAAACTGTGCATTCAAATTCATGAAAAAAGAAAATAATTTCGATAATACTTCCATGCAAATAGTGACTCGACCTTTTTGTAAAACCCTACTATATCTAGATATAACCTTTTGTAAACCGAGCAGAGAATAACTTTGATAACTGCAAGTGTAATTTTTTTTTTAATTTTTTAAAAGGGTGAGGTGATTGACTTAAAAGTTGCTAAAGTCAGCATTCACTTTATTACACTATAACACGTAACATATACTTTTTTTTATTTTGTGATGTTCTTTTATATTTAAAGCTTGTATTTTACATTACTAATACATTGACTGTTAAATCCAAAAAGAAAAAAGTTACTTTTAAACAAAAAATATTTTTTCCTCATTTTAAACATAATAAAATTTTTCAAGGAGTGTAATTTCTTTAAATTAGGAGGTTTCAGAAATTGGCAATTGACCTCGTACAAATAAAACTTTACTTCCATTTTTATAACAAATACTTTGACCCAGTAACTTAAAAGTGATAATTAGTCGGTTATAATTTAAGTTTTATATATTACTTCAGATTTAATAAATCTCTAATTTTTCATAAGATTGTTAATTTTCAATAAAAAAAGAAAGGTTTGTAGTTTTTAAAAAGATATTGTGTATAAAGGCCTTTTTTCGTTATTATATTTTGTAGCAAACTTCCTTCATTATTATTCTAAATATAGCGTGAAGATACATTGATGCCGCATTTAATTTCCTTCTTTAATGCACAGTTTACTAAAGACGAAGTTTAATAACACACGTTAATAAGGAAATGTGTTTTATTCTTTCACGCACTAAACACCTCAAGTTACACACCAGGGTTTATAGACTTTTTTTTAATTAGAATGGAATGAAGTCATTTATTCTGGAGTTTATTTCACAAGTTTTTTTTTTCATTTAGTAAATAGTTTTTTTTTCTAATCACAGCAATAAAAATGACTAGTAATCACCTTTTTAATACACATGAACTTTTTAAAAGACAATACAATGCTACAGCTTTTTACACAGAAATAAACAACGCATTTACCACCAACTCGAGGATTTAATGGCGTAGACTTTTGCCAAGTCACCAAATTTAAGGAGTTATTTCTGGTAAAGGAAACGAATTAGTATACTGTTAGAAAATGTCTCATGTATTAATTGAATTGTAATCTGCTGTGTGACACATATGTATGTGTTTGAATTGAGCATCAGTAATGGTCACTGGTTTATTTTTATAAAAAAAAAACAGCTCTTGAAAACGATCTGTTTAAAAATAGTAATTTTATTTTATTTGATTTATTATTTAATATATTATGCTAATATCCCATAAAATTTTCAAATAAAAAAGCAATTTATTTGTTGGTTCGGAAAAGCTGGTTTCTATACGTATTTCGTCAGTTGCTTAAGCCAGCTCATCAGGAAACCATTATACAAATTTTAAAAAAAACCAAAAACATTTTTCTTTTAGTATAAAAACTTCAAAAACAACATGAGAGTTATTTTAGAAGCCGATTCAAAAATTTTAGGGCTTTAAAAAAAATTACCAACAAACAAATTACGTTTTTATTTCTACATTAGGATGGTTACATGCCGACTCTTAATGCAGGCGTTAGTCGTTTTAAAAAATAAAACTACACAGTTATTTTTTCAATTTCTCAAGAGAAAGAAAAAACGTAACAGTGATGCCAACAGTTTACACCAGCAATTGCTAACTATTTTTATTTGTAAAATTATTTTGGGAATTTTTATAATATTATTTACTATATTGTGCTAATATCCCATAATATTTTCAAATAAAAATGCAATTTATTTGTTGGTTTGGAAAAGCATATAGTTGATTATTTGATTTATTTACTGTGACTTCTAAAGTTTTTTTTTTACTTTGGAAAAAAATTTTATAAATAAAAATTTAAAAATTACTTAAATTCATGGAATCTTTATTATCTATTTTTTTCTTTTATTTATATGATTGTGTGCGTGCAATTACTTTAAAAGCTTTTCTTATCCTTATGATTTCCTTTGCAATAATTTGTTAAGAAAAAAATATTCTTTTAATGGTTTAATCTATAAAATTTTTAACTGATGGAATATCTTATACATCATGACTTATGATTGCAAATATTTTAATGATGTTAGTTAAAATAAATCGCATCATTCTTTTTAATGGAGAGTTAAAAACAAAGAAATTGAAAAATTAAAAGGATATTAAAAGTAATATGAAATTACATTGTTTAAAGCGATAAAGCAATATGAATGTTTCATGTTTGTAAACACTTTTAAAGAACTTAAAGAAAATTAAACTTTTATTCGCAGTCAGTTGCCTGTAGTGGATTTTAATGCTGTATAATCAAAGACAATTTTTTGTATTCAGAAAACCGCAAGTTCAGAGTTGGAGAAGTTTGTTTGTTTGTAAACTAAAATTGATAGATTTTTATTTAACCCAAATTATACATTACTACGCTTTTGGATACTACTTCACTTAGTTATTTTATCCAGTTTCAAAAAGTCTGTTTTATTGCAGTTACTGTTTTTATTTGTTGTAAATTTAACTTTTATTTTTAAAGAGAGAGAGAGAGAGAGAGAGCGCGAGACGTCTTCTTAATATCATCAATTGTGGACCTCTTTGAAAAAACTTCTTTTTTGTTTTAAAAGGAATACGAGTTAAATTCTCCGTCCTCACTTTGGGGTTTTGACACCCTAGGAGCGATTACAAAAAAGAATGAAAAGATTTTATATTAGTGTTGAAGGCATTTTGTCCCTAAGTTTTTTATTAACTAACGTCTTATCTATTTTTTTATTTATTATTCAAGCACAAGGTCTTTTATTTTTTATTTTTTCAATATTTCGATACTCCCTTGTGTAGCATCATCAGGACAAAGAAAAAAACTGCATTATCATCTCATTGTGCTAGATTAAATCACTATACTAATTCTGAAAATGTTTCAGTAATAAACACAAAAAATAATTATAAACGGCGGTATATGTTAGAAATGTTACATATAATTAATACACCAGTAGCACACACAATTAATTTTAAGGCAGACACAGATAATGTAGCTCAAATTTACAGACACTTGATAAATAAGAAATAATATTGTACTTTATTTTTTATTACAAAAATTTTTTATAGGTCAAAATAATTTTATTTTTTTCTTTAGTTTTAAAAAATTTTTTATAACTTTTTTGTTGTTGCTTTTTGTGTTCAAATAAATATTTCTTTGTCCTGATGATGCTACACAAGGGAGTAGCGAAATATTGAAAAAATAAAAAATAAAAGACCTTGTGCTTGAATAATAAATAAAAAAATAAATAATTAAAAAGGTCAAATAAAAAACTATACTAACGTCTTATCTTTAATCAAGAGTTGCCATATTTTTTTTATTAAGAAGAAAATTCGTCGCTAAACATAAAGTTTGCAAAATATTTCATTGCTAAAAAACAAGATATTGAAAACCGCCAACCTTTCCTGTGCCTTTAATATTATTTTCTATCTACGTGACGTAAGTGTGGGAGAAAAATTCTCATCCTTCGCAGAGCTCCAAACTTACCTATTTTTAAACAGGTTTTTCTGTATTCACATTTTAGAGAGCATGAATCCCTTACGTTTGCTGTTCCATCGTTAAACAGGGTGTTATTAAAAAAAAGTAAATTTCTGTCAATTTCTGTTGCTGGTATTTCCTGCAAATAAATGAACTACATAGAGTTCTGTAATTTTTGTTTTAAGTTTTTTTAACGCAATACTTAATCTCTTGTTAATGTTCTTAAACTAGTAAAGAGGTCACTTAAACTTAAGTAAGTTGGCAACAATAAAATTAACTATATGACCACTCGAAATTGTTTTGCATGCATATTAAACCCTTAACACATGCAAACAAATTTGCTTCAGTACATAAATTTATATCAGCTAACAAAATATACACTATAGGATTTTTATTCTTTATTTTTTGTTGTACAAGAGGATTTATTTTAATGCAGTCGATACCAAATAAAAAAATTAACTTTGGACTAAATACCCTTAAGCGGTTGCCTAAACAAACTGTTACTGGGTTATTTTGCTAACATCCGGTTTTTTGTTTTTTTTTTCACATAAGTTTCACTAAGTTTCTTTTCTAAGTTTGTGTCACGTTTTTGCTATTAAATTTTAATGTACTAAATATGTGTATGGATGCATGTATGCGTGTAAGTAAACAAATAAACATGTTTTCGTTATATTAAATTGAAATAAGTTACTGCGAATGGATAAGTTTTGAAAAAATTTATCAGAATAAACTAAAACCAAAAAAAAAAAAAAATGAAGGCAACAAATTTGTATCATGTTAGTGGAAATATGGGGTTGTTACAGGAAGGTAGAGTGAATTCGATTATTAATCGTAAAAGTTACTATTAATTAATGTGCTGTTTGTGTATTACAAACGTTCAACTCGTCTGAAAAATTTGTATTGAAATGACTCAAAAAACTGAGTGCTTTTCATACAAATTTGTCAGACGAGTTTATCGTTTGTAATATGGAAACAGCACTTAAAATGGCAAAACTATAACAGCAGGGCTTAAAACTTTTTTTATTAAACCTGCAGTTTTCAATACAAATAATCTTGTAGTTATCGTTGATAAAATTGTCTATTGCAAGCGAGCGACTCGCCTAAAAAATTTGTATCGGAATTACTCAAAAAATTGAGTACTTATCATACAAATTTTCTAGAAGAGTCGCTCGCTTGTAATACACAAACCGCACATTATTATTATTTTAAAGTCTATTGTGCTGTTTCTGTATTACGGGCGATCAACTCGTCTGAAAAATTTATATGAAAAGTACTCAATTTTTTGAGTTATTTCCATATGAATTTTTCAGACGAGTTGATCGCCCGTAATACGGAAACAGCACATATTTTTTCTAAAATTTTAATATTTATGTGCTGTTTCTGTATTACAGGCGATCAACCCGTCTAGTTCTTTGGCCTATTTAAGGAGTTTTTGATTTATTAATGAATTTTATGTTTTGGAGAAGTTTTCGATTTGATGGTAAATTTTGTTATAAAATTTTTGGATTTCATAGTCAAGTTTGGACCTTTTTTAATTTCGTCTTAGGCTTAAGCGATTTTCAATAAAATTTATAACTAATTACAGAATTTGTTTATTAGAGTTCTCAGGACCTCTAGTTAATTTAATTTAATTTTTTGATATAAAATTTTTTTCTAATTCCTTTACATGTAAATTACAACCTAGCAGCCACTTTAAGCAGAACGTAATGCAAGTATTAACTTATGTTTAACTACTTTAAGTTGAAGAAACAATTATCCGACGTAAAACTACATATAAATAATAACAAAACAACGTGTAATGACTGTTTAAACATGCATTGCCTACTTCTAGGATGTATTGATTTCTATCTAACATTAGAATAATAAGAATGGGGAGAATACATTAAACGAAGTTCACTTATAAATTAAATATTATTGATTTTTATTCCTCAGAAGGCCATAAAAGTAAAATTCCCTTTAACTTTAATTGTTTATTTATTTGCTTAAAAGATTTTTAATAACTCTTTGACATATTTTAGTTTTTTTAAAAACTAAAGTTTTAGGCATACAATTTTAAGTACTAATCGCTGTGAAAAAATTTTTCTTTTATTATTAATTTATGAGTTTTTACGTAAAATACACCTGAGTTTCAACAGAGAGAATACAAATACTAACACATTTGTACGTTTTCAACAAATGTGTAACGGTAAACAATTATATTGTTGTCGAATATACAAAATTAAGTTTTAAATGGTTTTAGCATTTAGTTGAGAATTTGCAAACAATTTGTAATAGTTTGCAAGACTCTTGTAGAAAGTTTGATTTGTTTTCAGACATTTTGTAAACAAAATAAGTTTGAAAACTTGACTTTTTTGAAAAGAGTTTTATTCAAACTCTTTACAACAATAAGATAGTAATGAATTTGACCAGTAAAATTATCATTTATTGTCTTATACGATATTTACTCATGTTTACTTTTAGATAACGTATAACGCTGTAACTTAAATAGAAAATTGAGAAAAAAATGCCTCAAAAAAATTCATAGTGTAAATTTAAACTTAGTCGCAATATACACAAAAAATATTTTAATTTGTTGGGTATAAAGTCCTTAATTTCAGGAATTTATGACGAACGGGAACTAAATAAAGATTTTAAATTAAAGCATAAAAATTTTCAAAGCAATTCTTAACGAAAAATATACAGAAAACATAAATAATGAATAAAGGATATTTGTTTATATTTCATTTGAGGTTAATAATGAAACCAACAGAGTATTTAAGAAGGCTTTTCTAATTTAATTTTTTTTCATTCTTATTTTTTTTTAAGAGCAACACAATCCCCCGACACAGCTAACATTCACTAGCTACTTTTATTTCAATTCCCAATTTTTATTTGTTACTGAATATTTGCTGTGTTTTTGTATATAATATTTTTGAGTTTCTTTTTTTTTTTCTTTGTTGATTACATGTAGCTTTCATTTAATAAATTTGGCTATTGATATAAGACTCTTATGTTTTCTATACAAAATTTGGTTAGAATCCACTGATGAGTTATATGAGCAGTAGCGAAATGGCCATATGGATATGTTTATATGTTATTGTGTTTGAGTCATTCGTTGTGATATAATTTTTATTTTATTGTGCTAATATCTCACAATATTTTCAAATAAAAATCAAATTTATTTGCTGGTTAGAAAAGCTGTTATCTTTACGTATTTCGCCAGTTGCTTAAGCCTGTTCATCAGGAACCCTTTATCCAAATTTTAAAAAAGCGAAAATCATTTTTCCTTAAGTACAAAAACTTCAAAAACATCATGAGAGTTTTTTTCAGAATCCCATACAAAAATATAAAGACTTCAACAAAAATTACCAACAAACAAACCAATTGTATTTTTTTCTCACATTCCTTTCTTCATAAGATTGGTTATATTCCGATTCTTAACGCAGACGTAAGGCGTATTAAAAATAAAATTTTTTGTAGAGAAATAAATGTTTCAAAAATACAATATCGAAAAATAAAAAATTTTATTTTCTATTTCTAATAAAAATTTTGCTTTTCAAAGGGCTTTAAAAATTTCGAAAGATTCGAAAGTTGCTTTCTAAAATAACTTTTAAATTACTTCTTATTATAAAAATGATATATTTTATATTTTTTTAACGCTTTTTTAACTAATATTATATTATCTTTGTATACTGTATGTCTATGGAATAATATAATGATGACTTTTCGTACAAAAAAACTCCTGATGACCCTGAACTTTTGTTGACATTCTGCTTTAAGTATTTGTATTTCATAAAGAAATGTCTAAGTTGTGATTGTTTTGACAAAAACAAAAACGTTCACTCCCAAAACTCTAATGAAATCGTTGCATGACCCAACAGGAATTTTCAAAAATACACATAAATATAAATGAAATGAGAATAATATTTCAATTCTTATTGAATTATTGTTTTATTCAAAATGTCTAGTAATTAAATGTTTGAAGAAGTCTAGTATAAAAAATGATATTTGTAGCAATTAAAAAATTCAGCGAATCCTTGACTGATTCAGTTTTTAACATGTCTCTAAGGGAATTTCCTACTTGGTCTATTTAGAGGTATAAGCAGGAATGTCTGCTTGTTTATACATGTTAAGGCATGTGATATATGTTTTATTTTAGGTGTCCCTTATATATGAGTGTGTTAAACAGTCTCATTAATACATCGCAAAAGTTCATTTTTTGTGTCAACAATAAAAAGACAAGGTGGTTAACATGTTAATGTCATGTTAAGCAACAAATTATTTATAATACAATACAATAAATAACATACATAAAATGTTTAACTTTTGTAATTTCCTCCAGAATAAAACTTCAAGCTGAAATATAAAAGAATACTTAAAATTTAAAAACATCCTTATTTCTTTTTTTAAATGAACCTTTTTTATTAATAAAAAAAATCTTGTAAAGGACAGATTCCACTTATGACTTCTCAACAAAGTCTCTTTTTAATCCGATATAATTTGTCAAGTGATTCGGAAAGATTTCTAAAGAATCTACTTACAAAAACATAGAATGCGAAAGTTTAGAGCCATAAGTCGCATGCACATATGCCTACAAATTCTTCAAAAATTTTTTATTTTATTTTACTCAACAAACTCACACGACAGCTTCTCATAATGAAAATCGTTTCCGTAAAAAACTTTGCATGTAACATGAAACACAGAAAAGCGTAGAATCCGCTGACGCAAAAAATAGTTTTGTGTACTTTTATTTTAAGTCCTCCAAGATTTCTAGCGAAATGTACGATTCCTTTTCCGTCCCACATATTTAAGTTTTAAAACAGAAAAAAGTAGAAAAGCTTTAGAATTAAGTGAAAAAGTAACATTTGTGTTGTGAAATGAGGTGGTTGTTTTTCGCTTTATAAATCTTCTAATGATGAACGATACACATGCACATATTTACGTAGCCCAATTAACACTTTTTACTCAGGCTTAGTTCATTCCAACTTTTTGAAGTAAGCAAACAATTTTCAAAATATTAAAAAAAACAGAAACAAGTGTTCTACATATGTATGTATAACTTTATAAAAAGAAAGCCATCGGCTTTAATTTTTTTAAAAATTTCAGTATTTCCTTAAAGATCTCCTTTAAAGCTTTAAAATGATTCCCATATTGATATTTTTAAAAATTTGAAAATTTTAGAGCCTCGTAACTCGGAAAAAATGGGCGAGGGCCAATTTTTTCACCTGATGTTTTTCTTAATTCTCTATCGCCCTATATATATATATTTTTTTTTTTTTTGATTGTAGTTACTTTATTGTTCTAATTGATATGAAAAATTTAGAGATAGACGTGGTGTTTTGCCCGCTGCCTCGAAGGACAGGGACCAATCAGGCTGATTTCTAATAGCACCTCTTTCGACGCTATGTCTGATCGATTGGCTTATTTAACTTTTCTCTTGTTGATTTAGTGCCCCGGCAAACTTGATTTCAACAATAACACGAACGGACAGACGGACATCGTTTAATGGGATCAGAAATGGATATTGTAGGAATTACAAACTAAATGACAAACTTAGTGTTACCCTTTTTCCACTTTTTGTGATGAATGGTGTAAAAAAAGAATTTTTATTATTTCCCCTATTAACAACAGTCAACAGAGTTGATTCAATATAAATCTTCAATTTATATTTGCGAAGTAACTGTCCTTTTAATGTTTCTGTCCGTCTTTCGAAAGCCTATATTTCTAAGACCGTAATAGCTAGACAATTAAAAAGTTCCAAGCAGTTGTATTAAGGCCGCTACAACGACATTAAATATCAAAGGGTGTCTTTATGGAAACGTTATTTTCATGTAAATGCCTATATCTTAAAAACCATTATACGCGACATTCGAAATTTGCACATTAAATATAAAAAAATTAATTTATAGGGTGACCCAATGCAGACAAGGTGTTGTCGTAACGACTTCATATATTATAGGCAGACATCTGAGACAGAGTTTGTACGACTACAAAAAACAAAAATTAATAGGAAAAAAAATATCAAAAGTAAAGGGTGGCTCTTAGCTGAAAAAAGGTTTAAAGGTTGGTTAAAATGTTCCAAGAATTTCGTCTAACTTATCCTTGAATTTTTTCCATTTTTTAATACATGTTTTAAAAACATATGATTTATCCTCGTATCAATACATAGGTAATTGTTTGCCTTCTTAACTTCTGTTGCCTTTAAGCTGTCAATAAAAAAAAAGTCATCGAAAGAAATTCATTACATCATCTTTAATGTTTGGTGGCAAATTGCATAAACGAAATAACCATATAAAAATGCAATTTTTACTGCCACTTACTACACCTTTAACGTCATTTAATGGCCATACACATACATACCTACTTTGTTTATTTGTACGAATCTTAGTGTCAAGCTAACTATACTAAAGGGTAATCATATTAAATGACACAAATGACACGCCTTGACAATGAATGTCAACAACAAGTAACAACTGCCATCGACAACCGTCAATAACAAACAACTACATGAATCGACAGCGGCAAAAAATACAAACGGACGGACGACATATTTAACAGGTTTTTCAAACCTCATTTTGTATCACAGCTATTATTTTAAAGAACAGGAAAATAAAATGTTGAGTGAAAAAGGTATTCATTTTAATCAGTAAATAAAAAATGTTTTATCATAAATATTAATAAAAAAAGGATTCACAGTTTGGTACAAAAATACAAAGTTTAAAGAACCTTAAAAAACACACGTTACAACAAAAAAAAACTATTTTCCACAAATATACTTTTTAAAAGTATTTAAAAAGTACTATTTAAAAGTCATTTTAAAATACCCTTTTCTATAGCGGTTTTTATGAAAAACAACTTTTAAAAATAGTTTAAAAAATAACTTCAACAACTTTTTTGACAGAGTGTTTTAAAAGTTTACTTTAAAAAAAACAAGTTTTTTGAAAAAAAAATTTTAGAAAATAAAACTTTCTAAATAAATCTTTACTTTTTTCTGATACATTTATATAAAAGTTACCTTTTTAGAAGTTGCCTTACAACAATGACTTTATAAAATATTTAGTAAAACATTTTAAAAACGATATTTTTGTTAAAACTTTCTTAATAAATTATAACAAAATACTTCTTCAAAACGACTCTTTTATAGTACAAAGGCGCTTGAGAAAATGTGCATATTTAAAAAGTACCTATTTTACGAGGGCTGCTATATATATTTCTGGCCTGGCAACACTGAGTGCTGCCAAGTGCAATCTGACATTTCCATTGGAAAGTTTGTCATTTTTAAGCATAATCGTACTCAAAACGTTTTGACGTACGACCATTATTTGTGTTTTTTACAGTGACTTGAAAAAATTAATATAGAAAAAAATTGAATTAACTCGTGAGCATTTTCGTGCCATCATTTTTCACACTTTCGACGTGGATTATCACGACAAGAGTGCATTGATGAACTTAAGTCTTTGTATGGCGATGAAGCACTATCCTATAGCACTGTGAAAAATTGCTATAATGAATTTAATCGTGGCCGAAGCTCGCTGAAAGACGAATTCCGTGAAGGTCATCCAAAAACGGCTGTTGTGCCGGGCGTGAACTCATAATGCAAGATCGACATGCGACATACCGAGAGATAGAGACATTTCTTCCACCAGCATACATTCGATACTGCATGAACACCTGGCCGTAAAAAAGGTTTGTTCTCGTTGGATCCCGTATAATTTGAAAGTCGTTAAAAAAAGGCTCGTGTCGATTGGTGCAAAGAATAAAAAAATACGATTGCGGTGCTTCAAAAGACGTTTATAAGATCGTCACAGGTGACGAATCATGGATCTATGCGTATGAGCCCGAAAAGAAACAACAATCGACCGTGTGGGTCTTCAAAGACGAGCAAAATCCAACGAAAGTTGTTCGTGGAAGAAGCACTTCGAAGCAAATGGTCGCCTGTTTCTTCGGCAAAACTGGTCATATGGCGACTGTTCCGCTTAAGCAACGTAGGACGGTCACTTCTGAGTGGTACACTACAATTTGTTTGCCTGAAGTCATCGGAGAAATTCGAAAAACCAACAAGAGAAGACGAATCATTGTTCACCATGACAATGTGAGCTCTCACACATCGGCTCAAACCAGAGCGTTTTTTACCGGCCAAAACGTCGAATTAATGGGTCATCCGCCGTACAGCCCTAACTTGACACCTATTGACTTCTTCTTGTTTCTGCACATTAAGAAAAAATGCGTGGTCAACGATTTTCGTCGCCAGAAGAAGCTGTTGAAGTGTTCAAAAACTATGTTTTAGAGGTGTCTCAATCGGAGTATAAAAAGTGCTTCGACAACTGGTTTAAGCGCATGCAAAAGTGCATAAATCATGCTGGAGAATACTTTGAAAAGAGCAGCCCTCGTAAATAAGTCCTAAATCAGTTTCTCGAAAGTGGCACTTTAAACAAAGTACTTAATAAGAAGTACTTTTTTTCGTGTCATTCTTAAGCAACTCGTTTTTGTAAAAATAAATTTCCAAGAAAATCGTTCTTATAACAATAAAAAAAAACATTTGTATTACATTTCAAAAAAAATTTTTGTAAAGTGGACTGTAAATATAAAAATGATATTTAAACACTTCAACAGTTGAATTTTTAAAGCCCAAGGGACCAACACTCATACATACATATATTAAATAATTTAGCTTTTTTCGTAATGAATATAGCAGATAATTGTTATTTTTAAATTACAATGTTATTACAAATTAAAACTTAGTTATTGAATTTGTAAGGACATGAACAAATTAAAAGAGAATGTTTGTAAGTATATAATTTGTCAATAATTATTTTTATTAAATAATGAGATACTTATGAATACAATATTAAATTATATTAATATATAAAATATTTTAACGTTTTTAAATGACAGCTTTTTAGAAAGACCTTTTTTCTGAAAACAAATACAAAATTTGAGAATTTAAGATAAATTAATTTATTAAAAAATGAAATTTTCGCCTTAGTTACCTGATTAAACTTATAAATCAAAACATTTGATTCCAATGAGAAGGTGATACCTGCACTTAAATTTTAGAAGCCTTCCGAAAATCTTACTTATTACTGAGTTTCTTAAAAATGTTTAAAATTTTCATCCATTTTTAGAGAGACACCTGATTAAAATTGACAATAATACATCATTTACACTATGCAATTTTTCATGAAACTAGCATGAAATTTTTATTTTCTATTTTTATCTTATTTTTATTACAGTTAAATATTCCAGTGTGCATAATTCCCATTGATAAAAGCTAAAACGGTAATAAGAGACTGGGGATGAAAAACCACAATAAAAAGGATTTGATTTTTAAATATGCAGGTAAATTGTTATTCGAATTTGAATTATTTATGCAATCAATAATATGAATATCGTGTGATTTTATGTAGGTAAGGGTGGCAGAAATGTTCATTGCTTGTTCAGAAATTATAAAATTGATTTAAAATATGGCGTTAGTAATAATAGTTTAAAGTAAAATTTAAAAGTTTTTTATCTGCACAAGGCTACAAACTGGTCTGTTATTATCTTCACCTTCCCAGCTCTGATGTTTAAATCCAAATATTAAAAATCACGCAATATCACTTCTTTAATGCTAGTAATAGAAAGTTAATTTACCTTTTGAGAACATCAAAAGAAAGCCTAATAAATCGTATTCATTGAAATATACAAGGTGAACATTTATATTTTTATTTAATTAAACAGTACAAGCAAGTGAATATTTTTATTCAAACTGACAAGTCATATGTAAAAAACATGTCGTCTGTAAGCATCTTTAAAATTCAATTGAAAATAGATTGACTTGTCAAAAAGCACGAAAATATGATGAAGTTAAAAAATAGTGAAATTTTCCCTTTAAAGAAGAAGAAGAGTGCACCATACATTACACACGAAAAGAACAATTCTTAGTCCTAATTGTCTTACCTTAACCCTTTCGGGACGGAGTTTTATTTTGCAAACCAAATTATGTATGGTAAAATTTTTTTCATATTCTAAAAGGTATGATAAAAGTATTATGTTCTTCATACATAAAAATTTTAAATTCGTCCTTTTATCCTGGGACATATAATCCCAACAAGTGTTTTCATCGGGCATAAAATCACAATCAGTGTTCTCGAAGAGCGATTCGAAATTAAAAAGACAACTAAAATATATATATTATTAGATTGAGATAAAAGTTTACATTTATTTTTAACATTTTAGGAATGTAATTAGGTATTTATTTGTGGAATGGCCCAAAACACTTTTAACATAAGGCGTTGTTACAATCTGAGCATATCATCTTTGTTCGCTTTTCTATGCCAAGTGAAGAACAGCGGACACAGCGACAACGCTTCTCTTGCTCTACTGGCAAGTGGTCTCCAATATTGATGCTATCCGTTTTTGGACGTTTGGCAGTTCTACCTCCCTGGCGATTGCGTTGAAAATAAAGAAAAAAGACAGTTTGAAAATTGCTGGGACGTATTATCCCAGTAGTCCCGAAAGGGTTAAAATAATCAATATTAATGTTCTACAAAAATCACTTCGGTTTTTTATTTTTGTTTTATTACACATTTCAATCATGATAAAAAAAAACATGCAAAGCATTACCAACCCAATCTAACATGGTGTTGCCAGCTGTTGCATTAAGCAAACAGGCACACATACAAACAATTCATGTTAAACGGAAGTCAAAACCTCCATGAAAGCAGATTTAAAAAAATATCTTTCTATTTGTGTCAGGAAAATGCATGTTTTAAAGTGTTTAATTTGATAAATGTTGCTAAAACTGTAACTTGAAGATATTTCTTGCTGGATTAAAGTAACTACACTTAATGCATTTATAGACATATAACAAACATATTATTATTTAGCTGAATTAGCTTGAAATAAATAGTTGAGCTGTTTAGTTAAATTGACAATACCAACCAATTTCCTATGAGTAGTTTCTCCTTTTCTATATCAGCCTTAAATGCCAGGATTTACTATCATACTCAGTCGTACGATCTGTCAAAAATTGCATGTGTGCTCAAAAAGTATGATAGTGTGGATTGAAAGTGTATGTGTGTGACAGACTTTTGACAGATCTGTACGATTTTATAATCTTTTGAAATAATTCATACGAGGGCTGCTCTATATATTTCTGGCCTAATAGAGAAAATGCGAATATTTATAATCAAAAATGGTTTTATTGTTTTTCAAAGTATATATTATACACTTTTGCATGCGCTCAAACCAGTTGTCGAAGCACTTTTTCCACCTCTAAAACATGGTTTTTGAACACTTCAATAGCTTCTTCTGGCGACGAAAATCGTTGACCACGCATTGTTTCTTGATGTGCGGAAACAAGAAGAAGTCATTAGGTGCCAAGTCAGGGCTGTACGGCGGATGACCCATTAATTCGACGTTTTGGCCGGTCAAAAATGCTCTGGTTTGAGCCGATGTGTGAGAGCTCGCATTGTCATTGTCTCTTGTTGGTTTTTCGAATTTCTCCGATGACTTCAGGCAAACAAATTGTAGAGTACCACTCAGAAGTGACAGTCCTACGGTTCTCAAGCGGAACAGTCGCCACATGACCAGTTTTGCCGAAGGAACAGGCGACCATTTGCTTCGAAGTGCTTCTTCCGCGAAGAACTTTCGTTGGGTTTTGCTCGTCTTTGAAGACCCACACGGTCGATTGTTGTTTCGTTTCGGGCTCATACGCAAAGATCCATGATTCGTAACCTGTGACGATCATATAAACGTCTTTTGAAGCACCGCAATCGTATTTTTGCAACATTTCTTTGCACCAATCGACACGAGCCTTTTTTTGAGCGACTTTCAAGTTGTGCGGGATCCAACGAGAACAAACCTCGAATGTATGCTGGTGGAAGAAATGTCCAAGGATGTCTCTATCTCTCGGTATGTCGCATGTCGATCTTGCATTATGAGTTCACGCACGGCATTAATGTTCTCTGGCTCAACAGCCGTTTCTGGACGACCTTCACGGAATTCGTCTTTGAGCGAGCTTCTGCCACGATTAAATTCATTATACCAATTTTTCACAGTGCTATAGGATGGTGCTTCATTGCCATACAAAGATTTGAGTTCATCAATGCACTCTTGTCGTGATAATTCACGTCGAAAGTTGTGAAAAATGATGGCACGAAAATATTCACGAGTTAATTTCATTTTTTTCTATATTAATTTTTTCAAGTCACTGTAAACAACACAAATAATGGTCGTACGTCAAAACGTTTTGAGTACGATTATGCTTAAAAATGACAAACTTTCCAATAGAAATGTCAGATTGCACTTGGCAGCACTCAGTGTTGCCAGGCCAGAAATATATATAGCAGTCCTCGTAAATTATTTTTCTCCATGCGATAAGGGTTGTTTTTTTTAAATTGATGATGAGGAGAAAAAACAACAAAATATAAAAACCATATGTTTTTTCACATGTTTTTGTATAATAGTGTGGCACCTGCGATGCCATTTTTTTTTATTTTTAAAGTAGGATAAAATTCTGTCAGATTTTTGTGTAATTAAATCGTACGATTGTGTATGATAGTGAATTCTGGCCTTAAAAGAGAGCGATGGGATACTCAAAAAACTGTTTTAATTTTTTTGCTCATAAAATTTTTTTTTAAATAGTTTTGCAACTTTCAAACCCTTTATAATCTTTTATAATCTCGCTTTTTTAGAAACAAGAAAAAAGACGCGAACTGCGTCTGAAACGATTTTGGCGCTCGCCAAAAACAACATCATCCGAAGATTCTACTGGATACGAGAGCCCATCACGTACGAAGATCGCAAATGATTCTCAACGTTTTAATCATTTACACTACACTAGTCTGGCCCAAAGTGCACCCAATAATGATGTTGACAGTGAAATTGGTGTCAGGAGTTTTGAAGTTGGTAACTTTAATAATAAACCAACATGTTCGTTGCCTCTGCTGCAAGTGTGGCCTAGTCAGGTAAGCTCTTTAGCATAAATCATAATTATTATTTTAACAACAAAAAAAACCAACACATACCCACTGTTCCTTTAAATGAAAATATATGTAAAACCAAACTACAAATAAAAATTTGTTGCATTTTATACATTAAGTTTTTCTTGGTAACATTAGACATACAACAATATTTTCTTTTTTATTTTAAAATATTAATTTCATTATAAATATGTTATTGTTGCTCTTTACTATTGTCTCCGTATCTGTGTTCGCCTAAACCAAAAAAATAAATAAATCAAAAACCAAAAATGTACACAAATTGTACAAAACATGTATATTCATTGTTGGCTTATTGTTAAAGCCGCTCTTGAGACAGGAAGGCTTTATACAATTGCGTCGTTACAGCGGTCCGGAAGGTCAAAGGGTAGGCGTTTTTATTCAAAATTTAAAAGAAATATCGAATAAAAAAATTTTTTGGAATTTTTTTACTTATCCATTTTTTTATCTGATTATTTTCCTAAAGAAAGTTTGCATGTATCCTCTTTATTTAAATAATAACTTTTGAACCTTTATTATTAAGCCCCTTTTTTATCATTCTTAACATCCAATGCTTAGTATAATGATAATATTTTTATATTAATTCAAGAAACTTTTATGTATAAAAATTGTTATTTAAAAATATTTTTGTATGCCCCCTGTATAATTACCTCCTTTAAGACCCCCCTATCCTCGTTATTCTAAGCAAAATTTAATGTAAATAAATAAACACAAACACACATTCCCACTTTGCTTTTTTATTTTTTATTTTTATTTTTTGTGTATTTTTACAATTTTAGATTATTTCTATAAAAATGTATTTATGAAAATACGAGTAATGCTTATTTTCTACTTACACAATTCATTTATCATGCACCTTTCACCAGTTATTCTCTTCCTTAAAAATTCCGGGTGGAAATTTAGATTTTAACGTACAACTCTTGTATTTTTTCTATTTATTTTCATTATTGTAGGATTCACCCAGGGGAGAGGCTGATGGTCAATCATTTGTTTTCCCTGCCATTGCCGAAACAAGCACCAGCAGCAGCAGTGGTTGTGGCAACAGTGCCAACGCCAGTGTGGGGACAACTTTGACTACCAGCACATCAGGTCATAGCAGCAATAATCTGTCCAGCAATCATTTAACACTTTGCACTGAAGATCGTCGGAATTCACTATTCTGTGATACTCTGCATGCTGGAGATTCAGGTATTGACTCGGTACAGGCTTCACCCTCCCCAAATGCATTGCCATTACCTCCAGGCTCCGGTTTAATGAGTATTAGTGGTAATGGACCCAATATTGTAGATTATGGTGTCACAAGTTCCTGTAATGCGTCACCTGCCACTACACCCACGCAAGGATCACCTAATTTATCCCTCAGAGGCCATAGAATGGGAGCACGAGCAAGTACTAGTGTCGGCGCATCGAATTATCGCCGCAAATCCAGCGCTCTTTTGCATCCTGATCATGCAAGATTGTTTGCGCTGCGCATGAAACATTCGGCAGCTCTGGAACGAGCCCAAACATCTCCCGATCAAACTTCGATCGAGGATGCGACTGAGTTCCATGACAATTGTCTGGCAATGAATTTGCGTCTCTGTTCTGCCTCGTCGTCGACGACGTCGTCGCTTACCTCCGTGGCCGCCGTTAGCTTAGGCGGAGGTGTGACCACCCACCAAGCCTCCACCTCTGTGACTGCAAGTGCAGTCCTAGGAGCTACCGCTGGTGCGGGGGCGCAGCAGCGACTCTCCGATCCTTGGCTACAGCCGCAATCAGATCGTGAACGTGATTCACGTCACGAACGTCGTCGCTCCTCGACCATGACCGCCCGCTACTCCCTTTTCGATGCATTGGATTTAGAGTATGCTCTATTACGTGCAGCAGCACGTGGTTCGGTGGGTCCATATTCACTAAGTGAGTCAATACACAAATTAACATTCACACAGTCTTTGGCATTTCCGGCTTTAGCACGCGGTCTGGCTTCCAAACGTAGACGTTCAAACACACGCATGAGCTCACGTCCTCTCAATCCTAACGAATCCGGTCTGAATACCTGCGCCAAGGTAATAACTGCAGTCATATTAGTTGCAATTTCTTTTATGGTATTTCTGATAGTTTATAAGTTTGTGAGAACGTGAGGATTACTCCTGGCCCCGACAGATTTTCCCGTTACATATCAAAATGCCTATTCATTAAGATCCACAAGTGTACTATTGGGAAATAATGCTTCAAAGCCTTTGTCGGGGTTCAGGAGAGTATTGGGTTTAAAATATAGAAAGTAAAAGAGAATAAATATCCAGAACGAATACAGAACAAATTTTACAAAATGGAATAAAAAGCAAAATATGCAATATTAAATTGTGATAAAATTCCAGAATAAATTAAAAATTATTAAAAATGTATTTAAAGCATAGCAACATTTCTAAATGAAGCCAATAACTAACTGAATTGGCTTCTGTATTAAAAAAGTTCATAACTTTATAAGGATCTAGATAATAATAAATAAATTTAACATATCCAAAAAAAAAAAGCAAAAACATAATTTTATAATTTCCAGTTTTAAAGAAAAAATAAAACAAATGCAACTTTGAATGCTTGGAATACAAAGCCATTTTATATGAATATGTATATTCATTTTAATTTAACCAAGAATATCCTAAACATTAACTGTCGTGTGCATAACAAGAACTTATAATGAGTTTGCCATGAGTAAAAAAATTGATAAGGCTCCTAGTGTGTTTTGCATGGCACTTAAAATCATTGTAGATTGTTGCCGTGACCCATAACAATATTTTGTGACTATAATCGGTGTCAAACTGTGTGGAGAGCCTTACAGAGGCCCTGCTTAGTTTCGTCACTTACGCTAACCTCATGCCAAGTTTTTGTTATGCCATAAATTTTTATTTTTGCGTTTTTATTATTTTCTTTTTTTCTTGGTTTTTATTCTTTAATTAAAAAACTCACGAATGAAAGGTTTCCCTTGTTCAATTTCAATGCTCAAAATTACTAATAGATAAACGTTCTACCCTTTGTTATTGTGTTATTGTGTTATTTGGAATATTTAAAAGATAGAAAAAATGTTCGAGTTCTAGGTTTATTTTTTGTCAGGATTTTTATCGTTTTAAGTCATGATTTATCTTTAAGCAATACTATTATTGTCACACGAAAATCTTCTTCGGATCATATCTATCAAAACAAAAACTTAACAATAATCAATACAGTATACACACAATCGTGCTTTCTTTAGTAAATTTATTGCTTATTTGATTTTGAATTATGTAAATTACCCGCAATATATTCAAAAGGACGATACTACCTTTTAAAAAGCTAATATTGGTTAAAGCCAAGATTAACTATCATACACTGTCGTACGATCTGTCACAAATTGCATGTGTGCTCAAAAAGTATGATAAAGCGGATAAAAAGAGCTTTACTGTGATAGACTTTTTGACAGATCTTAACGATTTTAGAATCTTTTGAAATAATTCATCAAATATTTTTTTGGATATTTTTTGTATGATAATGTGGCACCGACAACGCCATTTTGAAACGATTTTTAAAGTAGAACAGAATTCTATCAGATTTTTGTGTGAATAAATCGTATGATAGTGAATCCTGGCCTTTATTACTATCGCGCAATAACTTATCAGGTGATTGCAATTCGACAGCTGATTATTTTTATATTACATATTTTTTGATCTTTTGAACTAGTTCAGAATTGTAGGTCTACCCAGTTCCGTTTTGAAACATGCTTTGTGTTTGAAGTGCTACAAAATAAAATAAATTACATGTTTATATATTTTTCGATAGTTACTTACCTTTTGTCTTTATTCCTGGAATAAAGAGAAGAATGTATTACAAATTAAATAAATATAAATTTTATTATGCATATTACTTAACCGATGTGTTACTTGTAAAATAGATAGAATAGATTTCACTGGCAAATATTTTCATTAGTAAATAATTGTTGTTTAGAATTGAACAAAACAGAGAAAGAAAATTTAAACTAAACGCGTTTTAAATTAATAAGACATATTAACTAAAACATCGTTTGAACTAAATGAGCTCTTAACTAAAAACACATTTTGAGCTAAAAAATGGAACTAGTTCATTTTTCAACTAAGAACTAAAATTAACTACATGACTCTAGTCTGTTTTAAATCTCAAAAAAAGATACTGCACTTACCTGATGATTTATTGTGTCATGTCTTATTATTAACATTCATGTTATTAACCAGAGATGGCAAGATTGGTACAATGAAATTTCCTTGAGTTGTTATTTTGTAATGTCTTATTATTTTTGTCTAATATAGACCCTGATTTTAATTGTCTATAAACAATAAAAATTTAAGTATAATTTGTCGTAATTGGAAATAATTGTCAACGAATATCATTACAGTGCGCTGATAATCGGATCGAAGATAAGTAGGTCCAGCCAATAAATCTAACTAATATCTAACTTGGTCAATTTGTCTCTTAGAATAAGCTGACATTAGTTTTACTACGTTTTTATAATCCAAAACTATTTGTATTCATTTTCAGAAGAATCCAATACTCTATTTCGCGGTTTTTCTTTCTCATTCTGTGTTAGCTTCCAAACTACCAATTTTTGTTCGCCCTTAAAAGCTATTATTTTTACAAAATATTTATTATTAAAAAATATAAGATGCTACAATTTAACCATAAAATTGTTTCTCTATTTTAATTTGATCTACTAAAGTGCCTGTGTAATAAACAATCTTTATACTAATTCCTAAGCTTCGAATTAACTTTGTTTTTTTAAGCCTACTAAAAATCTGATACTAGACTCTAAGTGCTATTTACAAATATAAGTAGAACCTTAAAAGAAAAATATGCTGACATTTACTAAAACTAAAACAACAACAAAATGTACTAAAGAAAACTAGCATAAGAAAGACTTGCAACCATTACTAAAACACTTATGGTATACATGTGAATCTTAAAATAACTTAGTAATGTAATTATTTTTTTTTTAATAAAATACAATAATAAATCGTTTATTTATTACTCTTGCATAAATGTTTTTGTTATATACAAATTTACAGTATTCTACGCCAAGCGAAAAGTTATTAAAACAAAAAGTAAAATAGTAGAATTACTAGAATATAACCTGGCGTCTCAGTTAAAATAAAATTTAAGAAATCCTAAACTTAAGATGGTAAATATATTACCAAGGCCGAAACTCTAGAACCCCATTTTTTTCAACAACCACTCTTACTTTTTTTAATAATGTTCCCTATCAGTAAAATCCAGAACAAAAAAATCTCACGGAATACTATGTTATTATTTTGCAAACAACAACAACAATTATTTGCGGTCCTGATAACGATGCCAACCTTCATCTAAAATTGTTGGTACATCGATTGATCGATTAGAAACCTTGCTTTAGGGAAATTAATAAAATGTTTAAAAAATTTATGTAACAAAAACAAGAAGCGTGAAACTTTAAATATAATAGTTTTCCGAATTTTTTAATTAATAGCTTGGTGTAGAGATGAGAATATGTTTTGTTTATACATAAGATAAAATTTGTATATATCAATTGCCCAAAAAACCTCCTTAAAAAATCAGCCAGTATTTTTTGTAAAATTATTTTCATTTGATAGAATTAGAAAATGTAGAAAATGTAAATTTTGTGTAACAATTATATTCATAATTGATACTATGATAATTTTCTATAAATTATGCTATAGTTTAATGTTTATTATAAAGTTAAGAGAATAGTAATCCAAAATTGTATGATTTTGGTATAATTATGTATTTATTAATAAGCTTATTTTATTTAATTCCAAATTTACTAAATAAATTTTTAATATTTTAATAAGTATATGCATTAACTTGAGTATATGTTTTAATATTTATAGACGATAATTAAATTAAATAAAATATCATTAATTTAAAAAAAATAAAAATTTGCATAAAAAATATTTGAATATTAAAAAGGCTTGTTTTTATTTTTCTTAAAATATTTTGTGATGTGCGCAACTATTATTGCTGCATTATTAACAAAGAGTATTTGTCCTAACGCGACAACAATAACATGTCCAGATCTACTTTGATATGAAAGACCACTAGAAACAAACTCTTACAACGATTGTTGCGGAAGAACTTAAACGTAAAAATATATAACTAAAACATTTAAAATATTTTAACAATGTTTTTATTGGACCTTTTTAATAATTAATATATTTATTTAATTTTTAAGCAATAGGTCTTTTTTATTTTTATATATATTCTCGATATTTCGCTACTCCATTGTGTAGCATCATCAGGAAAACGAATATTTATTTAATCAACAAAAAACAACAACAAAACGCAATAAAATCTTTTTCAAACTAACATATTTTAACAAACAATAAATTATTTTGTCATATAAAAAATATTTTATAACAAATACAAAGTACAACATTATTTCTTATTTACTAACTGTCTATAATTCTGAGCTACATTATCTGTGTCTGCCTTAGAATTAATTCTTTGTGCACAAAAAAAAATGAAATATAAATATATGAAAATATGTTAGTTTGATAAAGTTTTTATTACATTTTGTTGTTGTTTTTTTGTTGATTAAATAAATATTTGTTTTCCTGATGATGCTACACAATGGATTAGCGAAATATATATAAAAATAAAAAAGACCTATTGTTAAAAAATTAAATATATGAAACATTTAAATCAATATAAAATTTCTTTTTCTGAAAAAAAAAAGAATAAAATAATAGCTAAAAACGAAGCAGGAGTCATTTTTGGTGTCTGAATTTAATGTGTTCACTATTTCAAGTTTGCTTAACACAATTTAGTGATGTTAAAAACAAATCGTGTAAATTTCATTAAATTTTCACATATATGAAATCTTATTGCTATGAAAACCCATTGAACAACATTGATACAGGTGACTGCATTAGCTTTTGCGTATATTTTGTTTTTGTAAAATCTTATTGAGCTGTCAAAAACGTCTGCCAATATGTGTGTATGCTTTTGTGAAAAATAAGCAAGCAATTGAACACATACGTACAATACACATGCACACACAATACACACACAATAAGAAAAAGAGCAACAATTTTGACAACTCGCAAAGAAAAACAGCAAACATATGTTGACCACATGAGCTAATGCAGTCACCTGTGCAATTTGTCCTGTTTCTCAACACTGTGTTGTGCTCAAGGCAAATTAACCACAGGTGTTTAATGTTGTATTCATTGTCGCCGAGAGTATACCTGGTTTAAATTCGCCTTAATTATGCTACATGTTAATAATACATACTCATGGCATAATAATTCACCAGGTAAGTGCAGTAGCATTTGATATTTTAAAATCCATGCTTTTATTCAAATCAAAGATAATAATATTTACATATAAGAAATAATGATCTGTTAAACTGCACTCACCTAATATACTATTATGCCATGTTATATACCACAGAGCAACTTTAATATATACAAAGACAAATCCGTAACAGGTGAATGCAATCTGCTTTAATTGAAAGTGTTTAGCAGCTGAACCGAACTTTGCAAAATGTAGTTGTTTTTGTAGCTAATACAGTAATCCGATATTAATTAGCCTAAGTATAAACCACAGATATATGTAAGTATAAACCACCGAGCAAGGCATATCAATTATAAGGTGGCAGCGCACGATAACAAATACAACAACAAATCAATGATTAGTGTGAAAAACATGTAACAAAAGAAACAAAATTAAAGGAGAAAACGTTGACGCAAGACATTATTATTTGTAGATTTCAACACAAAATTGTATTTATATTTATTTTATATCACTTATTTAATACTTAAACAATTAAAACACACTTCGCACAGCACTTGAATATAACTTTTAAATAAATTTTTTTTCTAATTCGTAAGCAAAAGAAATTATTTTGACATTAATCAAGTGTAAACAAAGGAAAAAACTAATGTAAGCAAACAATTTTTATCTGCCTTAGCGATGCGACCTGGTTAAATATGCCTTGCCACCGAGTATAGTATATTCTAAAAAACTCGAAAGCTCGGTTAAAAAACCATTTTATATTTCATTATTTTTTACGCTAGCAGCCTTAAGAAAAAATGTAAGACTCACTTGAGCCCAACTTTCTTAACTTCTTTATAAGGCTTTTCTATTTCGCCATGAAATGAAAATTCTATATAAAACTTTGGAAGTCCGTAACTCACGCTTGCACTTATCATTTTGTTTTTTAAATTACTTTTTCTACCCTCAAATATAGTTTTTGTTTGAGTTACTGCACTAAGCTAGATTTAAGACTTCAACCCCTTTTGCATTACGGAAATTGGGATACAGAAAGACAAAACATGCCTTCCTCTTAATTAATTGTAAAAAGGGCATTATTAAATAATGTATAATTATAAATGAATGAAAATTGACTTATGTTCGGCTTTTTGGTTCTTTTTTAATTCAATTTCTAAACATTTTTAGAAAGAAAAATTATTAACAAATGTATGCGGATGTTTTCCAAAGAAACGAAGAAAAATTAGAAACACGGCAGAATACTGTAAATAATTTTTCTTTCGAAAAATGTTTAGAAATTAAATTAAAACTGACCCGAAAATAAGTCATTATTTTTATATTTTTCATTCAATTATAAGATCTATGGTTCAAACCCTGATTGGGAAAAAATTAAAAAAAAAAAACAATACTGATCCAACGTATTTCAAAAGAATGTTTTCTCAGAAATTGTCATCTTTTTCTTCACATGTGGTTTACTTTACAGATGGTTCTTTTCATAATTGTTTAACGTCTTATGCCATTGTTAGGCAACTTTCATCCACAGAATTTGAGATTATTAAACAGTCTCGATTACCAGATCATACGGGTATTTTTACTGCGGAGTTTGCAGCTATAAAAAAAGCCATTAGTCTTTCCACACAGCATTGTAGTAAAACTTTAATTTGTACCGACAGTTTAAGTGCTACCCGGGCTATAATTAAAAATCGCAATGGTATATATGACGATATATTGCAGTTGGAAAATAGTACTTGTCAAATTTTGATTCTATGGATTGCATCGCACATTGGTATTCAAGGCAATGAAATAGCTGATGTTTGTGCTAAAAGGGCTCTGAGTTTACCCCATATTACAGAAACCCCTTGTTTCTCAAAAGCCATAGCAAATCCATTAAGGGCTACCCTAGGTCTACAGGACATATCTTTAACCAGACTTAGGTACAGCAGCAATTTAACAAGATCAGAATGTGTTACGCTAGCCCGTCTAAGGGTGGGTAAATGTATGTTTAACTCGAAACACTACTATGAAAAAACTGATCCCCCAAGATACTTTAATTGTAATGTTTTACTTGATGTTCCTCATTTGCTTACAACGTGTCCAGTATCGGGGATACGACAATCGCTGGAAGAGATACTCGATTGTGCGACTACCAGAAACATCATGAAGATAAAAAGAAGTCTGCAACAACACAACATTCAGGATGTCTAGGTCAAAATTTCATTAATTTTTTCTTTTCTGTTTTTTGAAATTGTATTAAATTTCATTCATTAGTTTTAATAGTTTCGTTTTTTAACATTATCAAAATGTAAATATCTATGCATAATTTTTTTTTCGGGATATCTTTTGTAATACGAGCGCATATGGTCTTATCACCGGCGCCTTTTTTCCAATATTTTATGAATTTATTTTGTAAAATATTATGTAAATAAATAAATAAATATATTATTTTCAACTTTCAAATTTTTAATCGCAGAAAGTCACCTTTCCACCATTATTAAAAAAATTATAAATGTAATTGTTCTTTTTACACTCAATCTGACAGTTGTTTGATGCTCAAGTTTTGTATCGGCGAGAAGAAAACAAACTTTTTAGCAAACTTTTTCTTTGTTTTGGCAAACTTTTTTCAGAGTTGCATGGAGCGTACTTTTTCCGTATACGTGTGAGCACGTGTTCTTTTTTTGAGAGTGTATGGGTACAACGTGCTCTATAAAAACAAATTATGAACAAAAATGTACATTATTTAACATTAATTTTTACAGTAATTTGTTAATGTTTTTTAAAATAAAAAATTTAATTAGATGCGTCTAAAGTGGCAAAATCAAATTTAACGGTTGTCACTTAATTGATTTTAATCATATATAAGCTATATGGTAGACAAATTATTACTTAGTTAAAATCTCCTGATACACTTTTTTGCTAATAACTCCAAAACTATTTCGCGCGCACATATCCCACTACCCGGAATCAATAGAGGACAAAAATACAAACAAAACGTGATATAACTTATTTTCTAAAAAACTTTCTGGAAAAAGTTATTAAACAGCAAACTTTCGAAATTTACGAAAAATCTTCAAAATATATTAAACTAGTATTTTGTTCATTACTCCAAAACGGGTTCGCGCGCACATATCCCACTACCCGGAATCAATAGAGGACAAAAATACGAACAAAACGTGATATAACTTATTTTCTAAAAAACTTTCTGAAAAAAGTTATTAAACAGCAAACTTTCAAAAATTACGAAAAATCGTCAAAATATATTAAACTAGTATTTTGTTTATTACTTCAAAACGGGTTCGCGCGCACATATCCCACTACCCGGAATCAATAGAGGACAAAAATACGAACAAAACGTGATATAACTTATTTTCTAAAAAACTTTCTGAAAAAAGTTATTAAACAGCAAACTTTCAAAAATTACGAAAAATCGTCAAAATATATTAAACTAGTATTTTGTTTATTACTTCAAAACGGGTTCGCGCGCACATATCCCACTACCCGGAATCAATAGAGGACAGAAATACGAACAAAACGTGCCATAACTTATTTTCTAAAAAACTTTCTGAAAAAAGTTATTAAACAGCAAACTTTCGAAATTTACGAAAAATCTTCAAAATATATTAAACTAGTATTTTGTTCATTACTCCAAAACGGGTTCGCGCGCACATATCCCACTACCCGGAATCAATAGAGGACAAAAATACGAACAAAACGTGATATAACTTATTTTCTAAAAAACTTTCTGAAAAAAGTTATTAAACAGCAAACTTTCAAAAATTACGAAAAATCGTCAAAATATATTAAACTAGTATTTTGTTTATTACTTCAAAACGGGTTCGCGCGCACATATCCCACTACCCGGAATCAATAGAGGACAAAAATACAAACAAAACGTGATATAACTTATTTTCTAAAAAACTTTCTGGAAAAAGTTATTAAACAGCAAACTTTCGAAATTTACGAAAAATCTTCAAAATATATTAAACTAGTATTTTGTTCATTACTCCAAAACGGGTTCGCGCGCACATATCCCACTACCCGGAATCAATAGAGGACAAAAATACGAACAAAACGTGATATAACTTATTTTCTAAAAAACTTTCTGAAAAAAGTTATTAAACAGCAAACTTTCAAAAATTACGAAAAATCGTCAAAATATATTAAACTAGTATTTTGTTTATTACTTCAAAACGGGTTCGCGCGCACATATCCCACTACCCGAAATCAATAGAGGACAGAAATACGAACAAAACGTGCCATAACTTATTTTCTAAAAAACTTTCTGAAAAAAGTTATTAAACAGCAAACTTTCGAAAGTTACGAAAAAATGTCAGAATATATGAAATTAGTATTATATTCATTACTCCAAAACGTTTTTTCGCGCACTTATCCAACTACCCAGAATGGATAAGGGACAAAAATTCGAATAAAACATGGTACAAGTTATTTTCCGAAAAACTTTCTGAATAAAGTTGCAAACTGAAAAATTAGAAATATATTAAATTAGATTTTCATACATTTTATACCACAGATAACACACGAAAAATTCAGTGTGGCCAGATTTCAGCTTTCGATAAAAGGAATTATTCATCTGTGTTTTATACATTCAAACATAATATTTACCAAATATGTACCAAATTGCTGTTTAAATGTTCGTATTAATAAAAATATCAATGCATTGGAAATGAAAATATATAAAAGGAAAAAGAAGTATAGCTTCCCATATGAAATATCCAAAGGTATGGATATAATTCATGTTTTAAATAGTTTCTTTGATTTAGGGCCAATTTTTGAGTTCGTATTTAAATACGCATTTAGTTAATTTTCATTTAAATTTAAGTTGTATTTAAATGCAGTTTCATTTTTTCAGTTCTTATTTAAGTTCTCATTTAAATATCACAAAAATATGGTAGCATTACGAAATATCAAAATAAATCTCCAATGTTTATGAAAAACAGCTGCTAACATACACAATGAATTGCAAATTTTGTGAAAAATATTTTAAATATATTAAAAAATGACAGCGATACTCATGTATTCACCACATAAACTTATTTTTCGTATTTTTGTCCTCTATCGATTGCAGGTAGCGCGATATGTGCGCGCGAATTCGTTTTGGAGTAAATAATAAAATACTAATTCAATATATATAAACGTGTTTTTTATAATTTTCCAAAGTTTGCCACCCTACAACTTTTTCCACAAAGTTTTTTAAAAAACAACCAAGACCACGTTTGATTCGTATTTTTGTCCTCTATCGATTGCAGGTAGCGCGATATGTGCGCGCGAATTCATTTTGGAGTAATGAACAAAATACTAATTCTATATATATATAAACATGTTTTTTATAATTTTCAAAAGTTTGCTACCCTACAACTTTTTCCAGAAAGTTTTTTAGAAAACAACTAAGACCACGTTTGATTCGTATTTTTGTCCTCTATCGATTAAAGGTAGCGCTATATGTGCGCGCGAATTCGTTTTGGAGTAATTAATAAAATACTAATTCAATATATACAAACGTGTTTTTTATAACTTTCCAAAGTTTGCCACCCTACAACTTTTTCCAGAAAGTTTTTTAGAAAACAACTAAGACCACGTTTGATTCGTATTTTTGTCCTCTATCGATTGCAGGTAGCGCTATATGTGCGCGCGAATTCGTTTTGGAGTAATTAATAAAATACTAATTCAATATATACAAACGTGTTTTTTATAACTTTCCAAAGTTTGCCACCCTACAACTTTTTCCAGAAAGTTTTTTAGAAAACAACCAAGACCACGTTTGATTTGTATTTTTGTCCTTTATCGATTGCAGGTAGCTTTGGAGTAAATAATAAAATACTAATTCAATATATATAAACGCGTTTTTTATAATTTTCCAAAGTTTGCTACCGTACAACTTTTTCCAGAAAGTTTTTTAGAAAACAACCAAGACCACGTTTGATTCGTATTTTTGTCCTCTATCGACTACATGTAGCGCGATATGTGCACGCGAAATGATTTTCGAGAAATGAATGAAAAACTAATTTTATACATTTTACAATTTTTTTCTTTTACTTTGTTTTCCCTATAACATTTTTCAGAAAGTTTTTTAGAAAAAAATTGGGACCGCGTTAGATGCGTATTTTTAGGCTTTATCGATTGGCATCAGTCGTTTCGATGTACGGATCTTAGTTTGGATTTTAGAACTAAAAATCCATTCCATTTAATGACTAAATGTATTAGGCGTAGCTCATTTATTTCTCAAATGGCGAAAGTGACAACCGGAAAATCAGATTCTACAAGCTTTAAGCTTCTTAATTCAATTTTTTATTTTACAATGCATTAAAATTGGAGGAATTGTGACCGCATTTAATTACGCTTATTTTTTGTCAAATTTGTTTACATTTTTGTTAAGAATAACAAAAATACTCCGTTTTTTGCAACTCTGTGAAAAAAGTTTGCCGTTTCTCAGAGTTTGATTTCTTCTCATGCGTAAGTTTTGTTGTGCTTTGTAATTTAAGGATATCAAAACAGTTTATAAAAACAGGATTTTGCAGATTATTTATCACAAAAAATGGAAGTAGAAGAAACCGAAACTTTTCAACGGCAAGCTTTGGAAATAACGCCTCTTGGGGATGATTTTGATCCCTCTAAAAAACCTCAAAGTGGTGAGGAGTACTTAATGCATATGTTGTACGAACGCAAACATTGCCCGGCTGTTGTTGTCAAGCGACCAAAAAAATTGCAACTGAACAATAAAACTGAATCTAGTGCACTAGAAGAGCAAGAGGTAAATTAGTTATGAAATAAATGTTTTAAAGAACTAGTATTAATAGTTGTTAATATATTATTTTCTATTTTTTTAAGCTTTGGGTCCTTATATTTGTTAATAATATTTTATTTCAATATTTCGGTACTTTCTGCGTACCTTCTTCAGGAAACAAAATTAATATTAATATTAATTTTGTTTCCTGAAGAAGGTACGCAGAAAGTACCGAAATATTGAAATAAAATATTATTAACAAATATAAGGACCCAAAGCTTAAAAAAATAGAAAATAATTTAATAAAAAAAAGGGTCGAATAATCATTATTAAACTAGTTGTTAATATATTTCAGTTAAACTGCACTGAGCCTTTGCCTGACCTTAATCTAGTGCCCACCATTGAATGGAAAAATGCTCAGTCAAGTAATTTTATAAGAACACGTTCAAAAATTATGATGCTGCGCCAACATTTAGCATCTTACAATTACAACAACACCTTAGAGCCACCTCTGATAACGGATGATGTGGCCTGGCTTAAGTTTTGTAAACAACATAAACCTCTTTTGAGCTTAATTTTACGTTTCGATCAACGTATATTAGAACACCTGCTCCTAATGCTTAGTGAATGGCTAGAGAGAGAATGGAATAATGACGTTGCAATAGATGGTTCGCCAACAGCAGCAGCATCTTCTTCCTCGGCTGCTGCTTCCTCTGTAACGATTTTAGATTTGGCTTGCAGTGACCAATGGTTGGGTGATTGGTTGTATGGCGTTTTAGCTTGTCTTCATTTGCCATTAGAGCCAAACGTGCACAGCACTTTGAGGGACATAGCTAAATCTTGTATCCAGTTAAGAAGTCATTTAAAATCTCATGAAATTGAAAAGGCCACACCCTATAATTTATTTATTTATCTTATCGGTAAAATATTTGATCAACTAGATTTACTAGAATATGTTTAAGTTCTATTTTAAGAAAAAATAATTTTTAACAAACAATTGTTAAATTAATTTAAAAATAACAGGTCGGAGTGTGTTAAGTACGTTTAATATATCAACAGGTAGGTGTTTTCTATAAGGCGGGATTGAATATTTTCAAAGAAAATCGCATGTCTTTAAGGGAATGTTGTTGTCTTAGCAATTAAAGTTAACATGGCAACTGAAAAAGGGCAAAACACAGAAATTGCTAATTGTTTAGTTACTGAGAAACCCCAACTGCTCCCACATCTATAACAGTAATTTTTGGTGGATAAATTTAAAAAAAATGAGTTCAAGGCGATTCCATGTCAAAATGAATTTAAAACTTGAAGCCGTTAGTAGAATGTTGTACTGTATTTTATTACATTTTTAAATACTTTGATTACAAAGGTTACCTGTCCGGGAGTTTGGATTTGTAGTCATGGCTATTTGGAAATTACTATTAAGGTTTTGGGTTATTTCTTTCGCACTGGTGCCATGGAACCTTTTTTCCCCCTATTGTGCCACAATCACTTTAAAATAGAAGGATATTTTAAAAATGCCCAATCTTTATCACAGCTTCAAAACAGTTTCTCAACAGAAAATTTGGAAATCACTTTGTGGCAAAATAGTCGAAGATTGGCTTACTATGAAGGAGTTTTATTAGACTTAATACAACATACAGAACCAACATTGCAATGTCCCCATAAAAATACAAGACAATTGTTGATGAAAACAACATCAGCATTTCCGGTAAATAAAGCAACATTATTGGCTTAAATCTAGTTTAGCTAAGAACTTAAAAAGGATGTTTTATAATTTTTGGCCTGTTCTTTTATACTAACAACATTTTTAAAAGCACTAAATACGTGCTTTGCTAAACTAGATTTATTCCAAATTTTACTTACAACAACCGTTTAATATAATTTTAAGATTTTTAGGGCATCATAGCGCCTAAAGTAGAAATAACGTCAGAGTTTTTTATTAGGGACAAAGTTCTAAATTTTTGCAACACCTATAAAGATTTAAGAACATGTACCAAAATCTTGAAGAAACCCTTATTCAATGCTAAAATAACTGAAGGTATAAAACCAGTGCAATACCAAAGACCTTGTTCGCTGCCAATTGCTAGTTCACAAGATCTAACAGGTACCCTCCGCAAGATACAGAAGCAGAAAACAGTTTGTCATACTAGAGACTTTAAAAATGTCACGAAAAAACCAACAAATGAATCAATTTACACAAAACAAACTGGACGTCGTGTATCTATAGGATCCAGGCAAGTTAAATCGTTTAACAAATGATTTAAAAAATTTTTCATATTAATTCATTTTTATTTTCAGTCTTTCCTTGGATAATACTCATACCTCCGTAGGCATATGCGATCTTGAACATGACAGCCAAGAGGAGAAATTTCTTGATAGCCATGAACAATTTTGTGAATTATGCCGACTGTATAAAGAAGTGTTTCTACAATAAACTGAAAGTAAACAAAATGTATATTTTTTTAGATAATTTATCAAGGGATCTACACCTCTTACCTTAAAAATTCTTATTTCAAATGAAAAAAAAACGTTGATGTCATCAGTTATTTTACGCTATTTTATTATTTTTAGCTATGCCAGCGTCTGGCAAAGTAATCAAATTATATTTTAAATTGCATAAAATTGTATAACTTAAAATAAGTACTTATTAAAACAAAAACATTATAACTATAAATAACTCTTTCCTTCTCTCGAACCATGGTTTCTTACTCGCAACCATTTACAATTTCATGACATCCCATTCATCGTCCATGTAGTGTAGTATGGGTTTCTGATGTATTTTATTGCCGAAAACTTCTTGTAGAATGTTTACTACTTTCTCCTGTATGGAAGACACCTGATTGCGTGGACAATAATCATCTTCGGCAGAACAAGCCATTGTTATTAATACCGGAGGTTGGGGTAAATTTGTAAGGAACTCTTTAAATTGTGTATAGTATAAACTAAGCTCATCTTCGGTGCTGATATGATGAGGAAGGCCATTAGTATCAGTAGTGCTGCCGGAGTCAAATATTAACAACCAGTCGATTTCATCATCGGCATAGACTTTCTGCAACGAATCTGCTAGTTTTTCTATCTTCTCAAAAACTTCTTGCGACACTATATCCGTAGACGGTCTTTCTAAGCCGTCAAAGGTCCTCTTTTCCTCCAAATATTCAAATATGCCTTTTAAGGCTTCCAATTGCTGTTTTCTCTTTTCCGTCGTGTCTATGACATTCGCCTCGGTAGCACTTTCAAAATGAAATATGTCACTTAGCTGCATGTAGCAATTCGCATCTTTATAAATCTCCAAAAATGGGTTAGATGTACTAAAGAAATCTAAATCTATGTCCAATATATAATTGCTGGCATCGTCAGCAGCTAAAATATCTTTGGGATTGGGCGGTTTTTCGGCGTCAGCATTTACAACTTGTAGTTCCAAATCTCTGGCTTGTTCTAATTCAGTACTTTGACAATAATTTCCTTCCGAAATAAAATAGTCCAGACAACAGTCCACACTTATCTTGTCATCTTTATGGCCCACTTTAAATTTGTATGTTCCTACTGGCATTTGTTTGCACCATGAGTTTTTCACCCAGACAACACGGTTAAAATGACCAGCATAACATGCGGGCATAATCCAATTTTCAATACTTAATTCTGACAACATTGTCTCTTTGTCATAAGCAGCACTGGCTGGTATTTCACGTGATATTACCATGTCTGGGTGTGAATCAAAATGCAACAAAGTGTTATTTTCCAAAGGCAAGTGTCTACTGGCTAAACAGCGATAAATAAATTCCAACACATCATTGTGATAGTCGACAATAAATATGGGAATGCGTTGGAAACGTCTTAGGCCTACAGTGGAGGTTACCAAATCATCCTGTTGTAAGCCATCAGATGACGAGGTTGTTGTCTTTGTTTTACTTGCTTCTTCCCCACCCTCTTCATCACTTTTGATCAATTTACTCCGTTTGCTGGCAGGCTCATCATTTTCTTCTGACTTACCAAAACTTTCACTTTTGATTTTTTCCTTGTTCGCTGATGCTAATTCTTTAACGTCTTTTAATTTGTTTTCCAAACTTTCCATGGTATAGTCTTTGTTAAGGTTTTTTTTCTTTCTAATATTTAAAATTTTTCACAATTTTTAATTGTTTTCAATTAACTTGCTCACGATGATATCTTGTACCCGCCAGACAATGAAACAACATTCGCATATTTGCCAACAAAAAACAAAAAATAAAATTTAAAAGCAAACAGCAGGTAAACGAACTCGTTATCAGTGTTACCGAAAATAAAAAATTAAAATGAGAAAATAAAATTTTACTGTGTGGAACTGAAATGCTGAAGCATCAAAATAAAGTTTTTTACTATTATTTATTTATTTTATTTTATCTAAAATTGTTTTTAACTTCGTGTTTAATTTACAAAGGTATACAGAATTAAAGTATTTAAGCAAGTGAAATATATTCCAGTGATATTCAATTAGTGCTTTATGGACTTCAAGCAATTTTTTGTGAAGACATTAAAAAAGTACTTTCCTAAAGGCGTAAGTTTATTTATTTTATTTATCTTTATTTAATACATAGGCCAATTTTATATGTTTATGTTATCAAATTATTTATACTTTCAAAACGCTTCAGAGGCCAAAGCTCATGTATACACACAAAATGATATATTGTTCAATAATTTAAAAATATATATAAAAAATATATGCAAGTGTAAAGACTTTGTTATCTTACTGCATTAAAAAGGTAAAAAAATCATTTTACATTCAAAATACCATGTTTAAATAATACCAAAAGATCAAAACTTACTCTGGCTCTTCCGGAAAAAAATAAATAAATGAAGTTGTGTTGCTTTTTATTAGTATTTCTTATTATCAAATTTTATATATGAAATAATTAAAGAAAATAAACAAAGCTCTTTACAACATACTCGAATTTTGTCATCTTTATGCTTTGCTTTACTTCCACAATAAAATAGTTTTAATATAAACGATACTAAATATTTTTTATTTATTAAAGGATATTTGTAAATTAAAGCAAAGAATATTATATTCTTTCGAAATTAGGCATTTTCATGATTAGATTAGTTTTTAACGTTGGCAATGCTGTGACAGAAATAAATAGATTGTATTGAAATGGCTGGCAGCACTAGCATTTAATATGGAGCTTTATATTGTTCTTCTTCTTATATTTAACGTTACTCATTATAAAACGATACTTCACAATGAAGGCAATAAATATAGAACTCCGTATTTTAGTTTGTAAATTCAGACAAAATAATATGACAAAATAATATGTTTTTAAGATTTCGTTATCTACTTTCATTTTTACGTTTTTGAAAGTTATAAAAATGAATTTTAAATGGCAAAAAGATTTCATAGGAATTTGTTTCTTTAACAACAAAAAAACTAATACCATGCACATATTTTATTAAATTTTTATTTTTAATTTTTTTATTTGTTTTTCTAAAATATCTTCAAGGTAGTATTTGTTTAAGTAAATTAAGATGAGCATACACCCAAAAACAGTTTATTTTCGTGGCCTTTCCAAATTACATTAGCCAGATTGTAGGTAACTATATTTCTATAGAAACAAAATATACTTACTTCTAAAATTCAATTAAAAACTCAAAAATTTTCATTAAAATAATTTAAAAGAAATATCTAAAAACCTAAAAGAAAGATATTTCTTTTAAATATAGGTCTTTTTAAAACAAAAGATTTTAACGTTTCTTCTGAGTTCTACATAATCGATTTAACTGTATTAAATATAGCAAGTTGTATAAGCAATACAGAACAACAAAATTATGAAAACAGAATAATAAAAATACCCACACACCCCCATTTCTGGAAAAAATTAAACTGACTAACTCATCATACTGTAGTTTAGTGAATTGTGTTTGTTTGGTCGGTCCTCTTTCTACAATAACAAAATACAGCTTGATAAAAGCTTTTTGCCATTTTGTACGTGGGCGTTTTGGAAACACTACGTACTTCAACATGAAAACAATAAAAATGAAAAAGCAAACTTAAAAAAATAAATAAAACTTTCATTCATAATTTAGAAATGTTTAATATAGTCTAGCACGATATGTATGTATTACGTTCACAAAAATTACAAACACACCATTATATATTTTTTTAACTGTAGTAATTTTAATTTCTCTTTTGCTTCTTTAGTTTCTATCAACAACTATCAAATCCCCTTGCCGTATTTTCTTCTTCAAGAGAATTTGTTGAGTTCATATCTCCGTGAAGATAACAAACTAGAATAACAAACTAAACTTGTTTCACTCAAATCAAAGAGAGGAAAATTAAATATGGCTTCCTTAGTCTCTCACACGCATAAAAAAATGAGTGCTTTACATTAAATTTAGTGCTACCAAGTTGAAATCCAACAAAATGTACTTAGATTTTATAAATTATATGGCAACATCTACATAAAGTACGCACTTAACAATGAATATCAGCTCTTCTTCTTTTATTTTTCATGGGAGAGGATTTTTAAGTTAACAAACTAACTTAACAAACCGGAAATGAAAAGTTTTATCAATTAAACAAATTTAATAAATTATTCAAATTTTAAAGCAATAAATTAAATAAAAATCGATATTTTATGAACAAAAACAAACCTTTTGTAAAAAAAAATAAAAATACGTTACAACTGCAACTACTACTTGCGCTATCTCTCATACTACATATGGGCTTATATCTCGAAAACTAAGAGTTGTTCCTGGATGGGACCAATTGTGGATGAAAGCCACATATATTGCCTATAATTTGGTATATATGTGTTATTCGTTGAGCATATTTTCTTGAACCAAGTTTTAAAAAAAAGAAATTTTTAACTTTCACTCATAATACATATGGCCTTATATCCCGAAAACTAAGAGTTGTTCCTGGATGGGACCAATTGTGGATGAAAGCCACATATATTGCCTATAATTTGGCATATATGTGTTATTCGTTGAGCATATTATCTTGAACCAAGTTTTAAAAAAAAAAGAATTTTCAACTTTCACTCATACTACATATGGCCTTATATCCCGAAAACTAAGAGTTGTTCCTGGATGGGACCAATTGTGGATGAAAGCCACATATATTGCCTATAATTTGGTATATATGTGTTGTTCGTTGAGCATATTTTCTTGAACCAAGTTTTAAAAAAAAAGAAATTTTGAAATTTCACTCATACTACATATGGCCTTATATCCCGAAAACTAAGAGTTGTTCCTGGATGGGACCAATTGTGGATGAAAGCCACATATATTGCCTATAATTTGGTATATATGTGTTGTTCGTTGAGCATATTTTCTTGAACCAAGTTTTAAAAAAAAAGAAATTTTGAAATTTCACTCATACTACATATGGCCTTATATCCCGAAAACTAAGAGTTTTTCCTGGATGGGACCAATTGTGGATGAAAGCCACATATATTCCCTATAATTTGGCATATATGTGTTATTCGTTGAGCATATTTTCTTGAACCAAGTTTTAAAAAAAAAGAAATTTTCAACTTTCACTCATAATACATATGGGATTATATCTCGAAAACTAAGAGTTGTTCCTGGATGGGACCAATTGTGGATGAAAGCCACATATATTGCCTATAATTTGGCATATATGTGTTATTCGTTGAGCATATTTTCTTGAACCAAGTTTTAAAAAAAAAGAAATTTTCAACTTTCACTCATACTACATATGGCCTTATATCCCGAAAACTAAGAGTTGTTCCTGGATGGGACCAATTGTGGATGAAAGCACATATATTGCCTATAATTTGGCATATATGTGTTATTCGTTGAGCATATTTCCTTGAACCAAGTTTTAAAAAAAAAGAAATTTTGAAATTTCACTTATACTACATATGGCCTTATATCCCGAAAACTAAGAGTTGTTCCTGGATGGGACCAATTGTGGATGAAAGCCACATATATTGCCTATAATTTGGCATATATGTGTTATTCGTTGAGCATATTTTCTTGAACCAAGTTTTAAAAAAAAAGAAATTTTCAACTTTCACTCATACTACATATGGCCTTATATCCCGAAAACTAAGAGTTGTTCCTGGATGGGACTAATTGTGGATGAAAGCCACATATATTGCCTATAATTTGGCATATATGTGTTATTCGTTGAGCATATTTTCTTGAACCAAGTTTTAAAAAAAAAGAATTTTCAACTTTCACTCATACTACATATGGCCTTATATCCCGAAAACTAAGAGTTGTTCCTGGATGGGACCAATTGTGGATGAAAGCCACATATATTGCCTATAATTTGGCATATATGTGTTATTCGTTGAGCATATTTTCTTGAACCAAGTTTAAAAAAAAAGAATTTTCAACTTTCACTCATACTACATATGGCCTTATATCCCGAAAACTAAGAGTTGTTCCTGGATCGGACCAATTGTGGATGAAAGCCACATATATTGCCTATAATTTGGCATATATGTGTTATTCGTTGAGCATATTTTCTTGAACCAAGTTTTAAAAAAAAAGAAATTTTGAAATTTCACTCATACTACATATGGCCTTATATCCCGAAAACTAAGAGTTGTTTCTGGATGGGACCAATTGTGGATGAAAGCCACATATATTGCCTATAATTTGGCATATATGTGTTATTCGTTGAGCATATTTTCTTGAACCAAGTTTTAAAAAAAACGAAATTTTCAACTTTCACTCATACTACATATGGCCTTATATCCCGAAAACTAAGAGTTGTTCCTGGATGGGACCAATTGTGGATGAAAGCCACATATATTGCCTATAATTTGGCATATATGTGTTATTCGTTGAGCATATTTTCTTGAACCAAGTTTTAAAAAAAAAGAAATTTTGAAATTTCACTCATACTACATATGGCCTTATATCCCGAAAACTAAGAGTTGTTCCTGGATGGGACCAATTGTGGATGAAAGCCACATATATTGCCTATAATTTGGCATATATGTGTTATTCGTTGAGCATATTTTCTTGAACCAAGTTTTAAAAAAAAAGAAATTTTCAACTTTCACTCATACTACATATGGGCTTATACCCCGAAAACTAAGTATATATATATAAACTAAGTATATATAAGTATATATATATATATATATATATATATATATATATATATATATATATATATATATATTATGTATAAATTTGTATTTAAATTTTTAATATTTTTAATGTTAGAGCATTAAATTTTTATTATTTTATTAGTTATTAATGTAATTTTAAAATAAATTTATTAATAAATTAAAAATTAGTCATTCTATTTTATAAATAAAATCATATCTAGATAATTTTTACAATTGTAATTTAATACTATAAATATTTATTTAAAAAAAAATTTTTTTTATATAAATATTATAAATTATAAATATATTGTAAATATAAAGTTTTATTTTGGCTTATAAATTTATTATTAATTTAATTTATATGTAAATTTTTGTATGATATTTTATTTATTTAAATAATTAATAAATTTTAAAATATTCGCTATAATTAGTATTATTAATTTAAGAAATTTTGAAATAGTAATATTAAAGAGTATTGACTAAATTTGTGCCAGCAGTCGCGGTTATACGAATAATGCAAATAAAAATAAATAATATTAATTATAGTTTAATAGTATTGTAAAAGAAAAATTAAATAAATTTAAAAATGTTTATTATAAAAGAAATTTTAATCTATTGTACCTTGTGTATCAGGGTTTATTAAAAAAAGATTAATTAACTAATTTTCTCGATTTTAAAAGAGTTAATATATTATTTAAGTTAATGTTATAAAATTATTTATAATAATATATTGGAAATGAAATGTTATTCGTTTTTAAAGGTATCTAGTTCTTTAAGAAATAAATTGAATTTAGAAATTTTATATTATTTAATTAAATTAATTAATAAAAAAATTATTTAATTTTAATATTCTATGGGATAAGCTGTAGAATTAATTTTTAAAAATTTAAATAAATTATTAATAAATGTAAGCTTAGAAATAGCTATTATTAATAAAAGTGTTATAATTTATTTTTATATGTAAATTATTATTTATTATATAATTTTAAATATTTATTAAAGTATTCATTTTAATTTTATTAATGAAAAATTAGTATAATAGTTTGTGAAGATACTTATGATTGATAAGTTTTTATAAAGAATTCGGCAAAAATAATGTTCGCCTGTTTAACAAAAACATGTCTTTTTGTTTTTATAAAAAGTCTAACCTGCCCACTGATTTTTTTAAATGGCCGCAGTATTTTAACTGTGCAAAGGTAGCATAATCATTAGTCTTTTAATTGAAGGCTAGTATGAAAGGTTGGACGAAATATTAACTGTTTCATAAAAATTTTTGTTAAAATTTTATTTTTTAGTAAAAAAGCTAAAATTTATTTAAAAGACGAGAAGACCCTATAAATCTTTATATTTAAATTATTAAAATTTTATAGATATTTTTATTATAATAATTAATAATATTTTATTGGGGTGATATTTAGTAAATTATAATTATTAATTTATAATATTTAGTAAATTATTATTTTTGTAAATGAATAAAATTAATTTAAACTATTTTGGCAGATTAGTGCAATAAATTTAGAATCGGGATATAAGGCCATATGTAGTATGAGTGAAAGTTGAAAATTTCTTTTTTTTTTAAAACTTGATTCAAGAAAATATGCTCAACGAATAACACATATATGCCAAATTATAGGCAATATATGTGGCTTTCATCCACAATTGGTCCCATCCAGGAACAACTCTTAGTTTTCGGGATATAAGGCCATATGTAGTATGAGTGAAAGTTGAAAATTCTTTTTTTTTTAAACTTGGTTCAAGAAAATATGCTCAACGAATAACACATATATGCCAAATTATAGGCAATATATGTGGCTTTCATTCACAATTGGTCCCATCCAGGAACAACTCTTAGTTTTCGAGATATAATCCCATATGTATTATGAGTGAAAGTTGAAAATTTCTTTTTTTTAAAACTTGGTTCAAGAAAATATGCTCAACGAATAACACATATATACCAAATTATAGGCAATATATGTGGCTTTCATCCACAATTGGTCCCATTTAGGAACAACTCTTAGTTTTCGGGATATAAGCCCATATGTAGTACGCGGGAAAGCCCGTATATAGTAGTTGTAAAGTATTATAGTGTTTTTTATAAAACCTTTTTTTGTCTAAAATATAGATTTTTATTTAATTTATTGCTTTAACTTTTGAATAATTTATTAACATTGTTAAATATTATAAAACTTTTTATTTCCGGTTTGTTAAGTTAGTTTGTTAACTTGAAAATCCTCTCTCAAAATAAAAAAAGAAGAAGAGCTGATATTCATTATTTATTTCGTAATAGAAGTTGCCATATAATTTATAAAATTAGCTACCTTTTGGTGAATTAAAACCTGGCAGCCAGGCCTGCCATATTTGACGATTTATCGGTATTTTGCCGATTTTTCGCCTTAAATTTATCAAAGTGCCGATTCGCCGATTTTGGCTCTAAAAATGCCGATTTTTTGATAAACATCGGAACAAGGTAACTTTATTGTTTTACAATAATTTATAACTTTATTTATTATTTGGGCAACACTAGAATACTTGTAACATTAGAAAGAGACAACAATAAGTCAGCACTTCTATTTGCTGTTATAAAGAAAGTCGTTGGAAAAAACAGTTCTTAACTGTATGTAAGCTATTAAAAATTAAAAAGGCCTCGCTCTTGTGAATGATCAACAGATCTATGCAACACCAAGTCACAACCAAAGTACGTAAATTTAAAATATAAGACTATTTCATCCGATTGTTAAAAGTAGAAAAGTTGAAAAAGATTAATGCTATGCTATGGTTTCTACAAATTGTATACAAAATCACAAGAACTACAAGTCACATTTGATAGGATTAGGCGCTGCCGTTATGACGGGCTCTAATAATGATATTCCAAATTTATCTGTTAGAAAATGTGTTTGGCACTCAGTTTCATTACGTGCATTAAATACTTGTCTTTAATTAAATTCCGAATTTAAAACTCTACTTAGAGATATTTACAATTACGTATCAAATAGTCCAGAAAGACTTTATTAATTTTAATAACATTCAAAAACACCTAAAAATAAAACCAAACAATTACTGCACCAAAGTCAAACCAGATGGCTGGCGCGTGAAGCAGTAGTTGTTTGAATACTAGATTTGTATGAGGCGTTGAACATTTACTTTTCATTTGCTGGTTATGTTGATCAAATCGATACAGCGAAAACAATGATAAAAAATTTAAACCAACCAAATAAAATATATATATCCTTTTTAAATATATTCTTGAGTGAGTCAAATGATGTACAAAACTTAAGCAGCCAAATGGAAAGGCTTCTAAGAACTGTACTAAGTAATTTAAAAAAATCGATGAAATTTATTTAGTGGAATTTTGGAAATTTGGTGAGGCGTATTTGGTCTCATTGGATAAAGAGTTAATATAAGAATCAGAACATAACAAAAACGAAATAAGCTAAATAAATAAAAAAGTGTATTAATTTTTATATAGAACTTACAATTCAAATATTAAAAAGATTTTGATTTTGAATATAAATCTTAATATAAATTATGTTTATTTTAAATAAAATTATGTTTTATTGTATCCAAAATGTGTTTTTTAACTTTTTAATTATTTGCCGATTTTTTAAAATTAAAGAGCCGATAAAGCCGATTTTTGTGTGCAAAAGTGCCGAAATTCCCTGGCACCCCTGCTGGCAGCACTTAATTATATCAAAGCTCCCATTTTTTTATATCGACACCTCAGAATTGTTTTGGTCCAATAGCCACATAAAAAATTAGTTAGGTATGGAATATATACTTGAATATACTATTTCTGACTTAAGTTAGTTTAATATTGTTTTGCCCCTAAAAGCAATGATTAGACTATAAGGCAATATCGTACAAGAAAACATGATAATAAACAAAATTATTATTTTGCCTTATTACATACATAAAATTTAAGTTAGAACTGCAAATACCCTTATTTTATTTGGAATGGTTATTTTATGTGGAACATCGTTTCTTTAAGAAAAAGTTTGATTTATGTATATGTTTTGACAATAAGTGCAAAAAAGAAAACATAAGAGAAGGACTGCAAAATTTTGTGATTTAAGAAAATGTAAGTTAAAAATTTTTTTACGTGTTTAGTAATTTTATGTTTTAGTATTATGTATTTTTATGTTTCTTGAAGTATGTACTCGTTCATATGTATGTACAATTATAAAATGTATTAAGCAATAAAGTATAATAGTAAGTCTCTTGACTTTATGCATTTTTTAATAAAGTAATAAATAAAAATAAATGGAAGTTGCTACAAACACTGCACTTTCTCCTCCAAATAACATTAACATTTCATTTTAGTCATAATTTTAGAAAGGAAAAAAATTTAAACTTTATATGGATGTGAACAGAGCTAAATTAAAAAAAAATTGATAAGAAGCACAAAACAATAATTTTTATCATATCCAAACGTATAAAAACGTTCTTATTCGTAAAAAATATGTCTAGAAATTTATTTTATATAAAAAAGATTGATCGGTTATATTTTGAGAAATTCTAATGTTAGTATTTTTGTCGTTTCTTGCTTTTTAAACATCCCTGAAGTGACGATATTATTAATATAATGGCCACACCTTTGGTTTGTAATTTTTTTCTGGCAACTATAGTTATGCGAATAAAAAAGTTTGTGTCTGGCAGCCTACATTAAGAAAAAGAGTTATCACTCATTTTGCTTCTCAATATAAAGAGAGAGAAAGAGAGCAATTCTCTCTTCATATTGAGTCAAAATTTTAGTTTGTTACATTTAGTTTGTTATCTTCTCGCCCGCTGAGTTCATTACGTTTTTTATTCCCTTCATTTTTCTTCTTCTTCTTCTTTTCTACATAAATAAATATTTTTCACTTTCAAGGCGAAATCTATGTAAAGTCATTTGAAACTAAAGATATATGGAAACACACAAGCAGATTTGGGAGTTTTGATTCAGTATCAAATTATAGTAAATCAGTCTTAATAAAATACATTATAACTTGAAACTTAACTGTTTAAGAACTATCAATTGTTAATTTTCCATTTATACAAGTATTTAGAAGCAATAGTATAGAAATTTAATAAGTTTTCTCATAGCATATTTCTTTTAATTATTTGTATTACAGTCGACTGAAATAAATAATTTATTTATTTGTTTAATTTTCTTTCCTATAAAACAAGATTTACTTTTATAGGTATAGTGCAGTAAGTTTGAATATTGAAAATTTACAATATATTTATGTTTTATTACAAAGTTAAGGCCCAACTATAATGTGCATAAGCTAGCTTTAGCTTATGTCAAAAATTCAACGAAAAGCCTGTCAAATGCTTAGGTAACTTATCAAAGAAATGTATGTGGCTACAATGTACATATATAAATTTAGTAACTTATTTGCCACAGTTGCACATTTATGTTTATTTCGTACCTTTGTCAAAAATAATTTCTATATAAATCAACAAAATTTTAAAACTAAAATGCTTTAAAGAAAATATTTTATATATTTAATAACATTCACAAACACTTTTACATATTTTGGTTTATGTTCTAAGAAACTGTAAAGAAAAAAATGATTACAAATTATTTTCTGTTTTGTGTTTGTGGCCAACCGTACTAAAAAAGGCAACGATGTTCATCGTTTATATGGTATACATATGTGTGTATAAATACAAATTTAATTTAAATATATTATAATTGTAAAAAATTGGCCATAAAGAAATATGTTGGTTTTTTCTACATTTTTCATTGAATTTCAATTCAATTTTTATTGTCTTCAAAATATTTACAAATTTGTTTATAATTACAATATATACATTTGGAAAGTGTTTAAGGATATTTCCTTTTTCAGCTTAAATAAAAAATTTTGTTTAGTAATATAATTTATTTTTAATTTAGTGTAATATAAAAAGTGGGGGCAAAAATGTCTAAGAAAAACCTTTGTGATTTTTTTTTTTTATGATAAAACTTAACTAAACTTACTTACTAATTTTTAAGTAGGGGATAACCGAACGATGTGCGTGTATGCTGAATTTGAACATTTAACATTAAAATTTTCAAATAATCTTTTTATATTGACTAAAACTAAATCAGCAGCCGCGATTTGATGGAGTCTGGTCGTGGAATAATACCTAGGAAGATTGTATATTAGCTTTAATATTTTATTTTGAAGAGTTTGAAGTCTTTTTAAATGACAATTTGCACTTTCTGCCCAAACAGGAGCTGCATAAAAAATGACAGCAGCAAATATTTGTTTATATATTAACATTTTGTTTTTAATATTTAACGCCGATCTTCTATTTATAAAGGGGTATAGTGTTCTAATAAGTATATTGCATTTATTTACAATGTAAGATGTGTGTTCCTTGTATGTTAATTTCGAATCTAGGACTACTCCTAAATATTTTACCTTTTTCTCCCATTTGATCTCGAAATTATTAATAGAGATACTATTTTGAGGTATAAAACATTCTTTTCTCTTCCTCGTAAAGTAAATCGCTTGACTTTTATCCCAGTTTAGTGATATTTTCCATTTAGCAAAATATTTGAATACTTTTTTAAGATTCAGTTGGAGGTTTAAAATTATTTCTGAGGATAAGGTACCAGAGCACAATAACGCTGTATCATCTGCAAATATGGACATTACACAGTGATCTACAATTGGAATGTCTGCTGTATATATATTATACAAAATTGGAGATAAACAGGATCCCTGGGGGCAGCCTGCACTTAAAAGAAAAGGGTTAGATGATTTCAAACCAATATGAACTCTAAAAGATCTGTTGGTTAAATAGCTTTGAATGATTTTCACAATACTTAACGGGAAATTAAAATGATGTAATTTGTAAATTAGACCGTCGTGCCAGACAGAGTCAAATGCCGCCTTTATGTCTAGCAGTACCATTCCAGTGGACTTTTTTTGAATGAAGTTTGATTTAACAACGTTTTTTATACGAACTAATGGGTGTAGAGTACTGTGCTCTTTTCTGAATCCGAATTGTTCGGAAGGTAATATATTGTTCGCGTCCATAAAATCTACAATTTTGCTTTTAATAATCTTTTCTAGAATTTTACTGATGGACGACAACAAACTAATAGGTCGGTATGAATGTGGAGAATTCAAAGGTTTATTAGGTTTTTTTATTGCAATGACTTTTGCTTTTTTAAATTCATCTGGGAAATAACCTAGTAGAAGACAATTATTAATAATTTTTGTCAAAAATTGTATACCTTTTCTAGGCAAGGCTTTCAGAACTCTATTATTAATGCCATCTGCACCTGGCGTCTTTCGTGGTTTAAGACTTCTAATGACATCAGAAACGTTGGCATACGTAATGGGTGTATGGTCTCCTGTTATTAAACTAGAATTTAACTCATTTACGTAGTCCCTCACTTGCGTTTCTGTGGCAAGGTCACTTGGGTTTGAGGAAAGTGTGTGGTTATCACAGAACGTACGAGCCAATATTTCACATTTTTCTTCAGTCGAAGAGAAACGTGAATTATTATGATGCAGAATTGGAATATTCTTAGACTGCTTCCTTAAAATTTTTGTTAGGTTCCAAAAAGGAGAAGAGCCTTTGTCTAATGTAGACAACAATTTATTCCATGATGAATTTTTGAAGTCTTCAATTTTCCATTTTATTGCAGAATTCAATAATTTAAATTCATAATAATCAGGCACATTTCTGTAACGTAGCCAGTTTCTACGATAGTGGTTGCGCATTTTAATTAACTGTTTAATATTTCGAGGCAATTGCTTACTTGTATTTATTTTAACTTCTTGTGGCACACTGCATGAAATTGCATCCTTTAGGATACAAATAAAGTGATGAATCGCTGAGTCGATAGCCTCATTACTTAAATTTGCGTTATTAGCAGGAAGAGCAAGGTGATTTTGTACGTAATGGGAGAAAAGTTCATTGAATTTAAAACTAAAAAATTTAACAATTTAGGTCTTTATTATAATATTTCTTTATTAATGTATAAACCAAAGCACAATCAGCTGTTTCTGTACGGAAAGTGCGATCAGTTTCGTACCTTGCTTAAAGAAATGAAATTTAACGAAACTTGACGAAAAGTTATCTTATTCACATTATAGTTTACCACATATAATTTAATGTATTTGCACAGTTGTATAAGTTGACATAAGCTAGTTTATGCACATTATAGTTGGGCCTTTAGGCTTATACCTAAGTCAGTGAATAAAATATTTTTTCAGAGAATGAAAGTAAACTATTACAGCCAAAAGGTATGCTATGAAATAAAGATTAGGTTACATAAATTTCGTATGAGATGTATGCTTATCAGCAGTACTAAATATTTTGATAAATCGTGGACTGAGCATATTAACAGCCATATTCATAAAAAATAAAAAGCCATATTCAGTAAAAAAAAGTAAGTATATAATCATATTAAGATATAAAGTTTTCATATAAGAATTATTTGGCTTAAGTTCGTTATTAAATGTGATAAATTTAAAAAAAAAACAGTAAAATTTAGATACCAGCAGAATAAAAAAAGGACGTAAGTAGTTTTGTATTTAATTTATAGCGTGAAAATTTTTAAATACATTTCAAAGCTTTATTTAATGTACAAGAATCTCAATATCGTATTTGTTCAAAACCAAATATGGTTGACAATATGTACTTAAACTTGGAACTGTGGATATAGTTAATTTATATTAATAAGAAATTAAAAAGTATAAGGATATTCCCTTTTTTAAAAAATGTTATGTTTTTAAAGGAGTTAGTTGATTTGGCAATTGAAGTAATCATATAATTGTAAGAAAATATCTTAATATACATCTCTGTTAAAAAAAAAAACCCACGAAGACAAAAGTATAGGAGAGACATTTTGTCTGATCAGGAATGGAAATACTATTGAATACAAAATACAACTAAATTTAATGCGTGGGTTGCACACAGCGTTGCCGCTTTGGTCCAATCGGACCAAAATTGGTAGTTTTTCGTTTTTAAAAAACAGTTTGGTAGTTTGGTTGGTTTGTTGGATTTTTTTAAATTTTTGGTAGGTTTTCCTCCTGTAGCAAATTTTTAGCAATAGTAAATTTTTTACCTTAAAAACTCAGAGCATAAAATAAAAAAATGTAACTTTGAATTAAATAAACAATAACCGTGTTTTCAAAAACTGTTTTAGGTTTAATAAAAAACAAAATGGAAAAGTAAGTAAACTTTTTTAATTGAATATATGTACCTATTAATTACATAAATATTTACTAATATTGAATGTAAAGAAACAGTCAAAAAAATTTAGAACCGAATGGTTAAGCGAATTTGATTGGCTCCAGGAAAGGGATAGGTGTTCGTTCTGCATAATATGCTCTAAAACTGTTTTAAATCATAACATCCATCTTAAAAATCACTAAAAGACAAATTTCCATCTCAACAATTACGAAAAAAAAACCATGTGAGTATAACAGAGTTTATGTGCAAGAAATGCATTTAAAAATTTTTGGTAGGCTGTGAACGATTTTGGTAGGATTTTTAAAAATTATTGGTAGGAAGTCGATTTCTTGTGTGGCAACGCTGGTTGCACAGTTATTTACATGTAAGTTTTATAAACAAAATTTGGATAAAGACGTGTAAAAGATTTTATTAATATAAAATTGATAGCAATTTCCATATTAATTAATAAAAATTTATGGTTGAATTTATCATTTAATTAGTCAAATGCCTACGATATTTTGAAAAAAAAAAATAGCAAATTTTTATACTTTTAAATAATTTTTATGCTCTAGCTATTAAAAAAGAAGAAAGAAAAAAAAGATTTTTGTTTCTAGTTTACTTTTTTTTATTGTTTAATTTCTTTTGTTCAAATATTTTTTTGCAATAGATTTTTTTAAGTTAGTTTTGATTTCGTTGTTTTATTTGATAGGAGGTTATGTTAAGGAATTTTTACAAGGGAATTGGAGTTGACATTATTTTGGTACAGGTTACTTTAATAATTGTCGAAAATTGGTGAAAATTTTTGAGTATTACTTATTCGTGTTACTATTGCATTAATGTGTATGTATTTACTTTTACTATTTATCTACTTTATAAAATACAAGACGTAAGTTAGACTGAGTAACTAGCGGTACAAAAATTTAAATTAATATATTCTTTTTTTCATTTAACTGTATGAGTTTTTATAGATCTTCACTCGTAATACATGAATGATTAACAACCTGTCTCCCACTAGCTATTTAATCAAATAAACAAAATCAGCAGGCCTTATTTAAATATATATGAATGTATTTCTACCTAAAGAGACATAAAGTAAAATACTGTAGGCGTTGGTTTTTTTACAATCAAAGAAAAACTTGGCAACAGTACAGCAGCAGTAAAAAAATTACACACAAAAAGGATACTTGAGTTAAACAACAAACTCTCAAACCATATAGAAACATGTTAAAAATGATTAAAAAAAAAACAATTAACCCCCGCATTTACTTGAGTGGAAAATACAAAAAACAAAACTAACAACAGCTATGTTTGTGTATAAATTAAATTACAACAAATTGTAGAAAATTATCAGCTTACATTTCAAATTTTTTTTTAAATTGATGATGATGATCGTTATACTGGCAACTATAAATACCACTAATTGAAATTGAGTCATCCACATTGTCCATCATATATTGGTCTGCTACCGGAAATGACACCATATTTATTGCCAATTGAATTTTCAAATTTAAACAAAAGAAAACAACAGCGACAAAGTAAACTTTCTCTATAAAGCAAATTAATGCCACAATTGTGAGTGCATGAATAAAAAAATACAAACACACATTTGACTTTAATTATACACGAGTTTTTGTTTTTCATATTGCGCTTATTTAATTGAGGATTCTAAATACAATAAGTTCCGTATTTAACCTTAGTTAGCCTCTAGCAATTAGTTTCATTCAGTTTAATTGAAGACATACTACATACTCGTACATTTGATACCACTATTGATAGTAGTGACATCGATTACACTTAGAGAAAAAATTTTTGCAACTCAAAAAATGGATTATAAAAAATGCTTTTAAATATTAATTAATGCTACGAAATCTAATTAAAGGTTCTTATCTTTGATTTTAACAATAATTATTCAGCCCCATACTACGTCCTTTATTCCAATTGAAAATCGCAGTATAATAATTTATAATGTAAAAGAGGAATTATTTGAGCCAATTATATTGCAAAGAAAAGATCCGTTAGTATCTGAGTTACACTCTTTTCTTTATAATTTAAACTTTGTAATAACGAACCTAAGCCTAAGAAAATACACTTTTTTATATTAATAGGTTAGAATAAATTTTCCAGCATTAAAAGTGGAACAGAAAATTTAAACTTTAAATCCTACAATGCTTTCAGGCGTAGAAAATCAAACAATTTACTATTTAGATGTCAATACTAGATAAAGCTAAAATTCGATGCTTAAAAAAATACTTCGACTTTTTTACTTTTTACAATATTGTGACGAAAATAAAAGAGTTCGGTTGTGTTTCAGCTGAGAGAGAACAGAGCTAGTGAAATTATTACTTTTACCAAGAAAAGGTGTATGATGCCCTGGTCGAGACGTCAGGCTGTTTGCTAAACAGAAGTTCATGGCACAAATCTCACCAAAGCATTGATTGTAAAAAAGAAAATAACTTAGAAAATAGAAAGAAATTGTTGTATAGCAGTTGCATTAAATATTGCAAGAGCAGATGGAAAGCTTAAGCCAACTGTATAGTTACAAAATCGTGGTCCAAACCTTAATTTGTATTAGTAAACAAAGAAAGTAACAACGAGGTATGGCTGCCGTGACCGAATTGTTTAAAAGGCCCTGGTTGGAAAGCACGGAGATACAAGAGTTCAAGTCCCGACGATATAGCATACTGCAATTTATGATTAAAAAACAAGCTAAAATGTTGAGGAGTTCAGAGAAGCCTTTTTTAACGTAAAACTGCAATTAACAATTATGTTGTAACCATAATTTCCGACCATAGGGTAAAGGTCCTGCACCAGATATTACCCAAGTTACTAATTACAAATTATTATTAATAATTTTTATATTTAAAAAAAAATTATTAACAAGATTTGAAATTAAAATTATATTTTAAATATTACATTAGAAATTCCTTAATCAAAATGCATTTAATACTTTTCAATATTCTACAATATTTTGATCAGGTGTATTATTAAGTCTATATGCAACATTTTTTCTTTCCGTGTTTCGCATACAATTAAAAGTTTATAGAAAGATGTAAAGATAACAAGTAGAATTGTCGTGTGGTTTTCTGAAATCCTCATTAATATTAAATGTTGTTGTCTCAACAAAATAAAAATAAAATTCAAAGGGACTTCAAGAGTCGGTCATGTATTTTTTCCAAAAATTAACAAAGAAAACTTTCTCTTTAAAAGTCTTAGAATACTAAGAAAATTTTTATTTAATATAACGATAAATTAATATGTTTATGATATAGTATGTGAATTTATTTGGTTTGCTAAATTTTATTATTATACTCGTGTTGTTATAAATTTAATACAATTTCATGCTTCATTTCGTTTTACACACACGTTTTTCACCTGACTGATGTAAATAAAAAAAAATGGTAAAAAATTCAATGAATTTATTAAAATTATTGGATTTATATTAAAATTTTCATCTTATTAATTTAGACGCTAGATAGACATCTGCGAAAAATTTGTAAATATTTCGAGGTGTTGAAAAACTGGCGATATGATTCATTTTTAATTTATTAGAAACGAAAAGTATTTCAATATCTTGTTTTTGATGCAAGCTGATTGCAAGTAATAATAAAAAAAATTAAATAAACAAAAATTTTCTTAATGCAAATAAAATATTAATTAATTATTAATATTACGAAATTAACGGAAAATAACAGTTTTTAGTAAGCAGAAAAAACAAACACTTGATCCCAACTTTTTAAGGCACATTCACACTATTATACAAGCCTTAAGACTTGCATAAGATTTTGTAAGAATGAAATCTAATGATAGTTTTTGTTTCTACACTACTCGTATTACACTTCAAGTAGAATGAAAATTCCCAGCAAGGGAAATCGTTTGAGCGTCTGTACGACCGTGTTGGTGTTGAAATCAAGTTTGCCTCGACAGAAAAAATAAATATGCCAATATATCAGAGATGCTATAGAAATCAGCTTGATCGGTCCTTCGAGACAGCATGCAAAACACCACGCCTACCTCTAATCTTTTTATATCATTTGGAACAATAAAGTAACTCTAATCTAAAAAATTAAAATATATGGGGCGATAGAAAATTAAAAAATAAAAAAACACAGTGAAAAAATTAGCGCACGCACATAATATCCTAATTACCGGGCTCTGAAATTTTCAAATTATTTAAAGTATCAATATGGATATCACTTTAAAGCTTTTAAAGAAATCTTTTAGGAAATACTAAAATTAAAAAAAAAAATGCTTAACCCATTAAAAGCCGATGGCATTTTTATGTAAAATTATATAAATTTATTTTGATTTTTTTTATAAGTCTCGGTCACCCCAATATTTGCTTTTTTGATTGGAGTTACTTCACTAAACTAGATTAACATAGATGGTGAAGGGTATATAAGATTCGGTTTAGCACTCTGACTTGTTTTTAATTAACTTTCAATTTTCTACTTTTTATATCATTTGATGATATTTTCCATTCTTCGCCTGTGATACGAAAGCATAGACTTTAAATTAATAAAGTAAATTAAGGGGTCATTAAGGAAGGAAGAACAATTTTTTTTTAAATTTTGCTTAATATTATACAAATATATTTGTTTAGAATTAATTGTCATAAAACAGTGGAAACGAAAAAAATATCCAAAGCAGTTTTGATTTTTGTTTGTGAATCAAAAATCAAAATGACCAGCGCAAATATTGATCTGGTTTTTATTGCTTTTTTAGCAATAATTTCAAACTAATAAACTTTATTACTTTTCTTTGAAATATGAAGGAAATAATTATTTAACTTCTTTTTTAATGCAGCAGACCTATCGTCTGTAACCCTGTAGCAAATGAATACATTGATCTTGATTAATTTTCTTTAATTATTTTTTTTCTTTTGTATTGTAACTTTAAGTATAAATGTTTACATTTATGAATTTGGATGATAACCTTGTTTAATTTACTTCAAAAAATTTGTAAAACTCCAGAAAACATATATACTCATAAAGACCGACAAAAGTCAAGTACAGAAATAAATAACAGGAAAAGAGTAGATTTCCGTATATTGCATAAAGTGAAAGATTGACAGACCAGCTAACTGAAATTCGAATACCATGGTATAATAAAAGACTAAAAAATAAGTTATTGTTATTTTTATACATATTCAATTTCCAGCGACATTCACATTCCATACAGTCATACATACCATACGTGTTCTATAAAATGTATACTTCCAGCGGAAGTTTGTAGGCGACTGTCGAAGGACTGAGGCAAATAAAGTGCTTAAAAACAATTAAACAGTCACAGGTGCTTGTTAGTTAATTTATTTTTAGAACTTTTGCGAATGTAACAAAATCACTAAATAATTCATGTCCTCAAGCCTTCTGTTCGAAATAATTTTAAAAGAATCTGATCATCCGATTTGTGGAAAATTCCATTGGAAATTTCTACTTGATGGAAATGAATTGTTATTTTGCCAGACAATGTTTAGAAAATGCTTTTAAAATATCTTACTAAATTCTGACCATCAAAACCATTTTTATTAGGCTTCTAATAAAATCTCTAAAAATGGGTGCAGGCTTCCTGCAGAACTGGATACAATTTCGTTAAAATTTTATGTATATTTTAACCTTAAAATATGAGTTCTTAAATTGATAAAAAAAAACACCATAAAAATGTTTAATATTTTATGTCTGTGGAAACACGGAAAAACAAAAAACTTACTGCAGAATATTTTTACTTTCATTCATGTTTAGCTGATTCCACTCCTCATCTTTAAAACGACCATCATGAGTGTATTTTATGTTTAAGGTCGTAAAATTTTCATTTTTTCTTTTGTAAATTTTTTTATTTAATATAAAAAAACACTTAAAAAATCTAATTTTCTTAAAGGAACGACTAATAACTTTAGTAATATTTTTGTCATAAATAAAAATAAAAACCTAATTGGAATATGTAGGTGTCCAGAAGTTTGTATATAGTTTTTAGTTTCTGACGATGTTGGAATAGGTCCTATGACTATATTTTCTTTTTTTATCTGTTTATATACATAAATGCCAAAAACTTCCGTTTAACATAAAATATAAATTTACATACAAATATTGAAAAAGCCGCCAAATCGTGCCACCATTAAAATTTGCTTTTAATGTCGGTGTAGATGAGGTGGTGGGTTGTATATTTTCATTCACAAATTCATTTATATTTTTTATGTCCATCGATCCATTTAGCTGTGCATACTTGTTCATAGTATTACAACAACATTTTTTGCAATGCGTTTAAGCTTTGTAAGTCATGGCACAAAAGAAAAAAATTTGGCAACAACAAAAACGGTTGTTAATCGCACGCAATTCAGCATTTGTTTACACCTAAATAAATATTAAAAGTACACATGAAGAAATTAAGGTACATACACATTGAGAAATATATGAAGAAGGCACTTCATTAAAAACTAGCAGTGCCCGCGACTTCGTTTGAGTATCATTTATAATTTTTTTTTTTAAATTAAAATTTAGACAAATGTGTTTTCAAATGTTTTCTCAGAGTTCTGTAGACAGTGTTAAAAATTTTCCCACGACTTCGCTTGCGTGCCATTTCTAATTTTCTTAAAACTCAAATTTAGAAAATGTGTTTTCAAATATTTTTTGCAGAGTTCTGTAGACAATGTTAAAAATTTTCCATCTAAAAAAATAAAATGTTCTTACAACTATTTTAGTACCATTATACCGATAAGATTGGGTGCTTTAACAGTTGTATCTCTATTTTGTCTAAGAAATGACCTTTATTTACGAAAATAAAGTAATATTCATTTGAACCAAGGTTCTAAGGAAACTTATCACAAAATTTTTTTCAAATCCATCCAGCAGTTTTTACGTGTTTTTAGACAGACAAAATTTAAAAATTAGGTGTTTTGTATTCCATGTCGATTACACGCAAAGAAAAGGTATGGTTGTGATATAGTCACAACAACCATAATATGTTCTTTGTAACATTGTAAAGTTGCAGACAACTAATTATAGTTGTTTCCAGCAATACTTCAGTCACGATAAACACGTTTTTGTTAATATTTAACCATTATGTGGTTACTGTGCACAAAAAATACAACGTGGTTGGTTATACGTAAAAAAATTTGAACTACGACCAAAGTTTTATAACTTATTAATATATAATATTAATAATAATATTATATATTTAACCATAATATAGTTTAATTAATAAGATTATAATTAAAAGCAAACAAACTAATCTGTGCGTTTAAAAATATTTTGTTCTAGGTCTTGACAGAATGCTTTTCTATCAGTTTTTTTTGTAAGCTTAATGTTGAAATTGTTTTGGTTAGAAAAAGTAAAAAAAAAAAATAAAAATTTATATACAAAATAAACATTAAAAAATAAATTACAAAATATGAAAAAAAACAAATATTTATATATAATACGCAAAGAATTGTTTTTGTAATAAGTCAATAATAATTGTAATAATTTACTTATATAACATGACATTTTTAACCCTATTATGATGTTTTCATTTAGCCATTTAATGTTTATTTTTTAACATAATTATTTTTCGATTTTACCATGTTATTGTTATGCTAGACAACAATACGGTTGCCAGACCAGCTTTATTATTATTAAATGTAACAAAACTATGTTTTGTTAACAATCATATAATACAACCATAATATGTTGCTCTTAGTTTATAGTTACCTCAACCATGTTTTTCTTTGCGTGCACTATCTACAACAACAACAAAATTTTCAAAAAATATTTCATGTAAAGAAATTACCCTGTTACTATTTTATTATGTATATAGATAATATTCTCAGAGAAGTTTCTCCGTGCCATGATTTTTTTCTTCCAAACTTTATTTTTTTGCCTATTTTCCTTTTTCGTTTCTATAAAACGTGGCATTCTCAAATCACTTAAATTCATTACTTTGCATTAGAAAACACTGTTGCGGCGTCAAACAATGTTATACTTTTTAGCGTGTATTTTTTTTCAAGCGGATGAGTGAATGAATAGTTGGTTGTTGAAAGAGTAAATATTTATGAATAAAAATGGACAGCTTGAACTGAATACACAAACAAAATCACATACACTTACCCACTCAAACGCACGCACTTATTGATTTTTTTTCTGTATGTAAGTCAGTGTTTAGTTTGCAGCCAACTCACTTTTCTTTAATTTGAGACTCGCATGTAAATAAGAATATGTAGGCATGCAAAATTTTACGCTAAACAATTTTTAGCCCGGTCACTTATAAAAGTAAAATATAACACAAACAACTTTAGAAAAAAAAACAGACTCTTCAGATCATTTAAAGAATTTAATCCAGAATGCTGACAGGAAACAGGGCATAGAACAAATTAAAAGAATATTTAATTGCATTTCCGCTTAATGTTATTTAGTTAAACCTTAATGTTTGCGGACCTTAAAATCATTTTATAATAAGACAGTGTTTCCGCACTGGGAATGGTTTTAAAAAATGTTATATTGAATTCAAAATTAAAGACATAAAGATTTCTTTTGACAACATAAAAAGCATTGCTTTAAGAATATATTCGCTTTAGAACATGTTTTAAAATAATTCATTCTGGAACCACTCCAAATAGCAAATGTGAAGGAAGCTAGTGTTGCCACCATTAAAGGGAATTGCAGTTTTCAATAGCTTTCCAAGAGTGACTTAAAAAGTGTTGAAGGAAAAGAGCTTCATTACTTCTAGGTCGTACTGAAGAGGCGCAATCTGGTTTCCAAAAACAATGCAGAACAACAAATAGAGTTTGGTGCAAAAAAATTAACGCAGAAGCAATATTTTTTTGTAGAGGCGAAGTCTGCAAAAAATTCATAAACACAATTTTCCGAATTTATTATATTTTCTTAATAAAGTCCCTTCTTTATCTATTAATTCTAAAAAATCTTTGTAGTCCTCCGAATGGTAAGATTTCGAAATCCGCTGAATCTCTCTTCTTAAATTTTGAAGTTGCAAAAAGGCGTTCAGAAAAAGGTAGGTACGAAAACAAGCTGAAATTAAAAATTGTGTATTCTTATTATCAAACTGTACAAGTGTAAACCTTACAAAAATATTATGAGAAGAAATACCTTTTCTTGAACCTTTTAAAAAGATTTCGTGGCTCACACGTATAAAAACAAGTTACTGCGTCCGTCACAAGCTTGCATTTATACTACATTGAGTGCCGATTGCTTTTTCATAATCTTTTTTTTTATGAAATTTTAAAGTGAGTGGTCACTTATACAGCTTACATTGGCGATCCATCATTTGTGGATGCAGAGCCTTTATATCTTACTTGTAGGGTGAGTAGGGTGAAAAAACCTTCATATAAAAATTATTTATAAAGAACTGATACTTGAATTGATTGAGATTTTGAGATTTTTTCTAAAGACTTATTTTAGTTCATTTAATGAAAAAATATCTGTTGACATTTAATGAACTATAAATAGCTTAATGTTTTGACGATTTAATTCTTTGCAAACTCTTACCTCCCTACACTAACTAACCAAGTGACATACAAAACAAAAATATAGATACAAAAAACAATTTTTAAGTAAGTGATGAATGAAATCTTGTCACAAGTGTAATGCCCACAAGTCTTTTGGAATCGATTTTGTTTTACTTTTATTTGTATTTTTTTAACAGTTTTAATATGGAATTTACATAAACAAATTTGTGTGGGCATTTCATCAACGTGTTATGAACTCATTTAAAAATCATTAAAAAACGCACACACACAAATTGCTTACGTTAATAATAAATCTATATTTGTCATAAATTTCTGATTAAATTTAAATAATATCTACAAAAATATAATTAAATTTATATTCTATTATGATGCTGAAAACAAATTTAATTACACCCTCTTCTTAAAGCATAAACTGATAACAAAATGCCTTGTTTGTGTGAAGAAAGACAATAACAAACAAATGGGATGCCATATGCCGGTATGAACTTGAACCGTTAGGTATTTGCAAAGTTTATTTATAGTTTATTACAAGATAAGGTCATATAAGATTATTTTTAAACAAACCTGAATACTTATTACCCTTGAACGTATGTAAATGTTTTTACTTATTTTTACTTTATCAAGCAGGTGCTTGTTCTTGTTTTCCTTACTAGATTTTTATAATTAGAAAGAAATTCCTAAAAATTCATAAAGTGCAAGCAACTATGAATTGCATTAATAAATTTTTTATTTAATATTGTGTTCACCCAAATTTTTTTCAGTGTATAAAAAGCTGCAAGATTTAACAAGCAAAAGTAACTGAAATCGAAACCCGGTACTTTTAAGAATATAATTTTAATCAGAATGAATTAAAAAGAACTCTAAGAGAAATGCAAATACAAACTTACAAATACATATGTATATTAATTCAAGCTTGTAAAATCTTGAAAAATACAAAAAATGCAGGACTATGACTGTCTGAAGGTCTGAACGATATCGGGCTTAATACTATCTGAAAGGTTTTACTAGGCTTTGAGGGAGCATGTTTTACAATGCTTTTGTGCATATTCACATTTCGGCGCAAGATTAAAGAGTAATATAAAAAGTGGCTTTTGAAATGAATTTTACGTGCACGGCATACACAGCGGTTGGGATCCTGTTAAAGATAAGAAACTTAAATAATAAAACCGAAACGAAGGTTTCTACAATTATATTTCTTCCTAAACTAATAATTCAATAAAAAATTTTATACATGTTGTCGAAAATTTTGTTACATTTACATTATTAAAAAATTGCCCATTAACACAAAACTGTTAGTCTTTAAAAATTTCTACATAATTTCTTTTGCGTTTTGCTTCGGAAAATAAAAAATAAATATAGTTTAAAAAAGAAACAACTTGCTTAACTTAGATCAACAACAAAAAATAAAAATTTATAAATTTATAATAAAACCCATATTTTAGGCAGTTCTAAGCGACAAGTATAAGGGTATGGAGAATGAAATCAGTTTGATTACTGTAAACCAGGCCAAGCAAAATTAATAGTCCACGCGGGCAGTAAAAGCAGCTTTTAAAAGCTAAAATCGAAAACTCTTTTCCAATCCCACTTCCATTCTCTTGTTTAATTTTAATGCCTCAATATTAAATTGGTACTCAAAATATTTTGACGTATTGGTAGGTGTAAAAACAACCAATATGATTATAGAAAAAACAAGCTACTTATTATTTTTAAAAGTCATAAAAACTAAAACGTTCATCAATAGTCAGCAGAAATGTTTACCTTAAATAAATTTTATTAAGATGAGATTGCAAGCAACCAAATAACAATATCTCAAGGGACATCCAATCATAATTTTACCATTTTTTTGGGTGGGGTAAAGTGTGGTCAATAATAAAAAATGCAACTGACTGGTTAAAACAACTGGAGCATTACAAAACAAAAAACAGGCGCTTCATAAATGAAAAATATTTTTAAAGTAAATTAGTTTTGATTGCAACAGTGTTTAAGCTTTGTAAAAAATCTGGTTGGAATATCGATTTGAATTGGCTATCAATTAGAGATAGAGCTGTGTCGATCGTGAACGAAAGGGTTAAATTGACAGAATCAATCAAATGAACGGAATCATACGATCACTGAACTAAGGTCTTTTCGTTCAATAGTGTACGGGTTAAATTGAACGGATGATTTAAGTAAACAGAATGAGCGAGATATTTAACCGGCTCCTTTCGTTTAATAGAAACTCTTTGTGCTTTCTTTTTCTTGTTAAATATCTATTTTTTGTTTTTTTTTTATTTTCGATCTTCATAATAAAAAACCTTCCAAGGGTTTCACCTCAGTATCAAAACCACATTTTGATGAAAAGACAAGAAAATCACATACAAAAAAGATTGTTGTTCAAATTCGTTCAGTCGTTCCAATTGATCGGTTAAACGAATGGTTCAGTCTTTGATAAATGACCGAAAAGGACTGGTCACTAAAACGAACGACCGGGTACATGTCGAATTGGCGATAACAAAGCAACTGCCATTCAAATGACAAAGTTGCTAAAAATCTGGGAATTAGGATTCGACATCTTGGGCAAGAATTGCAAATTTTGAATAGACGTATTGAACGATTTACAGATTTGTTAATCTTCTTATTTATCGCGGATTTTTCAGATCTTTGAAAAGGTGGTCTGCCAAGCGTTATTGCTGCTGGTGTTCAATATCGTACCACATGATAACCCAGTTGTTTTTTGATATCAATTAAAACAACATGTGGTGTGAAAACCCATATCCATACATACTTATGTACATGTATGCCGATGACATAAGAAAACAAAAGCAAGTTTTAGTGGTTTTTTAATTCATAAAATTCTTAAAATGCGAGAAGTTTATTAGAGAGTCTCAAGTCAACGAATCTAGCAATACCCTTAACACACATTCGATTATAAAAAAATTCCAAGTTATATTCGTCAGAGGCAAATTTCTAGAGTGCCGTGACTTGTAACTGTATTACTTGCTTACAACTTTCTCAAAGCAGATCTACATTACTCAAATCTATTAAAAATTTTTGCAAATAAGAAAAGAAATAACAAAACCTTGCAAAACATTTTCTCTTTGATAATGATAAATTTAAAACACAGAGAGGTATGGACTTAAGTTTATAAACGAAAAATGTTTCCTTAATTATTTTTCAGGCAATTTATGATTCTTAATTTTGTTTTGGTTCATTTTGAAAAGTTCTTATAATTAATTTCATATAAAAACGATTATAAGGAGTGCCACCGAGCATTTGAATTCGATATACTGTTACAAAAACCAAAAAAAAAATAAAAATAACTTTTTAACTCATTTAAAAAAATAAATTTGAAGCGAATTTACAAGTTAACAAAAGTATAAAGTCTGTCAGCGGCTTCAGATTTTTATTAATGTCACTGTTTGTCTTCCAGCTAAACGGACGTTTTGTTAGTTTGTTCAATTTAAGTGGGTTTCAACTTGTGCCCATTGATGTATAAATAAGTATTTATGTGAATGGTAGAGTGTGAGTATACAGAAATATTTTACTGCGTGGGTTTTTCATTCATGAATTTAAGTTTACTTGCTTTTGGCCAATATGTATGCACATTATATACTTGTTAACACGTTTGCTTATAAAAAGTATATAATACTCACACATGCAAGTAAATTTGCTATAAGATTTTTACTCCAAAACTCTTTGTACAATACATATGTATATAAATAAACTAATGTATGAAACAAATTTGCAAATGTGAATGTACATAATAACTTTACCCTGGGTCTCCTTTACCTTCTACTAAATGTTTGTTGGTTTTAAATCTCCTCTAACACCAACAAAACACTCATACACATGTACCAACTTTTGTAGAATTTAAAGCAAGGATACAAGTATTGCGCAGACGCCATTTTTTCCGTTTGATGAAAACTTGGCACATACCAATATATATGTTGTATGTTTGTGTGCAAAAGTGTGCGGGTATATATTTTTGGGGTGAACATTTTTATTGCTTATTTTGTAGACTTTAAGAAACACGCGCTTGTATTTGTTTTTGATATCCTTGAAATAAGTTCACCTTGTTTATGGGTTGTTATTACTGATTCTTCCTTGTTTTTTATTTTTCTGTTGAAACTGCTGCTGAGGTCGCTATTTTAGTATTGTTTTTTTTTTTTTTTTGATTTTTCTTACAGTACTCTTTTGCCTTTGAAGTATCAGGGTCATGGATTTATAAAAAAATTTAAGTTCGTTTTTTGGTCTCCAAATCCGAGAAATTCCAAAAAAGTTCCGTTACTTTCTAACAAAGAGAGTAGTCCAACAAAGTACATATGTATAATATATGTATAAATAAACATAACTACATATACATTAGTATGTATGTATTTTAAACTTAATTGTGAAATAGGTATCAATTGATACATCAGAATTTGTTACTAGAAAACAGGACACATATACTTTTTTAGAAATTGCATAACTATCCAAGAACACTTATTACCTTCAGATAGGTATTTCGTGAATGGCCATTAAAATTCTAGCAAAATAAAATAAGAAAATAATAAATTTTTCCTAAAGAGAAAACCGAGAAAACTTAACCAATATTATTAATGTCGAAATTAATATAAATGTCTAAGTCTCCCCTAGTGTTATCAACCACGATTTAAATTAATTGTCAAATAGGAAAAAGCTATGCATCAGTCGTTCTGTAGTTTAAATTTTGTAAATAAAATGTTTAAGTAATATTTGTAAACTCGATTATTAAATGTTGTTATTTATACTAGTTTGCAATTTATGTAATGTTAAAAACTAAAATATATTAATGTACAAGCAACTTTATTTAAATTTTTATGAATCTTATTTAAAATAATAATTTAAAAGAATAAAGTTTGATTTCTGAAATGTATAAAAAAATATTGATACAAAAATTTTATAAATAATATAACGTCATTGAATTTTCGAATTTGCCTTAAAATTAAGTTATTTAATAATCTTGAATACGATTTATTCTAAAACATAATTTTTTGCCTTTAAGATATTATGTTAAAATTTAAGGTGCTGAAAATGAAAGCGTAATTAAAAAAACTGACACCGTTCTCTTTTTTTAAGCAACATGGAAAAATCATACACAAATTTTAATTTAAGCGAGTAACGGTAACAAAATTAGAAGTGAATATCTTTAATATAATAAAAAAAAAATGTCAATGCAGATGTCAAACAGAAACATTGCTTTACCAAATTTCAATACTAAATCCTTTTACGGCATTTAAACGGCATTAACTTGCATTTCTAGAAAACAAATATTAGATTTACTTGTATCAAAGGTTTGTTTAAAAACAGATATAGGCCCTTTTAAGATATTATTATTTTATTTTTAATGATACGTAATATATGTTTGTATATCATTTGCAATTCTAATGTTCCTTAAAACACAATTGTATGTATTGTAGCGATTTTTAATAGATATATTTATAATTCTTAAGCATAACCGCTATATTGGCAACAACTCAGAGGCAGAGAGAGTGTGAGAGAGAACTCTTTACACGTATTGTGTACAATTATGTAAAAAGGTTTTAAATTTTGGTATACTTAACTCAACAGAATATTTGAATGAATCGGCACAAATACTGATGCATAAAAGAAAAATATCAATGAACTTATAGAAAACGAGAGATTACACAAAACAAATTAGAAGAACATCAACATGAGTAAGGGGCTGCCAGATAACTTTATTTTGCTTTAGAAATTTATAGAACAAATTTGTTAATATAAAAAAAGTAGATTTATTCTATTCAGTTTTTTTTCTTTTTGCCACAAGAAATTATTTTCAACACATAATATTTTCTTTTTGTAACTATTTTGCCTACATATGTATTTCATTTAGAAACCTGGTGAAACATCGTTATGTAAGTCAGATGAGTTAGTACTCTTCTTTTTATTTTTGATGCTATGGATGTATTTTGAAATTTTATTACATCTACTGGTTGTTGTGCTCAAGAGTTTATTATGGACGGCCTTAGCCTACTCTTCAAAGTAATATCTTTTGGTCAAAAAAAGATTATTCTAAATAGTCTTGCTAACATCAACACTAATATGTATTTAAAATGTTGTAAAAATTTTTAAATCTGTTCTAATGTTACGTTAATAGTAAAGCAATTATTGGTATATTGTTTTTGCAGAATAACTTGCTAATTTGTTAAAAACGAAGTTGAAGATTAAAACAGCATCGTACAAAATAACCATCCATTTCATTTATTTGTGATTAATAAATGAGTTACATTGATTTACACATCTACACAAAACAAGTATTCGATTGTTGGTTGTTAACTTTTATAGAACTTAAAAATAGGTAATTTTTGAAGAATATCTTTCAAGGATCTTAATATGTTTTGAAAAAATTGGTTTGATCCCAAGTCTGGCAGCTCCAAAAGGGAGACAATTAAAAAGAGCACACATAAAAAGAGACGTTTTATTTTGAATTTGTATCTCAAAAAATAAAAAAAATTAAATGTAAAAAATTAAACTCTACACATATTGAATGAAGAACAAAAACTGTGGAGAGAATTTTTACTGAATAAAACAAACGCACCCACACACGCACACATATATAGGTATATATCTCTTTTTCACATTCAAAGTATTCATAGATGAGAGTAGTAAAATGTAGCAAGAGAATAACAAGTATTAATGTTTTTTTTTTTCGTTGTTGTTTTTGGTAAGGGTTTTTGAGGTTCAACTAAAAGGAAAATTATTTTACATACCTGCTTAAGTAACGTATTATTTTTTTTTCTTAAATATTTCAAGAAGCACAATGGCAACAATAACACAACTACACACTGTACGCTCTTAATACTCTACACTGATTTAAAAAAGCAGGAAAACAAACTTGAGTACCAACATACGTCCACAGAATGTTTGACTGTTTAAAAATTATTGGATTAAAATCACTTTACTCGTGGCTGTAGTCGGTAATGGTTTGTTTTTCTTCTGTTGCTGTCAAAAACGTATGGTAACGCTCTGGTGGTGTGCCTTGGAATTAAAAAGAAAAATACAAAAATTATTTATACAAGTTAAAGCCAACAAAAATCTTTAATTATTAATAAATAAACCTGTGTTTAATTACGTAAACAAAGCTTTACAATAATTGATACAATAAATACTGTGTTTTTATAAGAAATAATTTAAAGAAAAAATCTCCAAAACAAAAAATTGTTTAGTACTGCACCAACTACTACAACAAAATACATACACATAAATAACAAAATTGAAAAGAAAAAATTTAAAGAACCTGTAAGAAAAATGTGTTAATAAATTTTACTTATAAAATTGTTAAATAAACAAAATAAATTATTTATTTCAAATTTTAAATTATTACAAATTTAAAAAAATAACAAATAGCCATGAGTAATGTCAAGTTGAGACACATAAAACTAAAGAATATTAAGTAAGCAACAAAAGGTAAAAAAATAAATATTAAGCGCAAAGAAGCAATGAATGCGCTAAACCCAACAAAAACTATACAAAAAATGTTTATTGTCGTCATTTGCCTTTATTCTCTTAACAGATAATTTTATTTTGTTTAGAAATTAGAAAATGACAAACAGTTGATGAATTTCATAAGATAACAATATGTGCTAAAATAAATTTAAATCTCATTCAACAATAATAACAAAAACAGGATCATTAACCATTTTACACTCGAAAAAAAAACAAGCAATTGCAATAAAAAAATATATAATATATTATATTAAAAAAAAATCCTACAAAACAAAATGCCTGAAACGGAATATGAATTTATTAGCAAAGAATGGTTGCAATCGGAATTGCGTACCGTTTCCGGTTCCTCTTCGTTGCGCGATGCCAAAGATTTAATCGTTTTAGATTGTCGCAGCTCAATCGAATTTAGCGAGTGCCATATACGATCAGCTGTTAACTTTTCCATACCCAGCATAATGCTGAGACGTCTAGCCGCTGGAAAAATTGATCTATTATCCACTATCAAGTCGCCCGATCTTAAAGAACGCATACAAAATGGCTACAAAGTTAGTTTATTTGTACTGTACAATGAAGTGGGTGCTGGAGGTTGTGGTGGCGTACAAGCCACAAACGGCAGTAATGATTCAACCGGTATTTCTAACCTTTTGCTGTCCTCACAGCAAACATCTTCCATGGACGTAGTGGGTGGACTTAATGTCGGCTCTGCTCTGGGCACTTCTGATTCTACCATCAATATTTTGCATAAACGTTTAAAACAAGATGGTTGCCGCGTAGTCGCCTTGCAAGGTAAGTTTTTCAAAACATACTATTTATTTCAAATAACATAAATTAGGACAGTCACACATAACCGTAAATTATCTGTTAAAAGTTAAAATTAGGGTTATTGACTTCTTATCATGATACAAATTGCTTGAAAAAATCATTAAAAAAAAAAATTTAGGCAAATTATAAGTTTTATGATCTTTATTGTTTATTTTAAATATGTATTTTAAAAAAACTTTCAAACTAAAGAAATTCAAAAAAATATATATACATAGTTTTTGTTACGTAAAATTAAAAGTGAATGTAAAAAGACAAACTATAAAAGTCCGCATACATTTGTAAAATAAATTTTCTTTCTAAAAAGATTTTTAGAAATTAAAATAAATAAACAAAAGCCAAAATAATTTCAATTCGTTTATAATATTCATAGTTCAAATCCTTATTTAATAAATATCGAACTAAAAACTGTTTAAGACCAAAACATTCAATCTTAAATATGTATTTTTCTGACTCAGTAGATAGTATTACTCTGAATAAATAGTCAGCGGTCTTTTAGAAGGGCGCAAGGACTTTGTGTTCTCTGTGTTTTCTAGAACAGCACTTTCTTACAAGCAAAGTTTATAAACCAAAACTGTATAATGCCCATTAATAAATTATCGTGCCCAGTAATCGATCTGTAATAATAAATAAAAATTAAATAAATTTGTCACAACAACTATTTGACATTATTTCATTACAAGGCATCATTTAACGAAAAAAATAGGTACCTATTATTTAATTTTCTCTTTGAGTTGTTTTGTAATACCTACTACCTTTAAATATTTAATTGTAAAACAAAACTTTGAAAGAATCCTTTAAAAGCAAAAAAAAAAAAAAAACTATAATATTTAATCTACCTCATCTTCTTCAAGGTAATGTACGGTGGTTTTTAACAAGCTAGAAATAAATTATAAAAAACAAATTTGACCCATAATTTAAAATTGTTATTCATATTTACCCGTAATTAATCAGCAGCTACCTTTAACAACCACAAGTGCTACAAGTGTAACCCGGTTGAAATCCTGAGAATAAAAAAGCAAAGAATACATTAATTCATAATGAACGAAGTTTAAGCCCCACTTAATTGGTAATTAATAATTAATTAGTTAAGCTCTTTTAAAATAAAACCCTTGCAAAACTTCAGCAATATTTTCATTCCATCAAACTTTCTAGAGTTGTAGTTATTCAATCAATTGTTGCTCTCATATGTTTAAGTTAAACCAAAACATTTTTGCATTATTTCTTATATGGCTATAAGAAATGTGTTTTCTTATTTCAGTTAAAAAGTTCACACTTAAGGTCAACTTAAAATGGCCCTTAAAACACTCAAACTCTATTTGCCCTGTACATATACATATACCTATTATCTCAGGCAATAATTAATGAATAAGTTTTTGTAGAACTATATACCCACCTTATCTTTTATTATTACAAAAATAAAGCAATTGTTTGTATTATATTTTTTTGTTGTTTTTTTTTTCAATTTGCAAAACAAGAACCAATATAGAATAAAATTTTACTTTATTATCAATGGAAATGGAATGGAAGTATTCATAATAAATATATTTATACGCTTTAGAAATTTATTTACTGCTAGAGATAAAAGTAAAAATAAACCAGACCTGGAAAACGAGAATTTTAAAATATAAATTTTTATTAACTAAAATATTAAAATTTTTAGATTAAACAGCGTTATCCTAAAAGTGACCTGTAACGTAAGTAAATACAATTTTATAATTTATAATTGAAATAATAGGACGGCCACAGCAAACACTGATTGCTGTTTTCAAATAAACATTGAACTTAGTGGCGTAATGAAAGAAAGGGACAGTTAAATTCTTTCTACAAATTCAGTTTTATCATAATAGACATAATGATCCACTTGTGTAAAAAATTCTTTGTGTGCTTTTGATCATAACTATTCATTTTGAATTATGTATTGGAATTTATTTTCCTTTAAAAGCTTTTCACGTTATGAAAACTTCAAATAAATGGCACTTAAATTAAAAGTAACACTCTGTGCAATAGCTAATCGGGCACTTTCCGCTTAACATGTGCTTGTAAGGACCAAAAGTTGTCTGACTGTCCTTTAGATATTGGTAAGTTATGAAAAATACCTAAATTACGTATTTGTCGATTTCTTTCTCATTCGTTTTTATTGAATTTGTCGTGCTGGTGATTGCTTGTGGGACAAAAATTAGAAAGCTAGTTAACTTGAGGTAAAATCTTGGCTGTAAATTTAGCTTACATGACCTAGAGAATTGCTTTACTAATTGCTCAAGATTTGCAGTTATTAAAAAATACCGAGTCCAACTATCAATAATCAAAAACTTTATATACTTTGAATTTATATATTTTTCTATAAAAGAATCTTAAAACAGTTACGTTTTATTCCTGCTGCATTTTGATTTGGTAAAAATAAAAATAAATCATCAATTGCACTGCAATTCCCAACCCTGCAGCATATTATGTTATTCCGTTAAATAATGCATTTACATCCGAAGTAACTAACGGTTTAGGAATCCCGACTGTACATAGTCAATATAATAACGACACTGTATACATATAAAACAAGGAAGCGTGCTGCAGATAGTAACCCTGATATCTCTCTATAAGACTCGTAAGAGTACAATTTACTGTCATTCATAACACAGTAAAATTTTTTTTCACATTTTTTGTTTATTCTGTTTCATTTGGCAGATAAAGTGGTAACCGATGTATTCGTTTTTCAGAATTCATTCATATTGTAATGATTAAAACAAAAAAAAAATAAATAAATAAAGAAATGAAGTGAAGTGAAAGCAAGATTGAAATGACACAAGAAAATAGCAAGAAATAAAACATCAATATTTTATTTAGTACAATAATAATAATAACCAGTCAGGAAATGTTATTTAGATGAAATTAATTATGTCAAGGTTTCATTTTAAAAATGTTCTAATGCATTACGAGTAGTTTAAAACAATATCAACAATTTTGTATTTTTTGTTTCTATACGAAATAATATTGTAGACTCAAAATCTGACAATGTGAAATACTTTTAGTTCCGAGCTAAATGGACATTAGGAATACAATTGTATAATATTTCTTAACTGAAATCTTTTGAACTGTATAAAAATTTCCAGACTATTAAAGAATAATCCAAATGCAAAAATTTGTATTTTCGTTTGAATGTTTGCTGTCCAATCTCTACTAAACGGGCAAGCCGATTAATTTGATATTTAACAAATATTACCAAATTAATTTCCTATAGAGTTTAAATATTTCTTAATTTCATTTTATTTAATTTTTCAATTTCTGGTTGAAATGTCTGTTTTGGATTATAAGCGATCTTTTTATTTTATGTTTTAAATGAATTTTAATTTTTGAAGGAAAATAGATGCGCTCGTGTTCATTTATCTTACCGGTTATGGTTTTTGAATTTTAATAGCAACTCTTTCGAAACTTTCTCAGATAGATTTGTGATATAAAATTTTCTGTAGCACTTCTTGGGCCTTTTCAAAATGATTTCAGCCTAATAAGGTTTAATCTATTTAGGCTCTATTTACTTTATAGAGGTGAAAAAGATTAATGCAGAAATTATGAACGAAATAACAACCAGCTGTGATGAAGCGTTTAAAAATACGGTATTACTTATATCAAGGTTTTTTCTACTATTGCAGCCATTTTTTACATTCTCCTCATCCTCATCCTCCTACTTCTATTTTCTAAGTTAACATTATTTTGTTCCCTAAACATAGAATAAACAAGTGAAATATTTAGTAAATATAAAAAAAGAGCGACCAAGTATTTAAATTAAAATCAACCAGATGCTATTAATTTACATGTCATTTCATTATATGAGCTATTTTTCATTTAATTTCTTATTTGTTTTAAACTGCAACAAAAAAGTTGTGCACTGTTTTTACGCATTTCACATATTAAAATAAAAAAAAAAAACACAAAAAAAGTTAAAAATTAAAGCATATTTGTATGCCAGACCAGACCAGAGCAGAACATTCAATGCATGCATGCCAACCAGTTTATTTTTTTTTTCCATATTTTGTTGTTGTTGTTTTTGTAATATTATTTTTTATATGTTCATAATGTGTTCCTTCTTTATTTATTTCTTTCTGGGACTACTTTAATTAATAAAATGCAACCACAATTTAAATTAAGATGATGTTGATGAAGATGATGACGATAATGAAGATGATGATGAGGATGATATTATTACTCATTCACATATTGCATTTGCATTCGCTGTATGAGTACATTTGTCAGTTTAGTGCAGTTTTTTGTGGTTCATTCGTTACGAGTTTGTCTGTTGATTTATCCGCCCGTCCGTCTGGCCGTCAACTTACTGCTGGGATATTGATAAAATAATAATAGAGTGCTGCTACAAATAGAATTTTATTACAATTATACGAATAACTTCCGTTCTGTAAATTGTTATTTTTTCTAATTTTTAAATTTATGAATTTATGCTCACTTAAGTAATATTAAATGCTTTAAATGGATTAAATTCCTTTTAATATTTTGTAAGATCAAATTTTTGTTTTTTTTTAACTAGCTTTTTTTACCCAGCGTTGTTTCGGTCCAATTTTAATTCCTTTCTAGCCACCGTATAATATATTACAGACTTGTTTGCCATAAGGCTTTATTCCGAACACGTAAGAAATCCATCAAATCGGCTTGGATCAGGAGATATCTATATTTCAAATATTTTTAGAATTTAATTTTGTAAGGATTGTTTAAGATTCATAAGATTGTGGGTTCGTCCTCTCTCCCACTCCCCGCTCCTATTTCCTTTTTTTTCAAAATAAACATAGAATATTCTAACCTTTACATTAATACCAAACAATGCTTAATATTTAATTGTAATCAGTCCACATGTGAATGCTCTTTTTTTACCCTCTTTTTCTCATCGAGGTCCTAAGTCTGCAAACAGATATAGATGAAGATCTATCTATGTTTTAAATTTCAATAAAATCAATTAGACCAGACTTTGTTAAAATTAATTTAGATGTATAAAAATGCCCGTCTCACCTCTTCTCTCCTTCTAGTCCGCTATTTGAAAATGTAAATATTTTTCATCTTTTAAACCTTCTCTCGATTTCCACAAATAATTCAGGATCTGTTTTTTAATTTATTATCCAAGCACAAGGTCTTTTATTTTTTATTTTTTCAATATTTCGCTACTCCCTTGTGTAGTATCATCAGGAAAAAGAAATATTTATATTATTTATTTATATATTTTTTCCTGATGATGCTACACAAGGGAGTAGCGAAATATTGAAAAAATAAAAAATAAAAGACCTTGTGCTTGGATAATAAATTAAAAAACAAATAATTAAAAAGGTCAAATAAAAAGCTATATTAATAATTCAGGATCACATAAAGCTAAATTAGTTTGAGTCTGATTTTGATACGATCGGCTACGATTTATAAAATTGCGCGTGTGTCCTCTGCCGTTCTCCATTTTGTTTTAATTAATATTGCATCTTCTAGAAACAGATATAGACAAGGACCTATTTATGTTTTCAATTTTATTAAAATCGATTAGTCAAGACTGTTAAAATTGATATAGATGCATTAAGTTGTCCGCTTTTCTTACTCTTACTCTTTTTTTTTAAATTTATTGCAAAAACACTTACTCGCTATTTAATCTAAAATTTTATCTCAAGCTGTGTATCATCCGTACATCACTTTAATGTTCATAAAGCTTAACAGCCTTGCTAGGCAGTCAGCTAGTCACACAGGTCAGACAAACTTAACAATGAAAACCCTTTCAAATGCTCACTCTCATCTCCCTCATGTTCATCAATTTTCTTTTCTACTTCTCATTTAAGTAGTATTTAGTGTCAATAACCGCTTAGTTTTAGTTATACTTAGGTCTAAATAAAAATCAAGCAAATCAACCTAAACGACGGATGCCTACTTGGTTATGATGATGGTAAGGCCAGCAGTTTCAATGTTATGTGAACAGAAACGTCATCATCATCCTTGACACTAAAGTCAGGCGTGAGGGCAGGAGAGAGTAAGAGTTATTGTGAAGATTCAAGTGCGTTTAAATCTTTTTTTTTCAACTTTATTAGCAGCAGTTTAGTAATTCGCCGGCACATGCGGATATTAGAGAATGCAGTTTTTCTGTTTTGTTTTGGAAAGCTTTTTCCGTGTGCTCCTTGTATAAGCTAAATATGTATGTGTGCGTGTGCTTGATTGTTTTTTCTTTTTTATTTTTTTTTTGTTCTTACTGTTATTTTGAGTACGTGTTTGTATTTTTTATATTAACGCATCAACAGGTCGTTGTTTGTTGTTTTATGAAACATATTCGTACATTATTTTACTGTGGACTGGGCTTATTTCACATTCGTTCTTTATACAACTTGCACCAACAGCTAACCACCTCCAACATCAATGTTATTACCAACACAGTCATACAATTAAATCAGGGCTGTTTCATAAAACCAATAAAAAGTACCATGGCCGTAATTTAGCTAAATGTTTGGTAAAAAGTATTTTTTTTTTAATTTAAAAAATCATTCGTATTCATTAATAGCGTGTATCAGTTTAAGTTAGGTTTAAGCGGTTTCAAGAATTGAATAAAGAGTTTTTTCTCGAGATATGACCACCACAAAGTTAATTTAATTCCTTTCTTTATTTCCAAATCTTAAAAAAAAGAAAAAATGTGTGTTTTTTTTAATTTGTTTAAAAGTCTTTTGAAGGAATCAAGAAAGTCTTAACCAGAATGCGAAAATTTAAATAAAACTTAAGCATCGTATTCTGTTCATCGTTTTGTGTGAAAATAAAACTTAAGCATCGTATTCTGTTCTTCGTTTCGTGTGAAATGCTGTCAAGAGTCTGAATAAAAAGTTGTTTCACGTGAAATTGTTACCAACACCGAACACTATGGCATACTTAAGGGCGATACCAATTTCCTTCTAAGTAGTAGTATTGACACCACTAGCTAGCTGCTAAATCTTTCAAGCTGGATATAAAAAGTTGATTAAGAATTTTGGGAAATTTGAACAGAGTACCAAGCTTAAGTGGACAATAATTAAAAAAATATTTTTTATGCAAAAAATTGTAAAACGCGAAACATGAATAAGATTTGATTTTTTCAGTTCTAGAAAAAAAGATTCACAAGTGCAATTTGGAACATTACTTTAAACAAATACTGAAGAGTATATAAACTGACTGGGGCTGCCGTGGTCCAAGGTAGTAAGCACGTTGACTACAAATCTGGCAGTCAAAAGTAAAAAATGTTTTTTGTTTTTGTTTAATGGTATAAATACATTTTCAGAATTAACTTTAAAACATGCAGCCTCCTTCGTCGGTACTTCTTCTTCATAGCATATTCGCCGGCGAATTAAAATAATTATTATAATGGCTATATTATCTCCTTTCATCACCTCTCTTATCTGCCCCTTTCCTAAAGAATGTAGTACAGTTACTAGTAACTAAATACGTTATGCCTGAAGTGCTACTTATCTTTAAAAAAGAATATATATAAACTGACTGTATTCATTACTCCAACATTTTGTTAATACTATTCCAAAGCAGTAACAGAATGCCCCGTCTGGCATGCCCTTAGGCCCATTTAATAATTTTTCACACACTGAATATGGTTTGTAATTTTATTAGGCTTTTTATGTACAAAAAAAATGGTACCAAAGTATTTAATCCCTGACTTAAACGTTTTGAAAATACTGCAATGTTGCTTTTTGTTTCTCAACGTCTTTTCCACTTTTATTTCTGTTACTGCTGTTATTCTTTATAAATTTATTGTTGTTATTTTTTGTTTGTTTTTTTTTTTTCTTTTTACCTGGTTCACACATGTTAAAGTTTTCTTACAGCAAGTCGGATGTCTGCGGGAGAGAAAATGAGAAATAAAATAAGTTTGCAGTCCTTTCTCTTCCACAGAATTCAGACTTGCTGCAATGAAACTGGACGTGTGTGAACCCGGTATATGTTTTTGTTTTGTCCTCTTCTTCTTTCTTTTTATAGTTTTCAAGAAAAGTTGATGACAATGGCGTTTGCTTAGGAATTTTCAGTTCAAATATTTTCATTAGCTTTATTTTATTTTCAGAATTTAACTGACTTTTCATATGTTGCTGGTCTGTTGAATGGCCTCTTTCTCAATGCCTTTTATGTTTATTGAGATTTTTTTACACAGTATTTTATAATTTCTTACTGTTGTTTTTGCTTGTCTTCGCATTAAATTTAGTTCATTTCATCTTTTTTTGGTTAAAGCAAGTTGGTGTTCTTATTATTTTTTTTTTTCATATTAATATTAAATGTTTTTTATTTATTTCTTCAATAGAAGAGAAAGCCTAAACTAAAAGGAAAATTTAATTTGTCAATACCAATACAACTTTTAAATGTTTTAAAGAAATATCTTTATTTGTTGACTTCCATTGCATTGTGGTTAAATACAAACTTTATTAATCAAAAACAAAACATTATTTTAATTTGTTTAAACACATTATTAACACTTTTAAATGTCGTTAACTTGAAAGTAAACATTGAAAAATATACATCATAAAAGCAAATTATACATAAAAAACCCACACAATATTTTTAAAATAACAAATTAAAAAAAAACTAACTAACGCCTCTATATTTTCAAATACTAAACGTTTAAAAAGTTTTGCTCTATTCTGGAAATTATGACATATTTTATCTTCGATATTAAAAAGACGCATGCAAAATTTTAATTATTCGAATTATTACTCTAGATTAGAGGTTATATAGTAATTTGTTTAAATTGGCTAAAAATACATTTTGTTTAAAAGAATTTAAAAAAAATATTTATAAAAAAATTTAAAATTAAACTACACTTTCCTCTTTCCATTTAAAGTACTTTCGTGTTGGCCCACGCATGGAATTGAGATCATCTGCAACCTTCTTACACAAGTCATCAAACAGATATTGGACAATTTTTACTCGTTAGCATGTGAGGATTTTTTTTTCATTAAATTCATGTTAAACAGCCTTTTAATTTATATTCTTACCAGATCAAAGCTTTAAATTTGAAAAGTGCTTTAATGTTGTCACAGAAATTTCAAAATACCCAAATAAAACTCTAGTGTCATGAATACGAGAATTGCACTGAAAACAGAATTGATAAACTAAATAAAATGTTTAAAAAAATTTACAACATTTTCAAGAATAAAGCAAAATATGAAAAAATCAATAATTAAATAACTCTTTTGTTTACCAAATTTAGTAAAGCCCACACTATTTAGTTTTTTTCTGTACAGCAGAGCATTTTGTAGACCAACAATGCCAATAAAATAAAACCAGTTAAAAAATATAAAATTAAAAACATATAAAAACTGCGAGACAAAGTATATGAACCAAATTTAAGCAAATTATATGCAAATTAACTTGCACAAGGTGGAACGAGTGTGCCTTAGCTTTTGAAAATTGCTTTGATATCTTCTTCGAAGACAAATAGAAAATTAGAGCATCGGAGCGATTCAGACCTGAAAAAGTGAAATTATTATTACTGTTTATTTGTTGAATTCTGCCGCAGTTATCACTCTAGTCACGCCAGATTTATTCTATTGATTATTTATTAAATCACGCGCTTTTACAACATGTCTTGAAAAGTAACATTAAGAAATAATGAAAAGGGATTACTTTTGCGCCATGTTGTATTATTAGACCAACAAGATTAGTAAGACAATTTTCGTTTTATTTATAAAGCGGAACAAATTCTACCAATCTCAGATCTGGAAACGTCAAAAATTATTTTGTTAAAAATTCCAACGTTTCATTAAATTTCGTTATAACTTTATTGGTTACTCGTATTTGATCTTATAATCTTGCAATTATTTGTCCTTTTTATCGGGCTTTCAAGGTCATATATATTAAAATTAGAATTAAATAAAAGGTAATTAATTTCATTTTAAATTAATTGCATCCTACGTTTCGTTGGTATTTTCCAACTTCTTCAGGGATCTTTATCCCTGTTTCCCTTTTCCTTTCCATTTAATTCTTTGTCTTTAAAAAGAGACGCTGCCTTATTCACTAGTTTTGATAATTTAGAACGCATCGGTCGTATAAAATTTTTGTAATAAAAATACTGTAATAAAAGATCAACACCAAAAAAGTATAAACTTAGGTAAGCGGTGGATTTTTGTTTGAGCTTGATAATTCTTAAAAAAACCCGACTTCAATGCTGACAGACAGTCAGAGGGTCATAGAATTTGAATTAAAAGTTTAATGCACTTTATGTTAAAATTTCAATTGTCTACTAATGTATACTACATATATATTCAAATGATAAGTCCATATACATCTAGCTACATCGCCTATGGAGACACCCTTTAATTTAAAATTTTTTGTTTTATGGGAACACCCTTTAACTTTTAAAATTATGAACACTTTTTAACTGGACCATCACGCCACAATTAAAAAAAAAATCAAAATAGGTAAAGATACAAATGCATACGAATTGAAAACATTCTCTTTTTTTACGTCAGCTAATTATGACCTTTCGAGTTATCCCTGTTATCAAAAATTTAATACTTTTTAATGAGTGAAAAGCACATTAAAATAAAAATATTAAAAAAATAGTTATTGTTAAGGAAATCTATTTTAATTATTAATGAAAACATCTTGTCTTATTGTAATACAATAATAGTCTTCGACTTTACAAAAAAAAAAAACAAAAAAACTATGAAGTTTATCTGAAATTACCCACTGTGCAACAACACTTACATTAAAGAAATACTATTTGCTATTCTATTATTTTTATATTAGTTCTGAAATATCGAATTTTACAAACCAAACACTCTTACGAACATATTTGAATTAAAACTATCACTGTATTAAAAAATTGCATTCGCACTTTTGATTCCTTTTTTAATCTAAATAAAAATCAAAACCAGTCAAAAGCGAACAAATAATAAATAATAATTATCGATCAGATCACCAAAAAGCATTTTTTATCGTTAAACTGATTGGGGTTGAAAAAGAAGCTTTAATAATCTGAAGAAGTTGAAGAAGATAATTAAAACGCTGGATTCTTCCTAAACAAATAAAAAATTTTTGAAATTTAAAATTAAATGTGAATTGACTTATGTTCGACTTCTTTATTATTTATATACATATTTATGTTTCTTTTTAAATTCAATTCTACTTATTTTTATTTTAGTTCAATCAAACCCACACAAATTAAAAAAAAATATGAGTTCTTGCAATATACTGATTTTTTAATACTTTTGAAGTAAATAGTATATTAAATACATAGTCGTAAAATTATATATATATTTTATAGTCGTAAAATTCTTAAAAAATAAAAAAAAAATAAACTAATAAAAAATTAAAAGCTTGCATTATGTTAACGTACATGATACTTAACTAAAATTAAAATACTAGAAACACCAACTAAATACAATACACAAAAAATCAACTGAAAACTCAAAAATAACATCAACTACAGCAATAACAACAACAAAATTGCAACAATAAATGGTGTTGTTGGCGATTTCCGGTCGTCTTGTACTACGGTCAAATGAAAGAAGAATGAATAGCAGACCCCAATATCCAAAACACAATTATACAATTCTACGAGTAGTGAAAGAGAGAGAAACAGACAAACAGACAGACATTCAAACGCAATAACAAAAATAACAACAACAAAAACACTTAAAGCTTAGTTTAAAAGCGGACGTATAGAATAATTTAAGTGACTGTGAAGAATTACAATAAAAACTTTTTTCTTTCTTTTCTTTTCCTTTTTTATAATTTTTAATTTTATTATTACAAAAGTGGGTGTTTTTTTATATCTCTGGTTGCCAACATAATATTTGTATATAAATTAAATAAATAAAGAATTTAAAGGAATTTAAGCTTATGCTTTCAAGATGGAACAGACAACCGAGCGGTTGGTTGTTTGCTTAGTTGCGTTATGAAATTACGAGAATTATGACTTTGTTTAAATTTTTTTATTCAGCACATTATTTTTGTTATTGTATTTTATTAGTAATCTTGTCTTTTTCTAAGCTTCCTGTATAAATAAAAGAAAAACAAACGGAGAACAATTCTATGAAATACATTTTTTTTCAGCCAGCCCTTTTGGTGCAAAGTAAATTGTCAAGGCCTACAATACCAGTAAAATTATAAAAAATTCATTTGCTTTTTTTTTTGTTTATTTTCTTATAAATATGATTTTTATTGTATATATTTTGTTTAAATATTTTTATTTCATATTCTAAGCACGTCTTTTGAATGGCAACTACATGGAAGAAATTCGTTGTATATTTCTTTTTTATGCAAATTAGTCCGCATTAAGCGGAGTATTTATAATTTTCAAAAACTTAATAAGCCCACACAAAAAAAAATAAAAAAAAGTAAAAAACACCCAGCATTAGCTGCAATTCATAAATTGAAATAAATAAAATATTGGAAATGCTTAAAAATTATTAATGAGCAATTCATACACATATTAAAAATTCCTATGTTCATACTTTTGGCTGTAATGTGGTGTGACTTATGCATTCAACTGTCCAAAAATACATTCTCATGTATGCAGTTAAATAAACTTTACTCGAATAATAAATTAAATACTTGCAATTGGTCAGCTATGACCTACCAATAATTCCATAATTAACGGTAAATTTTCTTTTATCGCCAAACAGTTGGCAACATCAAAAAATGTCAACAAACAACGAAAAAGAACAAAAGCAATGTAAAATACTCACACTAATAGGAATTTGTTTCACTGGCATTGAGTAATAAATAATGCTAATGTCTTTTATTTTATTGATAATAATTGTAAAGCTTTTTTATGAAAACGTTTAAGAGATACTTAACAAAAAAGAATCATTATCTAGTATCAAAGCATTATAATTAATAACAGTACCTATTGGGCAAATTGTTCAAATTCAAAAATTACTTTTACTAAAATAAGGATTTAATACCAACCAGTTAAATCGCTTCATGGATTAAATTTGTTACATTGAGGTTTTCAGATTTGTATTGGAGTTTAAAAAATTTGGAGAATCGTTTATGAAGTTTAAAATTTATTTGAATAAAAAACATTTTTTTTTGGATTATGTATTATGTTATTGAATAAAAAACAAAAGATAATATTATAAAGGGTGTTTTTTTAAGCCCGATAGAACTTTATATTTTAAAAAATAACACAAAAGAATTTTTTTTATACCAAAGATCAGAACATGACATTAATATTTAAAAATGATTTTAGGCATATTGAATCACTTTTTCAAGTACTGCTGGCCGTATATCACGAATAACACAACCAATGTTGGACTCCAAAGCGTCAATTGTTGCTGGTTTATCAGCATAAACCAGTTACTTCGCGTAGGCCGAGAGGAAATAATCGAGAGGTTTCAACTCGCACGATCTTGAAGGCATGCCCTTAGGCCCATTTAATAATTTTTCACACACTGAATATGGTTTGTAATTTTATTAGGCTTTTTATGTACAAAAAAAATGGTACCAAAGTATTTAATCCCTGACTTAAACGTTTTGAAAATACTGCAATGTTGCTTTTTGTTTCTCAACGTCTTTTCCACTTTTATTTCTGTTACTGCTGTTATTCTTTATAAATTTATTGTTGTTATTTTTTGTTTGTTTTTTTTTTTTCTTTTTACCTGGTTCACACATGTTAAAGTTTTCTTACAGCAAGTCGGATGTCTGCGGGAGAGAAAATGAGAAATAAAATAAGTTTGCAGTCCTTTCTCTTCCACAGAATTCAGACTTGCTGCAATGAAACTGGACGTGTGTGAACCCGGTATATGTTTTTGTTTTGTCCTCTTCTTCTTTCTTTTTATAGTTTTCAAGAAAAGTTGATGACAATGGCGTTTGCTTAGGAATTTTCAGTTCAAATATTTTCATTAGCTTTATTTTATTTTCAGAATTTAACTGACTTTTCATATGTTGCTGGTCTGTTGAATGGCCTCTTTCTCAATGCCTTTTATGTTTATTGAGATTTTTTTACACAGTATTTTATAATTTCTTACTGTTGTTTTTGCTTGTCTTCGCATTAAATTTAGTTCATTTCATCTTTTTTTGGTTAAAGCAAGTTGGTGTTCTTATTATTTTTTTTTTTCATATTAATATTAAATGTTTTTTATTTATTTCTTCAATAGAAGAGAAAGCCTAAACTAAAAGGAAAATTTAATTTGTCAATACCAATACAACTTTTAAATGTTTTAAAGAAATATCTTTATTTGTTGACTTCCATTGCATTGTGGTTAAATACAAACTTTATTAATCAAAAACAAAACATTATTTTAATTTGTTTAAACACATTATTAACACTTTTAAATGTCGTTAACTTGAAAGTAAACATTGAAAAATATACATCATAAAAGCAAATTATACATAAAAAACCCACACAATATTTTTAAAATAACAAATTAAAAAAAAACTAACTAACGCCTCTATATTTTCAAATACTAAACGTTTAAAAAGTTTTGCTCTATTCTGGAAATTATGACATATTTTATCTTCGATATTAAAAAGACGCATGCAAAATTTTAATTATTCGAATTATTACTCTAGATTAGAGGTTATATAGTAATTTGTTTAAATTGGCTAAAAATACATTTTGTTTAAAAGAATTTAAAAAAAATATTTATAAAAAAATTTAAAATTAAACTACACTTTCCTCTTTCCATTTAAAGTACTTTCGTGTTGGCCCACGCATGGAATTGAGATCATCTGCAACCTTCTTACACAAGTCATCAAACAGATATTGGACAATTTTTACTCGTTAGCATGTGAGGATTTTTTTTTCATTAAATTCATGTTAAACAGCCTTTTAATTTATATTCTTACCAGATCAAAGCTTTAAATTTGAAAAGTGCTTTAATGTTGTCACAGAAATTTCAAAATACCCAAATAAAACTCTAGTGTCATGAATACGAGAATTGCACTGAAAACAGAATTGATAAACTAAATAAAATGTTTAAAAAAATTTACAACATTTTCAAGAATAAAGCAAAATATGAAAAAATCAATAATTAAATAACTCTTTTGTTTACCAAATTTAGTAAAGCCCACACTATTTAGTTTTTTTCTGTACAGCAGAGCATTTTGTAGACCAACAATGCCAATAAAATAAAACCAGTTAAAAAATATAAAATTAAAAACATATAAAAACTGCGAGACAAAGTATATGAACCAAATTTAAGCAAATTATATGCAAATTAACTTGCACAAGGTGGAACGAGTGTGCCTTAGCTTTTGAAAATTGCTTTGATATCTTCTTCGAAGACAAATAGAAAATTAGAGCATCGGAGCGATTCAGACCTGAAAAAGTGAAATTATTATTACTGTTTATTTGTTGAATTCTGCCGCAGTTATCACTCTAGTCACGCCAGATTTATTCTATTGATTATTTATTAAATCACGCGCTTTTACAACATGTCTTGAAAAGTAACATTAAGAAATAATGAAAAGGGATTACTTTTGCGCCATGTTGTATTATTAGACCAACAAGATTAGTAAGACAATTTTCGTTTTATTTATAAAGCGGAACAAATTCTACCAATCTCAGATCTGGAAACGTCAAAAATTATTTTGTTAAAAATTCCAACGTTTCATTAAATTTCGTTATAACTTTATTGGTTACTCGTATTTGATCTTATAATCTTGCAATTATTTGTCCTTTTTATCGGGCTTTCAAGGTCATATATATTAAAATTAGAATTAAATAAAAGGTAATTAATTTCATTTTAAATTAATTGCATCCTACGTTTCGTTGGTATTTTCCAACTTCTTCAGGGATCTTTATCCCTGTTTCCCTTTTCCTTTCCATTTAATTCTTTGTCTTTAAAAAGAGACGCTGCCTTATTCATTAGTTTTGATAATTTAGAACGCATCGGTCGTATAAAATTTTTGTAATAAAAATACTGTAATAAAAGATCAACACCAAAAAAGTATAAACTTAGGTAAGCGGTGGATTTTTGTTTGAGCTTGATAATTCTTAAAAAAACCCGACTTCAATGCTGACAGACAGTCAGAGGGTCATAGAATTTGAATTAAAAGTTTAATGCACTTTATGTTAAAATTTCAATTGTCTACTAATGTATACTACATATATATTCAAATGATAAGTCCATATACATCTAGCTACATCGCCTATGGAGACACCCTTTAATTTAAAATTTTTTGTTTTATGGGAACACCCTTTAACTTTTAAAATTATGAACACTTTTTAACTGGACCATCACGCCACAATTAAAAAAAAAATCAAAATAGGTAAAGATACAAATGCATACGAATTGAAAACATTCTCTTTTTTTACGTCAGCTAATTATGACCTTTCGAGTTATCCCTGTTATCAAAAATTTAATACTTTTTAATGAGTGAAAAGCACATTAAAATAAAAATATTAAAAAAATAGTTATTGTTAAGGAAATCTATTTTAATTATTAATGAAAACATCTTGTCTTATTGTAATACAATAATAGTCTTCGACTTTACAAAAAAAAAAAACAAAAAAACTATGAAGTTTATCTGAAATTACCCACTGTGCAACAACACTTACATTAAAGAAATACTATTTGCTATTCTATTATTTTTATATTAGTTCTGAAATATCGAATTTTACAAACCAAACACTCTTACGAACATATTTGAATTAAAACTATCACTGTATTAAAAAATTGCATTCGCACTTTTGATTCCTTTTTTAATCTAAATAAAAATCAAAACCAGTCAAAAGCGAACAAATAATAAATAATAATTATCGATCAGATCACCAAAAAGCATTTTTTATCGTTAAACTGATTGGGGTTGAAAAAGAAGCTTTAATAATCTGAAGAAGTTGAAGAAGATAATTAAAACGCTGGATTCTTCCTAAACAAATAAAAAATTTTTGAAATTTAAAATTAAATGTGAATTGACTTATGTTCGACTTCTTTATTATTTATATACATATTTATGTTTCTTTTTAAATTCAATTCTACTTATTTTTATTTTAGTTCAATCAAACCCACACAAATTAAAAAAAAATATGAGTTCTTGCAATATACTGATTTTTTAATACTTTTGAAGTAAATAGTATATTAAATACATAGTCGTAAAATTATATATATATTTTATAGTCGTAAAATTCTTAAAAAATAAAAAAAAAATAAACTAATAAAAAATTAAAAGCTTGCATTATGTTAACGTACATGATACTTAACTAAAATTAAAATACTAGAAACACCAACTAAATACAATACACAAAAAATCAACTGAAAACTCAAAAATAACATCAACTACAGCAATAACAACAACAAAATTGCAACAATAAATGGTGTTGTTGGCGATTTCCGGTCGTCTTGTACTACGGTCAAATGAAAGAAGAATGAATAGCAGACCCCAATATCCAAAACACAATTATACAATTCTACGAGTAGTGAAAGAGAGAGAAACAGACAAACAGACAGACATTCAAACGCAATAACAAAAATAACAACAACAAAAACACTTAAAGCTTAGTTTAAAAGCGGACGTATAGAATAATTTAAGTGACTGTGAAGAATTACAATAAAAACTTTTTTCTTTCTTTTCTTTTCCTTTTTTATAATTTTTAATTTTATTATTACAAAAGTGGGTGTTTTTTTATATCTCTGGTTGCCAACATAATATTTGTATATAAATTAAATAAATAAAGAATTTAAAGGAATTTAAGCTTATGCTTTCAAGATGGAACAGACAACCGAGCGGTTGGTTGTTTGCTTAGTTGCGTTATGAAATTACGAGAATTATGACTTTGTTTAAATTTTTTTATTCAGCACATTATTTTTGTTATTGTATTTTATTAGTAATCTTGTCTTTTTCTAAGCTTCCTGTATAAATAAAAGAAAAACAAACGGAGAACAATTCTATGAAATACATTTTTTTTCAGCCAGCCCTTTTGGTGCAAAGTAAATTGTCAAGGCCTACAATACCAGTAAAATTATAAAAAATTCATTTGCTTTTTTTTTTGTTTATTTTCTTATAAATATGATTTTTATTGTATATATTTTGTTTAAATATTTTTATTTCATATTCTAAGCACGTCTTTTGAATGGCAACTACATGGAAGAAATTCGTTGTATATTTCTTTTTTATGCAAATTAGTCCGCATTAAGCGGAGTATTTATAATTTTCAAAAACTTAATAAGCCCACACAAAAAAAAATAAAAAAAAGTAAAAAACACCCAGCATTAGCTGCAATTCATAAATTGAAATAAATAAAATATTGGAAATGCTTAAAAATTATTAATGAGCAATTCATACACATATTAAAAATTCCTATGTTCATACTTTTGGCTGTAATGTGGTGTGACTTATGCATTCAACTGTCCAAAAATACATTCTCATGTATGCAGTTAAATAAACTTTACTCGAATAATAAATTAAATACTTGCAATTGGTCAGCTATGACCTACCAATAATTCCATAATTAACGGTAAATTTTCTTTTATCGCCAAACAGTTGGCAACATCAAAAAATGTCAACAAACAACGAAAAAGAACAAAAGCAATGTAAAATACTCACACTAATAGGAATTTGTTTCACTGGCATTGAGTAATAAATAATGCTAATGTCTTTTATTTTATTGATAATAATTGTAAAGCTTTTTTATGAAAACGTTTAAGAGATACTTAACAAAAAAGAATCATTATCTAGTATCAAAGCATTATAATTAATAACAGTACCTATTGGGCAAATTGTTCAAATTCAAAAATTACTTTTACTAAAATAAGGATTTAATACCAACCAGTTAAATCGCTTCATGGATTAAATTTGTTACATTGAGGTTTTCAGATTTGTATTGGAGTTTAAAAAATTTGGAGAATCGTTTATGAAGTTTAAAATTTATTTGAATAAAAAACATTTTTTTTTGGATTATGTATTATGTTATTGAATAAAAAACAAAAGATAATATTATAAAGGGTGTTTTTTTAAGCCCGATAGAACTTTATATTTTAAAAAATAACACAAAAGAATTTTTTTTATACCAAAGATCAGAACATGACATTAATATTTAAAAATGATTTTAGGCATATTGAATCACTTTTTCAAGTACTGCTGGCCGTATATCACGAATAACACAACCAATGTTGGACTCCAAAGCGTCAATTGTTGCTGGTTTATCAGCATAAACCAGTTACTTCGCGTAGGCCGAGAGGAAATAATCGAGAGGTTTCAACTCGCACGATCTTGAAGGCTAATTGACAGCGTCATCTTGTTAAAACCACATTTTGTCCGGATTAATGTCCTCCATATTTTTTAACAAAAAAATTATTATTCATGGTGCGGTAAGGGTCTCCATTGACCGTAACGTGAGATCCGGCCTCATTTTGGAAGAAATAAAGTCCGATGATGCCACTAACGGGTAAACCACACCAAACGGTGCATTTTTCTGGAAGCAATGGAGTCTGTAGGATATGTTGTGGATTGGTCTCACTCCACTTAGTCACTTCGACGGATGGCTTGTTTAGACCGATGCTTATGTGCACCATAAAAATCACAAAGTCGTCTATCAGTTGCTCGAATTAATTGATAACGTTGTTCAAGCGTGATTCAATTCATAATAATTTGCGAGAGTTTACTGAAAATAATACGAAAAAAAAATTCATCAACATTTAATTTTTAGTGTTATTTTTTATACCGAAAATGATCTTCATGTCTTTTCTGTTACATGTCCATTATTTTGTAGCAGTTTCTCTTAATCAAAATGGTATAAAACATCTCGTTGAAACCAAATTTCTTTTAAATCAATATAAAATATAGAACCAATTACTGCCAATGGTTTACCAACATTTTTTTTATAATGCCAGCAGCTCAAAATGTGCACCAAACAATTAATTTTAACTATCGTTTTGTAATGAAAACGCTTTAGTCTCCATTTTTAAATACCCTCCACTACATAAATGCTGGAAAAACTAATGTGAATTTTGTAATACCCTTTAGGTAGAAACAAGAGAAAGTGAATAGTTTAATAACGCGGTGAAATGATTACCATAATTTTTCAATTAACATCACGGTTTTATGGTACAGCATAAGGGTACGAAAGGGATTTTTTTGACCGTCTTCAATACAAAACTGATTTTTGCTCTTAGAACCTAGTTATCACAATCGATTTTTTTATACTGCATTCTATTTAAGGCACCGTTCGTTCTAACATTTGAAATCTTCTTACGTCAGTCGAAGTACGAAACAGGAAGTACGATATAGAACTTTTTACTCCTAAAATCAAAATCAAGTGTACCAAAATTGGATACATGTATGTATATAGAATAAAATGAGTCATAATTTGTTCGCTTCATCTCTTTGTCTTTTAACACTACAAGTACGAAAACTATAAATAGTCATGTGCATGCATTTTGTATTCGTTCGTTTTATTAAATGTAAGAGAATTGTTTATAAAATTTTTTTGAGGTTTCATACATGATTTTTATTCAATGAAAATACAAACGATAGATATTTGGGGATGTATGAATATGTATACATGTATGTATATACTGCACGATTTTAAATTGATAAAACGGAACAAAGTCTTCAATGAAATGAATACAATTTTTCAACAATATAGATACACATGTATGTATGTACAAGTACCAAATTCAACAAAAATATTGTAACATTACTAATCTACTATAACTGAAAGTTTTTCTGTGTTTTTTATTTTTCAGTTTCAAGTATGTATACACCATATATGTACGTACATATGTGCTATATTTAAAAAAAAATTAAATTAAATAAAATAAATAAATAAACAAAACGAGTAAACAAAATAGACACGAAATGTTAACAAACTGCTTCAAATATTCAATAAACTAATGGGGGGACACAACAAGTCACCATAAATTATTTACACACAAAAACTTTTGTTTAAATGATTCATTAATACAGGAACAAGAACAAAAAGCCTTTGGTGTTATAAATAATCAATAAATTATGTTTTGTGTATTTTTGTTTCGTATGTATTTTTGTAAAGAAGCACAAACTTGATTAAATGTGTTCTGAAGTAGGCATGAAAGATTGGATACAATTTTACACTTAGATTTTGAATAAGAACAACAAATATCAATAATTCTGATAAATATTAAATTTGTCACATTTGTTCTAAAAAATTTTGTTTAAACAACAAAATCACAAGAAATCTATAGACCGAAAATAGTGGTCGTCACTCATATTAAAAGGATTACGAAGTTGCTCTTGTTTTTTTTTCGAAAATATGACAACAAACAACGTTGAGGAACAAAAATCGCCTTCATTTAATTGTCAAAAAAATTTTTTAATTCAACTTAAATTTGAATTAAAGATAAAAGTGCTTGTAGTCAAGTTATGAAACACATCTACTGAGCTTTACTGATTTATTTTAATTGAAACTTGTAAATGCTTTCAGCAAGTTCGCAAGCATTAATAAATTTAAAATTATTATTATTATTATTATGTTTTTGATTAATAATTTTGGAGAAAAAATAAGGAAATGAAAGGCTAGAATAGAATTTATTTGGGGTGAAGTCTTTGTAAAATATTGAATTGTAAATTTTGTGGTAATGAGCCACATAACAAATTTACTATGGAAGCAACTTTCAGGATTTTTTTAGTTTTAAAAAGATTTCATATCAATTAAAGAAGAATTCGAATGGCATTATAAAGGGTTCGCCAAATAACTTTTTTTCTTTTGAAAATGCGAAGCGAAAACGCATTGGATGGTCAGTTGGCTACAACTCCTGAAACAATTAGACTTTGTATGGCGTCATACCAAGGTCTTTATGCTAAATTATTCTCAATGTTGTCTTCGAAATGTTCAATTGTTGAGAACGACGGTGAATTGATGTTGATGGCGCTTCACGCACACTTTCTGCAACAGCAGCAATTTTCTCGGGTATACGCACTGTTTTTGGTTTTTCACGCTTTTGGTTTTTCACAAGATAAAAAACATACGGAGCTGACGGTGCTTCTCTACTTCCAAAATCCGTACGCAATTTTCGCACACATTCTGCAACATTACCATGATTTTCAAAGTAATGTTATTTCCCAGCGTTTACATAATCATATTCGTTCAGCGGAAGGATAAAATTAATTATCTGTCAAATCAGACATAAGCTAAATGTTACCATTCACAAAAACTAGTAACACTTACTTCACTTCACTTCACAGTTGAAAAATCTTTAAAATTGTTAATTTTTTAAGAAACAGAAAAGGTAAAACAGATATTTTTTTGTCAAATGCGAGAAAGTTATTTTCGAGGCAAATTTTATTACAACTTCCCCAGTCAGAGATGGATACTGATGCACAGAATCTAAACATTTCACGTTTTGATGCGGAAATCGGGCTCAAGACTTGATCCATACTTCTTTGAAAATGACACTATTCCGGGTCATGTATGTACATCCTCGTTTATGCCCCCTAAATGTCAGATATATTGTACTTATGTTTCTTGCAACTACAAAATGAATCATCTGGATTATGATAGAATTTATTTTATAGTTTTTCCAATTAGCAATTGATTAGTAAGACACATTTCTATAGCATTTAATAACTACACAGTCTGCCTTTTCATAAAACAATAAGGAAGTATCTTTGAAATAGAATTATTATAGCAAGCAGATCACAAGAACGAGTTTATTTAGCGAGAAGTATAAAATATTGTTTAAATAATGAAATGTAAACAGACGGTTTTTTTTTTACTTCGAGTAGTTTCTATTTATACGAGTATGCTTTTTTAATTTTATCAAAATTAATTTTTTTTTCTACCACATTTTGCTTCTTGCAGCCTAAAAACATCGAAAAGAAAAATAAACAAGGAAATGTTCATTTATGTTGAATAATAAAAAAAAATGGAAATTTAGCTCGTAAAATATATTTATTGAACTGAGTATATTTATCTTTAACCTGCGTATGTTCGCTTTTACGTTACCAGATTTAATTATATTTAATTTTTTATTATAACAATTTTTAAACTTGATGAACTTTATTTTATTTTTTACCGATGCTGATCCACAATTAGTGATTTAAAATTAAATTTCTTTTTTTTTTCTAAATATTATGAAAAGTAACTCTTTATAAACAAGAATAAAATTTTATTAAACTGTGTGTGGTTTTCGATCACCAAAAAAAATAATTTTCAAAGTAAATTTTCAGCTGATTGACCTCAACGAGGTTCATAATTTTATTAGAAATTGGGCCACATTTAAGTTCATTAACCTAAATTTTTAAATGGTTTATCTTTGTCGCAAATGTCTCATAATCTCTCCTTTATTATATGGCCCCTTAAATAAATTTTTTTAAAAAACATGGAAAACTAAACAAAATGAATCTCTACCAAAACGGTAGGTTTAAAAAGAAGATTTTTTCATTAAAATAAAAAAGATGTAATTTCATAAAAAATTATATTAAACCGAATGATATTAAAGTATAATGATATAAAATATGTTATTAAAAAATTCCTAACACAAAATTTTTGTTTATATAAATAAAAATTAATTCTTTTATTTATAAACAGTTTTAAATATGAAATTTTTATTGCACAAGAACAACTTATGATTTGTGTTGAAACATTTCAGAAAATTACCAATTTACTTTTGAAACAGAATGTGTGAAATTCTTGTGTAGATATATTGGCTTTTAAGTTATTAAATTTTTAATAAAAAAAATAACAAATGGTTTACACCTTTAAATATAAACATGTTTGTTTCTTAAAATGTGTGTAAAAACAATAGACGATTCTCAACAATTCGAAGAAAAAAAAAGAACAAAAAAAAAAAAACGAAAAAATCAAGGAAGTTTAATAAATTTGTTCATTTCTGTTTTTAATTTGGTGAAATATGATTTGCCATCATTTTAAAATTTTACAATTTAGTGTTTTTGCTATTTATTCGGAATAATTAATTTTCTTTGTTACGTTTCATAAATTTAAAATGGTACATTCATACACATCAATGTATGTATTTATATATCGCTGGTATCATTGTAGAAAGGCCCTAACTCAAAATGTATTAAATTAATATGGGTACAGATTGTAATTTTTGTAAATAATATACGATAAATCGAAATGTTTTTATTGAGTCAAAAAAAGAAAAATCCTTTAAAGAAATCAAAATTAAGTTTAATGTAAAATTTCGTATCAAGAACTACTTGACAAAATGTAGACGATTAGCGATTGCTAACACTTAAAAATAAAGTCTACCCTGTTACTTCTTCAGTATCTTGTTCAGAGTTTTTCGCGTGAATACCATAAACATTTTTGCCGATTTTTGCAATTAACGGTTGGTAAGGAGGCAGTTACAAATTCTGAAATAAAAAAGAACAATAGAGAAGCAAGGCAATCCTCATGCATACATTTTCTCAGTTTTGATGGCAAAAATAGACAAAAATGTAAATCGTCTTTCCAAACTTTTTTAGGTTTTCGCTACAAGTTTATTTTCAGGCTTTCAAAAAAATAAAAAACGCTCAATGGTTAAGATTCGCGTCGAAGTTTGAGTTAATATCTGCAATTTATAAAAAAAACATTTTTAAGGGACCACTAACTTTTCCGTGTGATAAAATATTTTATTTTTGCACTCTGCTTAATAAAAACTTAGTAGCAATTGCAATGACCATAAGAACGTGTATCAGGAAGGATCTAAGAATACTTGAAATAATTTAAGCAATATTTGAAATTAAATTTCTAAAAATTAATAATTTTATTTTAATTTCAACAAGAAAATTTATTACTTGGAATCTTTTTTATGTTTATTTACTTTAATTGTGCTTGATTTCTTCAAATATAAATATTTCGTGATATTCTTATGAAATATTCATTAATTAATATTAAAAATGTATTACTGCAGGGAAAGAATAACCATATGGCCATTTCGCTACTGCTTATATAGCTCATCAGTCATTCTACCAAAATTTTGTAGAGAAAATCTAAGAGTCTTATATAAAAAGGCAAATTGATTAAATGAGAACTTCATTGAATTTTAATTTCTAAATTTGTTACGAAAGAAAACTTGTTTAAAATTTTTTTATTATAATTCAGCATTTTGTGAGTCGCTACATTCGTTATCAGCATTGCTTACAAACATCTTTATCTCCTTTAGATTGTGTACTTACAACGTACATACGTTTCAAAGTAAGGAAATTCAAAACGAATTCTTTGGCACAGTCTACCACTTCGACGAGACAGCTGACAGGGAAAACCGTCCGCAGTCAAAGCAACTAACAAATGAATCAACAAAATAAATAAAACATTTTTAGTTGCTTATATTTCGACATCCCATTAATACTTAACTGAAATAATGTTTTAAAGCATATTAAAAAAAACTATTTTTTAAGGAATTAAAAAAATTTTGAAATATATTTCGTCAATGTTAAGGCGCCATAAATTGTACCTGCCCCCAAAACATGCTCGCGGTGGCTAATTTCAGCACAAGTTGATGTCATATTCTTACTGCTGGCTTATTTATACACTGATAAAAAATTTTTTAATTTAAATAATTTTAACTTATGACGTTTTTAAGGCCTTTAGATTTTTTGTACAAAAATTTGCATAAAATACATCAACAAAAAACAATTAAACATACTTAGTTTTTTTATGTAAATTTCTCTATAACTTTTTCGACAACATTTAATACCAAAATCCGGTTTAAGAGAAAACAATAAAAAAAAGGTTTACACAAATAAAAGAACAAAAACTTTTGTTTCAAAATTTATGAAGGTCGTTGTATGAACTCATCAATGAATTAGCGTCATTGGCCATTTGACAAAAAAAGTGCAAATTAAAACTAAAAAGCTCATTTAAATAAATATGATTTAAAGCAACAAATAAAACATAATAAATGAGTTAATATACTTGCGTAAAAGATGCTCTGAAATATTTATGAGATTTTATTAGATTTTTAAAAATTGTAAATTTTTTCTGTTTGCCTGCTTTCGACTAAAGTTTTTTTTTTTTTTGTAAAATAAATAAATTATGAAAAGAAAGTTTTTTGTAAGGTTTAGAAGTAAATATCTCGTTACTGCACTATCAATTTTTTATTTGAATGGGTGTTAACTTTACAGTGAAATAGGTATAATAGGAAACTGTGATTAGAAGATTTTGTGCAGGCGACTCAAACTTTAAACCCATTTCACACAATTTTATAAAACATTGACATTGATAATATTTTGATACCACTGTAATAATTTTAAACGCTGAAATCAAAAGTAGTACGCAACTAAGGCCACCTAAGTTTAAATTAAGATAAATTCTTTTAAACAAAATCGACGTCACTCCATTATGAGACATCGGAAGTGGAGTTTAGAATTTAATCCGGACTTAAAAATCACCATCTTAAAAAATGAAACTATTATCAAACCGGTTACAATTATAAACTGTATTTTGTCAACGATAAGCAAAGATTATCATATATATATAATAATATTTTAATGTGAGCAATTTTTAAGTTAAACTTCAGAAACAAAATATAACACACAGTGGGATAGAAACTGCATATGTTCTAAAATTAAAACTGACCGTTTTAAAAGTACCTTATATGCCTTTAGTTATTCAAAATTATGTCATGGTCACAGGATTAAATGTGAATTTTATCGGCAAAAGTTTAAAAAATTAAACCTGAATTTGTTTTTATTTGTTTACACGTAAACAATTTCATTTGAACATCTTAAACGTCATATCTGAGAGTAATTTATTAAATGGACTAATTAATTGACGATTTCATTAGCATTGAATGATAAATAATGCTAATGATTTTTTTATCGTTGTCATTATTTTCGGAAATGGTAATGCGTTTTTAATGAAAAGGTTTCATTGATAAAACTAATTAAAAAACAAAATCATTATCATTGAGTAATGAATAAATGGTTCCAAATCATTATAATTAATTAATGTATTCCTTGTCTTGTACACAAAATAAATACACAAGTTTTACAGAGCATTATTTAAAGAGCTTTATTTTAAAATGATATTTAGATCAGAAAAATTTGGTCATATACATATATAATACGTTTTAACTTTCTCAGGAAAAATGAGACACAATGGGAACATACATATATTTGTTTTCGTGTAAGTTATAAGATCTGCTAGCTCGGCTGTTAAGCAACTTTAGATCTTAGACATCAAGTTTTACACCTATCTCACATAAAAATGACAAATTAATAAAATTTTCAAATAAATATCTATCTACAAGAATGTTAAGATGTATTTATTTAATGCATTGTTTTTTTGTTTCTGCAATCAAAAATTTATGTTTCATAAAAGCAATTAATTTTTGATTCAATTGTAATTAGTAATAAAACGGTTTCATTATAATGTCATTACCATTAATTAAAACAATTATAAATAAAACAAAATCATTAGCATTAAATGGTAGTTTAATTTGTTTTTCATTGTCATTATTGCAAACAATGCCAATGAAATTTTAATAACAAACATTATATTTTATGTTAAATATTATTGAAATATAAGTAAAATTAGAGTGAATTTCAGAAATCTTGAAGAATTCTAAAGCCCTTGTTAAAGGTTTAAAACTTTACAAAGTGTTTCAATCTGTTGGAAAAGAACGAAACTTAAAAAAAAGTTAAAAACTTAAATATTTGAGGTGCCCGACTCTGGGAATCTATTATACAAACTCTAAACATAAGCTCAAATATACCTCTGCTACCAGTAAGTAAAATATTATTTTAATCATTTCAGCCGTTTAGAAATTGCTAATTTTTCCAAACTGCTTTGGTCTCTGACCCAAAGTACAGGGCTGGATACAGTCGTTCAAATGTTACTCAACCCATACTAACATCAATAATTAAATTGTATTAAATAACAGCAGAATTATTTTGTTAATAAGGACAACGGTAAATTTTCATACAATTTAATTCCAGTGCAAATTTCAATACTTCATTTAATAGTATTTTTTGTTAAACCTACAATGATTTAACTTTATTATTCATCTAGTATTCAGAAATATAATTTATCCTTTCTGCAAGCGTTAACGACACTAAAAATATTGTAGTTTTCTTTTCGGAATAAAACTATAAAACAAATTATGCATGCATTTTTAGTCTGTCTGTTCAAAAGTAACCAACTTTTATGAATGAATTATAAAAAGGCGGTTAAAAACAACTCTTGCAATTCATAATATTTTGTGAGTTTTTTTTCTTCTTCTTTGCATTCTTCTTTATGGGTTGTATTTTTTTTAAATTTATTTTTTATTATTTTCTTGCTGGTTGACTGTTTTCTGAGTTCATTATTTCCGCCTTTTTCCACCATCGTCATACAATATGACACACTCGTACATGAAGAACAAATATGAGAGGTATAGTAGTAAAAATTATAACAAAATAACTCCAGCATAACGAAATATTTCATTCAACAATTTGGATTGTCTTCTTTTTGTTTTTGTACAAAAATAATTATTGTAACTTATACAACACTTTTTTATTACGTTTATTAGTTTTTTGTTGCAATTAAGGAAAAAATCTCATTCATGGAAAATGGTTTTGTTTTTCTCAAACACGATATTTTATTTTCTTATTTATTAAAAAATTATAAAAAGGGCAACATGTGTAAAAGTAAAGTATTTAATTAAAGTAAACGTTCTTTTATGTATGATTTACATTACGTGCGGGACAGAAATATTCATTCATAAAATACTAATTGAAAATTTAATAGTTTCTCTTAAACGCTCTTGTGCTGAAAACAATTTATAAAATTGACGGCTTACAAAAAGAAATATACATAAAATACCGAAAACTGTAGAGGAAATAGAAATTTACATTCTACCCACATCATTTGTATATTGTACAACTTCTATCTTCAAAATAGCCCGTAACAAAATTTTAACTTAGTTTGTAGTTCTCCATATATTAGAAAATCAACAATTATTTTATATGAACGTATCCGACTTTCTCCTCCTCCGACCATTTATATTAAGAGGCACTTAATTCTCAAAGCAACCCACATTTAATAAAGAAAATCTCGCTATTATATTTCTCCAGATCAGTGTTGTCAGAAAAAAGTTACGGTTTTCTTCAAAAAGGTTACATTTTTTCATTAAAAGTTATATTTTGAAATTTTCCTTAAATAAATAGTAAATAGAAAAACATTTAAAAATAAACTTCAGCCCGATAATACTCTTGATGAATTTAATTAGAACTCAATATTAATATTTCGGTATACAAAAGTGCATGCTTTCGCTCTTCAATAAAATTAGTTAAAGTAGGATTTTTTTTAATAAATCCGTTTGAACTTTTTCTTTAAAAAAAAAGAAAAATTTTCATCACGACTCTCCTGAAGGACTTTAAAACACAACTTTCTTTAATCGGTTGTCAAATTTTTCAAGCGGAATAACTAAAGTTGCTAACAATTTTCGCAAGTTTGAACAGAATGCATAATTTTCACAGTTGGAAAAGAATGTTGCCAGCAACATTTTGCTGTTTCTAAACATCAAGCAAGAAACATTTCGAGAATTCTTACGAATTGAGCAGAGTAAAACTTCAGCAATGTTATTTTTTATTTATTTCAAACTAATTTCTTATGCGCGATTTTGATTACATATGTATGTTATTAAAATCGAATTGATATGTTAAAAAAGGTTGATATGTTAAGAGAGATTCTTACCTAAAATAATGAAAAAATGAATGAATAAAATGTTTAAAAATACAACTTAGAAAAATATTTTTTCAGAAATATTTATTTCGTGTCTGTTGCAAAAGTTACTAAAACTTGGCCAAATATACTAAAATTATACATTTTACATTGAGCCTTCAAAAGTTAAAAAAAAGTAAAAAAAATGTTATCAAAGGCAACACTGCTCCCTATATTTAAACAAAAAATCATCTTAATAGCAGATGTGGATGGATCAATATAAAGAATTAAAAATGTTTGAGTTTAATTGAAAATTTAACATAATTCTTATCTTATCTAAAAACTACTGCGGTTTAATTAATTTTGCTTTAATGTTTAATCAATGAATGACTACAGACAATAATTATAAGATTTACGACGAGTTTATATTTCCAACATAATGAATGCAATTGAATGTCGTATGATTATAATTTATTTTCCTTTACTTAGCTAATCAAGTTTGGAAACTGGTTTTGTATTTCCAAAAGTTGGTTGGCAGCAGCATTTGGAATTTCAATTTCTTATAAATATTTTAAATATTCAAACCTCTGCCAATAGGTGCTGGTGCGGTCATGAAAATTCAAATCATCCGTATACTTGTAGAAAAAAACGTTCATGAATGAATGAGTGGAGCTTATGGAACAAACTGAACGAACGTAAAGTGTTATATAAATAAAAAAAAATACATAACACCATACCAGGAGCGACTGGCAGGCAGGCAGAGTGTTAAAGTAGAGGAAAGCTAAGAGAGTGAGAGCATCAGTTAGATGAATATTTTATTCCTACGCTTTGTTGGTTAAACACAAAAGACCAATATCTTTGAATTTGAAAGAAACAAAAAAAAAAAAATAATAAAATAAGATAAAAAACATTTTAATACTAACCGACAGCAGCAGTAACACTGAATGAATGAATTGATGACTCGCATCGAATGAGTATGTGTGATACGAATGATACAGTATATGGAATCTCCAAGTTAAATGGCAGAGCAGCATCATATTTCAAAAAGTGCATTATTTAAATGTTAGCTTGTAACAGCAGCAATAGCAGCAACAACTACAACAACACTAACAAGAAAAAATTTATTACAAATTCCAACGAAAGCGGTAGTCAGTTGTCGGTCGATCGCTTTTTATTTAGTTTTAGAATTTATATTTGAATGAATATGATATGATGTCAGCGACAGTAACAACAATGCCAACACCACTCATACATACATACAAACCTACATGTGTACATATTTATATGCGGATTCACATCCGCTAAATATAAAGCTTTTACAATAAACAAATTTGGACAACAAAAATAAGCAAATAAATAATAGGAGTAAAATAATAGTTTATATGGACTTTGCCACCTTTTAGAACTACAAACATAAATAAATATTAAAAAAAATCTATTAGGTTGGGGTAAACACTTTTATATATATATAAAGCAGTATTTTTTGTTCACTGGATGACCTTTTGGAAATTACAAAACTGTACGATAATGAAATTTTCAATCGTTATTTAAATGATTTAATTATTTATTGCAATAAATTGTAAAAAAAAATAAATTTAATCTCTAAAAATAAACTTTTTTTTATTTTAAACAACGGGATTTTTTTAAATAAACTTTTTTTTATTTCTTAATCCAACGCTCATACAACAGATGTTTTTGATCTGAATCTCTGGTGGCTAACAGAAGTTGAAAACTATTAATTAACTGAAAAAAAAATATTTTACAAGATTATTTCCAGCTTTTTATAAATTTTTCGTAGTTTTATTTAAATTAAATTGTTTCCCTTAAATTTTTTATTGTCTACTCCTGTTGTATTCCATACAACCTACAATTTACACAGGTTGTGAATTGAACAATTGAAAATTAAAAAAATTTTTATACCAATTAAAATTTTAAATTGGAATAAATTAAAATAAAAAATAACATTTTTTATAAAGAGAAGTAGGAAAGGGATATATGAGAGATAAGACAGGTGGTGAAAGAAAAAATCTATTGCCATTTTTTTAGTTATTTTACTTCGCCGGGGAAATGCTATGAAGAAGTAGCAACGAAGGAGGCTGCTTGTTGTAATGTTAATACCGAATATGTAATAATAGTATTATACAGAAAAAACAGTTTTATATTTTGATTGCCGCAGGGGTTGAACCCTGGCCAACCAGATTTGTAGTCAATGTGCTTACCACCATGACTACGGGAAAGAAAGAGGCATTTTATATTATTATTAGAATACAAATATATTTGAAACATTTTATTTTGATTTAAACAAAACTTTAAAACAAAGAAAAAAATAATGTTTTTTCTCATTCGATTACCAGATGGTTTTTGCAGCTTTCGCCAAACATTTCCCGAATGGTGTGAAGACGGTAGTTTACAAAATAAAGAAATGGAATCTAGTCGTAGTACCCAGGCAGACCAGTTAATGGGTTTAAGGTGAGTTAATTATACCACGTACTTTTTAAAAGTAAGGGTTCTTTTGCAAACAGTACTTTTTATAAAATATAGTTTTTAAATTAAGCTCTTTAGCGTCTACAAAAAGTATCGTTGTTAATATTCCAAAAAGTCAAATTTTACATACCAAAAATGTATCTTTAATTAATTAACTTTTTGTATTGTAGATATTTTAGTTAATTAAAATATATCTTTATTCACGACAGATCTCTGCGAATTTCAACACCACATTCCGATTCAGCGTGCAGTAGTTCAGCTGAATCATCAGACTGTGAAGGAACTTCACATCACAATTGCAATGAGGCCCCCGTAGAAATAATACCTGGCCTATTTTTAGGCAATGCCATGCATAGCTGTGATGCAAGGGCTCTACAAAAATACAATATAAAAGTAAATAATAAATATTTGTTTTTAAACGCTTTTGAAATAATTTATATCTTGAAACTTTCCAGTATGTTTTAAATGTAACAAAAGATCTTCCAAATGTCTTCGAAGCTTCGGGCGGTATAGAATATTTACAAATTCCCATTACCGATCATTATTCACAGGATTTGGCCATGCATTTTCCAGCTGCCATACAATTTATAGGTAAAAAGTATTTTTAATTATTTTTAAAGTTGAAATGTTAATAATGATTTTGTTGAACAGAAGAAGCTCGTTCCAAAAACTCGGCCGTGCTGGTTCACTGCCTAGCTGGTGTCTCCCGTTCTGTAACAGTGACGTTGGCCTATTTAATGCATACACGAGCTTTAAATCTTAATGATGCATTTACTTTAGTACGCGATCGCAAGCCGGATGTATCGCCAAATTTTCATTTTATGCAACAATTACATTCATTTGAACGTCAGTTGCGTTTAAATACCAATGAAGCGATGGATCAAAGTGGTGGCGTCGGTACGAGTAGCAGCGAAAGTGGAGGTGGTGGGGGTGTCTCTGCAACAAGTTCCGATATTTCAATGGGATCCTGTGCAACATCGAAATTCTCTTGCAACTGCATAGCCACGGATTGTAAGTGCATACAATCCGGCGGCTATATAGCACAGTTGGCCAAAGCCGCTACAGGTATATCACCAGATTCAGGTATTGAATTTGATCGATGGACACCGTCTTCGGATACAGGACTTAAATGAGATCAACTTGTAGGAAAAAGTTTTGTACTGCCGCCGAATATAAATGAGCCACCACAAAACTTAAATGCCGACAATATGTCGCCTGCCTCAACAAACTCTTCTTCTACTTCAACTACGACCACTATTGAAGCTGTTTCAGTAGTTGAAGTCAGTACGAGTAAAAAGCTAACAGAAGAGTAGTGTTAGAAAGACGATCAGGTGGAATTTAATATCCCAGCAGCAAACACAAAGCGATTAAATGGACGTACAAAACCTTTTCCTACTTGTTGTTACTTCATCTTGTTTTATTAAACAATTTTTATGTCTCCCTTTTAAACCAAATGCACAAATTTTATATCTCCATCCTTCCTGCTAAAACTCCATTTTTTTTTACAAAAAACAAAACTGTTTTGTTTTAGATGTAAATTGTATTTTTGAATAGTTAGTGCTTCCCCTTTAAAGCATAAATTTATTAAGGGCGCACAGCACAAAATGAATATTGATTGAATGAAATGTATTTTAGGTTTTAAGTTACAACATTTATTTAAATACAGTTAAGATAAAATCTTAAACAGAATTTTATGTGTGTTGAATTGTTACACAAAATTATTTAATTTTAAGTCAACTACAAACTTTTAATATTAAAACAAACATTATAAAATGTTTGAAAACATCAATAATTATGCAAAATATTTAATAAAAATTCATTCATTTTTACGTATGTACGTATGTATGTATGTATTTACAACGTACATACCAAACATTATTTAAGTCATTTATTATTATATTTACTAAAAAGAAAAAAAAATTATTGAATGTAATAAATTTAAAAAAAAAAACATATTATTGAATAAGTCATAATAAAATATCGAAAACATTATAATAGTCCATATAAACAAATATATTATGCATTAAAAAAAACTTACTGAATTGTAAAAAATACGTTTTTTATAAAAATAATAATCCTAAAACAAAAACAAAGAATCTATAAAGAAAAATAATAAAAAAAAATAAAAAATATTTTCAAAGAAATTTATGACTTTTATTTTTTTTAACAAAAATTTAAGAGAATTAAGAAAATTATAAAAAGATTGTAAAAATAACGATTTTACAAATTTTTCACTTCACTAAAAACTCAATTTTCGACAAATACCTATTTCTTGTTGGAACTATGCGAAAAATATATTGAAAAATAAAATGGATGAGCCTCTAAAGGATGTACAGGAAGGAATACCTAGCATAATAATTTTAATCGGTTGCAACGTTTTACCAAACTAGTCGAGGCACTCGGGCCCATAGCGCCTATTCACGAAATTGTTGTTTTACATGTTATTTTTCTTTCATTAGCGGCATAAACTTTACATCACATGTTAAACGTATCACATGCATTAGCAAGAAAGAGAAAATACCGAAAATTTTATGTGTTTAGAATTAAGGGAAAATAACGAAAATTTCATGTTTTTATACTAAAGGGTAAAAACCGAAATTTCATTTCATAATAAAGTAAAAATTGAAAAAATTTTATAAAATTATTTTGAAAATTTAATTATTTTTTAATTTTTTTTTTTTTTGTAATTATAAAACCATACTAACTACTAGAAAAACCGTGCGGATCGAAGCAGTACTATGCGAGATTGTGCTAAACTTTTTTAGCAAAATTTAATAGTTAAAATTAACACAAAAATTTAATTTTTATAAAAAAGAATTAATCGAAAGATCAATAAATCGCATTACCATTTAAAAATGATTTCGTGGTTATTTTTAACAAAGCGCATTGCAAACGTGCAACTTTGGTCTCCTTATCAATCATTACTGGCCGTATGTCACGAATAACACGAAGAATGTTGACCTCCAATGCGTAAATTGCTGCTGGTTTATCAGTATAAAGCGGTGACCGGAAATATTAGAAAGGTGTCAATTTTGTCGACCATGGGTGCTAATTGCCAAACTTTTGACTTCAATAAGCCAGTCGGTGGTTGTGTTCGCCGAATGGTACGTAGCGCTATCATGTGGAAACCACAGCTCGCTCGATACACTGTCATCTATATTTTAAATAAAAAATCAATGCTTATATAAAGTCTTTAGGGTTTATTTTGGCTGCGTTTCACTCCATCTGCGAAAATTTTGTTTATTAACTAAAAGGCTAAGCTAAAAATTACTCTCTTTACTAAACAAAATTTTTCATTTATTGACATATTGAATTGGTGATTGATTTTTAAAGTGAATTAGAATAATTTGGTAGCGTTGTTTAAACGGCAATCTATAAAGGAAGGTTTAGCAGAGAAAGTGAACACAGTCTGACAGTTCGTTTGGCAGTTAATCCTTTTATCTGTTAAAAAAAACCCCGTCGATATTAAGGCGTTAAGGCTACCGATTAAAGTTTCTGAATTTAAATTAATTTGCAGCACTATAAACTGTAGTCATCAATTTAAAACTGATTTATTTATAATGAGAATATGATGACGCTAAAAAAACAATTCTATCATCTAACTATCTTTTCTACGAAAATACTCGCAACGATCACTCACGACTCACTCGGCCAAAGCTTGTCGACTCGGCGAAGAACTTTTGAGAATAGCAGAGTTTTTACAATAGCATGTCATTTTATTCTCGGTAAACTTTTAAAAGTTTCAGCATTATATTTTTAAAATTAAATTTTGCAACGTTTAGAAATTTTATCTTTCAAAGAAACACTAATTTCTAATAGATTGCTATTATTCTTTTAATATTGATATTCACCCATATTCTGTTTGGCGACGTCAACACAAAACGACGTCGTTTTTCTTCGTTTGTTGTAAATCGGTATTTCCGTTGTCAATATTGTAATTAATCGATGACTGTCGCCATACGTTTAGTATTTTCTAAGAAAGATTGATGTTGCCGTTTAGTTTGTCGTCGCCATTTTTGATGTTGAGTTGTGTTTTATACAAAGGAAAATTTTAAAAATATGAAAACGTGCACATCAATATTTAAAGTAACACAATAAGAAATATACAAAATAACAAAAAATAAATGGAAAAAACTAAAATTACCAACCAACTATCGATAAATAGTCAACGTCGTCATTAGTTGACTGTTTATCATGCCAGTCAATTAGTATTGATATTGTGTTAAGTTGATGTCTCAAAATTGACGACGCCAAACAGAATAGGGGTGATTATATTTTTAAAAAGTTTTGGCAAATTAGTTACATTTTTATGCAGGAATCGATTTATATTCGTTCCTTTCAGTAAAATGCAAAGAACATTTTGTTCTTTATGTAAAGTTTCACATCGTGGATATGTATTGATGTAGAGTACACATACAGGCATGTCACACATTCCGATCAAACTATTTTGTTTTACCTTTTCCAGATTCCGATCGATTTTGTTTATCTTTAAGAAATGCTAAATCTCCACTCTTTTATTTAAATGTGGCACCTATTGTGAATACCAAACTAAAAAATCAAGGCTCATCTCAACAAGGACACGTAACAAAAGTAAATAAAAAACAGCAAATAACAAAATATCAAAAAAAAAAAAAATAATTCCACTTTGAAATTTAAAAGTGGTTTCGTTCGGCAAAAGTTTTTAATTCTCGTTGTCTAAAAAATCAAGCCCTAAAGAGTTAAGTTTTAAAATATTCGTCACTACACAAATTAGTAGATTTTACCTTTAAAATATTTATCAAGGCGAATGATTCAGTTACCAGGTCAAGTAATACCAATGACAAATGAAAATCTGCATTAAATATTTTTATATTAAGAGAAGTTCTAGAATAAAAAAATTAAAGTTAGGTTATTTTACGTAAGAATTATGTTTTTAAAACAATACATATTTTTACTTGCAATTAAAAAAAATTTATTAAGCTAGTTCGTTTTAAAAAATTATACAATGACTCTGTAGGATTTAATTATTAGAAAAACAGACCCATTTTTGGAAACTAAGTACATAAGCATTATGAACTCGTTAGTTTTGTTTTATTAATAATAAAGAATAATATAATGAAAATAATAATAATAATAAAATAAAATATTAGTAATCTAATGGAATAAGCTTTGTTCAGCATGTTTATAGTTATTTTAAAAACAAAACATGCGACTTTCTATAAATTTTGGTTAAAAATTATTTTTTTAACATATAAATTTGCAAAATTGCAAATTAACTTTATAAAAAAGAAATAAATTTGCACATTTTTAAAAGTTGTCAAAAAATATATATTTTTTAAAGAAATTTTGGAAATAATGCTAATTTTTTTTCTGCTTACCTCAAAAAAGAGTGGATCTTATACAAAAGTCATTTATCTTATGTAGTTTTATAATAACATTTATTTTGCTTAAAAATGAGAACATTTATTAATACTTTTATCACCTAATTTGTAATTTGTTAAAAAAAATTTACGAAATATTTTTTTAAACGCAACACATGGCTAGAATATTTATGAAAAAAAGAAAATCAATTTTAATATTAAACAATTCACAACCTATTGCAAATTGTAAGTTATACACAAAATACGACCTGCCGGCAAATTTTTAAAAATCAGAATTTTCCATAAAATTGATACATAAGATAATTTTTAGTATTAAACATGCCTTCATTTTACTCTTACGACATTTTTAGAAAAAATCAACAATAGGTGCACAATTGTTCGACACCTCCAACAGGTTATGAATCGTCCAAATAATTTCAAAAATTGTTTTTATTTTTCATCCAAAACCTGTTTGCTTAAGTAAATAATTAACGTATGTGAATTTTACAAATTTGTTAAAATTTTTTAAAACTATCCTTTTTTTATATAAATTAATTACAAATTTAGGCTCTTAATTTTAATATAATAAAAAGACATTATACGCTTACTTTGCCACATAAAAAAAAAATATTTAGGTCTGATAAGCTAAAAGTATACTTAACACTTTTTAGAACACAAAGTATTTAAATGTTTATTCCTCTGCCTTTTAAGGACTTTCTAGTATTGTCTTAGTTAGGATCTTTATTTCTATAACATTAACATTTTGAATCTTATTTATAAACCCTTATTGAAATATACCTTATTAGGTACTTTACCATGGCATGTGTTTTTCATTTCTTCGTAAAATTCTGGTTCGAAACGCTGCATTGTAGAGGTATTTAAAGAACTAGATAAAAATTTATAAAATTTTTAACATATACTAATATCAGGGGAAAAAATATATGTATTGCACCTACCAATTTTGGGAAAATAATGCACAGGCTGTTGGCACCATAAATATTAAGCTGGTTAAATAAAAGAAATATTTTAATTTCGTTATCACTGTGTATAAATAAACAATTCTTTAAATATAAAAATGAAGTGAAAACCAAAAATTTTACTCAAAGGAGAAATTTAAAGAATGTGTGTTAAACTTTTAATAAGAATAAGAAAAAAGAATAACAAAAAACTTTCTACAATAGAATATATTTTTAAAAGTAAAAATCAAAATATTTCGATCAATTAGATTAGATATTGTGAATTCGTATTCAATTTCTTATAGAAAATATACCTTAAGTAAAAAGAATTATGAGGAAAATTTAAAATCTTTTTAGATTCTCTTAAGGAATTATGTACGAATGCTAAAAGACATTCCTGCGAAAATCGGAATCACCCAAGCATTTACATTCTCTTTACGTTTAAGTGAAAGTGATACTGCAAGAAGTTATCGTTTCAGCAAGGAGTAAAAATTAAACCACATTTAAAAAAAGTTTCAGCTGATTTATTACTCTGTTTGGTAAACTTATTAGTTGTTAACCTCAGCAACATTAAGTATTTTTAAATATTTATATCGATATCATGGGCAAATATTACAATTTAGAAAATACATGAAAACTTCTTTGTCTTAATAATAAAAAATCTGTCAAGTAATTAAATTATATTTTTTTCTTGACTACTTTTTGATTTCGATTGCAAATAATTAAGAATTAAGGAAAATTTTTAAAAAATCAAAAAGAATTCAAGTTATCAAAAATATTTCTTTACTTTTGATTTTTTTTTTTTCATTATTTTCATAGAATAAAAAGTTGGAATTACTTTTTGCTAACTTTCGATTCTTTGAGATTAGTTGAAAATTATACTGTTTATTTTAGAGTATTTTTATTCGTTATTAATTAGTAATAAAAAATTTCTTATTAATGAATTATATTCTATTTAAAATCTTATTAAATTAATCGCAATTCAACACCAAAAGTCAATCATTTGGAAACATTTTTAATTTTATCGGTGAAACAGTTTTTTTCCTTTGTTAAATTAAGTGTTTTTGTGTAATCCATATTATTCGTTATATGTGCATTATTATTTAAATTTTTTATTTTCAGTAATATAAGAAATGTCCTTTAGTTAATTGTTTAAAAAATGATTGACAAAAAGCAAACACATTTTCATATTATTCAAGTATTCGAAGCAAGAATTTGAACATGTAACCGATCTATAAGTGTCAAACCTATACTGAAATAGTGTTCAAAATTACATTTAAGAATTTTTGCACTTCGCTATTGTAATTAAAAACTTTACGAAAAACATTGGAATTATAACAAAAGAAATCTTTTTAATGAAATTTTATGATAATGAAAATGAAAGTATTATAGAAGACGAAAATAAAAAGTACTCACAAACATCCTACTAAAGCTGTCTGGAATGGAGCATTTAACCATTGAACTCTTTTATATATTGGTAATTTCTCAATACGTTCCATTACAAAAGGTAACACTAACATACCCGGAGCAGCCATAATTATACGGGAAAATGTCACCTGACTTATTCCTTTAACAGCGGCTACACGACTTTTGCCTACACCATTACCGTTTTCATCTTTTACTTCAACACCATTAATAAATTCATTTTGACGCATTAAAGGTATATTAATACAATTAGCAGCAGCCACGGCAGCAAAAGGTACAAATCTCTAAAAATAATGGCAATATATCGTATCATTTTATTTTATAACAATATTTCATTACCTGAAAGATAGGTGATGCTCTCTTGCTCCAATAACTTTTACAGCCGATAGCAGCTACCAGAGCCGATGTTGTAGCCGATACATAGGCCACCCCTAACTGTGTTACTGAAGTGGGCGATTTGGCATTACGATTTGTATAATTAACAACAGCATTAAAAGACTGATTGACAAATTGCCAAAAAACAACAGCTGGCACTGTGCGATAAAATGCCAACATGGCACCCGTAATCATCATGCCACCGGGTACCTACAATGATAAAAAAAAAAAATAAATTAAGTTTTTAACTAAATGTTTATTTAATATGCCTATACTATGTAAATACTTTTATATGTTTATAGCAAATAAATATTCTATTAAATTACACAAACGTTTGGCAAAATTTCAAAATTGAAGAGCATTCATTATCTTCTACATATGTACGTCATATTCAATGGCACCTAATCACGAGACTCTTAAAACGTGCCCCTTTTTAAAATAGACATAGGTATCATTGAATCATCAGCTTTTATAATTATAAGTAAATTAATTGCGTATTCATTGTTTTGTTTTTGATATTTACAAAAACATACGTTTTTATACCCTTCAGCACAAAAAGTAGAAAAAGGGTATATCTAAGTTTGTCAATCCGTGTGTAATTTCTACAATATCCATTTCCGAACCCATAAAGTATATATATATTCTGATTTCTTATGCATAGCGAAGTCGATTGAGCGATGTCTGTCCATCTGTCTGTCCGTGTTAGTGTTGAAATCAAGTTTGCGAGGCAAAATAAAAAATAAATATGTTCGATCAGATATAGCAGGCAAAAACCACGCCTGCCTCTAATTTCTTCATGTCATTTGGAACAATAAAGTAACTCCAAGCGAGGCGATATAAAATTCAAAAATAAGAAAGAACATCAAGTGAAAAAATTGGCGCTCGCCCATATTTTCAAAAATTAGAAAAAAAAACATCAAACGAAAAAATTGGCGGTCGCCCATATTTTCCAAGTTAAGGGGCTCTAAAATTTTGAAATTTTTTAAAATATCAATATGGGTATCATTTTAAAGCTTTTAAAGAGATCTTTAAGGAAATACTAAAATTCTTTAAAATGCTTAACCCATTAAGAGCCTATGTCATTTTTATGTAAAATTATATATATGCAGTACCAAAATTTTTTTTATTTCATAATGCTCTGCCAGCCTAATGTTTGCTTTTTTGATTGGAGTTACTTCACTGAACTAAATTTACAAAGATGGTGAAGGGTATATAAGATTCGGCATAGCCGAATATAGCACTTTTACTTGTTTAATCTCAGATTTATTTTTAACTTTTGTATACATACATGTCGCACATTTAACAATACAACGTCATAACTCCAAAAAATTTATTTTGAGATAATCGCAGTAGAAGTTTTTGACTCGATCTCACCATCTAGAAAAATATGAGACTGCTGAGTAAGTTCACACTGAATGAGTTCACACTAAAATTAGTAAAATGATTCATAAAAAATCCATGTAAGACAACGTTCATCAATTATATATTAAAGTGGATGTCTTAGACAAACAATGTAGAATATTTGAATTATGACGTTATTGCTGTAAAAATATATCCACTACTCTGTCATAAACTAAAATGTTTCCTTATTTATGAGAAGAAAAACGGAGTTTTACTTAATAAAATTTTTCATCAACAAAGATATAACGAAAAAATACATTATATGCAAAAACCCGATACATTTTAAAAAGATCACCTTAACCTGTATACAGTCACAAAACGAAATATGACGATGTTTTAGAAAGCGATACGATCTTTATGTTTTGAAATTTACTCCACAACTCAAATGTGACAAAGTTTCCAAAAAGACTAAAAGTTGAAACGTATGCACAACATAAAGCATGAACTGCGAACAATTCTGTATGATTAACTCCAAAATTTGAAATTTTGAGTTATGACGTTGTAATAGTAAATAAGCGATATGTAGATAAAAATTTACTTAAAAGCTTGTTTAAAAATATTTTATTTGTAGTTAGGATTAAGTTTATTGATTATTATATTCGACCATTTGTTATAAAGAAATTGAATTTGACAATTTATTGAAATTTTCCGACAATACTTTATTAATTATTTTATTTAAAAGCACAATACGAGACTTGCAATTGTTATATGTTTAAAATTTATCAATTAAAATGCATTTAGACTAATTTTTAAGATAATACCGAAAATTATAGGATAAAGCATATCATACTTCTGAAAAATAAGTCAAAAAATACTATACATAATATACTTTTATTAATTTAAAATAATTAAGGTCATTTATTTATAAGTAACTACCCGATGTACGCAATTGCTTTAATTACCTTACAAAATATATTATTTGTAAACACAATCAATTAAAATCACACATGCGATCGTTTACGTAAAATATACAATTCAAAACTTACTTGAAAACTCATGCGCCCACAAATATTTTGCAACTCGCCAGTGTCCGGATGAAAGGCAGAATTATACAATTTCATTGCATATTTCACTTGATCAGTAGTTGTGCCTACCGACTCTTGTCCTTTGCGATAAGATTCTAGGAGCTGTTTGGCTTGCATCAGTTCATGGCTGGAGACAACAACCGTTCGAGGATCAGTCATCCAGGCATAATGCCTGAAACGTCCATAGAATGTAGAGAGATCATATAACGGTTTGTCAACATCAATGCGTGCCATAGGGAAAACTGCAAAATATTTGTAAAATAAATAAATAAAAATGTTTGCTTTCTACATTCCAAAAATTATTGATTTTTTTCGTTTGTATTTTATTGAGGAATAAACAGCTACTAAAGTTTGATAATTACGTAATTAAATGCGTTTAATTCCAAACAAGATGGTATAATTTTTGCAAGGCCTACGACCTTGTTTTGTGTCTCGGACTGCTTTTGTTTAGCAACTAAATTTATTTAACTTCAACCATAAAATATTATTAATACGAAAGCACCTTATAGAAATTAATACATTCGGAAAATGTATGCATGTATTGAATATTCTTTTCACATTAACAAATTGTTAATATTACGTTCTATACTTTGGCAATTGTCCAAAATAGTTTGTAGCTATTTAAAACACGATATTTTACTTGCTTATGTATTATAACAATGAAATGTGTACAAATTCAAATACACTTCATTTCTAAAGGATTTAAAACCTTTTATAAATTTCCGCTACAACTTACGGTCTTGCGAAGGCTTTCCGGTTAAAACAGTTATTTTAACAATTTATATATTCTTCTTCCAAGCGCATGCTTGTTCAATCAGATGTTAAAAAAGAGATGCCATATCTCAGAAAATAAAAAACAATCCTTGTTCGATTGGGTTAGAAGTGTGAATCAATGATTTATCAGGTATGTGCAGTAGGTTTTAAGTAAATTTTTTCAATGTATTTTTGCATCTTAAATCAAAAAATAATTACTTGTCTTAAATCTGGCTCACGACCAGCGGGACCATTTTAGCACTTTCGGTGCTAGATTTAGCACTTCTTTAGTTGATCTAGCGACAAAATTTGCGATTAAGCTCTAAGAACTTTCCAATTGTTCATTTAGTATTTTTATGCAACTTTAATTAATGGCAAACGTTAAGCTCATATATATAGATAACCCAAAATTTTATAACTGAATTTTGGACAAAGGTATTCAAATAGAAAAACCCATTAAATGAAACCCCTTTTCTAAGTTAGCTTTATTCATAGTAAAGTTCTTGGTTTTACGGTTTAGCAATGTAGAAGTTGGACGGCATTTTAGCGAAATGATTCTCATAAAAATAAATATAAGAAATAGAGTACATTTAAACACTGTAAATTCCCTTCTTTATATAAGACACAGCTTAGATAGGCTAAGCCTAAGTTGTTAGTTTTAAAATTACGAATGATCTCATCAAAAAATGTATTTGTGTATATAAGAATTTGAAAGAAGAAGAATTTTTTACATTAATTTTGTAACAATGAACAAACTTTGTTCAACAAAGTACATAACAACAAAAATTTATAACAGGCAATAGCATCTGAAAACGAATGCTTTCTGCTTTTTTAAAGTTTGCTACATTTGTCATATTTTAATAATAGGTTTATCACATTACAATTACTATTATGAACCATTATTTTTTCATTGCGAAAGTTCAAATACTTGGTTATATTTATTATTTAAGCAGCCCTTATCGATATTTCTTTATAGAAATGTTTTTTATGCTTCAAAACTGCATCCTTAAATACAAAATTGAGTATTCTATAACAACTATAATATTCGGCTTTTACTAATTCTTATCTTATTGCTGACTTAAATACATATATACTTGCTGGTTTTGCAATAAAGGATCGAATCAATTCCAAATAAGCTCATTGGTGGTTCCTGTTTCATATGAGGAAAATATCAAATATCAGTTAATAGTTTATTACTACGCTTATACGCATGGCTTATTCGCAAATAAAAATATTGTGATTAGAAATTTTTGCCGCATAAACGGTGAATTTACTTTTTACTTTTAAATAGCTTACTCACAAAAACAATTCCTAATTAACTACACTATTTGCAAATAAGGTGTTAAATGCTGCCACATTTTTTCTGTTTAAGTGTTTTTGCCTATTAGGTCTTAAAACAATTTTACAAAGTAACATAATGAGGCGAAAAATTATTGCTTAAAAACAAAAAATTGCTCGTAATCAATTTTATGAATATACAATATTAATGCTCAAATGTTTTCTGTCGGCGTTTTACCGGTTAGATATAAAATTCCTATGCGGTACCACTAATATATCGAAAATATTTTTGCCGTATAAACAGTGAGTTAAATAATTAGAAATAATTTTTATTTGCAAATAGGGTACGTATAAAGGTAGCACTTATTAAAAATTAAGAGTATGCTTTCAGCGATATCTATAAACGAAACCTGTACCTCGTTTCTGTATTTCTCGCATCGTAAAAGTTTTCGCATCAAGAGTGAAACAAAAAATTTCATCGTTTCTCGATTTGCGAGTAAAAAGTGTTTCTGGTTCTTAATGCGAAAACAGACAACACTGATTCTGTTTTTACTGGAATAATTCCAGTACTAGTGTCAAATAAAAACAAAACGTCAAAACAAAGAAATAAATTATCAACCAATATAGAAAAATAGTGAAAGTGTAGAAAAGAGTTAATAAATAAAATAAGTTTTAAATAATATAGCGAAAAAAATGTATAATAGAGTGTGGAGGACATGTAATCAATTAGCTTTTGCTGTTTGGAAATTCTTTCTATTTTCTAAATAAAAAGATATAAAACATAAATAAATGCATAAATACTTATTGATAATACTTTTTTATTATTAATTTAAATTGCTTTTTACCTTTCGGCTGATTTAGACTCCATGTTTACACAAATTTAAAAATATATTTTAAATCTTACTTGTTCTCGCGCTGTTTTGAAATGTGAGTTATTTTGACAGTTCTTGCGTAAAACTTTTCACAAAATATTGGTACAGAAACATTTTTTCTCGCATACTTCCAATAACTGTTGGAAAATAACTTAAATGACATATAGTTCTCGCATTTTAAAGATACAGAAACACTTGTGTGAGAAAACCCATTTTTTGTTTCAATTTACATCGTTTTTCTAAAAATTTACTCGTTTCATGCGAAAACTTTTACGATGCGAGAAATACAGAAACGAGGTACTGTTCACATATTCTTTTACACAGAAAAAGTCTTTAATTTATAATTTTTGAATAACCCTGGCAACCATTAACAACACAGCTGTGTCGTTGACATTTGTTTACATTCTAGTTTTTGTTATTGCTTTTTTTTTGGAAGTAGAGGGTTGTTATCTTTTATTTGGTGTTTTAATTTGTATTGTACAATTAACAATTTCACACACAAGAAGTAAAAAAAAAATATTAGAAAAAGAAAAAAATCCATTATGTAAAAACAAGAATCACAAATTTTTAATTAAAAACAAAATACTTAAAATTCCGGGTCACAAAACCGGACTTTCAACTTTGAAAGTACAAATCCAAAAATTAACATTGTGAAAATGACAAACATTTATTCGATATGTTGTTTAAAAACGGTCTTATTTCTAATTTTTACAACACCTACACATATTAAAGGTGCTAATATATTGGCCGTATTACCCAGCGTGTGGAAATCCCATTATCTATTTGGCCATCATGTACTGTCTCAATTAGTGGAAAAGAACAACCATACAGTGACCTTAATAAGTCCGTATGAAATAAATAAAGTGGATAGGAAAAATATACCTTTGGATAAATTTCGAGAAATAAAAGTTGAGAGCCTGCTTAACAACTGGATTGAAATGGGTTTATCTTTTAATATAGAAGTAATGCATGAAACGTCTGTAATGGAGCATTTTACCCGTCTAATTTATGCTACCACTAGTAACACGGACAGTATATTACAAAATTACAAAGTTCGAGAACTGCTCCAGTCACAGCAAAAGTTTGATTTACTCATTGTAGACTTGTTTTTAAGTGATGCCTTATTAGGGTAAGTGGAGTCTTTTTATAACTGTGCATTACAAAACAATCTCTTTTATCTTTTTAGTTTATCTTTTTACTATCAAGTACCTACTGTGGTTTTGAGTCCCAGTGGCTCGAATACCTGGTTAAATCAACGTTTTGGCAATCCACAGAATGCAGCCTTGGATCCTAGTAATTTTTTACCATATCCTCAAAACATGACATTTTGGCAACGTTGTGTCAATACTCTGATGGCCATGTTTGAAAAATTAACCTACTGCTTCTTTCATGTGATCTCTCAACAGGCTGTTTACACTAAAAGTTTTGAACCACTATGTCAACTTGCGAATTGGTGTAAAGAACTACCCCACCACAAAGAATTGACTGAAAACCTTTCGTTGGCTTTATTAAATACACATCCGGTACTACAATATCCTCGAGCGTTCCTACCAAATATGCTAAGTATAGCTGGTATTCATCTTAAAACGTCGAAAGAAGAATTAAAACTACCGAATGTAAGTTTGAAGGCTAATTGTTTCCCAGAATTTAACAAGTTTTTTTTTTAGCATGTAAAGCAATTTATTGAAGAAGCAGAAAAGGGAGTAGTTTATATGAGCTTTGGCGCTAATGTTTATGACTTTCCTATTGACAAAATGAAATTGTTTCTTGAGGTTCTTAAAACGCTGCCTGGAATGCGTTTAATCATTAAATATGATGAAATAGATTCTGTGCCCACTACTCTTAATATTACTTCAGAAATTTTGATACACAATTGGTGGCCACAACAGGCGATATTAGGCAAGTATGATTTGTTTTAAATAAATGTGTTTTTAATTAAATTTCTTCCTGCTTAGCTTATGAGAATGTCAAGCTGTTTATAACTTCTGGTGGTTTTATGAGTATAACAGAAGCTCTTTATTTTGAGAAATTAATTTTAACTATACCCATCACTCCAGAACAATACGTGTTGTCTAAGAAACTTAAAGATCAAAATGCTACTTATGTACTTCATTACAATGACTTGAACTACGATCAAATACGTTATGCCATAATACATATATTGGGTAACAATTTGAACTACCAGCAATCCGTAAATAAATTAAAAAATCAGTTACTACAAAACCTGGACAGCATTAGCCCCCTGACAAAAATGTTAAATGCTATAGAATTGACACTACATTCAGATGGTTTAGAATACCTTAAGCCTCACACGCATCATATAAGCTTTTGGAATTCTATACTTTTAGATGTAATGTTCGCTCTCATTATTGGTTTACTAACCATTATTGCCATACCATTTCTCTTAACCTGTTGCATTTTGAAGAGATCATATCAAAACCAAAACAAACTCATTTTACCTAACCAACAAACCCACCGCCATCATTGTAATGTAAGTGACTTTTTATTGACCACCAAATCTCCAAGGAAATGCAGCAACGCAAAACACCTTAATTCTGAAAATGATGTATCCATTCTGTGGCAGGATAGACGCCGATCGTCTAACTCAGATGTACGTGAAAGACGAAAGCCGTGTTCATCTAATAATTCAGCATGTAATTGTTCAATCTTATCCTCTTCAGCACCTTCTACACCTTTATCTAAAAGAGAAACCCCATTCAAAAAGGTTTCCTTGGACACCGATAACAACATATGAAGTAAACTTGTTTCCTTGCATTGGAAACAGTAAATTTGTATACCATTTGTGCTGTTCAAAAATGTTAATTTTTAAGAAAATAAAAACTGCAACATCACTACATTTGTTATATACAAACAAAATTATTAAAATTTAATTAATTACGGAAGAAATCCACATTTATAATACATCTTCTAACAAACGCGCGTTTTTAGCTCCCAAAACGCATAATTTATTTGAGCAGCAGTCGTCTCAGTATATGTACGATTCCTAGCGATTTGCATGCACTAAATGTATCTTTAAATTTACATTTTGGAACAAATCTAGTTTACGGACGCAGCTTAAAAATTTAAAAAAAGTTACCTACCGGGTGTAAAATTTAATTTTAAGCAAAAAATGTTATGTGACAAATTTGGCGCTGACGCTTGGTTTCCGAGTTATGGGCCTCTAAAGTTTGTATGGACAATATGGAATATATTGAGTATTTTGTGGTGTAATGGGGCAATATGCGTATCATTGAAAAGGTAATTTCAATATCTATTAAATTTAAGAGCAAAATATTAAAAATAATAACAAAAAGTTTTTTTTTTTAATTTTCCGAGAAACTCTTAGTTTTGGAGCTACGGACCTTTAAAGTTTTTACGTATAATATGGCACACCTACATTAAAGAATTTATGGCAAAATGAGATGTAAAAGGCATCATACATATAGTATTAAAATATTTATTTTCTTCGCTTACTAAAGACTTTTTACATAGCCGGCCTCGGGCCGGGCGCAAGGATTTTCTCCTCTATGGTATGACCAACACCGGCTTCGCTTACTAAAGAATTTTTGCATAGCCGGCCTTCGGCCGGGCGCAAGGATTTTCTCCTCTATGGTATGACCAACACCGGCTTCGCTTACTAAAGATTTTTTGCATAGCCGGCCTTCGGCCGGGCGCAGAGATTTTCTCCTCTATGGTATGACCAACACCGGCTTCGCTTACTAAAGACTTTTCGCATAGCCGGCCTTCGGCCGGGCGCAAGGATTTTCTCCTCTATGGTATGACCAACACCGGCTTCGCTTACTAAAGACTTTTCGCATAGCCGGCCTCCGGCCGGACGCAAGGATTTTGTTCTCTATGGTATGACCAACACCGGCTTCGCTTATTAAACCTTTTTTTATTTTTTTTTCATGTAGTACTGTCAGCTTAATTTATTTAATATATGTAGGTACTCCATGTTTATATGGAAAAAGCTGTTTTTTTATCGTTACCTGTTTTTATTGTATTTTTTTAATATTTTCCTTTTAGATTGAATAGATATTTAAATTACCTTTTCAATGATACCAATATTGCCCCATTTCACCACAAAATACTCAATATATTCCATATTGTCCATACAAACTTTAGAAGCCCATTACTCGGAAACTAAGCGTCAGCGCCAAATTTGTCACTTTACATTTTTTGCTTAAAATTAAATTTTACACCCGGTAGATAACTTTTTTTTAATTTTTAAGCTGCGTCCGTAAACTAGATTTAAGCCTACATTTTTAAATATTTCAAAGTAAAATACTGCTCCTACCTGAATTTTTTTTAATTCATAATAGGTCTGTTCAGTAACTAAAAATTGTTACTAATTGCTGATAAAGGCCCATTCACACTATTATCAGGTCTGTTCTACAAATCACTTTTTGTCAAAGTGATTTCAAATCACGCAAAAGGTGTTCTGCGTACAAAATATACTGAAATCACGTGATTTAAAACGTTAAGCAAAATGACTGCCGATTTGAAATCACTTGCTCGTTTTTTCTAATTATTTCGCTTAGAAAATAATAATAATGGCATTATATATTTAAAACGATATGCCTTCTTCTTATTTTTGCAAAAAAAATTGGATTTTATACACATAAAAACGAAATTAATCATAAATTTTCAAAGACACTGCATATTTTATAAAAAATTGTCTTGCTTTATTTAGCAATGCTCGTGATTTTCTCTTTCTTTTTAGCGGTTTGCTGGTTTGTGGTTTCAAAGAATATTCAAGTGTTGCAAAATTATCAGAGTGTAAAATGTCATTTAAGATTTATCTTATTTATGCTAATGTTTCCAGCATCAAATTTAGAAAATATTAAGTGCAAAATATAAAATAGTAGCAACTTCCTAAACTTTTTGCATTAATTTTCACATTTTCAATTTAAATTTGAACGCCAAATTTTAAGCCCTTCGATTAATACCAATAAGTAAATGAAAGCACATGTATTATATTAATATTTTAATTACAAATGTAAAAAAAAACACACAAACAAATCTAAAAAAACCGTTTTCTCCTATTTTCGAAAAATGTTGCGGAAGAAAAAGGTCATAGGTTTAGTGTCACTTCAAACTGAAAATTGCAACTGCTGAAAGGAAGGGAAAAATACTTACACATGTTAAAAATATTTTTTTTGGTGATATGTAATCAAACGTGTACGTTTATGTTTGGCGCCCACAGTACATTAAACAATGTATGTTGGCTAAATAAATGTTTATTGTTAGTTTCATTTGGGTTGCTTAAATTTATTTGGGGTTTATTTGTTTTCTTTTCTACGGGTTTTGTGTTCCAATCTTGATGCTTTTGTTTTTTTTTGTGTTGTTCTTATATATGGCGAAACTGGCCCTCAGGTCTGATAAAGAAAAATCCTAGCACGTCCGACTGTTTATTTTGTTTCCTTGTTGATGCTTGTGAGCAGCGTTCCTCTGTATGTTTATATCTGGAAGTTTAGAGAAAAAGTTAAAAGAATTTTTAATGATATTATTAGAAAATAATTTTTTCTACTTACCGTGTGTTTTTCTTTTTTTGTTCTGCCTGCTGTCAATTTTTGGTTTCTGTATGTATGCTTGTGTGTGTATATTTTTTTGTTTTATACGCATAATACAGTTGCCAGTACTGTTTAGTAGTAGTTTCTGTGTAGAACAGGGTAATGCCAGAACGAATAAAAATAAAAAAACGTTCACTATGGTATCGAACACGGTGAGGGAAGTTAGGAAATTTCAAGTTTAAAATTAATTATGAATGAAAAATATAACCTTGCTGTTTAATATGCGGTCCTGGTGTAAGAACAAGCATTAACTGCATTTAAAACCTTAATAAGAGAAGGAAAAAACATAGATACAAGGAAATAAAATATTAAAAAGTATTATAAATTGAAATTCAAATAAGATTTTTGCCAGAAGTTAAGAAAATTATTAGTATTAAAATATGGTGATTTGGAGGGAAGGCAGAATGTTCAAGAAAGATCAGCAAGAAAAGATGGACGGCTGGGCGGGAAAGAATTTTTGGAAAATATTGGAAAATGTAGAAAATTCACCACTTAAGTTGGGAAGCAAGCAAGGCTACGAGTCAAGGGAAATCAAAGAAGGTTTTCAGAAGGTTATTATACTTGAAAGTGTAAAGATATAAAAGTAAAAAATTAGTTAAATTAGTGCGGAGAAAAGTGAAAGTAAAAATCATAACTTTTATAAAAGTCAAAGTCAAAGAGGAGGAGAACTCTAAGTCCTTTGGAGAAAGAGGATAGTGGTTTTGAGAAGTAAAAACAAAAAATTTGCAGGAAAAAAGATTTTAAAAACGTAAGATAAATGTTATCCTTAAAAATGAGTGTGTTTGTGATAGTAAATGTGTTTTGTTCGAAAAATTTTGTAGCTGGCTAAGGAATTAGAGGGTGTAGGAAAGTTGGAGAAGAAGGAAGAAAGAGTTCGTGGACAAGGTATTATTGGCAAGAATTGATAGCCTTCTGGAGACAAAGAATTCCGTAAACTTTCCACACCAGAGCATAGCCAGGTAATCTTTTTTCTTTTTCCTTACGTAGTTTATTTTCCGAGTATTGAATGCGTGGATTATATTGCAAGTGATTAAAATAACAAAAAAGGAATCCACAAATACAAAGTGTTTAAAAAAAAAATAATAATAAGGATGAAAATTTGTCTATTAACTCAGGAAAGAAAAAACATGAAATCAAATTAAAACAGAAAAAATAACTTTAAAGAAAAAATTAAAAAAACCAAAAGTAAATCTTACATAAAAAAAAATTTAATTGCCGGAAAATTTAGTAGTATTTATTTAATTATAATTAATTTAATTATATATAATATTTAAGACTTATTTATTTAGAAATTATCAGTGATTAATTTGTGTTATTTTAATTTTACGTATTTTGTAGTTAGTACCCTTTTTTTTTACGCCTAAAAGCAGTCAAGTATATCTGTTAGTAATTTTTAATATTTGCTCTAGCCCGTTAGAGGGCATGCTCAAGTTTTTTTATTTTTATCCGTAATGAGTAAAAAACAGGAAGTCAAAAGCTTTTAGTTTGTTTTATTTAAAAAAAAAGGAAATACAAAAATAGCTCTTATCAATTAGTTTTTTTTTGTTGCGTAGAATTCCTGGGGAATTAGCAGGAAAATCTGATATCCTTAGGGAGCTCCTTCGGGGTAAGAATTAAAGTGGTAAAATAAATCAGAATTGATAGTCAATTGATCAGAGTTCTGCAATAAAGGAAATAAAACAAATTAAGTTTTTGTGACAGGTACCAATATATGTATGTTTTTTTTTTGCTGTAAGGAAAAATTAGAAAAATTAATATATATTATAATTTTTGTATTGGAAGTAAATATTTATTTCAAAATTTGTATAGGATTAAGTTTTTTGGTAAATAAACATTTTGTATTGTAGTAATGTGAATTAAGAAAAATTATGTTTTTGGATTAATTTAAAGAGGGAAAAGGCATGAAGGTGAGTTAAGGACAGAGGAATCTGGGAGGATAAGGGTTCACAAAAAGATGTTTTTTTTAGGAACAGTGTTTTGTGACACGGTTGGGAGGGCAGTTTCGGGCATAACATCTGCCTTAGAAGGTCCTGTTTGTGTGAACGTGTTTTGTTGTGTTTTCTGGTTTTTATTTTGGTGAGTTTTGTTTTATTTAGTTTGTTGTGGATTTTTTGTGTAAATTTTTTTATGTGCGGCGTACCCAATGGGAAGGGTTGGAACCTCACTGGGATGAGCTTACCGTGGAACAAGCTAGTCGGAAACCTCATTGGTCCCTACGGCCGTAACATAAATGGCGCCCAAACTGAATAAAGTGGACAACAGCGTAGTATATAAGACCTAAATATTATGGAACAACAAACAAATTTAATATACTTCAATTTGGAAAATTGGGAATTCCTTAAGTTTTCCAAATTGAGTATATCAGGCATGCAATGCCAGCTTAGCATGCGACAATAAGATAATAAATGTATGTAATAGCCCAACGACGTAATCGAGGACCTATAAGTATAATTCAAGTAGTCTTTGTAGCCCTTTTTGGGAGAAGAAAAAAAAACTTAAATAGGTTGTACCAAGAGGCTGGGATTTGCGAATAGGAAATCGATGAAATCGACCAATTCAGTTTTGAGAAAAGGATAACAGTAGCTTGGAAGATTTGATTTTAAATATATGTCTAATTGTATTGTTATCATTTTCTGTTTGCAAGTTAGTTTTCATTAGTATCTGCTTATATGTTTTAAAGTGTTATAATAAGCGTTTTGATAGCCGCCTGTGTAAAAGAATTGTAGAAACACAGGGTCTGATGTATCAAAGATCGTTTTTTAAAATATCCCTTATAATCTCATATCTTGACCATACTAGGATGAATGTATAAGGGGTGTACACTTATATATGCCTTTAATTTTTTTTAGAACTGTCTTACGTTACACAAATAGTCTTATAATAACTAAATTAACCTCTCCGATATCCTATATTCACCTTCATGCCGAACCTTGTCAAAGAAAATTTAATTTACAAATTTTGAAAAGAAAATATAAACCTTAGGAGGATTTTTATTAGGTGTTTGTATATCTTAACATAATTCATTTTAAGTTAGTGTGCTGTTATAAATATATAGGCAATCAAGTTTTTAGTGATATATTTAATACGAATTTATAAAATTTATAATTATTTATGTTAGTTTTTTTTAAGAGATTTTTTTTGCTTTAGTTTTTTCTTAATATATATAATTTTCTTTTTTTTTATTTTACATATATGTCTAATGATTTTGGGGTTTATGGTTTTTATTATATAATTATTTTTATAGTGATTGTTATCGTCTTTATTCATTATTTCTTTTCTAAATTTATGATTATTATTAGTGTGTTTATTTTTGGTTTTTTTTTATCATATATTTTTCTTATTTTTTATAAGTATGTATTTTAGTTAATTTTTTTTTTTTTGATATATTTTTACATTTTTTTTATATTAAATTACGTATTTTATTCGAACAAATTTACATAATTAACTATTATTATTTATTTTAGCTATTTCTAACTTATTGTCCTAATTTTTATAATTTTTATATTTATGTATATTTATTTATTTTGTAAAATTTTATTTTTTTCGTATTTGTCCATTTTAGATTATTTATTTTATTTATTATTCAAATTTTAATTTAGTTTATTAACTATATCATTTGTTTTTTTAATAATTATTTATTTTATCCTATTTTAATATTTTTCGTTTTTATACGTATGTATGTTTATACCTTTTTTTTTTTGTTTTGATATTTTGATTATATAGTAATTATTTTCAATTTTATTTTTTTTTATTGTTTATATATATATATATATCTTTTTGATTTTTATATTTTTTGCACTGTGTTTTTGTGGTTTAGTAAGTTAAAAATTCGTTAGTTGAAAACAAAACAAATTTTAATTTTTTTATTATATAAATTGGTTAGTCTGGTTAGCTGTGATAGAAAAGGGTGGTAAAGGTCTCATAAACAATTTTTTTCTAAAGGTTATGTCCCAAAATAGAGGCGACACTAAGTCTAGGAAAAGAGAAAGACAGGTCCAATTTGACTTAAATAGGTCTACTCCTTTTGCGTTTGAGAAAACGTACAAATCTAATACCCCCAGCCGAAAATCGAGTGCTAGCAGAATATTAGATATGAGTCAGCCTCCAAATCAACCAAACCCCCAGTTTTTTGACAAGTCCCAGACGATCATCGTGTCACAGGCAAGTAATAGCTCTGATCGTCATTTAAGTGAAAAAGGCCCCAGTGGATCACGACAACAAACTCATGAAGTAGCTATGGAACAGTCTGGTGATGCAAACCAAGACGTTTCTTCCCAGGTTAATGAAATCAAAAGACAGATGCTGGAACTTACTGCTACTATGAGTAAAATGAGTCTTTTGCTGCAACACACTCAACAAGAAAATATAAAGCTTCGTGAAGAAATAATGCCCAATCGGATAAAACGAAGCAGCAGTGCTGGCCAGCAGATGGAGGGTTCTTTAATAGGGTCAAACAGTTCCTCAAGAGAATCTTTGAGAAATGTTGATACAAGTCAGTCCAAAAGTTACAGGCGCATTCGTATTGATCAGTGGGGACTGGAATTTGATGGCAATACGAATAAGCTTGCGGTTGAAGATTTCGTGTTTCGCGTTGAGCGTCTGCAGCGGCAGTATGAAGTGTCTTGGGAAGAAGTTCTAGACAATTTTCATCTTTTTGTCAAAGGAGTCGCAGAAAAGTGGTACTGGCTATTCATAAAAACAACTTATGTTTCCGAATGGACCACTTTAAAAGAAGCTCTCCTCAAACAGTATCGTTCGACAAGATCAAGTTTTGAATTGATGAGTGATATGGTCGAACGAAAGCAACAGCCCGGCGAGGGTATAGATGCATTTTTCTTTGCGATGATCCAGATGCGATCGCGGCTGGAAATATCAATGCCCGAGAGGGAAATGATCAAGATGATAAAGAAAAATCTTAGAGAGGATATTAAAGGTCGGGTCTATGCAATTGCCGTAAATTCTGTAGAAGAATTAAGACAAGAATGTGTTGAGGCGGAGAAAGTGTTTTGCCGAAAAGATAATAGAAATATGTCATCATCTGTCCCCGTAAATCGTTTTACGAGGCAGGTGAATGAAATTTTAGAAAAATCAAAAGATGAATTTATTGACTTACCTGAACCGTGTGAAGAAGTGGCTGCTTTGGAAGTGGGCAGCACTCAAAAGCAATTCTTTAGAAATCCACTCATCTGTTGGAATTGTCGGCAACAGGGCCATATGTTTATGGACTGTCCGTCCCCAGATAGGGCGTTGTTTTGTTTCAGATGCGGCAAACCAGAAGTTAAATCGCCAAATTGCAGTGACTGCAAATCAAAAAACTGTTCCAAGAGCGTGGTAACAGCAGGGAACCATCGTTCGACGGAGAATCTGCCTGCAAATCGATCATAGAAAATAAAATTCAATTAGTGAAAATAGTAAAAGATTTCAACCAAATTATTCCTCAGATGCGACACAAATATAGTCTGGAAGAACGGGAAATAAATTATGAAAAGGTCAAAAATAGAATTTTTAATGAAGCAATAGCAGTAAGAAAAATAAACCGTATAAGGAAAATTAGAAACAAATTTATTGAAAGAAGGAAAAAACGAAAGTTGGTTATTGAAGCTATAAAAACAGCAAACAAGTATAGTGACCCTCGTGCTTTTGCTGAAATTTTTATAGGCGACCATCGCATAAAAGGGTTGCTAGATACTGGAGCTTCGGTTAGTAAAGGTTGTAGAGAATTAATCGACAAACTAGGTATAAGCATAAATCCAATTTTTTCTGTAGTTACAACTGCAGATGGTAAAGATCACAGGCTACTAGGGACCGTTGAATTAGATATAAATTATAAAAATCAAATAAATAAAATAGTATTTTATTTATGCCCAGACTTGGCACAAGAAGCCTATCTGGGTGTTGATTTTTGGAAAGTATTTAATATGGCCCCAGAAATTTTTAAAGTTGATGAATTAGATATTGAGAAAATACAGGAAAATTTTAAGGTAGCAGATCATAGGTCACATCCTCATGTACTAAGTGAGGAACAACAGCAAAAATTGAACAAAGTTGTTGATTTGTTTCCGTCTTTTGAAAAATTTGGTTTAGGGTGTACATCCCTGGAGAAACACACCATAAAACTGATAGACGGGGCGGTGCCTTTTAAGGACCGACATTATCCGTTGTCTCCAGCTGTTCAGGAAATTGTTTATGGAGAAATAGATAAGATGTTGGAATTAAAAGTCATAGAAGAGAGCGAGAGCCCTTGGTCAAATAGAACCACAGTGGTCAGAAAACCCGGTAAAAATAGGTTTTGTCTTGACGCTAGGAAACTTAATAAAATCACTGTAAAAGATGCGTACCCTTTGCAGAAAATAGATGGCATTTTAGGCAGAATCGATGAGACTTATTTTATAAGTAGCGTCGATTTGAAATTTGCTTTTTGGCAAATTGAACTTGAGGAAGAGTGTAGGCCCTATACAGCGTTTACCGTAGCAGGTCGGCCACTCTACCAATTTCGCGTAATGCCATTTGGACTTTGTAACGCGGCACAGCGACTTTGTCGATTAATGGACAAGGTCATACCGCAAAAACTTAAAGAAAATGTATTTATATATCTTGACGATCTTTTGGTGATTTCCGATTGTTTCGAAAAACATTTGAGAATTTTAGAGGAAGTTGCAGCCTGTTTGAAAAGAGCTAATCTGACAATAGGGCTACAAAAATCGCAATTTTGTTTTCAACAATTGAAATATTTAGGTTTCATAATTGGTGGAGGATGCTTAAAGACAGATCCGGAAAAAGTTCGCGCTATAAAAGAAATTAGAGTGCCAAAGTCTCCACGTGAAGTGCGCAGCTTTTTGGGAACGGCCGGCTGGTATCGCCGTTTTATAAAAGACTTTGCTGCCATATCTGCTCCTTTGACAGATACCTTGAAAAAGGCCAAAAAGTTTCAAATGACGGCGGAAGCGATCGAGGCGTTCGAAAATCTGAAGAAAGCTTTAACTTCAGCGCCCGTGCTAAAGCATCCCGATTTTAGTAAAAGATTTTGGATTCAGTGCGATGCCTGCGACTACGGAATCGGGGCAGTTTTGTATCAACTAAATGACAATGGTGATGAACATCCAATAGCTTTTTATAGCCAAAAATTAAATGCATGCCAGAGGAATTATAGTGTGACGGAAAAGGAATGTTTGGCGGCTGTAATGGCAGTTAAGAAATTCCGTCCCTATGTCGAGATGATGCCCTTCACGGTAGTGACAGACCACGCTAGCCTTAAGTGGCTAATGTCGTTGAAAGATTTGACTGGAAGACTAGCTCGGTGGTCACTACAGTTGCAGGCTTATGATTTCGACATAGAGCACAGGAAAGGCTCTGAAAATATAGTAGCCGACACCCTTTCCCGATCACAGGAAGAAAATTTTAATGTTAATGAGTTAAATGTAGAAGATCTTTTTGATTTTGAAACAACTGAGTTCCAAAGCGAAGAATATTTAGAACTAATCCAGCACATAACGGAAAACAAAGATATATTACCAGATCTGAGAGTCGAAGATGGATATGTCTTTAAAAGAATCGATTTTGACCGTGGTGCTGACACAGAGTGCCAGTGGAAAATTTGGATTCCACCCAATATCACCCAGGCTGTAATAGAAAAAGCCCATGCAAGTCCAACCGCAGCCCATGGTGGTGTTACAAAAACATTAGAAAGGCTGAGAAGATTCTTTTATTGGCCAAAAATGCCCACCCAGGTAAAGGCATTTGTAAAGAACTGTCAGACTTGCAAGGAAATAAAACCATCAAACCAAAATCTCCGTCCAGAAATAGGGAATCAGGTCATTACAGATCGACCGTTTCAAAAATTGTATTTAGACTTTTTGGGCAAATATCCGAGGTCCAAAAGTGGTAACTCATACGTATTCATTGTGCTGGATCATTTTTCTAAATACACTTTTATTAAGGCTATGAAAGAAGCGACCGCTGGAAATGTTGTAGAGTTTCTGACACACGAAGTTTTCCATAAATTTGGTGTGCCAGAGATTATACACACTGACAATGGAGTTCAATTTACTTCAAAAGGTTTTCAAAATCTACTTAAAACATTCAAAATTCAACATATAAAAACGCCTGTGTACCAACCAAGCAGTAACGCATCAGAACGCGTTAATCAAAGCATTTTATCAGCTATAAGAGCCTATCTGAAAGACGATCACCGAGATTGGGATCTCTATTTATCAGAAATTGATTGTGCTTTGCGTAACTCGTTTCACAGCGCCATAGGTTTTACGCCATTCTTCGCGTTGTTTGGCTACCACATGTTTTCAAGTGGGGCAGATTATAAATTAGCCCGAAAATTGAATTCAATTTCTGATCACCGTATTCTTGCGATGCCCAATGAAAGAATGGAATTTATAAGGAATGAAATAAAAGAAAATATGACTAGAGCATACGAGAAAAGCGCCGAAAGATACAACAGAAGAGCTCGAACAGTAAAATTTGTGCCAGGACAGGAAGTCTACCGAAGAAACATGGTACAAAGTAATTTCGGAAAAAACTTGAACGCGAAATTTTGTAGAAAGTTTCTTAAGTGTAGAGTGTCCCGACCTGTAGGTAATAACATGTACGAGCTCGAGACTTTAGATGGGAAAACAATTGGCATTTATCACATTAAAGATATTAAAGTTTAAATTGCTTAGCGATTATTTCGATTTAAACATTAAATTTAATTCGAAATTAACAAGTGCAATATTAGGACATAGGATTAGTAATTATTTTTTTCATTTATACAAATATTTGTTGTGTTGTCCTAATATTTCCTAGTCGTAGCAATTTACTTTAAAATCTGTGATATATAGTTAGTACCTGATAGTTATAAGTTACGAGTTAGTCAACGGTTAACATACCTGAGATTTTCATTCCTTCTGTGCAATAATAGTTCTTAGTTCCTTCTGTGCAATATTTAGTATCCCGACATTTATCTTCGATGAAATTGTTTGCTGTGATGTCCTTTTTTTTTATGCTGTAAATTTAGTGCAATAATTCCTGTGATATTTTTTTTTGAGATAGTTTTCTACTTTCAAGAAAAACCTGAAAAAATGACACACAAAGTAAACTCTTATGTAATAGATGAGTAGAAAAATTACTTCCCGTAAAGGTTTTTTCTGTAGTACAATCAGAGTCAAGGATTTTTTGTTCTCTAAGTTTTTTAATATAGAAAAATTTCTAGAGAAGTTTCCCATCTCTGGAGCAGCAACAACCCATGGAGGAGGAGTAATAGCGGCGTTGCCCATGTACATATATTAGATCTGAAATGATTTTATCAATTATTAGTAGGGTTGACAATTTTTGACGATATTAAGAAATATATTAGTACCCTAGAAGACGAAAATTATTAATTACTTTTAATTAAATTTTTGCCTTAAACTTTTTAGTTTTTTTAGGCGTTCGATTTTAATATATAGCACTGTAAGTGCTCAATTGGTATCAAAGCCAATTACATGAAAACTTTTTTTGTAATGATCTTATATTTATGGGTGGCCACTACGATTTTTCTTTCCTGAGAAAAGTTTTTAAGTTGGTTTGCGCTCTGGTAAGGTGAGGATGAGGTTTCCGACTCTGCAACGTCTGTGATGAAAAAAACTGAGTGGACAATAGGTTTTTATTTGGGAAGTTATGCACATATTGTAGTCTCCTGTAGTATTGTGAAACGGACATATTTCCAGGTATAAGTACGAAAATTGCCCGGCTTAAATTTGGTAGTAGCATAAGACAATCCCAGGGTGTGAGAGTTCCCCACGTTGGGCACATAGAAATACGTGGAATTTAATTCCTTATTCCGCACACCGTTTCCTACCTCGTATACTCGAAGGACTCGGAGTTTTGTTGCGGAAGAAAAAGGTCATAGGTTTAGTGTCACTTCAAACTGAAAATTGCAACTGCTGAAAGGAAGGGAAAAATACTTACACATGTTAAAAATATTTTTTTTGGTGATATGTAATCAAACGTGTACGTTTATGTTTGGCGCCCACAGTACATTAAACAATGTATGTTGGCTAAATAAATGTTTATTGTTAGTTTCATTTGGGTTGCTTAAATTTATTTGGGGTTTATTTGTTTTCTTTTCTACGGGTTTTGTGTTCCAATCTTGATGCTTTTGTTTTTTTTTGTGTTGTTCTTATATATGGCGAAACTGGCCCTCAGGTCTGATAAAGAAAAATCCTAGCACGTCCGACTGTTTATTTTGTTTCCTTGTTGATGCTTGTGAGCAGCGTTCCTCTGTATGTTTATATCTGGAAGTTTAGAGAAAAAGTTAAAAGAATTTTTAATGATATTATTAGAAAATAATTTTTTCTACTTACCGTGTGTTTTTCTTTTTTTGTTCTGCCTGCTGTCAATTTTTGGTTTCTGTATGTATGCTTGTGTGTGTATATTTTTTTGTCTTATACGCATAATACAGTTGCCAGTACTGTTTAGTAGTAGTTTCTGTGTAGAACAGGGTAATGCCAGAACGAATAAAAATAAAAAAACGTTCACTATGGTATCGAACACGGTGAGGGAAGTTAGGAAATTTCAAGTTTAAAATTAATTATGAATGAAAAATATAACCTTGCTGTTTAATATGCGGTCCTGGTGTAAGAACAAGCATTAACTGCATTTAAAACCTTAATAAGAGAAGGAAAAAACATAGATACAAGGAAATAAAATATTAAAAAGTATTATAAATTGAAATTCAAATAAGATTTTTGCCAGAAGTTAAGAAAATTATTAGTATTAAAATATGGTGATTTGGAGGGAAGGCAGAATGTTCAAGAAAGATCAGCAAGAAAAGATGGACGGCTGGGCGGGAAAGAATTTTTGGAAAATATTGGAAAATGTAGAAAATTCACCACTTAAGTTGGGAAGCAAGCAAGGCTACGAGTCAAGGGAAATCAAAGAAGGTTTTCAGAAGGTTATTATACTTGAAAGTGTAAAGATATAAAAGTAAAAAATTAGTTAAATTAGTGCGGAGAAAAGTGAAAGTAAAAATCATAACTTTTATAAAAGTCAAAGTCAAAGAGGAGGAGAACTCTAAGTCCTTTGGAGAAAGAGGATAGTGGTTTTGAGAAGTAAAAACAAAAAATTTGCAGGAAAAAAGATTTTAAAAACGTAAGATAAATGTTATCCTTAAAAATGAGTGTGTTTGTGATAGTAAATGTGTTTTGTTCGAAAAATTTTGTAGCTGGCTAAGGAATTAGAGGGTGTAGGAAAGTTGGAGAAGAAGGAAGAAAGAGTTCGTGGACAAGGTATTATTGGCAAGAATTGATAGCCTTCTGGAGACAAAGAATTCCGTAAACTTTCCACACCAGAGCATAGCCAGGTAATCTTTTTTCTTTTTCCTTACGTAGTTTATTTTCCGAGTATTGAATGCGTGGATTATATTGCAAGTGATTAAAATAACAAAAAAGGAATCCACAAATACAAAGTGTTTAAAAAAAAAATAATAATAAGGATGAAAATTTGTCTATTAACTCAGGAAAGAAAAAACATGAAATCAAATTAAAACAGAAAAAATAACTTTAAAGAAAAAATTAAAAAAACCAAAAGTAAATCTTACATAAAAAAAAATTTAATTGCCGGAAAATTTAGTAGTATTTATTTAATTATAATTAATTTAATTATATATAATATTTAAGACTTATTTATTTAGAAATTATCAGTGATTAATTTGTGTTATTTTAATTTTACGTATTTTGTAGTTAGTACCCTTTTTTTTTACGCCTAAAAGCAGTCAAGTATATCTGTTAGTAATTTTTAATATTTGCTCTAGCCCGTTAGAGGGCATGCTCAAGTTTTTTTATTTTTATCCGTAATGAGTAAAAAACAGGAAGTCAAAAGCTTTTAGTTTGTTTTATTTAAAAAAAAAGGAAATACAAAAATAGCTCTTATCAATTAGTTTTTTTTTGTTGCGTAGAATTCCTGGGGAATTAGCAGGAAAATCTGATATCCTTAGGGAGCTCCTTCGGGGTAAGAATTAAAGTGGTAAAATAAATCAGAATTGATAGTCAATTGATCAGAGTTCTGCAATAAAGGAAATAAAACAAATTAAGTTTTTGTGACAGGTACCAATATATGTATGTTTTTTTTTTGCTGTAAGGAAAAATTAGAAAAATTAATATATATTATAATTTTTGTATTGGAAGTAAATATTTATTTCAAAATTTGTATAGGATTAAGTTTTTTGGTAAATAAACATTTTGTATTGTAGTAATGTGAATTAAGAAAAATTATGTTTTTGGATTAATTTAAAGAGGGAAAAGGCATGAAGGTGAGTTAAGGACAGAGGAATCTGGGAGGATAAGGGTTCACAAAAAGATGTTTTTTTTAGGAACAGTGTTTTGTGACACGGTTGGGAGGGCAGTTTCGGGCATAACATCTGCCTTAGAAGGTCCTGTTTGTGTGAACGTGTTTTGTTGTGTTTTCTGGTTTTTATTTTGGTGAGTTTTGTTTTATTTAGTTTGTTGTGGATTTTTTGTGTAAATTTTTTTATGTGCGGCGTACCCAATGGGAAGGGTTGGAACCTCACTGGGATGAGCTTACCGTGGAACAAGCTAGTCGGAAACCTCATTGGTCCCTACGGCCGTAACAAAAATTAAAACCACGCCAAAAAATTTAAAATCACGTGATTTGCAGAACAGCACCAAATCGTCTGCGTGATTTTAAAACCGTTCGTGATTTGAATTCACGTGGTTTTCAGAACAGACCTGATACAGACTTGCATTAGATTTTGTGAGAAAGATATCTAATTAGAATTGCTGTGATTGTCAATTTTAATAGGAATTTTTATTTACGATTATGAATAAGTTATAAACATATATTGTTTTAATCTTTCTGAAATTAACAATTAATTTTAAATTGATTTTATTTTTTTTATTTATTCAAATTTTGTAATATACTTAATGGCTTAAGTTCATATGAAAATTATTTAAAAATGTATGCGAACGTTTCCCAAAGAAAAGAGTTACAGTTAAATAGCAGAATGTAATGGATTTTATGGACCGATAAAATACGTGAAATATTTTATGCTATTTAGAGTATTATATTAAAAATTTCCTTGTGGTTGATAACAGCAGACTTATAGCGGTCTGTTGCTATATAAATTTGTTCACTCTTTCTATTAAATGGAAATATCGTACAGGTTTTGAGTCTTACAAATGATTCCCAAAGCCAATGTGTTGTTTTTTTTTTTTTGCTAGTAAAGAGTTTATTTACTCTTTATATTTAGAAGAATAATTTTGAAAAATTGTTTTATTCTCTCAGTAAAGTTACTGAACAGACCTAATATTTTTATTTAGTTGCCAACTTTTTTTTGATCTGTTATTTTTTTAATAATCAGCTGCTTACAGTTTCCAGCTGTCAAATTTTCGCGTAACATGTTTTATAGGTTTTTTCTGTGTACATGCATTTAACGTGAAATTATTTTATTAAATCATAAATAGTTTTCAATAAAATATAAAAAATTTAACAAACATGTTACGTATTTCTATGGAAAATATACATCGCTTAGCTGTAACGCAGAGCAAAATTGGTCAAACCGGATTTGCTTTAGAATTTGTGAGATGGAGACGTAAGCCTCGCTGGCTTCCTACTGCCAAGAGTAGATTGTTTCGAGTGCCCGAGCGGAAACAACAGACACCAGAAGAAAAGGCAGAACTGTTGCGTCTACACAATAACTATAGGTAAGTTTTAGATACATTTAAATAAAGTATTAGTAAAAGATATAAAATGTATTTTGTCTTGAGAACCCAACTACGTTCAGTGCGTCAATACTTAAGAGAAGAAAACCAACGCTTACATGAAACTTCAACAGCAGGTCACTTTGTTTTATCACCAGAACAAGAAGAGGCCGAATTCCAACGTTGTCTATTGGCAAATGAAAAATGGAACAAAGAAATTGCCGCCATAAGAGAGGAACGTTTAGCCAAAGAAAGAAAAGAAAAAGCAGAGTATGTCCAGGAGCGTTTGAGACTGGCTAGAGAACGGGAAGAAGAAAAAATGGAAAACATAGAAGCTTTAGTTAAGAAACAAAAGGTACATTTCACAAAACTGTTAATTCTGAATTATAACACAATTTTGTCTTTGCAGGAATTGTCGAAAACATTTATCACCCGTGAAAACCTTGAAAAAGCTATCGAACAGGCCTTAGCCAATCCTGTTGATTATAACTTTTCTATAGATCTGCGTGGAAATATATATCGAGGTCGCACTAACACTCCTGGAAATTCATCGGGTGGTAAAGATCTTCAAACTAATTCGGAGATTCAAGATAGAGTAGAAGTTCAGAACTAAATTTTTTTACGCTAGAACTAAGCCTTAACAGATGTTTATTGTTGCCAATTAAATTTTTGCTTTTTATAAAAACACAAAAGCAGCAAATATATCAAATATAATGCCACTAGCAAACAAAAATACCAAAAAACTGTATATACAATTATTTGCAACACCAAAGATTTTTTAAGTATAAAAAATGTACAGTGCTATAGGTGTTGATCGTTTGTTTGTGGCTGTTGAAGCAATTGTTCCCAGTCTGGAGTTGCCGTTATTTTGGCCTGGATTGGCCCCAAATTAATCATATTTCCACTACGTTCATCACGATTGCAGCTAATAGACATTAAGTCCTAAAATATATTCAAATTAAAAATGCTTTATTTTTTTATTTTTGTTTAAAAGAAACAACCTGCAAAAATCCTGTTTCCATTCCGATATCTAAATCAAAGAATGTTTCTCCAAGCACCAATTTCGTTTTACCGGATTTGTAGCGTATCAAACGGCCCACTTGTCCCTCTTCCATTTTCTTTAAAACGCTGTCTTTAATTGGCTTTTTATTTCTATTCGTAGCATTGACAGGTTTGTTCGTGTCGGCAGTCGAAGATGCTGTACTTGTTGCAATTTCTTGAGACTCAGAGTCTTCTTCGCAGGGTAATGTGTCTGGCAGCTTAATTAAATATTTGTAAGAATAATAGTTTTATTAGCAAACTTTAATGTACCTGCATTAAAAATAACTGTGGTTGTGAATTGTCCAGCAGTTCCGCTAATGTCTGAGGATAACGCGGTAATGGTTTATTTTGTTGATCCGCATGTTGAGCCACATGTAGGGCTTGTATTTGGGATGCTATGGCTAAAGCATCTGTGAAAAATAAAATTAAAACGTTACGACGATGTTTTATTATTTAAAACTTAAGTAAGAGTTTTTACGCCCTATAGTTTTTTTCATAAATTTACCTTCTGTTGAGTCACCTAACTCGGCTTTACTTTCCGTTGGTTCCAATTTTACATCCGGTTTTATATATTTCCATTTAGCTTTCGTTTTTTAAGTGACAATTTTAATTACGATTTAAGGTAAAAAACATACATAGTATTAATGTGCCGGATATGATTGATTAGTCTTTTTTTAATGAAAATTTTAAGCATTCCTTGAAGTTTAAATATACAAATCGCTTGCACTTCATTTTCATTAAATTTATTATGGGAAATTTTGAAATAAAACTGGGTAATAACATGCTACATGCCAGCTTAAATTCTGATATCCTGAAAATGTTTATTTTATATTTTATTAAATGCTTACCTTCATTTAATTGTACCGGCATCCTATCCAAGTCAGTCTTTTGCTCTGCTTCATCATCATCTCCTAAATCGTCGAGGGAATTCAAAATATCTACATCCTTTGCTAATACAGCCTTTATGTCTAATTTCTTTTCACTTTTTAGCAATGTTGGCTTTCTCATAGCCAAAGGAGAGTCTTCTATATCTCTGCTGTAACTCGAGGATCTAGAAGACTGACGTATATTGATAGCCCCTGCACCTTCCGAAAAAACACCAGTCGTTTGTATAAGTGAAGTTATACCTCCACGTCCTCCCCTTGCCCCACCTCTGGCTCCACGATCTGCACCACGTCCTCGTCCTCTTCCTCTATTCACTGTGGTGTCTTTAGATGTTTTCACATTTCTAATTCAAAAATGATTATTAACCGCTTTCATAGTTTCATAATTAACTTACGTATTTTTGTTTCTCACTACGTTTAGGTTGGGTAAAAATACTTTTTTATTTGAAGCTGCAACACCACCACCCCTTCCGCCTAGCGTTAGATCCCTTGCTGGGGTTAAGGACGAAAGTTTTGCAGTTCCATTCGACGTCAGTGTTGTGGAAGACAACTCACGTTTAATCGTTGTTATTGTTGCTTTGGTTTCAGCCGCATTTACAGCTGCTGTTGAAGATTGTTTTACAGTATTTGAAGAGGCAGGCATGTTTGCATTGTTAGGGAATATGAAGAGCTTATTTGACTTTGTTTTATTTTTAAAATATAAACACTTTTAACTTTGTGCGTAGTTTTAAAGAATTAAAATATATTTATTTTTTCACAATACTTAATCCATATAAGCAACGTTTTTTGAAATAAAGTAGAAATGTCAAAATAAAAAACAGTTGCAAGAAAATGTACTAAAATTTGTGTGTGTTTAGTTTTGCAAATGAAAGAGAGGAGATGTGTGCTCCTTGCCAGAGTTTTAACTTAGATAAAAATAGAGTCGGGCTTCGATTAAGCGTCCAATAATCGAATAACAATTTTATTTAATTTTATAAAAATTGACTTATTTATATTAAAATTGACTTATTTTCGATTTTTTTTGTTTCGCAAAACTAAAAGAAATAAACATTTCTAGCCTTTGATAAAAAAATGTATGTTTTTCATGCAATTGTTAATTTAAATAGCTTTTAGTACTTAAAAAGTTAAATAAATTGTTAATTGTTGTTAAATAAATTTCATTGTGTTTGTTAGCAGCTGTTTTTCATGAACTATTGATATTTTTTGTCATTTCGTAACGCTTCCATATTTTATCATAGTTAAACGAACATAACATAACGCCGATGACAAAATAAAAATTAAATTATTTGCAAATTAACTTAATACGTATTTGATGTTTTGTGGGATTTTTAAACAGCATCTTCTTAAATACGAAAAAAAATTATCTACACAAAAAATGTCTTATTATTACATTTATATAAAAGAGACCATTTTAAAACACAATTGCTGTTAAAAAATTAAAAAAAGTTACCTACAGTGTGTAAAATTTAATTTTAAACAAAACATGGCTTAATGTGCGCCAAAGATTAATGTTTAATATCCTAATTTTTATTCGGAAAATGAAAATGGGAGAAGCACCCGAATATTTAACTGTGCAGCTAATATATGTTGGAGAAACCCAGCCATATAATTTAAGGAATGTATTGGATTTTAGACTGCAGCGAGCAAACACTTGTGCAATGCAAAGATCATTGTTTTACAAGGGGCTGCATGTATATAATAAAATGCCGAGCTATTTTAAGACTGAAAATAATACTAATGCTCTTAGAAGAAATATTGTAAATTTTATAATGAACAATAATAATGTGCTCAGCTCAAATATATAGGGATATAATTTATGGTTTAAAAAAAATCAATTGAAAAGATATTTAAATTACCTTTTCAATGACATTCATATTGGTGCATACCACCACAAAATACTCTATATATCCCATATTGTACATACAAACTTTGGAGATCCGTAACTCAGAAACTAAGGGGTAGCACCAAATTTGTCACTTGACATTTTATGCTTATAATTAAATCTTACACCCCTTAGGCAACTTTTTTTCAATTTTTAAGTTGGGTCCGTAAACTATATTTATTTCAAACATTGTATCTGCCCCATTAAAGATACTATCTTCTACATGTTTTGTGTAGCGTTTTTTAATAGTTTATTTTGAAAAGTACAACAAAATAAATATATGGGAAATTTTTGAAATCTAAAGATCTAAAGTATATATAGCTTCCTTATACATATAGGTGTGAACGCCATGTAACTGCACTTTGCTTTATGTGTCTTCCGTTTTACAACACTTAGCAAACGAATGCGGCAACATAGTTGCATTTTACTGTAGCATTTGTAAAGTAAGTTGAGAAACATTTATTTTGTGTTCGAAACTGACAGAGAGTGGATGCGTGTGTCGGATTATTTGGCTGGAAAAAGTGCAAATTAAATCAAAAATGGTAAAAAAAACAATTGTAAAGAATTAATTTATAAAAAAGTGGAAGTTAAATAATATTAAAAAATTAAGTGATATTGCCCAACTGAGAGTGAAAAAGTGAAAATATTTTGAATTACGAAAAGTCTGTATGTGTTAATTTCGGTTTGCTTATTGTTTCTGTTTCACATCAACCCAGCACAGGAGTGGCATACAACCAATATAACAACAACATCCATGCAAACACAAGCCACAGTTTGTGGAAGATATAAAAAACGAAAGCAACAACAAACTGCAAAAGCAAAATTTTAAAGTGAAATTTATATTGATATCTAAAGATTTAACTTAACAGCTATAAAACAATCTTCATTATAATTATTTACAAATACATTAAAGAAATGCAAAAAAAAACAGTACTTAAAAATGTGTTTACTTTTTGTTTATATTCCAATTAAAAACGTTGATTCTTAAATAAAACAAGGCAGAAAGCAGAAATAAACTATAGATAAAAAATAGCAACAAAAATTTATATGTGTGAAGAAAAGAAAATTTTGTATATGCGTGGATTTCAAAGTAAAAAACCGTAAAAGAAAACTAAAAAGTTAAAAAGAAAACGAAAGCGATAATAAAACCATTCCAAGAATAACATGCATTAAAAAAACGTCTAGTAATATTTTAAATTAAATTTTTCTATTTATGTAGTTTGTCTATGGGAAAACTTTTGATTGCACACAAATAACTTAGTTCAATATAACAAACAAAAGATATTCTAAAAAAACCTTTTAAAAAAATATTGATAAAAACAAAAAAACACAACCAATTAAACTCCCACGCATCTTCAAACACAACACAATGTCTAGCTGGGCCGAACGTGTTCATCGCCGTGCTGCTGATTTTAGCAATGTGGTTACCTCTTGTGGTCATCCCGGCTCGTCGGCACCTACATATCCCTACCGCTTGGAAAAAGTCAAGTTCGGTGTTCCTTTGGAGGAGGTGTGCAAAAATGAAAACATTCCAGGACCTTTGTTGGTTCTTATATTAAAATTAAACAAAGAGTCCCCAAATCGTCGAGATGTATTTCGCGCTCCCGGTCATCAGGGTGCTATGAAAAAATTAATACATTTTCTTCAAGCTGGTCGCTTAGTGAATGTTGACAATTATTCTGTCTATACCATTGCTAGTGTACTAAAAAAATTCTTACGCAAAATACCAAATGGTATTTTTGGCCGTTCTGGTGAAGAAGAATTATTTGCTATTATAGAATTGTCCAACGAAGCAGAACAAATAGATCGTTTACACAAGTAAGTGATAAATTTATTGCTTAAGTTAATTTGTAGATAAAATTTATATTATATAAACAGGATGTCTTATTTCGATCAATACTATTTTACTTTATAGTTCGTAGTGTGTTAACTAGAAAAAGATTTCTTGTAGTTCTTGATTTTTTTCTAATAAAATATCGTTTTTCCTTTTTACTTTCCATTGAGGTATTATCGGTTATATTTGTATTTGAAGAAGAGGGACGCCCTTAAGAATCCAGAATTTAAAAATTTTAAAAAAAGAGTACACAATAAACAGTATAATAGTAAAATATATTCTCTGAACCATTAAAAAAAATTTTAGGATATATTTTAAATTTTGTTTTGTTTAAATATGTATACCTATTAGTTCTGAGATTTTTAATTACCTAAACTATCTTTTTAAACCCTTGTTACCCTCTTAAAATTAGATTGTCAAACAGCCCATGGCGACTTATAAAGTATTTGACGATTTTTACATGTCCTGAGCATTTAATTTGTCTTGACAAATGCCGATAGGAAAAATCGTATTATGTATATCATTTATATGTCAGTATTCTATTCTTTTAACTTATCGTTTTTATTTTATAGTATGTTATTAAAGCAGAGCAAATGAAAGGTAAACACGTGTCCCAAGGATGATAACAATTTTTGTACCTTCCAAAACAGAGAATAAAAATGGCTGGCACTATAATGAATGTTTGGTACAATTTTCAAATTTTCCAGTTTTACGTTGCAAAAGTTTTTAATTGCCAATTGTTGTTATAACATTTAAAGAGATTTCAATGTACCAGTTTTGTTAGTTGTTAGACAATAATTTAATAGTTATTTGGATGAAGTTTTATTATATTTACAGAAAATATTTCCATTTAAAAAATGTCAATCTTATGAACCTAATCCATCAAAAACTAGATTTGGCGATTTTTGGCATTGATGTCAGGCCATCATACTTGTGTAATAGGGTAAAATTCGTGCTTGTCAGCGGCGCTGGTTAGATTTTAAAATTTTTTTATATTATTACACTCATTAAACCGCTCTCACATGTAAAGTTTGACCGTATAATAGACGGTGAAAACCTTTACGTACCTATAAACATATGTATGTAGACTATCATAGCAAAACAGAAAACATTATTTTGTCATACGAAAAGCCATAGAACAACTTGTCTTCAGATGTTATGTTCTACAGTTTAATATATTTTTATCAGTGAGTTTGAAGTGCAGATGTGGTCCTCGAAAAACAAATACGACAACTTCAAACACGAAAACCACATCGTCATTTTCCAGTTTTTCTTGCTTGATTGGTTGATAACTTTAAAGTTGTTGTTTTTTTACATATCGATTTCTATTGCATTTACGTCGTTTTTTTTTTTTTTTTGCAATTGAACAAATTGATTTTCATTTGATACCTACATATGTGTGTACATATTTGTTTTTTCTTTTAAATTTAACAAACAAAAAGGTTGCTGGTTTAAAATTTTTTTAAGCACATTTTTATATTTGAAGCTAAATGCTTCACTTATATATCCCTCTCTTCTTTTTGCAGTTTTTGCTTTGATAAATGTTGTGTATATAAATATTATTTTTGTTTTGAAATCAACCTGTTTTGTTGTTATATTCTTGTTGTAAAGTTAATAAGTGTTGTCATCTTATTTCTACTGCCATGCAATTCATAAATTATTATTGTTTTAAAATCGCTTAAAACGATATTTATAAGAAACATACGAATATACAGAATATCATTAATAAGTATTGATAATAAAAAGAATAAATTTTCTCGTAAAAATAATTTGTAATGAGCGCAATATACACTGACATATTGATATGCCACTCATTGACGTAATGTAGTATTGTTCAGCATTATTTATTTTATCATTAAAACATGTATAACCTCTGTACAGAAGCCCAAAAAGAAGTTTAGAAAGATATTGTAATGCTTGCTGCTATTATTTGTGATTTTCCTTTATCCTATTGTATTAATATGATTGTACCTTTTGATTTACAAGTTTGAAACAGCTGGCAAATTTGTCCCGTATTTTGTCTTTTTTTTTTTGCTTTTTGATTTCATCCAAATTGACACGTGCAAATATTTTCTGCAATTTTTTTCCAATTGTGTTTAAAAGTTTCAGGGGGTTTCATCGCATCTTTATACTATGAAATTTTTCATGTAATCGGAATTTGTACATTTCGCTTTTAATTTCATATTCGTTACTGTTGTTGTTTGTGTCATTTCCAATAATATACAAACAACAAACCATATGCAGCGAAAATATGTATTCTTTACAATAAGGAGAAAAGGTTGCTCACATTTACATAAATGTCTTAAATCGTAGTATATTTAAAAGGATTTTAATGTATATGATTTGTGAATTCCGCTTTTTATTATTTAAAACAAAAAACGAATTTAAAACAATATTCTCATAGTTTTTATCCGTCATTTTTAACAACCACTTAAATCAAAATCTCTTTTAAAATTTTTTCGTGCTTTGCATTTTACTAGGTAGTAGCGGTAATACAACAAATACAACATTGACAAAAAAACATGCCTATTTATTGTTGTTTTGTGCGTTGGAAAAGTAAAAAACACAAAGAGTAATAAAAGATAATTGCTCTCAATACACATGCTTTTTTTGTCTCGCAAACGCTTGTTGTTGGTGTTTTTTGAAATTCGTAAACAAAAAAATGAAAATACAAAAACTTTTGACATTTCCAACTACAAACCAGCTGGGCGGACGACACTACCTAGTAAAATAAATCTGCCTTGGGCGATACAGACATCCAAATGTGACATCAAGCATGCCAAAAATTAAACTATCTTTATTTTTCATGCAGCGTCGTCAGTGTAACGCTCCAAACATTATTTTTACAACTAATTCTACTACTGCAATCCTTAATGAGTATTTAGACAGTGTCTGCCTTTAGATCTGCTAATGTATTAAATTAAATCAATATAAATGGTATATTGACCCAGAACACTATAAATAAAAATAAAAATAAAAAAAACAATTTTTTAAGTTTATTGGGCATTTAATAAATATTTTACTTTTTTATTATATTAATATAAGATTTAAAAATAATTAATTTTTGTTATTAAATCACTCTGTACGATAAAAAGAAGCACCATAAATGCACACGATTGATTGCAATATTTATGTTACAATTATATTAAAATAAATATTGAAAAGATTTGATTTATTTGTTTACGCATAAAAATCAAATTTTTTCGTTTGTATGCTTCTTTTTCTTTTAAGCAGTCAGCCAGTTTACCTGTAAAATCTGTTCGGTTGGGTTTGTTGTTGTTATGTGTGTAAAAATTATTTCGGTTTATTTTTAACACTGCAATTAGAGCAGAACGTTTGAAATCAACAAGTATTTTATTCCTATAATTATTTACAGACAGACAGACATACTTAAATATCCAAATATGTTTAATTTTTCGTTTAGTTTAAGGTTAAAAATATTAAAGTTGTTTTTATTTAATAATTTAACGTTATTTTGAGAACTAATAATTTTTAAAATCTAAAATAACACTGCTGCGCATTTCTAAAAATATATTAATCAAAATTATTTTCTAGTTTCTTTTTTGTCGATGAAGACCTCGATCCAATAGAATGTTATATATGAAACAGAATTTAATACAACAATATATTTATCCTTTGGTTACATTTGTAAATTCAGTAGTTGTGTTATGTTGCCACCGTTATAATTGTTCGTAACAGTATTACCTGCAGTCAACGCGGCAGCATATTTTAAGTTAGACCCACATCACCCTAAGTCTTTACGAGCGATTAAAATGAACAAGACATGAATTATGTGCACCGGCAGAACAACGATATTAATTTCTGAATGTTCTTGTATGTGGCGAATACGTGTTGATGTTAATATTCTGTCTGAGAATAATTTTCTCTTTGTCGTCAGGGTTGTTTTAATGTTTTTAACATTGAAGAGGTTGTTCGTTCTGTTGATCAATAGATAACGTTAATTCGAAATGGAGAAATCATACTAAAAGTCATATTTGATGGCAAACATCATTGCTCAGACAAAAGTTAGGACATCGATGGTTACGCATGAACAAAACATAAACATTTAGGGTCAATATTTGCCGAATTCATGTGCGACATGATGTTCAATACAATTTGATGGCTATTAGAGACGTAGGGTCATACAAACTTTGATGCAAATCATAAATAACGTATCAATATTGTTTGATGGTATTAATTTTAATCCTCGAATATACCATGTAGGGCCTATTTAAAGGAGATCTTTACCGAACACGCGATCCTAATAAAATCTGATTTTATTAGGATCCCTTTTTTTTCCAAATAAGAATAGAATATTCTACCCTTTCCATAAATATCTTTTGAAAAAAAAAGATAAATATAGAAATAAATATCTAACTATGTTTAAAAATTAATTGTAATCGATACAGGCGTAAATGCCTGTTTTTTCTATTTGTCTATCATCTAGCTCTGGAAACAGATATAGATGAGGATCTATCTATCTTTGTTTCGAATTTCATTAAACTCGGTTCAGTGATTTTGCCGTGATTTACGCACGTACAAACAAACAAGCAAAAAGATTTATAATATATATTAGATAAAACATATTTAATTATCGCGACACGCATTAAGACAATTCACTTAAAATTATAATATGACACTTATGTACACACCGTACGTTCTGCACAACGAAGCATTTAAATAAATGCGAAGAAGCATATTAAAATTTTTCTGCACAAGAAAGTATTATGTATATTTGTACATATGTCTGCCCATTTACATCCTTTCACTAAATTTAAGAAAAAGCTTAAACATTTTCAAAATCATGTTTAATGAATAACATGTTTGTATGCATAAGTATTTAACCTCATAACCCAAATAAAAATGTTGTTGTCTTACTACTTACAATGTATGTGTGTATGTATGAATATAGCACAAATGTTTATACATTCAATTACAGAAGTTTAATAAAGACAGCTTAAACTAATGACAGAATTTCCGAAAAGTGTAAATAATTACAAAACGTAAATAATAGTAATGTGCAATTCTAGAATTTTATGGCATCACTGTGCGTTTATAAATTTCAAATATGTATGTATGTATGTATGTACATATGTATGAGAGAAAGTATACATAGATAACAATAAAATGAATCTACTTTTGGTTTGGTTCTCTTACGTTTTTTGTACCCTGCACCACAAAAAGTGGAAAAAGCGTATAACAAAGTTTGTAATTCCGTTTGTAATTTCTACAAAATCCATTTCCGACCCCATATAGTATATATATTCTGACTTCTTATGCATAGCGAAGGCGATTGAGCATGTCCGTCTGTCCGTCCGTGTTAGTGTTGAAATCGAGTTTGCAAAGGTCCATCGGTCCATGTCCTTAGAAGCAGCGGGCAAAACACCATGTCTACCTTTACTTTTTCCAAATTATTTGAAACAATAAAGTAACTCCAATAAAGAAAACAAATATCCGGGGCGAATGAGAATTAAAAAAGCAAAAAAAAAAAACATCAAATAAAAAAATTGGCACTGCCCATATTTTCCGAGTTACAGTGCTATAAAATTTTCAAATTTTTTAAAATGTCAATGTGGGTATCATCTCAAAGCTTTAAAAGAAAACTTTAAGGAAATACTAAAATTTTTTAAAAATGCTTAACCCATTAAGCGCGGATGGCATTTTTATAAACAAATATAGACATGCAGTACCAACATTTTTTGTTTATTTTTAATTCTCTGTCACCCCAACATTTGTTTTTTTATATGAGTTACTTCACTAAACTAGATTTACACACATAGTAAAGAGTACACAAGATTCGGCATAGCCGAAATAGAAAAAAATTGCAAGTATGATTTCATAATTTGACTCGGTTGTGGCGAAAACCCAAGTTTATAAAAAAATATAATTAAAGAGAATAATCCAAAAACGTCGCAACGAAAAGCCTACTGAATTTGTTACACAGTTGTGGTTAGTCAGGATTGTGCGCTTGTTTTCAATTTATCCCCGATCGACATCTGTCTCACCTATGGATTTTTCAAAAGTATTTTTTTCCGAAATTTTATTTACTGAGGACTTAGCGTCAACGCGCTCATTGTTCACTTAAGATAATATTGTAGATTTTTCCATGTGATTCGCGATATAACTATTTTATTTTATTGCTTTGTAGTTATATTAATTGTAAAAGTCGACCACATTTTAATTATTAACCAAATCTTGTGGGTATAATTAACGCGTTGTTTTCTGCTGTTTGCATACAGTATTAATCTTAATAGTGATGTTTTTTTTTCTCGTATTTTATTGTGTTCTTATATCCACAAAAAAAAGAATAGCATAATGTATGTAATTGCTTTCGTTTACTTTTAATTCATTTTTTTGTTTTTTTTTTTCGTGAAGCTGTAAAATTGACATCAGATGTGTGATTATTAAACTTCATGTGGTTAAAACGAATAAAAAATACAATAAAAAATTAAATAAAAACTGCAATAAAGTAAAAATACTTTTTCTATATATAATTTAAAGTGGTTATAGTAAGTGTTCGGCACAAAATTATAAAAAATACCACATGTTATACAAGAAGTCCTGAAGAAAGTTTTAATGTCAGTCGATGAATGACATAAGCAGAGTTAACAACACTGTCTTTGCACATGATATATAGTAAAATTCCTTAATACGACTCGGATAATGAATAAACAATTAAAAGTGTTTAAATAATCCATTTCGCTTAAGTCAGGACTAGTTACATTTATGGAAAATACAGCAAAAAAGCTAAAAAATAATTTTTGTAAATATTTTTAAATTCTTAAAAATTCTATATGTAATTACAGTGGTTATAGTAAGTGTTTGGCACAAAATTATAAAAAAATACCACATGTTATACAAGGAGTCCCGAAGAAAGTTTTAATGTCAGTCGCTAAATTTTTTTTATTTTTTATAAAATATGACATAACCAGAGTTAACAACACTGTCTTTGCACATGAAAAATTTCTTAATACGGCTCGGTTAAAGAAAAAACATTTAATATGTTAGAAAAATCCATTCGACTTAAGTCAGGACTCGTTCTATTTATGGAAAATATAGCAAAAAGTTAAATTTTTTTTTGCAAATTAAAAAAAAAAACTCTGGGAATATAAGGATTTTCATAAATCAATTTTATCTTATATTTAAAATTTTTCCATTTACTATACAAATATCTATTTAAATGCTAAATTTTACTACAAAAAAATTGAAAATATAAAACTTTATCATCAAAAAAACTATTAATTCTTCCCAGTTTTTGCAAAATGTCTTCTCAAAATTCCTTTGCTTATTCTAGAAGTCAAATAATCGTATTAAAAGTAACGTGTTGTACTAAAAATGTATTAAATTGTTAAAGAAGTGTGTATACGACGAAATAAGTATGAAATTATTCTCACGCTTTTCAATATTTCAAGCAAAAATTTTAAACCAATTTTGTTTTGATGTTGCCGAAATCTAAAAGTGTTTTTAAATTACCCTCGTAACAAGATAAAGTAACAAAATATTTTATTGTGACAATTTCAAATGTTAGTATTCATGATTTACTTTTCTGTATCTGTACTTTTTGTTGAATTTTTCTTAAACTATTGTTGTGGGTAAACTTTTCACCAGTAAAATTTATTTACTTAAGTAAACATACTTGCAGACATACATATATTTTTTTCTTTTCCCGTATGTATGAGTGCTCATGTGTAAAAAAAAAGTTAAATGAATGATGTGATGATGAATTCAACAACAAATACAATGACAAAATTTTATATACGAATAAATAAAAATACAAAAGCGTGCTTTTTTAATAACTTTTTTTCATGTTTATATGTATAAACAAATGAATATATGTACATATGTATGTATATAACGGGCTTTGTTATGTTAATTGATTATGTTATGCATGCGTTTTGAAAAAAAAAAACATTAAATAAAATTTGATGTTCGTATTGTTAAAGTGTTACACGCGTTTATGTGCATGATTGTTAAAAAATTGTGATGAAATGATTTATTGACACAAAATTTTTTATTGTAATAATTAATTGCTACAAAACAAAAGTTGTGTGCAATAATAAGAGTGTTTTGAATAAGTCTTGCAATGGAATTTCTGATATAAAATTAAATTTCTCGAATTGAGATAAAATATAAAAAAATGCTGGATTTATATGACACTAGCTTTAAAGCTAATATTGTTTGCCCATCTCTTAAAAAATATTAAAGGTAACAACTGCCATAGCTCTCATCACTATCTCGTTTATTTTGATGCTTGTAATGCAAATCGACAGGAAAATATACAAAGTAAACAAAAGCAGCTGCTACCTGATCCGTTTTAAAACTCATGTTTTGTGCTTTGATAGCTAATGCTCTATCACAACCGCCGAAGTCCTCCGTTTAAAAAAGTACTGATACATCAAAGACATATTTACTGGTTTAACAATGAATTTATTCTCAAGGAATATCAAACAAGCATTTGTTTTTAAGCTACAACGTGTATGATACGCGGGAGAAGTCTTATTTCGAATCAATTTCTCGATCTTAGAATAATTCGCTTAAAACAGGTTGTTAGATTGTTATGCTGTTACTGATTTTGCCCTATTGTAAATATTTTCTTAAATCCGATTCTTCTTTAATTCCTAAAGTTACAAATGGCAGAAGTTTTTTCACTTAATTCTCTATCGACACACATATTTGATTTGGTTGATTGGAGTTACTTTATTGTTCCAAATGATTGGAAAAAATTAGAGGTTGGCGTGGTGTTTTGGCCTGCTGCCTCGAAGGACATGGACTGATCATGCTGAATTCCAATAGCACCTCTTTTGACACTATGTCTGATCGATTGGCGTATTTATTTTTTCTCTACATGACGGACGGACATCTCTCAATCGACTTCGCTATGCATAAGAAATCAGAATAAATATATACTTTATGGGGTAGGAAATGGATATTGTAGAAATTACAAACGGAATGACTAACTTAGTTATACCCTTTATCCACTTTTTGTAGTGAAGGGTATAAAAATGTGTGGTTAGATTTTTCATAGCAAACGCCCTTTTTTAAGTTTTATAAAAAAAGATTAATTTCATTTGTCATTCATGCCGGGCTATTGTTTCGTTGCTGTGTTTCTTTAAATACTTTTGAAACTTAAAGTCGGAAGTTATAATAAATTAACAGTTGTTAAAATTGTTTTCTCTCCGTATGACTTTGAACATTAAAACTTTTTTTATGACTTCATGTCCCACTGATAAATTGAATATGAATGTCTGGTTTTATGTGACAACAGACTGAGTCAGTCAGTGGCACAAATACAATAAAAAAGTAGTTTACATAAAACATTAAGATGTTTTTTAATTGCAAAAAAAAAAAATAATTAAAGATTTTTATTAAGTGAACTACAAACAAACACATGAGTATTAAACAAAATATATAAATTTACTACTAGTGCCCACGACTTCGCCTGAGTGTCATTATTAATTTTCTTAAAATTAGAATTTAGAAAAATGTGTTTTTAAATATTTATTGCAGAGTTTTGTAAACTGTGTTAAAAATATTCCCTTTACAAAAATAAAATGTACTGATAACTGTTTTAGTACCATTAAATCGGTAAAATTGGAAGCTTTTACATATCGCTCCTTTGTTGAAACATAGTCATATCTCAAAAAAACTTGAACTTGGCAAAATGCGATTTAAGTTTTCAAGACATCTAATTGCCGCAATTGCAATTGCTATAACTTCGGTTCAGCTTGGGATATAAAACTGATTTTTTTTCAAAATGTACAGAAGGACTAAAAGAGAACACAGACAGATAGACAGACAAAAATTCCAAAAATATGTGTTTTGTACTCCATATCGATTACCATCTATACCAACATCAAAATTTTTAAGAAATATTTCATGCACAGAAATGACCCCGTTACTGTTTTATTACATGTACAGAAATTGAAAGTTCAATAAACTTGGTACTTAACATAACAAGGCTCGGCTTAAAATTAAAATAAATTAAAAAATCACTCAAATAAATTTATGATTGTATCAAGTCAGTCTCAAAAAATAAGATAAAAAACCATTAAAAAATTTAGTTGACATTAAAGATTGTGCAGAGTGTCATTCATTGTAAAAAATAAGAGAATAGAGAAAAACACACCTCTCTTACTAAAAACACAAGTACAACTATTTTATAAAACAACAAAGGCCCTCACAAAAATCAACAGGTCTCTGTAAAAAATCCTTTTATTAAGTTTTTAAAAATAAAATAAAAAACACATACTCGTATATACATACTAAAACATCTAGAAAGCTTCTTCAGATATTTCTTCTTTTAAAAGTTTATGGCGTATATGGCTACTAATCGACCTATATTTGCTTTGTTAGACAAACACAACAAAAAACAATGACGTATGTACCAACTTATTTATTACCTTTGTAGTATGCACATGTTATCCATAATAATTTTGTTGTATGTATTTTTTTAGAAATAAAATCTGTGTAAAGCATCGTCAGAAGTAAAAAAAAAAATAAAATATTAAACAAAAGTGAGATTTTATACCATTTCAATTAATTGATATGCAAATGAAAAGAGAAAAAAATGATATTTTGTATCTGTTCAATGGTTATTTGTGACGTAGATTTTTTAATTTTACATTTTGAAAATAAATGTTTATATATCTATTTTTTTTTTGTTTACTTATTTATTTAATTTTTTTCTCTTATAATTTGTTCATAAATAATTGAAACGGCTAATAAGACCAGTGTTTTATTTATAACATTTTAGTCTATAATTTGGTGATTTTTTTTTTGTATTATATATTACTACTGTTTTTTCTATTTTATTTTTCTTGTAACATTTTCATTCATTCTCGTATTTACATATATGCATGTATGTATTTGTGTTTGGGGATTACTCACACATAATAAAGTCAAGATTTGCCTTGTGTATGTTACCCTGTTGTTGAAGAAAATTAAAATAGTGAATTCAAATCAAAAAAATTCATTCTTTGTTGTTATAATTTTCGGTAATAACCGTCGTCTCTGGCTGTGTACTTTGGATGGTTTGGTTTTTATTTGACCTTTTTAATTAATTATATTTTTATTTAATTTTTAAGTAATAGGTCTTTTTTATTTTTTATATATATTTTCGATATTTCGCTACTCCATTGTGTAGCATAATAAAAAAAAAAACTATAAACATCTTTTCAACATAATGCAAATAAAAAGTTTATTATATTTAATCGTGCTTGATTCCTTCCAATATAAATATTTCATGTAATATTTATATTGGAAGGAATCAAGCACGATTAAAGTAAATTAACATAAGAAAGATTCCGAATAATAAATTTTCATATTTTTGATTATTTTTTTTTTTACTTTTTCGTTTTTGTTATCAATCATGCACTTATGTACGTACATACATGTGCATGTATGTGTAATTTGTTTCTCTGATAAATAATTCATTACTAATAACAAATTTGTCACACTTTTAAAAAGTTACAACACATTGCCACACATCAACGTAATCAAAAGAGAAATTTTACAACAGAAACCGCCAGCCCTTTAAAAAGGTGAAATGCTTAAACTCGTGGAGTCACCGGATTTCGTTATTAATTAAGTTTTAAGCTCTTAAGTATATTCTGCATGATTTTTTATTTTTTGTTGTGTGAGTTAAGCCTTTTAGCCTTTTAAACTTTTACAATTTATTTTCTATATTTTTAATTTTAATTGTAACATATTAATAGAGATGATTATCAGATTTGGGTGACAAAATGTAGACTTTTTATAAGAAATGATATAAAAATAACGATTTTTAAAGGAGACTTTAAAATACAAGAGATTTTAGTTGTTTTCACGATAAATATAAATAAAATAAGGGTGTGAAGATAGCTCCGTCATTTTGTTTCGTTTTAGACAACCCTGTTATAGTTTACGTACATCTCATTCAAAAATTGTCGAACTAACATAAAGGAATTGTTTTAACATTTCCGTGTGAAAATTAAAAATATTATTATAAATGACGGAGATATCTTTACACCCTTATGAACGTGTGTTTTTTCTGCTTTCTTAAAACTCATCAAATAAAAAATAAGTTCCAAAAAATTTATTTTATTTATTTATAGCAAAATATACAAAATCAAAATATAATAATTTCTAAAATGCATTCAAAAAATTTATATTTTCTTTCGTTTTTTACACAGGCATTTATCAAATGCCCCAAAATGGGTCAAAAAAGAAAGGGTGCGGCTGAGCGGACTGCTGGGGGCGAAAGCCACAGCATTGTAGATTTTAGGACTGTAGAGGTTATATTCAGAATTCAGTAAAGGTTTTAGTAACCGAATTTAGAAAAATGTAAAATTACGCTTATCTTCGTATGGACATTTTTTAAATGCCCAAAAATGGGCCAAAATTGAACACGAGCGGCCTAGCGAACTACTGGGGACGAAAGTCACGGAATTGTAGATTTTAGAACTGTAGAGGTTATATTTAGAATGTGTGTAGATTTTAGTAATCAAATTAAGAAAAATGTAAAATTACGCAAAATCTCCATATCGACATTTTTCAAATGCCCGAAAATGGGTCAAAATTGAAAAGGTGCTACGGAGAGCAAAAGCCACAGCATTGTGTCCAAAATAGAACAAAAGAAAAAAAAACTGAAATTTTAAAATGTTAGTAGTTTTGTTCTTAAAAGTCATTCGATCATTCGATTTGTTAACAGATTTTTTTCCAACGAATTTGTCAGACTGTAAAATTCGTTGTTCGTCCTACTTGTGGTTATACCATTTCTCACAAGGAACTTCAATTCATATCACGTAGGCGTGAGACTTTCAGACACTCAATTCTTTTGTGAAAAATGTCCCTTAAGTAGTAAAGTAAGTGGCATACAGCTTCCTGCTGGTATCATCCACTTTCATATCGTTCAGTTTAAGCTGCAGCAAATTAATTGTCATGGATCCTATAGCACTTGCATTGATGATTATATCAGTTGCAAATTCGTAACAAATAGCTTGCTTTTGTATATGTTTTATCACATCATAAACATCATATAGATTGACATCCTTCCACTCATGTAAAAATGCGATTTGTCGCTATGATTTTCATTTTTTGCATGCAATGTATGCACTAACAAACACTGGAATCTGATAATAAAACTTTACCATTTGGATGTGCTATTTAATAGTGTTTTTTTCGATACTAATTACAAAAAAAAAAAAAACTTTAAAATATAGAATTGCAAATAAGATTAATATTTTAAGGCTAAAACAATCAAAGAATTAAATTATTCCTGAAAAAGTTTCATCGAAGCTTAATCTTGAAAAATACAATCTTAAATTATCTTTATATCCAAAGAATTTTAATTAATACGAATACAAAACTAAGCTTGTGTCAGTCAAAGAGACTGTACCCATACATTTTGGATTAATTTAAATATTCTAGATGCAGAAATAGATAAATTTTTTGTAGCAACAATATGAATGCATTGTTTTTCTGCAATTATGTATGTACAAATACACATGTGGTTAAAGTCTTATTTTCATTACGGTGTCTATGTGTGCGTTTGTGTTTATAATAATGACCTAAGGGTTATGGCCACTCACACATAACTTTGCCTGCATTCTTTTAAATGACATCATGTGGTAATTACTCAAACAGAAATATAAAAACACGCAACTTAAAAAAAGAAATTTTTGAATAGTTTCAGCTTAATACAAATATTTTGTTTAAATAACGTTCTATTGACAGGAAGTAAAGAAAAAGTTGTCTTTGGTTTTTAGAATGAGTAAATTTTTTAGTGACATTGATTAGTTAAAACTCATAGCTTAAATAAGTAAAAAAAAACGTACTAAAGTTTAATGTGAGACGACTTGTTCAGCGAACTCGCCTCAAAATAGGTTTGTTCTAATACATGCTTTTTGTTATAATGTACTGCCGTGCTTAAGCCAAAAGAGTAGTTTAAACACATTTAAACACTTTCAAAAATTTTACTTTTCAGAGAGCTTAAAAAATTTGGAGAATCCGTGGATAAATTGTATCGGGCATTCAATTGTGAAATGAAAAATTTCAATCTAGAAAATGTTTAATTAGATAGAAAAATAACGCACTATCACTATTCTTACATAAAAAATAATTTGACAAAAAGCGCTAAAATTCAACACTTTTTATCTAAAGCTAAATCAGTTGCGTTGTATTTTCAATATTTGCTATTGTAGCTTTAATTTGCTCCCTCCGGCAAATCGTTTTTAAAACATTAACGTAAAGAGGAATGTTGTTGTGTTTATTTTTATAAAACTGAGAAGAGAAAATATGCAACTCAATACATAATGAGTTATTTCGCAGAAATATTTTATGATGGGTGGTCAATGCTGAGAAGACTTTTTTATGCTTAAATTTATATTTTAAAATTATGTAAACATTTTTTTTTTTTTTTTGAAAGAAAGCTGTAAAAATATTTTCGCACAGTAATCTCTAAAAATAAAATTTAATTAGCTAAAAAAATACAGCCAAATTTTTTTGTGATAACCGAATATTTTTTAATTGTAAAGATAGAAATTTAAACTTAATGCTGAATTAAATAAAAATAAAATTTTCTATCATCTTCTATTTTTTTTTTGTAGTTGAAAAGGACATGACGATTAATTGTTGTACGAGAGGAAACAGAAAAATGCGAAAAACTACTTATTACAACTTAATTCTTTTTGAAATCGACACATTCCATTTTATGATTCTTCATCTTTTAAAAAGTTTTTCTATAAGAATATTTAAAAAAAAATCCGCAAAAGCGAATTTGTTGCGAAAATGATCTTCGTTTGACCTAAATGTTTAGGCACGAGCATTTTTTATAAATTGTTTAAAATCACGGATATATATTTATATCAGGAGAATACTGTGAATGTTGTAACTTTTCGAAATTGCATTCCAGGTTTGTCGCAATTTACTGTCAACGGCAATTATCTTAATGACTGCATTTTTATACTAAAAATTCTGCATCTGGGGGTAAATTAAGGCATTCGATATCGATCGAAATTTACATTTAAATTCTATTGGAATTTCGATCGACATCGAGTGCCGTAATTTACCCCCTGGTTATGGAAATATTTTGCTTTTCAACTATTTAACGACAGCATATATTTACCTTTATATCAGTTTTCAGAAATATGCACTTATGTATGTAGTAATAGAGTTGGCTCAACCTATAAATGTTAAAAAACAATAAACTAAATTGCAGATCTTCTTAAAAATTGGTTTCTTGTGTTTTGCAACTAGATATTTGTTTATCTCAATTCTTATAAATATTCTTTTGCAATTTTCAAAAAATTAAAAAAAAAACACAGAAAACAAAATAAATAGAATTGTTACGCATTGCTTTTTATATAATGATGATCTGTTTTTAATAAAAAACAAACAAGATTTATCAACTACAGTTGTTTTATATACAAAGAAAATGTTTTTTATGTCTAGTGTATTGAAAATCTATTGTAAATAAACAAAGAAATATTAAATAAAAATTTTTCTCGAACAATGGTAATAATAAATTGTTAAAAAAAAGTGACAATAATAGATCTTTAATTATATATAAAATTTAAATCTTTTCCATTAATTGTTTTAACTAGACAATGCGGTCTGTCTACCTTGCTTATTCTGTATATTTGTTTTAAAATTCCGAAAAACTTAATTTCATATAACAACAATTAGTTTTTTTTTTTTTTTTTTTTTTTTTTTTTTTTTTTTTTGTTTTTTTTGAAACACAGGATTTTAATTTTTGTTCTCACTTTGGGTGGTTGTGCGACTTTAAACCGTTAATCAAAAATAAAAATGATTTAAAGATATTGACAAAACAAAAGTAAATTCAAAATCGATTAATCGGTTGATCGAAAACTCATATAGCAATTAAAACGTCTTTGAAAATAAAATAATTCCACTCCAAATACAGCAGACACAATCGAATTTCGAAGATTAAACATTAAAGACGAATTTTATTTTGGGCTGGCATAGATTAATATTCATAAAGTCAAAAAAAACCTTGGAGGCATACCAAGTTTAAGTTTAACGCTTATTTGCGTGTTTTGGTAAAATGTCAAATATTTGACAGCTGGAGAAAGATGTTTTAAAAGAAAAGTGTTGTTTTTTTTAAACTATTTTCCTCACAATTTTTACGTTTTTTTCACCTTTTGCCTTTTTGGAGTTTTGCGCTTAGCAACACATTTGCGACTGATTTTTATATATGCATATTATAATTTGTTGTTGTTCTCATACAGATGTTTTAAGCATACAAGAAAAAAACAAATTTTTTAAGAAATCGATCAGCTGGGTAACTAAAGTAGGAATCAACTTTCTTTAAACTTCCTTGGCCTAACTTCTTGGTGTAATTCCTTTAGGTGCTTGAAACTAAAAATTTTGTTATTTAAAAAAACAAGGAGTTTACTTTTAAAGATCCTAGTAGTAATTTTTTTTTTTTTTTTTTGTTTATCAACAAACAAGTTGTACATTACTTTTTGTTTTTGCAATAATTAGTTTTATGATTTATTGTTTTCTTTAATTTGTTAATAACAACTTAATGGTTGAGTTGTTTTAAAAGTAATAATAATTGTATTATAAAATACATTTGTTATTGTACAATCGAATGTTGTTGCTCCTCTTTATCATTATTTTTGTTTTGTGCTCAACCGTATTATTGTTGCTTCTTGCTCCTCATTTTTACTTGTATTTTTTTTAAATATTGAATTAATTAATTCGTAATAAAATGTTTCAAAAGCTACATAATTTATTATTTTTTCTTTCAAATGTTTATTTCTTATAATAATATTTAATGTTTGGTTGTTTTTTTTATATTTTGCTCTTTCTCTAAATCCTTAAAGTGTGGCCATTGTAGACATTTTGTAGCTGAATTGAGCATTTTTTTTTTGTTTTTTTTAAACTTTTAGCATCAAGCAATTTTAAAAAAATATACCTATATTAGCATTTTCTGCATTTTAGCATTAAAATTGCAATAAAAAAAACAAATTATACTACTACTTAAATTTTTAGGTACAAATTTTATAATGCAAAATTTATAATTTTAAATACATAAATATATTCTTCCACAAATATAAAAAAATTGATTTCCGTATTTTGAAACCGCACGATCAATATATATTTGATTTAATCGCTTGATTTAGTTTTCAAGATCTATAGATAGAAGTTTTACCAGTTTCATTTAGTTCTATATATTTAAATTATTAAGTTAGTTTTATACGGGATAATTTGCTCTTAAAAGACTTTATTTTTTAGAAGTTCTGAAAAAATGATTTATTAAGTTTGTTTACTTATGCGTATTTTTGAGGATGTGTTTTCACACAATAAAAACAAAAGAGTTTTAGGTGTGTTTTGACGTGATAGAGTTTTGGTCCAATTAAATTTTCGCTGGTTTTAATTTTAATGTTGCCATAAAAAAAAGCAAGTAAAAGTGCTATATTCGGCTATGCCGAATCTTATATACCTTTAACCATCTATGTAAACCTAGTTTAGTGAAGTAACTCCAATCAAAAAAGTAAATATTGGGTGACAGAGAATTAAAACAAAAAAAAAAAAATTGGTACTGCATATATATAATTTTTCATATCGGCTCTTAATTTGTATTTCTTTAAAGATCTCTTCCAAAGCTTTAAACTGATACCCATATTGATATTTAAAAAGAATTTTTTAAATTTCAGAGCCCCGTAACTCGGAAAATATGGCCGAGCGCCAATTTTTTCACTTGAAGTTTTTTTTTCTTATTTTTTAGTTCTCTATCGCCCCATATATTAATTTTTTGACTGGAGTTACGTTATGAGTTGCATTCGATTTGCGATCTTTGCTGGCTAATGAAAATTTAATATCGATTGTCAAATTCGTATTATAAGCTGGTAGGACTGTCGAAAGTTTCGTTATGCAACGAATTTTCAATCGAACACAATTTTGTTTTCGATGGTTTATGTCAGTTTGTAAAAAGTGTTCGTGAATTTTTTTAATGGTGGCAATAAATTATTTTAATTAATAATTATTTTGATTTTTCGTTTATAGATTAGTAAAACAATATTATTATTGTTGATAATCCAATTGAGTAAAATTTACAACAGCACTACTTTTATCGAATATGGGCCATAATACCAAATGAAAATTCGATCATTCGGCTCTTTTGACTACAGTCGAAGATCGAAAGTTGCTCTTAATAGACACCTATATCTGATCGATTGACGTTTGCAATATTATTTTTTAAGATCCTGTAACAGTGTTTAAAAAACCGCTATACAATACATATTGATTTTCTTTTAGATTTATTTCTGTTAATAAGAACGTGCTTGTGCATTTGTAGGTAAAATTTTTCCAGACTTTTCTTATTGCTAATACGAGTAAAAAACACTTGCCTTCATTTTTATTTTTGCATAAAATTTAATAAGTGGATACAGAGAACTTAAAGAATAAAATGAAGGAAAAATTCAGAAAACATTCAACCGCTTTTCCTTCAAAGGATATTTGAAATTATTGTTATTGACAGGAAAAAAATAAAGCAAAGTGTTTAATGATAAAAACTAAATTTTCTCTTTTCTAACGATTTTTTTTGCATGCTTGAATACTTAAGAAAGTTCCATTTCGTGTTCAACGCAACTAAGTATAAAACATCTGTGGATTATGACCGTAAACGTGGCAAGCAAATCACTTTTACGCCTCTACAGTGTCAATTATGTGTGTAATTTTAATAAACTTTCTAAAAAAAGTTTTTTACTACTTACAACAAATGTCTGGTTTAAACTTTCAAAGTGGAACAAAGTTTTATTCAATCCAGAATTTTTTCACTAGCATTTTATTTTACATTAAGTGCATATTTTTTTTAACAAACTTCATGAATGCTGTCATTTATTGTTAATTTAAGTTCAAAGTTTTTAAGGTTCTTTTTTGAAAATTTTCCGTTTTAATATTTTCTTCGACCTTTTTCGTAATTCTTTTGGAATAATTTTTCGAGCTTGGGATCTAAGGCCCAATTAATCTCGCTTCTTAGATAAAGTCTTTCCAAATCAGTAAATCGGTAAGAAAGTGACCATCATTAAATGCTTAAAATGGGGCAATTAAACTTCCATATGATTTTTATCAAGTACGAGATTTTATATAAAATATTTTTGGAGAGTTTTATAGACAAAGTTTTTGTTTAAATAAAAAATTATTTTGATCGGATCAAGATGATTTTAGTGACAAAGAAACCTATAAAAACATAGACATCACAATTGTTTTAAAATCTTCTTTTAAGGGGGGTTTAGACGGTACGACTTTACGTACGTAAAATCCAAGAGAAAATAGTATATAATTTCATCCGTATTTTAAAACTGAGAGTAAAAATCTTACGACCGATAATTTTTGCGTTTACACAATTGGTATGAGTAAAACACAAAAAAACTAAAATAGCTGTTTGCAGAAAAATGCATCCCTGATCTAATGATTCGTACTTGTCTTTTGAAAATTTCCAAAAAACAAAGAGAGCCATACGACTGTCAAATTTTCATCCGTATTTTCTCTCAATTTGTGCAGATTCATTACGTATTTTGTTTAGACGATCCCACTGGTACTATTCTGCACAAAAATTTGACATGTCGTAAGACTTCTGTGACCATGTAAACCGCCCTTTAACTCTTTTTCTTCTTCTTTCTTATGTTTAATTCAAAGAATTGATACATATACTCATTCGAAAAACGGGTGATATTTTTACTTTTATGGGGGTGTTGCCATATCAATTTTGTTAAACTTTGAATATATGTAATTTGTAAGGGATTTTAGGATAATAAGTTTAAAATACATTTTAGACGAAAATAAAAACCAGCTCTGAAACTTTCCTGATTTGTTAGGCTTATGTTTTTTATTCTTATATCTTTATTATTAATATTTCGCTATTATAAGTAACACCTATAAACTCGGACATCTAGCTCCAAAAATTAATACAATGCAAATTTAATTTCTCTTACAGAGCATAATAATAGCCTCACACAGTAGTTCAACCGTTTACCGCCAGAATAATAGAATGTAATTCTATTACAAGAATGCATTCCTTATATCTTCTGTTTTAGTAAAAAAAATCATTACATGTAACTTAGAAGACCATGGTAATTTTCTTCAATGTTTTCTTATGTATTGGTCAGCCAATAAACATAAAATGAACAATCTTAAATGTGTAACAAATAAATAAACAACCTTAGCAAAGGTTAGTAGTATTTTATAACATTGTTTTTCAATGTTGACGAATAGAAAATAATATAAACCTCAATAAATTAAGAGTAAAGAAACCAACAACAAGAACATCAGTTTTATTATGTTGGTAAAATTCCTTTTTTATACCCTTCACCACAAAAAGTAGAAAAAGGGTATATGTAAGTTTGTCATTCCGTGTGTAATTTCTACAATATACATTTTCGACCCCATAAAGTATATATATATTCTGACTTCTTATGCATAGTGAAGTCGATTGAGCGATGTCCGTCTGTCCGTCCGTGTTAGTGCTAAAATCAAGTTTGCCGAGACAAAAAAAAAATAAATATTTCAATCGATCAGATATAGTGTTGAAAGAGGTGCTATTGGAGATCAGCATTATCGACCCATATCCTTCGAGGCAGCAGGCAAAACACCACGCCTACCTCTAGTAGTCATTTGGAACAATAAAGTAACTCATATCAAAAAATTTAAATTATGGGGCGATAGAGAATTAAACAAAAAAGAAAAAAACATCAAGTCAAAAAAATTAGCTCTCGCCCATATTTTCCGAATTACGGGGCTCTGAAATTTTCAAATTTTTTTAAATATCAATGTGGCTATCATTTTGTAGCTTTTGAAGAGATCTTTTAAATGCTTAATCCATTAAGAGCCGATGTCAGTTTTATGTAAAATTATATATACGCAATACTAATTTTTTATTTATTTTTTTTTTTTAATTTTTTTAATATTCTGTCTGTCACCCCAATATTTGCTTTTTTGATTGGAGTTACTTTACTAAACCAGATTTAAATAGATGTTGAAGGGTATATAAGATTCGGCATAGCCGAATATAGCACTCTTACTTGTTTTTTTTTTGTCTCTTAAATTATAAGTTTTAAAAGCTTTCAATCGATGTTAATGTATATTATTTTGTTTGACTTATTTTTATTTATATTCTGGCAGTATTTTTTATAATCGAGTTTGTGGAATCAGCAAATGGTTTTCCCAATTTATAAATTCTATATTTTACTATTTTATAAAATACATATTTTGTATTTTAATTTATGTATAAAGCATATAAAAACATTAATGCCACCTTACGTTGAACAGTTTATCTTTTTTTTTTTTTAATAAAATATCAAAAAAAAAAAAAAAAAAAAAAATCACATTGTTTATTAACAAACACGTTTTCTTTTTGTTGCAATTCTTGTTTTATTTTTTATTGTAATTTTTTTCATTATCAAAATTCAAATTAATTTAAATGCGGACTTATAAAAAACCTTTTTTTTTATAATTTTTTTTAATTAAATAATAAAATAAATAAATAACGTTTACCATTTTGAAACGTACGAGTTAAAAAGATGGAAGAGAAATTTCTTAAAATTTATACACTGTTACGAACAAAAAAAAAAAAAATAAATAAATAAAAAAGGGAAAATATTTTGAAGAAAATTTCAAAAGGTTTTTGTAGTATAGCGAAAACATAGGCCCAAATTCATAGTTAAAATAAAGTATACTTTAAGGGAACTAAAGTCGGTTTTATTTTAGAGTCGACTCTAATTCATTCATAGACAATTTAAAATATATTTTTGGCGAGAAAGTCATCTCTAAATTTAAAACTACCTAAAGCTGTTTTGAACTCATTTTTCCAAAATTATTTTATTTGGTTTAAGAACACAATACTCTTTATCTGATTTTTATACCAAAGTGAACAAAATAAAAACAAGGTTACTTTTTTCAAATGTTTGTTTAGAAATTGTATGAAAACATTTATCAAATTACAGTTGACACCTAGTGGAAGGCGGCTAAACTTAAAGTATACTTTATTTTAGAGTAGACTTTATTTTAGAGTAGACTTTAGCAAGAGTCGACTTTATTCTATAACTATGAATATGGGCCATAGTATTTTATTACAACGTCTAGTTCGTAATCTTATATAGCTGCCAATTAAATTATTTTTTGGTTTGCCTGACCACAAGACATTTCTTTTAATAATTAAAATGTTTTTTTTACTTTTGAAATTATTAATTTAAAAAACCATTCAGTTGTATTCTTTCTAACCTTAAAAAAAGCTTACTGCTAAATAATTGTGCTTTATGTAAATATTAACTGTTATTGCGTTTGTTTAAGAATATAAAAAATCAAATGATTTAAAATACAAAAGCTTTATGTTCTTTTAAGAAGTAATACTAAAGACAGGGATTCTCAAAGTTTTTTATTTTTATTTCTTGTAATCAACATATCAGGACTTGCAGTTCTGTTCTATTTTAGTTGTGTTGCAATGTTATTTAGAACACAGCACACTCAAAAACCACAATAGCGAGATGTTGAGCCTATCTGGAAACGATAATGATTTTATTGACAGCGTTTAAAAGGTTGTTAAACAAATTCGTATTATTTCCGGTCTTTTTCTTTAAACAGTTTATACTCTGCGTTTTCCTAATTGTATTAATTTCAAATAAAGTGTTAATTTTAGCTGTTTTCCTTAAAGCCAATTTGGTTTATACACATATGTTTTGTGAGTGTTTTTTTTTCATTATTGGGACAAATGTCCACTCTAATATTTTATATCCATTATTGTTGTTATTTGATTTAATATTTTTTAGATTTTATTTAAATCGTTTTCAAGCGAATGAATCATGAATTTCTTTATAATAAAATTGTAAAAGAATAAAAAAATAAAAAGATGTTTTGCTATGATTCATAGACAATTTTCATTAATTTTTACTGATAAGAAATCTAGGATTTATTTTAGGCACGTGTTTAACAAACCAAACGAGAGACAACTTTTTTAATATTAAATATTTAGTGTTAAAATATAAAAAATTAGATAAATTATTTAATTCATCTATAAAGATCTCATACAGTGATTCTCCAACTGTTAGAAGCTCTTCGGAACATTCGATTTCAAATGGTCTTCCAAAAAAGGATTATGTTGCAAAGACAATCTTTTCATTTAATTTGAGCTTCTTGTACTGATTTATTCTTTTAAATTTTTTAAAGTAGCTGAAAATCAGAATCGTCATCTTGAAAAAGTTTTAAATTTTTTTTTCTTGATTTTCAATGTCGTTGCTGTCTTTTTATATTAAATTCGATTAAGATATTTCTGCTTTATAGTCGTCGGTAAATTCGTGTTAACGCATCAAAGAAAGAATCTTTGCCCCAGCTATTTGAACCTTTGTTATTGAGAGCAGGGCAGTCGCAGAGAAGATGTTGTACTGACTCTTCCTTTCCTGCTACTAGAGATACTCATACGTTCAGACATAGTGCCCAGTTATGATGCCCACAAGAAGTCATATAGGTTTCCTCTGCAAGCGGTTATTGTAGACCACCTGTCAGCCATTTAATTTAACGTCGTGTAAAGCCAGGGAGTTTTGCAGTTCCCCACTGATCTGTTCCTCATGCATTTTTTGCCATTTCTTTCCCACGAATGTTTTCATACACCGCAACCTGAAGTGTCCTCAAACAGCTTCATTAAGATTATGTCAGAGATTGAAAGCACTTTAGTACACATCTTGACTTTTTCACTTTTAAATTAAAGGCCTTAATGCTCGTCTATTTTCTTAATTAATACGAACATAGCAAATATTTCCACCTGAATAACGATACAGCTGCCGCGCAGCCTCAATAAAAATAAAATGTCAAGATATTTAGAAAAGATTTCCGATCCAGTCTCTGTGTCCATCTTAAAGCCGCCCGTAAAAATCAAAACTGCGCTATCTCCGATTACGGAATTCTTCTTGGTATCTTCATAAAGTTTTGTCGAAATCCACATAAGAAGCCAAGTAATCTCTCCAAGATATTTCCACTTGACTGACGTAGAATGGTGCCTTTTACAACGAAGACTCCCTGAGTGTAAAGGCCGACTTTTCTTTCGATATTTGACAAAGAAACAGACCCTATTAAGCCTTCCTAACGATTTATTGGCTACCCCTCGAGTTTATGTTTATAATAATAATTAATTTCGTAATTATTATTAAATTTCTTTAATAATATTTTCTGCTTACAGATTAATACAATCACTGCCGAAATATACACAACATTTGTTAGTTTTATTATTTGGTACATTCCGTGTGATCGCTAGCAATGCAGCTCATGCTTGCACCGGCATGACAAGCGAAGCTTTGGGTGTTTCCGTTGCACCAAGTTTCTTTCAATCATGCGTTAGTGATGGCAAAACTGCACGCATGGAAGATGTTCTAAAATTTAAGGTATTTTTTTTTGCTATTCTAAAACAACTTTATTATTTTCACAAATTTATCTTTTTTGGGTGCTTTTGTTTTTGTTTTTTGTTTAGGTGGCTACAAAAATTATGAAACATATAATTGATAAATTTGCGACACATGATTTATTTGGCCGTGAAAATTATGAATATTATGCCCGTGTTACTGGCCGAATATTAAAAGTACAAGATGAATGGATATGTAGTTTTCAATATCCGCCACCGCCCCGAGGAAAGCAGGCTCAACAAAAATATGCATGTAAGTATTTTTAAATTTTCTTCAGTTCTTAAAATGTTAAAATTGCAATTTTATTTCTTCTTTCAAAATAAACTATTTCAATTAATTTTATTAATTTTTATTCAGTACAACATTCATTGGAAGCGGAAAAAACATGGTTGCAATGTCAATGTGAACGCTGGGGTTTACGTGAGTATATTTTTATTGTTGCTGTTTAATTCATTTTTCTATATTTTTCCCTCCCATTTTTTTGCATCAAAATAAAATTATCTTTTCCTTAATCTTGGAAATTGTGGTTAATTTATTTATAATTTTAAGTAAGAAGAATTAAATTTATTACAAATCAAACCAATCAAATGAAAATGTGACTAATGGAAAAATTGTCTTTATTTGCTTGAAGCTTTCTCATTATTAACTAAATTTCTCCATTCGTCTAATACCAATGAACTGTTATTAATTCATTAATAAATTAAATCGCAACATTTCATTCATTCATTAAAACTTCAAAGGAATCATGTTTTTGGAATGTGGGCGATGTTTCTAACTAAAATCTTTTAATTTTTAAAACTCGAAATATTGATTAAATATATTGATTAACCCTTTTTTTATATATGAGAAACATATTTAGAAATACAATTTTGTTTTAAACTTAATTTGCATATCAAATATTTCTCTCTCTCTCTTTCTTTCTTTCTTTCCTTTAAAACCCGATAAAAATTGAACTAAAAAATAACTGTTGTAATGAGATGTTGTAAACTTTTTTTTTAAATTAAAAATAAAATTTCACGGCACCGCATGTGTATCTAACCAAAACAACAAAAACTGCAAACAAACAGTTGCTCAAGAAGAATCACGCTCTACTCCTGCCTTGCTAACAAGTTCGAGCTCTGCTTTGGATAACAGTGTTGTATCGTTGGGTGTAACACCCGAACATTCATTCATGGAATCATGTGCTCGACTCTCTGTTTCTTTAGAGGGTCCTGGTCTGTTTGCATTGACTTCGTCCCCTTTACCGGGTCGCAAACGAGATGTGCCCGCGGAAGACGATGATGATGATATAGACGAAAATGACTATAACAACGACGAGAATGATGATGACGAGATCGATGATGACGAAGAGGACAACGATAACAATCAATTTAACGATCGTTTACAGCCACAGCACAGTTTCTCTCAGCAAGCATCAGCAGCAGCAGCAGCAACTGATGATAAAGAATTTGCCAACGAATTAGTAGATTTTTCGAATGAAAACCAATCATATAAAACTAATTTTCGTACTTGCCAAATGCCATCCATATCTAGCGTTAATCTATGCAATTTAAAATCTCGATCGTTTGCCTCAGACAACGAAAAAGCCAGTGGTGGTGCTGGTGTTGAGGGTGAAAATATTTTCACTGATAGCCAAGATGATGTGGACGATGAAATGACAACTGTGGTTAAAAGACGGTATAAACAAAACAAAAAGAAATCTCTAACCAACAACACAGCACAGCTAAGAGTTCAACAGCAACATCAAAGACGTTTAAGAACTGCGGTAACAACATCAACAGCCAGTTGCCGCAATTCTAAGAGTTTCGATACAAAGACTTGCGATTTCCTAACGAACGATTACGAATATATAGCGAATCCTAAAATGACAACAGCTGCATCAAACACAACGCTTAAGGCTTTAGGCGTTGAAACATCTGCAGTCCAACAAAAGAGTCGGGTATGTAGTCGTTGTAAAAGAGGCATACGACATTCGTCTTCGTGTTCCTCGTCTACAGCTTCTGGTGGTGGCGCTAATGGTACCAACGGCAGTGCCATGACTATGGAAGAGTTAAGAGCTGTAAATCGTTACGCTGAAAGTACTAAAAGTTTATCTTATTTGCCACAGGTGAGGGATGAATACTTGCTTGCTTCAAGGATTTCGGTATAAATTCCTTTTTTTATTATTTTATTATTTTTTAATTACTACTCCTTTTTTTCTAAATAGTTGTTAGTCAATTTAGAATTTATTTATTTATTTTTTTTCTCTTTTTTTCGTAATACTTATTAAAACAGTGAGAGCTTTATTTTAAGCACACGTTTTTCTTCAATAACTGTAATCTTTTAAAGTTTTTTGTTAAAAGCATGATTAAATACAGCTGCATTTTTTTCCATCTCAAAAAGCTCTCACTAATTTTTTTTTTTAGTTTCATTTGCCTTTTATTTCCTCAATGATTTTTTATAGTTTATAAAGTTAAGTATAATATAACAGCCACTAATCATTTGAAAACATATGAAAAAACAAAACAAGCGTACAAATATTTTTTTTACTATAGACACATTGAACTCCAAAATTACAAAAGTAAAGATACTAAAACCCCAACAACGCCTCTGCTATAAAGAAGGATAAGTCCAAAACACTCCAATACTCATAACATTTAACACATACATGCATATACATAAACATTGTAATAATTCATTGGTAATTGTACAGAGTTTAATTAATATTAATCCCAGAGAGAGACACTCGTTTAACAATTTTATTATTTAATTTCGGTTTAAATTTAACTCTGTTCGTTGCCTTGACATATTTAATTTTTAGTTTTTGTTTTACTTAATCACTTTATAATTTTTTGTTTTACTTTTATTTCATTCTTCCTAGTAAAACAATTTTTGGCAAAATTAATGTTAATTTTTTTTTAATGTCGTATTGAAATTGTGATTTTTTTTTGCTAAATTTTCATTAAAAACTTGAAATTAAATAAAAATATTTAATGTCATATTTTATAAGTTATTATAATATTTTGCTTTTTTAACTAAACGCAAATATAATAAATAATAAAAAAGAAAAAAAATTAGGACACAGTTCTGGTTTTTTTGTAAAAATTTTTCATTTTTCTCAAAGAAAAACAAAAATTGGTGTTACTATATTTTATAGTATAATAAACATTTTCTGGGAACAAAAGAGCCAAAACAACGATTTCATTTATTATTTTAATATATTATTTTTTTTAGCTAATATCATTTACTGTCTCGCGTAAATAGTAATTAGCAAAAATAAAATTATCTTTTTTTATATAAATAATAATATTTGTTTTGCCAACAAACATGTAAATATAAATTCCTAGAAGTCTTTAAAAAGATTTTATTAATTTGCTACTAATTTTAGCTATTAAATGAAATTTTACTTTGTTTTTCTTGTATTATCATTTATTTTATTTTTATTATTTTTAGTTTTTTTATTTTATAAACTAAATAAAATTCCTTTTTTTATTTTAAACTTAACTCCACAAATGTTTTAATTGGTTTTAAATTTAATGTTTTGTTTGTAATTCGAATTTTTAATTTTAAGCATTTTTTTGTTTAATGTTTTATTTTTTTATTTATTTTTAATTTTTTTAATTTTTTATTTTCCCAATAAAAATTCAATCTCAAATCTAACCATAATAAGTGACCATCCTTAATAAATATTTTAAAAAGTATGGAGTGTTTTTTTGTTGTTGTTTTTTTATTTCGAAACATATGAATCGACTGCTCGCAAGAATTGAAATTGGCCTGCTGTTCTACAAAAATATTAAATAAACAGCTTTTTTAATATGAGATGACTTGATGATAGTTATTGTTGAAAGTTGAAAAAAAAACATATTTTTTGCTGTACGAGTTGTTTAAAAACTACTTTTCTATGTAATCAATTATATAAATTTCATATATACTACATACAAACATACATCCATACATATTTATTGTAGTCTGTATTTCAAAATTAATATTCTCTTTTCTTTTTTTAACTTCACTACACCACCACTTTTGGCATGAAAAACTTAATCATTTTTTGTGGTTTGTTTTTGAATGTGTCATCCGCTGCAGCTTTTTTTTTTAATTTTCCTTATGTTAACATACAGCTCACTCATAATATTTGTAATATTATAAGAAAATATGTTTTGCTAAAGCGTTTGCTACAATTAATAAAATTTTAAATTTTTGGAAAACCTGTATAAAATTTCCCATTGAAAGCAAAAAAAATTAATATATAATAATAATCAAATATATGCTGAAGATCGATTTATTTAAAAATTATTTTTTTTTTAATATTTTTGGTTGTAAATTTACTTTTCATTTTTTTTTTTTAATTTATTGTTTTGTTTCTGTTTTGCAATCATTCTACATTCTTAAAAACCATTGTTTTATTTCGATCGATTTCTATAAAATAAATAAAAAATACAAAATATTTAAAATTGCTTACTACAATTACATCTAATTAAATACTACTGCTTTGAACAAAATTAATACATTTTTTAAAGAATTTTTTATCGCACATTATAGTTCCGCTTAATAATTTTTTAAATAATTGTTTGTTTTAAACCTCTTAAGAGTCGCCTATTGTCTGTGCTCAATTAGCAAACGAGTTTTAATACAATTTGTTGTAATTTAATTATTTTCACCTTAAAACGCAAACAATAAGAGTCAAGAAAATATTTTATGGTACGTAGCACGATACTGTTTAAACCATGAGTCGTTCACGGCCATTTTATCCAAATTTGATTTCTTCAGAGAGCAAGAAAACCAATTTCGAAATTTTTTTAAACGCTACCGCCATGAATAGACAAAATGTAATCGTCCCTAAGGCAGGTCCTTTTTGTTCATAGATAATCATGTGTTTTATGCTTATGCTTATTTTTTCAAATAAATGAAATATGAAAATGAAAAAATAAGTTTGTTTTTATTTTTGTAAACTTGTTATAATTTGTTATTGACTCATTTTCTAAATTTCGATAATTTATAACCAAATAAAATTTCAATGGACTCGCAATTTATTACAATTGTACTTTTTCGATAAATCGATATCTCTGTTACGCATCGACCAGGTTTGATTACAAAAACAAAACCTTCCACATGTAATCCTTGCCTATCTTGCAAAAAAACCTATTGAAGGTTGTAAAGGAGATCTCCGAATGCATGTATTTCTTACGAAAAAGGGAAATTTTTTTAAAGGACTGCCAGCTCTTGACGAATTAATAGCGATTCCACTGTATTTAACCGAACATTTATATTTTTCTCAATTAGAGCTAGAATCATTTTTAACTGTACAGCTTTTTAACAAAATTAAGATCATCTTCATATTTCATAAAATTATTACTTAAAGAAAAAAATCAAAAAATATATATTTAGTAAATCATTTCATTGAGAATAATATGTATTTACAATATTTCTTTTAGAATAGTTGTAGTAAACGCTTTAAAATACATCATTATCTTTATTCACTGCTTTCTTGTCTTCCCTTTTTACTCTTTGTAATATTTTTTTGTCTGCTTTCTTTTTGTTTGTGTTCTTTCACTTTCGTCTTAATATTTAACAAATATAATAAATGTAAAAATCCTTTTTACTAAGTTATTTCTGTTTCTTTTTTATTTTTTGTTTTTGGTATTAAAAAAAAAAAAAAAACTGCAAACGCAAAATAAATTTAAAAATAAAAAAATATTTTTCTTATTAAATTTAAAACCAACAACTCAAACGTCATCACGCAATTAAAATGGATTTATTTAAAACATACAATTGCTAAAATATGCTCCTGAAATCCGCTTGAACATTTTGGCAACCCGCAAACTATGAAAAACCATTAAATAAATAAAAAAAAAATTCTGCACATAAACAAAAACAAATAATATGTAAATAATTTACAAAAACATAAAACCATTAATCAACATTAAAATACCATTATTTTAAATACACCAAATTCAAATTTCACACAATGATGATGACAGGTCCATGAACGTCAAACGGCTCGCATGCGTACTCGTTCCGAATGGTTTTTAGGTCCCAAAGATGGTGATATATTGTGTGTACCACCAAATGCCTGCAGTAATTGTTGTCTATCGGCTGCAAATTTACAAACGAAGGGAAATTATTTAGGAGGTGGTAGTACCCGAGATATGAGGCATATGATGGACCATCATCACTCTAACAATCAGACATCGCAACAACAGCAGCATAATATTAATGAAGCTGTCAATACTTCATTATATCTTTACTATAAACAGCGTCAACAGCAGCAGCAGCAACAACAGCAACATTATCAGCAATTACCAATGCAGCGGCAAAGTTTTCATTTGTCGCCCGAACACATGGATACCGATGAATGTTTCTCCTCGTATGCCACCGTTAGCAACAGCATAAATCAACAATTGAATTTACATTCCATGCAACAGCAATTATCAGCAATACAAACACAGCAACAACAACAAAATAACCCATCTACACAATTTAATGCTCGCCAAGCCCAAGAAGGTCAAGGACTATTTTTGGATACAAACTATGGTAGATATGATTTTGATGATAAAGATATATTAATTACCACTACAACTGATAGTAATCATTTTAATTACCATTACAACAACAATAACAAAGAAAACAATAACAATGATTGTTACACTTTAAGTAATCGTCAACATTTAATGAAAACCACTACTACTACTACTACAACTCCTGCTACTATTACTCCTACAACTATAACAACAACAACAACTAACGAAATTACATTACATACAGCAAATACAGTACAGACTAAAAAATTACAATTACCATTATCCATCACATCACATACAGCATCGTCACTGTCACTTAATCATTTGCATGCCAACAACAATAACAACAACAATCAAAATAAAACAAAAAACTTGACACGCAAAACCAATCTATCACAATATTATTCAACTGAATCCTTATTTAACAAGCATGATATTGATGCTGGTGATGGTAGTAATGAAGAAGGGGTTAATGAGGAGGAGCAGGGGAAGGTTCAAGAATCATGTTCCTATAACTCTATTATTTCCTCAAAATTATCATATCAAAGTCCTCGCCAACAAAACCAAATAGAACGACGAGAGCGAGAAGAAAGCGAACAAAAGTCATACAACACCACATTCAATTCCATAAATGCTAACAGTATTACAACCACTGCTAACACCACTAATTCTACCATGACCATTAATGCTAAAGATGAGGTTGACGATAGCATTTCTAACGATATTGCGGATGTTGATTACATCATGACCTCTTCCCAATATCGCCATTCAACACCCATGTTACAACGTCGACATTTGCGCCAACAGCATCAGGCTCTTAGGCGTCAACGTCTACCCTCAACCTCTTCCTCTTTATATCAATCATTCAATGCTAGTTTACAAGCACCCATGTCATCTGCTAACCCCGGCACTTTTAATCGTTTTAATATGGTCAATAGCACCACCGCTGGCTTTAACAGCAATTTAAATACCGTTACCAATTATGAGAGTCAGTCAACAATATCGAGTAGTGGCGGTGGTGGTAGTGGTCGTAGTAGTGGTGGCAATAGCAACTTTGTTAGTATTATTTTTAATGTTTTAGATTTTTTATTTTAATTTGTGTAAATGCTTCCTTCCGTTGCATTGTATTTAATTTTGTTTAAAGAAAAATAACAATTTTTAGTTCATGTAATTAATAGTAACAATAATTCAAATTGACAACAAAAAAAAAAAAAATTCACCGTTTTAGGTGTTTGTAATATTTATGTTTATTGTTTAGTATTAGAATTTTATTCTTTTTGTTGATTTTAATTTTGAATTTTATGTTAATTGTTGTGTAACATGTGTGTGTGTCAGTGCTTGTTTTTAACACAAAAACTAATGTAATTGCAATTGTTTTAGAATTAATTTTAGTTTGTTAACCTTAAGTGATTTAATTTTTTATTCTTAAATAACATGACAAAAAGCTCTGCCGACCTATTTGTTAAAATTGAACATAAAACAACAACGGGATTTAAACATTGCAAATATTTTTCATAATAGCATGTTATACTTTAAAACTTAGGAAACAAAATAGAAGAAGAATTTAAAAATTAATTTTTTTTTTTTGTAAGATAATAATTTCGAAGTTTAATAATTGCCCATGTCAAAACGTGCGATATTTTGCCAGTTTTAATGGTTTCATTTTAAATGTAGGACAATGTAGTTTTTAATAAGTTTGGTAGTGAGTGCATATATTTAATTCCATTGATGATACTATTAGGCCAATTTTAAACAAATTCATATATTGCACAGTGGGATATAAAAGTCAAAAAATTGCTTATTACGGAATCGTAACACATACTTACTCCAACTTCGTCATAACTCAAAACATAACGAGTTTCAGGATAGACTTTTTTAGATTTAAAACTTGAGTTTAACGATTAACCACTACAATGTCTAAGGAGTTATTTAATCAACTTTTCGCTGGAAGGGTTAAGAAATAAGTTTGGGCGTAATTCTAATCATCTAAAGTGGAGGTTCCTCTTTGCTTGAAATAAAAAAAATAGTTGTTCACACAAAAAAAAAAAGAAAAAAAAATGATTAAATGAACAATAAAATAAAGATAAAAATCAAAGTTTAAGCAAAAAAAAAAAAAAAAAAACAATAACAATGATATTATTTTTCTTTATCCACTGTATACGGCTGACTTTTTATTTAATTTGATTAAATGTTCTTTTAGTTTGATTTAAAAAAATTTATCATTTTAATTAAAAAAGATTAAAGAAATTCTTTCTGCTCGAAAAATAAAAAAATAACTGTTAAAATCCATAAAATTTCCAATTTTTATTATAGATGCATACATACGTATGTATGTATGTAGGTAGGACTAGCATGCGTATTATTCCAATATTGTTATTACCTGCGTAGATTTTAGAAATTATGAAAAAATACCTCTGAAGTGCATATGGTTGGTTTTTTTTATTCTTTTTTGTTAATAAAGTGGTTGGAATAACAGATCCTAGGAAATTCCCAATTTTCTTGGAAATAATAATATGAATTTTGTTTCAAAAGTGTAATAAAATAAAAAAAAACTTTATTTCTAGTAATTCTTTCAATTAACACTTTTGTTTTGATTATAATAAAAAAAGAGAGTAACAACTCATACACGTTTGAATACAGTTCCTATGTGTTGTATAAAAAGTTATATAATAAGTATGAAAAAAATAAGAAAGCGATACAGCAATTTAGTTTTTGTAAAAAACCTATAGTCATGACAAAAAAAAAGACTGGCAAAAATCAGTTATCTTTATGGTGACAAAAATCTTAAGTAGAATTATTTTGTTATTGTTTTATTGACGGACTGTCATTACGAAATTCTGATACATTAGCCATCAAATACCAAAAGTCAGCATCAAAAATCTTTGTTAATTATGAATATGAAAGCAAATTTATTTATTAAAAATAAATTGGCGATTTCCGAATGCATACGTTCAAGGCGAATTGACTTTCAGATAACAGCTGAATATTTTTTCGGTCAACTTGTCTATATGGATCTGTATATTCCATAGCGTAATTATGTACCAGTTCATAGCAATGGCGAATCCAGTCGTTTTTGCCATTGCTTAGAATATTAAAAATTTAACACAGATTTTTATAAATAAAGTTTGTCATTTTGAGAAGCGGCGAAAATGAATAAATAATTCGTTATTATGTACTATAACCTGGTAATTAATTCGCCTTAGTATATTCTAGTTGTTAAAGTTGTTGTGTTAGTTGCCTCCACCTCAAGGCGAATTAATACTAAGTGGTCACGACGGCGATTACATTAATTATCGTGATGGTGAATTCATTAATTTTCGCCGTAAACGTTAAATGTCAAAAACCATATTTAAAAAATACACATATCTTTTATATATGGAGTTTGAAATTTAGCTTTTACGGCGAAATTAATGAATTCGCCATCGCGACCACCTTGCATTATTTCGCCATGTGTCCAACACCATATAAAATATTTTTACATATTGTACATTACTTCATCTAGTAAAATTAATTCGCCTTGACTACATCTTGTTTAATGACAATCAAAATTAATACATGTTTACACACTTGAATCTTAGTTGTTCTATTATTCCAAATACAACGTAAATTTTAATTAATCCAATCATGGCGAAATAATACAGGTGGTCTCTATGGCGAATTCAGTACTTTCGCCGTAAACGCTAAATGCCAAACTCCATATATAAAAAATATGTATAATTTTTTTTTTATATGGTGTTTGACATTTAACGTTTGCGACGAAAATTAATTGTGTTCTTTCGCCATGAATCCAATAGCTTAACCTGACTGACCTATAAAGCAGAGCAAACTTAAATTTTTTAAAGTCTAATATTCGTCTTTTAAACACGGTGATCAGCATTTTAAAATTTTGTTCAAAAAATATTTTTCTTTTGTTTTATTTATTTTTTAGTTAATATATTAAAGTATTGCATTTTAATAAAAATAATTACTATTAGTATAACATTATACTTTAATTGATTTTATTACATGCTATTAATTAAATATGTATGTAAAGTATATGTTTATTTATTATTTAAAAAATTATTTTTACCATATATTATTTGAATTCTTATTTAATAAATAAAATTTTGTGTATCAATTAGTTCTGCAAAGATTTGAGTTTTTTTTGTGTATTTTATTTGTATTTTTAAAAATGCGCTTTGATTTGCTAAATGTCGTGTGGTCCTTGTTTTAGTATTATTTTGGTTGATTTAATTTGTAACTGTTAATGCATTAACTTTCCCAACGATTATAATCAATCTCATTTACTAAGAAACTCACATAAATGACACTTTATCCCTTTTGTTTGATGACCTTCTTAAAATGTTTACATTATACAATAACAAAAATAATAATTTCCTTGCATTACTCCAAGAAATTAATATTCTTCGAACCCGATAATGAAAATGTCTTAAGCTGAATACACACAAGACACTCGTTAAAGCAACATACACGTATTAAAGCAAACAGCTATGTTGCCACAATTCTGTTGCATAAAATATAAAAATTAACAAGCATTTTATGTCTTGGTTGCTTCAACGGTTGGCTAATGTGTATTAAGCATTTAAAATAAAATTTGAAAAAGAAAACATAAACCTAAATGTGTTTTTTTATTTTTCTTGTTTTTATTCCCTTTATGGCTTTTCTTTACTTGTTGTTTTTGTAATCTACTATTTTCTATTACAATTGGTTAATTTGTGTTGTAATGTACCGAATTCCAAAATTGCAAACAAACAAACATCCACAAAAACTTGTATATATCGAATGTCCTGTACAAACAACATCCCATGCAACTTATTAAAGTTGGCAACATCCGTTTAAGTAACAGTGCAGAATCTGTACAGTGTACGGCTAGAAGACCCTCAACTCGTCGCATACTCTTAGGTGCCAATATACCAAGGCAATATCCTTTACGGTCTTCTTTAAGACGTCACAAGGAACGGCAAAAGGGTACTAACAGTACTAATAACAACAATACTAGTTCATCTAACTCTAGTATACGACCCAAATCAACTGCGGGCGGCTCTATTGCAGCAGGAGAAAGTTTCTTAAGCAACTCTAATTCTGAAGGTCTATCAACGACCAGCAATGAATGTTGTTCCATGGAATCGTCTATAACTTTTAAGCCCCCTAGACTATAAGTTTCCTAAGTGAGTATTATTTCTATATAATTTGTATTATAACAAGTTATTAATTTTTTTATATAAATTAATTTTGTTTAAAGAAAATGATAAAGTCTGATTTTTAAGTTTTATTCACGAAAAAAATGTTAATACAAATATTAACAAAAATGTTAACATGAATATAAATATCTTTTGTCTTAACTTTTTTTTACTAAACATTTTATGACAACAAAAGGCCAAAATTACTTTTTTACAAAATATTAAAAAAACCAAAAATTTGTAACAAAGAATCTCTTTTCATAACACAAACATGGCAGCTTTTAAAAGTAAAATTGCATAAAAATTTTTTTAAAGTTAAATCGATATATAAAAAAATTTGAAACAAAAACCATAATTAAATCCGATTTTAATTAACAAGTTTTTATATTCAGAGTCTTTTCTCAATGTTGCCAAGTATAACGAAACCGTTGTTGGAATCGGGATACTCTGTTTCAATTCAGTCATAAACTCCTGTCAACAAAACGTCACATAAAATGGATAATCTTCTATTTTAATTCGAATGACATTAAAAACTCAATTATAATAAAACAAGTAATTTGGAAAGATTTCATTTTTTATAGCATACGAAAAAAGCATACATAGGCTCTACACATGACATGAAACTGTTTGTTATAAATCGTTAATAAAGACGGTCAACATCAATGAAAGTTACACAAAACTCTCCCAAAATACGACTTCTACGAAATAACAAATTTTTATTAGAGTAACTTCATTTCTTTCTACGCATTTAGTTTTTTGTTAAAATTCAGTAAATAATCAAACAAATAAAAATTCATTCTTTAAATATAAAAAATTAATTTTCGAAAGTCGTATAGCAGTTGTGGATTAATAAACAACTTGTTGTTGTAATTGCCTTTTAAGGGTAGTAAAATCCGGTTTTTCGTTTAAGGATTGAACCATAGTTAACTGTACGGACAATTTAAGTAGCTTTGACCAAATTTATTTATTTGTAAAGAACAATTGGAAAAATTACGCATACGTTTTAACGAAAGAACAAGAAAATCTTTAAATTAGTAACTAATTAAAATAATTAATTGAACGGTGGTGAAGTATCAACACATACTCGAAAGACTGATATTTACCATTAAGCTCTAGAACTGGATGCCAGGAGTTACTACTGACAATACGAATGTGTAGGTTGAAAAGCAATGACTGGTGTAGGCTCTATCTGTAGAACAACGTTAAGTTGATCAATAATTAAAAAAAATCGTAAAATGGAACAATAAAATTGAAACAAAAACTGTAATTGTCGGTAAAGTGAATGCATTTTTTACGATTAGAATTGCAAAAGTAATAACGTAGTGTCTACAGCTGGGATTAACTTTCGGTTAATATATCCAATACATACTAATTTTAATTATACATATAAGACAGCTTTTTTAAGTTTAGACATTTGATAATGTGAGAGAGCATAATTCGTTGTTATTAGTGCAAATCCGTAGGCCAGAGATGGAAATAATTAATTAGATTGACCATTTGATTGCCAATTTCATTAGCATTGAATTATAATGCTTATTTTCACAAACGCTAATGCTTTTCAATGAGAAGGTTTCTTTGCTAATTAGTTAAAAACATAATCATTATTATTGAATAATGATTAAATGTTTTCGAAGCATTGCCATCAATAAAAGTCGCTGTTTGGCTTTACACACTAATGTACTGTTTCTGTATTATAGGCAATAAACTCGTCGAAACGTTTTTTAATTATTTCTATATAAATTTTCCAGTCAAGTTGATCGTCTGTAATACAGAAACAGCACATAATATAACACCTTAAAGCATAGTAGAGCATTACTCTAAAATTTCATTTTTATCACAAAAATGTTGTAAAGTTATATGGTTAAACATTTTCAGAAAAAATGTGACTCTGTAGGCACATATTTATGTTTTCGTTTGAGTTATAATATCTGCTAGTTGGAGTGTTAGGCAACTTTAGATCTCCGATATCAATTTTAAACTTATCTCACTTAAAATTTATAAATTTTTAAATATAGATCCGTCTACAAAAGGGTGAAAATTTATTTGCTTTATGTGTAACTCTTTTTAAGTTTCTGTAGTCATAAATTCATAAATTCATTCATACAGACAATTATTTTTTTGTTCAATTGTAATAAGTAATTAAACAGTTTCTTTAAGTTTTTTTACCATTAGTATAAAGAATTAAAATTCAAATCATTACCATTAAATGGTAGCTAGATTTTTTTGATTGCCATTATAACAAATATTGGCAATGAAATTTTTATTATAATGAAAAAATCCTCAGTATGATGTAGGCATACTTCAAACTTCAGAAAAGTTACTATTTTTTATTACTTTATTATTATTTTACTTTATTATTATTTTAAATGAAATTTCTCTTGACATATTAATGTAAGGTGTAGACCCAATGTAACATAATATAATAAACAGTGTTGAGTTAATAACTAAATAGGCAAAAAAAACCTTATGAAAAAGAAAGTTTCTTTGTTTAAATAATAGCGGTAATAATACGTTATCCATTGGCAACCTTGCTTTTGGTTTTTCTATTAAAGTTTAAATTTATTAAATTATTAAAACTGGCAATTCCATTTTTAATTTCTGTTGCAATTATAAAAAAAAATGGTTTTCTGTAATCGAATCAATGAGGCTGACTTCCAAAACGCCAGTTGCTTTGTATTCAAACAATGTATCTTGTTTCATAATGCCGTGGTAATAAATGTTTACAACGCATACCATTCCAAAATGTCACAGACAAGTATTAGAAATGTTGCAACCGAGCAACTAGCGCATCAGTTTCTAAATTGATGCTTTGTATCGCAACTTTGTATATGTACAAGATCTTAATACCGCAGCAAAAGTGTATATAAACTTTGTATTTATACGTTTTGGAAGTCAGCCTGACTGAAATTATTTAAATTATTTTGTTGACAAATTTAAAGAACGTTTTTGGTGTGCGAATACGAATCAAAGACAGATTTTGAGTTTATACCTTACATTTATTTATTAAATAAAAAAATTTACTCTTCGAATGTCCTGTTTGTGTGTGTGTGTGTGTGTTTTTTTAATTTTATTTCTGAACTAAAATAATTTTGCCTTTTTTATAGCAATTCCTAAACGAAAATTTCCTTGAACAATCTTAAAAATAAATTATAAAAAAGCAGAAATTCCAACATTTTGTAAACATAAAAAAGTATTCCAAGTAAATTAGCATTTATTTCAAGTAAATATTTTTATAAATTAAATTAAATAAAGAAAAACCTGATTATAGAATGTAATAATAAATATATAACTTCATATTCAAAAAATATAAGTGTTGTTTAATTAATTAAATTATAATAATTATTTATTTAAACGAAAAGAAAAATACATACATATATTCTAAACTGAAATATTTAAGTAATTTAAATGTCGATATTTTTTAATAATTCTAAAATTTGTAACTTTTTCTATATGTTCAGCAATAAATGGTTCCAAATTTTGACTTATTATACTTTTAAGTAAAATCTTAACAAAAATAAAATAACACCAATTATTTATAAAACAAAATTAGTTTGTAGTTTTATAAACTAAGCAAATCTGAAAACATAAAGATACATATTTTTTAAATGCATTCAAGTAAGATTGTGTAGACTTAAAATTCGTTTTTCCTAAATTTAATTGAACACAGATTTGATTTTTAATATTTTAAATATGAAAATAAAACAAAGGGTTGTTATTGTTAAAACTTTGTTTAATAGTATTTCTAATTTAATTTTAATTAAAAAAATTTAAAACATTTTAATTTTTAAAAGTAAATAAATGCATTACAATCAATTTAAAACAAAAAAAATCATTGTTAAATTATTAAGAGATAAAAAATGAATCTAAATATTTTTAAATAATAACTATAGATATAAAACCTTGTTGGCCATTTCTTGAATACATTCTTTGCGCTAAGGTCGATCTTAGAAAATCTTACAGCAAGTAAAAAACAGAGATTAAATTTTCAACGACATTAACAAACAAGTGCTGCTGAAATCGTATTCTTAAAAATGAAATGATAAATAGACTAATTTTGTTATTGACATAAAATTAATTACAAATTTTCTTTATTAAATAATATTTTAGCTTTAACATAAGAAACCTCGGCAGTCATATTGTCGTTAAGTTTTAATTTTACATAAAACCATAAGCGATTAGTAGCAAATTTAAAACATTATATGAATGTGTTCTGAAAAAATATGTATTTGGCCAACGAGGTATATACACATACATGCATATATAAATAATCAAACTATAACTTCATTTAAGAATATTTCACTCAAGATATTGTAAATCAAATGAAAAGAAAGTTAAAAAAAAAAATTAAATGTTAGACGAAAGAAAAAACAAATAAATAAATTTATTAAAAAATGTGTACTTGATTAATTTGGAGAAAACAAAATTGCTTGCAGAAAATTACTCCATTCGTTGAAAGTGTTCAATTTTCTCAACTTGGCAACTTTGGTATTATGCGTAACTGAATGCGGAAACTAAATCGAAACGCAGAATAAGGATATTGTAGAAATTACACACGGAATGACAAACTTTGATATACCATTTTTCAACTTTTTGTGGTGAATGGTATTAAAATAAACCTTATCGTATGATTCCTCTACTGCATAAACTTTAAAGTAAACTCAATTGCCTTACTTTCTCCAATGAGGAAAATTACAATTTGTTCCATTAAAAAACTTTTGTATCCAGGATTTATAGACATATATTTCTATTTTTCAATAAATATTATTACACGTATGTATATGTATGTGTTAAATACCCTATTCCTATTAATAAATGCTAGAAAAATTTACATTTTCAAAATATTAAGAATAATTAATAACATCATTACTTTTTTGTTGTTATTAAAGCCTTCCAAAAATTGTATTACTGGACATTTGTTAATGTTCGAACAAAGCCAAAACAAAGCACACCTTAAAGTAATAATATGCAAACATGAAATATTTTATATCAAGTTTTATACAATAATTCCCTAAAAACCTGAAAATGTTGTTAGTTTTTAATAACATTTTTTAATTGAAATTTTAGTCTTATATTAACTGAATTGTAGAAGGAAAATACAGTCCCAGTGTGTTAGTGACAAAACGGGATAGCCATATCATGTATCAGTAAGGATTATATAAAATGTTGACTTCTAAAGTGAACACAATCTGTAAGAAAGATCAAATCTAATTAAAATAAATCCTTTATAATTGAAATAAATTATGTTTACAATATTTATAATTTGTAGTTAAGTAGTTTAGTCCGTTTATAATTTATAGTTTTGATTGCTTCGTGAGATCATTTCAGTTTTAATTGTAGAGATTTTTATCTACCAAAATGCCGTTTTCAATAAGAAAACTTTCAACATCAGATGCAAAGAAATCATCGGATAAATCATCAGTAACCCTAACAAAATTTCCTATTACAGCTTGCGCCTTATAAACTAATAAGGCGGGAAGACCTTTTGTGCGAAAATCTCTGCTCATGCCTGCTACTGTACTGCATATTTTGGCAAATTTAATTGTGGGATATTCAATTGCCAAAGTCTCTAAACATTTATTTAATGTTGCACAGGCAGTTACATTGCGATCATAAATGTGTATTATAATCGTAGTATGTTTATTTTCTTTTTCGACACAATTAAGAAATTCCTCGTGTGTGGTCAGATTGATTACTTTGCCAAATTTTTGGCTGTGTCCGCACTGAAGTAACATTTCGGCCATTCTTTGCTTTTGATATTGTTGCAAGAAATCTTCAGACATTAATTCGGCCAACTCTGCATCTAACTCTTCTTGTTTTTTACGTTCCTCTTCTTCTTGGGCCGTAGCTGTAGTCATGGTTAGTTTTTTAGCCAATTCAATGCGCTGCCTTTCGCTTTCTTCTCGTTTTTCCGCCTGTAATTTTTTAAATCTTTGCCAGTCTTCTACTACTCCCTTAGGTCCAGTGTTTGTAGATCCTTGATTTCTATAACCACCTGAAGGTGGTGGCGGACACACATCAGGGTCAACAAAACCTTGTACACCCTGCTTGCAAGAACCTGCCTTGCTAGAACCCTCATCACCATCTTCACAATCATCTGGTTCGCCTTCATCACTACTACAGTAGTACTCCAACTTTTCCCCCATTAATTTGTCTTCCAATGTAGCCATTGTAATGGTTTCTTTATATTCAACCAAATAAATGTTTAGAGCAACGATATTAATTTAATTAACAAGCTCTTGTTTTAATTTTCGCAGTCTATCCAATAATAAACAGTTGAAAACAGAGATGGCAAAAATTAAAAATCATACATAAAAAACCAACCATTGCAGAAATGACATCAAAAAGGTTTGTGTCTGTGCCGAGAAATTCAAAAGAGCGTTGCCATAATGAAATAAAACACCACCAAATCAATCAGAAAATGCATTCTATTGTCATTGTCCGTTGATTTAATAATGATCGAGAAAGCTCATGAATTTGGCAGAGCAATGAATTAAGGTAATCTGGCGAAGGACAACAAAGAATTTTTCTGGGAGGGTGTTTAGCTCTTTAAGGAAGAAGAAAATTGTGCCGTATAACAAAAATTCCATAAAAATCCTATCTACGCCAATGGCACTGTTTCATAATGGAATTCTTAAGAGGAGATAAGTTAAAATTGTAAGGATCTAAGGCAACTTAAAATTGTTGGTGTCATTTTGTTATTATGCTCCAATTAAATAAATTAATCTCATCCTGTAATATGGCCAAGGGCGTACGAATAACTTCGAATTATTAAAAAACAATAATAAAATATGTTTTATTTTAGATTTTTATATTATGAGTATTTCGTATAATTTTGAATACTTGTTTTAAGTTCTGGGGCACTTTTGAGTCCTCCAATCGTAGCTCCATGCTACTGAAGTCAAATTTCTCTAACTAAATTTTTTAAAAAATTATTGGTATTGAAAAATTCTTAAAACAGATAAATTTTAATTTTTTAGTGAATTTCACTAACTCTTACCTCATCACACGAATCTGTACAGGAGGGATCATCTAAAGCCAAACGTTCTGCAAATGCCACTATGCCGCACCACAAACGAAAGTTTATTTTATAATCTTTTTCATTTAACTTTTTATAGTTAATTAACTCTAACACTTCATTAATATTTGCTTCAGTCCCATAAAACTCCAAAACATCTTCTAAAGCTTGATAAAGATGTTTAATATTTATATAACGCTCTTGATATTCCTGTTGTTGTTGAAGTTGCTCTTGTTCTGGACATTCTTCCAGATATTTAAGGAAAGTTCTTTTAAAGATTTGCTTTCTTTGGCGCGAAACCCAAACATATTTGCTCAAGTAATGTATGACAGACATGTCTATGAAAAATTTTGTACTTTAAATTATTTAAATAGAATTATTGTAAATAAATCAGGTCACCTTCAACAGATTTTAAGTCCATGGGTACATCAAATCTAGTGGCTGATTTTGAGAATTTTCGCGGCATTTTATCACATGTTTCATTAAGTTTTTCCATTTCTTTAATTACTCCATTTTGATCTTTAGGTTTTGGAGGTAAATATTTATAGGTCTCTCGATAAGCTCTATTAAGCTAAAATGCATCAATAAAAATCGAAACAAACTCGTTAGTTCAACTTAAAACATGTTACGTAAATTTCAATTTTCAAAAACTATTGGCGGTAATTTTAATATTTTTTTTATCATAATAAAAAGAAGACTTATCGCAGTAGACACCACCCTTTCTTTAATTCCTCTTACAGACTAAATAACGCTGGTCTCATGGCGAAATAATAACAGGTGGCCGCAATGGCGGATTCATTAGTTTTCGCCACATATGCCAAATGTCAAACACGGAGTTTGACATTTAGAGTTTACGGCGAAATTGATGAATTCGCATCGAGACCACCTGTATTATTTCACCATGGCTGGTCTAATGTAAAAGGGTCCTAACTCACATAATTGTAATCCTACAGGAGACTGTAAACAACACAGTAGAAAAAATGAAATATTTGTACCGTTATATTTGATGCTATTGCATTTAAATGTAAGTGTATTCGAATCACAAAAATCTCTCTTCCTAAAAATTCCACTTAGGGCCTTTCTACATAGGACCAGCGATATGTACTTACACACATTTCAAATGTATTTTCTATAAGATCTACATCCACTTTATTCTTTAGAGCCTGAAAAACTTCATATGACAAAAAGCTGCCTTTTAATAAAACCTCCTCATTTTCTCGTTCCTTTTGGCTGGGTAAAAGATCTTCGTCGTTTGGTATTAGACTGGGTCGAGTACTAGGATTAAATGAATCAGGGCCCAAATTAGCAACTTGTGTTTCAGGATCTTGATTTAAGTGAAAAGTAGTGGTTGTAGCTGGAAATATACGATTTATAAAATTAAGAGTTCTTATCTGTCAGACTAAATACAAACCAGCTGCTGTCTTAATTTTCTTTTTGCGTCTAGCGCGTCGTATATCATCATCGGCAAAATCTTGTATGTTTTTCTTAGACTCCCCTTCCGTTTGGCCAGGTTCTTCTGGTATTGTTGCTGTTGCTAGACACGATTTGGGTCTCTTTTGTTCCTCTGACTTTGGTTTTTTGTTTCTCTTTTCTTCTATGGCACCAGCGCTGCGTGTTTTTTGATCACTGCCACCAAAATCACCGCCACTCGATAAATCGGAACAAGGTTTCCAATATAAAGTCTCTTGGGAATGAGATCTTCTTAAATCTAAGATGATCTGTTTACGTTTTATTTTATCACTATTTCCCAACTCTGGAGTTATACACCGACGATTATTAAGAAAGGAACCAGCACTAGTGCGTGTATGTATGCTGGTTACAGTTGGTGTGGGCGTCAAAGGTCGAGAATCTGTATCTGTATAACGGCGAAATAAGTCCTCGGGTATGTTGTCGGGGAGTTCATTAGTTGTGTTCGATTTTTCAGTAGGTACTGCATGGATATGTTGGATATTTTTACCTTCTACAGACTGTAACGTGTTTGTTTTAATTAAAATGTTAGTTTTATTAAAAGTTTTTTTTTTCAAGGTTCTCACCATCGACTGCTTTTTGCATTGATTTATAATTTGCTTAACATCAGCCGGAGCTGGATGATTACAGAGCACTGAACAACCTTTAGCAAAAGGATTAAATAAACCACCAAGTGGTCTTAAGGATAAAGCCATGGGTGCGGCCTCAAAGTGCTGCGGCAAGTTTGCATTGTTGGGTTTCTAATAAAATCAAGAATCAATCTCTGTTCAATATTTTGAAAATAGTAATTTAATCTTACTTTAATTAAAAGTTTTCGTCCTGTTTTAGGCGTAGGTACTAGGCCAGCCCTACTAGTGCAACTCATTGTTTTTGAGAAAGTTTTTTTAAAAAACAAAAATTTATTGATCGCAAGCAACAAAATATTTTTCGTTTTAGTTGAAACAAATTTTCGTTGCTATGATATTGAAATTAATTTACAGCGCCAAAAGCTGGTTGTCAAGTTATTCTCAGAGCTGGAGATTTTTATACCCTTCACCACAAAAAATGGAAAAAGGGTATATCTAAGTTTGTCAATTTGTGTGTAATTTCTACAATATTTATTTCCGACTCCATAAAGTAAACATATGCTTAGCAAAGTCGATTGAGTGATTTCACAAAAAAAAAAAAAAAATATGTCAATGGATCAAATATAGTGTCGAAAAAGCTGCTATTGGAAATCAGCATAATTAGTCCATGTCCTTCGAGGCAGCAGGCAAAACACTACCTTTAATTTTTTCATATCACTTCGAACAATCAAGTAACTCCAATAAAAAAAAAATTAATATATGGGGCGAAAGAGAATTAAAAAATAAGCAAAAAAAAAATAAAATAAAATAAATGGCACTCGCCCATATTTTCCGAGTTACAGGGCTCTGAAATTTAAAAATTTTTTTAAATCAATATGGGTATCATTTCAAAGCTTTTGAAGAGAACTTTAAGGAAATACATATATTTTTTAAAAATGCTTAACCCATTAAGAGCCGATGTAATTTTTATGTAAGATTATAGTTCTCTGTCACCCCAATATTTGCTTTTTTGATTGAAGTTACTTCACTAAAATTAGATTTGCATAGATGGTGAAGGGTATATAAGTTTCGGCATAGCCGAATATAGCCCTCTTGCTTATAAATATATTTATTTTAAGATTTAAAAAAAAAATAAATGCTTAATGGCACTTGACTAGTTTCAATTTGCGTATATTTTAGAAATCACTTAAAAACATAATTGCAATATTTATTTGGAATTATTATTTATCGACACTTATATTAATCGTGCTGGATTCCATTAAAATTTTTTATTAATCATCAAAAGTTAACTGTAAAATGAATTACTGTAAGAAAAGCAAGTGCACAATTTGAGTATTAAGCTGCCGTTTGATTTTTTTTTATCCGAAAATACCTTTAATATTCTTCATCTTAGAGAAACGCAGCAAATTTGTTTCTACTAAAAAATAAAAAATTTTATTTAAGGAAAAATGCAATAATGACAAAAATTGAAGAGTCTCTCTATAAGATTTTGTCTACTTGGCTGGCTGTTCAACGTAATTGTGTATTTTTATTACAAAAAAACGAACAAAATTCAAGATCATTGCAGCAGTGGTTGTTGCATGTTAAAAATGATATTGTTCGCACAAATAATTCCCTGCGTATCAGTCTAAACGCAAGTGCAAGATAAAGTATATTTATTTTTAAGGCAGAACATCTAGACGATTTATTTGTTTTGATGTTGAGTCTAGTTGACTTGAGTGAATTTAATTAAAATGGCTAATAATAATTAATCTCTGTGCGTTTTCGTTGTAGATTTTCTATTCTTTACATTTCTACATGGCCAATAGCCAAAATTAACAATATCTTTGGGTTGTCTCCTGTCTGTTCATCATTAGTTTGGGCGAGAACAATGAAAACATCTTTTTTTTTTTTTTTTGCTAAAACGCAAAAATGGACTGCATTAAGTTTTTAACTTGCTAAAGAGCAGGTTCGCGCACACAAAACCCTAAAACAATTTTTTTTAAATAAATATAAAATTGCATAAGTTTAATAAAAAATAGTGCTAACAAAAAAAATTTGAAATAAAAAATGCCGAATAAGAAAAATCCTAGAATACGTAATAGACCGCGGAATAAAATAAATCGTTTAAAATTATTAGAAAATCAAAATAATGAAAATGTGGTAATACAACAAAAACAACAACAGAAATCACAAATTGAGTTGAATGAACCAAATGAAAGCGATGACTGGGATGACGATATGCCTGAACTGATAGACGAGCAGACAGAAATAAATGAGCAACAACAGCCAAATCAAAGGAATCTACTGCAACAGGAACAGGAGGATCCCATTAAAGTTTTGCAAAATTTAATGAAAAGTAAATTTTTACAAAAAGATTCCAAAAACGAAATTCCTTCTGAAATTGATTTAAATTGCAATAGTTCAAAGGTCAAATCTGCTAATAGTGCAAATAGTAAATTCAGAAAATCGAAAGAAAAATTAAAAGAAAATGAAATTGATGCGGCTGCATCTTCATCTGCTGAAAAGAATGCATTTGTACAAAATTTACAAAAGAAAATGGATGCCATGATGTCTAACGGTAAAAATAAATATTGATAATAATAAAAGTAATAAACTTTTTCTCTTTAAAGCAAGTTTAAAATAAAATTGAATTAAATTACAAAAAATAAGCAATAAAATTAAAAACGTTTTAAAAATAAGAAACTCTAAGAAAACTGTTGTTAAGTTGATAAAAAAAATTGGCTTTCTTCAAGGGCTTTAAAGTATTCTTCTAATTGGCGCCAAAAATTATCTGCTCTCGACTTGAGATGTCAAAAGTCCACAGGTTAATTGTATTTAAAAATCGTACAGTCATTTCTAAAGAACTATTTCATTGTTACTTTCTGTAAATACGTTTTTATTTTTTATACATACTTTTAAGCGAAGAACACCCCTTCTTTAAATTGATTCTTTTTTAAATTCGAGAGATTTTCAAAAAAAAAAAAAAATATAATTTAATGTTTATAAACGCCAAAACTCTAAACTAAGAATTATTATCCTGTTTTAATAAATAATTCTGTAATGTTAAAGTTAACGGGCTCATTATTTTAAACAGGTAACGTTAGTCTATTTCATTCATCCATCTATGTAACTAAATAAAAGAACTGTTTTCGAATCATTTTTAAATGCCACACCAGAATCGAAGATTCTGAAAAGACTCATTGCTTCAAGTACAAAATTTCTGAGTGTAGGCACTGACAAATATTGTGAACATTAGTGGTCATGTTCCCTTTTTACTGCTTCAGTTTCACCTGTGGAGCTTTGTCCAAATCAATCTGCCATTTAAATACATGATTATAAACTTTAACAAGTAAGAGTGCTATGTTCGGCTATGCCGAATCTTACATACCCTTCACCATCTATGTAAATCTTGTTTAGTGAAGTAACTCCAAGCAAATATTGAGGTGACAGAGAAATTAAAAACTAAAAAAACTTCGGTACTGCATGTATATAGTTTTACATAAAAATGTCATCGGCTCTTAGTGGGTTAAGCATTTTTTTAATTTTAGTATATCCTTAAAGATCTCTTCAAAAGCTTTTAAATGATACACATATTGATATATAAAAAAATTTTAAAACTTCAGAGCCCCGTAACTCGGAAAATATGGGCGAGCGCGAATTTTTTCACTTGATGTTTTTATTTTTTAATTTTCTATTGCCCCATATAATTATTTTTTTGATTGGAGTTACCTTATTTCTTTCAAGTGATCTGAAAAAATTAAACGTAGGCGTGGACCGATCAATATGCTTTTTAATAGCGCCTCTTTCGACACTATGTCTAATCGATTGGCTCATTTAATTTTTCTCCACCTGATCTAGTGCCTCGGCAAACTTGATTTAAGCACTAACACCGACGGACAAACGGACATCGCTCAATCAACTTCGATATGCATAAAAGCTCAGAATATATACACTTTATGGGTTCGGAATTGGATATTGTAGAAATAACAGTTTTGTGGTGAAGGGTATAAAAATAACACGCTACAGTGTTAAAGCACTTTAAGCGATTTAGATTATTGATAAATGATTTAAATCCTTTGTTCGGCTCAAGGTTGTTTTGGGTAATTAAAAAACTTTGTTAATGTTATTTAATTTTTTTTTTATTTTTATTCCCAATATTTAATATATTTTAAACAAAGCTTTAAAAAATTATTTATTAAAATATTTAATTTTATTAAAAAAAATCCGCGTTTAGGCGATGCAAATTTACCCAACACTTTGATGGAAAATTTAAAGAAAATGTTTGATCAAGGACCCGTCACTGACATTGAAACCAGCGATGATGAAGAAGAATATATTGAATATATATATAAACCAAGAAAATATTTCCTGGTGGCTTTGTGTAATGTAAAATGAATGCGACAACAAAACTTTCCACTTTTTTAATAAACTTGTTTTTTGTTTCATGAAATAAAAAATCTACAACAACAACAACAATAAAAAAAGCTATGCAAAACTGACTTGTGTAAACTTTCTCAAATGATTGAATGTTCAACATGCCATATGACATATTATTGCAGTTTGGAACACATGCAAAATGATGCAGAACATAAACAGTTATGTTACGCCTTGCAACAAGTGGCCAACGAGTCTTGTGGTGAGTATGAGTGTGTGTGTGTCTATAAATTTTGTAAATTAACGGAAATTTATTAAAATCGTTGCATGTAATTTGCATTTTAATCGACTGGTCTGTTGGATAAAAAATTATTTACGAGATTATGGCTGACAAGCAATTAAACGCATTGATTTCGATTTTATGATTAAAGGAATTACCTCAAAATTTCTTGGCACATGTCCAAATGATTTGTTCATTCATGTAAAAGTGTTTTCTTTTTATACCCTTCGACACAGGTAGAAAAAGGGTATATCTAAGTTTGTCATTCCGTGTGTAATTTCTACAATATCCATTTCTGACCGCATAAAGTATATATTTTTTGAGTTCTTATGCATAAGGAAGTCGATTAAGCGATGGCCGTCTGTGTTAGTATTGAAATCATTTGCCAAGGCACCAGATGAGCTAGAGAAAATTTAAATACGCCAACTGATTAGACATAGTTTCCAAAATTTTTTAATTGAAAATCAGCAAGATTGTTCCATGTCCTTCGAGGCAGCAGGCAATACACCACGCCTACCTGGAATTTGTTCATGTCATTTGGGACAATAAAGTAGCTTCAACCAAAAAATAAATATATGGCGCGAAAGAGAAATAAAAAATAAGAAAAAAAAAATCAAGTGAAAAAATTGGCATTCGCCCCTATTTTCTGAGTTACGAGGCTCTGAAATTTTCAAATTTTTTTAAAATATCAATATTGGTATTTTTTTTTCAAAAAGAAAGATAATTAATTTTCATTAATTTTAAGCTAATTTTTGTCAAAGAAATCTTGTGAACAATAAAAAAATATAAAAATTTTTTTACACAAATTTTAAAGTAAATTACTAATAAAATATCATTTGCTAAGCAAAATTTTAATAAAAAAATGTTTGAGATCAATAAAAAAAATATTCTGCAATCTTTTTGACACAAAAGAAAAAATCTTTAAAATCAAAAAATTCATTTTACAATTAATATTTCTTATAACATTAGGTCTGTTTCTTTACTTTTTGGGTAAATTTCGTGAAAATGAGAGCAAGCATTTTTTTCTCTCATAAAGACAAAATTATATAAAAGTACGAAAACACAAAATATGAATTTTAAACACAAAATAAAAATCTAAAAAATAAATCAAAAATAGAAAATAATAATTTATTTTGTATTTAGTTTGTGTTTTAAGGCTGTTGCACAAGTTTAAATAACCTGCACGAAGAAAAAGTTTGGGCTGTTTCATTCAAGAAGAAGAAGAACTTTATTTTCTCAAAACCGGTCTCATTTACTCAATTTTGAAGTAAGAAAACAATTTTCGTGCAAATTGGGATCCCTTGGGATCCCAAAGTGGAGTAAAGAAACAGACCTATTATTATATTAATGAATAAAATATATTTTAAACCAATTATAATGTAAATTTAACCTCACTAGATGGTCACATTTTTAAAAAATGTTCAACAATGGCCGCTGATCATTTTCGTTCGTATCGTATTGTCACGATACGAAAAGTTGAATCATATTTGAAACGACCCTTGAATGCCACTGAACAAGAAGTCATCCTATTTCCCCGCCTCTGCAATAATACCCAGTGTCGGGAATATCAGTTCGATAAACTCCACGATTGTTCGGAATGTGGTATGATTGCATATTGTATGCAACATCCAGAGCATATGAATCCCGAAGACCATGCAGAATGGTGTAAATCATATCAAATATTTAAAGAACTTATACAATTTCAAGAGAAATTTGGCCGTTTGGATCCTACTATGCCAACAAAGATATTAAAGGATATACCTATGAGCTGCTTAAATACAAAACAGATTTTTCACAAGTTAGGTTATGGTGAGTACTCAAACTTTTAAGTATTAACTGATGAAGGTTATTGTGCCTAACGATTCAAAAAGATAATTATTCAACCTTATTACGGTTGTCGTTGTCGTGTCGAAAATCGTATTACGCTAGTCTATTACAGGAATCGGTATTATGTACGTATGTCGCAGTCAAAGGTATATTTTTTCAAGCATTGTTAAAATTTATTTATGAGACAAATGGTTATTTTTTATTATTACTATTTTTATTGTAAAAATAAGTTTGCAAATTATATAATTTTTATATATAAATTTTTATCTATTAATTTATCAAAATGAATTGAGAAAATTTATTTTTTGATTTATTACAAAGTATTTTATAGTCGAACATTTTACATAATACCAAAAAAGTCAATAACGACAATGACTACGACTCTTCTCGAGTGTCGTTTTAGACAACCGTAATAAGGCCGGTTGTTATTATTTGTATAATTTTTTTTAATTATAGATCTGCCGGAAAATTGTGAGTACGCGAGCTTATCACAAATATCCACAGGACCTTTAACAGCCTGGTATGCTTTAAAACTGACTGATCAATTAAAAAATCATGAAACTCTTAATATACATTTAATAGGTAATTAAAAATGATTTATTAACCATCTTAAAATTTCAATACTTTTTCCTTGTTTGTAGGTGCTGAAATCGAGTTCGAAGTTGATGTTTTACATAAATGGGAATTATTCTTTTTGCATATAACGCCCATAGTTAAAAAACTTAACATTGTGTTTGTGGGCCCTGAATTGAAACCGCAGAATATATCATTTGAACAACTACAGAAAACAAAGTATGATGCTACGAATGCCCTCAATTTTAGTTCTTTAAGTAACATGTTTATATACATATTTTAGATGCTGCAACATTTGTCGCAAATCGAATCGTCATGTACAATATTTTTTTGAATCATACATCTATCATGACTATTGTGAATCGGACAAGTTTTTAGTTCCCAATTTAAGTGAGTATAAATATAAAATCTTGAAAAATTATTTTTCTTAATGTTTTTTTTTTGTTTGTTATCAAAAATTCTCTATTTAGATATGATTTTTAACTCAAAATATTATAGAAAAACTAATAAATTTCTAAACCCTTTTTATCTAATTTGAATTTTTTGTATTTTCAGTTTGCTTTTTTAATGCCGGCCTTTACCGTTCCACTGGCTATAATATGGAAGATACATGGCCTGAAACAATTTTAGCTGCCTCAAATCTTAATGTACCAATAGTTGTGACCGCCTACACCGAATATGAGAGTCCTTTAGACTTAGACCGCTTTAATCAAGAATGCACACGTAAATTGCGTTTAATACAACCGCCAACACAAAATCCCTTTGCTTCTGTTAAGCCAGAACGCAATTTTATTTCGGATGATGAGGCTCCCCTTATGTTTAAGAACTACTACTGTTTTGTGGTAGAATAAAGCATTGACAATTTCCTTAAATTAAAAAATTTTAATTAAAAAATATAACTACGATACATCTAGCATTTTACTTAAATATTTCTTCAATTCACAACTTGTTGTAAGTAGCACGCTGTCGAATTTCACAAATGGTTGTATAAATGTTGTCGCATATTTTTTTGAAAATATTTGCTACAACACTTACAATATTTTTTCATATGCTTTTATGAAGTTATTTGGATAAAAAAGTATATCCATCCTTCTTTACATACTTCGGTGTTATTTTTTTTTTTTAAATTTTCAATCTAAATTTCAATTCTATTGCATCTATTTTTGAAATTTCGTCACTTTTAGAATTTTAACAATAGGAACTACAGCATCGCATTTACTCACAATTACTCTGGGTGTACTTGAAACAATGTGCAATATACAAATGGTTGTGAATTGAAAAATTGTTTATTTACAAAAAGACCTTTCATCACTCAAAGCAAGCAGGATCTTCTAATAAATGATCGATATACATTTTCAGTAAAAGCGACATTACATTAAGCTATAGATTTTAGTTTTGACATTTTTGAAATTCTTTTATCTACAGGATTTTTTAATTTACGTTGTGGTTTCAACAGTTCACTTTCATCCATTGGCTCAATGACTTGACCCTTTTTCGCTATAACCGAGGGCCTGGTCAGTAAGCGAAAAGCAGTTTCGGTGACAAAATCACGTCCTAACGGTGCCCTTATACTGGCCTCATAATCCTTAAGGGATGTGAAGGGAAAGGGTATATCGGAGACTAAAAGAGTTCTTAATTGTTTGGTAACATCCTCATTAATGTAAACGCCATCTTTATTGTCATCGCGTCTTTTTTCTGTGGGTGCTAGTTTCAATAGCAAACGTTTGTTACGTTTTTCTGTTTGCTCTTTGGATATTCCGGCTCCAGCCCAAGAGCCCCAACCAGGCATAGAAAGTTGTATTTCGGCATCTTTAATTTCAGAATCTTTAGATTTGTCTTTACTGAAATCGGCCACAATATCATCATCTTCAAAGGCCTGAGCAATTGTCATTTGTTGTTCACCATCAACATCAAGTGCCTCTTCCTCATCCATATCTACATCGTCTAGAGCTTCGTTGACTGTATCGAAACCCATTTTATGTTGTTTTAACTTCACCGCTACCAATTTTGTGGGATCTATAGTATCACTGAGAGTTGTGGAATCATTGTCTACTTTTGTCGCATTTGTTTCAACATTTTTAGCCTTTTCTAAGATCTCTTTCATTTTGTTATTTTCATTTGTTTCATCCAATTCATTAGTTAGCTCTTCATCTATGATGGGCTTTTTGATGTCATTTTTAAATGTTAAATCCTTAAGATTCTTTAAAGCATCTGGTGATTTTCCCAAACGTTTTACATGCTTTTGATTCGTTTTCTTTAACTCTTTGGATTTTTTATTAATAATTTCCAATTTTTTGCTTAGTTTTTCTTTTACTACATCTTCTTGGGCATCAAAAATATCATCTATAGACTTATTAGTAACTAGATCCAACTCTTCCACAACCCAACCGTTTTCAATTTTTGGGTTGTTGCTTAAAGATTTTTGTGTGTTTTTCGGAGTTTTTTTAGTTTTCAATTTTTTTTGAGTGCTGCAATTTTTATTAGGTTTTTTCGTCTTTTCAATTGTCTGCTCCATATTTTCATCATCTATTTCGTTTTCTTCTCCGCTTTGTGCATCCTCCTGTAACAGTTTCTTATATTCTTCCATTAGTTTTTCATTATCATTGCGCTCTAGCCAATATTTGCGCCAATTGGCTTTTTCTTCCTGTTCTTCTGTTGGTGCTTTATTAGAATTTTTACCCACTTTAGTCCAGGGATTAAAGGGATCATAATTTAAGTCATCATTTAATGTAGTGGCAAAATTCGTAGCAGCATCCGTTTCCATATTTTCTTCATTGTCAGAATTCTGATCTGTTTTTTGGGTTAATTGTCGACTTATTTGCAATTGTTCCAATAAATCTTTACGCACGTCTTTATCATATTTTGCCCTTACTTGTAAGTTCTTAGCCCAAGTTCCCGTGTTCTTATGTCTCAAATTGGCTCTTTCCAATACCCTTGATTTTTCTAAAGCATTTAGTTTTTCCAGGGCTGCTTCGGGATTTGTCTTTTGTAATAATTCAAACTGTTTTATTTGCTCTTGCATCTTTTGGCGTTTTAACAATTTATGATACTTTTTCGACTTGATTTTGTTTTGCAAACGTGCCTTGGCTGATTTTTGCGACTCACGTATCTTTAAGTAGGCCAACTCTCTACGTTTAGCCACTAGCTCCTCTTTTGTTAGTTTCTTTTTTAAAAGCTCTTTCTCTCGTTTTTCCAATTCTTTGGGATCATCGGTATCACCCATTTGCTCTCGTTTCAACTGTGCATATTTATTTTCTAGTTCTTCCATCTGAATCATTAAATCGCTCTTAACAGACTGTTCCAAAGGTTGTCTCTTAAGGGAAGTATTAATGTATATCGTCTCACCTTTTAATGGAAAAACCTTAAAATAAATAAAATGAAGAAAAATAAATATAAATTAAATATTCATGTGCTAAAACAATTGTTTACCTGCGTTTCAGCAGTTCTATTTTTAGCTACTACAGCATCCCATTTAGTTAATTTCTTTTTAACGTTTTCATAACCAATCGTACGTCTAATTCTCTCAGCTGCTGGCTTTTCCAAAGGTTTTTCTAAGACTTTTTTTGTAGTCACTACATTTTTTAACTGTTTGCCAGCATTTAAATGCCTTTTGGTACCCTTTAAAACTTCTACTATATCATTTACCCCAACGGGATGAGATTTTTGCACTACAGCAGTACCTTTAACCAGTTGAAATTCATCTTGAAGTAACTTGGGTTCATCACGTGTTGATTTTCTTATGTGCTGTGTTTTGCCCAAACTGCTGATGGCCTGCAGCAGTTCCTTATGGGATTTGGCATTAACTTGATCATCATCATCGCTCATAATTTCTGATTATTTTAGAATTTTTTATTTAAATATCACAAATTAACAATTCTAATTCCGGGCACCACGTTATATTCTGTTGACGAATGAAAAGACATGAGGAATGACAAAATCAAAGCGAATCAATTATCAGGTGGCAGCCAAGGCGAATCAATTATCAGGTGGCAGCGTTAGAAAATTTATTATTTTTTGCTGGTGAAACGAATGTCAAACTTCATATAAAAAAAATGGTAAACAGATTTTTTATATATGGAGTTTGACAGTAGTGTACACGGCGAAAATTAATGAATTCGCCTACGCTGCCACCTGGTAATTGATTCGCCTTGGTGGCAGCGTTAGAAAATTTATTATTTTTTGCTGGTGAAACGAATGTCAAACTTCATATAAAAAAATGGTAAAGAGATTTTTTATATATGGAGTTTGACAGTAGTGTACACGGCGAAAATTAATGAATTGCCTACGCTGCCACCTGGTAATTGATTTGCCTTGGACAAAATTGTTTGAGATGGGAATTAGTGTACTAATGTACTTTTTTCAGTACTGTGACAAATCAGCTGATCACTTCTGTTAAATGGCAAATATATATTCGTGGTTTCTTATTTCTTTGACATTCTGTTCTGTTCCGTTTGAATCAGTAGAAAATAGAATTTAACGTTGAGTTACTTGAAAGTTGTTCAGTAGTGTGAGTTCAAAATTACAACAAACCTATTTTTGTTATTGTAATTTTTTTGTTGTTATGAGATTATGTGTATGTGTGATATTATAGAACAAAAAACACGTTAATTTTTCTTTATAACCTATTTTATAAAACTTTTCTTTGGTAATTGCATTCGAGTTTTTCTTAAATTGATATAAACATTTTGATTTGAAATCAAAAGTTTATATGAAAAAATAATCATTTGTTGATCTGCACTAAGCTGATGATTAATTGTGCCATGATAACAGCCATTTAAATTTTTAATGTTATAGTTTTTTAAAATTCCATACGAAAATATACACATATTTCGTGGTTGATGAATTGTTGTGCCATTATCGGATTCACATAGCTTAAGTTTACTTGCTGCAAGTTTGATTTTTATTTACCGAGGCATATTTATATTTTGTATACTCTAATGTGTACAAACCAGTAATACAGCCGCCGTATGTTTGGTACGGTGGGAAGAACAGCGATCCAAAGGTTTTGTTTACAGAAAACCGGCATTGCCGCCGTCAAATATTTCCTTCCGGCTTGTTTTTTGTAGCTGTCAACGCTATTAATTCTATTACCTGTGTTAAATGTTGTACATTTCTAAAATAAAACTTGTTACAAATGTATGAATTAAAAACACTTTTACCTCAATTTGATATAAATATACCTAAGTGTATGTATGAAATGAAAGTTTTAAATTTGTCAGCAAATGCTGTGGAAAACGTTTCGGGTTCCTCGTCAGAAAGTAAAAATTACGATGTGAGTTTTTGACATGTGTAATTATGTTTTTATAATAATTTCGTCATATTTATTTATAAAAATTCGTGATTTTTATTAAAGGACAATTTAAAAACAAAAACTGATAAAACCTCGCCTTCAACCACTGCCTCTGCTGTTAGCACGTGTTGTCCCCTAGATTTGGATAAACTGGGTTTACAAATACAACAGCTACTAAAGGTTAACTTCACTTTTTCTTTCTGGCCCTACTAATTGACTGATATCACTAAAATAAAAATGTTTAAATTATATTTTCCATATGTTAGTTGTAGAGGTGTGGCTTATAATATGAAGTTTTTCCCATTTCGTAAGCCACCACTGAAAACAGTATATCTATACGTTTGATTAGCTTAGAATATCCTTCAGGACATATTTAACATCCATTCGCCATTGTTAAACTAACATTTTCCTCATATGCATCGTACAAGCTATAAAAGAGTTAGTATCATACTTTTTGTTTAGATAAATTAGGAATTTATATTTACAGTATACCTTACCAACGACAGCATCCTTCATTATAAAAATAATTAACGACTTTACTAACTGCTGATGCAATAAATCGAAATCCAAATAAAAAGCACAATTTTTATTTACATTTATTTAAAGTTTCATTATATTCGTCTCGACATTTTTTTGATAGCTTTAGGTTTCTATGTTCAATATTAAGTGGGTATTTTAGATCTCAATTTTATTCTACAATTGGGCAACTCTCTAGTTTTCTAAAGTTAGTTTGCCTTGGCTGCTAATTAATTATTTCCCAGTTTAATAAGACGTTAGTTAGCCACAGATATGTGTCTGTCAGTATTTTTTTAGTGCCGCAACATAGCAGATATTGGCTTGTTGTAGTACGAATAATGAGGATGGAGGTGCATTTCTTCTTTTCTTTTATGTAGTTTCTATGTACATACAAACATAGATATATAATTCATCAAACTAACCTATGAAATTAAAAAAATGTATATTTAATTTAGAAGCATTCATATTTAAATTACAAAAAAATGTATAAATATATTTTCTAAAATTTAATGAAAGGTTACTGGTGATGATGCCCAACATGTGGCGCTAAGACAAGAAAAGGTAATGAAACAGTTGAATGATTTAAAAGCACAGTTAGCTGGTATACGTGCCACCTTGGGTTTATGCGCAAAAGGACCCCATCAAATAGCCACAACAAGTAATGGTAGTCTCAGAAAGGTGTGTAACTGTAAATTATTTATTTTCAGTTGTAAAAAACTATTACTCTTCATTCTAGGAACCTCTTCGTGATGTTGTCATAAATGGTCATCCTAATTTTATACCTTATGCCTTGCTAGCTGTTAAAAACGCATGGAAGGACCTATTTACTCTAGATGTAAAAACCTTCACTCATTCTACAATGAACGATATTGGCAAAGAGGCTAAAGCCTTTGAGAGTGCACTAAAGGCAATAACACCTAATCCGAAATTACCTAAAATTAACATCACCTTAATTTGGAAAAATTGTAAGCTTTTGTGTAAAAAATAAATACATAAATATGTAAAATAAAATTCTTTCTGGTTTTTTGTAGGTGAACACACCGAAATGATTAGTTCGCCCACCATGTATGTTCCTATTTATGGTGAGGTTAATATTATTCGCTACTTGGGTCGTGTTGGACCTATAGAATATCGCTACGAAGATTCTCTTCATTGTAATGAAATTGATGCTGTACTGGACATTTGCTATCAGTTGTTACGTTGCACTACCTCCAAAAGTAAAGCACATATGATAAAAATATTAAGTAATCGCTTGCAAAATCAGCAATATTTTGGTGGTAACCAAATGTCTGTTGCTGACATTGGTGTACACAGTTCACTGCGACGTATGCATTTGAACGACGATAAAAACCTTACACCACTGCTAATTCAGTGGCGCAAGAGGGTAGAAAAGTTTACTTTAATTTAAATAAAACTTAATAAACGATAGAATCAGAATAAAATGCACTGAAATCTATATGTAAAATATTTTTTCGAATGCTTTTAAAGGTTTAGAAAACATTCTCAATTATCATTTTTTCAAAAATAAATGTAAGAGCCAAGCCGAGATACACGTGCAAGGTAAGTTTCCGTTTGCCTTAAGTGTGGTACATGCACAAAAATTCTTTAAATACCAAAAATTTTAACATTTTTAGAAAAGTTTTTATTATAATTTTAACATATAAATCTTATTTATTCTCAAAGTATAAGAATCCTTTACATACTAAATATTTGTAGTGTTTAACAAACACACTTTAAGTGAAATATATAAAATAGTTATATTTTCATACATCAGTCTAGTAAAAAGATATAAAAAGAAAAAAAAAAAAAAAACAGTATTAACTATAACACTAACAATTTAAGTTTTATACACTAGTACTCAGTGCTAAAATGTACGGTAACATATTGTCAATTTGCACTTGACCCACTAGATTTGAAAAGAATAAATCTTCAATAGAGTCTGACTCAAAGGCACTCAACGGCATTAAGTTGAGAATTAAGTTATTAAAACGTTCCTCAGCTTCATAGGCGGGTAAATCTTGAGATACAACTAATTTCCGTAGACTTGTAAGAACATGCTGCTGAACGCGCTGCACATAACTGCGAACAGTTCGTTCTTTACGTCTCAAAAATGCATGTGGATTAAAGAGACAAGCCAAGCGTAACAGTGCATACTCCATGTCAGATGGTTCAAGGGATTGTATAGACTGTATAAAGGAATTTAAATGGGCTATATGCTCGCTTAGTTTCTTTATTTTCTGCGGATCGATTTTCTCAACATCAGCTAGTTGTCGTACGTTATGGATAAGAGTATTGATGATGGTACCTTGTGACAGTTTGCGAACTTGAGCTACAGCAAGAGCAAATAAGGACGGCCAGGCATTGCGCAATAAAGTTATTTGAGAGCGCTGAGGCAACTCTACAAATGCTTGCACTTTTCGCAACCACACAACTGTCAGGAATATAATGCGTGACCCGGACTCGCAAACATAATGGACGTTGAAATATGATGATACCATATTCGGAGTTTGTAAATTAAAACTCGCATAGTTCGGCGATATTAAATCATTCTCAAATACAGATTCATTGACCGTAAACTCTCTTTGATTATATTGCTCATCTAAATCCATGCAATCTGTTATAAACTCCTCCTCATTGCCACTAGTTTCGCCCATGTCTTCCTCATCGTTTAGTTCATTTTTAATAAGTAAACCACTATCATCAGTGCCCAATTGATTTTCCAACTGTTGTTTAATAGGGTGCAGCATTTGTAGGGCCTTGTCAATGACCCGTTTATCTAAAGAATTTTGTATAAGACCAACAGCTGCTGTAGGGTTCGGCGTCAATGCATCTATGTTGAAGTTCAAGTTTTGATTATTGTTGTTAATGACTGTTTTGGCAAAATTTCTTAGACCCATTGTTATGGCGTAATCAATGGCTTCCTGGTTATTATTGCTGTTATTGTTAGAAGCTGCATTGGCAAAGTTGCGTAAACGATCAATGTCTATACATTCACCTTCTTCGTCATCCTCATCAGCATCGTTGTCTTGTATTTGTTGTTTGGGTTCAGGTGAGTAATGCATAGGTTTACCAACATTTGTAGAAACTGGATTTGTCAATTGATGCTGCTGCTGCTGTTGTTGTTGTTGCTGCTGTTGAGCTTGTTGGACTAAAATTTTAAAATATATAAAATTTTTACTTTTGCGTTTATATCTTAAACTCACTTAATGTCTGTGTTAGTTCAGCAAAATTTAAACCAAATATTTCTGGAGTAGGTAGATTATTGGTGTCTAATGCAAAAGCAGCAGTTGTATTAGATGCTGCTGCCGCCGCTGCACTTAAATTATGATTAAATATAGATGAAGAAGATGATGCAGATTTTGATCGCTGTTGAAACTGTGGACTAGCATTCGTTGATTTTAATGAGGAAGTCCCTCCACTAACTCCACCAACTGTTAGACTCTGTGCTGTTGATTGTCCTGCAGATGTTGAAGCATTCGGGTCCTTTTTATCTAGAATAGGCTTTCTTTCGTGTTGTACAGCTGGAAAATTAAAATAAATTATAATTAATTTTAAGTTTTCCCAAGCTTCAAATTATTGAACAATAAATCGTTAGTATGTAAAATGAACATGCGTAACCAAAATATGTGAAAATAACGGTTAAATATATTTCTTGGGTGCCGAACCCGGATTTATCAAATTATGTATCAAAAACGATAAAACCAAATGTTTGAAACTTCCATTTTTTTTAATATTAAAATTTTGAATGCAACTTTCATAAAGATCCAAGCAAATAACCATGATTGTGTTTAATTATTTAGTTATTCTTTCGTTAACAATTTAATTTGAATTTTAAAAAGTGCTTTTGCTTATTTTATAAACCCATTTGAGGAAAGGGAATTTAAACATATAATTTAGTATTATTGCGGGAAAGGATTAGTGGAATTGCAACAAACTAAACATTCCAAAGAATATTTTAATGATCAAAAAACTTTTGTTAAATGTTTGTCGACATTATTAAATGAAAATTACAATCACTTCTCATGCCGCTGGCCAAACATTTTTGCAATCGGCAAAATTGGCAACGATTGCGATGGTGTTTGGTGACCTCGCAATTCATTGCTCCGCGACACTGGTACCCCAATTGTTTGCGTATTGATCGCTTAAAGAAGCCTTTGCATCCTTCACAACTGATAGCTCCATAGTGCCGACCAGATGCACGATCACCGCATACCAAACACAATTCCACATTCATATTGTTTGACGTTGACGCCGTACCGATGCTACCAGCACCACCTCCACTACTTGCTGTCTGTATATTATGATTCACAATTAATTTGTTATCTAGAATTAAAAGAAAAATAATAAAGCAAAGAGAAACAAATGAATAAAAATATCAACAGCAGTACTTAAAGCCTTGAGACTCACCTTCAGCTTGAAAACTACTTGTGCCCATTGTCGGAGCTTAATAAGCCCCTGTGCTCTGTTCTTCACCACCTCGACTACTTGTCTTGTGTATGATATTATTTCTACAAGTTTGTATTTGTTATTATTATTGTTTCTCTTTAAATTCGTGGTTCTCAATTGCTAAACAATTAACAAAACACACTCATTCATACGCGATTCTCCTTTCGTAGCTGTGTTAACTTAAATACTTGACCTTTTTCCTTCCCCCCTTCAATTTAAATAAAGATGTACCAGAGCCAGCTTGCTCTGCTTTATGCAGGTAGCCAAGTAAAGCGAGCACTTGTTTTCTAGTTCAGCCACTTAGTACTCCATAAAAATAATAAAGACATACCAACACACACACTGATAGAAATTGTTGCTTCACTTGATGTTTTTTCTTTTGCTTTTAACTCGAGGTCAATCACTTTATTGCTATTTTGTCTTGAGTGTTCCGTTATCGTTTCTTATAAATTCTGTAACTATTTTATTATTTTTTAGACATTTAGTTTCATTTTGGTATTACTTATTAAATCTTTACGATTTTGATGTACTTTAATATATTTTACAAATAAAAATTGTTTAAATCAGCACATTTTTTCTTCATACGACGTTGACAACTTTAGAATATTTTTACAATTAATGAAAGAAGAGAAGAGAACATACGAAAAATGTGCAACACTGGATGTTTGAATGAATATTGTCAAGCTATCATGTCTTATACTCTTAGTGGTGAATAGCTGTCTCCAGAGTTGAAATTTTCAATTGCAGTTATAGCAATAATGTAATAAATTTGAAATGTTTGGAAAAAATAAAGTTTAGCGACAGTGCTCAAAAAAGGGGGTGTAAAGTGAAATTTCAAGCAAGATATATAAACAATTTTGGGTAACCCTTAGTTATGGAGATATCCACCACCGAGGTTTCTACGTATAAAATGACATGTATTGAGTATTGTATGGTGCGATGTGGCAATATGGGTGTCGTAGGAATGGTACTTAAAATCCTAACTAAAACATAAAAAGCCATTTATTTAAAAATAACTTTAAATAGTTGTATTATTTGATAATATTGGTAATTGTATGTGTCAGCTACGCTTACTAAAGATTTTCTGCTTAGCCGGGCTTCGGACAGGCCATTAAACAGTAGCTTAGTTAAGTAAAATTATTAAATAAAGTAACATTTAAAACTTTATTTATAAGCATAAAATCAATAAAAACGTATTATTTTAAATTAATATTCAACTTCAGGTTAATTTAATTTAGGTTACTTGCGCTTGATTTTTAAAAAAAGTGTTATTTAAAAAAATATATTAACTGCCGTATTCACAAAAAATTAAAATAGATTTCAAGAGTATTTTAGGTCAAATTTGTCATAAAAAGTTCGATGAGCGCCATCAACATAAGTTATTTTGTACATTTTATTTGTAGATTTAAGAGCAAAATTTTATTTATATCTGTTTTATATCCATTATTCAATATACAAACAATTAAAACACACTGCGCACAGCACTTGAATAAAAAATTTAAATAAGTATATTCTCAGTCGTAAACAAAACAAATTATTTTGACAATAATAAAGTGTAAACAAAGGAAAAATCAATTTAAGCAAAAAATGTTCATCTACCCTAGCGCTTCCACCTGGTTAAATATGCTTTGGACTCGAAGAAAGAAGTTGCTTTATTGTATCAATTTGTCGATGACTGCACCTATTAGATTCGTTGCCTACAGCCATTATAAAAAAAAAATGATTCCATGCCTTTGAAGTTGTGAAAGTTTGTCTTCTGATCGTATTTAGATCAGTTTTATGATGTCAAATTTGCTGCACTGATTTTTGGGTCTTTATAATAACTTCATCGCCCAACTGATGTAAAAATTATCCTTGGCTTTTCTGATTTTTTCCGATTTAATAATTTTTTAAATTTAATTTTTTATTTATTTATTTATGTATTTGTTCAAAGAATTACAAGCTGCAAGGCCAAATGAATTCAGCATTTTACATGGCAACTACAATTTAAAAATTAAAACTTAAGTTTAATATATGTAAATAATTTTAACAAGAAAATTTATTATTTGGAATATTTTTTAAATTAATTTACTTTATTTGTGCTTGATTTCTAAACTAAAATATGAAATGTATTACTGCGGGAAAGCATATCCAATGGCCATTTCGCTACTGCTCATATAGATCATCAGTGGATTCTACCCAAATTTTGTAAGGAAAACCTCAGAGTCTTATACCTAAAGCCAAATTGAATAAATGAGAATTCTATTGAATCAATAAGGCAAAAAACCATAAAAAAAATAAAAAAATTTTAATACAAAAACACAGTAACCATTTTCTCTTTCGTTTATATAATTGGTAATAAATAAATAAAAGAATAAATAAGACAAAATATTTATAAAAAAAATTAACAGAATTTATTTGAACATTTTTCACTCAATTTAATAATTGTGATGGCATCAGGAATTTGATGGTTGGTAGATGACGAAAAAATAAACACGTAAAAAAATATTTCAATTAAAATTAAATGCGTCAATAAATTTCAATAAAATATTTAAAAAGAGAACGGGTATTTCATAATAATCAAAATTTATATATTTTATAAAGAAAATGAGAAAAACAAAGAGTTAACACAAAAAAAAAAAAGTGATCGACATTTAATTTGGAAAAATCCTTATAAAAGAGATAAATTAAGTTGAAAGTTGCTTTCTTACTAAAGAGACATAAATAACGTCTTGAACCAGTATTATTCTTTGTGGATAAAAAAATCCATCTTTAAATTAATTTATGAAAGATTGGGTACACAGTCTCAAGCTTTAGTGCAGACATGAACTTTGCCTCCTAATTTAAAAAAATTTCCTTAAATGTACAATTCCAAGAGAGGTAGTTGACGATATTATTATTGTTTTTAAATTTTTTTGAAATAATGAAAGTTGCCTCGACTTTTATTTAAATTTTAAAGTTTTAAGTGAAAAAACACACATATGTTTTTACTTTTGATGCTTGGAAAAACTTCTTAAGCTGAAGTTAAATATTTAAAATAGACAAAGTAAATAAAAATATTTAACTAATTGGTATTATTATATCCTGCTTTATTAAGTACGAATACTGCTTCTAAAAAAATACAACAATAAAAGCATTTAAAAAAAGGAAAACAATTTATGACATAAAAATCAATGAAATCAACTTGTGGCGGAAAATATGTACACGATGTACATGGAATTTTTAACAAGGTACTCTCGCACACCTAATTGCTTTGCAAAAACACGGGCAATAAAAAAAGGGAAAAAGTAAAACATGACACAAACATAAGTGGTTAAAAGGACAAAAATCAAAATCTATTAAAAAAAAGAACAAAACTTTGAATGAATGTCACAGCATTTGAAAAAGAACAAAACGAAAACTGACTGGCCTTAATCATTGAATTTGTTATTCCGATTTTAAATGTTTGTGTGGCAAAGTGTGACACCAATGGCCAGTCACAAACATACCATCCATTGAAGCAGCAGCGACAGCTTACGAAAAAAATGGTTATTTAAAGCACGTGTGGTCACCTGTAATTTACATGCATAGAGTTGTGTGTTGACTTTTTTTGTTGCTTCAATACGTTTTTATTTGATTTTTTTTGAATGCTTTCAACAACAAACATTCATATTTATACTGTTGCTTTGCAATGTTACATGAAGACATTTCGACTTGTTCACATATGAAAATTACACGAAAAAAGTAGCATAATTTTTTGGTTCATTTGTTTTGTTTTACGTGGTGCTACGAACCAAAGGAGGTTATGTTCGTTAGTTATTTACGTATAAAATTAAAAGATTTTGTTATTAATAGATAATTGTAAGAATTCAAAACTTTCTCTTAGATAAAGAATGAATTATTTAACACTGCTGTCAAAGAAAGCAATAACGGTTGTTTTTATTTTTGTGTTGTTGAATAAAATACAAAATTAAAGAAGATATATTATGGATAACGGAGAGTACGTAAAAGAAAATTAAAATAAATTCCCGGGCTTGTTTAGCACGTAAGATGAGAGGCTTAAAGAAAATATAATAACGAGTAAATAAATGTGTAAAAACTTTTTCGTGTACATGGTCTATGTAAAAAATTGTTAGAATTAAATTTAAGATCATTCTATATCGCAACACAGCATATTGCAGTTCCCCACATAATATTTACTTCAGTACTTAGGATTAACTATTTTCCTCTTTGGACGTCACAGGAAGCACTTAAATTTATTCGAAAAAAAAAACATTTTTAACATTCATCATGTAAAATTAAATGCCGTTTAGTTGTTTTTTATTTTCTTTTAACGATCTATGCTGCCACGTCATGACGCCTTCTTTATAGATATTCATAAACTCAAAACAATTAAGAAAACTTACAATGCGACGTTCGCTATTTGACAGAATAAAATGTCTTTTACTGGCTTTTAGTGTCCGCCATTAGTGGGCGACCTTAGCAATATCGATTTCTACGAAGTAACCACCAATAAGTGTGCCGGACCAAACCCCTACATAACGGCATTTTTGTGATGAATGGCTTGATGTTTGTAAGCCGCTATAAAATTTAAAAATGCTCTTCGTCTTTGATGAATTTTCGCGATAAATGTCTGAACGACTGAACTCTTTTTAGATTTTCAAGGTATCAGCAACTGGACCAAAGTGGGCTTCGCAATTACAGCTGATGCTGAACCGAAGAAGTCACACAATTAATTCAATATACAAGTTGACTAAAACTCAAAGTTTTTTCTTCGTAGTATTTCTAAAATCTAGTGAAACTTGATTTTGCCAAGGATTATAGGGTGTCAATGTTTGTGAACACAAACAAATATGTACACAGTTACAAAACAATAATAATGTTGCATTTTTTATGATTAAAATTTTGCTTTTTTTGTTGGCGCTCTAAAGGCAAACGGAAGTAGCGGAGGAGCATGGTAATGTTGGCAATTTTTAACTATGATTGCATTTGTGTGACAATATTTGTGTTTCTTTGGTTGCACGAAAATAAAAAAGATTTTAAATACATTTTAACGCGGTATTTAGTATTCAAAACACATTGTTAAACTTCACTGAACTGACTGACTGAATTGCTGTGTGATGCTCATTTAAGGTTGTTATAGAGATTTTTTTTCAGTTTTTTATATTTTATATTTCATATTTTCTGTTGTTCTGTGTTTATTGTTAAAAGCAGTCATTAAAAAAAAACCCATTTAAAAGATAAAAAATAAAACACAATTGAATTTTTGTGTTAAAATGTTTAAAAAATTGTCTCATTTAATTTTATACAATAATATTCCACAAAAATGATGACCCCCTTTAAATATTTTCTTTATTTTGGTTATGAAAAAAAATATATCGTTTATGGTTTTGGTGGCTGGCTGGTTGTTCTTTTATCGTTTATTAAATTTATAACTTCATAAGAAAATTATCATGAAAATAATAAGCTTTCAATGGCTTGACTTTCCTCCTCGTAACGTTAATTTAAAGAAAAGTACCCAGAAATATAAAGAAAAGAACTCATAATAAGATTACACCACAAAGCAAGGACTCTTATAAAAAACTTAGTCATAATTACGAGAAAAACACCAAAGCAACAACACAAAAAAAAGACCTTTTTTATAGCTACTTAAGTTATAATTTTTGTTTGCGGTTTCATAACAAATATTGCCACTGCAAGCACCCCAACTAACATGAGCAAACAGAAATCATAAAAAAAGGCAAAAAACAACAACAAAAAATATGTGTTAAAAAATCTTTTGAAACAATAGAAGACAACTTGCATAAAAATCGTTCATTTTTTTTAAACACCCTTAAAGTATACTTTACAAATATTTATTTGTGTATGGCATAACTGTAAATCCCATCCATAGCTGTAAAACGTTTTGTTTGTAGGTCTACATATGGGACACAATTAATTCAGTTTGACTTAAACAAACACACACACTCACATGTGTTTTCGTGGGCGTTTACATCAATTTTCCTTTTTTACATCGTTTTTTTTTTGCTGTCGGGATTTGTTTTTCTAATATTCACGTTAAGCTGCAGCATAAATTTACATGATTTGATGTTTTTTTTATTTGCAGTTTTAATACAAATTTATAGGTTATAAAGAAATCTTATTATTGTGTTACACTTTTTGCGAAAATATTCTCGCAATCTGTGTTCAGTTTATTTAGCAACAAGACATTTTAAGCAGATGGTAAAATTGTTGAACGTTAATACAGTTTACTGGTATTAAGACGTATTTTTTTCTTCTTAACTTTGTTAGTTTAAATAAATGTTGCTGTTGTTGTTGTTGTTGTTGTTAAAATATTATAATAATTTTAGTATGTCTATTTCCTCAAGCAACTGCCAGTCAGACAGAGTTCACATTAATAGTTTGTAAATATAGTTTCTTTTATAAAATGTATTAAGTACAAACGAATACATACATACATACATACATACATACATAAGTACAAATATAATTTAGGTGTTTTATTTATGTATATGCGTTCCAAATAAAGAGATGTGTTAAATTATTACTATTGAAAATTGTATTGCTTTAATAATATTAAGTTCCAAATGATTTTTTTACATATTTTGATGCACTTATGATAGTTCTGAGTCTTTGTAAATTTCTTTAAGGAATTAACAGTCCTTAGTAGAATTAATATTTTTAAAATCGCGTAATTAATTGAATAAACAAAATAAAATAAAATCTTTATTTTGAAAAACTAATGCCTTCTTTCTTAATTGTGTAAAAAATAAATTTGAATTAAAAATATTTTCTTATTAAAAATAAGGGCGCCTTTAATATAAGATTTTGGTGAATTAATAATAAACAGCAGTTTTTAACTTTTGAAATTATTCGGCCCTGTTCTGTAAAATGAATCGGAGTAAATTTCTCGTTTTAAAACGAATTCACATTTTCTTAGAGTTCTCTAAACCGAATTCACACAATTTTACTCGTGTTAAAATCGAGTAACCAAACCTGGTCGAAAGTAAATTGAATGCAATTTTATTCTTAAAAATGACTGAAATGCACATACGAAGTATCTTTTGTAAACACAAATTAACAATAAAAGTTCAATTTTAACAAATCTAACTTAAAAACAAATTTTTCACCAAATCACAAAATTTCTGCAAATTGCCTCTTCTGTATATTTAATTCACGTATTTTTCGTTTTTTGAGATAATGGAAACTTAATACAAATTCTCCGGGCATTTTCAATTCTTGCCTTAAAATAATAAATTTGTTTACTTTTTCAATCAACAGCTGACTTTGGCGTTTAAGTAAAAGTTCGAACTTAATTTCGAATAATGCCAAAACGAGTGATTTGCAGAACACCAAATAGTAATTTCTTCGGTTTTAAAAATCGCTAATTTTTTAAAACGATTCGGTTTACAGAACAGAGCCGATTATTAGTATTATGAAAAATTAATAATTTTAATCTACTTAATTTCACACATATTCTAATTTCTAAAAAAATATCAGACACTAGTAGAATATAATGGAGCATTTCCTGGAGCGCTACATCCGTCATCAGCATTCTTCGGATCTATGTATTTTCTCTAGGTTCTGTACATTGTAAAAATCATATGCTTTTAACCAGATAATTTGATGAATACGAAAACAACAAGGAACCCAAAAATATTAATATGGTTAGATGAAATTCATACACAACCCAAGGCATTTTTTCCCAATCCATATTTTCAAAAAGGTTCATAAATAATTATATTTCCACTCAATGCTTTTCCCGTGATAGTTGCATGGCATGTCTTATTTGAAGCCTGAAACAAAAATAAGACTATTTTTAGGTGGAAAGGCTCCGAACGAGTTAAGTGTTAATTATGGCCTTAAATAGCATGGGAAACGCATTATGCGTCCATTGTGCTATTGCGTAGCAACAAAAGCCGCTAATGATGCCCTGTAGTTAGATTGTCTTCAATTCTTTCAAAGTACAGGCTGCCAGCGTACAAATTTTGCAACTTCTGTGTCGAAGGGCTTGCATGATGACGGCGGACGTAACCTATTCAATAAGTGCTGAAATTACAGCTATGGACATTAATTAATCTTAGCCAGCCATTTCTTTTATAAATAACGCCGTTAAACATCTACATCAGTTAATAGTTAATGGTTCTACAGCTCAGAGTAACAACGGAACTACTGTGATAAAAGTAATCTGATGCAAAAATAATTTCTCGATCAAAAATGCAGCCTAAATTAACTGATAATGCTTCATTTTAGTCCACTTCGTTCTTTGGCTCCACATAATAATCAATAAACACAAGTTATATTCTAGAACTTTAATTGTTGAATTTATTTAATAGCACTAAAGACCAGGGGGCAAATATGGCACTCAATATCAATCGAAATTTCAATAGAATTTAAATGTTAATTTTGATCGATATCGAATGCCCTAATTTTCCCCCAGGATTTACTATCATAAACAATCGTACGATTGTTCTGTTCTAAAATGCCGTCGTAGGTGCCACACTATCATACAAAAAAGCTGCAAAAACATGTCGTCGTTGTTTTTTCTCTTCATCTTAAAAAATCAACTCTCATAGAAAACTCTATTTTATGAATTATGTCAAAAGATTATAAAATCTCTCAGATCTGTCAAAAGGTCTGTCACACATATACTCTTTTAATCGACACTATCAAACTTTTTGAGCACACATGCAATTTTAAACACATCGTACAACTGAGTATGATAGTGCATCCTGACCTTAAGTCTTATTCTAATGGATAACCTAAATAAAAAACAAGCAACACAATTTTTGTTTTGTTTTTTTTTTCATTTCCTTGTTACCATTCAAAGCCAATATTCCTTAGAGAAATATCAATTACAAGCATCATTTATCTTGTAATAATTCGACAAATTAACCACCTTTTAGGGGTGGAAAAAACCTCACACATACACATTTATTTAAAAGCTACACTGTCTCCCTCAAAAATAAATTTTATTATTTTTTTTATTTAACTGTCACCTGTAGGCAAGCGAAAAGAACTGAAAACAAGTTCTTAAAAATTTAACACGGTTTAGTTATTGTTCATAAGTAAATACAGAGCAGTTTCGAAAACACACGCACATACACACATAAACATTTCTGAAGTTATTTTTATTTTTTCTTCTTCTTTTTACTTAAGGCCACTTTAAACATCTGTAAACTATAAAATATATTTTATTGATTGCCTTTGGGTTTGTTTTTAAAAAAAATTTGCATTTTTGAGAAAAAAAAATTTTGCCTGAGCATAAAAACTCTTTGATTAAGTTTTGAATTGTTGTCGCATATAGTTTCACAATTGGATTTTTTTGCCTTTAAATTTAATGAACTAGATTGTTAGCACAAGATTTAAGTCTTATGTATCGAATGAGGAGACCATCTCTCTACAAATATCTGTTTTCGAAGACCTTTCGAAATCTTACTTTGCGGAAATCTTAAAAAACCTGGAATATTGCTAGACAAAACTGTTTTCTGCTCAAAGAAAACTATCTTGAAATACAAAAAGCGCTTTTAGTTAAAAAAATGTGTTTTTCTTTCTTTTTAGCCGAATTTAAAAAAAGAAGGAGGTTATCAATTCGTCTGAATGTTGCTTTTTTTTAATATTTGTACCTAAGTCATTTCTGAACCGGTTTTATAATTTTTTTAATTTGATATATTATGCTACAGATTGCTGCTATTTCAAAAACAGTTCATAATCTTAAAAATTAAAGGGTGATCCTATACAACATACATGTCTTTGAATTGTATTATAAACCGCGAAGGGCACCTAAAATTAAAAAAAAGGAATTATTACTATGGCTCCCATTAGCAAAAAGTAATGGAAAAATAAAATAAATTTAAAAATTACAGGGTGTCCCCATAGCTGACGTAAATTGACATCTATCTTTTAAGCCGTTATAGACAAACGCTTGAAAATTTGACAAAAAGACAATTAATATGACCGTTATCATAACGAGTACAAATTTTCAAAATTATAAATTAAAGGGTGCCCCAATAGTTAATTTAACTTTATGTATTTGGGCATACCTTTAAACACTTGTAGACAGACGGTGGAAATTTACAAAGAACCTGTATTGCTATAAAAACAAGTATAATGTTTGGATTTGGAAGGTAAAGGGCGTGCCAATAGTGGATGTACTTTGCTGTATGTGACAGAACTTTTGAGCCGTTATAGCAGACAGTTGAAATTAAGAAGGAGCCTGTGTTACTATGTCCTCTATAAAAACAAGTTTAAAAGTTGAGTTTGGAAATTAATGGGTATTCCCATAATTGATGTAATTTGATCTATATGGCCCTATCTTTTGAACCGTTCTATACAAATACTTGAAAATTAGGCGGATGTTATTTACAAAGAGCCTGTATTAATAAGTCCGCCATAACAGCATGTATACTATTTGAATTTGAAAATTAAAGGGTGTCCCAATAGTTAATATAATTTGATGCTGTTAAGGGATAATCAATTTTTTTTGTTCATTTTCTTAAAGATCTCTTCAAAAGCTTTAAAATGATGACCATATTGATATTTTGAAAAATTTTTAATTTTCAGAGCCCCGTAACTCGGAAAATATGGCTTCCCCATATTTTTAACTGATGTTTTTCTCTTATTTTTTAATTCTATATGGCCCCATACATTTATTTTTTTTTTGATTGGAGTTACTTTATTGTTCCAAATGACATGAAAACTATAGAGGTAGGCGTGGTGTTTTGCCTGCTGCCTCGAAACACATGTACCGATCATGCTGATTTCTAATAGCACTTCTTTCGACACTATATCTGATCGATTGACATATTTATAGTTGATCTAGTGTCTCGACAAACTTGATTTCAACACTAACACGGACAGACAGACGGACATCGCTATATCGACTTCGCTATGCCTAAGAAGTCAGAACATATTTCTGGGGTCGGAAATGACAAACTAATGGCGTTTTCTTTTCTGACAAAAATGTTGCATATGTTTTACACTTTTTACACCTTTGTGTTCTTTTCTAAAAAATGTTCGATAGGGTAAATTAAAAGTATGTTCTTTTGAAAATATGTTGCACGAAAAAGTGTAAGATATGTTACATATTTTACCCTCAATTTTGTGTAAGGTTAGTATGCTACACTTTTTTTTAGTAGTTTTTACTCTTGATAAGTGATGTTTGCTTTTGTTGCTAAACCCAGTGTTATATTACTTTATGTTTGAAAAGCTAATTAAACATTACTGACATGTAAAGGAAGTTAGAAAAATTCAATAACAGTTTTTGTTCTATTGTGCTATAAAATGTGTAGCAAATTTTCGGGGTTAAGGCAACATGCAAAACATTTTATGTGATTGTTGGGTAACATTTATTTTCAGAAAAGAAAACGCCATAAGTTACATCCCTTTTCCACTTTTTGTGGTGCAGGGTATTATAACAAAATTCGAAAAAGGCGCCACAGTTCAAATAATAATGAGCAGTACTAAAATTAGAAATATATTTAAAATATGTAGATATAAAATTAATTGCATAAATTAACAAATTCGTTAAATAATAGAAGTAATTTGATATAAAATACGTTTGCTATTTTTTCCAAATTTTCCAACTAATAGGGGTCACTTTTTAATTCGATTCAAAGGAAAATACTTATAAAGCAAAATGCAAAGAACATTTTAAACCGAATGTTTTTCGTTTCAAATCGATGTTAAATTTGATGGCTTATGAACCTCAACATGAGAAAGATCCAATCAATACAGCGAGTTAAATAAATTTTCTAATTTCTTTCTTTAATTGCAAATTAATTGAATGAGGTCGATTATCGACTTATTAAAGACTCACTCACACCCATATTAATTTTTCCCCCCGTTAAAAACAAGAACAAGAGCGACTTCTTGTCGTTTTTAATTGCGTTTAAAAGAAAATTTTTAATTAACTTTTGTATTTTCACACCCTCCTTCCACTGTTTAAAATTTTATTATTTTTTTTCATTTTTTTTTCGTTTCCTGCACATATTTTCCATAAATTTTTTAACGTATCTTCTCTCTTATCTCTAAACTAATAAAATCCTTAAGACAGTAAAGTAGAGAAAGAAAAACAAAAAAGAAATAAACTTTAACACTTCAACACTTCTTAGGTTTTGTCATGGTTGATGATTTTATAGCAACAGGATGTCTTGAATGCTTTTTTATTAGATTTTTTCCTTTTTTTAACAGATTTTTTCGTTGGTTTTTTCTCAAATATTTATAAAATATACTTCATTTGGAAAGACTTTTCTTTTTATCAACACACGCCATCTCCTTCAACATAAAAGAATGCAGAAGAAAAGAAAAAAAAAGAAGAATCATATTTACTAAATAAGAAATAAAATGTTTCAAAAAAATTCAAACATTTTTTGGGGAAAAAAATTACAATAACTGACCAACGTTGAGGAAGTTTAGCTTTTTTTTTTGTTGCTTTTGCGTTTCACTTAAGGAAAAGGCCACATAATCTGATGGTTTTATCGCCACTTGTTTGAACTTTGTTCTAAGACAGTTGTAACCTTAAAATGTCTTTATTTGAAAACGCCAACAACAAAAAAAAAAAAAAAGAAGGAAAAACGGTTTTTTTTAACTCCTCTTATATGTTGTATATTTTGTTAAATATTAAGAAAAGTGTAATATTGTTGTCGTCTAGCCAGTTGGAATATATTCATATTAACATAAGTATCATCACTTTGTTGCCCTGGTCATAAACATAATGAAAAAATGAAAAAATCTGCAAGCCCGACAATCCTTAAGGATTTTTAATTTTTATCTTGAATAAAATTTGAATTTTACATCTTTAAATATAAAGTTAAGCTTAAGTAGTCGGAAAATCATCGTCATCTAAAACCATCTTGTGTTTTAATGCTTATTTTTCTTTTGAAATTTTTTGAATTTTCATCTGTCTCCTTTAACAAGTTGTAAAGAAATGTTTAAATGATCAGTCTTAAGTTATTAATGAAAAAAAGTTGGCTTGTTAGAAAGGTCAACAAAAATCCCTTTTTAAGCCTGCTTGCAACAGGCATAACCTGAATGCTCTCGTTAAAAAAAAACTAGTTTTAATATCTTCGATTTTAAAATCTTTGCGATACAACCTGCTTTCTAATTATAACTTTTTATTCCTACAAATTAAAAACACTTAAAACTTACTGGAAATTAACTCTCTTCTTTCTTTTCCTCAATATCTTGTGGGAAAACAAATCCTAAATATTTTTTGTACAACGAAATCTACGCTTCCAGTGCTAAGGACTAAAGCGATCGCTATGACATTTTGGACGCACATTGTTAGTGATATAGAAAAAACACATAACTGTATATTTGCATATGCGTCTTGGGTCTTGGGTCTTTTTTGGCTTGATTTTTTGTCAACGATTTATAGCTCCTCATGAAATTAGAAATTTTGTCCTCTAAACTAATAGAATCTGGAACACATAACGACTTTGCAACCTTCATTAATTCTTGTATGAAAGCAGGTTTTTCCGGTTTGTTCTGTACTGGAACATCATTAAATAAGCTTGCTTGTTTGACGCAATAGCGTTTGATTTGCAACGTGACTACACGCAAAGAAAAAATATGGTTGAGGTAGCCATAATCTAAGAGCAACATACTATGGTTGCATTATATGGTTGCTAACAAAACATAAGCCCTATTCACGATCTTTGTGCAATGGGCTTGCATCATAGCATTTGCAAAAAAGTGTAGCATACTTTTAGTTTGCACCAACAAAACACACAGTAATGAGTAAAATATGCTACACATTTTGCAAATGCTATGATGCAAGACCATTGCACAAAGATCGTGAATAGAGCTATAGTATTGTTACATTTGCAACCATCACAACCATGTTTTTTTTCTGCGTGTAGCAGCTAACATATTTCTACAGTTTCATTACAACTAACACAAAAGGGCGACAAATTACATTCAGTGCTGAAACAGCATTCGTCAGAAGCATGCCTTTCGTTGTATTTTAAACAAGAAAATGTTATACTGCAATTTTTAGAAAAAAGGTCCCCATCGCTGGAATCTCCAGCATTGTGGTATTTGGATACTAGCCTTTGTCCTTTTCCAAGATAATACTTGGTTCTGAATGTATTTTAGATTAAGCAACTCATTTGCTTTTCGATTAGATTTAAGAGTGATCAAAAATAAGACAGTATCAGTACCGTGTTTTGTAGACTATTCCGTCATCAATTTTGAAACCGAATCGATAATATCTGGTATGGCGATATATAATTCCGACCTAATATCATTAATATCGCTCTGACATTTATACTCCTTGGGAGTGTAACTATAAGCAGAAATGACTTTTTTCTTTTAAAAGTTGCATCATCTCCGAGTGAGCTGAAGAATGCTTTAAATACAATTTACTTTTGTATCTTGTCTTATTTTTAATTTTATTCTTAACGTTTTTTAAATCAAGTTGGTCAATTGATGATATTACCATTGTACTTAAAAAATTGTTAATTTTGTTTTCTTTATCTAACAATTGAGTGTTACATTTGGCCTTTTGGAATCTTAATTTAAATCTCCTATCTACTACTTTATCTAATTTTTTATATTGGCAACTCGATAGAACGATTTTTACGTCATCTATTAAAGAAAACAAACACGTTTCAAGCTCCATATTTGTTTGTTCTCCTGTTTTTAAGATTTGTATATTCTCCAAAATTGTTATACCATTACTAGTGGCTCCATTGCTTGCTTGCAGCACCTCTTTAAAATCACCACTATTTTAAATTGTAAGCAATTGTTTTTGTAAAAACTGCATCGAATAAATTTTTACCCAGAATTATAATCACCATATAATTCTTCCGTCGTCTTCAATGCGGGTTCTGCTATCTGAGATCCAAATGAACTACATTCATTTGCAAAAACAATTTTTTTTTCAATTGTCCTATATAGCTTTTTTACTGGTTTATTACACGCAGAAAAAAAACATGGTTGTGATATGGTCACAATAACCATATTATGTTCTTTGTAACAATGTATGGTTGCGGAGAACCAATTATAAAAAATATTTTATTCTAGTACTTGACAGTTCAGTAATTTTTCTGGTAAATTTTGAAATTGTTTTCTATTGTTAAAGAAAGTAAAAAAAATTAGAAATAAATGTACAAAATAAATAATCACAAATAATATGATTATGGTTGCCTCAACCAAATTTTTTCTTCGCGTCTAGGAGGACGTCCACCAGACTGGGATAGTAAAGGATCTATTTCCATTTGTTTTGAATTGTTCCGAATTCTATGACTTCCCAAAATTTTAAGAAAAAAAATATATTTTTTCCAATATATAATTTTTTTTTTGACGGGGAAATCCTTATATTATACCTTTTTTTAGAAATTTCTTTTAAAACACGTCTGCTTCGTATCAAAGTTGAAGAGGTAAAAACTAAATTCACACATACTTTTAGGCGTAAAAAAAAATTGATATATAGTTTTTCTGTAGTTAAAGACATTTATGACAACATTAATCTCAAGGTTAAAATTAAAGATCACAGAAAAAACATCTTTTAGTTTCTATTCTTTAAAGACTGTGATTAAAAGTACACAAAGACAAAAGGTTTCATTACGAATGGTTTCGAAGGTCTATTTTTTCGCAATTTGCAACCGGTCTTTTCACTCACAACTCTAGTATTTAAAACAAACTCTACAAAATACCGTACAGTTTACAGATTTAAGTGAGAAGGAAATTATCTATCAACCAGTTTTATAATCTTTGTACCGTTATTTATTTTAAGATTTAATTATAAAACTTTCGTTGATTATAACAATTTAAGGTGATTTAGGCCCAAATCATATATTTCTCAATGAAATAACGTTTTTGGCCTTTTTTTCTTAATTTCACCTTACGAATATTGGGTTTCCTTAAAGTTTATTAAGATTATTCGATAAAAATCTTTATTTCAAAATTTTAACAATAATTCACCAAATGCCGTGAAATTAATTTTAACATCGCACAGTTTTTCTGCTGCATAAATCCCTTCTTTAAAAATTTGTTTGTTTGCTTAATTTTATATTTGATTGTAAGATATTAATGTTAAGTTTGCCATGTCTAATAATTGCTTAAAATTACCATCAACACCTCAGTGATGCGCCTTTTCACCACCCTTTTTTATTGTTAACCGGGGAAAAGTGTAATAATTTTCATTTAACATCTTTTGTAAACATTTTATTACAAAAAAATACCTCAATTCTCTGTCTTACGAGTATTATTTAGTTGTGCAGAAAATTTCAAGTATTTTTAATATTTTCTTTAATTTTATATAATTTTTTTTAACTTTGGTAGTGATAAACAAAGTGGCAGCAGAAAAAGAAAAGGCACAATAACGTTGACATCATCTTAATGTCGTTTAAATGTCTTTTTTTTTTGTAGCCAATTTATTGCTTAACGACCGCATGCCACTTGATTTGTATTTTTTTTTTCATCTTTTAGGCTTTTAATTAAATTTTTTCTACGCCCAAAAGAATTAAATAAGATTTTATTAAAAAAAATATTTCTTTTGCCTTAAAATTATTTAGAGAAAGAGAGAGAGAGAGAGACACTCATACATAAACTTTGAACTTTTGTGTGAAGTTGGCTACAACCGAATTATTATTTTGGCGGTTTGCGTTGTCATTTTTGACACACTTTTGTCATTTTAATTTTGATTTAATGATTAAACGAGCAATAAAACAGGCAACAAACAGTTTCAAATTAAAAATTCTCTTTGTTTTTTAGATTTCTTTTTTATAAAATAAAATAAACATTTCGAACTTTACATAGATAAAATAGTATTCTTAATAATAGCAACACTTTCCAACATTTCAGCTTCGTTGATGACCAAGGGTGGAGCAAAACGTATTATGTCACCATGTGTGGGCTTGGCCAACAAACCGTTTTCTTTCAATTTTAAACAAACATTCCAGGCATCATGTTCTATTTAAATGTACGAATAATTGAAATAATTTTTGTCTGTGTTCTGTCTTACAACTTACTTGAATTTATAACGATGGCATTTAAAAGTCCCTTTCCTCTCACCACTGCTACTACGTCCTTGGGCAAAGTGGACAGCTCCTTTCTCAAAAGAGCACCCATTCTATCCGCATTTTCTGCCAATGTTTCTTCTTGTAAAACTTCTAAGGCAGCCATGGCTACCTTGCAACCCAAAGGATTTCCACCATAAGTAGAACCATGCTCGCCGGGTTTAATACACAGCATAATGTCATCGTTACATAAAACAGCTGAAACCGGATATAAGCCACCCGACAGAGCTTTACCCAAAATTAGAATGTCAGGCTTGACATTTTCATGATCAACAGCCAACATGCGGCCAGTACGTGCCAAACCAGTTTGTACTTCATCGGCAATTAAGAGCACATTGTATTTGCAGCAAAGTTCACGCACTTTTTGCAAATAACCGACATCGGGTACCACAACTCCCGCTTCACCTTGAATAGGTTCTATCATAAAAGCGCAGACATTTGGATCTTGCAAGGCTTTCTAAAGAGTTTAAAATACATTTTTGAGGGATTTGAAATGTGTCAATTAAACGTTTAAGATTTACCTCTAATTCTTGGCAGTCATTGTATTTGATGATTTCAAAACCGGGCATAAATGGTCCGAAACCTTCATAACTGCTGGGATCGGTAGATGCTGATATAGCTGATAAAGTTCTACCCCAGAAATTGTTTTCAGCAAAAACAATCTAAAGATTTGATAAAGTTTTGAATTTTTCAAGAAATTATATTATTATTTTAGTAACAAAAAACTTTGTTTTAATATTAAAAAAGCCGAAATAAGAATTGTTAAAATAATTTAATTTTTGAATTAGATATTTTATTAAACTTACCTTAGCTTGATTTTTCGGAATATTCTTCTTGGTGTAAGCCCATTTTCTGGCTAATTTACAGGCTGTTTCACCACCTTCAACGCCAGTATTCATGGGCAATACTTTATCATATTTGAAAAGTTTGGTTATGTATTCCTCATACTCTCCCAAAACATCAGAATAAAATGCGCTAAAAATAAAATTATATTTCTAAAATTATTAAGTTGTATTAAAAATTTTTCCTTTTTTTCTAAAAAAAACCTCCAAAAAGTAACTTTAGTTTGAACACTAAAAAGTTTCTTTCCAAAAATTTCTTCAAAAAAATGTATTCTTCGAAAGTACTATGTCAACAATAACGGTTTAATTGAAAACAATTATAAATATTCTTTTTAATAAAATTAAAAATTCAAATATATGAACTAAAGCCCGACTTAAAATTGAACATATAGTTATAAAAATATAATATTTTGGAAAAGTACCCTGAAGTAGCTCGCTAGTGACAAATGACATTTCAAAAAGTACGATTTTTAAAATAGTAGTAAAAAAACTCCTTATATTCTAAAGAACAAAAACATTCACATTTTAAAAAGTTACTTGAAAAAAATTAGTAGCATCTCAAAATTGTACTTTTAAACAAGTACATTTTAACAAGTAAAGCTTCGTGCGAAATGTTGAAAAAGTCCATATAAAAACTTACAGCGAAATAAATAAGAAATAATGTTGCTGAAGTAGTACTCTGCTTATTTGTGGAAAAGTCACGAAATGTTTCTCGCAGCATGCTTTCCAACTAAAAAATGTTCTTGGCAACATTTTTTTTAAACTACGAAATAACATAAGCAGCTCTTTTTTCGTACGGAATTTTTTAAAAACATTTTTTTCAAATCTTTTGTTTTGATTTATTTTTTTGTGTTTAAAAAATTTATAAAAGACTAATGAAAAATCTGTACATTTAAAAAGAAAAAAGATAAAATTAATATATTGACGCTGAAAAGCGTATGCTTATTACTGGAAATAAAAAACAAAAATATATATAAATCCCATAAGTTTGGATAAGGTGCATAAGTATTTATTGTTTATGGCTTCAGTAAATTTTAAATTTTTTCCAGACAATGTCGAATTCTTGAAGGCGATAAAAACAATAATTATTTTCAAAAGCGCTGTGTTGTTACTAGTAGCTAATTGTCAAATTTTTCAAACGAAATAATGCATGTTGCTTTACATTTTTCGCAAAATAGAACAGAGTGGCTTAAAGCATAGTACTCTGTTTATCATTTCGTGCGAAATATTGTTAAAAGTCCTTATAAAAAATATTACTGCGAAATAAATAGGAAATAATGTTGCTCAAGTAGTACTCTGTTTATTTGTGAAATAGTTACGAAATGTTTCTCGCAGCATGTTTACCAACTAAAAAATGATCTGGCAACATTTTTTTTCAACTACGAAATAACGTAAGCAGCACTTTTTTGGTACGGAATTTTAAACCGTTTCTTTTGATTTAATTTTGTGTGTTTAAAAAAATAAAAAGAAGTGTATATTTAAAAAGAGGAATGGACTAAAATAAATTTAATTTAATTTAAGCGTTTGCCTATTTTATTTGGCAATTTTTTCAAGCGAAATAATGCATGTTGCTCAACATTTTTCGGATAATCAAATAAAGTACTAGGCTAAAGAGTGCTATATTTGGCTATGTCAAATCTTAATACCACACGTACACATAAATCAGCATAAAAATTCTTTCCTTATATTATCTTTTTCTGTTAAAAAAAACAAGTTTTAAAAAAAAAATTATTTCGAGAAATTTTAAAATAATTTTTATTAACACCGTTTTTAAAAAATAAAAAAGGTAAACAAAATTTATAAAATACAGTATTTAAAAATGATCTATAACTATTTTTATTTGTTTATTAAAAAAATATGATATAATTTTCTAAGCGTGAAACCATTTTCACCTATCAGTGAAATCTTCAAATTGAACCAACTGTTAAAGATTAAAAGTTTATATTCATAGTCCTTGTTTTCACTATGCCATTTTTTGATGCAATTTTTTCAATTCTCTTTAAAAGTTGCAGCGATATTCGTTATTTCAAACAAAACATAACCATCATTGCTTATCCCTCTTGCTCAACCAACAAACAAAAATTTCGTGCTAGTTTCATGACAAATTGCATAGTGTTAATGCCGCAATACTGAATGAAAATTATTTCAGTTTGCTTGAAATTTGTTTTTTATATTTGTCAAACTGTTTTATTTTAATTTCTTTTTATAGTTGTAACTACGACTATGTTAAGAAAACTACACTTCTTTAAACCCCGCAACTTAACGTGTTCTTACAATTTACCATAGAAGTACCATATAAGTTCGATACGTACATAGTTTGCCATCCCTGATACGCAATATTCACATTCTCTTTCTCTTGTTTAAGACACAGGGAGTAATATTTTTCATTGCATTTTATTAAATTATTTTGAAATAAACACAGGATTCTCAATATTATTTTGTTAACGATTTTAAGAGCTTCACTAAGAACCGGTACTGATAATTAATCATGACCTATGACTTCCTCGTAAAAATAAACGATTTGACATTCTTAATTATTAGTGATTATTAGCGCAACAAAGTTATCGCCTAACATCTTATCTCAACTCTTTGGAAAAGATGCAATAAACTGCATCTAGCAATATTAAAAAAAAAGAAATTGTTTTTCTTTTTAAGTTATTTTGCTTACAATAACATATTCTTAAATTGTTTCTATTAAAATTGATAATTATCTCCATTGATTTAAATATTTTTTCTTTTAATAAAGTAAAGAACTTCGCTCTTAAAACAAATTACTTACCGTGACGTCAAGGCTAATTTAGAAGCTTGTTCTACAAGAGCTTTTACGATTTTAGGATGACCATGACCTTGATTGACAGCCGAATAAGCACTTAAATAATCAAAATAACGTTTACCTTCAACATCCCAAACGAAAACTCTCTCAGCTTTTGTTAAGGCCACTGGCAGGGGGTGATAATTGTGAGCACCGTATTTATTTTCGCGCTTAAAAACATCTTGCGATGACAATTGTCTAACAATATTGTGACCGTTAGACGTGGTGGCATTGTTATTGTTAGCACAAATACGGGGTGCCAATCTTGTTGTCAATTTCGAAAACATTTTCTTCTTTTTAAGGTTTTATTTTTTTGGTAATTTGTTATTAAAAAAATACGCATTACTATTTTTTTTCTTTTTTTGTTAGTTAAGTGTGAAAATGTGCTAAGTCCATTTTTTAGAAGTAAGAATTTTTTTTCAAAATACATAATTTGCAACAAAAACTAAAGTGTTTATGAAATATATTTAGACATAACGAAACAGAAAAAAGAATAAAAGCATTGCATGCGCTAGTCTAGTTTAAAAAATAGTTTGTTTTTTTAACTTAAACTCCATGATATTTATTGTATTGATACAGATGGCAATAGTTTTAATAATATTGTTAGGAAATATCCATACATCTGAAACAACGAATTCTTAAGTTGTTGTTGTCCGTGTGTGTGTTTCATGAACTAAAAAGTGTTACTTTACCACAGGTAAAGTGTTTAGTATTTGAGTTGAATAAATAGAAAAGCTAGCTATGATATGTTCATATGCCGCGTCAGCTGCGTTAATAGGTTTGTCAAACAGAAGTTCATAAGTTCAAAACCCAACTCCCTCGAGTAGAAAACAAAATGATTACTGTTGAGTAGCTGTGGTGGATGACAATAATTTAAATCTTTACGAGTCTGGGTTATTAAATGAAAATAATTTTGATATCCAGATGCGGTAATATTGTTTGTTGACATAGCCAGCGCCATGTTCGTTTCGAACTTCTATAAGGCAGTGAATGGTCGTTTGCATTCAATTGCTTAGTCAATTGAATCTTTTAAATTAATAATTACAGATCTATGTGAAAAATTCTTATGTTGGTGCGTGAAATACTGAGTAGTTGAGATCGAAGCGATTAGACTTTCATATTTTAGTCAGTTTGTATTGTAACATGAAAGCCAGCCTGCGCAAACATTAAGCAATTTTTCATGAAACTAACATGAAATTTTGGTTTGCTTCTGAAGCAGGAGGAGTAAGCAATATGACATTGCTTGAGTTTTAAGGGGATGTTACTGTTGCTAATGTTCACTTTTAGATAACGCATAATGCTGTAACTTAAATAGAAAATTGAGAAAAAACTGCCTCAAAAAATTGCATATGTAAATCTGGACTTTCCCAGAATTCTTCGCACAGAAAAATTCTACCGGTCTTAGAATAACATAAGATTGAAGAAGATATTTGTTTTTGGACTATTTGTTCTACTTTAAAAGAGTGCTTGGGTTAAAAAGCATTTTATGTTTTAAAAGAAAAAAGCTTCAGTAAAAGATACTGTTAACAAGTGACACACCACACATTAATTCCCTGTTATCACTTGGTGGTTTTTACCGCCACGTTCTCACTTAAATACATGTATGTATGTACATATTTTATGTTTTATGTGAACAGCTGTTTAAACATTTTGGAAATTTTCCACTTAATTTTTTTTATAAAAGAATTTGAGAACAAAGAATAGAACTTATTAGCGATTTATATTTAAACTATTGTCGATGTGCTTTAAAAAATAAAAAAGTAACAAAGTTGCATTTTTGTAAATGGACTTAGCACGTTTGCACACTTAGCAAATAATGTTTAGTGATAAGAATTCAGTGTATACAACTGCTTTATAAAATACTTACCTATTAAAAGATTTTAAATTTGAAATATAAAAATAAATTATTTTTACGACAACTTAAACGTCAAATTTGTGAATTTTTTTGAATGAAATTAAATCGAAATTATTTTAATAAAGTCAGATGTCAACGAACTTGCGTGCTTTTTATTGGACAAATAAAGAAAAACTAAAAGCTAAATTTTTAAACTGGCTGAAGCTGCCTAATGTTCTAACGATCGCTAAAAAAATTTTAATAAATTGAACACTTATTGCTGGAGTGAGGAGAATTAGTGGAGATTTTTCTTTAATTAAGAGAGCAGAAAATAATTTAAAAGAGAATCTATTTTTCATATTGTTAGTTATTATTTTGTAGAAAATTTAAGAAATTATGAATTTAATAAAAAATATTGTATGTATATACATAAATAAATAAATTTGTTTTGCATTAATTAATGTTTGTTAAAGTTGACTGGCTTTTTTTTATACTTTTATTATGTATGTAGGGTGACGTTTTTTGTATTATTTAAATCAAGATAGCTGCCATTAAAAGAACACAAAAATAAATAAATGTTAAGTGCTATGTTTGGATAATAATAAGATTTTAAAAGGTCCTTTAATTTAACTGTTGAAATAAAGACGTGTTCGTTTCACTCATATTTTTCCTGCAAAAATGTTCTATTTGGTAAATTTATCGCTTATTTTCAAAGCAACCCCTGTATGTTTAATTTTAACAAGTGAATTTCTAATAAAAGTCCTTAGCTTTAATTCTGATAAAATTATGAATAATTTTTGTAGCAACTGTGTCCAATCGGTAAAATAAAAATTAAATAATGGATTTTTTTGTTAGTTGAAAATATATTTTAAATGCTATTTAATCTACCCTCGTTTGTTCTTAACGGTGTGCGAAGAAGCAAAAGCAGCAAAATATGAAAGTATTGTTTCCTTTTTTTTTCTGAACGAAATATTAACTATCAGTTGGAACCATACCTACGTGGACCGAGTCACTGTAAGCTTAAACAATTCTGGGAAATATTGCAATTTATATCCAGAGTAAGCGCCGGTGCTTTTAAATAGAAGTTTTTGCCTAAGTAAGCCACGTAGCGTTGGTTAATACATGACATAAAGGTCTTTAGCCCCCTCTAGAAAAATTATTTGCTTGTGATTATGAGAGTAGACAACACTAGCCCCTGTCGTATTACGGTGCGTGTCGAACAGGGCTGCTGTGGACAAGAGTATGCAACTCAATCTATTAACGACGACTCACTATCGATCCGCACAATCCAATATATCACACACCATCAAAAAGATCCGTGATAATTAGCTCAACAGTTAAAGGCGAACAACCATTAACCTTCTTATAGCTTCTCAGTTTATGTCGAATGCTCGTACTTTCAGACGAGACATATTTAATCCCGTGGCCTGTTTATATTTTTTTTCAAAAATGCCGCTAGTGACACCACTCCAGTCAACGATCTAAAAAAAAAATGAGCTGCGATTATCTTTGGTTTCAGCACTTATGTCACACAGCTTTTCAAACTGTCGATCTGATGTGATGTTAAAGACAGACGAAATGAAAATAATCCAGAACCGATCCAAAGATTTAAGGCTTATATCGTCCGAGCTGTTCGTGAGATAGAAGCGGAATCCCCCAAAAATACTTTGAAATTTGTATTGACAACATAAAATAGTGCAAGTATTGCTAGCCGAGCCGAAATAATATTCCATAATTAATGGGAATATTCGTTATCTAAACATATAATAAAATAGTAATAGTAATAGAAAATAGTCATTTCTGTACATGAAATATTTTTGGAGGATTTTTTTGTTGGTGTATATAGTAATCGATACGGAATACAAAACACCTACTTTTGGAGTTTTTGTCTGTCCCTCTATCTGTCTGATACAATTGTGGTAGCACCCGTTTTTACGGGTATAATGGTACAATAATAGTTGTCAGGTTTTTAATTTTTGCAGATGAAAAATTTTTAACACTGTTTACAGAACTCTGTAATATATAGTTAAATTCAAAACGCCTTTGTCTGGGCACTGCTAGTTTCTAACAATGCCATAAAATACGAAAAAAAAGTTGAGTTTAGATTTATTTTTTAATGTTTAAAAAGATATTTGTGGTTTGACTACCCAGTGATCACAGTATTACTTTTCCACACTCTCTAATTCTCTCTCTCTCTTTGATTTTTGTTTACCTTTTATTTACAATGTTGCCGCTTTAATAATTAAAACAGTTTTTTCTCTTTGTTAAATTTATTGTTAGTATTTTTGTTACAATAATATTTCTTTATTTTTTAATCGATTTTAAATGATTTTTAATTATTGGTTTTAATTAAATTATAAATAACAAGTTAGCATTAATTATTACATGTCTAGCGTAAATTTATTATTTGAAATTTATCTAAAAAGGAAAAATTAAAACATTAACATACGAGTAATAAAGTTGAAATTAATTTAAAACAAAAATATTGAAATACTTTTTTCTTACAAGAAATAATCGATAACCCTTAAAAGGTTGCTGCATTTTTTATCGGTTTTCGCTAGGGCGTATTACGAGATTGAATTCTTTACTATTGCATAAATAAAATATTATTAAATTTAAAACGGAAACCAGTTATTTACATTTAAATTTTGTTTCTAATTATTTGAAAATCTCTTGTGTTAAAAGTTTCTTCTTAAAAGTTACTTTTGTGTTGGATTTATGTTAAGAAGCTTTGTTGTAAACAAACGCCTTTTGAAGTAAATAATTTTCTACATTTTCTATTTAAAAATTTTTTAGTTTTTTTTACATTCTTTTATTTTCATGCCTAAATTGCAATAAATTCTTAAAATTTAACTTTCATTTTGTGTGGCCGTATCAATTTGGGGTTGTTGTATTTGCGATTTATGTTCCGAAGTTATTTCGTTTTCTTGATTATGGTTGGGATGTTTGTTATGATTTTGTTGCATCAGCTGTTGTGTCTGATGGGGCAACTCTTTGTTTAAACGATAACTGCTCATGACATTTGCACAACTTTGGTGAAAGTAAAAATTACGACCGCGCAAAAAACTATCGGACGTTAGATCTTTTATACCTGTCTTGAAGATAAAGAATAAAAAAATATTGATTTATATTATAATTAAGATTTAATATTGTTTATGTGTATAACATGGATTTAATAACAAATATTTTGAGGACAATTATTGATCAGGCTTTACGAGAAGAATTGAAGCAAAAAGAAAAAATCATAGGCAACTTAAAAATTTACCTTACAAATGAAACATTTGTTTTCATCTTTGTCCGGTTTTTTATCCGAACTATTTCCCACCTTTGAGTCCAGTTGTGTTAATCCCGGCATTATCACATGTCCAGGAGGTGAATCAGTATCCATTGATTGCTGCTGCTGCTGTTGTTGACATTTGTTTCTTAAATCCTCAAAAGCTGTATATTTGGAAGTATTATTGTTATTATTATTGTGAGCATGGTCCACGCTACTTTCCGTGCTGGTTACTTGTGGCTCTGATCTGGGTCTTTCCTCTACAGGTGATTGATTTTCCAACATTCTATTACAAAAATCGTAAGATATTAGATGGCCTAAAATTTTAGTCAATTTTACTAACCGGCTACTGCCCACAGTGGCCTCTTCATATTTACGTTTTTTATTATACGAACTCATCTTTATTGAATCATCGTCATCGACTATAACATCTTCATCACTATCATTATTGCATGTCTCCATTGACATATCTTTCGCCTGCCTTTCTTCATGACACGAGTCCGCATTGTAATAATGATGAGTGGTTGACGATAATTCGCTAACATTTTTAACTTTTCATAAAAAAAAAATATAGAATTTATTTATCATTGTGAAAAAATATGTAGAGTGCCTCAAAAATTTAAGCCTAATAAAAATTGTAGTTTTTCTCACACGTAATATAAGAAACAGCTTTTCGAAAAAGTTCCCTTTTTCTCTCTTGCACTCTAGTCATAATTTGCCGGTGTTTATATTGTCTCTCTCATAATGGTTAGAAGGTTGCCAGAATAAACTTTTAACTTGCTATCATATCGTCTAAGTAGCCATCTCAGCCAAACGAAGGAGTACACGTCGATACAGTTTATCGAGCATCAATAACGGCCATCCCTAAATTAGCACGTAAAGCGCAACGCCTTCTTACGTTGGGCTTTTACGCTGCAATGACATACCTAAATAAGAGCGTCAACTTTGTGTCTTTTACAGTACTGTTAACTCATTTTATTTTAAAAAACCCGCTGTATAAGAATAAAGAAGAGATGAAACCGATAGATTGCCTTGAAAAAAACTAAATTGTCATTACTTTTCAACCATAACAAAACAAAAGAAACCAACAAGCAGCCAACTTCACTTTCTAACACACTGTCTTAATTTGTTTTTCAATTGCTATGCGTTGGCACCATGCTATTTAGGGATGCTTCATACATTTTGTATGTACATGAGAAATTTTGATGTGATTTAAAAAACTACACAAGTTTCCTGAACCAACAAAGAAAACTTTATAAGAAACTTTAGACTTTTTCTGCCAGAACTGTTTTTCTTTGAATATTTCAAAATAATAAAAACTTCTTTTTACACTAAGCTGTCAGCTGTTAAATTGCCAAAAATTTTTTTCCATTAATAGCGGCGAACTGTAGTAATGCGTAAATTCTGAGACACCCTTTTAAATAAAAATATTTTTATAAACATACCCGATATATGTCCATGTGACGCATTGCTTGAAGCATGTGCTTCAGTCCAATTGGTCGTGCTACTTGAACTACTATTACTGCTGGTACATGTTGTGGCCACATTAGTGCTTATATCATCCTCACCGGTAGTCACCATTCCTCCATTATCTTTATTTATTACACAGGTTGTTCTATACAAAATACCATCCAACTTTCCCGGTTGACTATTGCTATTGTGTAAATTGGCACCAATACTTGAACTACCACCACCTCCTGTACTATTCGTACTGCTATGGCTGCTACTATGGCTGCTGCTACCACTTAAAGCTGGCATATGAGCATGATGTACTTGGGAGTGTTGTTGCTGCTGTTGTTGTTGTTGATGATGCATTTCTGAACCTGAATCGGGTACAACATCATCATTACAAGACTCAACATCAACAGTTTCAATTTCTTCTGGCATCTTATGGCTGTCGTCATCGGGTAGCATTTTACCCGTTTCTATGGCATATTTACGTTTCGTACAGATGGGACATGAATTGCAGAACATATTTTCCATGAAATACATATCGCCATATTTTCGTTTGCGCACTTTAATTCTTAGGCGATTTTGGCGATTGTTACGAATCCGTTGAAAAGTCTGAAAATTTAAATTTTTAATATTTTAATAATGGAAAAAATTGTGTTGTAATATTTAAAACGGCTTTACGCTCTTTAACTGGGTGCAGTTACATGCGAAGAATTTTTTTTGCTTATACGAGGTGAAGTCAATAAGTCTTTCCAAGAAATAGATATTTTTGTAAGACAGACTGACTTATTTTTTTCTATCTTAATTAAAAAACAAACATTTAATTTATCTAAAATATAATTAACTTACCTCCCATCTATTATGGCTAGTTCTTATGGCGTTTTCTTGTGAGGGACAGGGCGGGGCAAACATGTAGGTAGCTTGTAAATTCGATCTCTCCATGCCCGAACTTAGTTTATACAACCGATCCAATTCGGTAAGAAAATGCGAATTCCATTCTTCGGGCGATAGCTTAATGCCACACACCGGACAAATATCGGGTACATGACCAGGTGGCGGACGCAAGCCAGCATGAGCGACCAAACCTAAATTATGTGTCATATTAGCGGCGGCTAATAAACTGCTATTGGGATGGTGATGATGATGATGATGAGAAGCCATCGAAGATAAGTGGTGGGCATGATGGGGATGGGAATGAGGATGATGATGCAAATGTGAGCTGGTAGCAGATGTGGAAGATTGACTGGAAGCTATCGAAGCAACAGCAGCTGCGGCGGCTGCCGAAACTGCAGCCATAGAAGAGGCACATGATGTTGAAGGCTTATCATTTCTATGGTTATCTATAAGGATCAAAATAAATCACCATTCTTTAGTAAATTATTGCCATAAAACAAATCACAAAAATTTATTTCTTCCCTTGTAAACATAATTTAAATTCCTTAAGACTTAACTGCATATTTCTAAAATGCCTTTAAATTGTTTAAAAGAGTTTTTGTGAGTATTTTCGTTCGCGAGCAGTATGTGGGTGTGTGTGCGTGTATGTTTCAATTTATGTTAAGCTATAAATATTCCCTTTAATTTAATGCAGGAATTTAGAATTTTATTTGATTTTTATGTATTTTAAACCATTTCAATATTGTAATTGGCATAAATAACAAAATAAATAAAAAAAAACACACTTTGTATTGAAAATCAAACAAATGTAACATTTTTAATTGGTTTCTAAATATTTCTAGCACGTACAATATTTTACATGCCATTTAACTCAACAATGTGATAATTTATTGTTTTACATCTGATTTTTTTTAACGTATAAATCTTTGATTTTAAAGGACTTTGTATTTAAAAATATTTTTTAATGTTACATTTTCAATCTCAGCATGTATTCGCATTTTTTTTTGGTAAAAATTAAAATTATAATTGGCAACTGACATTTACATTTGAAATACGACAAAAAAAAAAACCCAGTGCCCACAACATGAAAAAATCGTTTTGAAAACTTGTCACAAACGTGACCTTTACATTAGGGAAATATTAAACAGTAAAAGCTTTATTAAATAAACAAGTTTTTCTACAATACAAGCATTTAAAGAATGTATTGAAAATGTTATCACAATTGAAAAAAATATTTTCCATTTATTTGAATAAATAAAAAAATAAACTTTTGTTTTCATTACCTTTTCAGCGATATTTCACTGTACAATTTAAAACATTTTAATAATTTCCATTAAATAAATTCATTTTATTTATACAGAATCATACAATTCTAAATAAATGTAACAAAAGAAAAAAACACACATTTTAAGCTCTAAATTTCATTGCCAGACGCAGGCCTATTATTTTGGTTAACCAATTAAAACAAAAATAAACTAAAACAGAAACTCACACATACAGACATATTTAACGGTCGCTTATTTAAAACAGTATGACCAATATTATTTTATACTAATTTCTACAAAAATATATTTTGGCAGCACTCTTTCCCTCTCTCGATAACGATAAATTTGTTTACACATGGTTGATTTACTAAAAACAAACGACAACACAACAACAATAACAGCATTATTATTATTTAAATTTCTATGCAAAAATTTCCCTTGTGTGGGGGTATTTTCAACAGAGAAGTTATTAAAACTGCAATGGATACTAATGCTCAGTTCAATTTTTCGGTGTATAATTTTACAAAAACATAATTGCAAATAATAAATTGCCAAACATAAATAAACATGTAGTGATGAATGTTTGTTTTATTGAATGGACTTTTTGTTTGAAGTCGTGTATCTCATCAACCGTGTAATATGCATTTTAATATAAAAATTCCAAAAACTTATCAATCATGCTAAAAGTGGTGTAATAGTGAATAATAGTTAGTTAACAATGTGAGAAAGAGAGTGGAAATGGAAGAGACTAAGAGATTGGGACAAAATTTCTTACCCACATCAAAAAAAGAAGGAGGTTATCATTTTGTGTGAATGTTATTTTTTTAATGTTTGTGCCTGTAGAACTCAGTTATTTCTAAAACGATTTTTAAAATTTTTTGTTATTTGATAGATTATGCTTAAAAATTAAAGGGTGTCCCATACAACATACATATTTTTTACGTGTTTTATGAGCTGTAAAGAAAACTTTCTTATAATTTAAAATGAGTGCGTATTAGTATAGCTCCCAATAGCAAAAAGTATTACAAAAATAAATCTAAAAATTAAAGGGTGTCCCCATGGGCAAAGCAAATTAACGTATATGCGCCTATCTTTTGAACCGTTACAGACAAACGCCTAAAAATTGGACAGAATGTCGATTACTATGACCGTTATAATAACAAGTATAAACATTTAAAATTATAAATAAGAATGTTCCAATAGTTAATGTTATTTGATATATGTGGCCAAACTTTTGAACCGTTATAGACAGACAGCTGAAATTTACAAGGAACCTGTATGAATAACTCCGCTATAATAACAAGTATAAAATATGGATTTGGAAATTAAAGGGTGTTCCAATATTTAATGTAATTTGATGTACGTGTCTGAACTTTTGAATCGTTGTAGACAGAACGGTAAAACTTAAAAGGGTTCAGTATTGCTAAGTCCGCTATATCAACAAGTTTATAATTTGAATTTAAAAATTAAAGGGTTTCCCATAATTGATGTAAGTTGACTTATATGGGCCTATCTTTTGAACTGTTATTGACAAATTGGCCAGAGTGTCGATTGCTTCACGACCGTGATAGTAACAAGTATTAATATTTAAAATTATAAATTAAAGGGTGCTCCAGAAGTTCATTTAATTTGCTGTAAATGGCCATACTTTTAATCAGTTGTAGATAGAAGTTGAACATTTACAAAGAACCTGTATTTCTAACTTCGCTATGACAACAAAAATAAAATTTGGACTTGAAAATAAAACGGCGTCCCAATAGTTAATCTAATAGTTAATTCCTACTCTTGAACCGTTATAGACCGACAAATGAAATTTCTTTTGAAGTTGGTTCTTTTTTTTTTTTTGCAAGAATTATTGAAGCTTTGTGTTCTTTAACAAAATTTAAGTTAAAAAAAAAATTGGCTTAAATCTTTTTCTTTCAAAGTGGAAATGAAATTACGAGCTATTTTACAGATCGGAATAAAAAGTGAAATAAATGTAAAATTTTTATTTGAACGAATAAGTTCCTTAGTGTATTAAGAGTTCATCACAAAAAATTGCACTAAGCATTTTTTAATAGAATCCGGCTGTTTTATGTAGAAAAATCGTTAAAACTTCGGAAAAAATAGTCTAAGTTGTTATACGACTGTTGAAGTGTGCTGTCAAGTATTACCGTGATAGAAGATAGCTTTTGTTGGACATTGATGGTCCCACAATGATTAAATTATCTTTAACTGATTTTCTTTTATTGAATGTCGTTAATATGGATATTGCGCTGCTTGACGTAGCCATATCATTTAATATTACTGCCTTTGTTTTCTTTAGAACTGATTCAATGGCACTGTTGAAATTTCCCTTTTTTAACAAATGAATTAAATTAATTTTGTCCTAAGTTTATTTACATATATTTTTCTTTCTAAAAACTAAAAATGATTGAAAAAAGGAGAATGATTAAGAGTAAAAATTACATTTCGTGACCATACCGCAGGATGGTACAAAAGCAAAAACAAATGTAGAAGACGAATAACAGAGAGAACACCGAATAAATACTTTGGATTATATGTGGACTTCGTCTTACCAAATTAATATTGATTGATTAGGGATACTCCTCGTTTTCTTATTTACAAAGTTAGTTGTTTAAGTACTTGGTTAAATGCGAATAATGCTGATGAAGGATGTAGCGATCCAGAAAATGCAGCATTATATTCTGTTGGTATTTAATTATTCCTGTGTTCTTTGGAAAATGTGTGCATAAATTTGTAAATAATTTTTCTTTCTTAAAATTTTTTAAAAAGTAAAATAAAGTTGAACTTAAGCAGTTAATAAAAATTTAATTTTCCTCTTTTGTAAATCGAGCAAGGACGAATAAAACTTTTTACCTTTGTTGTATATTGAGGACTATACTGATGAATTTCGAATTTCTAAAATGACTGCATGCAGTTAAAACATGGTCGGGGGAACAACATAATTTTCCGTGTAACAATTTAATATTATGTTAAATAAATTATTGTTGCTTTAAATATTTGTTTTGTTGTGACTAACAATTTATACTTAAGAAGCAAGAATGAAAAATTAAATATGTTTGAATTTAACAAATCAGATTTTTATCAAAATTTATGGTTACACATGTAACCATTATATTCATTCGTTTGTAATCAAATTATTATCAAATATTAGTCAAATAAACTACAGTTTACTTTAGTAAACGATTTTTTTATAGAAATAAATAGGAAAAAGGAATATTTATTCGTATACGTTAATTGAGTAAAATTATAGTTCAGATTACTGTTTAATAGGGAAAATTAATACAGTCTCTGGAATCATAACGTATCCACGTAATCCTCTAAATTCCTTATTTAATCTAATGATTAGCCTAAACTATAATAAAATAATTTTGAGCCATATTATGGTTATAGAGCATCATAATGTTATTTTTGTGTTTAAACAAAAAGTGATTCGAAATTGACAATATTATAATTATTTATAAAAAATAATAGTATGTTTAAAATACAACTATAATATGTTGCTCTTAGAATATCATTACCTCAACCATGTCTTTACTTCACCTGTGCTTTAGTTAGACGACTTTTGCAGTCAGTCTTTAATGCTGTTTTTATAACCATCTAAAAATAATCAAATAAGAGTGCTATACTCGGCTATGCCGAATCTTATATAGCCTTCACCATGTATGTAAATCTAGTTTAGTGAAGTAAGTTCTATCAGAAAAGCAAATATGGGGTGACAAAAAATTAAGAATTAAAAAATAAGAAAAAAAAAAAAATAAATAAATACTATATATTTATAATTTTACATAAAAATCATATCGGCTCTTAATGGGTTAAGATTTTTTAAAAAATTTTTTTATTTCCTTAAAGAGCTCTTCAAAAGCTTTTATGTGATACCAATATTAATATTTAAAAAAATTTTAAAGTTATAGAGACCCGTAGCTCGGAAAATATGGGCGAGGGAAAATATTTTCAATTGATGTGTTTCTTCTTATTTTTTAATTATCTATCGCCCCATATATTAATTTTTTTGATTGGAGCTACTTAATTGTTTCAAATGACATGAAAAAATTAGAAGGTAGGAGTGGTGTTTTGCCTGTTCCCTGGAAGGACATGGACCGATCATGCTAATTTCCAATAGCATTTCTTTCGATACTATATCTGATCGATATTTATTACATATCATATTTTTTTTTGCCGAGGCAAACTTGATTACAACACTAACGCGGACGCACAGACGGGACATCACACTCAATCGACTTCGCTATGCCTAAGAAGTCAGAATATATATACTTTATGGGGTCAGAAAGGGATATTGTAGAAAGTACAAACGGAATGTCAAACTTAGTTACACCCCTTTTTCCACTTTTTGTGTTGAAGGGTATAAAAACTTACATCTTCAAAACAAAAGGCTCAAGTTTAATAAATACCAAAATTATTATTTGCTTAAAATCCTTTTTCCATATTTTGTTATTATTTTTTACTCACATTTTTTTTTTATCAGATCCACTCCAATCCAATATTAAAAGACAAACTTTAAAGAAGTTGTTAATATAAAATTTTATTAAAATGGCTAATTTGTGCTGTCGGCAAGGGTGTTTTGAAATTAACTCTTTTATGATGCAAATTGAAATTAGCTTTCTTCTTAAGCATGTTGTGTTTTTTAAAGTCGAAAGAGCTTTTTTTTCTTTGCTGAACATCTCTTATGTGAACAATTGTTAACAAGCGTAATAAAGTGTATTTTTTTCTGATTGAAAAATGTAACAATAAGCTTTTGTGACTTTTTGTTTTGTTATTTTATCTAAGAATGCACGTACTTGCAACATGTTGCGCGTTAAGCCTTTCTATTCATTCGTTCCTCACTTAATATGGCAAATCCTTTGAAAATTTCATGAAATCATTAAATAAAAGCTTAGCACGCGACATTTAAAACACTTTATTACAACAAAAAAAAAAGAGAACAACAAAAAGTAGATCTGCTTGTAAAGACCCCCCAAACCTCTGATATTCCCCATTTAGAACGTGTATTTAAATGTACAAACATTTGCAGACAAATGCTCATCCTCCATTTGACATATGGCTGTTGCCCGTTCATCTGTTAAGTGGTAAAGGGTTGTTGATGTGTTTTTTCCTTGACTTTGTTCACATGTTCACAAAACAACAACAATTTCATTTATTGTTTGGCTGGCGTCAGAGACTTTTTGACTTTTCGCGTTTAGATAGAGAGCATGCATGCAGCAAACAACAACAGCAACAAAAACCACTCTTTGGTGGTTTTGTTTATTTGTGTAACATTGGCAACATTTTTTGTTTATTGCTTTTGATGTTTAAATTTTGTTGAGGAGTCTAAAATAGAAAAACGTACGTACATGGAATACACACAGTTTTACACACAGTATTACACACAAAAACACAATTCATTTTTACTTCCTTTCCTATCAGCCATATGCTTGCAGCTTTAGAATTTGGAAATTGTTATAGTTTCGTTTCTAACAAAAACAATTTATGCCACACAAGTCATAATTCATAAGATTTATATACAAAAACAATTCAAATAATTACACAAATACTCTTTAAAATCCTCAACCATCCTTTCGCTTTTATGTGACTATGGATTTAGTGCTACAATTTCTTTTACAACTTTTCAATATTAATTACGGTGTATTATTTTAACACAAGTGTTACCAAATGGTTGTTTTCTTCTTCTTCTTCTTTATTTTTCTTCTTATTGTTGTTGTTGGCTTTTGGCCTAAGCTAATTATAAATATATTTATCATCTTCAATTTGAAATTTTATGCTGTTTTTGTAATTGTGTGACATAAATTCGGTTAAAGTGATTTTACGGTATTTTAATTAAAATTTTGTTATCGTATTGCAATAATTATTTAACGTGTCGTTTAACTTTAGTAAGTGGGCAAATAGAATATTTTATAAGATTTTTATGTAGTTTTGGTTTTTAATCATCACTTTCCATATGTTTTTTTTTTTTACTAAACAGTCGGTCGATATTTTTTTTTGCAAAGTTTCAGATATTTTGCATTCTTATGTCAAAAGCCCGTTTATGATATTACATATAACACGTGGTCCAAAGGCAAGTATCTTTAAAAAAGATTATTTGTCCGAAATAATGACTATCAGATAGAGTCATACCTCCAGGGACCAAAATGATTCGCCTTACGTTTGAATAAGATAGGAGATTTTTGCAAATTAATTTGCAAAGTAAATGCTGTGTTGCCCTAACTGTGCAGTTGTTAAAAACAAGTTTTGGCTGAAATGAAAAATACAGCACACAAATTTCTCAAAATCCATTGCCTTCTCGGCGACTAGATCAGTAAACAAAATGGCCGCACTTGGTGATTGGAAAACCCGCACGCCATTGCAATAAGCCAATGCATTCACAGAGAGTGATAGTTTCGTACGGATTTTAAAGTGGAGTAAAAAAAAATAAATACTGAGAATTTTTTCTATTTTTAATGTAGCAGCCATCAGTGATGCCAACTTTTATTTTATAAAGAGAAGTAGCACTTTAGGCATTACCTATTTATTTACTAGTGACCGTACTACATTCTTTAGGAAAGGGATAGATAATAGATAGACAGGTGGTGAAAGGAAATAGATATAGCCATTTTATTAATTATTTTACTTCGCCGGCGAATATGCTATGAAAAAGAAGTACCGACGAAGGAGGCTGCAGGTTTTAATGTTTATCTGAATATGTATTTATAACCAATTAACAGAAAAAATTTTTTTTTATTTTTTGACTGTCGCAAGGGTTGAACCCAGGGAAACCAAATTTGTAGTCAACGTGCTTACCTTGACTACAGCAGCCTAAAAGGCAATAGTCGGCGAAAAAGCGATCAAAAAGAGCTAAAAAGTGCCAATTTGAAAAATATTATGTTTTTTATTTATCTGCCCAGTCTTTTTTATATTTTGACTTTTTATAGATAAAATTTATAAAATTTTTGTAGACTAAAAACACACACTTTCTAAAAGAGTCTTATATAAGAACAAAATATACACAGAAATAATTGTTCTTATATAAAAATGCGACTTGATATATTGTTTATTTAAACTCACTTTTGCCAAAATATTTTGCGATTAACCATTATTGAACAGCAGTCATTGGCAGCAATATTTTACACAAACTAAAGCCATTCGGTTCCTAATCTCTCTACTTCAGCATTAGAATACGGAAATCATTATAAATTTATATATTGGTGAAAGAAATTTTATTAACTGAATTTTTGAAGATGCCCCTCCAAAATGTATCAATGGTAAAGAATATTGACCAAGGACGAAGTTGAAAAAAAGTATGGTAATTTATAAAAATTTAACGTTATACATTAATCAAAGTGCCGAACGCGTGGTTAAAAATTATAAAAAACGCTGAAAAAAAATTCGCGTCTACGGTAATAAATAAGAGCTAAAAATAGCGCGAAAAGAGCTATGTTGGCATCACTGGCAGCCATAAAACATGAAAATAAATTAAATTGAATTTATTTTGTTAAATTAGAAAAATATGCTTAGATGGTCAATCCTTTAGAACACATCATTCAAGAAGAGTCGACGCGACGGAGATACGCGTTCAATAGAACCTTTTTTCTTTGATTTTCGAATTTATTAAGGTGATGTTGAGCAATAGCCTGCCATAGAACGGCGGCAAGTAGAACCATTTCGTGTGATTTGTTGTGTGGAACGTTCTACCACCGTCCTGCTAGCAAACACATACCACACGCGACTATTATGCTTTTATTCGTAAAGTAAGGAGGACTTGACAACGGTGGCATTCCACAGTATCCTAGGACATAATGTCCATGGCCTTTATGTCTTTTGTGCAAAAAAATTTAAGTCCAACGAGACATTTACCAGCACAACGCAAGCCATCCACAGAGAGGAATTTAAAGGTGGGTTTTTGGTTGCAAAAACGTTGCATAATATAGAGGTTTTGGGACTAAAACAATTTGGAAGATTGCTGAGTGAAGTGTATCGTGTTTTACTTTTAAAATAGTAAAAAGAAATGTCTTTAAAAATGTGTGTTTTTATGTTACAAAATAATAATAATAATAATAATAATAATAATAATAATAATAATAATAATAATAATAATAACTTAATTTTTATTAAATTATTATCCGAACTGTGAACACCATAAATGAATAGAAATTATTTTGGCTTAAGTTCATTTATTTTTAATTTCTAAAAACCCCTTTTTAGAAAGAAAATTTATTTTTACAAATGTATGCCGACGCTTTCCAAAGAAAAGAAGATAAAATAATAATAATAAAATTTTTGACTTTCTTTTAAATCTAAAGTTTCAAAGAGTTGCTACTTTTCAATTTATTTCATTTCGCCAAAGCAAGTTGCAAATAAATATAAAATGTTTTTAGCCAATTTTATTTGAACATCAATAAAACACATGAAGCAGTTTATTTTAAAATTACTGCAAAATAAACTTTTTTTCAATAAGAGATATTTAAAGATTTTTTCATTCTTTCTTCTTCTTGTTTTTAACTTTTTATTTCGTAAATACTTGGACTAAAAAATTTACATATTAAATTCATTTAAAGTTTTTTTTTTCAAATACAAAAAATCTTTCTAAAAATGTTTTCCACTTATAAAACAAGAAAAAAGAAAAACTTCAACAGCGATACAATAAAAAAAATTCCCATTAGAAAAAATCACTTGATATCCTGACACAAGTGGTTGACTGTCAAACTGGCAAGTCAAGCGTTAAAATTAAGCAACAGAAAAAAATGAAAAAGGAGAAAATTAAATTTGTAACAAAATAAATAAACATATCGTCAAAGATGTTTATCTCATCAAATAAAACCTTTTCATTTAATTTTTATTTTATTTTTTTTTATAAATTTTATCAGTAAATATTTGGCAACATGCAAATTTTGTATAATTTTTGCACAACAGCCATCCACCACTTTTGGTGTTCTTCCGAACAACCCACAAAAAGAAGAAGAAAAGTAAAAAATACATGTCAGTTTATTAAACCTTTAACTTACGCCTTAAATCTCTGGGATCAGATGTATTACTACGCGGACTTTCACCCTTTTCTCCATCATAATCAGTTGAGCCTTCAAGAGATTCATGTGATGTGCAAGTAGGGCTGGCTGAATCTGTGCGAAATGAATCGTTGCCATTAAAAAGATTCTAAAAACAAAAATGACAAAATTAGAAATATTTTTTTTTAATTTAAAGGTTGCTTAAGGAGACGTTTTTGTTTTTTTTTTGTAAACAAACTTACCTGATCTAATGAGATGCCTATATATTTGGGTGGGGAAAATGCGGAAGGTAATTGAAAATTTGACAACACCGACGGTTTGCCTAATGCAGCTCTTTCGCTGGCAAAGTAACTGGCCGCCGCCGCTGTACCATTGGCCAGCATGCCATGATGATTTAAGGTCTGCAGGAGATGTGGATGAAAACTGTGTAGCAAATGTGAACCATAACTGCCGACTAGTGACATATTGTGGAGATCTTTGGCGTCAGGTAACTGTAAAAAAATCAAAAAATTTTTTTTTATAAATTTAAATATAAATAAAATATTTTTTGTTAATGACAGACAGCATAATCTTTTAGCATTTTTTTTTCAATATCGATTGAGTATTAAAAATGTGCTGTAATGGTCAAATGGTCAGTTGTGTCTCATCCTTATAATCTTAGTTTTCATACACTTTTCTTTGAAATTTATTGAAAAGGGTTGAATGGCAGGAGTAGGGTTATGAATGGCCTTAATTTAACATGTTTTTATTTTCGTAGCATCACGTCTAAGGTTTTTACGTCAATCAAATCAATAGTTATAAACATTTTAAATCTATTTTTTTACTGAAGTTATCGTAAAAGAAAGTGTTTTTAATGAAAAAACTTTTCAAATCTATTTCTTAATTTGCAGTCTTAGTAAGAGCACTTGCTTCAGCTTTTAGTTATATTAAAGTTAAGCTCATAGTCGTATTCCACAAAAGTTACAAAGAAGTAGTCACATTATCAGAGTTAATAATTAATTTAATCATAATTAAAGACATACAAAAATATACATATTCTTAAAATTTAGTCGTTAGATCTGTCAAAAATGTCATGCAAAATTTGTCTGATAATGCTGTCTTAAAAAATTTGGATAAAATAAAAGTTTTTTTGTATGATAAGAATTGCATTTTAAGTTGCATCGTTCTTTCGTGTCAGTAAAAAATCCACTGTTGCTTTACTTCTGGTTTATGGGCGAAGAAATTCATGTGAACCCCAAAACAAGAAGTTAAAACAAACTTCTAAATAAATTGTATGGCTGCGCCGGCAAATGTGGCACCCATTTGTCTGGTGGATTTGTCGTAACAAATTTTTATGCAAAAAACACTCGTCCATCATGAAAATTTTTATAATCGCATTTATTGATGATTTTGAAAGTAACAGCCTTTACTGGATGTCAAGAATGAGGTTCAGCCTCCAGAAAATTCTAAAGAGTGTTTTTTTAAGCACGACAGAACTTAAAATTATAAAAAATAACACTTAAAACTAAATTTTGATGAACAAATTTTTATTATTATTTTAAGTAAACTCTGACAAATCATTATGAATAGAATTACGCTTAAACAATGCTATCAAATCTTGCAAGTTGACTTTGAAAATCAGCAACTTAGAGACGACGCAACTTATAACGCGCATAATCATCCGTCTGAGCAAGCCATCCTTTGAACTGTGGATAGATTTTATAACACATACTCTCTAAAGGATGCAATAACACCAACACGTCGAAATAATGTGAGTATTGAAGATAATACCGCTGCTGTGAACGAAAGTGTGGAAGAAGATCCAAATTTATCGATTTGTCGTCGGCCGCAAAAATTGCGGCTCTGTCTGTCCACTGCGTGGAAAATTTTGCGCAACGATCTTGGCCTACACCCATATATAGTTCAGGAATTAAAGCCACGAGACCCATATATGCGTCGTTCTTCACCGATTAGGCTCTAGAGCAATTAGTAACTGACAAATTGTGTGTGTGGCAAATTGTGTTCAGCGATGAGGCTGATTTGTGGCTTTACGGGTTTATTAATAAGCAAAATTACCGCATATGGATTGAGACCATTGCATGCAGGAAAATGCGCTGTTTGGGGTGGCTTACACGCTAGTGGCATCATAGGACCTTATTTCTTAAAAAATGAGGCCGGATCTCACATTAAGGTCAATGGAGATTGTTCCCGCACTATGATTAATGCTATTTTTTTTTAATATGGATGACATTAATCCGGACAAAATGTGGTCTTAACAAGGTGGCGCTACGTGCCATTCGGCCACCGCAACCATCGAGTTATTAAAATAAAAATTTGATAAGTTGATTTAGAGAAATGGATCTATCAATTGACCTCCGAAGTCGTGCGATTTCACACCTCTCGATTATTTACTGTGGGGCCATGTGAAGTCACTGGTTTATACTGATAAATCACCAACAATTAATGGTTTGGAGGCCAACATTGTTCGTGTTATTCGTGACATACGGCTAGCAGTACTTGAAAAAGTGACCTAAAATTGGACGTCCAGAATGCGCTTCGTTGTGAGCAGCCCAAAATTTATTTTAAATATTAACGCCACGTTCTGATCTTTTATATAAAAAAATTCTTCATTACAATTTAATTTTTTTGTGTTATTTTTTACAATTTAAAGTTCTATCGGTCTTAAAATAAGACAACCGATATATCAAGGCTTTTGCTACAAGAAAGAGGTATTAAACTGCATCAAAGGCTCCATATAATACAATTTCTTAACAAAAGTTTTTCTTAGCGTTTAAATATAAATTGCTGTTTTTTAAGAATTTCGTTTAATATTTTTACGGATATTGAAATAAAATATAAATTTCTTTTTTAAAGAAATTCACAAAATTCAACACACATGTAGCGCTATTATTTATAATACAACAACAATATGAAAAGCATTATGAGGATTTTAAAAGTGTCATTATTACAACAACAAAATATCACTAAACGATTATCATCAATGTAAACACATCACTGAGTTTTATCGATGTGAAAGTGGGTGAAAGTTTTTATTTTTTATTTATTTATTCTTTTTTTTTTTTTGTTGCAAAAAATCTTTTTAAAAAAAAGAGAAGGGTGCGTTTTGATGGTGGCGGATGCTGTTTGGGTCATAAATGTAATTTCTACATCGTAAAAATACATGTGGCTGTGGCAAAATACTTGCTACTAAACATATCATTTACACACAAATGATGATATGAGTTTTAGTGTGACGTGGCAGGAGTGGGTAGATGGGTAACAACAATGATTGCTTTTTCCTAACTTGCCTTTGTGTGTTTATTGTGTGTGTGTGTGTGTGGGTGTGTGAATATTGTTCATGCATGAACAATAATCAACGTTGTTGTTGTAGTTTTTTTCAGACTTTATGGGAAAAGTCTGTTTATTGTATAATTTGCATAAATCGAAAGAAATTTCGCTTAAGAAATTATAATTTTGTCAACATAAAATTTTTCTTTAAATTAATATTTATAAAAAAAAAACAGAATTGAGTTCATTTTAAGAAAAAAAAATCCATGCAACATTTTAAGTGTTAAATCGTTGACAATAAATTAACACTTATCACACATGTTGTTAACACAAAAGACAATGTGGATGAAGCGGAAAGGGGAGCAGAGTATTAAGACCTTTTGAAATCGAACAGTAACATAGACAGCAATTACTCACTTAGTTTAAATACCATGTACACACACACACATAGTCACACAGAAGCCAATATATTAACAAACATTCAACTGTAAATCTGCTGGTAGTAGAAATAATTTATGTTTTTTTTGGCTGCTGTGAAAAACAAAGTGGGGAAGAGGCAAGTGGCTGCTGGGGTCTCTATTATGTCAACAGCAAAACAAAAGGTTCCTGTTGTGTTTTGTTTAAGCTGCTAATGAGCATATATCATTGATAAAATAAGCCATCCTTGTATGCGTATCCAGGCTAAGAGTTGAAACCGCAAAACAAATGGAGTTTATCACAAGTTAAACTTTTTGAAAAAAATGTTGCTGAGTTCCAAAGTTGGTAGCAGTGGTTTTTGTGTATTTTTTTGGGAAAACTTTGTAATTATTTTTAACACCTTGTAACCTCTGAGTCGGTTAAAAAAAAGCAAGAACCAGAAAAGAGGTTGGGTAACAACTTTTTTCTCAATGGTTGTATGGGCATTCTTAGTATTGATCTTTATTTTTTTTTTATTTAAACTAAAAACTTAATCAAAATTTATTTTTTAACTAAAACAAGAGTTATTATCAAAAACATACAACGTACATATTTTTTACGAATATTATGAACTGTAAAGGGGACTTCTTTAAAATTTGAAATGACTGCGTTTTACTAGAACTCCCAATAACAAAAAGTAATACAAAAATAAATCTAAAAATTAAAGGGTGTCCCCATAAGTGACGTAAATTGGGTGTATATGGGCCTATCTTTTGAACCGTTATAGACAAACGCTTGAAAATTGGACAGAAAGTCGATTACTACGAGGGCTGCTATATATATTTCTGGCCTGGTAACACTGAGTGCTGCCAAGTGCAATCTGACATTTCCATTGGAAAGTTTGTCGTTTTAAGCATAATCGTACTCAAAACGTTTTGACGTACGACCATTATTTGTATTGTTTACAGTGACTTGAAAATATTAATATAGAAAAAAATGGAATTAACTCGTGAACATTTTCGTGCCATCATTTTTCACAACTTTCGACGTGGATTATCACAACAAGAGTGCATTGATGAACTTAAATCTTTGTATGGCGATGAATCACCATCCTATAGCACTGTGAAAAATTGGTATAATGAATTTAATCGTGGCCGAAGCTCGCTCAAAGATGAATTCCGTGAAGGTCGTCCAAAAACGGCTGTTGTGCCAGAGAACATTGATGCCGTGCGTGAAATCATAATGCAAGATCGACATGCGACATACCGAGAGATAGAGACAACCTTGGACATTTCTTCCACCACCATACATTCGATACTGCATGAACACCTGGCCGTAAAAAAGGTTTGCTCTCGTTGGATCCCGCACAATTTGAAAGTCGCTCAAAAAAAGGCTCGTGTCGATTGGTGCAAAGAAATGTTGCAAAAATACGATTGCGGTGCTTCAAAAGACGTTTTCACAGGTGACGAATCATGGATCAATGCGTATGAGCCCGAAATGAAACAACAATCGACGTGTGGGTCTTCAAAGACGAGCAAAATCCAACGAAAGTTGTTCGTGGAAGAAGCACTTCGAAGCAAATGGTCGCCTATTTCTTCGGCAAAACTGGTCATGTGGCGACTGTTCCGCTTGAGCAACGTAGGACGGTCACTTCTGAGTGGTACACTACAATTTGTTTGCCTGAAGTCATCTGAGAAATTTGAAAAACCAACAAGAGAAGACGAATCATTGTTCACCATGACAATGTGACCTCTCACACATCGGCTCAAACCAGAGCGTTTTTGACCGGCCAAAACGTCGAATTAATGGGTCATCTGCCGAAAAGCCCTGACTTGGCACCTAATGACTTCTTCTTGTTTCCGCACATCAAGAAAAAAATGCGTGGTCAACGATTTTCGTCGCCAAAAGAAGCCGCTGAAGTGTTCAAAAACCATGTTTTAGAGGTGTCTCAATCGGAGTGGAAAAGTGCTTCGACACTGGTTTGAGCGCATGCAAAAGTGTATAAATCATGCTGGAGAATACTTTGAAAAACAATAAAACCATTTTTGGTTATAAATATTCGCATTTTCACTATTAGGCCAGAAATATATAGAGCAGCCCTCGTATGAACGTTTTAATAACAAGTATAAACATTTAAAATTAGAAATTAAAGGGTATCCAAAAAGTTGATGTAGAGTTAAATGATTAATTTTCTTAGAAACCGATTTAGGAAAGAATTGATTTTATTTAAAATGACATATGGATTTATTAAACCTAAATTATTTTTGAGTTTTCAATCTTTTATACTTGGGAGTATAATTGAATAAAGGTGAAACACAAATTTTTTTTTAAATCCTTTTGAACTTCAGACATTTTTTCTATAATCTTCATGGTACCATCTTCTTCAGTCAAAAAGCTTTTTTAGAGTTTTTTTTTGTTTTGTAAGAATTCGTAGCAAATATGAATTTAAACAATTTCATACAGAAATTAATATTTGCACCTTATAGTTTTTATTGATTTTTAAATTTAAATATAATTAATATTTTTTGACGCCATCATATATGGTAAAAAAATCTGTATAAATAATTATTTGAATCAATTATACATTTAACTAAAAAGAAAGAACTCTGAAATCGATATTTTAAAACACAAATTTTTAAATCTTAATAAAATTAGAAATAATACGCAGACGAAGTCAATGTAATGGCAAAAATGTCTTTGGTGTCATAATGTACAAGAAAAAATATTTGTGAGGCTAAAATATCGTCAAGATGTGCGAGGTTTTAAAACAAAAATTCTCAACCCTTAATACATATGTATACGAAATTTAAACAAAAATCATCAACTCGTCACATTTAGCACTCCAGTTTAAGGAAACCCTAATAAAGTAAGACAAATTCTTCAATTTATTGTTGTGTCATCAACTTCTTCAAATGACATTTAGAAATTGTCATTGTCATATGCAAATTAAGGTTGGCAATTCAGATACACTAAATGACAGTTACAAGACTGCTTATTAATTGTTTTTTCCGAGACTAAACCAAAGCACGTTAAAAAGTTTGTATAATTCTATTGACTTTTCTGTTATTATTATTTGTTCCGTCTTTAATTTGCTTTAGCATTTATGACAACTTTTAAAATTTATTGCACTGTATTGTTATTTACATATTTCTTAAACAATTGTAACATTAGCAGGTGTCCACTATAACCACACTACTCCTCCCATTTTTTTTTTATTGAGGATACTTTTTGTCATAAAGTGATTATTTGTTTAATGTGAACTTGTACTTATTTGGCGTTAAATTGTCAAAAACACTTGTAACACAAGGGTGACTTGAGTCTATTCAAATTATTTGCTTTATCTTTGATTTTTTTTTCTTCTACTTTTTATTTCACAAATATTTTTTTCTATTGTTTACATTTGCTATTATTAGTGTTTTAATGCGATTTTCTTGTTAAGGGAGGGTGTTTTATTTTTAGCTGATTTGTAATAAAAAAAAAACCACTACCTTTTCCTTCTCTTATGATTTCAGATGCAAAGTTGTACTTTAGCTTTTTAGCTCTTGTGGCACTTTAGTCTTAAAAAAAAGGGTGACTAACTAGATGAAAGTGATTTACATATTTTGCTGTTGATATTTAAATTATTAATATTTAAAATCAACAATATACAAGTGATGCTACAGCGACTATATGAAATAAATACAACTGTGTGACACGCTCAGCTGTGTTTAGTTATCATTACAATTGCTAATTTGTATTGTGTAGCAAGTTTGGCACATTTATTCATACAAACGGACATTTTACAATAAAAAAAAGCATTGTTAATAAGGAATTTATTAATAATATGGTTAATAAATCTTTGGCTGGGTAATTCATTTTTCTCTTTTTGTTGCTGTTGTTGTTGTTCATTTAACAGATAATATCTATTGACAATGACTATAGTTTACAAGCATTTTTGTATAAGTTACATACATACATACATACATATTTATTTTTCCTTCTGTATTTGTCTGTCTGTTTATTTTATTTTTTTAACAAGATTTATGTGTTTTTTATGCAACATTGTCATTTGAAATTAAATTTCTCAACAACATTTTTAATTTTCAATTTAAACAACAGCAAATTGATTTCATAATAAAAAAAATTGTCTATTTAAGGTTTTAACAATAAAATTTATGTTGTTTAGGCAATTTATTTCTTTTAAAACTCCTTTTGTCCATTTCACTAAAGTGTTTCTTAACATGCAAAAAAAGAAAACCCTGTTTTATATAATTTATATATTTTTTTTTTTTTGGTGAATTAATATTATATTGTCCACATTATTCATATTAAGTTTCTGCTACAATATTTATTTTATTTATTTACCTTCCATTTAAGTGTGTCTTAGCGAAAATGTATGTTTTCATGCTAAATTATAATACAACATTAATATTGCAAAAGGGAAACGGAATAAAACGGATATTAAAGTCATAATTTAAGTATAATGAAATTAATGTCCTTCTTTTTGCAAACACTGCCTAGTAGGTAGGTATTATAATAAAAAGGTGGGTGAAGGACTACGAAAAGAAAGTTTTAAGAAAAAAAAAGTTTTCTTTATACTGACAAAAGTTAAAAATGATTGAGCTAAAACTAAAATACGTCATTTGAAAAGCACTAAAGAAATTACTTCCTCGTAAATAATTGCTTGTGCCTAAACCAGAACAGAACTTAGCGGTTTTTTTTTTGCTTTCCCGTCTCCTTTCTTAAGTTAATTACAAAGCATGTACATAGTTGGTTTGGTGGCCTTAGTTCATATCCCGGCGGCTGTCAGTTAAATAAAAAAATTTTTAAATGAATCGAAATTAATTGTAGCTTTAGTTTGTTTATTTTAATTTCTAAAAACCTTTTTTAGAAAAAAAAAATATTTTACAAATGTATGCTGACGTTTTCCAAAGAAAAACAAGAAAAATAAGACGTCAGCAAATTTAAATACTGCAGTTTCTGGAGCGCTTCGACTTTCATCAGCATTCTTCATAATAAAAATTGCATTCGTGTCCAATCGATGATTGGAACAAAACCATAATATTTTTTTCTACTATTTTACAATTTAAAATTTTTTATCACTGTTTTATACAACGAAATTTTACCCAACGAATTTTTTGTTTTATGTCTTGTGCAGTGTCGTTTACTATAAAAGAAATCTTAAATAATGTCCTAATAAACTTTTTCCATAATTGACTTGCCAAACACTGCTCAAGAAATAAATAGGGCTGACACTAAATATATTTAGAAGTAAATTATGGATCTATTAACATTAACATTTGCTAAACTAAATTTCTTTAGGTAACTTGTTCTATTTTCACCAGTGGCAGGATGGAAACGCCTGGATCAACAATTTGCCGTAGAGTAGTAATCTTTCTTTTCGAAATAAACAGCCCACTCGTGAATATTCTAACGGAATTTCTTTCTTAAGGAAAATATATTATCGAAAAACGATTTCTCCAACCATGAATTTCACGGGAAAAAATAATAATAATTCCTAATACCTACGTTTTCCCAAGAATTTTTTTCAATTTCCGCAGTTAATAAAAAGGGGAACAAATTTATAATAGGAGAATAAAAGTCGCAAGAAATTTTGGTTTATAATCGGGCTAAAAATAAATTAAAAGTGCAGCTAGGAACCTTTAAAACTGATTGTAATTTTTAGAAATTAAAATACGCTATTAAAATTTAAAGTCATCCACAGAAACCGTTTTTATAATAAAAAAATTTTCTTGTTAAATTAAAAGTTTTCCGAAAATAAGTTAAATTTGTGCGTGCTTCCCATTACCTCAATGGGACGTGTTATTTTCTTCAAGCAACCCAACTAAGAGCTAAAAAAGTTTTTATCGTCCCTAACGACTGTCAAGAAAGTGGTAGCCGAACTACCAAATCTCTTCTAACTATAGACTGCAAGGAGGTCTCTCTTTATTTTTTTCTAAAATATTTTTTTCTACTAAAAACTATATTTTACAAATGATTTATGACAACAACTTAATTTTGTTGGTAATGTGTGTGGAATGCGTTATTTATAACTGTATTTTTTTTGTTGCCTTTTTTTCGTAGCTGCTGATGTATTTTACATTTTAATTAAGGTTTAACGTCCATAGATAGTTTAATAATCACCAGCCAACCATTTTACAATCAGCCGTAAGCCATGTTTTATTGTTGTTTTTGCTGTTATTTTTGATGTTGCCAGTTTTATGGCCACAGTGTAAACAGAAGCAGCGTTTGCATGATATTGAAACCAGTTTTCCAAAATGTATTGCTTAACTTTAGTTTAAGTTGTTGCAATATAAAAAATAAACAATAAAAAGCAACCAAAAAGGCCTTAATAACTTCATTAAAAATATTTTTTAATTGCGTGTAACAAAAAAAAAAACAAGGCGTGAAGCAAACACACAGTCAATTTAAGCTGTCATATTTTAAAGTTATTAAATATTTAATTGATAGAATTACGAATAATGTCTCTCTTTAATCTCATTTAAAAATCAATTGCTTACAATTGGAGATAAGATTGTGAGTAAATTTTGACGCATGACTACGAATTTACAGAAGCAAAAAAAAAATTTGCTTATAAATGATCATGAACGTATTAAGTATTTAAGTACTTGGTACTCACTACCTAATGTTTTTCCTGGTACTTAATGTCCGACAGAAAATCTGTGTAAAAAATTAACGCTTTAGAAGAAAATCTACAAACGAAAGGGTTTTTGTGATCGTTATAAATAGGAAGGTCGATTTAGCGATTTAGTTTTCTGTCTGTCAGTGCGAAGGCACATACAACCTGCAGAAACTTTAAGTCCATCAGCTTTTTAGTAATACTTTCGAGATTGTTTGTATTGAAATTTAGTACATCAGTCCATATGTACATATTGGAAATATCGTTAAAGGCGAGCGCAATTATGATTCTTACATTTCAGGAACAAATTCTTGATTACCAAAATAAAGGAACTTTGCTAAATCTAAATTTCATCAATATATTACATTTTCACTAAAATTTAAAAAAAAAAAATAAATTCACAATAAACGTTCATTAAAAACAAAAAAAAAAAAAAATTTATAAAGGATATTTTTTTAAGCATAATAGAACTTGAAATTTAAAAAAATACAATTAAAAAATTAATTTTTGATCTGGCAAATCATTATGAATAGACTTACGCATAAACAACGCTTTCAAATCAAATTACTTTGAACATCAGTCATCAATTTAAACAACTTAAGGCCAGGATTCACTATCATACACAATCGTACGATTTATTTACACAAAAAACTGACAGAATTCTGTCCTATTTTAAAAATCGTTTCAAAATGGCGTTGTAGGTTCCACACTACTATACAAAAAAGATGCAAAAACATATGGTTTAAATTTGTTGTTGAATTTTTTCCTCATCATCTTAAAAAAATCAACCCTGAATGCATGACAGATCTGTCAAAAAGTATGTCACACAGATACACTTTTAATCCACACTATCATACTTTTTGATCATACATGAAATTTTTGACAGATCGTACGACTAAGTATGATAGTGAATCCTATTCTTTATAGGTGACTTCGTGATTTTTATGGTGCACATAATCGTCCGTCTGCGCAACCCATCCGTCGAACTGTAGTTAAATTTCGTACCATACATTCTCTAGAGGATGCAATAACACCTACACGTCGAAGGAATGTGCGTACTGTAAACGAAAGTGTGGGAGAAGATACAAATTTATTGATTCTTCGTCGGTTGCATGAATTAAGTTTCTGTCCGTCCACTACGTAGAAAATTTTACGCAGTGATCTTGGCCTACATCCGCAAAAGGTCCAGCTAGTGCAGCAATTAAAGCCCCGAGACCATTATATGCGTCGTTCTTTCGCCGATTGGGCTCTAGAGCAGTTAGTAACTGAATCGTTGTTTTATCGCCAAATTGTGTTCAGCGATAAGATTCATTTTTGGCTTGAGGGGTTTGTTAATAAGCAAAATTCCGACATATGGCGTGAACCTAATCCACAATATATCCTACAGACTCGATTGCATCCAGAAAAATGCACCGTTTGGTGTGGTTTACACGCTGGTGGCATCATCGGACATCATTTTTTCAAAAATGAGGCCGGATCTCACGTTACGGTCAAGGGAGATCGTTACCTCACCATGATTTATGATTTTTTGTTTGAAAATATGGATGAGATTGATCCGAACGAAATGTGGTTTCAACAAGATGACGCTACCTGCTATATCAAGAACGCAAACATTGAGTTATTAAATGAAAAATTTGGCGATAACTTGTTTTGGAAAAATGGACCTGTCAGTTGACCTCCAAGGTCGTGCGATTTGAGACCTTATTATTTCGATTATTTCCTGAGCGGCCACGCAGCAACAATTGACGCCAACATTATTCGTGTTATTCGTGACATACGGCCAGCAGTACTTGAGAACGTGACCCAAAATTAAACGTCCAGAATGCGCTTCGTCATAAACAGCCGCGATAGCCATATGCCCTTAATAATTTTTAAATATCAATGCCATGTTCTGATCTTTCGTATTGAAAACATTCTTCATTACAATTTAGTTTTTACAATTTAAAGTTCTATCGGGCTTAAAAAAACACCCAATAATAGCAAAAATAATCAAGATTAGCCAGATCACTGTATTTCACCCATTCATTCACTAATCTTTTTTAGCAAGAAATTGTAATGTAAACAGAAGATTTCACAGATTATCGAATTGTTTTGAGTAAATTATCCTTTCGTTATGATGAAGTTGCCGTCCGTGGAACTTAAAGTGAGTTGTACTGTGTCAGTGTTAAACAGCGGGTAGCACTGTTTTATTATTGTTCTTCTAAGTAAATAAGTAAGTGTTACGAACCGGAATTAATTTCGTTTTGTTCCTCGATTGTAGTAAAATAAAATAAAAAGAACAAAGTTTATTAAAGGAAAATAAAGCAACGTTTGAAGAAGTAAAAAAAAAAATCATAACACCATAGATATTTTTCTTATGCCACATTTACTGCTTTGATTCTTTTGTTTAAAAATTCAAGAAATATTTTTCATCATTTGTAGCATCAGCGTCATGATCATTGATCATGTTTTATGATGACAGACATAACCAGTCGGTTATATGCATTGAAAGAACACTTTTCGCGCTTATAACTCAACATCAAAACAAGAGAAACCAAAAAACTAATAAATATTTTTGTTTTTGTTTTGAAGACTAAAACTTGAAGAAAAGTTCTAAAAAGAACACAATCACATATAGTATTCGATTGAAAACTTTAGCACACAATCATAAATTGTCTATAACAGAAAAATCTGCACACAATAGCTGACTTTTAGTGTCAAAGAATATGACACCTAATCGAATATAAGATAATCGAATAGGTTTTAAACTCAGGAGTTTGAGGTAAATTTTTAACAGTAAAAATATGAAAGCTAAGGGATTTTACTAGAATATTTATTAATTCATAGAAATAACAAATTTGGCAGATTAGAACAAAAGAAAAGAAATAAATAATAAAAATCACATCTTGCATCTCTACTCACATTTTCTTTTTGTGGGAAAAAGATAGTTACGTAGTTAGTTAGGAGTGGCAACCTCTCACGACGAAGATCACTTGAGCACAATCGAATGGCCCGTTGTGATACCACAAGGAAGACGGCGTGACTCCCCTTACCCAATTGAGAACCATTAAGATTTACAGATGAACTTCGCTATGTTCCCTAAACAGCTCTGTAAGAGTCCCGAAGAAATTCTAAGAGCCCAGAATTCTATATCTTCTTCTAATTCTTCCTCATCCTCCGGGCCACAGCTGCGACAAAAATCATTAAAGGGCAGACCTAGTCTTTCAGCATGCCTGCCGATTAGACAGTGACCAGTAAGTACCGAAACCGTGATACTTATGGATTTCCTGTCCAGTCCAAGCAGCTGCCTGGTCCTCCTGAGGTCCACTGTAGTCCACAGTTGTCTGGAGATACAACAGGAACTTTCCTACATCCATAATTTGCGAGCCAAATTGAGGTAGTAGTTCTTTATGGCCATTTTAACCGTTGCCAGAGGGTGGGAAAAAGATAAGCTTTGGTTGAAATAATCGAAAGTTTCTAAATAATATAGTAACGATTTGGCAACCCTTTACATATCTGTAACAGGAAAAAAAGAGCTAAAGTTGCCTTTTAAATATTAAATTGAATAGTTGATAAGAGAACAAAGTTAACTTTCACCACTAAAAAAGAGTGGCGTGTGAACAGAATAAAACAAAAAGGTGGTATGTTGTCGTAACACTACTGTGTTGTTCCGCTAGCTGCATTGGTAGAATTGTCTGCGTGTTTGTTAAACAAAAGACATAAAAAATGAATAAATGGAAAATAGTAGCTCAAAAATCCTACCGCAGTTTGGCTTAGAAAAAGGGCTACAATTGTTATGTAGCCGCGGTAAATGAGTTATTGAAAACAAAAGAAATAGTTTAGGCGCAAGCATTTTACCAAGCTACAGGGCAATCGTGGTTCAAACCTTAAAGGAGAATTGGTTGGCAGGAAGTAACAACATAAGAACAGTGTAAAGCAGTCATGGCTGAGTTGGTGAAAATAGAACTTGGTTGGGTCTTGAGTTTCAGTCACTTGTTTAGTCTAGTAGAAAAGACGGCACGGTTTTGCTTCATTGAAAAATTGTAGGAACAAAACTTGCCAAATCTTCAGGGTAAAAAATAAAGAAGAAATTGCCACTGAAGAATGAATTAAAAAAATGGCGTGCTGATGTTTGCCTTAAAAAAGATCATAACGTCTGATAAAGGTAAAAAACAGAATATTTTTAAGGTTCTAGACATGGACACCCACTTTGTTAGAAGGGGAGCCAGTTTAAAAGTCCTATCAAATATTCGGTCCCAACGTTCGGTCATTGTGCAGCTCTATTTTAACTTTAAATTATTCTTCTTATATCATCATTTTATCTAATATTTATGGGTCTATCAAACATTTCAATAGACCGCTCTGCAATAATATATGACCGTGTCCAAATAACGACGGCAACTTTAATTCAAATTATAGTCGTGTAAAAACATAAAATAAAATCTACTGATACTCGAAAAATCTAGTGAGATAAATAAAATAATTTTATAGCAAATGATGTTCATGTATGGTAATTTACCCAGCAAAAAAACGGCTTTAATACATGATCACAATCGGAATATTTGAGACAACATACAGCCCAATTATAAACAAAAATTCCGTGCGAGTTTTTTCACGTTTCCCTTTTCTTCCATTATACATTTTTTCCCCTTCTGATTGACTGCGGAAAGTGAAAAAAATTTTAGGGAAAAAAAGTAGGTGTTATTAATTATAAAAGAAAATTTATATGTAAATAAACAAAATAACTCCCCTCAAATTACGATGATGCCACTTTTTTATCAGTTTGTTCCCACGGAATTCATAATTGAAGGAATCTTTTCTCGAGAAATTTTTTTTCGCCATCCAGACCTGCTTTCACCCTTAATAATCAATATCGGTGACTAAATATTTAATCGTGATAATAGAAAATAGCACGAGAAAATGTTTTTTTTTTCAAAATTAATTAACAAAATATTTCTCTTATAGGCCAACCTTAAGCAGAACGTAAAGCCCAGCAATATGCAGAACTCATTAGCGGAATATTTATATTTAAATACAAAACATAATTTGTTCCCCTTCCTCAAAGGGTTGTAGCTAGGCTTGCCAGATCCCAAAAGCCTGAAAACTGAAAAACGCAAAATTTGGGCCTGGGATCTAGAAAAAAAAAACTGAACCTGTTTAAAATGCACTTGTTTCAAAAGTGAAATTTTATTAAAAATTAAAAAAAAAAGTTAACATAACAATTTAATTCAATATTTCGTTATATTAAGTACATATTTATATATAGGTACATAGTTACTTAAATAAAAAAGTATAACTACGTCTTTTGCCACATATATTTTGAATTTTTATTTACAGAATTTACTAACTCTTTTTCTTTATTAGTATGCTAAAAAGTTTGCAACTTTCATCAAAGTTTAATCGTATTAAAATTTCAGCCTTTATTAAGTCGAAAGACATTCTATGTCTCTCCTGAGAGTATAAATTATTTAAAATACTAAAGGTCCTTTCGCAAAGAGCATTGCTAATTGAAATGGAAAGAACGAATGAGACCAATTTATACAGATTATTTACTTTATTTTTATCACATTTTTGAAAAAAGACGGACCATATCTTATCGATTGGAATATTTTTTGGCAAATATTCAAATATCCCCCGCAGGCAGCAGAAGTCAGTATACAATAATTCGTTGTCAATTAAATTTGGGATCTGTAAGACTCTTGGAAGCTCTGATAACTGACTCCACGATAAAAGGAACTGCTATAAATTTAAAACGGAAATTTTGCTGCAAAGTGAGTCATCTCCGAAAATATATCTGTTACACCACGAGAAATAAACTCCCAGACAACTTTTCAACAATCGTTTTTATCTTTTTGCAAAAAATAAATTTTTACTGCTGGCCAGGAATATATTAACCGGTCAATTGTTGGTAAGAGAGAAAGCCATCGCATAGGGACATGTCGCAGAAGATTCTTATATTTAATGTTTGCAAACTCGAAACAATCTTTTAATTTGGATCCTGAGTCCACCTATCGCAAAAGGTTGCTAATTTTTTTTTCTTGGAAGGTCCAGCATCATTGTCGCGCTCCATGCTTATGCGTATTGACAATTTAACCACCAATAAATCATTATGAGAATGGGAAGAACATGAAATGTTTTTAATTATTTTAATACAATTAAAAAAATATTTGCTACGTACTTTCATCGTTTCCAAACAGCTATTTATTGTTGGCAAATTACTAGTGTGATAATACTTTTATAAATTGTATAAAATGGTACTAATTGGAGTTAGAAAAAGATAAAATCTAAACATTTGCAAATATAGTTGTAATTTTATTGTATTTAGAATGCAATTTTTCTGTACAAAATATTAATTTCATTATAAAAGAATATAAAATATGAAAAAACTGGACTTATTGCATTTTTCCTGGAAACTGGACCAGACATAAAAAACTGGAAAATTCAGGCGAATCCAGGCCATCTGGCAAGCCTAGTTGTAGCCCATTCCACAAAAATTCTTCAATTACGCCTGTCTTTAACTCTGAAATGCTTTGCTTAAGAGAGTTAACGTTGTGTCATGAAAAATAATGTCAACTTATTTTGTTTAAAAATGACTACAAAATACAAATAATAGATAGAAATTTTATCGCGGAGGTGATTTGTAAATACCTAAGTTCTCATTATTTTTTAAAAATAACAAAAGCTAATTTGCAACTGCAGCCAACTTCACTAAACATCTCGGTGTCAAAATTCGATGTTCCATATGAAAAGCCTGGACTCCGCGCGGTTTTGCTTCATACATTTTGGTATGGGAATTTTTGAAAGATTGGTAACGCTGCATGATCTGTTTTAGATGTGGCTGTTTGTTCTGTTTTTGAAATTTGATGTGGCGAATATGAATGTTTATTCGAAAACTTAGATTCTTGTATTATTTACACATCTCTAGCAGTGACGGCCGTTTACAGACGTGTGTATTATTCATGGGATCTTTCTGATCAACTGCCTAAAAGAGTAAAAACCCACCGTTTAATGTCACTCCTAGGACGTTGTTAATACAAGAATCTTTGTGTTTATATTTTCTAAACTCTGGCCAAAAACGAAACAAAGAATGTGGGTTATGGTCACACATGTACATATGTATGTACATATGTGAGTGTGTATGTGTGTTTCAGCTTAGCTAAAACATTTTCGCATTAAGCAGGCATCCATCCATTCTTATTGGGTGTGCTGATTTATTGCGGTCGAATAAACTGCTACCATCAGCGCGAAGTTTTATATTCAAAAAAGGCAAAAAAAAAAAAAATTTTAAAATAAAAAATATTTATCCATTCAATATTATGGGAGTTTGTAAATGTATTCAAACTTATTGTTTTGTCTCCGGCAACTGTCGAACTTTTACTGCCTTCTGTTGATGCTTTTTTTATTTTTATTTTGAGCTGCAGTTAAGACAAGTTTATGGCGCATAAATAAATTTGTGAGTTGTTGTGTTCTATTGATCACTTGCAAGGTGAAATTTGTAGAGTTATCATAAATATGTATGTTAATAATTAATGTGGACTCTTTTTAGTTATTTATTTATTTTTTTTTTTTTGACTCGAATCTTTGTCAATTTTATGTGTGATTAAGTCAATTTTGGATTTCGTGGTTTTGTTACTTAAAAGACAAACAGTGTTTTTTTTTCTGCTCCAGCTCTTTAGAATTTAAAAGGGGACCTCTTTTAAAATGTTCTTAAAAGATGCCGCTATTTTCTTTAGAAATTTTCTTATTCAAAATTCCAGAGAGAATTTATTTTGTATTCAGACTAGAAGTAATAAAACCGCTGATTATAAAATTCTTAATGTTAATAAAATTTACAAAACGAATTGATTAGATTATTCTCAGAATTTTTTCTTTTTTGCTAAAATATTATTTACTCATTTCTTACTAATCGTTGTGAGCGTTTTATTTTTTTCCTAATCGTATTAGGAGCAATATTTACCCCTTTGACTAATGAAATAATGTAATCATGGATATTACATACGTTGAATGTATTGTGATTTTTTTAATTGACATCACTGATCTGTAAAAAAAAGTAGCAATTATTTACTAATTACTGTATCTTTGTGATAATTGAGTAGTTGACAGCAGGATGTCATGCCTATAGTACCGTATCCATTTAAAATTAACCCGATGCTCGATGAATGAGTTCATCCCTTTTACGTCGCAGTATAAAAGAATTCCAGGGATTTTCAGTCTTTGCTGCCTCATAAGGTCGCCCTATTCATAGAAAGTGAAGTGTCGTAGGAGGCAGTCCACAGTCTCATTCTCTTGTCGCAGCAACTTCTATAAATATCATTTCACAATGGCCTAATACCTTTAGTAGTCCCCATTAGAATTACAGCAGCAATAACTCAGGCGCCAGAGAGAGCTTGAAAACTCGTTCAGCCATCTGTTCTGCATGGTCCCACAGCGATGTTTACTAAAAAATGAATACGAGTATGTAGGAATTAAGCGGGACTTCCGATCTTGTAGTGTTAAGCGCATAATTCTTCAGAAGGTATTTTTGCACAGAAGGAAAAATGTTATACTAAATTTAAAATATGTTCCTACTTTTTTGGAAAAGTTCTTAAATACGTAAGTGCGATTCACAATCAAGTACTTTTAGTTTACTAAACAAAAATTTTTTTAATTTAACTTTAATATTATCGTGCTACTTTCCCGAATAAATTATTTGAATCACCAATATTGATTATTGAAGGAGAAAGCACTTCTAGATGGCCATTTCACTATCACTCACTTAGCTCTTCAGGAAACTTTTCACAAATATTTTTTTAATGAAATAATTTTTTGTTTAATAAACAGGCTTTATTGAAGCTAAAATAAAGCCGATAAACAGATTTGATGCGATTTCCCTGAGCGGTAGAAAAATTGGTTTCATGGATTTTATCCACTATATCACATATTTATTGTAATATATTTTGTCGTAATAATAAATAGAGAGGGTTAAAAAAGGGGAAAAATAGATTTGGTTTTATTCAAGCTTTAAAAATTAATTTTTGCATATTTTTCTGTAATTGATACAAAATATGATTTTTAAAACTGAGACTATGCAGTATATTTTAAACAAAAATTTGGAAAACGATGTGGCGATCCTAAAATCAAAATAAAAAATTTCTAGTTTAACAATGAAGGAATACGAAAACGATGTTTTTAATTTGTTTAAAAAATATTTAGAATTGTTTACAGTAAGAAATTGTTTTTAGTTTTTTTTTACTAAAAGACAAAAAAGTTGCTTAACCTAATTAATATTTTATTTGGTTTTGCTTAAAATTCAATTAAGTTTTTAATTGCTTCAATTACATTTTTAATTAAAGCGGAGAAAATAGTTTCCTAAATAAACACAAGTTAATTAACTCAATTAAATATTTAATGCGAAAAGAAGAAAAAGTAAACACTTAATTCATTTTTAATATGAAAGCAAATAAAAGCTTAAATACGTCCACTAATTTGTATATTCTCAATCTCCTGATATTTTGGCAATTAAAAATTTACCCAACATTTTAAAGTTATTTTGCACTGTAAATTTATTTCTATAATATCCATCGATGTCCATCTGTCCGTCCATGAAATAAAGTTTGCCGAGGCATTAGATCGGCTAGAGAAAGTTTAAATACGCCTATCGATCAAATATTGTTTCGAAAATTTTGCTATTAAAAATCAGCTAGATCCGTCTATATCCTTTAAGGCAGCAAGCAAAATACCACGCCTGCCTCTAGTTTTTCCATATCATTTGGAACAAAGAAATAAATCCAATAAAAAAATAATCAAATATATGAAACTATAGAAAATTAAAAAAATATGAAAGCAGTAAGAAAAACATGGCGCTCGCAAATATTTTTCGACTTGTGGGCATCTGAACTTTTCATTAAAAGTACGTACACCAAATTTTTTAGAAATCAATATGGGTATCATTTAAAAGCTTTTGAAGGGATCTTTCAGAAAATACTAAAATTTTATAAAAATGCTTAACCTATTAAGAGCCGATAACATTTTTATTAAAATTATTTAAAGTATAATTTACTTTATTCGTGCTTGATTCCTTCAAATATAAATATTTCATGACATTCTCAAGAAATATTTATTATTTTAAACTAAAAATTAAATGTATTACTGCGGGGAAAGCATATTCATATGGCCCCGCAGTAATACATTTCATTTTTAGTTTAAAATAATAAATATTTCATGAGAATATCATGAAATATTTATATTTGAAGGAATCAAGCACGAATAAAGTAAATTAAATTTTAAAAGATTCCGAATAATAAATTTTCATTATTTAAAGTACATAATTTTTTCTTAATTTTTTTAATTCTCGTCACCCCATTTGGTTTTTTGATTGAAGTACTCCACAAAAATGTACATTAATGGTAAAGGGTATATAAGATTAGGCGTAGCCGAATGTATCCTTATTCTTTACTTTACAACTAAACTAACCGTCGGCAATAAATTCTTTCTAAAAATTTAAATAAATAAATTTAAAATATTGGAGCAACTTACCCTTGAAGGAAATGGACGTTGGCCTCTTAAGGCCTCATGCAAACCGGAAGCTGCCTCCGATAAAACAACCAATGCTTGTGAAGGTATATGACTGCCACCAAAAGCGTTGCTTTCCATAATACAATTAAATGTTCCAATTTATGGGAACACACAGCTTTTTCTGCCACGTTATATATTTTTTTACTTCAAAACGTAAAATTTTGCAATTTTTTTAATATTAAACATTATACAAGTAAATTGATGAAAAAGAAAAAAAAATTTATTTTTTTACACTTTCACGGCGATTTTATTTTTAATTTTTATTAACTTTATTATTATTAATTTTTTTTGCTACAAATGATTTGCTAAAAATGATTTATTATTTTGTTACATTTATGATTTTATATTCTAGTAATTTTGTGAAATTAAATCTCACGTGACCTGTCACAATTGTCAAACCGCTGTTACATGAATGCCACGCAATTGCATATAATTACTGCACATAACTTCAACACATATTTGACGAACAGCCATCCAATCATTCAGTCAGTCAGTCATTTACTCACTAACATGCATCGAGAGTAATTGCAGCTACAGCAGTAGTGCCAGCAAGTTAATTAAATTTGCAATTACTTTAATCACTTTGTTATTATTGTTGTTGTTTTTTACTTAACTTTTTGCTACTACGTTTTTGTTCATGTGTAAGTATGTGTTGAAGCAATTATAACGATAATTTTACTGTATTTATTTGTTTTTTCAATGATTAAATTTTCATAGACTCCGCGTAGTTTAAATGGAAGAAGCAACACCCGCACGTACGTAAAATCAGTACAAAAGTAAAGTATCTACTAATGCTTACCAAATGCTGTTTAACGCTGCTACTGCTATAAACCAGGTTGCATGTATGGCACGAGGACTTGTTTTAAAATATATGCACACATACATACACATTCACTTTAAAGAAAATGAAACAAATACAACAAGGAAAAACCCGTTTCCATTTATAAACACTTGCGCACTAATCTATCAGAACACTGTTTATGTTGATGATGTTGTTGTTGGCGCTGTTGGGCCAAATACTATATAGAATGAATGAATTGCAAGAGCCCATTTGTGTGTGTAAATGTTTTGTTGTTTTATCATACAACAAAATTAGTGTAGTGTGCAGAATTTTTGTTAATATGAGCCCGCCTCCCTGTAGACTTTACGCACATTTGATTGGTGCGCAGTGAACCGGCTGTTCCAACACAGGCAATATTGCTTTTTTATTTAGTGTAACTAAAAATGTACATGCATATTTATGCACTTGTGTTTGTTACAGTTATATACTGACTAGACTAAGTTTACAACATACACACACACATACTCTGCTCACTCCCATCCATATTCATTATGGACTTAACTTTACTGGTACTTTTGTTTTTTTTTTTGTTTTTGTGCACTTTCTATTTTTTTATTTTTTTGCTTAACATTCCTTGTCTGTCAGTTTGTTTATTTTTTATATATATTTTTTTACTTTTTTGTGTTCGTAGCTGATTTGTAAGTTTGTTTATTGTTGTTGATGTATAACAAAGTGACATTTGTAACCATATGTTTTTTCTTTTTGCTGTCTTTGTTGTCCTTGTTGCTGCTTGCTTTAGTTCTGTTGAGTGAGTTAAGTACACTTTAGTAATTTACAACACTTTCACAACTCTTTTTTGTTTGTTGTTGCATTGCATTGTGTCCTATTCCAAAATGGTTGGCAGCACAGATGTTTAATGTTTTTCTTTCCTCTTGCTGCTCATTTCCTTGTTGACTAAACTAAAGTAGTAAAAGAGTATGTACAAGTAAAACATGTATGTATGTATGTATGTATGTATGTATGTATGTATGTATGTATGTAAGTTACCATGTTCTTGTCCATCCAGCGCCATATCTTAACTCCATATATTTTTCATATTTATTGTTGTTTGTACCTTCATTTTATTTTTTTTCCAAACTTGGCTAAAATCTTTTTTCTTCTTAGTTCCATTGCTATCCTTTGTTCACTGCTGGTGAAATTATTTTAGCATTGATTGTTTTTTGCCACCTGGTGTATGAATTGATTTTTTATTTAAATAAATTTTTTCTTCCAAATGAAAATAGAAAATATTTTCAATAGGAAATCAAATATATATAAGGAATTTAAATTCTTAAAAGTGCGTTTCCTTTTATTCGATAACAACACGAATCAAATTTTATTTTTATTTTCTATATCGAATGTGATTTAGAATAAAACAGGAGTGTCAAATTATCATCAAACGATCCAACGTTAAGCTGGGGACGCACTAAGATGCTCGATATCCATAGAAAGTTTAATAGAACTTAACTGATCTGGTTCGTTCACTGAACCATCAAACCATCAAACCATCATTGTCCGCAGAAGTGTGCCAAGCGCCTTACAGCTGATGCTTCAATTAACTTTCCTTAATCAAAGCGTAACTTAAATATGTATGTACAAAAATTAGCATATAAATTTAAAATCTTAAGGTAGGGTCAAATTATTCAAATATTTGACCAAAAAGACGTAATCACTAAATTATGGAAGAAATATAATTTACTCCAATACTTGTTAACAAATATAAGATCCAGCTCAATAAAAAAGAAAACATACCACATTATCGTTAATCATACGTGTCAGTAAATAGTGGTTACGCTTTTTTGGTCAAATATTTGACTAATTTGACCGTAACTTTACGTTTTAAAACAAAAATATTTTCTTTATATTACATTCTTCTAAATTCTGAATACTTAACAAATAAAAGTGTTCACGTTTTTCTATTCAAAACTCGATAATCGATCAATCGAGTTTCTATAATAATGTTGGAAATGTAAAAATTCTATATTCCTTTCTCTATATTTCTATAAATATCACAACCAAACAGTGTAGTTTAGAACTGGGCACTACATAAATTATCTCTACTTGTTTGAAGAAAAATCCATGATTTTCTATATTAAAACAAAGCAAATAAAAAATATGTTTTATCTTTATATTTAATAATAAATATACTTGACAAGAAAAACATTTCAGAAATAATGGCCAACACCCACTCTTTTAAATAGCAAATAATATCTGTATTAAATAAAACATACCACCTCACAGTAAAATTTCATAGGGTTTTCGAAGCAGAATATGAATAAAATACTGATTGTTCATGTGCCTTTATTGAGATTATCGAAATAAATGCCATTATTGAGCTCAATATTCCATTGAAAAAAATTTAATTAAGTTCTAGCGCAATACGTACGAAATTGTTATAATATTAAATAAAACTTAAAATACGACATTGTTCATAAGTGTGTTTAGTTAGCAAAATTATCTACAATATCTTCAACTGATTTCTTTTTTATTCAATTAAGCTTTTCCAGTAAACTTTGAAAAAACAAATTTTCCGAATAAAATAATAATAGCTGTGTTTTCCAGCTGTCAACTGCTTATTGAGCTAACTAAATTTTATATGTCTAAATACTACATAAAATTTGTCAAAAAACAGGGTATTTTTTCTATTCTCCTGCCCCCTTTGTCCCTTAGTAAAACATCTTTGCTTTAGTCACTTCCGGCTGGTAGCTGTTTTTCTTGTTTTTGCCCTCTAAGTACTCATCATAGCCTTACTATGGGCTGTGATTCTCGGTGCTAGCCAACCAATGATGGATATATCCTCTCAAAGAAAGTACTCTGGCACTCGTAGGCACTATCTAAAAACATAGTTTGCAAAACTATCAATAGTCGGCACATTCGAAAGCTTCGATAGTGTGCATTAAAACTATCGATAGCATAGTTTCGATAGCTTTTTTTGAAACTATTGTTACTATCGAATTTTTTTAAGTGCTAATTCCGCAAACGATAGCCAGCCAAAAATAAAACTATCGATATTGTCGATAGTACTGTCGATTATTTTGCAGCTCTAAAGTGCTTAATATAGACTAATGGCTCGATTATCGATTGCAACTGAACTTCAGTGGAGTTGCCAGTTGCCAATATTGCATTACAGATGGCAACTTGCAACTATCAACTGATAATTTCAGTTGCAATACTGGCAACTATTTTTTGTGGTGGTTTATGATCAAAAGTTGTTGCCTTATATTTTTCAAAATTAAAATAGTTTTTTTTTGCAAATAAACATGTATATTAAAAATGGTTAAATGTACAACCAAAAAACAATTTGAGGGACTGGTTCGACAAATGGAATTAAATCAAAATATTGGAAGAAGAATACGTGCCTTTGGAGAAACAAAAGCCAGTGCCGAATTAGTATAGACTGAAGTGTCCAACAAATTAAATAGCTAAGGTCTGCCAGTGCGTACTTCCGAAGATGGCAGAGAGTATGGATTCACTATAAAGCTAAACTAAAGAAAAAGGAATCTTCATATGACTGGTGCTGGTCCGTCAGAAGAACTAACCTTATCGCCATTGGAGCAGTCAGTTGCAGATCTCTTACAAATTGATCTCGTTGTTAATCCTAATGGTAATATCTTTGGTGTAAGCCAAAAAGAAAATAGCCCAGAACTGGAATTTTATCCCGAGAAGTAAAACGAACAGCATCAAGGGATTGATGATCCTCAAAAGAAAAAACAGCAAGAGCCAGAAAAGAAAAATGGAAGAACAAAGATTCAATCTTCTACAGGCACAAACTGAAACCCAAAGTGAAATAGTTAAAACTATCAATAAAATTGAGAAACAACTATGGAAAAAAAAGAAATTTTACAAGAAATAAAAAATTTAAAAATCAAGAAATATGAGGTCTTAAAAGAAATCAAGGAATTGAAACAAAAAATATAATGCCTTGTTTAAAGAACAGACCCTTAATACAGAAATTAAGGAAAAAAAAACTCCAAATACTAGAAAAGGAACTCTAAATTGTTTGTTTACTTTTTGTAATTAGAGATGTGCAAAAAACAATAACTTTAGGCAACTGAATAAGGTTGCCGTACATAATAACATTTTGGCCAACAGTTGCGTTGCTTGTAGTCAACTCCACTGAAGTTCAGTTGCAATCGATAATCGAGCCACAAGTATCAACTAAGCTAGTAGAAGATATATACTCCAATTTCTATTCAGACGTGTCTTTCTACGTAGTTCGAAATTTAATATTGATTCTTTTCCGTCAAGAGACGACAACTCGCTTATGTGATGATAATTGTGGTTGCTGATGTAGCAGTAGATTCGTGTGCAGATTCGTAAATTTTGCTTAATTCAGTCTCTTTCTCCAAGCTTTCTTGTACGTATCGATTAGATCTCTCTTAATGACAACATAGAAACAAACCAATGTTCCGCTTAACAAAAGTAAGTAAAGTGAGCATTAAAATTGGAGTACGACTGGTACCCAGAGTCCGCATACTATCCTCCAAGCTTCTTTCGCTAATACATTTTTAGCATTTGTTGATTTATCGTGAACAAAAGAAAGTTTTTAAGAAGATGTCTTTTCTTCGTCTAAGCAGGAGCATGCTTTCTGTTGCAATTTATCACTCTTTACTATGAATTTTATATGTCAGCTGGCGATTTAAAACTATATATAAAAATATATAGGAAGGAGCAGGGTTATCAGTCTTAAAATTAGTGGCTGCTTTTGAAATGCATGTCTGAGTCATTTGGTTTTAATATTGTAGAAATCTTACACAAATTATTTAGAGATAAGAAGTTTTAAAATTAGATCATAATAATATTACTCGTAATATGTTTACATTTTTACATCGCAATCATAGGAATCTTATTGATTCAATTGTTTTTTAATTGTTATTTTATTTTGTGGATCTGATTAGATTTGAATTTACCATAACTCTTTTGTAGCAAACATGCTCCTTTCGCTAGCTCAACTATGTAACGTTTTACTTTCACTATGTTATGTGGCACTTTCAACCAACTCAGTAAAGGCCGCCATATATTGTTTTTGTGTTGTTACTTCCCTCTCTAACTAATTCTCCATTAAGGTTTTACTATACAGGCGCATATCATATGTTGTTTTGATAAACAACAAAAAAAAAAAAAAAAATAGCTTAGCCGAGATTAGTTAGTGCATTGTACCTGGCCCTACATCAATTTCTTTCCTTTTCTAATCGATAGCCCGTGACCTATTAACTTATTCGCATTTAAAACACATCCACCACCACGACTTTATAGCAATTATTTTCCTGCTAGTCCAGGCTTTCGGATTTGAACTCAAGAACTTCTATTATTTATTTTTCTGCAAACCCTTTCACAATATATTTTAACAATGGTTTATATCTTTAAATGTAAAAAGACTAATAATGTAGAGACAATGAAATAAAGATTTCATTTTCTGGCAAAATATACTAAATACAGAATACAACATTTTTGTTTTTTTTAACGCTTTGTATAAATTCTTAAAAGAAAAAAATTTGACAGTACTAGGACGAAAATGCCACAGAACATAAATTAAGCAAATCTACTAAAGTTGGCAAAACAACCCAGCGAACAAGTGTAACCGGGTAAATATAATTAAAAGCAAAAAGTTATTTAAATTCTTTTCAAAAGAATTTAATTTCAAGAAAAAAAAAATAAATAAATAATAATTATTGCGCGCGCGCAAAACTTTTTTCGGTTTAAAAAAAAAATATTAGCCAATATATGTCATGAACAGATGTTCTATAGGAACAATCTAATTCTTTAAATTAAATTTTTATACTTGTTATTATAGAGGTCACACATACTCCATACATATTTCAGGTGTCTGCTATAACGATTTAAAATAGTCGGCCATATAATTTTTATTTTTCACAACTACTGTGAAAATTTAATTTATTTAGCTAATTTGGTTACATAGTAGAGACTTGTGACAGCCGGACACACATGCTTTCGTACCCAAATGAAAGTACTTAAAGCTTTTAAATTTATGATTGCTGGGAAATGTAGTGTAGTGTATTCAGTGACGAAGTGTAAATGTAGTCTTTAGTTTCAATTTAGTACTTTCTTTAGTTTTCTAACTCCTTCTTCTTGCACAGTTTTTCGACATTGCATTTACGTGTGTACATTTTTACTTATGTACTACACAGATTTATGTATGTAAATGTATTTACAACATCTACTCCCACCATTTAGTTAAGCAGAGAGTCAGTCAAGTCAGTCTTTTATAGACTTGGAAAATTTAGAAAGGGCGTTACTTGCCACATACACAAAACAAACTCTAGTCAACTATAAAAAAGGCATGACAATCATCCGTGATGATGATGTTGAGAAAAATATGTTGAAAGAAGTAGCTCCTACTAGTTTAGGCTTCTTTCTAGCTCTTGTGTGATTTCAAATTAAAATCATGCGCACTTCAATGATTTTGTATATAAAAAACAACAAAAAATAACAAGATAAAAAAACAAACCAGCAGATATAAACTTGACTACAATTTAATAAAAATTTTAAACATTATAAATCTTACTGGGAATGTTGAGTTCTAATGAGCAAAAACTTGAAGAAAATGTTGTTGAACATTGTTGTAAAATTTACTAGCAAACCAATTAAATGCACTGTAAAAGCTTAAAGTTTTCGCAATTTTTAATACTTTCATATTTAAAAAAAGTATGTATATAAGGATTATGTTACAAAGATGTTGCCTTGAAAATTTTTTTTTAAAAAACATAAAACAATATATTGGATATGGGAACAGTTTGTATCTTGAGGATTTGAATTTCGTGTTAATAATAAATTTGTTATTTATTTTACTTATTATTTATTTGATATACGAGTATAAAACATAAAATTATTAAGAAAATGAAAATTAAAACTAGATAATAGTCGAAAGGCCTGAGATCAGCTCGTTTTATTAAGAAACAGTCGGTTATTTAAAAATAACAGTAAGATGTAAATTATATGCAGATATGGGCAAGTTATCTTTATTTTCTTTTACATGTTTCTTATTCTCTACCAGTGGTTCCCGGCGTGCTTCGCTACTCACGGAATATTAACATTCAATACCGTGTGTATGAAGTCAGCAACCGCATACGCTTATAGGCGCCTAAGTATTTTGTTTTTGTTGTTTTACACAAAATCACATGCTGTCATGTAAAGTCAAACTCACCAACCCGTCAACCAATTTCGTTCAAACTTTATATAAACCATCTACGCGACCATACGAAGAAACCCTAAAAATTTAATCGAATTCCGTTCGACCGATCGTGAGTTATAACGTCACAGCACACCCGCAACAATTTTTGTATATCGCACACACAGTTCAAAAGTGACTGAACTCAAAATTTAATTGAATTGTTCATTATCTAGTGTATAAATATTAAAAAAATTAAAAGAAGTTTTTATATCATAATCGATATGGATTTTCTATTAAATAGTCCAAAGTTTTTGTTTTTAACCATTTTTATTCAGGTCAAAAACTGTTTTTTGATTTTTGAAAAGTTAAAATTTTGAGTTGTGTCACTTTTGAACTAGGTGTGCGATATATAGATTTGTCCTATTCCTTACGCTGTAACGCTGGCGACACTCAAGCTCACAATCTTCTGTTCTACTAAAGAGGTCCTTTTAGCCAACTTAGCCATGACTGTCAGACTACTTTATGCTATTACTTTGCTCAAATACTGATACTTCACAAAGATTTGGTTCAGGATTTCATTATTTTTACTGTCCTTTATCTACGGCATTTAAATAACAATTGTAATTTTTTGTTTTGCTACTAAACAGGTGCTTTTACCAACTTTTTTAAATCAAGACTCCAGGGTTTGAATACAACAAAAGTCGTTTTAACTCGACTTTTGTTGTCACCGATATGTACGGGGATGCTAAACCTTATTGTCGTAACAATAGTAAATTTTTTAAAATTGCTTTAAGATCAGAAAAATTTTGTGAAATATATAAATGTTTAAACATTCTTAGGACAAATTAGACACATTGGGAACATATTTTTGTTTTCGTGTAAGTTGAAAGAACTGCTAGTTAGGAGACCTTAGATCTCAGACATCAACTTTTACACCTCTCTCACTTAAAAATGATAAATTATTAAAATTTATTTTATTTATTTTATGCATAGTTTTTATAAGTTTCTGATTAAATTATAATTGTAATGAAAATATTTCATTAAAATATAATTACCATTATTGAAAACAACTATAACTAAAATAAAATCGTTAGCATTAAATGGTAGTTACATTTTTTCATTGTCATTATTTAAAACAATGCCAATAAAATTTCAATGGTAATGAAAAAATCCCCATTATGTTTTGCGGGCTCTATGGCATGTGACAATGCCTTTTTATAACAACAAGCCGTTATACTCCAAACTTTCTAATTAAGGCCAAAATCGCAAGCTGAAAATTCCCATTAAACATCTCGACATGTATCAAGACATGATGCTTGTGCTCGAACTAAAAACTGACCATTTGGTTTACCACGTTTGTTTGGGTTGCCTACATTTTAATACACAAGTAGGGTCAAAATTATATCTCATTCGAATCTTGGAGGTCCGTTTGTTTATTCTGATGAAAAGCGCGTTTTGCGGGTTGAAAGACACAATAGTCAAATAGAGGAAAATGAATGAAAAGTGAAAATCAATAAAAAAATTATAATTTTATTGGGAAAATTTGAACCTGCAAAGGCAATCGTTAACATTTATAAACAAAGAAAAGAATATAGGGTGTACCATCGGCCATCGCTTTTTATACTTACTTAAAAACTACTATAAGCTTGTTTTTTTTAATATTTTTTTTAATTCTTGCTTCTCGTAACTTACCGTCTATACAAAGTCTAGTTCTATATTTCAGCAAACTTATTCAAGTTTTTTGTTACCAGAAGCAAGATGGTCATCATTTATGGCGTCTTGACAAGTAACAACTCTCTTTTTTTATTTTTTTTATTATTTCATCACTTTTTTAAGTGCTTTACTATTAAAAAAGAAACATAGTTTATATACTTGAGTTAAAATCATGTTAACACATACAAATGCATACAACTTGGAAGAAAATTAAAAGAAAAACCAACTTAATTTAATACATTCTTATTTATGTACATGAACATGTGCACTTTTTACATGAGTTGTATGTTGGCTTAACTTCTTTAAACACTGAAAGAAATCAAAGAGTGAAAATAAACTCAGTTATCACTTAAATTATTAAAATCGTAATACTTTATAAACAACAAAACTTAGACAAAACTTACCGAACCTCAGTATTTCTTAAACGCAATTTAATTCAGTTGTATTGACTGCAACGAGTAATTGAAAATGAATAGTTAAGTCGAAACATACTTTATTAAAATTTTATCATTAGACTGTTTTAACGCACAAAAACTTTTAGCTGCATGCTTAATTTGAACTATGAACTTTGTGCTATAGTTCTGTTTACAACCAAATTTTATAACTTTTGGAAAAAAGTATAGTGTTTGTAAACATAAAATTCTGTTGTCTTCTGCTAACTTTGTCCTTATGTAATTAAAGTATGATTAAGAACATAAAAACTATTTTGGGGTTTTAAAAATACTCTGAAAGATTGAATGCTTCTCTGTCCAGATATTTTCTTGTCAGTCTTCAGTTGAACAAGTTGAGTTAAAAAAAAAAATATAAATATAATTTCTTAAAAAAAATAAGCAAATCAAATTTGTAAAAAAAATAACAAATAGCAAAAAATAAAAAATAAAAATGGTGAGCGAAAACACTTTAAAATAAATTTAATAGTTTTTCATCATGTTATATTCATATTATAATTTTATCTCATTTTCAACATATTATGATTATGTTAGGCAGTAATATGGATACCGAACAATAGTATGTTTGCACTCAACCATTTAATTTCATCATAACATATTTTTTTTAAAGTATGGTTACCTCAATCATGCTTATATTCTATAGACAAGGTATGACATAAAGACTATCTCCACAAAATCTAAAAATGGCTATTGCTTTGTTCCAAATAAATGTTGTATTTCCTCATGGAAAATTCTTTAAAATTTTTCTTCTTCTTTTTCTAGCTTATAATAAATTAAATACTTTTAAATATAATTTTATGTTTTCTGTTATATGTGACATAAATATCTATTTTTCTAAAATAATAATTTTAGCATTTAAATTTAAGTTAAGCTTTTACATGAGCCTTAACACTAGTGTTCGCATATTTGAACATAACAAACCGCGAATTATAGGGTGTCCGCCGGAAAGGTGTACTAATCGCAGCAATTCCATTGTAATCCTCGCTTTATACAATGTGGCACCGTCTTGTTGATAGCACAGGTTAATCAAACCCAAAGCATGCAGTTATGGCTTTAATAAGTTTTCAAAAGTTTCGCTTCCCATTCACAATTACCGTTACGTCGTTTTTATTTTCAAAGAAGTAAGGTCAAATGGTTCCTCCTGACCAAATTGCTCACCACACTGCCACTTTTAATGGATGCGTAATTTGTACGTTTTACATTGCGCAGAATCGACTATTCTGTTTATTCACTCATTATGATTTTTTCATTTTGTCATGGGTGCGCTGTAACATCCTATTGGCGTATGTACGGCGGCGTAAAAAGTCTTGTAGAAGAAGCTCTTGTGTCAACTGAATCTTTAATAGAAACAAATGCAAATCCTTGTGCAAAATTGTGGACAAGGTTGCTCTTTTAAGACCAAGCTCTCGGGCACGTTATGGAATTGAGGTTGATGGATAATTTTTGAGCACTTTCTTGAGCAGCAGTAATGTTTTCATTCGATCTTGCAGTACGTTGTGGTCCATGCTTGGGCCTATCACCTACAGACCCTCTTTCTTCGTAATCATTCACTACACGATAAATAGTGCGTTTTGTTGGCACGTTGTTTCTCCAAAAAATCTCTTGAACTTTCTCATCGTCAAAATAATAGATGATTGATTTTGAAAAAATGTTTTAACGATTAAAGGACGTTAGTCTGTCGAATATTTTTCCATAATAAATTTGGCATGTGTCTACTTCACGACTGCCAAATATGAACTGTCAAGGCTAATGCTTACCAAAATGCCTGCAAAACAAAGTAGTGTACCTTCCCGATGGACATCGTATACAACAAATTTTTATTTTTTATGTTAACATAAATTCTTTTAGTACAAAAAGTACTTAAAATTTTACACATGGTGGGTAACGTGTATTAAATATTTAATGAAAAGCAATTTACTTTAAATAGTTTCTGTAAGTTTTCTTTTTGGCGTTATTATCGAAATTTTGAGTATGACAAAATTGTTAGAAAAAAAAAATAAAAATAAAATAAAAGCATGAAATAATAAAATAATTATCAGTGCAATTTAAGTTTAAAAAGTACAATTTAAGATGCTGATTATTACACTTAAAAAATTTCGTTTACCATCCCTGATCACTTTTATAAAATTTCTCACTTCAAAAAACTCTTTATTTTAAATTATTTTTTTTACATATTGGTTTATAAACAATCAATTTTTTTGGGGCGACCTTCTCAATTTACTTACCACTTAAGCAAAAACGAACATCTCAGCAAAATTTATTAGAAGAAATTTATTTTAGTTTTTCTACTATAGAGCCGTCAATGAAAATGGTGTTGATTTAGAAACTCCGTACGGTAAGCTAAACCCAAATTTTGAAAAAATCATTTTTAAATTATATCGCGTCTAATTTGTATTCTCCATTTTTTCCATTAAATAAAATCTAACCTGCAAGTAAATTAAATTTTACAAAACATTTAATTTTTATTAAAGAAATTAGTGCAGCGTATGCAATGCATTACAGACACGGCCAATAAACTACAACTGTTATTATGGCATTAACAGTGCAATGCAACGTTTCTAACATTAACAACGACAATTGTTTCAGTAAAAAAAATCAACGCATTTTCGTGACAGCATGTTAACACAATGTAGCAATTTTAAAATTTCTTCCTCTAATCCACTTTTTGATATTTTTGCATTTTCAAATTGCTTAACAAAATTTGGTCGCACAATTAAATCTAGAAACTCTTTTGCAAATTATGCTTCGTTACGCCTTTTAAACTCAATTTATGCAGTGCAATAAACATTTTTATTTAAACGTAAGAATAGAAAGAAAAAAAATTTATCGTAGTCATCATTGGAATTTGATTCAAAACTGACTGAACGTAAATATTAATGGAAATTGCTATTAAATTATAAACAATTTTCTACATTTGAAGTAATAATAAAATATCTAGAGTCATTATAAACATCATTACGCCATTAAAAATGGGAAGCGTTTAAATGGCAACTACTCACTCGTACGAATAAGTGGTAACATATGGTAACACCTTGTTAAATAGAAAAACAACATTTTGTAACATAAACACCCCACACTTGAACACACAAACTCACACGCATATAACGCCAGCGTACGTTAAAGATTTGCCTTGAGGTATTTATAACAAATATAAACACATATCATCATTATTTTTCGAAACAGTCAAGAAACACCTTGGCAAATGGGTAAAAGTGGCAAGTAGTGGGGGGGTTGGAATATTTGCTTAATATACAAATGTCAAGAAAAAGAGATTAAGATGCCAATGATGCCAAACTTGCAGTCGTAATGGCTGGCAATTTGCTTTAACCCCTTGAATTATGTTTTTGTTAAAGAAAACATTTTGAAATGTGCAAAGAGCCGGAAGTTTTTATTATTTCTTCTTGTACTCATTGTTGTTGTGTTATTTATATGATTTTTCCTACAACAAACAAATTGATTTTGTCTTTCATTGTAGAATATCATTTCGACAACACAAAACAAGCAAACACAACAAATTATTTTACATCAGCACCATTAACATCATCATCTACGAGTACGTATATCCATAAAGCAAAAATTGGGGTAAAGACCAATAAAGTGTTTTAATTTTAAACACGACGATGCGTAAATTTTCTACCATAAACGGGCGTTAAATGAAAATAAAATATATTATTTGGGGTACATGAATTTTGTTTATATATTAAATTGTTTAAATTGGGTGGTCGGTCATACTCCACAAAAACGAAAAAAAAGTAAATATTTATGTGACTTTAATAGTGTCAATTAAAAGGTCTCCGTTGCTGCCTCAGAAAATATTTTACATTTTAAATCTTCATTTACTTAAATCAATATGTTTTGTATTTTAATACAAATGCATAACAAATTCCTTAACTGTAAAATTGAAACAAATTTAATTTAACAACACTTAATTACAGTAATTAAATTGTTACAGTTTAAAATACTTGCAACAGTTATTTTATTTTATTAATTTAAATATTTTGTGTTTATAACTGCTGAAATTTTATACTTTTCTCTTTAACCCAACATGTTAAATGTTTGTTTGTCTAAATGTCTGTCTAAATTGCCTGCCAAGTTTGTCTGGCTTTAATTGTATGCTCTTTCTTTTTGGTGTGTAACCCCTTAATTAATAAATGACAACAAATGTTGGCAATCAAGAATTTTAAACTTTTTTAATGGAAACACAAGGTTGTCATTTTAAAGGGAAAGCAAGTTCTCGGTAATCATTGTATAATAAATTTTTAAGATGGTAACGGTATTTGTATAATCTTTTATGTTGTAATCAAATCGGTTTCGGTTTATACCGTTAGTGAAACTTAAATGCCCAATGATGGATATAAAAATACTTACAATAATGTATTTAATTCTATATAAAAATATTTATTTACTTATTAATTGTTGTATTAACATAACGAACAAAGATGTTAGGAAAAGTCTTTAAATAAAGACCATTTATTTTTATACCCTTCACCACAAAAAGTGGAAAAAGGGTATATCTAAGTTTGTCATTCCGTGTATAATTCTATAATATCCATTTCCGACCCCATAGAGTTTGGAATATTAAAGTTTATGAACTGTTTTTAAAACCGGACCAATCTGTAACCATTATCTATTATATTACAAAACATTTTCAAAACTTTATGCATAGCAAAGTCGAATGAGCGATGTCCGTCTGTCCGTCCGTGTTAGTGTTGGTGGAAATCAACATGATCGGTCCATGTCCTTTGAGCCAGAAGGCAAAGCACCACGCCTACCTCTAATTTTTTCATGTCATTTCGAACAAAGTAACTCCAATCAAAAAAATTAATATATGGGACGATAGAGAATTATAATATAAAAAATATATCATGTATAAAAAAATTGCCGCTCGCACATATTTTTCGAGTTACGGCCCTCTGAAATTTATTTTAATTTTTTTAAATATAGATATACACTTTTCCATACCGAAATATTAGTATTGAGTCCTAATCCTCTTGAATATATTTTTTGAATACGTTTTTTTTTCTTTTTGTTTTTGTTGAGTAAATGAATTTGATGCCTTTTTATTTTCCCTGAAATATGAAGTAAAACTTTTTACTAGTTTTTATATAAATTTGATTAAGTTACTTTTTATCTGAAGAAAATTTTAAAATGTAACTTTTAATGAAAACGTCTAACTTTTTTGAAGGAAAAGCGTTACTTTTTCCTGTCTTTCCCTGGCATCACTGATCAAAAGGTAAAAGTTCGAACGCTACAAAACTAAAAGTAGAATAAGTAATTAAAGAAAATAAAATTTCTAAAATTCATGAAAATGAAAGGGAGGTGATTCCAGCAAAATACGTTTATTGTTTAGATTTAAAAAATTTAAACAAACATGTGAAGTTTTGCTAGAGTAAACCAATGCATTTAATAACAGTGGAGTTAATTAGAATAGCTTCTATAAAATTAAATAATATTTAAAACTTATTTTAATTTTTAATATTTTTTAATGAAAAATCTATATATCTATACATATAATAAAACATTAACAGGGTCATTTCTGTATAAGAAGTATTTGTTGAAAATTTTGCTGTTGAGGTAGATAGTAATCGATATAAAATATATACACATACTTATGGAATTTTTGTCTGTCTGTCTGTGTTCGCATCAAGTATAAACTACTTGATGGGTTTAACCAAAATTTTGTGAAGACATCCCTAAGAACCTTGGTTCCAATAAAAAATACTTTTTTTCCGTAATAATAGGTCATTTCGTAGACAAAATAGAGATACAATTGTTAAAGAAACCTATTTTTAACGGTATAATGCTACCAAAATAGTTGTCATCACTTTTTATATTTGTAGGTGGAAAATTTTAAACACTGTCACAGAACTCTGGAATATATAGTTAAACTTGAATTTTAAGAAAATTAATAGTGACATGCGGAAGAAGCCGTGGGCACTGCTAGCATTTTAATAATTGACAAACAAAATAATTTTGGAGTAATTCACAACTAATGAGTTAGCAATATAACATTTTAGCTTCTAACACATCCAAATATTGTTTTTCGCAGGGTATGTTACATTATAATTACAACCCAAGCAAATTAAAAGAACTCTATTTTTTCTCTTTCCCTATAAATCCAGTTCATTGTTTAAATATTACAATAGCGGGATTTAGTCGCTAGATAATCAATTAAAAATGCTGTTTTGTGCTCTTTAATTTGTCAAAAGCTATTTTTAAGACAATTAACACTCGGGCTATAATGCCTATTTATTAATTGTGTTAATTGTGCTACCTTCTTTAGAAAGGGATACTGTTGAGAATATAGGTGGAGAAGCCTGGTGTTAACAGGCGCATTACTAGTACAGCCATTTTATACATATATTTTTTTACTTCGCCGACGATTTGCTATTTCTTGCTATTTATATACAGTAGTAGACATACTTTAATATATATTTATTGAAAAATAAAAGTTGTTAAATTAACTGTGCCTGGGTTGCGAACCCAGGCCATCGAATCATTAACATCAGAGTAGTTAACGTGCTAAACATCTTAGCTACAACACCCTTTTAATGCTTCCACATTGTAAAATTATCTCCCTTAAATTATTTTGGAAAGAGTTTCAAGGGTTTTAATTGAGGCGTGGTTGAAATATTCATGGAATAGCCCACATGTTAAAATCAGGTGTTTTACGGAGACATTGCTTGAGTTTTAGTTTTACCATTTTGTTCAGCAGGCACCACTCTGTATTAATTTTAAGTGTCTGTGTATCAAGGTATAAAAAATAAAGGTCATACGAGTAAAAATCACTACTCTATGGAAATACTCTTTAATTTAATTTATTTCATTTCTTTTATTTTTCGTTATTTAGGACATAGAGCCTAAGTCTGTCTAAATTTTTAAATGTTTATAAGTATGCAATTCTCGTTCCTGTAAAGACAATTTAAAATATTATGTTCGAACTTTTATGAAAATGTCTAGAATTTGGCTATTTTATTCTATCGATAGCGACCTTTGACGGACGATGGACAGACATTGCAGCAATAGGATTATATTTATACCCTTCGGGTACATAGAATATTCCTATTCTTTGAACTTACAGTTTAAATGAATATCGAAAATATGCATACACTTTGGCACACCCTTTACTAAGTAGTTTTCCCTTTTATAAAAACATACTACTATTTTATAAATTACTTCAAAATATTTTCAAAACTTTATTACATTTTGAAATTGTTAAATGGCCTTGTTTTACCACCAATTAATCAACCACACCATGTTCGTGCAACATATTGTTTTTATTTATTTATATTTTTTTCTTTTTATATACATTTTGCTGTTTAAAAGTTTAAACTTTACTGTCGTTACTGCAGAGCAGACATTTGTGTCCTTTTACCGTAAATAATCATAAAACCAGTTATTTTATTTAGCCTACATAACAAAAATAACAACAACATTAAGTTAAAATGTTACAATCTGTTTGGAATTAATTATTTGTCCCATGAATATGATAAATTACAATTTAATAAGCTTTTAATATTAAAATAAAAATATTAAATAGATTATTTTGTTTAAATATTGTAAATTTAAATAAATTTTTAAGAAAAGTTATTAAGCAATTTTATTTATTTATATAATTTGTTTGTGTATGAGGTTCTCTGTATAAGATTTACGGGTTCATACATGGCCGTAACTAAGTGCTGCTACCTACAAGGGGTTCAGATTTTTTTTTTAATAAAATTGGAATTATAAAAATACAATTAATAATTTGATATATTTTTTTAATTATTTTTTTAAGCGGAATTCCTTTAAGATCTTTTTAAAATCGTTCGATGATCATGGATTTTTAAAGCTGAAAAAATCTTTGCACTTTGATTTTATACACTTTACCACAAAAAGTGGAAAAAGGGTGTATCTAAATTTGTCAATCCATGTGTAATTCCTAGAATATCCATATCCGATCGCATAAAGTATATATATTCTGACTTCTTATACATAGCGAAGTCGATTGAGCGATGTCCGTCTGGCGCCCATGTTAGTATTTCACTAAAAAATAAATTCGTCACTCGATCAGATATAGTATCGAAAGAAGTGCTATTGGAAATCAGCATGATCGGTAAATGCCCTTAGAGGCAGCAGATAACACACCATGCCTACCTCTAATTTTTTTCACGTCATTTGAAAAAATGAAGTAACTCCAATCAAAAAAAGTAATATATGAAGCGATAGAGAATTAAAAAATAAGAAGAAAATATCTAGTGAAAAAATTGGCGCACGCCCATATTTTCCAAGTTACGAGGCACTGAAATTTTCAAATTTTTAAAAATATCGATATGGGTATCATTTTAAAGGTTTTGAAAAGATTTTTTAGGAAATACAAAAATTTTTCAAAAATGTTTAACCCATTAAGAGCCAATGTTATTTTTATGTAAAATAATGTATATGCAGTACCCATTTTTTTTTTTATTTTTTAAATCTCTGTCTCCCCAATATTTTCTTTTTTGATTGGAGTAACTTCACTAAACTAGATTTACGTATATGGTGAAGGGTATATAAGATTCGGCATAGCCGAATATAGAACTCTTACTTGTTTAATTGAAATTTGATTACATTTTTAATTCATTCATTGATTTATTTAATTAGAAATTTGTTCAATTTCTGTTTTTTAACAACATATTTAATTAATTCAATTAAATATTTAATTAAAGGTTTCTTTATTTATTTTTTAATTAAATATGCAATTGAGTTTATTTAAAAATTTCATTTAAAGCAAATTAAATTTGAATGAAAACAAATACGTTAAAAAACATCTTGGTAGAGACACCTTGTATCGTAATTGTACTTTTACTATTTACTGTCGTAGCGGTGTTAATGGAAAACGTCTGTAAAACTTTCAAATGCCTACAATTGCAAGGGGCAAATTACGGCATTCGATATCGAACGAAATTTACATTTAAATTCTATTGAAATTTCGATTGATATCGAATGCCGTAATTTGCTCCCAGACTTATAAATGAAGGACAGACAGGTCTTAAGCTGCGGAACCCTAAAAACCACTTGAGACCCCCAAATAATTCTTTCGACTATTTACTAACATTGGAAACTTATTATACGCCTGATTTTTAATTCTTCGAACTATTCAAGCTTTAAGTTTCCTTTCTTTTTGGTTAAAGTAAAAGTTTGTAATCCCATGCGTTTACAATTATTTTGCATAAATCTTTTTTGGCCTTTTCTTTTTGCATTCTTAGTTTTAAGACAACAAATGCTTCACTTAAGCTTTTATACATTTTTTATTTTTTAGTTTTAAGGACATTTAAGATTCTTAACTTGTCCTTGTACGACTAACACAACATTCAACAAACAACACAGACCACAAATATTATTTAAGCACTTGGATAAAGTTGTATAAAATTTTTGTATAGTTTTTGTGTGTGTGTGTGAATGTACTTTTTTTAAAGTGTCACCATTTTAGTTTGTTCGTAACTAAACTGAACTAAAACTAAAAGTAAAGTAGTGTAAAATGTTTGTGTTTCATAAAGTTTATTGAGGTCGAACTAATCGAGATGACTTCGATAAATACTTGGGCCACAAAATGTTTACAAAATTTGTTGTCTTACATCCACACAAACTGGCCAACAAATTGACAATAGATAATTTAGCGTTAAATAACCAAAAAGTCAATGTGGTTCACAATAGAAGAATGATGGTGGCTGAGAAGAGGACCAATAAAAAAAGGGCTCTTGTTGGCAACATAAAGGATTAACTGATAACACAAAATGTCAATTAGTAAGTCATTTAGTTAATTTGTTAGGATTTAAGTTATTTGATAAGCTTTTAACTTTAAGGACAGCAAACAGCAAACGTCTACTTCCCACATCTTATCTAAGAAAGAAAATTGACATATGTGTGTGTGGGTGCTTTTTTTGATAATATTTTATACATCAGTTGCATTAAGATTTAAAAACTGTGTTTAATAAACAAAGCATGTGTGCAAAAATATTGCAAAAACAACAAACTTTTATAATAAAGTCTAAATGAGTGAGTGATATGTTGTAAACTTTTGTTTTTTTTTTATAGTTTGTTTTACCAAACAAATACTGATTCTTGATGTTACTTGTGCTATTTACTACAACTTGAGCGTATGTGACGACGGTATTAAATAAAATTATGTTTTATGGTTTAATATTGTATAATATAGTAGATGCTGCATGTGTTTGCGAAAAGTAAAGTTTAAATTACATTGTTTGTGTCTGTTAGTCGTTTACAAACATTATTATACATGAAACGAAAATGGTACATAAATTTACAGACATATAAGTCGAATTTTTTGTAACCTACGCCAAAGTTGATAACACTTTACATCAGAAAGAAGTTTGCTAAGTCCCGATGTGCGACTAGAGGCGAAATGATGTTAATATATCTTAAAATCAAAATAAAATAAAAGCAGCAGCGGCAAAAATCGTCCAGATTTTTTTTTTAAATCGACATATTGCGAATCTATTCGAAACCGAACCAACAATCTACTGTTAAAAGAAAAGGGGTTGTAAAAAATTAGCTTATCTAATGCTAGAAAATTCAAATTAAAAAGAGGTATAACGACGGAACAGAGAGCACCGTATTAGTGTTGCCATGGAAAGACAGGAAAATGGTTTTTTTTCTGAAAAAAAAATTGTATTATTTTATTAAAAGTTACATTTAATTTTTTTTTTAATTGTAAAATTAATATATTTTTCAATAAATGTAGTAAAAATTTTTATTCCGTATTTCAGGGAAAATAAGGTAATAAAATGACAACTTTCTTCTAAATCGAGGTATTGGTACGGCACCACTAGCTAATTGTCAAATTTTTCAAGAGGAATAATTAAAGTTGCTAACAATGTTTAAGAAGAGTATTTAGTTTTCCGCACGAAATAAGTGCAGCTCATATTATTTTACAGTTAGGAAAAATTGTTATTTAATGTCCATACCAATAGTTACAAAAATTTTTCCAAATATAACCGCGTTACGTGGAGCCTTTAAAAGTACAAAATATGTAGAAAATGTAACCAAATGGCAACACTTATCGTGATATAACTAAACGTTTCGAAGTCAAGTCACTAAAACCTAGAAACGACTGTAACGAATAGTACAAAAAATTGCAAATGCAGAAATGATTGTTGCCTGTTGTTGTTGTCTCAATTCGTGAGTGATACCTATGTTTTGACTAAAATACATTTTATTTAATTTGGTAAAAGTAAAAGAAGAATGAAATTCGCTCCTTAATTAAGAAAAATGACAGTTAAAATCTGTGGCGATTTTTTTACTTCCAGACTATAAGTTTAAAATAGGATTGAAGTAGAAAGAAACCTAAAAACCTTTTTCAGTGTTGCCGAAAATAAAAATATTACATATTTTTTTATATGAAAAACTAAAAATGATTTTTCTGAAAAAATATCCTCTCAAATAAAGAAATTTTTTTAAATATTAACTTAAAAAAGGCTATTAATTTAACATTTCTTTTCTGACGTTTGCATTTTTTTGTCAACATCATCAGGGAAATTTTCAGAAATATAAATTCTATTTTTCGTCAGTTATTTTTCATTTTTATCATATCTTTCGAAAAATATTTAATACTTTTAATACGATGTTTTTTTTAAGGATATAAACTTTTTTCTGATGTTAGATGATAATGGCTCAAAAAGTGTTCCTCAGGGTGCGTTTAAGTAAAGGACGAAAAATTTCCTGGAACAGAGTTGTTCCATCAGTAAATTGCCATGAGACACCTATCTCCCAATAGCAACAATAAGGAAAATATAAAACAAATGAATTCTAATCGTGTAATTTAGAAAATTTAATCTAACAACAAAAACAACAATCTCTTTGCTTGCAAAAACTAATAGGGTGAAAATGTATAGGAATACACGGTAATAATTGAGTTTTAGTTAATTTTGAACACCCACTGGGACACATGTGACACGTAAGTGTTGCAAGGGTTAAATATAAACTTAAAAATAATATCTTATAGTAAAATAATTTTTTTATAAGATAACTGTTGTTTTTATAAAAAAATTTTAAAAGAAAATTCTTTTATTTTACAGTTCCGACTTATCTTGTTCTAATAAAATCTATTTTATTAATTTTAAATACAAATTAAAACTTTACACTTGGTAACACTATCTACATTAAAATGTATTTCTGATCTAGAAAATCACCAATTTATAAATGATTTAACAAGTAAATATTAAACTCTGTTAAGAATTCACTTCACTTCAAAAGTTATAATCTCCTTTGTTTTTGACAGCCAAAGACAATTTGTACAAAAACAAAATGCACATGTTTTTTTCGCAGTTTCGTAATTATTGTCGCCATCAACTACCAGGTGGCAGCGTAGGCGAATTCATTAATTTTCGCCGGGAACACTACTGTCAAACTCCATATATAAAAAAATCTGAGGCTTAAAATAAAAAAAAAATTTTTTTGAAGTTTTAAAATGCTCTTTGATCTATTGTCGTATAGTGCACAAAAATATATTTTTGGGGGATTCGAAATTATATTAAAAAAATATTTTGTCCTTCAATATCATCTTCAGTGTTGGTACTTTGAAAATTTCCTAATGTAGCAGTGATGCCAGATTTAAAAAAGCACTAATAGCAAAGCACTTTGAATACAAATTTTAACTCAGAAACTATACGAACAAACTATAGAACGAACAAAACATACTTCTTTTATTTTTACTTAATGTTCTTAATATAATTTTACAACTTTTGTGAAAAGAAAAAGTCACATGTGTTGACAATATTACTGACTGCTCTTTAACATGGTTTCATGTAAACTTTATTCATTAATATCTATTTAATAGGTCTCTTAGGCATGTTAAGCAATATTTCACTGTTCTTACCAAAAGGCTGCATAATTTCCTAAAGAAATTGACTGATGATTTCGTGCTGTTCATATGGTCCATCCTGGTCTGTATAATTTCTAATTATGTCACATATTACAACTAACTAAGTGACTGACCTTATGTCATTGTTGACAGATTATCATCACACGCATTATTGAGGAAAGACAATAGAGATGACGCATTATGATTTTATGCATGTTTTTGTTCAAACTAATTTATATGCAACATTGTTTTTGGATGACTCTTTATTAAAATTCTGCACGCTTTGTTAAAGTTTAGAGACTAAAGAAGACTACAACACTTCTTTTGTGTTATTGATGAAGCGTTAATCAAAAAGTTTTTGTTTTTGTTGCCGTTAACAAACTGACCACAAAGTTAAATATTTAGAAGTGTGAAAAAAGTAGCAAGTGTGCGAAAAAAAAATCTGAAAATTGTATGCATGATAACTTAAGCCAATTGAAGTCTGACAACAGTTTAACTGTATTTGTAGCAAGTTATTTTTACAGCATACTTTTAAGGGATGGTTTTTTAAACATTCTTTTCCTCTACCCCTCTTTTTTCAAGGAATTTACTCACATTTATTCATTTATTTTATTTATTTTTTATTTGTTTTTCTTTTTTTTTGCTAACCTCAAAAAAGTGTAAATCCCGTTAAAATTGCATTTTTGTTTAACTTGTCATATATTCTGTCATTTGTTTTTTAACTTCAAATATGTGTAAAAACAAAAAGTAATCATCAAACAAAATAGTCAAAAACCCAAAAATACCAATTTTAACTAGAAAAAAGGAAAAATATAGACAAAAACACAAATACGAAAAATCCTTTTCAATAGTTACCACAAAAAGGAAATTATCTTTGGTTATAATGCAGGGAATTAAAGGAATTAATTCATCAAAACAACAAAAAAAATTTTCTTTGGCTTTAAATGTGAAAGTTGAATACAAAATATATCTAAATTTGTTTTTAGCAATTTTCTTCTATACGAGGGATGGTTCATCAGTCATCAAATAAAACAGAAAATAAATTCTTTAAATCGATTCCTTCTCTTACATTTCAGCACTGTGTACGTCCTTTTAGCTCGAAACACTGCACAAATAACGAAATTTCTTAAAAATGAAATTTTTTTAAAAATTTTCTTCTTCTTGTTCGTCTCGAAATTATTACATTCCTTTAATTTTCTGTTAAAAAAATCTCTAGCTACTTTTCTATTATATTTCTATTTCACAAATTAAATCGTTTTTATTATAAATCATATCATGTTTGGGTTGTTATTTTATGGTCGTTTTTTTGTGTGTGTTTTTGCTTTTCCTACACTTGTTCGAATTGTTATCCATTTGTTGTGGATTATGCGGGTCTTGTTTTTTTGTATTTTTTATTTCCTTTCTTTTGGCAAATTGTTGCCAGTGCATAGCAATTACTCATGTATTGGAATAAAAAAAGAACACTTAACGGTTTTAGTTGACAGAGGGTGTGAGTTGCAGGAAATAAACACATGATGCTGCTACTTGTTTTACAATGGTATATTACAAGTGTATTATTTGATGGTGCATATAATAATTTGCAAGAACAAAAAATTTTACTTACACTCACTTGCTTAGAAATTTTTTAAATTTTTTTTCTTCAAATTGCTGTTAGATTTATTACAGTTAAGTGTAATCTAAGTGTACTTTATAAGGGTAAGGCGAAGGGAGAGTTAAATAATTAATTACTTTTAATTTTTTATTTAATTAAATGTGTGAAAATTTGTTTTTAAATAAAAAAAAAAAATTAATATATTAAAATTAAACGATAAAAATTTTTTTAAAAAGAAACTTTTTTTGAATAAATTATTATTAAAAAAAAGTTTTTTTTTTAATAAAAATATTTTATGTTTTGAAGTTTATTTTTTATAACAAATTATAAAAAATATAATCGCTTGAGATGTTAATTTCGATATTGATATAAAAATGCTTTGAGTACTTTTTTAAGCATAAAGTTTTAGCAAAACTTGAGAATTTACTTGCAATCCACTGTTTTTTAAATGGCGCTTCTTTTCTTATACAAAACATCTCATATCTTTTTCTGATTTTAATCAAATCAATTTTGAATTTCTTTTCCTTTAAAAAAAAATCACACCTTAACTTGTTGCTAGTTAAATTCCTTTGAAAGTCCTGATTTAAAATTAAAGTAATTAATTCCCCATGGCCAACACTTTTTATAAAACTATACCTTTTCCCTCGGCCTTTGGGATACAAAAATTTGTAGTTTTTGTATAAGAAATCCAAGAGAAATTTTAATAATTTTGCATTTTACAGCAACTGATAAAGTAAAAATATACAATACAAAATAAAAAAATCTAGTGTGTTTAGACATGTTACCACTGTCACTTTGCAAGTACATTGTATGTAAAATTTTATGTTTGTTGTTCGTTTTAGTTTATTTTTTTCCGTTTGTTTGTTTGTTGCATGTTAAATGTTGTTATCTATGGTCAGTTTGTTTTACTAAGAAGACTTCTCTACTAGAAGTTGTTTTTGGTTCGGACCATCTTACAGAACAAGAAAAAAGTGACAACTTGTGCAAAAAATTGGAATATAAAAAGAAAGAAAATTCCTTAACAGTAAAAATACAATATTTATATCGTAGTCACATTGGAAAAATTTCATGTCAAATAGACAGAGGTTCTCAGACTGTGAGTTGAAAAATTGACTTTAATTTTGTTTTTAATTTTTTTATACACTTTTTCAAATTTTGAAAATATCTGAAAACAATAATATTTATAAGAAAAATCAAATTAGAAAAAAAACATTAAAAACCAAAAATTTCATATTTCGTTTTTAATAAATTAAATTAAATAAAAAAGCAAATTTGGAAATGTCTAAGACATAAGATATCCATAAAGTCGAACAACTATTTGCTTTGAACGACTGATAAAATTGTATTTAACCAATTATTCATCACAAAAATTTTAAGAAAAAAATCTTCACATATGAGTAATATTTCAAAAAATATATTTTGAAAAAAAAATCCTAAAATCATCGCCTGTTTAAAATTTGTAAATCGCTAAAACTATAAAAATCTCCATAAATCTCTTAATCGCCTTTCATGAAAAAAGATTTGTAAAAGAAACAAAAAGACCTTTCTTAAAAAAATATATACAAATATAAAAAGAAAAAAAAAATTCCGATGGATTTTTGTTTACCCGTTTTGGGAATAAAATAATTTACCTCTTCGTCAAAGGGATACACCCCATCCAAAAAAATTCTTTGTCACGCTTATGGCAGTCAATATAACAATGAAAAAACTTGAAATCCGGTAAATTGCTTCCTTAACAAGAAAAACAAACAAAATTCTTGATATTTAAAGCATGTAAAATATTATAAAAAAGCTAGAAAAATTGTACACAAGTAATTCAGAAAGTTACATTTTATTGCAACAAAGTGCAATCACTAACTTTAAACTTAAAAAGATTTTCCAAATATTTGCAAAATGAGAATAAAATTTTTCATATAGAAACGTCAATTATTTACTAATATTTTTAAAAAACAAGTAAGAGTGCGAATCTTATATAACCTTCACCATCTATGTAAATCTTGTTTAGTGAAGTAACTCCAAGCAAATATTGGGGTGACAGAGAATTAAAAAATAAAAAAAATTTACCGTATACATAGAATTTTACATAAAAATGACATCGGCTCTTAATGGGTTAAGCATTTTTTTTTTTAATTTTAGTATTTCCTTAAAGATCTCTTCAAAAGCTTTAAAATTATACCCATAGTGATATTTTAAAAAATTTAAAAATTTCAAAGCCCCGTAACTCGGAAATTATGGGCGAGCGCCAATTGTTTCACTTGATATATTTGTTTCTTATTTTTTAATTCTCTATCGCTCCATATATTTATTTTTTTGATTTGAGTTACTTTATTGTTCGAAATGACATGAAAAAATTACAGGTAGGCGTGGTGTCTTGCCTGCTGCCTCAAAGGACATGGACCGATCATGCTGATTTCCAATAGCACCTCTTTCCACACTATATCTGATCGATTGACAAATTTTTTTTTTGGGAAATCAAGTTTTTCGAGGCACTAACACAGACGGGCGGATGGACATAACTTAATCGACTTCGATATGCATAAGAAGTCAGAATATATATTCTTATGGGGTCGGAGTGGATACTGTAGAAATTACACACGGAATGACAAACTTAGTTATACACTTTTTCCACTTTTTGTGGTGAAGGGTATAAAAAAAGGAAAATTCAGAAATTTATTTTTCATTAAGTCGCAAAGATAAACGTATATTTTTTAAAACAGAAAAATTCTGCATAAAATAATAATAAAATTAACAAAAATAATAAAATGAATAATTTCCTGTCTTACAGTAAATAAATAACAACAAACGTTGCAACAAAAATTTTGCTGATTTTAAAAATTCGTTGAATTACGAAAAGGTAAAAATCGCTTTTAAACATCACATCGAAATGTAATAAAATATTAAAAAATCATCTAAAATAAAAACACGAAATATACTTTAAATAAAAAAAAATAATGGCTAAAAGAGAACATTTTGGAACCTCTGATTTATATTGCTTTAAATTTTTTATCATATATCTTAAGAATCAAAAGCTATTTATATGCAAATCCATTTGAATTATTCTCGGAAATGCTGTTTTCTTGAGATTGTAACCGAGAAAAGACGATGACGACGACAGACATTGCGCTTTTATGTTTCATATTTTTTCCCCCTTCTACTTCCAAAAGCAACAAATAATGGAAGAGTGTGTGTGTGCTTGTGTGTCGTATGTGTTTGAGTTGGTTGGTTGGTTGGGCCATGATCAATATTATACAGGTGTTCGATAATAATTTTTCAAAAACTTTGTTTAAGACTGTGTGTAGCTGCCACTGTTCACTGTTGGATATTAAGTGCAGTTTGTTGTTTGTTCAATTGTAATACAGTAGCCAATGCCGCCTAAGAAGGAGTTGTTTTACTTGGGTTGGATGTTTTTTTATTTTATATTCCTTTTTTTTCTTTAAAAGAAAGATAATATTGCATATTGTTTTTAAGATTGTGCTCCAGTTTGTCTGTAGTTTCGTGTAGTATGTTATTTATGCAAACAATTCTTTTATTCCTGCTTCGGCTGATGTTATTGCTGTTGGGCTTCTTCTTGGCTTCATTGAGTAAATAAGCTTTATTTTCTTCGGTTCTTATATATTTTTTTATGATGTTATAAGTTTGGCCAAATTTCTACAACAATGACAATAAAAATATTTGCATTTTAAAAATTTTTTTTATTCACATGTAAATTTTGAAATAAAAAGAGTAAAGGAAAAAGAATTTCTTTTGAAGGCACCTAAGTCGATTTTTTGTACTCTACTTTTTGTCAATACGGTTTCTTTAAGGTTAATTTTGCATTTTTTAAGTGGTTGATTGAGCAATTTTGTATTCTCTATTTATATTCTTATTAACTTTATGAACTTCTGATTATGTGTTCGTTTTAATAAAAATCATGTTTATTTTCCTCCCTTATAAAAGTCCTGTTTAAAGATTTGATAATAAATTTTTATATTTAAGGTTGTGTGCAGGGGCTCATAAGCACCCTTTCCTTTACTTTAAGCTCTAAAACACATTTATCCTTCTTATCTGTGTTTTTCCTTTTTTTTTGAAGATTTTTTTTGCGTTTTTTCATGCGTAAATTGTTTTAATTTTTTCTCTTTATTTCAATTACTGATTTTTCTCAACTTTTTGTTGCTTTTTTTTAATAGATTAACAAGTTTTGCTGTGTTTTTTGTTTGTTTTGTTGTATTTATTTCACACTTTGAAGTTTGATCTGTGAAAATAATTTTTATATCCGTCTTTTGCCGTTGCATTTTTTTTTCTTTTGATCTTATTTATCAAGCGTCACAGGTGTTGCCAACTTAACAGAACTTCTGTAACTGTAAACCTAATAATTGGTACAAAATAAGGGGAAGAGAAAAATTAACAATAAATTGAGTTTCAATCTTACAAAATTTTCAAATAATTAAAATTTAAGATTTTTACTCATAAAATAAAAATTACTATTGTGTTCAACTGAACAAATCAAGTGGCTTATCATTTTTTGAAGATTTGCCTTCTTAAGAATACAATATTTCACAATTTAATAAAATCAGGGAAAAGTTCAAAAGTGTTTTTTTTCCTTTTGGCAATTAGCTCACTTTACGCTTACTTAATTAGTAATACCAACTGTAATTCTTTTATATTTTTTTATCTTTCTACAAGAATTTATTAAGAAAAAATATTTTTAATTTAAATTTTCCTTTGTAAGTGTTACTGTTGGTGATGTTGTTGCTATAAAAATAGCGTCAAAAAAAAATTCATTTAAAATTCTTTGGTCAAATTAGTAAAGCTAACAAGTTGAAATTTTATTCATTCATCATCATCATCACCGTCAGTGAACAGTGTGTATTGCTATTCCTGTCTTTATGGTCATTTGTATGTTAAAAATATACAGGGGAGAAAAATCCCCTACTAGAGAATGACTACTTCAATTGCTATACAGTTTTGTAACAAATATGTATGATAATAGATAAATATAAGTAAACGTTTACACTGGCATTGAAATTCAATAAACGTGGACGTATATTTTTCTTAATAAAAAGAATATGTATAAATATAAAACGCGTGGAAAGCGTTTATTTCTTTTTTTTGTTGAAAAACTGTTTAAAAACGCCTACTCAAGAAATTAAAATTTACTAAAGGGTAATTTTAAAAACGTATCTTCTCAATGTATTTTATATGTATATTTCGTCCTATAAAAACAACTTTTCTGTAAAAAGTAACTTACAAAGCGTCTTATGTTTTGAGAAAGTAACATTTATAAAAGGATTTAAAAAAATATAATGCCTCTTATAGGCACTTTTAAAAAGGGTCTAATTAATAAACAACATCACTTCTTGAACACAAGTCCTTTTTAACATAAAGCACTTTGAAATAAGAAATCATTTTTAAGCAAAAGTACTTTTTGAACAAGTGCGACTTTAAACGCTTATTCCCTTTTAAACAAAGTTTATACTTAAACAAATTTAAACTTTAAAAAATATCACCTTTTATATTACAGTACTTTTTATAAAAGTACCTTTTTATCAAAGGTACATTTTGATATCTCCTTCAATAAATTTATTTTCTTATAGAAATAATTTATAAATTATCTTTCTTTAAGAAAGAATTTATATAAAAACATATTTTCTTCTGATAGAGATACTTTCCAAAAAAGGAAAGTACCTCTATCAAAATTAACAAAATTAACATTTTAATAAATATAAACTTTAAGAAATATAACCTTTTATACAAAAGTACTTTTTGTATCTTTGAGTTAAAACTTTTAAAAATGCCACCTTATACGCTAAAGTACTTTTTATAATAGTACCTTTTAATCAAAGAAGCATTTTTAAATCCCTATTATTTTTTAATGAATCTTACAAAGTATCTTTCTTTATGCAAAAAAATCCTTTAAAAGTACCATTTATAAAGGATTCATAAAAACATACTGCGTTCGGATAGAGGAACGTTCCAAAAAAGGATCTTCAAAAAAGCACTTTTAAAAATGGTTTTTATTGGTAAACGACGTCATCTTTTGAACATAAGTACTTTTTAAATTAAAGCACTTTTTAATTTAAAGTACTTTTTGCTTTTAAGCAAGAGCACTTTGAGACGAATAATGCCTTTTATACAAAATTAACATTGAAATAAATTTAAACTTTAAAAAGAAGAACCTTAGTACTTTTTGTGTCTTTTAGTCAAAGATACTTTTTTATAGAATAGTACAGAACTGGTACAGTTTAACCAAAACAGTTTTTTAGAAAAATATTTTTAAACTGTATTTTTAAGAAAATACCTCTTGTGTAAAGTACTTTTATACTTATTTAAAATAAATTTTTAATTTTCTTAAAAAGTACTTTCTAAACAGCATTTTTTAAAAATCTTACAATGATATTGAAATAACCTTTCAAGATTTGGTTTAAAAAAAGAGCATTAATTGCGCAGCAACCTTTCCAAAAAGCACATGTTAATACAATTGTCTTACAAATTTAGCTTCTCACAAAAAAAAAAGGAAATATCTTTAAAATATTTTTTTAAGTATTCTGATTTAAGAGTCAGTGTGAACGCTGTCTTCACTGTTAAAGATTTTTTTTTAGTTTCGCTTTTTGTTCTCGCACTTAAATTGTGAGCAAAAGTGTTAGTATGAGTGGCAAGTATTATGTATTCTGAAAGTTAACGAACTAAAAATAATACGTTTGATATCATTTTGCATAATCCCAATGAAAACATTCATTGAAAAACCAAATATTCCACACTAACCAACCAAAGAACCAATATTAACGTCATCACCTTCATCTCTTTGTCAGCCTCCTTAACCACCACCAGCCAACAGTTTGTTTGTCGCTTAACTTTTATACTTCAGCGGCAGGAATCAAGAGGATGTCGAAAAAAAAAGAAATAGGAAAACAATATTCTTGTTGCAATTTCATAATAAATACACGATGTTAATGAAAAATTCATTAAGTTTTTTTTTTTTTTTTAATAAATGTATTTGAGTTGTAAGTGGGAGTGTTTGCACAACAATTCTTTAGTTTATAAAAATTAATCAACAAAAAATGTTCAGGCTTTTTAAAGTGCAAAAAACAGCAACCAATCAAACTATAAAATATGATTTTTGGTATATTAACGACCATTAAGTTGCTTCTAGCTGTCCACAGAATCCAGTTCCAAAAAAAGCAAAAAAGGAAAAAATAACAAAATTTCTGTTTGCAATACTCTTTCGCTCAAGTTGCTTGTGTCGTCTTAATTGTTCACATTGTATTAAGACCAGAAGAGCAGAAAAAAAATTAAACTCGCGATATTTGTATTGAAATGCATGTTTGTTGGTTGGTAAGTGTAAGTGATTGTATATTAAATCATGTTCATATATTGACATAAATTAAAAATGGCTTAAAAAACATGATGGCTAACCAAATATGGTGTTTATTAAACGTCAACAAACGACAACTGTTGGCCACTGATTTATGATGTTTGCAATTTACTTTTATTTGCTTTTTTTGTCCTTCTTTTTCCCCATTTAAAAACATGGCAAAAATAAATAAATAAAAAATAAAAGAAACTGAACAAACAATTTTTTTCTTTCATTAAACAAAAAAGTTATAAATGACAAACAAAAGTTCCACTGTTATTGATACCAATTATGACTGCAATACTTTATTTGGTTGAAAGTAAGAGAAATAAATAAATTTAATTTAATCTTTACTATTTTTCGTTTTTTTTTTAATTTTAAATATTTTTTATTATTCACTTCTATTACTACACTACACTCGACGCGTTCAAGAATGTATTGTTTATATTAAAAAAGTTAAACGAAATGTTAAAATATTGAGCAGCAACAGTCAGTGTGATACTGCAACAGCATGTACTGTGATAAAAAAATGTTAGGAAATAATAAACATTTCATTCGTTGCTAATCCGACGGTTAGCACAAAGCAATAACAAATATATGTATCGATTAGTAAATTTAACAACGAAAAATGCTCTCGGTTGCTTGTATACTTCTTCCTACCAAATTAAGATTGATTAATTATAAATATTCCTCGTATTTTTATTTATCAAATTACTTACTTAAATACATGTTGTTTACCAGGTACGCAGCCTTAGATAGATAAATGCGAAGAATGCTGAAGAAAGACGTACCGATGCAGAAAATGTTGCAGTACATTCTGATAGTGTCTAATTTTTTTCTCAAAAATAATAAAATAAATAAATTAAAATCTTAATCATTTGTTTAAAACTACAAAAATTAAAATATTTATGTTTACTCAAAATAAATAAAAAAAAGTCATTCGAGAATTATTAATACGAAAACAAAAATTTCATTCGTTATAGAATACTGTAGATAATCTTAAAGTAACTATAACTTGAGGTAAGCATACGTTTAATTTATATACGAAATAATAATAATATTAATAATAATAATAATAAAAATACATGTCAAATTAATAAAATCACACATCGGTGTTTTTACTTTTTATACAAAATTTCATAAACAAACCTTTTGTAAATCCAAAATATTATTGAAATAAGAACTATTATAGAGTTAGTAAAATTTAAAAACAAAATTTTAAATATTTTAGTTGAAAAACAAAATAAATATTAAATATTTTAGAAAATAAAAAGAAATATACACATACATATATATGAAATAAATTAAAACAACAATAATAAAACTTAAAGTCAACACAAGCAAATGTCGGCAAAATATAAATTTCTAATAACGTATACTGTTAAATTTTTTACTAACTATAAAAACCTACAATATTTTGTTCTAGTCATAATTTCACAAAAAAAAATTTTTTTCTAAGTAAGCCGCAAATATTACCTTTTTGCATTTACTTTCACTGTGATTATGTGAAATGTCACATTAATAACCGCAAGTACAAGTTATAACAGTAAAATTAAAATAATAATTCATTGTAATAATTTAGCATTTTAGGCATGGTACGCATGCCGCGCATACATCTTGCCTAATAATAATTGTTATAACAAAACAGTATAAAAAGACTAAACACACATGCATTCAAAAGAAGGTAACCCATATAAGTATGCTGTATAAAAGAAGCAAAAAAATACTCATATATGAATACACTCACACATGGTTAAATATGGTTACAAAAAGTAAACATTGCTTTTACAAATAATAATGATGTTGGTATTGTAAAAAGAAGAAAAAGCTAGAGCATTTAAACGGGAACTCAGTTTGTTTATGAGCATAACGGTAAAATAAAAATATATGAAACAAAAAGAATTCAGATTTATTAATAAAAGCACAAGTATGCAATGATTTTATTAATTTCTCCTTTTAAACACACGCAAGCATTGAACGTATGTATGCACATGTGTTTATTGCTGTGTGTGTTTAACTGAGAGAGTGCCGTTTATTTTTGCAACCAAAGTAAAAGCTGTAAGTTAAAGTAAAATGAGTCTGGGTAAGCGAGCGTGAAGTAAAAGAAATTGCAATAAAATTAAGATGAAGTATTTTTGTTGAAAATTTATATTCTGATTAGTGGGTGGTAATTTTATTATTAGTTTTTTCTTTTTATATTTTTGCAAGTTAATTTTTCACATATTTCTTTTTGTAAGTTGTCTTAAGCTTGATAAATGTTTCAAAGTTTAACAAAAGAACCAAAGAAAAAATTAAAAAAAGAAATTAATAAAAGCAAAGTGATTAGTGTACTGGTAACTTGAAGTGTGGCTCATTTTTGTTCTTGAAAATCACTGAAAATTAATACAAAAAAAGAAAATTACAATTTGGAATATGAATCAGAAAAAAATCTGATAATTTAAATTATAAAAATAAAGCTCTTAATTTCATTTAAAAAATTTTTAAATTTAAATTTTTAAAAGAATCTCGCCAAGTTGTTATCACTTAATATTTAGTATAAAGTCAAATGTCGCAAGCAATTTAAAAAGTAATCATTTTTATATGGATTTATGTATGTGTTTGTGTGTAAAAATTTACATTGTTGTCGCCATAAAACAAGTAACGACAAGAACATTGACGATTTATATTTATGCTGACAATCAATGTTTTAACATACAACTGACTACAAACAAGCATGTTTTTGCATGTCGTCTATAGTGAATTATTTCATTTTATTTTTAGTGACTTATTTCATTTTATTTTATTTTGCTTTTCCTCGTTCCAAGATGTGAGTGACCATCAAAGACAGGCCTGTGTATTTGATATAGAGAGAGCTTCTTTGGCTGTTATTGTCCAATAACAATTTTGCTTGGTGACACAAAATTGACAGACAGTTTAAAAGTATCAACACAAATAGAAAAGAAACAGATTCCTATTTAACTTTTATAGTCCCAAACAGCTACCAACTTAACCGTATAAATAAAGTTGATTTTTCGTTTTTGTTTTGGTTCAACGAAAACATGTCCCTAGAAAAAAATCGAAACACTTGATAGATGACGCGAACAGATTTTTTTTCTAATGCCGCCAAATACAAAAACCAACTTCCAACTATCCTCCAATATGATGAAAATAAAAAAATGAGAAACCCCAAAAAGTAAAAGGTCGATAGTTTATTGCTTGGCTCAAGCATAATTTTTATGTTTTTCTTTATATAAATTGTTTTTTTGTTGCTATTTAAAGTGTATGATGTCTGTCTACCTTGATGATATTTTTCTTTGGAAGTCATCATTCTCATATAATAACTCGTCGCGTTCAAAACATGAGAATGTTATAAATTTTGTGTGTTGATTTCCCTGAAAAAAAAAATCATATTTGGTATTTATGATTTTTTATTGAAAATCTTTTAAAGTTTATTGATGCCCTACAGGAGGTATTTAAAAATAGAAGGCTTAAATATTTTATGTTACTTAATAAGTAAATATCTTTTTGTTTAATTATGCTTCGCCTTTCTTTATGACTTGAAAATGTATACAAAATTGGGTATAAAAACTCTATCAAAAAGTCTGTGTAATATTTGCAGGCAATCGTTAACTAGTTCAGTAGTCACTTTATACAATCGCTGTGGCGTGGATGATGGCAAGCATTTCTGAAAATAAATAATTGTTGATGAAACATGACTTTGCCACCTCACAGAGTAGCAACAACAGGCAATTTAAGCAATGGAATTTACAAGGTAAATCTTCCGGATACTCCAAATGAAAGTACATTTTCAAATTACATTTTGTTGCTGAAGCCGAAAGTATGCAACTTAATTTAAGAAGGTCGTCTCGCCATCGATCGCAACGACTCAGTATTTTAAGCGCCACATAATGAGAGTTTTGTTGAAGCTTTCGAATTACTTGCAAATAACTTTTAATTATCTCAGCCATTGAGAGCTAACAAACATTTAATATTTAAAAATGATTTCGGGCATATGGCCACAGCGGCTGCCCATGACGAAGCGCATTCTGGACGTCTAATTTTGGGTCACTTTTTCAAGTACTGCTAGCCGTATTTCACGAATAACACGAACAATGTTCGCCTCCAAAGCGTCAATTGTTGCTGGTTTATAAGCATTAACTAGGGACTTCACGTGGCCCCACAGGAAATAATCGAGAGGTGTGAAATTGCACGACCTTGGTGGCCAACTGACAGGTCCATTTCTTGAAATCAACTTGTCGCCAAATTTTGATTTCTAAAACTCGCCGTATGGTAAGTAGCGTCATCTTGTTGAAACCACATTTCGTCCGGATCAATGTCATTAATATTTTTAAACAAAAAATCATTAATCATGGTGCGGTAACGATCTTCTTTGACCGTAACGTGAGATCCGACCTCATTTTAGATGATCCAAAGATGCAACAAGCGTGTAAACCACTCCAAACGGTGCATTTTTCTGAATGCAATGGAGTCTGTAGGGTATGTTGTGGATGGGTCACAAACAACAGGTCATTTGCTAACTGCTCTAGAGATCAATCGGCGAGAGAAAGACCCATATAATGGTCTCGTGGCTTTAATTCCTGCACTAGCTGGATCTTATACGACTGTAGGCTAAAATCTTTGCGCAAAATTTTCCATGTAGTGGAGAGATAATTCCTGCGACCGGCGACGAGTCGATAAATTTGGATCTTCTTCCACACTATCGTTTGAAGCAGCGGTATTCTCTTCAGTACGCACATACCATCGACGTGTTGGTGTATTGCATTTCTTAGAGAGTTAATGGTACGAATTCTATCCACAGTTTAACGGATGACTTGCGTTATAAAAATCACGAAGTCATTTATAAGTTGCTCGAATTGATGACTGATTTTCTAAGTAAACTTGAATGAGCGTTGTTCAAGCGTAAATCTATTCATAATGATTTGCCGGAGTTTACTGAAAATAATAAAAAAAAAATTTTGCATCATTTAATTTTAAATTTTAGTGTTATTTTTTATAATTTAAAGTTCTATCGGGCTTAGAAAAACACCCGATATTAGACGATGGCCCTTGGATAAATTTTCTTTAGCAAGAAGCCAGTTCATATGTCGCAATTTTTCTTTCTCTTCTATAAATTGCATCAAAACTGCTGGGAGAATAACTGTAAACAGTGATTTATGCTCCACATGTCCATACAAAACCGTGTTTCTAAATTTTTGTTAATATAAATAAGTAAATATTACTTAAAAATTGAAAGGTTGAAAGCTTTAAAAAAGCGTACTGTATTTTCCTGTCGTATTCATCCTTTTACATTTTTCCGAGCTTTTTTTTCCCCATTTTTTGTGTAGTTTAAACTACAACATCAGAATCTTTTTAAGCTCAATTTGCGCTAATAAATCGCCTAAAATTTTGACAGTTTCATGTGTTTCTGCTCGTACATAAAAAAATATGTGTAATCGCTAATATTTTCTTTTGTCCAGTTTTTTTTATGGTATCAGCATCATCGTCATCGTCAGCATCATCATCATTATCATCCTCAAACACGTTGCCATCGTTCATCGTCATCATGAATCTTAAACTAAAATTTTGCAAGTTAAACTTTTGGAGTGTTTGTCTTTGTGTTTCTGTGTATTGATTTTGGAGTTTAAGCATTTATCATTATTTGTTTATATACGAGTGTTTAACATTCCAATAAAACATTGAATGCCGCGATATTGTTTGTTTGTTTGTATGTAAGACTATTGTGTTTTTATTTTTTTTAAATAGTAAGATGAGAAAAAGGATGGCAAAAGGGGATGGGGATGGTGAACAGTACAACATTATATCTAGAAGATTACATTCTCTGGTACATTATTGTTGAAACTTTGTTTTATTTTTGAGGGACCAACTGCACATACAAAAAAAGAACATTTATATTTTTGTATTGTATTTAGATTTTTATTTTGTCGTCGGTTTGTCTGTTATTGTTTGTTTGTTTTCGGTTCAAAAGAAATGGTAGTTGTTTTTTTTTTTGTGGACTTAAAAACGGTAGCAAGTAGCAAATAAGAGTTGTTGCCCATGATGCAGCTACTAAAACTACTTGCAGTCGTAGTCGCATTTGTATTTGATATTGTAATTGTTTTTGGCTTTTGAATGGTTTTGAATGATGTCAACATGTTTGGACTTTACAAAATAAAATACGTTCAATGTAAATTTATGTTGTTGGTGGTTTGTTGTACATTTTCATTTTTTCATTGTACTCATCTTTGTAGTTATTGTTATTGTGGCTGTCGCTGCTGCTGCTACTGCAGTTGTTGGTTTATCATAGTTAAGAATCATGTTCAACAATAAAAAGATTGATTTTTTTTTTATTCACAGAATCGATTTATTGGGAATAAATATTTGTGTTTTTTTTCCTTTGTATATTTTTTTTATTTCTCGTAAAAGTGCTACAGTTTGGAAATAAATATATTATTACTTTATACCTATTATTGTGGAGGTTCAGTTTATATAGGTTTTTATTTCTATTAAAATTTTCAAAACAAATCGATTAAACTACAACTACTTTTTTTGGGACGGGCTAGGACCCAGAATAATTCTATCTGCTTTCACAATTTTTTTTTTCTTATCGAATTTTTAATATGACGTAATTTAACTATTGGTTAGAAAGCTTAGTCCCTACAACAGAAAAGTCTCTTGTTACGCTAATGATGCCAATGTATGTTGGAACTAAAAAAGATAGGTTTTAAATCTTCCTTCTGTTTGACGTTTGTTATTTGTCAGTATACGGTCACATAAAAATTTGTTTTATTACTTGGACAATGCTAGGATTATTGTGTCATTAACTTCGTCTTAGAGTATATTGTCTCTGGTATCAATAGGCGTATATTGTCTTTTAAAGCTGGTGCACCCATTTATTTATTTTTACTTCGCCGACGGTTTGAAGCTGTAGGAAAGTACTTACAAAGGAGTTTTGAAATGTTTGATAGTAACAAAAAACTGTACCGCACATTTTAATAAAACTTCCGAAAAGCCGTTTTTATTTTCATTTTTACAGGTCCTTATATGATTGTAAAAGACAGAAAAAATAAATATTAAAAGTAATTTAATTTAGTAATAATTATTTCAATAATTCTTAAGTTTTTTTCTTCCAAATATTATTTAACAGATTCTTAAAATTCATTGTTAAATTTAAATTCTTCTCCAATTCAATTTTGTGTTCTTCTTTTTGTTAGTCTGTCAGGCCGCTTACTATTGTTTAAAACAAACGAAAGTCTGCGTTTTATCTAGAAAAGAATGGCGGACTGAGAAAGGCTTTTGTATGCTTAGGCTAGGTTTCTGGATTATTTTTAAGCCGAATTCCTAAATTAAAATTTTTTATCCCCAAAATCTCCACAAAGATAATATTATTTTAAATTTTTAAGAATTTATTCGCAGATTGAATAATTGATTGGATCAATTAAAAAAGAACGAAATAATTGATAATAAATAATAATTTATTTAAATTGCTATACGTAAACAAATAAAACTATAATAGGTGCTAGGTGTGGTCCTAGTAATTCTAATTTTGTTCCTTATTTAAGTCGTAATTACGTTTTAGTTTCTATTGAATCTAAAGGGAAGTACGATGAATCAAATTCTATGGAAAAACTCATCATTTCTACATGTTTATCTCAAGCAATGATTTTTTTCATTATTAAAGGCTTCTAAGATCAAAGAATTAAATAGTTGGGATTATAATTAAGTTACAAAAATATTAAAAGTAATGCAAAATACAAATCCCCGAAAATCCCCTAATTTTCCAAAAAAAAAAACCTTAGAAACAAAAAAAGTCCTAAGAAACTTTTTTTGTGGGTTCTCTCTATCTTTTACTTCCATTTGTATTTGTTCTTTCGAACTTTTTTCTTTCGATTACCACTTGCTGTATTTTAATTGATTTCAGCTGAGTTGTTCTCCAACTAAGAAAATTAATCTTGATACCGTAAAGATTAAACTTAGGACAAGTCGTGAAACCCTTCTATTTGATTTCTACAGTTGAAATTTTAAATATAAACTTTTTTTTGCTTTTTAAGCAATAAATCATAATCGAATAAATTTCATTACATCTATTCTAATGAATTTAAATAATCCATCATGCGTTATACTTTAACGTATTCAACCAAAAACAAAGTAACGACGAATGAGGTTGACACAATAAGTACTTCGTTGACGGACAAAAAATTATTAAAATACAGCAAGAGCGAAAACAAAATAAGAAGAAGCACCAAATGATACTTGTCAAAGTAATCAACGTACGTCAACAGTTAAAAGTTGCCCGACTTTCGTACTTTACGTTGGCAAAGACGCATTGATTGCGACAACACTCATAAGAAGACATGTATTTTAACTTACTTGTCAGTTGAAAAAGACAAAATATAACATATGACGGATTAACTCATTGTACCTAGTTCAACTCTCATTCACTTACATTACTTTCAGCCCTTTCATGCCCTTTCCTTTCGACTTTAATAGGATTCTAATTCTTTATCTATTCGCGTTCGTGCTGTGTTGCTTATAGCCATTTTTCCATGAGAATTAAAAGAGCCGAAGCGGTAGGTCTTGTCATGTCTATGGAATTTGATAAGCAAACGGGTACTGAATATAGAAAATTACAGTTTTTTGCTCATTAAAGAAGAGGAAAATGAAGCAACCTATTAAAAGATCCATACGAGGAAACAAATTCTGAATGAGCTAAATTTGTTCTGGGGGTGGATTATCCCTCCGCAAACAGGCCTATCCATAACAATGATGGAAGTGACAGTTCTCATATATATTTATTTGAATAACAAAATTATTTCTATTTGCTCCTTTTAATCAATTAGAAATTTAATATAAAAAATAATTTAAAACACAATTTTTCTTTTGTCTACTACTTGTATGAAATAATAAAAGAAAAATTATTAAAAATTTTGTGTTTGTTGTTGTTTTGCCAGATTTGTTTTAACTTTGTTTTTGTAGTTGTTTTGCCAGTGTTCCTTTGTGAGGCAATAAATTTTAAAATTCCAAAAATCCTTAAATCAAACTTATTGCTGCACTTTTGACAAGATTTTGATTTCTTTTTTTTTTTTTATTAATTCATTTAGTTTTGATCAATTTAATAACATGCATTCCCTTAAATGATCTACTTAAAAATATCACACTGCTACGAATTTTACCTGATCATTTCAAGAGTAAATCGGTCACACTAAAAATGAAATGGTGAGTGAAGTTATAAAAATGAAATGAAAATAATGACTGAATTCAGATCAACAGAGTCAAGATTTAAGTATCTAGTGTGAACCTTCTATTCCAACGAAATCATTTAGCCCCAACTTTATCTGACGTTTTGTTTTATTTGTCGTTTTTTTTTCAATTTTTTATATATTATCTTTGTGATACATGAGCAAACTGACAACTTTATTAAATTAAATTAAATATTGGAATTCAGTGGCATATAAACACACACATATACAAAATATTATAAAAAAAAGTGCTTTAATAAAATTCCATGATCACACATCATTAACAGAGCAAAAAAATGATGTTCTAAACAAAAGCCAGTAAAAGATCTGGCAGATCCAAGAAAAAGTTGTCTGCTTCAATATGTACATCTAACACACACATACAATACAATTGATTTAACTCATTACAATTATCTTTAGCGGTACAAATGGAAAACAAGGACCTTGTTACCAAAACACAAAAACCAAAAAAAAAAAAAAAAAAAAACAACAACAAAAAAGAAACTTTATGATTAAAACGTGTTTTGAAACGAGACTGTTGTTGCACCTTCTGGTATGACAAACACGACAAAACATGTCCATACAGCAATTTCAATATACCACAGACTCTAGAGACCAGCCGTGTGATGACAATGATAATGACGAGCTGAGCAACAGTTAAGAGTTAAGTGTTGCAAGTAGATGCTGCCATGTTTGTATGTACAAATATTTTATATGCAGTGTGTTGGGAGTTGGACAATTTTGATGACGATATTTTTATGTTGTCATGAAAATTTAATTGAAATTCCAAAAAAGGAGAGTTTTGTAGCTTCTTTTGAAAAACGTTGAAGAAGACGTCAACATGTCTACTCAAACATAAGACATAGAAGCTTCTTGTTTTACCACTTCTAAAGGGTTTTTGTTGTAGTTGTGGTACCTTTTTGGGCCATAATTTTAGAAATTGGTTTTTATTGACTTCCCGTCATTTAAGAAACGATCAATTTTCTTTAACAAAAAAAAAAAGATGTCACAAAAAAACTCTAAATATTGAATTGCTTAAAAGTGATCATTTTGTGCCACAAAAACAAAACAAACAAAAAACTGAATTCAAGTTCGAAAAATCTAAAGAAGATGTCATATGTCAGTAGCAGCTAACTTTAGGTAATTTAAACAAACAGTCTGCAGTTGTTGACAAATAAAAAAGTTATGATTTTTTTTTAAGAAAATAAAAAACAACAAAATATTGGCGGCATAAATCTCAGAAGTACAAAGTTGAAGTGATATTTTTTGTTGTAAAAAAAAAACACAATCGAGTACTCTACAGGAAATTGGACAAAATAAGATTTTTAGAGAGCAGCAAAAGCATTTAGTTGGAAATCTTGTAAAGAATAGCAATTTATTTATGATGGCCTTGACAACCACCAAAATATAAGAAGGACATTTTAGATCGTGAGATATCTGCACCAGTGTTGCCAAATACAAATTTTCAAAATCATTGAAATGCATCCAAAAATTATTGATTTAAAATAATATTTTTATTACAGAACCATAATCCACAAGAGCCGTTATCGCTCATTATCATGTGATTGCTTTATTTTAAATACATAACTGTTCGTAAAAAAATGGATTAAATTTTAAACACCGCCATCTGAATTCGCCTCCTTTTCTTTTTCTGTGTGAAGGAAATAAAAACAAATCCTATATACCCTTCACCATCTATATAAATCTAGTTAGTGAAGTAACTCCAATCAAAAAACCAAATATTACGGTGACAGAGAATTTCATCGGCTCTTAATGGGTTAACCATTTGTTTTAAATTTAAGTATTTCCTTAAAAATCTATTCAAAAGCTTTTAAATGATACTCATAATGATATTTTAAAAAATTTAAAAATTCAGAGCCCCATAACTCGGAGAATATGGGCGAACGCCAGTTTTTTTCACTTGATGTTTATTTTTTAATTTTCTATCGCTCCATAGATTTGTATTTTTTTTATTAGAGTTACTGCATTGTTTCAAATGATGTAAATAATTAGAAGTTGGCCGCTACCTCGAAGGACATTAACTGTTCATGCTGATTTCCAATAGCAACTCTTTTAAGACTATGTCTGATCGATTGGCATATTTAATTTGTCTCTAGCTGTTCTAATGCCTCGGCAAACTTTATTTCAACACTCACACGGATGATGACAAGTTATTTTACTCAAATCTACAATTTATTTAATTACATATACGCAATTTTTATGAAACCTGATTGATTAATTTTCTTTTGAAAAAATAAAATTTTAGGGCAACCTGTTTATTTTTATAAAAGCTCTGTAAAAAATAACGAATATCCCGATTCAATTACTATATCACCGATATTGATCATTGAGGGTGAAAGCACGAGCTAAAATAGCACGATAGTTTTTAAAATGTTTTAATTTAATAAAAGATACCCGTGATTTAATTAAATGTTACGAGTATTTTATAATTAAGCCAGCCATCGCATGATACGTTTAATTAATTTTAAATAGAAATATAACAAAAATATTACTATTTTATTTTTTTTAAAGAAGCGTGTGTTTAAAAGTTGTTTAGTGTTGATCGTAATAATTGAGAGAAATATAAATGCTCAAAGACCTTTCCATCAAGTCACATTCATATTAATGTAAGAGTTTTTGCTGATACTTCAGCAGCACAAAAATTATTATGATGAAGATGTCTTGTTTTGTTTGATGCCTCTTAAGATATCATTAAAAAAAATGATGAGTCCATATGTGTATGTATGTATGTGTGTGTGTGTGTGTGTTCAAAACAAATCAGTTTTAACAACAAACCCGACAATTACACAAAACTGTGTTAGTTAAAGTTTTTAATGTTTTATACATTTTAATGGCAACATGGTGTAACTTGGCAGCAATTTTCACGCGTTGCTCACAGCAAGCAGTCACAACAGCAAGAGTCCTAAAAACCATAGGACATTAAAGCAGACATAAAACAAATCAAAACGAAACAAAGTGGTTACAAAAAAGGAATATATTTTTTTAAACCAGCTTTTTTAAAGGTGTGAAAATTTTATCAATTTAAAAAAGAAGAAGAAAAAAAAAACAAAAATATTTAAGTAATTAGACAAAATATTTTTGCTTGCCACTTTGATTTTCCGTTTTATGTTAATGTGTGACATTGACTAAATATAAGTAGAATTTGACTTTGTGCAGCAGCACAAATATTTCGAGCATATGTTGCAACAGCAAGAATATTGTTAATTTAGAAACCCATTTAGAGGGGATGTAAGAAATGGAACTTAACTTAATTATCAAGAATGTTAAAACCTTAACACGGCTAACTCTTCTCACACTTTGTTTAATTTAAGCCCACAGAACTTTCAACATAATAGGAAGTAATTTTTGTTGACCAAACAACTACTAACAGCAAAGAGTAGTTGAAATTCTGCGTGATTTGTGGTTGGGAGTTGAAATGTCATCCAGTCGTCAATGCAGCATGACGAATTGTGTTGTGTTTTACTGTTCCCTTTAAAATTAATAGGTTTTTAATGATAAAATTTGTCTGGTTGTTGTTTGCCAACATTAGTAACATACAAAAGTATACATTACAATTACCCACACAGAGAAAATATAATATGTAAAACCATGCGTGTGCATGCATGCATGTACACATGTTAGGTTGTTTGTTTGCAAAAATTATATTTTGCTACGCATTATGAGATTTTATTAGAATTGTTTCTGTGCTTTTATAAAATTCAAATCATTACACTTTGGAATTTGTGTTTTTTTTTTATCTTGCCTCATATGCTTTTGGAGGCACGTGTGCAGTTTAGTTCGTTGAAATTGCTCATATGTAGACATTATTTCCTTTTCCTATTTGATTTTTATTAAACGCTCTTTGTTAAGATTTATGCTGTTTGTCTTTTATCACATTTTAAAAATCTCGTTAAATTGTGTTTGAATCTGTTTGGGGTTTTTTTTTTTAAAAATGCGTATAATCGGAAAGTTATTTTAAATCTGAAAAGAATATTAACTTTTTACAAAAAAAAAATAAAAAGACAGAGAAAAAAAATAAATCTTAAACCTGATACAAATTTCGCCTTTAAAAAAAGTTTTTTAAAGTATTTTTTCTTCTATTTTTTTTTCTTTCTTCTAAGAAAAAAGTACTAAAAAAACTGAAGTTTCTCGTTTTAATATTTTAATTATTTACCTCAAATTTTTAATCAGACCAGTACTCAGGGGAATGACTCATGCATTGCATTGCGCCAAAAGTAGGAAACTAGGCCATCGGATGAGGAGGTTAAAGGGACTAGTATTTCTGGGCATAAGATTTGAAGCTTCTCACTTAAAAGAGAAAGCACATCAAAACATTTGCAAGGAGTTTGTTTCACATAAAAACTGTTCGGTTGAAAAATTAATTCTTTTTTTAATGCGAGGTAATATTCACTGCAAATTTACTGGAAATAGTTGAATGGACATCCCTGATTTCGTTACAGCACCCCTGTACGCGGTCAAATAGCTCCGAAATAGTCATTGATGCATCGGCCCATATACGGAAACTGTTTCTATTTTCTTTCTAATATACTGGTAGTATAATTAATAGTAAGCAATGAAATTTGAATTATTAATTTCATAATACCACAAAAATAATTTGATGAAATAGAATTTTAAATAGGGATAATTTTTCAAAAAGGTACTCTCAAAAGTTTTAAAAATATTTTTTAAAGGCACTTTTAAACAAAATAATAAATTTCTTAAAATTATTCTTTCTTAAAAAATTTTCTATGGGCAAAAGTACTTTTTATAAATGTACAAAAAGTACTTCCTACAAAACTACATTTACTATTTAACAAAGTATTTTTTTGCAACTTAACTTAAAAGGATGATTTTTAATAATTTAATTTAAAAAAAAGTACTTTTTAATAATGTACTTTTTAAATGAACTGAATTTTTTTTTTGGCCCAAGTTCATTATTTAGTTTCTAAAAAAGGTTTTCTTTCTTTAAAGAATATTGTTAAAAATCCCTTTATAATATTTTAAAACTGACGATTTAAAAAATACTTTTTAATGTACCTTTTTTTATTAAATGGTACTTTTGTTTAACAACTATTCCACAGTCTATTCTCTTTAAAGAAAAACATATGTAAAACATACTTTAACATGTTCTAAAATGCCCGGTTATAAAGATTTTAAAATTACTTTAAAAAACTCACTGAAGCATTGGGCAATAAAGATATTTTATATTACAAACCGCATTACAACACACATTACACTACAATTGACCGCATTTCTCCGTTTTTAAATTTTTTGTAATACTTTGTTGGCAAAATAACATTTTGTAAATCCTTTACTTTTCAGTTTTAACAATCCCACACCCATTATCTAACATTTGAAACGCTTTAATACCCACTTTTATCTCTTCTGCGATAAGTAATGGAAAAAATCTATATATTTTATAAAAACTAAGCTCTAAAATATGTGTAAACGAGTGCAAACAATGTTTAGTGTGAAAAGTACTTAACACATGTGGGTTGTCGCACATAAATATGCGACATGGTTCAGCCAGCACTCGCTCTCTTTCCTGGCCATTTAGTTAAATGTATCCTGACATGTTTGATAAAAGCACAAATAACACACTGGTAATTTAAGGATTTTTTTTTTGTTTTTATTTTTCACTTTACAAACGGTTACAACTACTACAGACATTTTACAACAACTACAACTAAATACACACAACTAACCCCACAGCCTTGGTTTGCTTGTAAACAACAGAAAAAGGATCATAACATTGCCATCATCAACATCATCACCGCCGTCGTTGTCGCAATAGTCCTCGAGTGTACGAGAGAAAGTACATTTTTCAAATATTTTCCCTTTTTTTTAAATATTTTTTTTTGTTTTTTTTTTTTTTTTTTTTTTTTTGGTTTCTAATATCTATGATAGTATTTTAGTAGAAATCTGTTTAACACAACAGAATGACTAATAGTTGGTTTGAGCAAACTCTCAAATACCTCTAATAATATTGAAAACATATTTAATTAGAATGAAATACCATGTTTGAGCCACCCTTTATTTTTAAATTTAATGTATTTATTATTTGTTCTTGAAAAATTGAAATGTCCACTATTCGGGCTTAAAAAGTGAGAACAGATATGACAAAATCGGGAGAAACCACTTTTTATTTGATTATTTTTCTTATAAATTTCTGAAGTCTGCCTATGACATTTTTTACAATTTACAAGATGGCCTTTAATTTTTTTAAGCGGGCGTAGTGCGACAATTGTAAGCGTACGTTTAAAACGGTTTTAAGGTTAAGGCCAGATCAGTCTTTATAGGGATATAATTAAATTTTTATTTTCGTTTTGTTGCTGTAGCAGCCATTAAATAACCTATTTGAAAACTTCAGATGTCACGCTATTACTGTTGCAAAGATAAAGACCGGTAACAGACGGACTGAAATTTCCTAAAATTTTAATCATTTTTGCTGCAACAGAACTTATTCCGTATATTTATTCTAAAGTTAATTTTCTTTATTTCAGTCTTTTATAAAATTTAACTGTAACTAAAATAACTCTCCATTTTTGTGTAGCTTTTATTGTCATGTTAGTTTCCAAACTATTGTCACCACAATCGTTTAGTATATTTTGTTCTTCTGCACCATTTGCGATTTTTTAAAGCGTAACAAGCGCACACTTTTACTTGTAAAGTTTTTGTAAATTGAGCGATTAACATCCATCCAGCATCATGTAGTTTTCCTCTTCTTCTGCTTTTTTAGTCCTTTCTTTGCATATAAATCTTTTTCTTGCTGTTATTTTAGTCATACGTAGTAGATTGTATAGAAGCAATCTTTTTTATAAATTTAAATAAAATAACTGATATTTAAGAGTTAAATTAGACAACATTTTTAAATAGATGGAGAAGACATTTAAAGTAAATTAATATGTTTGTTAATTCTTAATTCTTAATCATGGGTTCTATTTGAAATGAACTGGTTCAATTTAGGAGAAAAACGCATCATGGGTTCATATTAAAAAACGGTTTGGCATTCAAAGTAGTGCTTAAAGCCAGTGAAAACTCGAAAATAAGGTTACGTTTTATTACTTTTTTTTTTAACCAACTTCAACAAAAAGGAGGTTATCAATTCGTGTGAATGTTGCTTTTTGTAATGTTTGTGCCTGCAGAACGCAATCATTTCTGAACCGATTTAGAAAATTTTTTTGAATTTGATAGATTATGCGGACAGATTAGTCCCGTTCATAATCTTAAAAATTAAAGGGTGTCCCCTTACAACATACATATTTTTTACGTGTAAATATTATGCGCTGTAAAGGGCACTACTTTAAAATTTAAAATGCCTGCGTAATGTTGTAGGTCCCAATAACAAATAGTTATACAAAAATTAACTTAAATTAACTTAAAAATTAAAGGGTGACCCCAAAAGTAAGCTAAATTGACCTATGTGGTCCTATCTTTTGAACAGTTAGAGGCAAATGCTTAAAAATTGGACCGTTATAATAACAAGTATAAAAAATCAAAATTATAAATTAAAGGGTGTCCCAATAGTTAATGTAATTTGATGTATGTGGCCAAAGTTTTGATCTTATAGACAGGCTGAAATTTTTAAGGAATCTGTATTCCTAAGTCTGCTATAACAAGAAGTATAAAATTTGGATTTTGATGTTATAGGGTGCCCCACTAGTCGATGTTATTTCAAGTTGTGGCCGAAACTTAAAAGTTTTTTTTTCTTTTTTTTTTGATTGGAGTAACTTCACTAAACTAGATTAACATATATGGTGAAGGGTATGTAAGATTCGGCACAGCCGAATATAGCACTCTTACTTATTACTTATTTTTTATTTGGTATTATTGCTTTTGCATATGAGGCAAGGAGAATAATTAAAATTTCAAAAAAGTTTTAAATGTGTAATAATTATTAATTAAGTAAATCCTCAAAAGGTCGAAAAAGAATTAAAATCGTAATTATAAATATGTTTATGCCTTTACCCACTTTTTTTTTTTTTTTTGTTAATCAAAATTTTTCTTTGATTTTTCCTTTCAAATTTTGTTGAATTTGTCTTATATACTTAATCTCAAAACTACATTTGTTGTTTCATTATCATTTTTTTATCCTTTGTGCCACAGAATTATCATTAGAGAATGACTCTGACGCTAACTAACGACGTTGTTAAGTCAAACATTGTAAAAGTCAGGTTTATGAAAATTTAAAATACTTATGGAAAGTATTGAATTTTTCACACAACAATACAAAAACCCTAAATTATATATTTTCATACAAATACCTACACGATTTTTGGTTTTGTGTGCTTATTTTAAAAAGAAGAAAATATAACCTTAACCTTGACAACTAAAACCTTAAATAATATTTTTCCCATATTAATAGAAATTTCTTTTATTACAGCACAATTAGGAGCAGCTTAAAAATTAAATTTAATGGCATGTTTCGTTGAAATTTTATGTAATTTTTGAGAATATTTAATAACAATTAAATTAAAAAAAACCAAGAAACTTTTTCCTAAATTTTTTGTAATTTTTTTCTTTTAAATTTCTATTTATTCGATAACAAAATAAAAGTTTAAAAAATTTTTACAAAAAAAAAAAACACAATTTTGTTTGTAAACGGAAACTATTTTCGCGCCTGGTTGAACTAATTTTATATTAATGTTCACCATTATAGTAATAGAATTTTTATAAAGCAGAAAAGTATAGGATAAAAATCATCCACATCATCAGCATCATTAACAGAATCAGCCACGATGAAAATTGTCACATCAGTTGCTGCATTAGGAGCAGCAATCTAAACGAAAAATAAGTGTGACACAAATGTTTGTGATGATTATTTTTATTTGAGTGATAAAAGATAAAAAAAAAAACGACCATAAACGATGTTGGCCTTAAGCTACGGGTAAATGTGCAATTTTCTTTAAACACTTTATTTTCATATTTTCCTTTTTATATCTTTTTCGTTCTACAAGTTTTGAGGCCTAAGGTGAGGATTTATTAAATTTTGAGAAAGAAAAATTTTAAAGAAATATATATTTAGTATCCATGAAGAGTTTATCATACAAATATTAAATAAATTGAATTTAAATTATAAAATATTGCAATTTTTTATTATGCTCTGTATAAAATTAGTTAAAGCGTTAATCAACACGCGATTTTTTTAGACCACAATATAAAGTTTTTGCATTAGTAAAAATTACCAGTTATTTATTTTTGTTTTTTTTTTTAATTAAACCAAAGGGTTCTTTTTAAATGACGGTAGCATTAATAGATCGTGGATTTTTAATCCAAGTCTCTCAATGTTTCTAAGCGAAGTGATCGTGGAATCTGAAGATAAAACAAAATAAACACATACAACTACTAATTGTTATTTGTATTGACACATTCTCCAATAGAAATTGACAACAATAAATAATTGCTCGCTTGCTTGTTGACAACAACAAAAGGCTTTGAAAAATATAGTGCAACTTTTAACATTTCAGAGACGTTGTTGAAAGTTTCTTTAATAAATTTTAATTGAAAATAACACATACCTCTTTTCGAACTACGCTTTTGTTGTAAAGAAAAAAAAACTGTGTATGTGTTTGTTGCGAGAGACAGATTTACAAAATGCTTTATCTGCCACAAATGCAGCCGCTACTTTTCTTCATTTGTTTATCCAATAGTTGATATTGCTTCGATGCTGTGCTTGTTTGGTATGACTGTAAATCACCATATAACCACAGTCAACCTAAACTAATAAATGGATAAACATATTCTCCATCTTCTGCACCTCTGCTGCATCTGTGACTATTTGTTTGTGCAATAAAAATGTTTTATTCATGGGTTTTGCGCTCGCTTGACTTGTTCACTATGCTAATTTTTTTCTATTGTAGTTTTTTCTTTATTTTCTGTTTTGGATCACATTACATATCTTCACGTTTATATCTCGTTTAAATCATGAACATTTTCCTTGTGTTTTTGCGGTAGCTTAGAGGTAAGGAAACAACAAACCAGTAGCCACTAACATAAGCGGCATTTGTGTAATTTCAAATGTTGCAGCAATAATAGGGGATATATGTATATTCAGTATATTGAACTGTTTGAAACATTTAGGTAAACATTTATATGTAAAAAATTACAGTTAAAAAATCTCTTGCGATTCGAGCTGTTATTTTTAAAAGTTGTACAAGTCCATTTTAAAAAATGCATTAAAGGCAAATTTAAATACGATAAAGACACCTTCTCTCCATAATGTCTCTAACCTATCCATAAGGGCCATAATTTATTACTATTTTTATTTATAATAATATAGTATTTTTTAATTTTTTATATTTTTAATGATTAGCAATTCATAATAAAATTTGCTATATTTTTAAATTACCTCTAAAGTAAACCCTTTAATATCTCGATAAATAAAAAATTTACATATATCACTTAAAAAAATAACAGCTTATATATTTGATTAAGTTAGCAACATTGCCTAAGAAACACATAAGTTTCTAATAATTTTACTTTGCTTCACTTCAAGTTGTTAGATAACCAGTGCTGCCGTTTGGTTACATTTTTTTTTGTAACTTTTAAAAGCTCGACGTAACATGTTTATTTTATTTGCCAAAATTTTTGTAACTTCTAGGGCAGACACGAAATTAAGTTATATTACTGAAAAAGGACTTGTTTTATTATATGAGTGTGAACATCTCTGACTGCTGTTTCTCTTAACATATCAATTCTATTTTAATAAATAAAACAAAAAAATAAAGATGCTGAAGTTGTACTCTGTTCAATTAGTACGAAATCACGAAATAATTCTTTCCATTTTTCCCAACTGTGTAATAATATGAGATGCATTTCGTGCGGAAAACTAAACTTTTTGGTCAAAATTATTAAAACAGTAAATTCTATCGGAGCTTTATCTTACAAAGAAAAAGTTTAAACTGATTTATTATAATTATTATTATTTTATTTAACTAATTTATTTGAATAGCGAGAGCACGCACTTTCCAATCACGGAATATTAGAATTGAGTCCTGATTTAAATATGGATATATTTTCCCCGCAGTACATTTCATTTTGTAGTCTTAAATTATTGATATCTCATGAGAATATTATTAATGAAAATTTACTTATTTTCGGCTTTTTGGTTTATTTTTAATTTAGTTTCTAAACATTTTTAGAAATAAAATTATTTACAAATGTAGCCATTTCGTGGATATACCGAAGGTTAGTACAAAAGCAACAACAAATGTACAAGACGAGTTACAAAGAGAACGACAAAGAAATGCTTTAAGTTGTGTGTGAACCAAATTTACATTAAATTAGTTGAGTAAATGGATGATGTTTACGAAATCTAATTTTTCTTTTCTGAAAACGTCCGCATACATTTGTAAATATTTTTTTTTTCTCAAAATGTTTAGAAATTAAACTAACAATGAACCAAAAAGCCGAAATAAGTCAATTTTCATTAATTTATAAGTTCTATGGTTCAAATCCTGATTGGGAAAAAATTAAAAAAAAAATGTAAATATCATGAAATATTTATATTTGAAGGAATCAAGCACGATTGAAGTAAATTAACATAAAAAAGATTCCGAATAATAAATTTTCATATTGGTTTTTGTTTAGTAAATAAATTTGTTGTTATTTTCCCTAAAATATGGAATTAAACTTTTTACTATAATTTAAATAAATAAAATTAAATTTTAATTTATTTAAATAAAATTAAATTTTAATTTATTTAAATAAAATTAAATTTTAATTTATTTAAGGAAAATATGTAACTTTTTTAACGAAATTCCTAAGTTTTTCTTGTCTTCCTTGGCAACACTGTAATTAATATTAGCCGCCATTGTTGTGTTTGTTTTTCTTGTGTTTAAATTCTTGCATGTACAGTTAGTTCTTTTACCTATGGCTTAGCACTGTCGTCGAGTAGTTTTGGTCATACAAGCTTTATGAACACCAGACATGTGCCCGGTCGTTCGTTTCAGTGACCGGTCTTTTTCGGTCAATTACCAAAGACTGATTCGTTCGTTCAATCGGTCAATTTGAACGAAAGGAGCCGGTTAAATATCTGGCTCATTTCGTACAATTAATTCATCCGTTCAATTTAACTCGTACTCTATTGAACCAAAAGACCGCATTTAAATGACCGGATCATTCCGTTCACTTGATTAATTCGGTCAATTTAACCCGTTTGTTCGCGAACGACACAGCTCTAATGAACACACAACTATTTCTTCTCAGTTAAAAAACTGTTTGACTTTAAGGTTTTTAACTTGTTAGAAACACCTAAGAAGGGTATTAAAAAGTCCTTCTAGCCTTAACTAATACTCTTACTTGTTTGTTTGTAGCTAAGCTTTTCTTGTAAGTTTTTTCTAAAATTCTTTTATCAATTGAGTAGAAACATGTTGTGTTTTCCGCCACTAGAGAGCTATAAAAAATCGTGAGTATAACAAATCTTATGCTACACAATTTGATTTGGCGAAAAAAAGAAACAAACTGCAACAAAATGTAAATCAAATCAAATTTTTATGATTACATTTGTTTATTGATAAGTCAGTCAAGTAAACTACAATAAAATCAGTTAAGATTGTCAAAAATCATGTTTAATACAATTTTGGCATGTTGTTGCAACTTTTAACATGATGTTCCCATGCATGTAGGTAATACACATATGTTGAGATTTAATGCCAATTATAAAAAGGGCCGTTTTCATTTATTTTTTCTAAATTTAAATAATTAGAAAATTTTAAAATTCCATAACTTGGAAATTAAAAAATCGGCATAATACTTTCGATTAGTGACTTTTATTTGCCAGTAGTGATATTTGAGCAAAGTGAAATAAATTTCTATCAAATCTTAGAAAACAAAAATTGCTTTAAAGTTGCATTAACTTGTATTAAAGAACAGATCCATGTTTAAATACAGCTTACGTTGGCCTAAAAAATATCTTATGAGCTGATTCTCTATTTTTTATTAATTTATATGAAAACCACTCAGTTTTTTGAGTTATTTCCATATAACCTCACTGTTTAGTAAAGGATTAAATTAATCGGATTTTTGTTTAAGTCGGCCTAACAATTATTCGGTGTTATTTATCCATCAATATAGCAGTATTTGTTTAAAGTTTTAACTTAAAATTTTATTATTATAAAATTGGTTTCATAAAAAACCCACAAAAATTATTTATTACTTAAAGAATTTATTAATATTAAATAAAAAAAAACATTGGCTTAAAAACAATTGTTGAATTTATTTTAAAGAAGAAAGTAATATTTTGTATATGTATATAATGTGAATATGTAAAAAAAACTACAACTTTAATATTTATAGCTTAGAAATTTATAAAAACTTTTGTATTTTGTTTTAATCTTAATGAAGATTAAAACACCTGTAGTTATTATTTTTAAATGATTTGCTTATTATTGTTAAATATATTGCAAATAAAAATACCAAAAAAAAAAAAAATTTATTGTTTTGTTTTAAATATTTAATTTTTCCTATAACTTTAGATTCCTGTTTCCTGAAGATGTGGCAAAATATTGAAAAATAAAAAATAATAAACAATAGGTACGTACCTACCTATTTTTATTTTAATAAATTTAAAAAATAAAAATAAATAATTCTCTAACGTTAACTTAAAGTAAAGTAATTTTTTGTAGCCACATGAAGCGGTCAAAGGATTTTTATAATATTTCTAAATCTACTGAATTTAAGGAAAACCAAAACTAATATAAAAAGTTAACACCATTCGATTTCAAAACCGTCTAAAATTGTTTATGGTTTTACATATAACGTAGCGTAAAAAATGTTTAAATTCTGTACGAAAAACCAACTAAACGTTAAAAATTATTTTATAGACAATTTTTATTCCACTACAATTCCTAATATTCTACTGCTTATGTAGGTAAATTGCGCAAATTAAAAACAGATATACCAATTCAATTATTAAATATCGCTGATCATTTTTTTTTCACCAAAACTAGTTAAAGTAATTTGTTAATCCGTTAGTATTTCACTTTCCCATTGCATTATCACCGCTTTGAAGTATTCCTTTCAAAACAACTTTTATTAAACTCGTATTTTTATTTTTAGGTCGCTGGTAAAATAAATTGAAATAAATTTAAGCGTTAGTATTATCTTTCACATCTAAATGATAAATTGTAAACAATTTTATCAATAAAGTCTACCAAACCACTTGAATTTAAATGAGAAACAATAATATTTAAATTAGTGATAGAGAAAAAGAGGTACGAGCCAACCACACCTAAAATCAAATCAAGAAGAAATTTTAAACAAACGTCACAATGCATTTAAAAAGAAAAAAAAAAAAAAAACAAAATCAATCAAGCGCTGAAGTAATGCATCACTAAACACGGAAAACAATAGTACTGATACAACTAACAAAAAGAAACAAAATGGCAACTAAAAGAGAATAGAAAAATCAAATGTAAAGTTTTCTTTTATACCCGTTTAAAACACTTTTAGCTTTATGCGTATGTTGATGAATGTATTTACAAGTATTTATTAACACACTCCTAAATGTTTGTAGCTGTTTGTTGTTTAAAAGAAAGAATATTAATTTTCTTTACGTATTTTTGTTTTATCTACACAATAAATGGAGTAAGAGTGTGTGAATGTGAAATTCTCATATCCATTTCATTCTCTCTCTATATGCTCTCATCTGATTGGCCGTTATTTTTCAACCAATTAATCTTGTTGGTTTACGTCTATCTCTTTCTTATTTACTTTTGTTTTTATGTGTTAGTTAAAAAGGAAATTTATGTGTTTGTTGATTTGTGTACTCTATTGTGTAGTGGGTACTGTTATGTCGTAATCCAGATTGAAGTCTATAAGAAAACACTATTGTATATTCAATGTACGTGAAGGTATATACTTCAAGAATTTATATGTAAGTATATGTGTTAATTTACCAAAGTATATACATTGTAGTCAGTCAACTTTATTTCTGGTAGTTATTTTATAGTTATAAAGTATTTTATGTAGTTGTTGTTTTTGCTAATAGTTTTCTCATTTTTACTGCTGGTTCCATATATTTTGTATTTTTGACAACTGATGTTTTATGTTAAATTTTTGTATCTTCTTAGGGACTGCAATTAACTTACGGAAATTTTTTATGGAAAAGCAAAATAAAAATAATTTTTTCATTTATAAATACGTGGGTTAATTGATAATTTAGCGTACATATACTTATTTTAGTGCCCAGCAATTTCACTAAGATTTTTCTTTAATAACTTTTTAAATTCTTAAGGAGATTCTTTTTAAAATATTTTGCTTTGGAGTAATTATAATAGTTACCTAAGGCTTCTCTTTGGTATGTCAGAATTTTTGAGAGGCGCTAAATTAATAGTAATTAAAACATTAAATAATAATAATACTTAATATTATACAGCAACAAAAATACAATATATTAAATATTTAATTCATAGATGGGTATTTAAATTGATTTAAATTATACATATAACACTCTTGTAATAGGTTATAGATTCACAATTTTAGTTGTAATTTTCTTTTCGAAACCATTTCTGCAAATCTGTCTATAACATATCCCGCATCAAGAGAAACCAAAAACTCTTGCTTGATGAAGCCCTTCAAAAAAGGCTCTAAGCCTTCTTACGTCATTCTAGATCTTAGCTTATTTTTGATGATCTTTAATTTTAAAAAGCTTATAAAATAATAATAAATTCATTAATAAAGAAGAGTTCATTTACCAATTTTTAGAAGATAACAATTTGTTTCGCTTTTTGAAGTTTTATTGTTGTAAATATTTTAAGTACCTATCAGAAAAACCATCTAAACGCCTCAGATTTAAGACTCTTGAGTTTTCACTGCTAAGCTATATGAGTAGTAGCGAAATTTCCATATGAATGTACTTTCCCCGCAGTAATACATATTATTAACTTGTTTTAAATATGATGAAATATTAATATTTGAGGGAGTCAAGCACAATTAACGTAGATTAATATTTAGAAATTAGTTATATGTTGCATTTGCAAAAATTAAATAAAAGTTGTTTACGGGGTATAAAATGCAAATTTAAGCAAAAATTGTTAAGTGAAAAATTTTGGACTGACACTTAGATTCGGCGTTACGGATCTCCAAAGCTTGTATGTATAATATGGCATATATCGAGGCAATTGACCTGTTACCGTGAATCTTGTTAAAAAATGTCACATTAAATTTTATTTGCCAATGTTACCCTAAAATTATTTTTTACATACCTAAAAATTTTTACTAGATGAAAAATACTTACTTATATATGAATTCCACTATCAAATTCAAAGTGAACAAAACAGTGAAAAAATTCCACATTTCACGCAAAAAGAAAACATTCATGATAAGGGGAATTTGATTTTCAGTGAAATGTGAAAAAATTTCACGTGGAAAATCATTCGCGATAGGGGTGAATGTCATAAACATTTAATAAAATAAGTCATTGAAGAATAGATGTAGCACTGAAGGGTATGAATTTTGTTATTAAACAAATCATCTGCTTAAAATTGAGTTCTTAAAAAGTATTTATAAAATTTATGAATTTTCAAACCTCCTACCTTACTTTTTTTAGCACCACATGTGCCAGTTAAATGACTTTGCTTTGCTCCAAAACAAAAAAATAAAAAAAAAATAACTAAATTAACTAAAACTCAATATTTATTTATTTACAAAATATGTTGTATGTCGTAAATGTACATTTAATTATAGTTTGTAAATGTTTACATCTTGTGTATCTAAATATAGTATAAAATTTGTTGTGAATTACTCTTTTGTAGATGTTGTTGGCATATTATATTAAAATCTATTTAATTTTTTCTAAGTATTTTACAATATTGCAACTTCTTTGAGCTTTTGTCTGGTAAATGATGTGTCTGTGTTTTGGATATTTTTCATTGGCCCAATGTAACGTGTATTAAAAGATCTTTGTTTAAAAGGTTTTTCCTTTAAATGAATTAAGATGTTAAAAATAAATAAATATAGAATAATAATATTATTAACGAAAAACAGTGGTAACACAAATATAAAAAAGAAATCGTAGTAGAACTACTCTTACACAATTAACATTTTAAGAATTGTTTTTACGAAATAAATGTTGACTAAAAAAAGTTTACAAATTAAAGAGAGATTTTGATAATTGCTAAAAAATAATAATAATAAAATAAATAACTATAATTGAACCCTTGTGTACTTCAAGTTGTGTAAAGCTGTGGGATATATTTTTCCTTTAAAAATAAAAAAAGGTAGAAGTCAGTGATTACGTAAAGAAGTATTTATCACACGTAATATTTCAATTTCTAGATCCGTTAGGGCCACTTGCGATAAGTTAGCGTTACGTATTTTCATGGCAACAGCTTTGAAAAATGCTCCCACTTCATCTTCTTCTATATTAACCGCACTTGCTGTGTTACTTGCGTTCGTAACGTTTGCTGTATTGCTGTTGGAGGAATTCATAGTTTCTTGCATGGGCTGGGTGTTGGTAGAGGCTTCTGATGTTGAGGGTGGCTGGTTTGCTGCAGGTGGTGGTTCGGCAAGAGTTGGTATGTGTTCAGTGCCAGTGCAAATGTCCAATGTTGTTACTGCTGAGGCCAAGGTAATATTGCTGTTATTTGCTAAGAGACTTTGATGCTGGTAAGAGTTGTGGTTATTACTTGTCGATGTTGAATTGCTAGTTAAATTATCATTTAATAAGGTATTTGGTGTGGCATCACTTAAATCTAATGAGGGCATGTTGATGGATTGTGTTTGCTGTTGGTCTTGATGATGTGGCTGTTGTTGTTGTTGAAGCTGTGTATGTTCTTCTTTAAACGTTTGGGTTGTTGGTTCTAGTGTTGCCGTTCCCATATCGTTACTTAGGTTTGTATTATGATTACTAAACACTGAAAACTCTTGCTGTGATTTACGATCTTCTGTATCGGGCTCATTATTGTCCCGATCGTTGTGTTCATCTACCACGCTGCCACTATCACCGATTATGTAGTTTTCAATGTCCATGTCATCGTAACCTCCAACACTGGCCGTGTTAACACACAAATTATCGCCATGATCTGTTTGCTGCTGCAATCTCTGGTCGTCGTTTACTACCGACATTTGTTGCAAGGGGGATTGCAACGGTGACGTACTACCATCATCTGAATCGGGTTCTAATTTTGTCTTAGAAATTTCCAAAAGATTTTTATTGGAATTAAAATCATTAGAAAAGTTTAGTCGTGGATTGCAACTGAAAGAGTACAAATAAAAAATTAAATATTTAGTATTTTAAAATAATAAAAAAAATGCCAACTTACTCTCCTTTGTGTTTAATGAATGCTTGCAAAAAACTCAATGCTTCATAGTGTTTCCATTTCGGCAAAGCTGCAATGTTGTCAAGATCCTTTAAGCGTTTATGCTCCCGTATGAACTGATCTCGAAGAGCCTTCCATTTTAAACGACACTGTCTAACGGTCTTTTTTAATTTGCGTGCAATGTGACCCCAGACCACGAGTTTGAGTTTAACATTACGATAATTGGGATTGAAATTGTCATAGAGCATGTCCTCATTGCGTACCAAGGCAATTAATTCTTTTTCAAAATAACTTTCAATATTTAGAAAAGTATGAATGGGGTCATCATCCTCGTCTTCATTGTTTGTTGTTGTTGTTTGTTGTTGACACAATTGTTGTTGATCATGCTGTTGCTGCTGCTGTTGCCCTGACTGCTGCTCCTGCATTTGTCCCATACAATCTACCAAAACATTATACAAAACTGCTTCGTCTGTGGTCGGTTGTTGATGTTGTTGATTATCTGCGTTATGATGATGGTTTGATGCTAATAAATGTTGAGTATCATTCAAGGAATGATTTTCCAAACTTGTGTTATTAGCAGAGGAGTTATTGGAACCTGTTATGTAAGTCCAATTGTGATCATCTGTTTGCTGCAACACTGATGAAATTTGTTCCTCCGTGAGATTGTTTGAGTTGTCGGTTTTGTTTGATGTAAAATCACATGTAAAATTCAAAGATGTAGCTCCCTCGATTTTAATTGTATTAAATTTAGACGGTGAATTGTCATCGCCAGAAATATTGACCAAGTTATTGGTGTTAACGGAAGTGCACATAAAATTATTATTGTTGTTAATGGCAGGTGGCAAACGAGGACGATAGCTTTTAAATTTTCAGGTGATAAAAAAGTATTCACATTTTAAAATGATATTGCCTGTTTAAACACTTACTTTCTAGCTAAAGCGTATGGTCTAAGGAACTCCAATTCTTTGAAATATTTCCACTTTACGTTGGCCTTGTTATTAAATTTTGATCTCTTTAACTCGCGACAATACTGGTCTCTCATGGCCTTCCATTTCGCCTTACATTGTAATTCTATTAAAGAATAAAACATTTTTTATTTCGTTATTGTTTTCAAAAATTATCTAATCGATATTGAATGCATACCTGTCCAGCCTATATGTTCAGAGATTTCGAGCCATTTCATATCTTTTCTCTGTGTATTTCTATAATTTTCATGTTTAGGATTATACAAGGCCTGTTCCTTGGAAACGAGCGAGATTAAAAGAATTTCCTTTGCCACTGGCATGGTCACTATGCCTTCCTGAATTTGCTGTGAAAAATCTGTAATATCACAGAGATTTATCATTTGCTCCTCTTCTACCGGCGAACGATTATGAATATCTAAGACATTAGGAATTCACAAATGCTAAATATTTTGGGAACCCAAATAGTAAAGAAAATATACCTTCTGCTACGTGGAGTGTTTGATTATTTCGGCTACTTGCAGAATTTAAGGATAAAGTTTCCATTATAGTATTTTCAGTTTAACGCATTCATATTTTCTTTTTTACTTTTTGCATATTTGGCTTCTAGTTTTATCATTTACACGAAATTTACATTAATTTTATAACAAAAGCAAAGTACAAAACATTTTTTGTTATATAGTGATAAAAATAAATTGAAATGTCAAATTTTTAACAAGAAGACAAAATGTCAATAATACGAAACTAAAGCAGGGATGCTAAAGTTGCTTACTACAAGTGTGGTGAGTTTAAAAAAAAAATAAAATAAATTTTTTATATAAAACTAATAAGTATTAGCTTATTAATATAAGTTAAATTGACTTTAATATTTTCAAAGTTATTTTCAACTTTTAATTTAGTAGCTCTTCGATATTTTTAAATTCTTGTTAGAATTTGCAACAGTGTTGTATTTGTCATTACCTCAGTTTACGAACATATTTTTGGTTTGACATTTGTCATATTTTTTTTTTTATTTACTTACTTGAGCTTAGTAAAATACGTGTTTTAATTAATTTCTTGAAAAAAATTATATAGGTGAAATGACTTTGTATAAATTTAGCGAACGTGCTTATGCTAAAATGATATTCCATGCGGCCAAATATCCACACTTGGCTGTAAATGGCGTTTTACTGACTAGTAAATCTGAAGACGAAATTATAGATGCCATACCGCTGTTTCATCAATGTTTATATGTCACTCCCATGGTGGAGATAGCACTGATGCAGGCAAGCTTATTTTTAATTATTTAATTATTACAAGGTTTTGTTACTCGATTTTTGCAATTCATTTTAGATTGATGCATATGCCGAAAAGGAAAATTTATTAGTAGCTGGTTATTATTGTGCAGCCGAAAATTTCTATGATAATTCCATTGACAAAGCTCCAGCAGCCAAAATTGCTGATAAAATTCAGGAAAACTATAAGAATGCTTGCTTCGTTATTATAAACAATAAATTAATGACTTTAAATCATCAGGTACCAGCTATAAAAGTATTTAGTTGTGCTAGCGATTCCGGACGTTGGACAAAAGCAGAATTTAAACTATTACAATCGGAAATAACATTACAAGCCGTGTCTGCTTTATTGCAGAGAGGGGCAATGAAAGATGTGGTAGACTTTGATAACCACTTGGATAATCCCGAAAACGATTGGACAAATGAATTTTTAAACCGTGATTTAAAACAAATCATGGCCATGTATTGAGTAGCAAACATTTTTTTATTTTAAATCGTACATTTTAGATATAAGGGTGCAATTTATAGAGTAATTCACAAATAAATCCATATTTAAAGAGTATTTATGACAAAGATACAAAAAAGTGATTTTAATTAAGGCACGATTCGCTTGGAATGCACAAAGAATATCTTAATCCAGGAAGATGAATGGTATTTGTGGTACATATTTTCCTAATTAATTAAAAAACAAGTTTATTTTAAAGTTGAGTTTTTATTTTATCTACATTGATACATTTTATCATAATTTTTTTTTTAATAATTTAAAATAATAAGCCTCACAAAAGCATCGAAACACAATAGCTAACATTTCGATATGTTTAAAGCCATAAGCGCACTTGTTGATCCCAACTGGTGGAGGCCAGACACATACCATTTGGTGACAAACTGATGCACGTAATACGATTTTCATGACCTTGCATTATACCTGCAAAAGAACAAGAAACAAAAATCAATAGTAATTAAATTATGTGACACAAAAGCAATGAATTTAAATACCGTTATGACAGACTTTCATGGTATCGAACGCATGTATATTGCCCTCTATACCCGAACACAACAAATAACGTCCACTGGTGGATAAGGCTTTATATATTGGAAATCAAATGGAATATACGATTGAATGTGTTAAGAAAAAGGTACTTTTCTCTTGTCTATACTAACCGCATGAAGTGAAGCCTGTATTTTTCTGTGGCGGCTCATACAAAGCAATTTGTTGATCAGATCTTATATCATATAAACGTGCAGTTTGATCCTCTGATGCTGAGGCAAACCCGTTTCCGCTGGGATGATACTTAAAATAAAACAGATGTTGTAAAAAAGGAATCATGATATTTAGAGGGGAAAAATCCTAAATTACTTACACAAACTGAGTTCACATCCATTTCGTGTCCAAAAAACATTTGTTTGTGAGTTTCTTCACGTACGTCCCACAATTTAGCTGTTTTATCTACTGAACCCGTGATATATGTATTCATATCGGGCGATAACGATAAACCAGCAATATCGCCGGCATGTCCATTAAAATCCATAGTCTTAACACCCTTTTCCAAGTCCCAGTGGCATCTGATAGACATTAAAAAAATAAAATGCTTCTGTGAAACATGATTTTTCGAGTCTCGCTTACATTTTCATATCACCGGATCCGGTTATTAAATGGGTGTCATCCAAAAACCGACAAGAACTCAAAAAACCTTCATATCCCAACAGTTCTCTAGTCATTTTGGCCACGCCAGATGCATCGCGATTATTGACATCATACACAGTACATTGATTATCCATGCCACCGCAAGCCACAAAATTTCCAGATGGTGAAAATGCTACAGTCATGACCCAAGCTGAACGTAAGGGTATAACCTGCAATAAAAAAAATGTTTTAATAAATCTTCTGCTTTGAAAGGTTATCGATTTTTAGTTACCTGTACTTTGTTAGCGGTCCATGTGTCCCATATTATCAGTTTGCCATCTAAAGAACCTGTAACACAGTGTCTGGAGTCACCCGCAAAATGTACAGAATTCACTTTGTTAATGTGTCCCTTTAGGATTTTTTTCGGTGCTAAACGTATCTTTGGTATATCCGACATATCGCCACATTTTTCTTGCAGTGTGCAATCGGCTTTGGCTTTTTGATCGTCCTGCGAGCAAAAAATAAGCGAAAATAAAAAATATCCTTTAAAAAGTATTTTTTTTTCTTAATTTCAGTTAGTAAACAGTTGATTATGGCAACGAAAGTAAAACCGTTATTGTTTTAGAACTAGGTTTGAATACAGTGGGAATATTTGCCTTCCCCTGATACTCTTTAAATATTGCGAATGTATATTTTATTTTCTATTTGATACACAATATTTTTTAATTTATTTTTTTAAAATTAAGTCTAAAATTATGCACCATGATTTTAGATTTTTCTTCCAGAAAAGTTCTTAAAATAAAAATTGTAGAAAAATTTGTTCGTACAAAGTAATTTGAAAAAATGTAGCTTAAGCTCAAGAGGTCCTTGAATACTCCTTTTAAGTTTTAAAATATCTCTTGTGAAAAAAGTTTTCATAGCACAAAAAACTCAAGAATTTTGTTTTTTTTGCGAAAGATTCACCTGAAATTTTTGTATTAATCCATTAATTTCGTCGTATAATTTTTGCGTTTCGGGATCAACTTTTGGCATTTTGTTTTTAATGTATTATTTTTTTAAAATCCAAAATAGAAGAAATTTTGTTTTTACAAAGTTTTCTATACAAAATACGTTTGAATACTAAGCAGGTGATTCTTCAAAATTGTTGTGTTACCGTTATTTTTTCAACTTAATGCAATTAGTAGATACTTAATTGGATTTATTTTTTTACACTCAAACATTTTGTAAAATTTTTCCTTGCCAAACTTAACTTAGTGTAAATGTTAAAGAATAATAAATAGCAGACAAATTAGAACACATTTTGGAATAAACGAGTATCAGTTATACGCTTTTGCGTCTTGTGCAAAATAGAAATAAGGTCTGCGGCATAAACAGAAGACAACATGTTGTTGACAATTTTGGTATTGAAAAGAAAACATCCCTTAAATACCAACCAATTTTTATCGTTTTATTGAACATTAATTAAAACAATGTTTCAAACAAAACAAAGACTGAACTTATTTATATGTTTGTTCAGTGTTCAAGGGAGGCCAGCCATTTAAGAATAAGAACTTAAAAACTTTTGTTTAAGCAAAAATAGAAATGTTTTTTAAAAAGCATAGTTTAAAATTTTTTGTGTACTTTTGCTTAAGTAATGCATTTTAAATAAATTATTTACTAGCCCAGCCCAGCAAATATAAAATATACAAAACGTAAAATTTTTGACATTAAGTACCTTGAATAAAACTCAAAATATAAGTATTTTAACATTTCTAAAAATATACTATTGCAAAGGAAGATATAATACCTTTAAACAACTGAACCAAAAAAACTTTATAACATTTTACAAAGGCAGGAAAGTTCTTCTTAAATTCTCTATGCTAACTACACAAAAAAAAAACACATTTAGCAACAAGTAAGAGTGTTATATTTAGCTATGCCGATTCTTATATACCCTTCACCATATATGTACATACATACGTGTCTAGTTTAGTGAAGTAACTCTAATCAAAAAAGCAAATATTGGGGTGACAGTGAATTAAAAAATAAAAAAAAGAATTTGGTGTTGCATATACATACCTAAAAATGACATCGGCTCTTAATGGGTTAAGCATTTTCGTAAAATTTAAGTATTTCCTTAAAGATTTCTTCAAAAGCTTTAAAATGATGACCATATTGATATTTAAAAAAAAACTTAAAAATTTCAAGGCCCCATAACTCGGAAAAAATGGGCGAGTGCCAATATTTTTACTTGATCTTTTTTTTCTTATTTTTTAAATCTCTATCGCCACATATACTTATTTTTTTGATTAGAGTTACTTCATTGTTCCAAATGACATGAAAAAATTAGAGGTAAGCGTTGTGTTTGGTCTGCTACCTCGAAGGACATGGACCGATCATGTTGATTTCTGATAGCACCTCTTTCGACAATATATCTGATCGATTGACGTATTTTTTTTTTTTGTGAAATCATTTCAACATTAACACAGACGGACAGACAGACATCGCACACCGAGAATAGTTTGTTGTAGCCAGGCGTTGCCTGGGTCTAATTTCAAGGTGCTTTTGCCTACTCCCCCTCTATTTTCTTTTATTTTCTCAAAATTACCGGAGAATATTCTTTCTTCTCCATGACTACAGCCCGTGAATTCCCGTTTTTCTCCACCATGCGCTTACCAATTTCGTGCAAACTTTAGGTGAACTATCTACACGACCAAACGAAAAAACCTTAATAATTTAATCAAATTCGGTTTGATCGTTATTGAGTTATAAAGTCACAGCACGCTTAATATAAAAGAGGCCTAACTTAACTTTTTATATTAAGCCCTCGATATATAGATCGATTTATATATTCATATTGTTTAAAGCAATTTCACACTTTCCCTCGTGTTGTTTATCGTGTGCTGATTAACGATTCAATAAAGTTTTTTGCCAATAAAATAAAAACCAAATTTTTATATAATTTACAAATTGTTTTTTATTTGTATTTTCTAAAAAAAATACTACAATAATTAGAAAAAAATTAGCTGCTTTAAAGATATTTTTGGTTCTTAAAACAAATAAGAGAAAGGAAAGCAGCATCGTGTTTTTAGTTTATTTTTGTTTTTTAATTCTAAAGAAAACAAAAAGAAAACAATTTAACTTAATTTTAAAAGTTGTCATGTATAATAAAGACAAATACATTAAATTTGTCTTAATAATAAATGGAAAAAAGTAATAAGTAGCACTAAAGGAAATTAGAAAAATTATAGAAGAATGAAAAGAAAGAAGAAATAACTGCACAGAAGGAATTTTAGTTTGCAAATGAAATTGAAATTGAAACATGGATTTGAAGGATGATGGTTAGAAAAGAGGTACTGATTGAGTATTTTGTAGAGTTTAGGATTTAGAAATACATTCATATCAGCATATATTTAAGTATAAAGCATTATATTTTGTGATTTAACATTTCAATTATGTAATTGTTTTTCTTTTATTTTAATTTTTTATAGTATTTTCTTCTCAGATCAGACTCTACTTGGAACTACTTTAATAACGTAATTCTTTATGTCTTTAAATTTTTTAAAACAAAGAACTGTTTTCACTTCTACTAAAAATAGAATAGAATCCTAACGAAAACTTAAACATTATATAAATTACTTCCCTTGCCTAACTAGCGCGTAAGACTTAAACTGAAAAGCCATCGCCAGTGGGATCTAAGATCCAGGGGTAGTTGTTGGGACATTCCATACAGGTAAAAAGGCGTAAAGTTTCACCAGGCAATTCTCTGGTTGTCAAGGGGCAGGCATTAGGCAGAGAACAGTAGGGTTGACCCTTGACGTCACACTTCTCTTTCCATTCCTGGAAGTCACGTAAAGCGTTCAATTCTGTAGGATTTTGCATCCATTGGATAACTTGCAAGTTAGTGACGAAGAAGACGTCGTTGCGACCCAACATTTCTTCAATAAATTTAATTAATTCGTCACGATATTCCTTCTTTGATTTCAACCAAGACGCATGGAAGTGAAGACCCAAAGGAGCACGATTACTATTGTAGTGCCGATTGAAATTGTGTCGCAAAAGTCTACCGAATTGTTCACCGGACGCAATGTTGGAACAGGAATCAACCATATGACAACCGGGCAGAGACTCATCGAAAGTAGGATCATCACGTCGATCAAGTTCATTCATGACCATTTCCCAGACTGGATGGCTACGAGATGGGCAGTTGTGGGCATTGCCGTTACACTTATGTGGCATACGGAAGTATAAGGTATATGGCCAGATAGGAACACGACCCAAAGAGGCAGTGATAGAAGCATCATAGACAAAGAATTGATCAGCCATCATTTCGAATTGTTTGTTACCACCAACACGCAAATAGGGGGCACGCATACCAATGATAGAGCCATCAGTGATGTTGGCAAAACGTTCAATGATTAGACGGGCACCTGCCATTTCAGCTAACCAATCATCGTAGGTGCCGCTGCTCCAATAGTTGGGATCATCCTTGTGAGTCAAAGAGAACACAGAGATTTCATGACCACGACGGTGCAAATCTTGAACAGCAGAGTAGTTGGTGTATTTGTGCGAAACGAAAAAAGTGCCCTTGATTGAACAACCATTGGGATTTTGACGTTGACCATTAAAGATGTCTTCGTACAAATCGATGTTGTCAACATTAACGGCACCATTAAAAGTGATAGTTATCATTTGGGGTACTTGTTGAGGTTCAATGGCACCGGGAATGCGGGTTCCATCAGCAGAACAGAAACAATCAGGCAAAGCACACTGTGTCGGATCACACTCAGGAGCACGGTTGGGATCTTCATCGACAGCTATAGTTGAAACAAAAAAAATGTTTGTGTTAAAAGCGCTTAAAGAAAATTAGAAATTTTTAAACTTACAGCAGGCATTTTCATCGGATTCATCCTTGCAGTCGGGTTTACCATTGCAGAAAAGCTCCTTATCGAGACATTCACCATCACCGCAAGAAAGTTTACCTTCAGGGCAAATGGGCTCATCGGTTTTCAAAATAGGTTTAACCTTGCGAGGTTCTGTTTTTTGAAATGATTAAAAATTATTTACATCATCATTATTTAGATATCAAGGAAGCAAGTCGTTTGATAAAAGCAAATTATAATTTTAAAAGCAGGATAGATAGATACTATTTGTTATATTGTTATAATGTGTTAGTAACAAACAAACAGTTGTGAATTAGTTAATAGAGGGGTTGAGTTATTAAACAAAACCAAAACCAAAGTTCCTTATTTTAATTGAGGGGCAATTTTTGGTATTTTAATAATTTGTTTTAATAATTGTCAAGTCTAGATGGCGTTTAACAAAATTTAAGAATTATGTGCCCTGTGTCCGTTTCCAAATTGTGTTGTTTTTGTTGTAGTTAAATAATTACTATTATTTGCTTGGCCACTTACTTTCTTTTTCATTGCAGTTAGTTACTTTAGCCTTCCAGTCACAAGTTTGTTTCATAATATCGAAGGCCAAACCAGAGGGGCATTGGATTTCTTTTAAACCCGATTTCGTACATCTAAAAACACAGAAAAAATGTGGAATTGGAGGATGTTTAAGGGTGTTTTCTTTTAATTTTTTGTTTTCAATCATTCATTTGTTCGTTTTTTTTTAACACACACAATTATTTTATAATCAATTGCATTGAATTTTCGCTTGCGTAAAATTTTTATTATGGTATTAAAATTAAAATGCAAATATTTTAGTTGCTTCCTATTTCTTTCCAGGTTTAATTCATTTTAAAAACACAAAAACATCTCAAGTTGTAACGGTGTGGATGGGCTTTTTTGACAGCTTAGAACTTTGGTTTGAAGGAAGCGGAAATGTGTTTTATTTCTTATATATTTATTTTTAAATATTTATAAATACAGAATTATGTAGATACTTGTACAGATAGAAAGTCTTATCACACATATACTTACTTAAGTATAAAAATATAGAATAAATACCACAGAGCAAGTTAGTTAGACACAAAAATATTTAAATAACTGTTTACTAGAGTAAGAGAGCGTAAAAGAAAGAGATCCATCCAAAACAATAACAAACAATAACAAACCACAGTTATTATTTTTTTTTATAAGGATGCCAGATCTTTTCTTTTTTCCCCAGAAACATTTTAAATATATACAAAACACAGTTTTAGACACACAAAACACAATTAGTGACAAGGGATCCGTAATAAAAATAAAATTTTAGAAAAATTATTGAATTATTTATATACAAATAAAATTTTCATTTGATTGTCTTGTTTAAATATAATTTTTTCTTCTTGTTTTGTTGGTTTTTTTTTTGGTTAAAAAAAGGTTAATGTAGAAAACAAACATCAAAAAAGACGTACTTAACAATAGCCAGAATAGGAAGTAATAAGAAACAGTATATACACACAAGAAAAAAAAAGGAAGAAAGAGAAAATGTTGAGGAGAGAATAACTAAACTTACTCTCAATTTCGTCACAATTTTTTACGTTTGTTCTCCAATCGCAGGTTTGTCTAATAACGTCAAATGCCAAACCACCAGAACATTTTATTGATGCTAAACGAGTTTTACCCGTTTCACCTTTATCACATCTTTATTTGAAATATAAATTTTTATTTATTTAGTTAAAAGAAATTGCAAATAAAGCACTTTGCCTTGTGAATGTTATCAAAAGTTAAAACGTATACAAATTTTGTAGCTTTCCATGAATTAGATTTAAATTTAATTTTTTTTTTAAATTTAAATTTTTGTTTTATTTTTAGTGAAAAATAAAAATTCGCAAAATATTTTCCATGAAATTCAAATAAAATATTTATCACAACTTACCTATAGACTTCGCGACAATCACCTTCAGTATCTAAACGGAAATATTCATCGGCAGGTCTATCAGCACAAGCTTCTTCGATGTCAACACCTTCCAATTTGTCACTGGTATCTTGACTGGCAGCTAATTGCACATACCAAAAAAAAAAGTTATTATATTAAAAATATTAATTATATTTATATTAAAAATATTAATTTTAATTATGTATAAAATAAAAAGAATTTTGACTAGCTGATTCTGCTGAACAAAGAAAAATATCAAACAGGTTTAATTTAAAAAAAATAATTTATACAATGTGGCCACTTAATTTTTTAAAATTCCTTTAATAAATTCTTTGCTCAAGGCATCTTGTTTAAAATATTATATTCGTAAAGCCGGTATATTAATTATGTAATGAAACAAAAAACAAGTTTATAAAGTATTTATTTTCTAAAATATCAACCAACTACGGCTACTGCGTTGTTAAAAAAATGAAAGGAAAATGAAGTTGGCCAGTGTGTAAACTATATTATAGTCTTTCCAACTAGTTTCCGCATATAATCTTGAATAAAATATTTTTTTTTAGCCTTATAAAGAGTAAAAGTATTTTATAATAAGCGTGGAGATTCGCTTGATTATTTAGCAACGCTCAGGTTATGAAGTGGATCAACCAGTTTTAAAATTGTAATTTAGCATACATAAATTGTTAGTCTGCCACCGTAACTACAAGCAATTTATTTACAATATTGAAATATGTATGTATTATGAAAGCTAATTATGCAAACATAAATTTATAGTTGTGCATTGGCTTAAGTTTCAACATTGAAGTCGATTAAGAGATGTTTCTTTCTTTGTGAAAGCTGCACCTTAAAATGCCTGCATAAATTTGTTAAAAAATAAAACAAAATAAAGCAAAGAAAATGTCATGATGACTGATCCTAAAAGTAATTTTGTATGATAACTTAAACATCTTGCTTGTTTGTTTGATTTGACATTCTTTTCTTTGAAATCTTGGTTGTATTTTTATTTTTTTAAGGCTGGTATCTATCTGAAGTCGTTAACCTTGGCAAATATATAAATACTCTTAAAAGAGATTTGCAATAAATGATATTATTTTACAATTTTCACTGTTAATGGTCACGTGATCTTAAAAAATATTTAAACTCAATTGAAACACCTTTGTGAATTTTCTTAAACTAAAGTAGAGTTTAAAAATGAATTAAAAAATTGGGAAGAGCTTTTCTCTTGTTTAATTATTAAAAAAAATAATAAAATAAATAAATTAATAAAAAAATTACATTTCACTTGAAGTTTTATTTATATAGATAATTATCACGTTCACTGTAACTTTATATTTCAGGAGTTTCATTTAAATTTTTATATAAGATAACGTGGCGTTTCTAGTTTTTTTTTTTTCTCTAATTTCAAACAAGTTCACACACCGTTTTACAGTTTTTTATTTTATTTACAACATAATTTTTTAAAATTTACACTTACCAAAAGCGCAGCACAACACAAATAAACCTAAAACAGGCCACACACGCGCCATTTTGCGTATGTGCTTTTTCTTTGTTTTGAGTGTTGACTAAATGGGGTTTAAACCACACAATAAACCTTTAAAGGAGAAATACAAGAAAAGAAAAAACGAAACAATTTAAGCACTTGCAATCAGAAAATAAAATATAATGTAACACTAACTTTTCTTTATTATAGTTTAAAATAAACTATAAACGTTAGCTAGCGTACTTGCTCAATACACAGCTAAATTTACACTAGGTGTTGGCTGCCAGCAGCAAGTTCTATTTATTAAGATGAACAAAACACCTGAAAACAAAGGTAACAATTTTGCAGAATGGTGAATAAAACGTTTAATAAGAAATCGAAGCAACCAACTCAACTAACTTGTCTCTAATTCAAATTGACCTGCTCAAGTCAATGAAAAAGAGAGTTATTACACTTCTTGGAATTGTAGTAAGCTCGCTCTTCTTACCACTAGTAAAATGTCTTTTTAGCCAATAAAGGGGAAAGTTGATCTAAACTCACAAAAAGCTTTTTCCTTGAATTAATATGCATTAATGCATTTAAAATTAATTTTAAATCCAGTTTTTCTTTTTATTATCTTGTATTTCTTTATAATCTGAGCTCGTCTTTAAAAGTTTATATAATTTTAACAAATGGCAATAAAAAGACAAAAAAGCCAGACATTTATATAAAAAAAAAAGGAGAAGAGCATTAACTTAATCGAATTGTCTCTCTTTTGTGTGTAAAACAAATTCACCACCTCAACTCTCTCGGTATTTTAACTGCATGTTGCTTAAGTCTTTTGTTGAATATTTAAGTTTTCGTTTATTATCCAATTTAAATCCAGTTTTTCGGTTTTTATTGATAAATAAAAAAATTGTTAACAACAAATTACGCAAAATATTAAAATTCAGTTAAAAGATAAAACCAAAAAATAAGTATTAAATTTCCATTGAACTAAAATAAAATTATAATAAATTTTTTCATAAATTTTAAACAATTTAAAGTTAAATAAAAAGGAGCGTCAGTTCAAGACACAGTAGAAGTAATGATGAAATTGACATTTAATATCGTGCAGCCTTTGTTGTAATTTATTGCTAATAAATAACAAATTAGAAAACAGTTTAAATGTCAGGCACTAAAACTATAAATTACATTTTATTAAAAATGTAAAAAAAATTACATTGCAAATTAATTATATGCAGTTTATTTTTAATGTTATCCTCTTTTCAAAACAACGCTTGTTTTCTGAGTATACTCGTATGTATGTATTTTTTTTAAGAAAAATTTTTATTTTTTTTTTAAACTTGTCAGCGGTCTTGTGTCAGAAGTTATTATCATTTTCACCACTCCCTGAAGTGATCAGCAATTATTTTTTAACTGAGCTATTTTATTTTTTTTTATTTCTTAACACTTTTAAGAAGTTCTTTCAAGCAATTGAAGTTAAACAAATTTAATCATAAAAATTATTATTCACTTTGTACTGCTTGTTTTGCATATATAAACAAAATGTAAAGTAATTTTGAAATTCATAACACGTTCGTAAAATTATTTTTTTTTCTTTTTGTTCATGCTGTTTGTATTTCGTTTCTAGTACCTACTAGACTTATCTTTTGAAAATTATTTGTACTTTGCTGCAAGTAAAAAAGCAACTAACGAAAAACAGTTTCAAATTGTAATAATAAAATACTTTTTTTTGGTTCCATAAAAAGGTTATTAAACTTAAAAATTTATTTTAATATTATTATTTAATAAACATAGTACTTTAAGAAAAAAATTAAAGAAGAAGCCGAAATATTTAAAGATTTTCATAACAAGATTATTTTAAAATATTACTTGTTTTGATTGTTTAATTGACGTTATCGAATCATCTGTATAATACGCCTACTTATTACAAACAAAAAGTCTGAATGCTTTTTATTTAAAATGAAACTAAAATATAGAGATTTAAGATTTGTCTTTATTTAGAAATTTCTAAAGAAATACGTGTTCTTACTAAAGAAAAACTTATATAAAAATTTTGTATCGCTTTTGAGTAATTTATGATTCCCAAGTATTCATAATAAAATAAAAAAAAAATATATAATAATATTCTTTAGCCAATAATTTGGAAAATCAGTTAAGGCTCCCCCTAAAATTATCCTAATTAGACAATATTTGAATTAAATTAAATGACATGCAATTAAATGACATACACTCAGATAAAATGTCGATTTATATTAATTGTTTTTTAAATTTATTTTTATTCAAATGAACCCTGTAATTCTTGGGATAGCGAAAAAATAATAAACTCTTTTTGATGATTTAAAGAACTAAATTTAAAGTTTAGTAAAAAAGTTTAATAAAATATATATATATATTGTTTAGCTCAAACAATGATACCAAAGACTCTTACTGACAATTTTTTATTAACATTAAAAAACATATTTTAACTAAATGAATATTTTATTGAGGTTTAGCTTCACGTATATTTTAATATATGAATTTTTAAAGAAAACATAAAAAACAAGACACTAGCAGAATTGAATGCTGTACTGTCTTGAACACTACGTCTATTATCAATCATTACTATTCACTTGTTTAAAGCACTACAATAGTTCCACTAATAATGAATTTTAAAACTTAAAAATATTTTGATATTATTATAAATCCCAAAGATGGATGGATCAGCAAACCCCGGAAATAATCTGGCACAATAATCTACCGCCCCCCGTAGGCCACCTTTATCATCTTCAACTCTTCCGCACACTATTAAAAAGACAAAAACACTTTGTTCAGCTTAAATTGAATGTTATGGCAATAAAATATTAAAAAATTTAAAAAAAATCATTTCTTTAAAAATCATTGTATTTAAAAGAAGTATCTTCAACAAAGATATAATAAATGATATGGAACAAATTTGTCATATTAATTAATTAAAACTTAAAATATATTAAATATAAATGATGTTTGAGTATTAAATTTAATTATAGTCATTTATATTTATTAATTTAGCAGCGGGGATATATAAAAGTTCACTAAAAAAAAACTACCGGATATTAAACACTAAATGGTTAGTTTATTTTATTTAAGCTATTATTTTTAGGAGTTAGATAATACAGCCATTAACCCCACACTACTGTGTTACTCTGGTGAGACTAAAACTACTCGTTGGCATTTTTATAAACATATACCTCTTACCCATGAAGCTATTCACACCTCTCCATGCTGCGGCCGTTGCGGAGACTCGAATTTATAATCTTCACTCCTGTTAACCAACCAGGCCCTTTTAAGCAACTCAGCTGCTTTAACCATCTCATCTGTTGTTCAAGCCTCTGCGTTAAGTCAACCACAGCTTAGGACTATATTTTTTTTCATAATTTCCTTACTTAACTATACTGGCGCCGTTTACCATTTCAGCAGCTGCTCTCTAATTGCAGGATTTTTTATAATATATAACTTCTAATATAAAACCTTCTCCACTAACTCATTTGGCTGGCCCTCATACAGTAATTGTCTTATTTTTATAGCTAATCCGATTATAATTATTCTATTTTTATATTCATGCTGGTGATGGGAATTGAACTCATGATTTTCTACTCAATAATTTTTAGCTGTTCACAAACACACTGTGTTCTTAATTTAGCTGAGGCACGATCTAAAATATTTTTTTTTAAACTGACAACATTAGCTTTTGTTGCTGCAGATATGTAGTGTTGACAAATCCTATTTCCTTAACTGACTGAGAATTTTAAGCAGATTAATACCTATTATCAGGGATACACCAAAAATGCTATTATCAAGTGAAGTTCGATTTTTTTCTTAATATTCTTTTAGATTAAAAAAGAAACCTAAAAAACATGCTGGGAATTGCCCCTTCGTAATCAACTGATTTTAAATTAATTTATTTATTACAACATCAGCACGAGCATGTTTATCAACTCGTTTATGTCTGTATATTTTTTATTTATTCAATCTTGTTTTGTGTATCAATTTAAAAATTTTGTTTTTGCAAAAAAAAAAAAAAAAATAAAAAAAAAGAAAGAAAGAAATAAATAAAAACTTCTACCCATATTGTTATTGCTGTTTGGTAAATATTATTTAATTTGTTGTTATTTTAAACATACAAACGGATCAAATATACATATATTTTTGTTTGCGAAGCGATCAATAATTGCTAGCGTACACACACACACATAAAAAACTCTGATCACTGCTCAAGGTGAGCGGCTTTGGTATAACGAAACAAACGAAACAAGCTTGGACTTATACTGCAGAGTACACGACACGGCATGACACCTTAATACTACATGCATAGCAATACTAAAGCAAAATACATCCATACAATTGGATCTACCACAATGTGAGTTGTAATCGAAGATGTAAAAAACCAACATCTGAAATAAAATTTGCCAACAAAATTAAATAAAACCACCAGAGAAATAGGAGAGGCAAAAGTAGCCGCTCGTGCAATATTTAACAACAGAAGAAGAAATAATCTTATCCAATGAAGAAATAGAAATATAAACAAGGGTAGTGTCTTTGTGATTAAATTAAGGTTTCTATTTTTATTATAATTCTATATATCACGATGGTGTCGATGGATTGGAATTTTTAAGTTTTTTTTTTATTTGCGATTGTAAAAAAAATTAAGTAAAACTTGCATGAACTGACCACTCAATGTAATTTTAAAGTACTATGCTTAGATTGCAACAATTGGTTAAGTGAATACAATGTGACCAACTTTTTATTTACTTTTGGACATAAAAAGACTTAATGAAATATTATTTAACTATAATCTTTTTATTATTGATGCGTTCGCATCAGAAGCTAAAAAATATCTAGACTTCTTTATTTGAAGACCTAGTGGTCCGTTATATATTTTTTTCGTCTAAAAGAACTCTCCTTTCCGGTTTGGAATTAGGCTTTTTGCGAAAGTTCATTGTAGCTGGATTACCAATTTAATGATTTGAAAAGTGTGTGGGACAATAATAATTAGTTTGTAGAAATAAATTTCTTTAATAATTGTGTCATTTTAATCATTTTCATTTAAGCATTATTTTTTTGTTTTTAATTCTGTAATTGATAAAAAATCGTTGTTAGTTATTATTTATTAATACTGCATTTGTTAACGGCAATTCAAAAAAAATCAATATTTCATAATATTGCATTTCATTGCAAAAGAAAATTCATGATTCTTATGTTTTAAGATAAATTGATTAAATGAGAATTGTATTGAATCAAGAAACCAAAAAGACAAAATTGAAATTGTATAAAAAACCTTGCAAGAAAAAAAAAATTTCTTTTCTCTACATTTTTCTTTTAGCAATATTCCCATAACTTTTTTCTTATCATTTTTTTTTAATTAGGACCAGCATTCAGGAGATGACCCCTACTTATGCAACGCATTGTGCCAAAACTAGGAAATTAGGTCATTGGAGGGGGGTTAAAATCACACTGTAAGTGACAGGAAAGACCTCTGCTGGGAATTTATTCCACATACAAACAGTTCGGCTAAAAAAATCGACTGCTCTTGATGTAGGGCGCGTTGCACGTAAAAATTACGGTTTTCGGGAACAAATTCTTTAATTTCATAAGAGCATATTCCGTTGTAGTAACGATAAAACAGTGAAACACACTCCACATTGCGTCGATGCTCTAGTGGATCAATAGAGCTGGATACTCTACTGTCACCGATGAGCTCTTTCGCTCTCTCCTGCATGCGGTCGAGTAACTTCAAAATAGTCTGTAAAGCACCGGCCCATACATGAGAGTTGTATTCCATTTTCGGTCTTATAAAGGTGACAAAGATAGCGAGGAGATCAAATAAAGTGAAGTATTTCTTACACCGTTTCAGAAAATCTAGGCACTTGAATGCTTCTTTTATTGAATCTTGATACCAAGAACATCTAGAGCTTCTGATTTCTTAATATCTTTATCACCCGTAATTATAGATGAAAGCACACAGCACCGGGTTTTACAAGCGCTAAATTTCACCCTTGTTGCAAGTCCCCACTCGAGGATTGCCAAAAGATCGTGATCCAGGGTATCATTTATGTGCTTTAGAATAGCCCCAATTTCCAGTAGGCTTGGCCTTTTGTGAAATGAATATGAATGGCATATACTACTGTCGTCTGCGAAAGAACAGATAGGGTTGGAAGTCCGACGTAGAAGGTCGTTAAGAAAAAAAAAGAAATATGATGGGAGAAAAAACGAAACCTTCCGGTACCTCTGAATTAACCATGAGCTCGTTTGATGAGATTCCATCTATAAAAATTTATAGAGTGCGACCCCTAAGAAAGGTCGACATAAATCGGGAGAAGCTATCACCGACACCAAAAGCAATAAGTTTTGATATAAGTGCACCATGCCACACTTCATTACATGCCGTAGAAATATCTAAAGCCATCTCCTTTCCTTTGGCCGAAATGGATGAATGGACTGAGACAATTTTTCAAAAAGGAAGGCCAGTAAGTCACCCGTAGAGCGCCCGTACGGAAGCCTTACTGCCGGTCGCTATGTAAGCTATTGAACACGAGATATTTCACAAGGTGGAAATTAGTCATACTTCCCATTACTTTTATTTTATTTACCTTAAACTCCCCTGACACTCAAATTTTTATAGTTAACTTTATCGATAGTAAAAGAGTTCTTAAGAGAATGAAGACAAAAGCGTACATTTTAAAATAAAAAAAAAAATACAAAAGCTTTTGTTTTAAGAAATATTGCATTTTAAGAAATCTTTTTTGTTTGTAATCATCCTTAAAAGTGATGTTAGTATAACCAATCACTGTTTTCCTTTCTTTAAAATTCGAAAGAAATAATTCTTTTGACTTCGAGATACAGACTTTGCCTTATTTAATATTTTTAAATGATTTAATTGATTTAATTAAATAAATAATCAAGAATATACTCGAAATTTTAAAACTGCGTTTTATAAATATGTCATTTATTCCATTCACGATTGTAAATGTTGTTTTCGGTCGAAAGTTTATGAAATCGCTAAAACAATGTTGGTCACATTTTCTATAATTCAACTTGGTATTCAAACTTCATTTTGTATTCACTTTGTAGCAAATTTGTAGGTAAAGAAACTTTTACTTTTGCTTATTATATATTTAATGTTTTTTAGTTTTATTTTTATTTATTTTTGCACCTTGTTTACTTCAATGCAATATTATATACAACTGCATAAATAAATACCTTTGTACATGTAAAGTATGTATGTACACACCACCGATACATTTCAAAGGCAGTAGAGAAGAAAAAATTCCAACAACTTAATTTATAAAATTGAAAATCATTAGTCGAGACAAATAAAAATGAATTATTAAAATTCCTATAAATAAAAAAAAAAAAACGATTTATATATATTTACTTTGATATTTGTCTTAGTAAACCAAAAAGAATGCAGAAATATTGATTGATTCATTTTTTATAAATCTGAACAAAAATCAACGTTAATTGTCTTGAAGTAATAGACTTGATTTAGTACTTGAGAAGTTTTTTGTTGCTTTAGAAAACATGATAAATTATTATTTTTTTTTTAATCAACGACAAACAGTAAACAACCATAAATTTAAAAGAACAAAAAAAAAAAATCGTGCAAGTAAATTCTTCCTGCTCTTTTAAAATAAAAATAAATATATTAAAAGAAACCAGATGCTGTTTTGTTCTTAAAGTTACAATTTCCTTGATTTGGTTTCTTTGTTTTATAATATATTTTTTTCTTTTAACTTAATTAATTTAAATTATGAGATTGCATAATATATTTGCATAAGAAATTACATTGTGCGTCATAAACTGTGTGTGTACAACACATTAATATGTTAATATAACACATTAATGTCATATGGATATTTAATTAGATTTTTACAAATACTAAATAAAAATTTATTTCTATTATGAAAGCCTTTCAATTTTATTGAGAAATAATTTGTGTTCAATTTTCAAGAATGTAATTCTCGTTTGGTCTTAAAATAATAATGCACCCAACAAATAATATTTTTGTTAAAACAATATTTTGCATAAAAGCGTATGAAATATTCAATGCAAGCAAAAGATTATTTTCGAAATTATATTTGAATGTCATACAAATATGAAAGGAAATATAAATTATTCCGTTCTGTTCTGTCTGCTCTTTTTTATGGACATTTGTAATACTAACGAAGGTTATAGCGAACAGGGCTTTATTTGCATTTGATTCTGCTGGTACTAATAGTACGATCATTAGGCTAACTTAATATTATTAATATTTTTGTTTTTCAAAATCATTGGAAAACACGAACTTAAGCCTAATAATAATAAATCATTTAAGTTCAATACCTAAATTTTATTCAAACTTCCGTAACTTAAAAGTTGTTATTGTAATTATTATAGTTGAGGTAAATTCATCGTTTATTTTAGCTGATAGTTGATGGAATATTAAAAAAAATCATATTAATAATCCATAAAATTTAAATTAATTAAAATGCAATTTATTTTTTGGTAGAGATTAGTTGGCATCTATAGCGCTAAAGCTAAATAATAAAAACTCTTCGACCAAAAATTTAGCCAAATATTTATTCGGTGCAGTAATTTAAACTAAGAAATTTTGAGGATGAGTTTTTTTGTTCGTAATTTAATAATTTGTCTTGTTTGTTTGTTGTTTAAAGGGTTAAGAAGGGGTACCAAATATGTTTTTTTTAATAAAATTTCTATATCTGTTTTGCACTCATTTGTATTCTTGTCATTATTATTTTTTATTTAAATTCTTTTTGTATGTGTCAAGATCGTTAAATTTATAAAAATTTTTTCTCCGATAATAAAAAAAATTAAGACCTAAAGAGTACAAATAAAGAAAAACAAGTAGATTAATATATAAATAAATTTTGTAATTTTATTCTAACAAATAAAATACTTTAAGCTATTTAGCGATTATTTGTCAAAAATTAATCAAGCCGAAAAAACGCCGTAAAAGCGTCAGTGTATTCTGGCATGTTTAAAACATCGTGTAAATACCCCTACAGAAAAAGCCAAATTAGTAAATATCAACAAGCAATATAATGCTTCAAAATAACACAACAATAAGGGAGTTATAATGGCGAATAGTAAAGGCACAAAGACGTTAACCATACATTTAAAAAGTACTAGAATTATTGTAGTTACCAAAGAAAGCAACGTTGCTTTATTCGTTTTTTTTTAAATTTTTAAATATTATCCTTCTTAAGGATAATGTACCTGTACATAACGCCAGAAGTGTTAAAAAATTATTGCAATTATTGACCCTCAATACTCAATATCGGTGATTTAAATAATAAATCATGAAAATAGCACAAAAAAAAAGAATTTTTGGAAATTAATTAATATAATTGAAAAAGTAAAAATCTCGTTGTTTAAAATAAAATATTTTAATTTAATTTTATTTTAATTTTAAATTATGAATACGTTAATTTAAAATATTAAAATTCTGTTTTATTAATTTAGGTTCTTTTCAGTTCGATCTTAATTGTAATTAATTTAAAATAGAATAGTAAAAGTAAGATACCAGGAAAATGAAGGAATCAAATTTTGGTTCGTTAAAATCTTCCTTAGCATTGTTGGTATCTATTCACAAGTTAGTACCATACACGGTACAAATTAATAGTAAAATGTACTAATTAATTGTTTATTTCATTGGCATTAAATGATAAAAAATGATAATGTTTTTTAGCGTTATTATTATTTTCGTTAATTTAACAATTGCACTATAATTTCATTGTCATTAGTAAAACTAATATTATAAATGGTGGTTAAGTTTTTCATCACTGTCATTACGAGGGCGGTTCAGAAAATTCTTAGCCTAGCATAAAAAGCGCGGTAAAACAGAAAAAAGTTAAGGGTTTTGGATAAATTTTGTTTCGATCTGGCAACTCCTTCATATAGAAACAGGTGTTCAAAAAGACGCGTATGCGATTTTTTTACAATGAAAAAATGGAAAAACCTTGTTTGGATCGTTTTAAGCGAAATAAAATGGATTTTAAGCATCGTTTCATTACTGTTGATGAGACATGGATCCACCACTATACTCCAGAGACAAAAGAACAATCCAAACAATGGATTGAAGCTGGAGGAAGTGCCCCAAAGAAGGCAAAAACAACTCAATCGGCTGGTAAGTTTATGGCAACCGTTTTTTGGGACTTCAAAGGTATTTTATTGATTGACTATCTGCAAAAGGGTAAAACAATCAATTCAGAGTACTATTGCAACCTTTTGGATCAATTAAATGTACAAATTCGAGATAAACGTCCTGTCTTTTAACACAAAAAAATAATTTTTCATCAAGACAACGCACCAGCGCATAAGAGTGTTTTAACAATGGCTAAAATCAACGAATTAAAGTACGAGTTGCTTGACCACCCACCTTATTCTCCTGGTTTAGCTCCCAGTGACTTTTACCTGTTCCCAAATCTAAAAAAATTCTTTGCTGGCAAGCGTTTTACCTCAAATGAAGATGCAATGTCACTAAAATTTGTAAGGTCTCAAGTATGATGTGTTTAAATAATTCCTTTAAACATGTATTTTTATAAAATTTCAAATTTTTGATAAGTTGGTTGATGAATTCTTTTTATATATAAAGCCTTTCTTTTAATACGACGATTAAAGAAAACGGTACTTGCAATCCGAATTTATTAAAAAAAAATTATTGCGATATTAAACAAGTGAGAGTGCTATATTCGGTTATGCCGAATATATACCCTTCAACATCTATGTAAATCTAGTTTAGTGAAGTAACTTCAACTCAAAAAACAAATATTGGCGTGACAGAGAATTAAAAATTAAGAAAAAAAAAATCAAGTTCTATATATAATTTTACATAAAAATGTCATCGTCTCTAAATGGGTTAAACATTTTTAAAAATTTTACTATTTTCTTAAAGATCTCTTCAAAAGCTTTAAAATGACACCCATATTGATATTTTCAGAAATTTGAAAATTTCAGAGGCCCGTTACCCGGAAAATACTAGCGAGCGCACATTTTTTAACTTGATATTTTTATTTTTGAATTCTCTATCGGCCCTTGTATTTTTTTATTGGATTTGTTTCATTGTTCCAAATGATATGAAAAAATTAGAGGTAGGCATGGTGTTTTGCTCGCTGCCTCGAAGGACCGCTGATTTCCAATAGCACTATGTCTGATCAATTGATCGATTGGCGTATTTAAATTTTCTCTAGCTTATTTAGTGCATCGGTAAACTTATATATCAATACTAACACGGATGGACAGACGAACATCTCTCAATCGACTTCGCTATGCATAAGAAGCCAGAGCATATATACTTTATTGAGTCGGAAATGACAAACTTAGTTACACCCTTCCTTCCACTTTTTGTGGTGAAGGCTACAAAAAGTATTACTGGCAAACCTTTATTCCACCACTTACACGTGCATTAAGCAATAATTTATTTATTTATTTATTTAATTTGATTCTTTAATTGTCCATCCACCTTTTTGATTCTTTCAGATACAAAGAATTTAACTATTTTTGCTGCCAGTCAACAGAATTAAAAACCAAAATAAACAGAACGAGTATAATGATTTTGAAATAATTTTAATTCAATTTCATAATGATGTTTTGTGTAAATTTATACACGCTTTTGAATCCGTGTAAAATGACTTAAGAAAGAATTAAAATTTTAATTCAAACGGACAGCTTTAAGTAAGTCCAAGAATATGTGTGTATGTTTGGGTATTTGGATTTTCTTTGATGCTGTAACATTTATGCCTAAATAATGATTGATCGTTGAAGTGTTAAGAGTCAAAGGAATAGTTTTAATTAAGAAAAAAAAACATGATTAATTATGATTCAAGTTTATTTGAAAAATATTTTAATTGCCATTAGGTCGAGGCATTAAATTTAAATAAATACAATTAAAAAAATATCAAAATATTGAAATATTCTTATAATGCTTTTTATCAGCCACAATGCTAACTAAACGTTTTTAAACTAACGATCATTAAAAAAAATTTAGAATTCCACGGGAAGTGTCATAAGTTTTCACGCTCACACAGTGTCAGAACAAAATTTTTGTAATCACCCACATTCATTCACGAAAAATACATAAATGAGTCATTAATTAAAGTTTTTATATTTATTAAATGTCTGAGTGCCTCAAAGCATTGTGTTAAACTGCATATCTTCATGTAATTTTTTTTAAAGTATACAAAAAAAAAATATATAATATATTGAATACTTGACATTGATTGCCATTTAAACTTATGACATAGGGAGTAAACAAAGTTATATTACTTCCATGTTTGGTTTATGACTTTTTTAGAAGTTAAGTCTAATTAATAATGATAAATTACCAATAATTTGAATACACACCCATCCATGTAACATTGTATTAATTTTTGTAATTATTTCCATGTTTTAAGTTTCTTCTTATATTTTTACTTTTATGTAAATTCTCTTATTTATGGTAAATCTTTTTGTGACGTTGTCATAAACATCATCTTTAACTCCTACGAATTTCACAAATTCACTGTAAAATATATAAAAAGGAAACTATTTGTTAATGACAATATTATTGCAACTTTAGTGACGTTAAAGATAAAAAGTTTAAATTCTTCTTTAAACTAAAAATTAATTTTAAGTAAATCGATACTTTTAATCGTCATCACATACAGTAAAAATTTGACTGATTTATGGTCCCAAGAGCCAAATTACATATGTTCTACGTAACAAAACTTGGTTGCGCTGAATAAAATATAGTTTATTTAAACAATACTTAAGTCACGATAACCAAATTTTTTTTTAACATTGGATTACAAAATGGTTCGTTTGAACTAAATAATTTTTACGATAGTTTTAACCACACAACCACTACCGAATTATTATCGCTTTCCAAAAGAATAAAGTACTTCTGATCATAATATGTTACTAAAAAATATGAATATGTTGAATTAGCTTTTATGTATAATTTTGAAAATATTTGGTTGCGCCCTTGTCTAAGTCTTTCTCTATTTGTTTTTACCAAAATTTTTTTTAATAAGAGTTAAGTTATTGAAAGTGATATATTAATTAAAAATATCATAATAAAAACAAAAACGTAAGCAAACTTATTTGAAAATAACTTAAATAAATTTCTATTAAATTCTTATCGTATTATATAATAAAATGTTTATATTTTAAACATAATTATGGTTGCATTGACAATGTTATTTTTTATATAAAACTGTTGTTTGTCTGCAACCATGAAGATTAGATCTTGATTACGGGTGAAATAAATGACACAAGAGGATTAAAAAACCTACCATTTTCTTTTCCCTCACATAATGTAGACATGACTTATGATGGGTTGTTCATGTTTATGTTCAGAGAAAGAGAGAAATGGAATTTTGAGCAACATTTGGAAAACAAAGACGCTGAGAGAATTAGCAGAATATGCATGAATTTAAAAATAATATTCGCCTGATCAGTAAAATCGGAGAATCGCATATTAAACATCAAATTTATTATATAATTTTAGAGTTTTTTATGTCACTATGAATAGGCCAGATGTGATCAAGATTTGCGTCAGTACCTGGCCGTGGGCCCTAAACTGACGGTGCTCTTACCACTAAGTGAAATACAAAGCGTCGACTAGCGCCTTCCACTGACTTAGCCAACTGAGTTGCAATTCTGAGAACATGGATTGAAGGACCAATGAAGTACCCCTTGCTTGAGGATTGGAGACTATCCAACCCCTCTGTTAAAAGTGCAACAGAATTTTTTGTTAGCACCGCACCCTCTCTGCGGACACCAACTTTAACCAACAGCCACCAAGTGTACCCCGAAGGGACCTCACTAATAACCGGCTACAGAGATGGGTGACTCTCTGTATGGGCTACCGGTTCCCGTGGTACCAGTTTATTAAAGGACATTGGTGAATCCTTCGACAGTACACAACTGTCTATCCAGATTTGGTGCCTGTACACCGGGGGACTGGTTCCGCCTATACCTCGAGAGCACTTCGTCTGAACGTAGGTTGAATCAACCATACTCTTATTACACGTGGGGGACACTATGAATTGGGCAGCAAGCTTATTTTTTTTTTTTTTTTTGTTATTTGTTGCTTAGCACTCGGATGACTTTCTCCAAATTTTGGAACTACGATGGATAGTAATTAAGCCTTTGCAAAAACAAAGAATAACACATTCTTGTAATAATCGTTTTTCTTCTCCAGTCAAGTCTTCTTTAAGTTGAATGCATTTTTTAAGAAATTCGCCAAATAATTTCAACCCTTGAGGAAATATTTTTAAACGCTGGTACAATACTTCTCTGAACATTCTTTAACTTCTTTGAAATTTATGGCTCTAAAGAAAAACTTTATGGTATAAAAAATTTTGTTTTAACCAATCGATTGTTAACAAAATGAATAAATGAATAAAAGAAGGGTTTCTCAAAAATCTGCAGTCGATTTTTGAAGCTTAATAATTTTTATTAAGGAAACCTAATCTGTTGTATATTATTTTATCATACTATTATTGCTTATATAATTTATATGATTTTTTAAATCATTTTTCAGTCTTTACTTTCTCGTCATATTCATTATCTGTGAAATTCACAACATTAACTTCAACTTATTCTGAAACATTGTGCAAAATAAAGATGGTATTGATGATGATTAAAAGGTGCGCTCCTCGCCTTAAATCTGTACGTATTATTTTGCATTTGCTTTGGACTTACATATAAACACTCGTACATCTCGCGTAATTATTCAACCAATCAAAAATACAATCATAAAATAAAATAAAAAAGAAGACTGCAAAAGACAAAAGTTATATAATTTTTGACTTTGGTAAAATGTGTAATAAAATCTGTTATGCATTTTACAGTTTTTTTTAACGGCAAAACAATATTAGTATAGGTGGCATTATTGGTCCCCTGCCTGTCCAATATTATGGACACCCTCACCATCATTGCTCTGCACTACTAAAGCTTATTTAATTGGACCAACTTGATGCTTATTAGGAGTCGGATGGATGGCTTAATGATGCCATAGTAGTTAAATTCGTTTAAAAATGCTTTTGTGTCTTATGTGTGTGTGTTGCGTATGTGTGTAATCTGAAGTTTGAGGTTGCATTTAATAAAGTTTTCTGTTGTTTCTGTTTCTTAACATGCATTCATTTGTATTTGGCATTTTAATGCTGTTTTTTATTGTTTTAATTTGTATTGATTTCTTTTTTTTTTATCAAAATTTTGTTTACAAAAAACGTTGCATAATTCTCTCACAAAGGCAAAAGGAGAAGAAAAAAAAACGCAACGACCGGTTAAAAATTATAAAAATAGCACACAATTTTGTTTACAAAAAAAAAAAATTAAAACCATAAATGATATAACGACTCCTAACCATTGCCACCAACTATTAACCGTCTACAAACAACACCAGCAGCGGCAGCAACAAGCAAAAGCAGACGTTGTGCTGTATTCAATGTAAAAACTTCTTTCAGGTGGTTACGGTGTGGTTGGCTGCTTTTTGTTGCTTAAATAAACCTGGTTTCAGTTGGGGCTTTTGAGTTTCTGATTATTACTGGTACTTTGGTATTTAGTTCAACATTGTATCCCAAAAATAAAACTGGTTTCTGTTAAATTCAAAGAGAAAATTACTTACTATTAAAAAAATGAAAAAAAAATGAATAAAATTTTAAACGAGGTGCATTGATAAAAGCATTTATGGGTCGACTTTTGTGTCTCTTTAAATTAACACAAGTCAGAATGTTCAACACGTTGCAAAAAAAAGCAGAAGTCGTTTTACTTCTTCTACTACTTAAACCAAACTTGCAGTAAGCAAATAAGCTTAAGACGGCTCAAAATTTATTTAGAAAAAACTCACAATATTTTAGTTTCATAATTTTCTGCGAAAGCAAATGTCACGATTGCTTAAGGCAAGTTCTCTGTTCAAATCGAATTTTACACGAAATACTTTAGAATGTAAGCAATGTCTTCTTAATTCCAGTACATTTTAATGATGTTCTAGTTTTACTGCAGTGCATCTGTCAATTTCGGTTTGCCCGTCTATCAGAGTCCTCTTTCCCTTGAACCGTAATAGTTAGACTCTTAAAATTTTCACAAAGGTTGCATTATAAACACTATAACAACAAATAATAAGTATTAAAGAGTGTCTGAAAGTTACGTGATATTAATAAAAATATTGTTATTACTTGAACTGTAACAGGCAGACACGTTAAATTTGCAAAGCGTTTGTCAAAGTATGTCCGATATTGCAACAACTAAAAAAACTTATGACCTTATCTTTTTAACCGCAGACACGTTTAATTGTCAATAAGAAATAAATTTTTAATTTGTAATAAATTTATTGAGCCTTTTTTAATACTATAAAAGAACGAACAACAATAAAAAAAGACAACTTAAGACGTGTTATCTTAATAACAATGATAAAAAACGGTACCATTTTAAAGTGTAAATACTTTAAAATGAAAAATTATTATAAAGAATAAAAGCTTTAAAAAGGAATTATGACCTTGCTCCCGGAGCTAAAATATTATAAGAGTAAATCTTTAAAATAGACTTAAGACTAAAACTTAAACATAAAATAAGTAAGAGTGCTACACGCAGAAAAAAACATGTTTGTTATATGGTCACAATAACCATATTATGTTCTTTGTAACAATTAGAGTGGCGGAGAACCAATTATACTTGTTTTAACCAAAACTTTAGTCCCGATAAATACTTTTTGTTAACTTTCAACGATTATATGGTTAGTGTGCACAAAAAATGCAACATGGTTGGTTTTAACTTAAAAAATTTTCAACCACAACCAAAGTTTTATAACTTATTATTATTAATCAAAGTATGGTTAAAAGCAACAGAATAATGTTACGTTTGAAAATATTTTGTTCTAGTACTTGACAGCTTAGTAATTTTTGTGGTAGCTAAAATTTTAAATTGTTTTTTATTGTTAAAAAACTTAAAAAAAAATAAAAATTTATGCACAAAATAAATAATTAAAACTAATATGCAAAATATGAAAACAAACAAAAAGGGAACCAGAACATTTAGAAAAATTAAGTAAATATGTATGTATTGTAAGCATATATATCTTTATTTTTGTGTTTGAAGCATAATTGTGAAATCATTTATTTGTTATTTAAAGCAAATAATTGATAATAATAATTTTTTATGAATTTATGTTTTTAAAAAATTTTTATAACAAATCGTTAATAAATAAAACAATAATCAGTTTTTTATATCAAGAAAATTTTGCACTTACGAGACTTTATTACAATTCAATTATATAGCATGACATTTTCAACCATATTATTTTAATTTTAATTTAACTATTTAATGTTTATAAATGAACATAATTATCTTTATACTTTGGACAACAATATGGTTGCAAATGTAACAATACTATATTTTACTATCAACCCAATTAATTTAATACCGAATACTATATTTTGTTAGCAACCATATAATGCAACCGTATTATGTTGCTCTTAGATTATGGTTACCTCAACCATATTTTTTCTTTGCGTGTATATTTGGCTATGCCGAACCTTATATATCTTCACCATCTATGTAATTTTAGTTATTAAAGTAACTCCAATCAAAAACGCAAATATTGGGGTGACAGAGAATTAAAAATAAAAAAAATTTTGGTACTGCATATATGTATATAATTTTACATTAAAAAGAACTCGGCTCTTAATGGGTTAAGAATTTTGAAAAATTTTTATTATTTCCTTAAAGATCTCTTTAAAACCCTTAAAATGAATCCCATATTGATATTTAAAAAAATTTTTAAATTTCAGAGCCCCGTAACTCGGAAAATATAAGCAGGCTCCAATTTTTTCACTTGATGTTTTTTTTTTTTGTTAATTTTTAATTCTCTAGCGGCTCATATATTTATTTTTTTTGATTGTAGGTACTCCGTTGCTCCAAATGATATGAACAAATTAGAAGCAGGCGTGGTGTTTTGCACGCTGCCTCGAAGGACCGATCTTTCTAATTTTCAATAGCAGCTCTTTCGACACTATGTCTGGTCGATTGGCGTATTTTAATTTTCTCTAGCTAATATAGTGCCTTGGCAAACTTGACTTACTTGGACGGACAGACGGACATCGCTCAATCGACTTTGCTATGCATAAGAAGTCATAATATATATACTTCATGGGGTCGGAAATGGATATTGTACAAATTACAAACGGAATGACAAACTTATATACAACTTTTTTCACCTTTTTTGTGGTGAAGGGTATAAAAATAAAAAATATAGAGTCAAAAGTTAAAAGGTGGCCCATACATTGTAGAAAGCTCTTTGCGTGTGAGTCAAACTCACACTTGGCGGATTTATTTAAATATGTTTCTACACAGCATACATTTTTTAGCTTTAGTAGTTGAATTTAAAAATATCTGACATTTGCTTATTGTTGTTTTAATGATTGCGATGCACTACGTACTACGAATGCACAATTTTATTTGAATGTAACACAGTTTATTAATAAAATTTTATTTTTTTATTTAAAATAACCAATTAACATCAGTGAGATAACCAATTTATAAAATAACGGTCACGTTCATAAAAAAATTTTAATTTATAAAGATTTGTTAAATAAAATTTCCATAATATAAGTGTTTAATAAATAAAATATTTTTTTAATGAATACAGGCCTTAAAAACCTTTTATTATATTTTAAATTAAAACAACTGCGGCACAAAAAAAAATACTCTGTTATCGAATTGATATGGTTTGACGTGATTTTGGTTAGTTCGCTTATCAATTCAAACTTGTTAATAGTATTAACATAATTTTGTAATATAAAATCTTGTAGCCGAAAGATTACTTTAAATGTTAGTTTTATTAATGACGTTGATTTCTAGTGTGATTAAAATATTTTATTTAATCAGGCTGTTTTCTTAATTTTGTAACATCTTTTATTAAACTTAAATGCAAAAAAGTTTTCTTGTACAAGTGTTCAAGGCCTGTAGATACTCATTACTAAATCCATATTAATGATTTCTTCTCACATTTTGTTTCTTATTGAGTCAAAAATTTTACATTCAAGTCAAAGTTTATAGCCTTTAAGGCATCACGTTGTTTTTGTACATTTTAACTTCCACCACCAATTCCACCAACGTCAACATTAAAATTTTTTCAGTCCGTTCAAGTTTTCTAGGTTTGAGATGTAGGTTTTTAGCACAGTCAATGTTGGTGTTTTTGTTGTTTTTTTTATTTTTTATAAGAAAATAAAACGAGAAGCTTAAGTTTGAGTATTAAAAACTTCTTTTTTTAAATTGTGCAATATTTGTGTTTCGTATAAAATATATAATTTTATAAAAATAGAATTCAAAGAAGAAATGTTTGCAAAAAGAAATTTCGAAATGTGAGGGCCTGCCGCCATATGGCATCGTTCAACTGTTAGCTTTGGCTATAAAATGTGACATAGGTCAAGTTAGTCTGCTGTGATGTGGCTAATTTTTAAAAATAGCCTGGAGGAGTATAATGGATTTAAGCATCAGTTTGAAGCGTTTTGAGACTTTAGAAAACCTCATCTTTATTGCAAGGTTTGCTAAGGCCTGAACGATTTTTTTAATGTAGGAGTTCAAAATGATTTTTATAATTCTGAACAAATTCCCTTGTCAAAATGAAGAGCCAATATTAATTACTTACCAAGCAATGAAAAACAACTACAAAATAAAAAGCAATAAAAAATATTCGCAAAGAAACACTGAAAAAAATTGAAAAGATAGTCTATTGCGTTGTCTGTTCTTAAAACTGACAGACAGACTGACTGACTGATGAACACCAATTAAACAACAATTAATGAGCTCATTTTCTTTGCAAGAGTTGTTCAATTGAATTGCAATTAAGACTCCACTAACTATCAGTGCAATGTAATCAATACTGTACATTTTTAATGGTGGGAGAAGAAGGGTGCAAAACAAACTGCAGAATTCGAATTCTTTATTGTTTTGAACTTTTTTTCTTTTTGTTATTATTGGCAAATGCTACTAACAAATTGAAACGACAGTAAAATTTTTTATTTATGCAGCACCTAATAACTTGTTTCTTTCTTATTCCACTAGATTTGTACGGTTGACAAGCACAAACAAAAATTGTGTTCAAAGAATAGCAGGGGTGGGAGTGGCCTTTATATAAGTGCAAATTATAATTAAATTTTATTTTTTGTTCCTGGTAACACCAAGAATATTTAAAATATTTATTATGTATTGTGTTTTAATAAAAAAAGCAACAAAAAAAAAATGAAACTAGTTTAATATCATAGTTTTCAGGAAATACTGCAACTATTACCTCAATAAATTAGATAAGTTTTAGAAACACGGAAAATATTGTCATAAAATGTTTCAGTGTTAACCTTGTTGTGTGTACTGTTCCTTTCTTATGATAACACGCACAATATGCCAAATACGTCATTTAAATGGGCCTGAAAATAAGAACTTTTGCAGTTTAAATATATGAGGAAATTATAACATAATATATAATAAAAAATATAATAATAAATATATAATAAAAAGTGAAAGGCACTAATAACTAAAAAAGAAAAACACAATCTAAAATATTAAAATATTCATATTCATTAAAAATTTCTTAAACCAACTTTTATTTTTTATTTTAGCGTTCCTTAAAAATAAAAAATTTCTATATTTGAACTTATTAACTGGAATATATTTTATGATGTTCTCATTAAATATTTATTATTTTAATTACAAAATGTAATGTATTACTCCGGGGAAAGCATAACCATATGGCCATTTCACTACTGCTCATATAGTTCATCACGACTTTCGGAGAAATTTTTTTAAGGGTAACTTTTTCCAATTAGCTTTTTAGTAACTTTTATAAAAAATAATTTTTAAAAGCAATATTAACGTTCAAAATATAAAAAAAAATTTTCGTGCCAAAAATGTAAAAACTCAACCCTGTTGAAAGTTAATAGATTTCAAGAAATTTTTGGTAGTTTTTGAAAAAGTCAGTGACAACGTTTCTAGCTACAGACCGTGGCGAAATAATACAAGGTGGTCGCGATGGTGAATTCATTAATTTCTCCATAATAACCTGTTCAGACATACGCTTTAATTGCGCAGTTAAGGAATTTACGCCATTAAGGCCTTAATTGAGCTCAATTTACCATATAAGAAGTCAATTAATAAATTGAGCAATTAGCACTTAATTGCATCACTAATTGAATAAAATGCGAAATACAACCCTTGCCAACAACTAAACAGCTATGTTAACTGGGAACTATGTTCAGTGAGAAGAAGAAATACATAAAATTGACAAGCCGCAATTAATAAATATAAACAAACAAATAAAAAGAAAGTGGCGGGTCATACGAAAATTGCTTTTGACACTTCCAACTTCAAAGAAACAACAAAAAGCCATGTTGTTTTTTAATAAAAGGGGTAAATCAGCTGGGGGACGACACTACCTAGCAAACTAAACATGCCTTGTGCTAACTGAATAAGCTTAATTGAGCATGTGTGAACACCAAATTAAATTGCATAATTAAAACTAAATTTACTCAATTGAGAAAACATGTCTGAACAGGGTATAAATGCTAAATGTCAAACTCTGTATATAAAAAAATATATAATTTTTTTTTTGCTACAGACATGACATGCATAAGAAACTTTGTTTCATTTTGCCTTTAATGTGATTGAAAATTCGTTTTACGTCATGGCTAATACTAAGTCTGATATAACAGAAAGTGTAAAAATATTAAAAATTATGGAGAGTTCTATAGAGAAATCTTCACGTATGCGCACTTATTTTTAAAACCGTTAAAATCAGGTATTTGTGTATATTACTACCCAGCCACAAATTAGACGTAAAAAAACTTGCGAAATAATCATTGATCATTGCTTACAAAAAAAATTCACAAAAGAAGGAAGTTGCAATTGAACTAATTTTTCAAGTTAAAATAGAATATCTTAAAATACGAGTACGTACTAATGATAACCGTAACCTTCTTCAATAATGAATGTAATCAATTCTCAGTAAAGCCTAGTACTCTGTTCGATTTTCCGAAAAATATTGAGCATCATGCATTATTTCGCTTTAAAAATTTGACAATTAGCTACTAGTGCCAATGCAGCGGTTTGTCCACATTGTCTGAAAAAATTGTGTATGGAAAAAATTTACTGAAGTTGAAAAGAAATACTCATCCAAGCTTATGGGATTTATTCCATATATGTTTTTGTTTTTTATTTGCAATAATGAGCATTTGCTTACGCAAAATGTCAAAAATTTTATAAATGTATGCATAAATGTATGCTGTTGTTGCTGTGTTTTTTAGTTTTTGTTATTGTCGCCATTATTGGTTGGCTAATAAGTTTTTGGTATGCATATTTTATTTAATTTTTTTTTATTTTTTTGTTTCTTTTTTTTCTAAAAGCCAACCACAAATTTAAGTTTAAAATTCAAAAGAAAAAAATAACAAATCAAGTTTTTGTTTTATCATTTTTTTGTTTAACAAAACTTGTCTTGTTTTTAAGTTTTTTTTTTTGTAGATACGGGTACAAAAAACACAAACTCTTAGCGTTTTTAAGGAGAGACTTTTAATAATTAAAATAATTTCGAATAACACTTTTTAATATTTAATTTAAAAAAAAAAAAAACTTTTTAATCAAATGATTTTCATTCAACACTCTTCTTCTATTAATTTTCACTGTTATTTTTAATATTATTTAAATTTAAATTTCTATGTTTAAAATACTGAATGTTTGTTGTCTTGTACCGGTTTTGGCTTTTTAATTTTTATGTTTTTGTGTATAAGTTTCATTTTCATTTGTTGAATAATTTTAAGATAAAAACAAATTTGCATTTTTTATTTTACTCTCCTAAAGTAGTGTTAATTATTAACTGGTGAAATTTAGTAGTTTTAATTAAAAAGCTATTTTCTTTTTTTTTTTTTTTTATTACCAACAGGTTTTAAGTGTAATTAAAAAAATGAACTTAAATAGTTTTCAAACTTTCTGTTTGCCAAAAACGAACTAAATATTCAATATAATTTTTCAACACTCAAAATCGAGATAGAAGCTTTAGAAATGTCTTGAAGTGGACTTCATGGCCCATTCATAACTTAAATATATTTATTTATTAACCGTTACCATTTAAGTTCTCTAATCGATACGAGTATCAACACACTCTCATGCTTCTTTAATTACCGGGATAGGACAAAACAGAACCGCAATCTGTAATTTATATAAATTTGAATGATTTTTCTGTTTGAATCAAAATACCCAGTAAAACCCAGAGCAGACATCGCTTAAACAATTCTTTATTGTATCTAGAATAATGTTGAAAAAAATGTTTGGCACCATGCATTAAATAACATTATTTTGTGGGACACCCTTTAATTTCTAAATTCAAATATTATTCTTGTTGTTTTAGTGGACTGCTAGCAATACAGATATTTTGCTAATTTTAACTGTCTGTCTAGAACGGTTCAAAAGTTCTTTAACATACACCAGATTATATAAACTATTGGCACACTCTTTAATTTCATATTCCAAACTTTTTACTTGTTGTTATAGCGGACTTAGCAATATAGTTTCTTTGTAAATTTCAACCATATGTTTACAACTGTTCAACAGTTTGGCCATATACATCAAATAACATCAACTAAAGTAACACCCTCTAATTTATAATTTTATGTATTTAAACTTCTTATTATACCAGACGAAATAGTGGACATTTTTTCTAATTTTCATAAGTTCATAAGTTCTTTAATATATATCACATTATATCAACTATTGGCACACTCTTTAATTTCCAAATCCAAATTTTTTACTTGTTGTTATAGCGGACTTATCAATGCAGGTTCTTTGTAAATTTCAACCGTCTGTCTACAAGTGCTCAAAAATATGGCCATATACATAAAATAATATGAACTATTGGGGCACCCTTTAAATTATTATTTAAAAAATTTGTTCTTGTTTTCGTAACGGTCATAGTAATCGGCATTTTGTTCAGTTTTTAAGTTTTTGTCTATGGAGGTTCAAAAGATATGCTCATATGGCGACACCCTGTAATTTTTAAGATTATGAACTGTTTTTAAAACGGGACCAATCTGTAAGCATAGTCTATTAAATTACAAAAAATTTTCAAAATCGGTTCAGAAAAAAGAGCAACATTCAGACGAATTAATAACCTCCTTCTTTTCTTGAAGTCGGTTAAAAATAGAGGTCAAGCCATGATTTATTTTACTTCTTATGTCAGTTTTTTTCTTATAACCTTTTTTTTCTTATATATGTATGTAACGTACTGCACAAACTTTGAAAATGTGTTTAAAGACTACTTCGTATAATTTACATATCAGCATGTTCCATTCAGAAACTTTAAATTATTGAGTTATGACTCAAGGGCCAAAATCCTATCTGTAAATTCATTGAAACCCAAGCTTGGGGGACAGTAGAAACTTTCGGTTCAACGCAGATTAGTTTTCACAATTTTCGATATTCTTTGAAAATTTTAACTTGGATCATTTCTTAAAATAAAATCTTTGAGTTTCATTCATAACTCATTTGTTATTCGTTTTGAAATTCAACAAAACATTTTCTAAAATCGAAATCTACAAATTATGGTGGTGGCAGTTTTATAATTTTAAAATATGTCGAAACAAAAAGAAAAACTGGTTGCTTATTAGACTTTTATGGATATTTTAAATTATCTTGTTGAATTTATGATTTTGTTATTTTCATTCCTAATTGACACGTGTTCCAAAAAAAACTATTTTGAGACAAGAACATAAAACTGCGAAGGTGGGTGAAGCAATAAATACTGAAATATAATATTAATTACAAATGTTGCATTTTTAATATTTTTGGCATGTTAAAATTGCTTCGTGATGCAAATTGATTTTTGATATTAAAATTTTACATAATGATTTCTAAAGATCTGCTAAAATTTTTAGGAATGTTTTTTTAGTTAATATATTTATTTTAATTATATATACGATAAATAGGCTCATCGAAATTATTTAAATCAATGCAATTAACGCATGACTGCCAAATCATTTGGAAATTCATAATTTTTAAATTTTAAAAAAATTATTTAACTTTCATAAAAAGAGCAAGAAAAATAGAATTATTGTTGGTTATTGTTGTTTTTGCTTAAACTTTGATTTTTGCCTTTGCTTTATTGTTTGGGCAAAAATTTTTAGTTTATTTAAAATATTTGTCAGAAGTTTCCTGAAGAGTTAACTGAGCGGTAATGAAATGGCCATCGAGACGTGCTTTGTTCCTCAAAAATTAATATCGGTAATTAATTTAATCGGGATAATTTAAAAAATAGCACAAAGTTTTTTATGAAAATTAAATAATTTAAAAAATATTCCCGTGTCTTTAATGTAAAAATTTTTTTTTCTCGTTTGAAAATTAAAATAGTAAAAAATATCACAGATATGATAGACCAGCCTCAAATCACATTTAAACTAAACTAAATTGATTTTATTCAAAAGGATCAGTTTCTTCTGTCGTCGATCAAATCACCGATTTGGTTTTAGTGGAGGACAAAAATATGCGTTAAAAATAGTTGTGTTTGCCAGATAAATCCGCTACCATGAGAGTAAAAACATTAAAACCGAATAATTATGACCTAGACCACGTTGTAATCGGAAGCAGGAATTAAATGCATTGACTTCTGAGAAAGATGACAACAATATATGAACCCTGTAAACTTATTAGATTAGGAAAGTAACATTTGAGAGCCTACTTGTGCACTTTCAAGCCCAAAAATCCGAGATATTAAAGCTGTTGCCGTTGTTACCGTATGGAAAATCACCTCTGCCACAAAAAAGAATTTTAACAACCTTCTTTGTCCAATCAGCTCTCTTTTCGTCAACTGTTAAACGGAAAACTTTCAAATTACATATAGACGTGTCTCACTATGGTTGCTACATAATTTTTGTAATAAAGCGTGATAAGTGCGACCCACTATTTTTAGTGTTTGACCAATTCCATTTTATTTAAATAAAAACTCTTAATTTTTTTTTGTTTTTCAATTTTTTATTTATTTTTTTGTTTGTTTGTTTGTGTTTGTTTAATGAGTTGTATAATTACAATTTATATTGTTCTTTTTTTTTCTTAGTATATATAAATTGGACGTTACAATATGGATTTATTTTATATAAAAAATATATTTATATTTAAATATCGTACGTTACAAATAACATAATATTCTACAAATTACAAAAGAAAAACATTTCCTTGTTTGTTTAATTTTCTTAAGGAGTTTTTTTTTAACGAAAATTAATTTGTTTGTTTTTAAAATGTATAATTAACACAGCAATGGCTTTCAAACTTTAATAAAAACAAAAGTTCAAAAGACGCAACTAAAAAGTCTTGCAAGGTAAAAAAAAAATAAAACTTTTATTTTGTAACAATAAAAAAGCAGAGTAAAGAAAGAATTCTGAAATATTTAATAAAAAACATATTTACAAGTGAGTGATAAAAAATTTTGAATAAAATAATTCGGTTCTAAATTTTACCTTTCAGAAACAAAGTTTTGTAACATGAAAAGGAGAAAGAGAAAAAGAGAGCGAGAGCTGATTTTAGAGAAAATTTTGTGCTTAAAGTTTGAATTTTAAGGCTTTTTTTGTTTGTTTGTATGACTTAGAAGAAACCATCACCAGTAGGATCATTTACCCAGGGATAATTATTGGGACATCTTACACAGGTCTGGAGATTAATAGTTTCTCCGGGAATTTCCTTGGAAGTAAGTTTGCAGGCATTGGGCACCCAACAGGAAGGTTTGCCTTCAACAGTACACTTCTCCCTCCAGGGTTCAAAGTTCTTTACTTCACTGATTGTTCTTGGATTTTGCATCCATTGAATAACCTGAGTCATGGTAACAAAGTAGACATCATTGTGATTGGCTAAAATTTCATCGATCCAGTACAAGAAGGCATCCAAGAATTCGGGATTGTTCTTTAGCCAAGCGGCATGGAAATACAAACCAAGCGGAGCACGATTTTGATCATAATGCCGATCAAAGTTGTGATTTAAAAAGTTATAGAACTGATCGCCGGTTAAAATGTTCGAACAAGAATCAACCATGGCACAACCAGGCAAGTATTCATCATTGGCTGGATCTTCACGACGATCTAATTCATTCATTACCATTTCCCAAACGGCATGAGAACGTGTAGGGCAGCTTTGTAAGTTACCATGGCAACGATGAGGCATGCGGAAGTACATGGTGTAAGGCCATAGTGGAGGATTTGATAAGGGGGCAGTAATGGTGGAGTCATACAAGAAAGCTTGCTCTTCCATCATGGTAAATTGATTGTTACCACCGACACGCAAGTAGGGAGCGCGAACACCCACAACCGAATTATCGGTGATGTTGGAGAATTTTTCCATTATAATACGCATGCCCGCCATTTCTTTTGCCCAGTCATCGACTGTAGCATTAGACCAGAAACGTTCATCATCATTGTGACTAAAGTGAAGGAAAAAAAAATTTAAAAAAAAATATTGACGATAAAAATTCCATTTTCATTTAAAGAAGCTTTTTGTTTTTAAAATTAATAAAATTTTTAGTGTTTTTATTATTAAACTTACGTGATTGAGTGGACAGCAACTTCATGACCCTTGCGATGAGTTTCTTGTACAGCAGAGTAGTTTGTATATTTGTGAGAAATAAAGTAGGTGGCTTTAATGTCACAACCATTGGGATTCTTACGACCCTTGAAAATTTCCTTGTATAATTCAATGTTGTTGTTATTAATGGCATCATCAAATGTAATAGTGATCATCATGGGCACATCCTTAGCGGGTAAATCTCCGGGTATGGCAGTACCATCTTCAGAACAGAAACAATCGGGCAAAACACAAACAGAAGGATCACAGGGTGGTGCGCGATTGGGATCGTTATCAATATCTGTAACAGAATACAAAGAAAAAAAAATATTGATGACTTCAAGTTAAATTGTTGAATTTTTTTTCTTTAGAAACACAAGGGAGAAATCACATCTTTTTACTGATGTTCTCAAAACCATTTACAGTTAAAATATATTTTTGTATTTATTTTCTTGGCCAACATTTAGTTCACTGAACTCTTAAATGCATTTTTAACATTTTTATTGAAAATAAAATGTGTCGGAGGTTTTTTTTCGTATAACGTTTGAAAAACTTAACAAAACACTTTACAATAACGGTAAAGTGGTAATAACAAACAAAAAGCTTTTTCAACTTTTTACTTTTTTACAAGGAGGCAAAATGTAAATGTCATTGAACTTTTAATGTGCATTTATACTGATTATTTTTTTTTTTTTGAAGTTTTCGTTTTACGCTTAAACGTGCAATGAGGCAAAAACCAATAAAAATAAGAAAATTAAAATGAAAAAGAAAAAGAAAAGAAAAATGTGTTTATTTTTTATTTATTTTAAATAAATGTATACAGACATTAAACATCTATGGAATGCTAATGACATTAACACTTAAATTTCCAAAAAAAAAAAGAAAAAAATTCCAATTATAAATGATGACGTCACATACGTAAATTTAGTAAAAATTAATTTTTATTAGTGAATTTTAAAATTTTGTCACGTTTATTTTAGTTTTATAAAATTAGAGGTACATTTAACATTCGATTGTATTTATAACGGTTTTTAAGTGTTTGAATTCAATTATGGCCATTGAAAGACATTTCAATCATCAGACTGCCACTTACTTATTTATGTTGTTCAATTTTGAACTTTTACTTCAAATTCATGAAATGTATGATTAATTTTTGTTTTCATTGTTTTAGCAAACATTTCATGACTCTTATATTTATAATCAAATGTTTATTTTTGCACTCTTTTTTGCCAAAGTTCAAGTTTCTTTGGTTTATTTTTGTTTCTTTAACTTCTCTGCCAACATAAAATTACCAGCAATTGTAAATTTTATTCATTTTTCATTTGCGTGACGGCAAATTTAAAACGATTTACAATACATTCCTTTTTTTTTTTTTTGTTTTGTGAGAAAGTGATGGTGTGGTGAAAAAAAGTGGAAAGTGCAAATGTTGCAAAAATTAGTTTAGAGTTTTAAAATTTCAAATATTTTTTTTTTTGCCAAAAGCAAATAAAGTTGAAGTTTCAAAGGGTAAGAGTTGTTTGGCTTAAATTTTTTAATCAAATTTAAGCATCTAATTTAACGAGATTTTATTTAGATTAAAAATGTCATAAAATATTATTCTATGTTTTTAATTTCATTTGTATTCAATTTAAAGTTTAAGGCAAGTTTCATAATTCAAGCTTTAAAATTTATAGTAAAATTTAAACAAGTTTTGAATTAATTTTAAATCCGTACAGGTAAAAATTCTGTTTTTAATCTTAAAAATGCGAATGGTAACAACTGCTTAAAAACACCACCAAAATAATAAAAAATATCAACATTTAAAACAACAAAAAAAATCTCATGCTTAAAAAAATTGTTGACACGCGCTAAAAATGTGTTTTTATTCACTCGCAGTTTAAGCAGTTTATTTGGTTGTATATATTTTTTAAGATTAAATGTAAAATTAAGCAAAATTTATAAAACATTGCACTTTAAGGAAGAAGTTGTTATATCATCGCCCGCTATGAACTAAATAACTGCTTGGATTATAAAATAAATTGCAAAACGACCATCGTTAATCTTAATGGAGTTTCAGATTTAAACAAATTAAAAAAAAAAAATTGACAAAATAAAAATTCATTTATTTTTAGCAAATACACAAGTTAATTTTATAAATACTGTGACAATTTCTTAAGTACTTTATTGGAGATCATTTTCCGTATTGTCTTTAATGGTTTTTTATCGTTCGTCCCTAAAGGGGAATCCGTAGGCAGTAGGCAGAAATTAAAAAAAAATGTATTATTATAGCCGCAAACTAAATAATATAATGAAGATAAAAATTAAAGGGTCTACTCCTAAAGATATATGGTTCTATTTTTAAGACCGTTTTAGACAGAGACAGAGAGTTTTACACGGCGCGTGTGGCTTCTTTAATAAAAGTATCGGGTGGTTAAATTTTAAGGGGCGATGTTGAATGTAAACCACACCTAAACGTCAAGTTTTTTTGCATATTATTTGACATTTCTCAATTTCAGACTAACTCAATTTGAATCATGGAAAGATAAACAATCGAGCAACGCGTTATTCGTGATTTTTTCGGTCAATTGAATCGTCCAAATGTGCGTACAATCGGAAAAATCGTCCAAAAATTTGAGCAAACCGGATCTGTACTGAAAACATCAGTTCATGCTCGTACAGGTCGTGCTGCAGAATATATTGCTGTTGTTTGCAAAAGTGTATTTTTTTCAAAATGAGGCCGATCAGGCAGTCACTGTAAATTGTGTTCGCTATCGTGAGATCATAACAAACTATTTATGATCCGAATTGGAAAATATCGATGTGGACGATACGTTTTTTCAAAAGGACGGTGCCAGTTGCCACACAGCTAACGAAAAAATAGCTTCTTTGCGTGACAAATTCAATGGCCATGGCGATGTCAATTGGCCGCCAAGAGCATGTGATTTGACACCGTTGAACTTCTTTCTTTGGGGTTATTTGAAAGAAAAAAGGTGTACATCGATAAGCCAGCAACAATTCAAAACCTAAAGGATTAGATAATTCGGCACATTAACGGTATAGAACCTCAATTATGCCTTAGCGTCATCGAAGATACATAATTGAACCATACTAATAATGGTATCGAGATAAAAAGAAATGACAATAATTTCCTAAACAATTTGTGTTTTATTCAAAATCAACATGGGCCCTTAAAATTAAACCACTTTTTATAAAAAATAAAATTGAAAATTAAAGGGTGTCTCCATAGTGGCGTAATATTCACCTTTATATCCCCATCTTTCATATTTGCTATTGAAACTTATGCAGCCAGCGACTTTTTAGGAGAATTCACCTTGAGCTTACTACGTGGTGCAGAAGGTATTTTTATTTTATTTAGAAAAAATTAAAAAATAATATATTATTAAAACGATTTTTTCAAGGCTAATCAATACTAGGTGGTCGCGATGGCGCATTGTGAAATAATACAGGTGGTCTCGAATGCGAATTCATTAATTTCGGCTTAAATGCTAAATGTCAAACACCATATAAAAAAAACTATACATGATTTTTATAAGTATATGAAGTTTGACATTAGGAGTTTACTGCGAAATCAATTAATTCGCCATCAAGACCACCTGTATTATTTCGCCATGCGATGGCGGATTCATTAATTTTCGCCGAAAACGCCAAATGTCAAACACCATATTAAAAATTATACATATTTTTTTATTAATGGCATGTGACATTTAGAGTTTCTGCAAAAATTAATACATTCGCCATCGCAACCACTCATTCAATGCGAACTCATTCATTTTCGCCGAAGTCATTACTGTCAAACTCCATACATAAAATATATACACAGATATTTTATATATGGAGTTTGGCAGTAATAATTACCAGCTACGTTGTCACCTGGAAATTAAATCGCCTTGCCTTGGATTTTAGTCTCTCAGAAATGAACCAAAATTTTCAAATGCGCTGTTTTTAATTCAGCACAACATGTTCTCTATACTTTTATTTTATTCATTGAAATTTTTAATAAATAATAACAGATAATATTTTATAATAAAAATGCAATTTATTTGTTGGTTGGAAATGCTGGCATTTATTCTTCGTGGCTTATCAGCCAACCTTTATCCAAATTTTTATAAAAGTGCCAAACATATTTTTCATTAATGCAGATACTGCATAAACAACATTTATAGGTAAAATAATTTATCTTTTGCATAAAATCTTGTTTGAGTTGAAAATACTTTTAAGCCAACATATGAATTGTTTACTTAATTGACCATTTATGTTAAAGAATTGAAATTAATTTATAGTTTTTGCACATTTCTTTTCATGGTTTGGTGGGTTGATTTTCGTAATCTAATTGATTGTAAGTTGTTGTTGTTATTTTTAATATGTGAGCTAAGGAATTTAAAGTTAAAACAAACATTATAAATAAAACACCTTGTAAGTGTGTTAATCATTATTCTTCCTTCGTGCACGCTTGACTTGAGTTTATAACATTTTAAAAAGCCTTCAAAAATATTTAAGTTTTTTTTTTTTTTTTGCTTTTACATCAAAATAAAGTGGCAGCCTTAAATCAAGCGAAAATGATATTTTTACCAGGTGATTTATTTTTAATTTTATAATTATAAAAATTTTTATGTTGTTTTTTCATATTTTCTTTTACTTTTTCTTAGGTATTTTAATAGTTTTCATTCAAAAGCGATAATTAGTTCAATGTATGTATGTAATTTGAATTTTTGCCTCTAATGTAATCCGGCGAATGTGTTAATTAATTTATTAATATTTTAAGAGCAAGGTTAACCAGCAGTCAGTCACAGTAGCATTTTAAAAAGAGGCCAAATGTGTAAAATATTTTACGTTGTGATATTTTAAGGCATTTTTTTATTTTTGTGAAGGAAGTTATTTTTTTATTTAAAGAACTGAGTACAAGGTACACTGGCCTCGTTTTTTCATTTCTTGTTATTAAAACCAGTTGGAGTTGCATAATTTACAAATTATTGTTTGCATGAACAAATATATTTAATTTGTTATTTAAAATTATTTTTTCTTGTAGCATTATTGATTTATCATTATTATTTAAAAGTTTAAAAATTTTTTCATTTCGTAAAAAAACCGAATTTTTCAATTTATTGATTTTTATTTAAACTTACCACAAGAGTTTTCATCAGACCCATCTGAACAGTCCTTTTCACCGTTACAGAAAAGACCACGTTCAATACAGTTGCCATCACCACAAGCTAAGAAACCATCTTGACACAATGGTTCGTCAGTATGCAACAGCGGTTTAACACGACGTTCCTTGTTCTTAAATTTACAATTCTTTACAGCTTCTTTCCAATCACAAGTTTGTTTCTCAATATCGAAATACAAACCAGCTGGACAGCGAATGGCTTGAAGACCCTATAAGAAGTTTTAATATTTAATCAAAATAGCTGGAGATTTTTAATTTTTATAATTTTTCACATTTGCTCAAGTTAAAAAAAAATCTCCGAAGCCCGGCGAAATAATACAGGTGTCTTGATGGCGAATTCATTAATTTCTGCCGTAAACGCTAAATGTCAAACACTATATAAAAAAATATACACATTTTTTATATATGGAGTTTGATATTTAGCGTTTATGGAGAAATTAATGAATTCGCCATCGCGACCACCTTGTATTATTTCGCCATGCTCCGGAGTTTTAAATAAAGGCGAATCAATTACAAGGTAGTAGCGATGGCGAAAATCAATTAATTCGTCATCGCTACCACCTTATAAATAATTCGCCTTGACTTTTACTTTGTTTTTAATTTCTTGACATATGTAATTTCAGACAATCGGGATTTTTATTTTTATGGCGAACTCGTTCATTTTCGCCTGTAGCCTAACTGTCAAACTCCATATATAAAAAATCTGTATACGATTTTTTGTTATGTAGTTTGACATTCGTGCTAACGGCGAAAGTTAACGAATTCGCCATGGCTTCCACCTTAAAATTCGCCTTGGTATATTTTAATGTTGAATTTTACTTTACTAGAGAACAAATTTCAAGGTAAGGTAAAAAGACAAGGCGAATTAATTATATGGAGATAGCGATGGCGAATTCATTAATTTTCGCGTGTAGTCTAACTGTCAAACTCCATATATAAAAATCTGTATAACAGTTAGATAAATTTTTTATATATGAAGTTTGACAGTTAGAATACCGGCAAAAACAAAGAATTCGCCATTGAAATCACCTTATAATTAATTCGCCTTAGTAAAAAGACTTTTCTCAATTTTTGGTTAAATTTTTTTTTAAATTATTATTATTTTTTTTTTAATAATATTATATCAAAATTTATATGCCATGCCTTTAATGTTTAAACTTAAAAAAAGTATTATTAGTTTCAGCAGGACTTTGATTCCGTTTTGAGACTTATTTCTAGTGATTTTTCAACATTGCGCTTAAATTTTTTTTATTATATTTTTTAATTATAAAATAAGAATGTTTTTGCATTTAAAATAAAATTTGCTTTAAAACAAAATTATAAATTTTAACTTACCGACGAAGTACATTGAATTACATCACGACAATTATCACCTTCACCGGCTACCAAACGGAACCATTCACCGGCATCTTTATCCTTACACAATTCCTTTTCGAAAGATTCTTCCTTCTTAGGCTCTTCTGTGGAGGCTTGACGTTTGAAACGTTGGGAATTTATGGCAGAAGCTGAAAGTAAAAAAGATTAAATAAATTAAAAATTAATTATTTTTTAACAAAAATTATGTATCTGTTAAAAAAAAATACATAAAAATTTTAAAAGCATAATAAAAATTACAAAATTTGAGGCAGTTAATTAATACTTTAAAATGCAATTAAAGAGTTTTGAGTTGTTGTTATAATTTTTGTAATAAAATTTAACACCTGTGTACTTTTTTACAAGGTCACCACCACACTAATTTTAAAATGCAAATCTTTATTATTAAAGGTTAAGTTATATTGTTTAATTTGCAATTAAACAATAAACTTTAGTTTAATTATTCTTGTGACCGGAAACTTGTGCCTCTTAGATTTTGTTTGTATAAAATTAAAATTTTAATTATTAAAAATTCCTTAGGACTTAAGTCATGTTGTCAAACATAACTTTAAAACAAAAATGCAATAATGATGATCATTAGCAACAAAAAGAAAAATAAGAAATTGTGGCTCACAAACAACAAAATGTTACGTTAACTTCCTGTTCAAACACCGTTTGCTAAAAAGGGAAAATGTGTTACAAATGCTTTAAATAGCAAAAGACAACAATTTTATATATAGACAAACCATACATACATACACACACTTAATAAATAACTGGTCTTTGTTGAATTTTATTAATTGTTAAGCAATTTAAAAAATTAATTTAACTTTTAATAAAAAACTCATTCATATAAAATGCCAAGAAACTGGTAATATTTGACATTTAGAGTTTAGAATTATTTTTTTTTTTCGTTTTAACTTGAGTGACACAACATAGCAACAGTTTTTAAGACAGTCAACCAATCAAACAGCCAGCCAGCCAACCATTTAAGTGGAAATAATTTGCATAAAATTTAATTATGCACACAACTTCTACTTGTTGTTGTTAAAGATTTAAAAACAAGTTGAAAAGCAAATTGCATATTTTAAATTTTATTTGCTCAAACTCTATTGACAAGTTTCTAGGCAAATTTGAAGAGTTTATGAGAATAGATAAGGAAGGGTTAGACTGAGGTTAGCATGAGCTTTTTCCTCTTTCCCCATTGTGACTTATAGAATGCCTTAAACAATTTCCTAGTTAAAATATTGATTGTTTTTTTGTTGCTGTTGTTTATTTATAACACCAAAAATAATAAATAAAAATATTCAATAACTTTTAGATCCAGATAGCTAATTTAGATATTTCTGTATAAACTAATTTGCTGCAAACTTGTTTTAGTTCTTTTTTTATATTTATCTCCCCTGTCAGTATTGTATAAGTTGAACTTTTTCTCAAAGTAGTTTTCTGACTTTTTTTTTTTTTGCTTCACGTAATAGTTGACATTATTGTCTAATTATGTAAATGAAACGTTACCACACCGAACAAAATAATTGAATGGCAGAGTCTGTGAAACAAAAGGTGATTTTAGGTATTTCTTAAAGTGAAAAATATTTTGTGTTTTTTTAATTTTACACAAATATTGTGAAAAAAAATTTTTGAAATGGCGACTAGATGAAATATATTTTTACCGTAGTAAGTTTTTTTGCTTTTGGTGAAGTGACGAATTCCTCAAGTACTACTGTAAATTAGCTGATATAAAAAGGGAATAACCGAATAAAAAAAATAACTGAATTCCTTAACATTGTTGGCGAAAAACTTTTGATTACTCTTTCTCAAAGATGGCAATACTTTAGTCCGACAAGTAAATTTTTTTTTGCTAGGTTGGCTGCACTGTTTCTTGAATATGAAGTTGTGCTTTTATTCACCTCATTATATAGTCTTTTTAATTATTGATTATGTGGACTACTAAACGTCAATTTTAATTAAAAGAATTTCAATAATCAATAGAACCAAAAAGCTGACTTTAAAATTTGAATGAGAATAAGGCGGGCTAAATTTTAAGATCTCCCAAAAAGATATATATGTATCTAGTAAAAGTTTTTTTAAGTCAAAGTTGTATGATTGATAATACGGGGAAATACGTGAAGAAGACAAAGAATTCGTACTTTTGACTTAAGTTTTATTATTATTACAGTTTGCTCAAGTTAGCTTCTTAAATATTTGACTTTTAAATCTACATATATATTTTTGTATGAAAAATTATGTGAATGTTAAAGTCAGAACACCAATATTGTAAAAATATTATTTCACTTTTGAGTGAATTATTTTTCCAATACCTTCTTCCAAAAGATTTTTGGAGAGTGCATTTGTAAAATTTAAAAAAAGTAGAGTTCGCCTTGCGGTTAAAATTCGTAATAAGTTTATTATTAGAAACTTGTTTATTGTTTAATTGTTTATTTGTTTGTTTAATTATGGGCATTTTTCGAATGTGTAGTGCTAAGTGTTAAGTGTTAGTGTTAAGTACTAAACCGATTAGAATGAGAAAAAGACGGTGCACTGAAGCTGAATGAATTAACAAAATCGGTTGAGAAACAGAAGAAAACAAGATTTCCGAAGTTTTGCCTTTGCCTATTTATATATAGATTTTTTTTGATCGATAGTTACCAATATGCGGAAGAATGATATACACAAAGGAATTTAGAATATCTCTGAAAATTTTATAGACCTCTCTATTGTGGAATATTGTATTGCAATATAAAAAAGCTGCCAGTTCGAAACAAAAAGAGCTTTAAGAACTTGAAACCTTATATCTCTTGATACTCTCAGGGCACTTATTATGCCCGTGCATCAAATTTCGTCCACTTAAATTTAAACCGTTTATATATGTTTCAGTTGCCAAATGGATTAACTCTACTTTCAGAAAATTTATAATATTTGGATTTTGTGTATTATATTTGTTTTAAACAAAATTTCTCCTATAATGGCTTTAAAAACTTTGAAATAACAATTACTTAAATAAAAAATTTATTTAATTAAGTTTTAAAGTGCATATCGTTCATTTACTAATACAACGTCATAACTCACAATTTTAAATTTTGGAGTTTATCATACAGAATTAGTCATGCTTTATATTATGTAAACGTTTCATCTTTATTTAAGAGAAGCACTCGTTATTTTATTGCATGTTTGTCAATCGACACATTTGTGTTGTTAAACTTCATAAACTTCATCGTCACATTTCGTTTTGAAAAGGTGCTCTTTTTAAAATGCATCGACTGTTTTGCATATAATGTATTTTTTGAGTTATGGCTGCGTTGATGAAAAATCTTATTAAGTACAACTCCGTTCTTACTTTTATAATTAACGACACATTTAAGTTTATGTAACAGTAGCGGATATATTTTTACAGCAATAACATCATAATTCAAACATCCCACATAGTTTAAATATAAATGATGAAAATTTTTTTTAATGGAATTTTTATTTAAAATTCATTTTACTAATTTTAGTGGGAACTTAAGCAGTCTGATATTTTTCTAGATGATGAGAACGTTTCAAAAACTTTAACTGCGATTATTTCAAAATGAATTTTTTTTTGGAGTTATGACGTTCTATTAGTAAATGAGCGATATGTACAAAATGTAAATAAAACCCAAGAGTTTCATTTAAATTAATATTTAATTAAGTATTAATTTTCGTTTATTGCTTTACAAAATAGAACAGGTTTCACTTGGCAAAAATTGATTTCATCTTTTAATTTTCATTAAAAGTGTTCGCCTTTTTTTGTAGGAAAATCGAGAAGCTGTCGAAACGCAAGAGTGAATGGTGCATAACAGTGTCTGTCGCAAGATGCTGTTTTTGTCTCAAATGTCAAAGGTGTTTGTTTTTTATTACAGCAACTGTTTTTTATGTTTCTTTATTTTAAATTATTATAAGTAACTATTAGTGTGTATGTGTGAGTTTGATGTAGATTATATAAACTAAGTTGGATTAGTGTGTGCAAGTTAATACTTACGTATTTACATATGTATGTATTTTATTAGTTACACATGTCTTTACAAATGTTTGAATGTAACTTTCAAGCCTTTAGGTATTGAGTTATACTTTTGATTAAAATAAATATGTTTGTCTGATATCTGTTTTTGTTTTTGTTGCTTTTCATCGCTACTAAATAGAGTTGGCGAAAAAAATGAAAGTTGTTTTTATTACATTTTTATAAGATTTTCGTTTATTTTTAGAAAGAAATAACAATTCAAATCCATTTAATTTTGTTTGTAGCCAAGCAGTCCTTTTTTTCTTGTTATTTGTTGGTTTTTGTTATCAAGGTTGTCGGACATGTGAGAAATTTTGTCAGGTTACGTGTTTGTCTAGTTTCTTTTAGTTTTTGCGTAAAAAGTAAAAGGGATTTTTGTGTATTTTCAAACACCTGCAGTAATTTTCATTTTTAATTAAAAATGTTTATAAATAATTTAAGGTCTTTTAAAATAAAAGTGTTTATAAAATAGTATAAATAATTTATACAAATTAATCATTTAAACGGTAATTTGACGTAATTTAAGCTTAAATGAAATACTTGGTTTTCTTTATTGCAGGAAGATACCGTTTCATTTAATACACAAAGTTCAATAGAAACACAGATTTCGATTTTTTTTTTGTTAATTGCATGGTTTTTGACTTGACGATATGTTTAATTACTTTAAAATAATCAGCTAAAATTTAAAATTTAATTTTCTTTTTCATTTAACTTAGTGAAAGTTAAGTAAATAATATTTGTATACAAACGAAGGAGTAAAACACTTCCTTTATTATTTTTTTAAAAAAAGATTTTTATAAATAAAACAAATTTTTCAAATATTTAAAATAGTACATTGGGATAATGAAAATATATCCTTTGATCTGGTTAAGAAGAACAATATTAGTGGAAAAATTATTTAGCAAAATTGTGTTTAGACTACAAATTCAGAAAAAATTATTTTTTATCGATAATATGAAAGCATAATCGTTCATCTGAAGATTTAAAATAAAATCTCAAGAGTCTCACAAAAAAGTATAAAATTTTAAGAAATATTCGCTGTACAAAAGGGAGCCATTTTTAAGGGAATTTTAAAATTCCGAAATTTTATAAAAATCTGGATATTGATTAATATTTAAATTTTATTTTATAATTTGAGCTAAAATAACAAAAGTCTATTAAATTAAAGCAAAAGATATTTTTAAAAACTTTACTAGAGAATATTTATCGAAATCTGTTAAAATACTAAATTTTTGCTTTAATTAAAATTTAAAATCTTAAGAAATAAGATTTAAAAATTAAAATAAAACTTAAAAAAAACCTTTGTAAATACAACTCTAAATAAAAATAAATATCTCTTATTCATTTTGACTACTAAATGTTTTTTTTTTATAATTTCAAGATCTTTTTAAAAACTTCTTAAAGTTTAATATCATTCGTAAAATTAATTTATTTATTTAACGAAAAATTTATTTATTAAAGAACAAGAATGCCTGTTTAAATATTTAGAAATATTTTTTTAAATATTCTACTACAATGATTCAATAAAAAATATTTTTTAATTATTATTTTTTTTAATTTTAAAACAGATTTTTTACAAATTCTTGAGAACGAGCCTTTATTTTTAAATATTGACTGCTATTCATAAGAAAAAAACTTACCTGCTGTTACAGTTACAGCTAAAAAGGCAAACACTACAAAGAGTTTTGCCATATTTGGTGTTGAAAATTCGTTTTAATTCAAAATATTTCTTTTTTTAATTTACACTTGAACTGGATTTTTTCTATATGTTAACTGAAAAAATTATTATAAACTGATTTATTTTAAAGTTATAACACACTTATTTCTATGAATGTTTATAGATTTTTAAATTTAATATAAACGAAACAATTTTATAAAATTGATCTTCAAGCACAAGAGCACTAGTTGCAATTTGTCCTTCCGATCGGTATCAATGTTTCATTTACACTGACACTTTCAAACGAAGCACATATAAATTTCTCGAACTTCTTTTAAAAGTTAAAGAGTTAACAACGATTTTCTTCTTCTTCTTCTTTTATTATTATTACAAAAAAGTCATATGCAAAAAACTACTAACAAAATATTCAAATTCCCACAATAAAGTGGTGAAATAGTCTCAACTTGTCTCACTTTCAAAAGGTGAATTTGCTATTGAGCTTTTGACTTGTTTGTTGTACACAACCACTTTAAAGAGCAAAACACCAGATATTTATACTGATTTATGCAAATTTTTTGGATTTTTCTTTCAATCTTTTTTCTTCAATAATTGTTAATGATAATTGTTATAAAAATTGTTAATGTTAATTTTGATTTTTCGTTGTTCTGCGGGTATTAAGCGACACTTGTTTCTTGTTTCTTTGTTAGTTTAAAATGTACATAACGCGACGTGCCACAAAACACGAGAGAGCGCTTTGCGCACGTCAGCAGGGTTTTTATAATCAAATGCAAACCTTGCATTATTAGGGGTAATTTTTATTATTTGAACCAGCTGTGGTGAATTTGTAAGAAGCATTAAAAAGGGGAAATATTTTATTTAGCAAGCTCAAAAAAAGCTTTTTTCATTTTTTCTAATTATTAAAATTAATGAACAGGTTTTACAGTGTATTAAACAAGTGTGCGTATGCGTGTGAGGTAAGGTGGTTTGCTAGAAAAAAAGCAGTTAGTAACTTTAGGATGCAGCTGTTGTTTTGTGGGTAGTGGTGGAGGTGATTTAATAATACATCTCATAAAGTTTGTTTCTTAAGTCTTTTGTTTAATAATTTCTTTTTTCTTTGTGTTGAAAAAACAACCAACAAGAAACGTTGTGGTTTCTTTATCATTGATTTTATGTAATTTAGAAAAGCAAATACACATACAAATAAACCACAATTTCCAAATAATAATAATAATAATAAAAATTAATTTAAGCTTGAGTTAAACTTGAGCTATAATCTTATAATTAGCAACGTCATCATCAACATATCGATCATCGTGGTGGTTTATTAATAATTTTATTACAATACAATTTGCATGCAGAAAACATCTCGCTCTGCATATGCAAATATATTAATATACGGCCAGTTTATTAATATTAATACGTTTACAAAAATTACATATGTATAAAAATCCTATTATTTGGGCAAATCGAACTTGTAAATGATACACAAAATGTTGTCGTAGGTGATGGTAGTGGTGTCTTAATAAGTCACAGCATGTTTGTCATCGCAGTAATAATGATAAAAAAAATACAAAATGAAACTAGTTGGTTTTATAAGACGACCTTGATTTTAAACGAATCCCCAACAATTCCTTGGTTTCTTGTGGTTTTTTTGTTGTTTCTCTTTATACACAATAAATTTGTGTAAATATATTTTTTCTGTTTTTCTTTTTGCCATAAAAGTGTGCCACACTTTTTGACACTTAATATAAACAGACAAATCATGTTACAACATCTTGTTGTTTAATACAAACGAATGCATGCTGTAATTAGAGAGTGTGTATGATCTGATGATGATGATGGTTAAATCAGCGAAGCATTTTATTCCATAAGCTATGTACTCGAAAAGACTGGCAGCAAAACAGTGTGCTTAAATGTCGCTGTGGATTATTATCAATTGTTGCATTTTATTTATTTTTTTTTCTTTGTATTGTACATTGAGAATTTGGTAACCACACAAAAAAAAAACTAAAAAGCAAAAAAATATTTTTAGTGTAATAATAACTAAAATGTAAACTAGCTTTATTACATGTACAAATGTGGGCTCAAGAATTAATACTCTTTTTAATTAGTTTTTACAGTGTGACGAAAGACACAACTTAGAATAAATTGTTATGTTTTTCGCTTTTTTAGACAAACGTACGAATTCTTATTGATTTCAAATACCCTTGTGACTCATTATAAATTCTGCATTCTAACTTTGTGGCTTTACCGGGCTATACTTAGTGATCCTCCGGTCCTGTGAATCCTATGGTCACGTATTTACTAAACATGTGTTATTATTACAAACACAGCCATCCATGCCACACTATTGTGTTACTCCGGCGAGACATAACCTATTCGATGCCTTGTTTAGTAACCTTAACTATCCACAGATAACTCCACTCCACTACGCCTTTTATCCACGCCAGTCATCATCCCCTTTATCTAATGCCACCACACACGTCGGCCATACACTGTTGTTATGCTGTTACACTTCCCTGCGCTAACCGCTATCGTTCTTACTTTTTATTGTTAAAAGCGTCTTGACAATTATCTGTTACTCTTATATTAAGTTAGGCGTCTCCACTAAATTATCTGCCACTATAATTGTCTTCATCTTTACACTATAATTGTCTGCCTTTTGATTCTAGGAAGGTTTGTACGGCTGTTTCTTAAATTTTAATTGCATTATAACAATTATTATTTTTCGTTGTACGCATATCCGAAATTTGGCTCGAACTCACGATCTTCTGTTTTATAGCACGGACCTCTACCAACGCAGCCGTTAAGGTTGCTCAGCTTTTGTTTGCTAATTGTGGCATTATTCTATGCTCTCACCATTAGTGGAAGTAACTTATTCACCTCGTCCATACGGACAACAACAACAGGAGTTGCCAGATCTTATTTTCGTAGCAATATTTAGACACATTTTTTACTGACTTTGACTTTGAATTTGCTAAGCGTTTTTACGTTGAAATTCGATAAAACAATATTTCATCAGTTTTTAATTTTTTCAAAAATTTATTTAAATGCAAGTCTTTCAAAAAGCATTTTGCCGTCATTGGCAATATGACGATTGCTATTGTTGAAAAAATCACTGACCATTTTTCGCAGTTTCCAATTTTTAATAAACAATTTTGCTTAACACCACGTAACAAAACAGTACTTTCTTATGTGTTTTCCTGTGACCCATTGAAGTACTTTATGTACAATGTGTCAATCTTACGATGTCTAATGACTAAAATGTCGAACGTTTTTTTTCAAAGAAATCCCAATTTGAACTAAAAACTTTAGATCAATATTTAGTGTTTGGCTAAAACTGTAAAAAGTCACAAAAGTATCGAGTCTCGGAAACCAAATAAAATGAACTTTAAAATTTTTAATTAAATTAAATTTTAAATCGTAATTAACAAAGTTAATTTCTGTATAAATTTTAATTTTCAAAAAATCTTTCATTTAACTTTTAATTAGAAAAATACCAATAACAAAATAGTCTTAATAGTCTTAACTATAATTTGAACATATTTTGCTTGGAATCTTTGAATTTTATTGTGTTTAAACTTTATTGCCTGAATATAATTCTCACTCAATCAGTTTTGTTTAGACATATTTATCTTCAACTTATTGACAAATTTAAAATAAGTTCATTAAAAAGGTTGGCTATACTTTCCGCAAGTTATCAATGTTACTGCTTATTTTCTAATAGACCTGTTCCATTTAGTTCATTTTGGGGAACGCTTATTTTAGTTCAAGGTTTAAAAATGAAATAGTTTAATTTTTAGTTAAAAGCTCGTTTAGTTCAAATGATGTTTTAGTTCAAAATGTCTTTTATAGTTCAAGGCTCGTTTAGTTTAAATATGCTTTCGCAGTTTTGTTCAAGTTTAAGTAAAAATTAATTACTATTTTATCTTCTGGTCTGTTAACATTATATTCGACTTAGAACTGTTGACAGTAAAATCTGATCTATCTATTTTACAATTTATATTTATTTAATTTCAAATATATTTTTTCTTTATATGAGAAATAAAGAAAAAAATAATTATCGTTTTAAGTTAGACTTTAATTTGTTTCATCAATATCGTCAGAAACAGTGAACAACAAAATATATGTGCTTTTAATCCATCCTGTAGTAGTTCAAACGCAATGCATAGTTCAAAATTTAATTAGGTAGATGTACATAAATGAACTAGTTCATTTAATTCAAGCAATGGAATAGTTCGATTCAACTGGTTAGTTTATGAACTACTCAAGAATAAGTTATGATGTATTATTTATGAAAATATAACAAAATAAGAAACGAATTAATTAGTTCGTTTCAAGTTCACATTTATTTCAATTTTTAAATTTTTTGTTAAGAAAAAATAATTATTTACACTCATCTAAAGAAAACTAGAAAAAACTTGACACTAGCAAAATATAATGCAGCATTTTCTTTATCTAACTTAGGTTGTGTACATTTTAACCATCATCTTTTTTAGCAACTAAATAAAAATGAACTTTAGCCGCAATAATTCATTTCTTATAATATCAAAAAGTTTAAGTAAAAATTTCATAAATTAGAAATTATATCAGAAACTGGAAAGGAATCAAATTAATATTTTATTAATTATTGTATTTTTAAAAAAGTTTTTGTATATAAATTATAATCTGCGTCGTCCTGCTAAGCATTCATAAGTTCATGAGGGTTCTGTAAATAATGACTTTGACAATTTTTGAAGTTATCAAAAAATTTAAAAATTTTACAGGTTATTTTATTGTTTTAGCGTTTTCGTTTTAGAAATTTTAAAGTTTAAAAGGCGCTGTATTAAATTAAATTTAATTTAAAAGAAAATTATTTAAAATAAATTATTTTTTAAAAATCAATGCAAATTCGTACTACTGTGGGCAAAGTTTTTTTTTGTATTAAAAAAATGGCTGATTACACCTTCAATTTGAAGTTTCTTGAATATTAATCATTAATGCTGTTTTTGTTTTATTAGTTTTTGTTTTTTTTTGTTTGGTTCGCTAAATAACCTTAAATCGTTTATTTTTTATTAGTTTTATTTATAGTTCGCCATAATTTATTATTTGTGTTTCTTAACTTTTTGTTCAACTTTTGTTGAAGATTTAAGCTGTTGAGATGTTTCGATTTAAGCCGTGTATCAATAACTTTACACAGAATTACAGAAAAAAATATAATTTTTATGCCATAAGTTGCTGACGTAGTAACGATTTGTAGTTGTAAATAGTTGTATGATTTTTTTTTTTGTTAAAATTATCTTGACCTTGTGTCTCTATAATCGTTTAGCAGAAAAATAAAAACTTGTGCCAACGATGATGAAACAACCAACACATTTTGAACTTAATTCAAGTTTCATTTAATATTAAAAAATTTTAATTCTATGCATTTGTAGCAGACTATAACCTTATTTTTTTTTTAATATCTTTTACAAGATCATAATGTTTTTTTTTTAATATTTATTTAATACAAAAAAGTATTGAAAATAATAGACTCCAAAAAAAAAAAGAATTTTCAAGTAAATATTCCATGCCTTTATAGTGTTTGTCACTGTACTAAAAGCAGTAAAATCTAGAAAGATGTAACCAATGTACGAGAAACCAGTATGACTGGGTGCTAATATTTCGAATGCTGTAAAATGTTGATGGAAAAACGAATCGTATGTATTTCAATAAAATTCTAAATCAAGAGTAATTGTTAAAATGGCTTCAGGTAATAATTTAGTTTCCACTTGCTAACTTGGCTAAAGGGATGTGCAGTTATCATGTTGTGGAGTTGTTGTTGTTGTTGTTTAAAAATTGCATTAGTGACATTTGCCAAAAATCACTGCTGTAACACTGGCTCCAATAAGAAGAGATCAGACTTGGGAATGCTATAAAAATTATAATAAAGTTTTGGATAGAAACAATTAAATTTAAAATTTTAAGTCCCTACAAGTTTTCGATCTAAGTTAAATAAAGGACATTTTAAATAATTTTTAAATAAGTTTTTATTGCCAAGATATAATTCATTTGCTTTTTTCAATTTAGAATTTCATTAGATTTTATTTGATATTTGAAACAAAAAAAGCTTTAAATGTGCAACAAAATATTGATAATTTATTGCAGGTCCTGCAAGTTTTTAAAATGCCTTGAATGCCTTAATCCTAAATTGTTTTTTTAAAGCTCAGTATCGGATTGCTTTATACAAAACTAGCTATTTCCAGGGCGCTCGCTACCCCATTGAGAATAATCGTGCCACGACTACTCATCCAAGCAAGTTTTTTATTTGATTAATGTGGAAGTTATAACTGATTGGACCTCATGAATCAGAACATATTTATTTATCTTTCAAATATTCTTAAAATTGCTTTTTGTTAAAATCGATTCCACTTATTTCTCCTCTCCCACACTTATTCCTTCTGATACTTATTTTTTAAATAAACATATCCTCTTATAATTTATAAATATCTCGATTTTTAATTTTTTTAAATCAGTGCAGCCGTAAATGCCCGTTTTAGTCATAACTCACGTACGCACCGACCGAAATCGTGCAAACATTAGATAAACCATCTACACGACCATACGAACAAACCCTAGAAATTCGAATCCGATTCGGTTTGACCGTTCGTGAGTTATAAGGTCACAACTCACTTACAACAATTTTTTTATATAAGAATATTTTGTTGAATTTTTTTTGTCTAAAATCCGGAAATAGCCATTAATTCTTTAATTTTAAACAATTTTTTAGTTTTCAGTAAACAGCACCAACTTAATCTTAAAAAAATTTTTGTATTCACAACGAAAAATTTATTTATTTTTAAAGTTGTTTTGAAACTTGTTATTTTTTCTTATATTTGGTTCTTCTGTTTCTGTTTCTTCTTGTTTTTTTTTTCTTGTTTTTTTAATTTTCCTTAGTTCTAAAATTTTAGTAAATTTTTTTGTGTTTATTATACTCTGAAAAGCATTTAATTTCTCTATAATAAAAAAATGGATTTAAACAAACATTTACTTTGCATGTCCCCAGCACATAAAAACGAACATTTCAAAAAGTATTTAATTACCACAAACTTAAAATAAAATTTCCTCTAAAACAAGAACTTATTTATTGTAATTTTTTATATCAACTATAACATAAAATATTATTTAGTAAAAATAAAAAAATGCGGTAAATTGAAAAAACAATTCAAGTCGTTACCATCAGCAAAATAAAACTTAAGTTTAAATACATGTATCCTTTCAGTTTAAAAAAAATCGCATGCAGAAAATAGATACATCCTTGAAAAGAAATCAAATAAAACAAAAAAATTTAGAAAAATGAAGAAAATTTGTAGATATTTTCCCGGTAACTTGTAATCAAATATTTAAATATTCTACACAAATTATTAATAAAATCCAAGAGGTGGACTGTAAACAGCGGAATATTTTAAAGATATATTTTTGACGTAATAACAAAAGCGGTAAAAATGTTAAAAATAATGGAATTATTGATACTGTTTGACTGTTTCTTCTCTTGGCATAGAGAAGGCTGCTTGAGTGTAACAGCTTAATTTTTTTAAATATAAAATAAAGAAATTGTGTTTAATATTTTATATTTAATTATTGGAACTTTGATATTTTTATTAACATAAGAAGTTTTATTCATGTCAGGCTTGAGTTCGTTTTATATAATCAAAAATATATTTGCAGTAAATGGTAAACGTCAGAAACTAGCAGAAACATAATGTAACGCAGTACAATAATTGTTAGTATCTGAATTACTGTTAGCTACAACTAAAACCAAATTGAACCGAGTAGAAAGGGTGCAGATCAGTGTTGCCGTTTGGTATATGGTATTTCGCCAAATTTTCGTAACTTTTGGTACAGACACGAAATATAGTAATAAACTTATTTCATAATTTGAGGTACGAACTTCTCTTAACATATCAACCTTTCTTAACATATTTATTTGATTTTAATACCAAAATCCTACATAAAAAATTTAGTTTGAAATAAACAAAAAAAAAAAATTGCTAAAGTTATACTTTGTATTATTAAGCCTGGTACCAAGGCGAATCAATTATCAGGTGGCAGCGTTAGAGAATTTATTATTTTTTGCTGGTAAAAACGAATGTCAAACTTCATATATAAAAAATAGTACACAGATTTTTATATATGGAGTTTGACAGTAGTGTTCACTGCGAAAATTAATAAATTCGCCTACGCTGCCACCTGGTAATTGATTCGCCTTGCCTGGTACTCTGTTCAGTATTTCATGTGGAATGCTGTCAAACTACATACCATGGCGAAATAATACAGCTGGTCTCGATAGCGAATTCATTAATTTCGCCGTAAACTCTAATTGTCAAACTCCATATATAAAAAATTTATCTAACTGTTAACATATATTTTATATATAGATTTTGACATTTAGAGTTTACGGCGAAATTAATGAATTCGCTATCGAGACCACCTGTATTATTTCGCCATGCTACATACATAAAAATTTTTTATGAAAAAAACATAGTCAAATTGTCAAAAATTCATATAAAAAAATTACAGCGAAATAAAATAAAAATATAAAGAAATAATGTTGCTGAAGTAGTACTTTGTTTATTTGTAAAAAAATTCAAGAAATATTTCTCGCAGCATGTTTATCAACTTAAAAATGTTCTTGGAAACATTTTTTTTTCAACTACGAAATACGCAATTTTTTAAAAAACATTTTTTCAGACCGTTTGTTTTGATTTAATTTTTTGCGTAGAAAAAAATGGTATATTCATTTAAAAAGATAAAAAGACAAAATTTTATTTAATGACGCAGAAAAGCGTTTGCTGATTACTGCCATTTAAAAGCAAAAACATACATGGGATAAGTCCTACAAGTTTGGATGAGTATTTCTCTTTCGCTCCAGTAAATTTTAAATCTTTTTCCAGTGGTATTCTTGAAGCCGATAAAAACTGTAATTATTTTCTAAAACGCTGATCATGGCGAAATAATACAGGTGGTCTCGATAGCGAATTCATTATTTTCGCCTTAAACGCTTACTGTCAAACTCCATATAATAAACTGTTATACATATTTTTTTTTGTATGGAGTTTGACATATAGCGTTTACGGCGAAAGTATTGAATTCGCCATCGAAACCACCTGTATTATTCCGCCATGGTAAAATGTTTCTGTCAAACGAAGTGTTCTGTTTAAACTTGCGAACATTATTAGCAACTTTAGTTATGGCGCTTAAAAAATTTGACAAGTTGTTAGTGGTGCGATACCATTACCTCGATTTAAATTAGAGTAGTCTTTTAATTTCCTTGCAGAAGTACCCCATTATATTACGGAAAAATTGTCTGTAATTTAATGTTAAAGTTTTAAGCAAATAAGACTTAAATTTGTCTTTAATAACGGTATCTTTAAAATAAGTAAAATAGTAAATTTAATCGAAGCTTAATCTTTCAAAGAAAATGGTCAAACAGATTAAAAAATCCTACTTTAATAAAAATTTTATTGAAGGACGAGAGTATTAACTCCTGATTTGAATACGACTGATTTTTTTTTAAATTTGTTTCCTTGTTATTTTCCCTGAAATATGAAATAAAACTTTTTGATTAAATTTCGATTTATTTAAGGAAAATTTCAAAATGAAAGAATGTTACTTTTTTGAAGGAAAATACTTTTTCTTGTCTTTTCCTGGCAACACTAGTGTTCCTTCGCTGTTACGAAGGAGCAGCAGTTTTAATAATAAAGTTTCATCTCTCTTATTCTGTGTAGGAGAAGTGATGTTGCTTCTAGTGAGTATAAGCTTTAGGAATTTTTAATAAATATTATTTCACTTTACAGCACTGTGTCTTAAGTGGTAGCAATCATATTTGTTCACATATTTTATTTACGCTTTTAAACATGTCTATTTACTTAAACACATCCGTTTATTTGCCATTTTATTATTTTATGCATCTTTGTCATTTTGTCAATTTAAATTCTTTTTAATATTTTAACACTTTAAATTTTATTTACTTATAAATCAAGCATCCAAACAAATAAGAAATATGAAATTTATTACTTTAAAAAAATTAATTTAAATAAAAAAAAAAGTAAAAAATAGAATATGTTCTTAAATTAATTTCAAATGTCACTTGTTGTAGTTTTAATGAAACAAACATACAAATAAAACTTAATTCAACTTGCTGGACTTTGTGTGGTAGCCTTTTATGTACGAAACAGGTTCAACTAAATTTAATTAAATTTTTTAATTTATAAATTTATATGCAGTTTTAATAGCATATTTTGATTTAAAAAGTTTTAAGTAATTTAATTGAACAAAAAAAGCGAGAACATAATTATTAAAAAAAGAGAAATATCAATAAAAATATAAGCATTTTAATAGAGATAATTAATATTTAATTCATTCTTTGCATTAGATTAAATATGCCGTTATCTAGACTATATCTTTTAAAAATTTAAAGATGACATTAAACAAGTTTGGAAAATAAAGATTTTAAATTATTAAATGTATAAAAAGTAAAACGTAAAATTGATCGAAAATGCAAAAGTTTCATTTTCACAACCTCTTTTCGAGAAAGGTACTTTACTTAGTACTATTTATATAATATTCAATATATTAGGGAGGTTTTAAAAAATACACTTTTTCAAAAAAAGTCCTCTTGCAACTTTTGTTGCGCAATTCTTGCGTTTGTAGCTGAAAAAGAAAAGGCGAGTTGGAAGGCGTACTCTATTTCATGTTCTTGCAATTTACTTTTGTTTTGTAATTCGTCTAATCAATCAAGGCCGAAATTGTAGAAACAAAATATTAATGTGTGGACACGAGTGCAATTTTATAATAGAATTTAAAAAAAATTTTCAGAAACAATAATTGCATATCTAGACGGGGACTAACCAAAAAGTACTTTTAACAAAAGATGATTTTTACAAAAAGGTACTTTTTACAAAAGTTATTTTTTTGCCATATGTATTTTAATAATTATTTTTAAAAACTCATTAACATATACTTTAAAAATGGCACTTTCTACAAAGGAAATAAAGTAATTTATAATGGTTGCTTCTTATACCCTTCACCACAAAAAGTGAAAAAAGGGTATATTTAAATTTGTCATTCCGTGTTTAATTTTTACTATATCCTTTTTCGACCCCACAAAGTGTATATATTCTGAGTTCTTTTGCATAGCGAAGTAGAATGAGCGATGTCCGTCCGTGTTCGGGTTAAAATCAGTTTTGCAAAAGCATTAAATGAGCTAGAGAAAATTTAAATAACCCAATTGATAAGACACAGTTTCAAAAATTTTGCTATTGAAAATCAGGAAAATCGGTCCATGTTCATCGAGGCAGCGGGTAAAACATTACGCCTGCCTCAAATTTTTTCTTATAATTTGGAACAATGAAGTAATCCCAAAAAAAACATTTAGATGGAGCGATAGAGAAACCAAAAATAAGAAAACAGCCATCAAGTGAAAAAATTGGTACTCGCCCACATTTTCCGAGATATAGGCTCTGAACTTTTCATAGAAAAGTACGAATATGCAACGATTTTTTTTAGATATTTATATGGGTATCATTTGAAAGCTTTTGAAGAGATCATGAAAAAATGCTAAAAAAAAATTTTAAAATGCTTAACCTGTTAAGAGCCGATGACTTTTTTATAAAAAATTATGTATAGTCCTTAGTTTTGTATTTCTTATTTTTCAATTCTCTGCTTACCCCACATATGTTTTTTTGATTGGAGTTACTTCACTAAAGTAGATTAACATATATCGTGATTAAGATTCGGCATAGCCGAATATATTACTCTTACTTGCTTACGTTTATTTATTACGACAAGATGTAAGGATTCTTTTAATAAGAAAAACGTTTTACGAAATGCATATTTTCAAAACTTTTTCAAAAAAGTACATAAAATTTCTCTATAGATGTCCAGGATATTCACAAAATTGGAAAAATCAATGCAATTATTAAAAATTAACTACAATAATTAAATACTCTGAGGATAGAACTACAACAATTGCATAGTGTAATATGTCAAACATTGTTGAAAAGAAATACTTTATGAATCGCTTGTTCAATTTAAAAAAAGGGTTAAATTTTTTTCCATAAAGTAGACAATTTTTCTTATAGTGTATAATAGTATAAGAGTTTCTTGTTTCACTTAAATACTCAATTCCAAAAAATGAGAGTTAGGAGAGAAGTCTCTCCTGCACTACCTCTCTTTCCTTAAGAACAACTCTTCTGTTTATGAAAGCTTTTTATAGTGTTTTTTGTCTGCATGAAATTATCCTGGGTCAATAAATAAGAAAGAAACATGTTTCGTGATTTAAAGAAAAATAAATTTAGAAAAAAATAATAATGGATCGAATTTAAATGAATTCAATTGAATTGAAAAAATAATATAAAATAGTATCACGAATAATTTAGACAAAACAGTCAGTCGTCAAGTAGAAGTCACAGGAAAATGTTTACTTATCCTTGTAACAGGTTGCTGCATGGCCTTCCATTTTTACTACATATTTACAACCACAAACACATTTAGACACAAAATACATAGACGTAAATACTTGTAGATTGTGATATAAATCTTTTTTATTTATTCTTTTTTAGTTTATTATGATTTTACTCTCACAGTTTTACATCTCATGGCACATTAATACTCTTTTTTTTATTTCATAAGTGAGTCCATAAATATGTTTGTATCAGTGTAATACAATTGCAAACAATTGATTAAGTTTCCAGGAGTATAAGCCAAATGTTTAGTTTGCTGCTTCACTATCCAGTTATCTGACTGGCTAACTGTCGGTCTGCCTGTTTGACGGAATGTCTTGTAAATGACGAATATTCCATGTGTTTTTCCTTTCTGCCTTTTTTTTTCGTGTAATTTATATACATTTTTACTTTGCTCCTTGGTCAGGTATTCAGGTTGATAATTTTATATTTTTGAATACCGACATTGAGGTTTGTTAACCTTGTAAGTTTCAATATAAAATGTACACAAAAACATATTCACACATAACTTTTTTTTTGTTTTTTCTTTGGAAGAATTTATCATGAAAGTAAATTAAAAAAATTTTAAGTTGGTACGACACCGGAAGTGAAATATACTACTATTAAAAATAAAATCTCAAAAAGCAAGATAAAATGTAAATTGATTTTAAAATATTGGATAAATTATATGCCTTCCTTTTACATTTGCAGTCACATATGGACTATTTCGCAGCTACAGTGATTGGTTAAAACTCAAAATCTTAAAGAAAAAAATATTAATAATTCTTTTGATGATAAATTTTTCGTGAAACTAATTCGAGAGAAATTGAAAATTTTAAAAATCCATTATTCGTATAATTTAAAAAATTAACTGAAAAAATATTATATACGATAAATTAATTTATATAATTCTATCCAAAATGCTGATATTTTCGTTTTACTTTATTTTTTATTTTTAAACAAACTTAAAAAAAAGTGATACAAAAAATTTATCTTTCTCACATATATGGTCATTTCCTCAGAAAATAAAGTTTTTTTTTTTTAAATCAATCTAATTTTTTGAAAATATTGACAAGAATTGGTAAAAAAAAACAAAAAATATAAAATGCTGAAAAAGTTCGACTTCAAACAGACAGACTGACAAAGGGTAAAATAATAGTGATGCCAACTTTGTTAAAGATTTATATGTGTATCCGCTATGATTCAACAGGCAAATCAAGAACATGTGGGGTCGTCCTTTAGTTTTTAAAGTCTTGAACTTTTTTTATAATTAAACCAAAATGCGATCATAAATGGGGAAGATCTGCGGGCAAAAGCAGACGAATCCTTTTAAGTTACTAATAAATTTTAGCAAATGGAGGTAGCAAATTTTTTAGCCAAAAAAGTCTTACACTTTAAAAAAAAGTATTTGTTTAAGTTTGTGCCCTGAAATCGATTGATTTTCATCATTTTTAAAAACTAATATTTTTAAATAGCTAAAAGTCTGTCCATTTCATCAATAATATTTTTCTGCGATCCAATATCAAAAAATTTTGAATATTCAATACAATATCTTTAGTAGTAATAGTAGTTTTACCAACATATTGTAGGTTAAGAACTAAATATTGTCCTCTTTAAATACAAGAAAACATAGGAAATACTGAAAAATTAAAATCTAAAAACCCGGCTTTTAATAAAGCCTATATCTGGTAAAAGTCCGTACAATTTTAATCGACTGTCACTTATTATTTTATGGTACATTATATCAATAGTTTGAGAGGTAACTGCTTCCATATTTATTTATGTACAGCTCCGATTAAAGTTATTTAGCAAATAGTAAACGCCGATGCAGAAGTACTCTGAACTTCGCGTAATTTTTTTTCGATTGCTTTGGGTCTGTTGCCTTTTAAGTGAATGTTTTTAACGACTGATTTAATTTCAATTTTATCAAGATTATCAGATGTTGCTTTAAAAACTGAAAGAATTTCTTAAATTTCAACTGTCGTATTCATAGAAAATAAAATAACTTTGAAATTTGTTTTATGACAAATTTTTCATACAAATTTGTCCTTAAATATATTTCAAATCTATTTTGATTTTCTATGAATACGGCAGCAAATATATAAAAACATATTGTTAATTTTTTTGTAGGGAAACACCCACATGCATTTAAATCGTTAAAAAGTAATTGTTGGTTTTTTCCTGTTGCTGTTTGTTTTTGCTGCTCTAAATTTTATTCTCTTTCTAAAAACACACTGGCTGTATGCGTTTTTTATTTTTTTTCTAATTTTACAATTTGGCAACACATGTTGTTTTCATGATTTAAGTTTTGTGTTGTGTGTTTTTTACACAAACAGCCTTAATGTATGCTTCAAATTTTTTGCTGCTGTTGCTATTAAATTGTCACAACTTAAAATTCAAAACTAAACAAAAAAAAGTGTGAAATACAAACGTACAAACAAACAAAATAACAAACATTGAATACAAATATTGAAGAATTGTAGAAAAGAGAAAGAAAGCAGTACAAATTTAATGTTTATACAATAGTTCTTCAAATACTGTTGCAGCTTTTTGTTATTCCTAGTTTTGTGGCTTTTCTAAAGAAGTGTGTGTAAATTTTAAGTATTTGTTTTTTATTGGTATTGCAAAAAATAAGTTCAAATATTGTTTATAGTATAAAATGAGCATGGATACGATTATAACAAAAGCAGAAACTTTTCTTGTTTTGCTCAATAATATGAATTGAAATTATAAATCAATAGTTTTAGTTCAAGGCAAAATAAGCTACAAGTCAAGTTCTTGTTTAGGGGAATTCAAAGGACATACATATTTACCCAACCTAAACTGCTCTCCTTTTTACACTAACAATCGTTTAATAAAAACACAATCTAAATCCCAGAGACATTTCAATTCATTGTAAGAATTTCTGCTGAAGGCTATTTAAACGTAAAAGTACAAGTTCTTTTATTCCCTGCTGCTCTTACGTGAACTAGTAATTTGTCCAGGTTTGAATGGCCATAAATCTATACAATTTTGCTGTCGTTTTGGTCGCGTTTGTTAGTAAATATACAGGTAAAATTGTTAGCGAAGGTTTTTTATACTTTGTTATTGTTTCTTTGTTATTTTAATTGTTTTACAAACAATTTAGTGACAATGGAAATTTATATAGAAAAACATTCCCAGCAAACAAAAACTTAAATTTTTTAAGTTAATGTCTTTAAGCATTTAATATAAATGTGAATATTAAAGCATTACTGAATGCAGCAGAACACATTTAAAAATATGCGTTTTAAAAATTAATACAATTATTATCCACTTTTGAAATTGTCCCTAAATTACATTTCTCGTTTTTGGGATCAATCTTTCTTTAAGGGTTGATATCACTTTGATGTCATAAAATATTTTATTAGGTGCACCAATCAATGAATAGTAAAAGGTTTTTTTAGTAGTGCTTATTTGAATGTCGTTTCGTCGGAAGCCTATTTACTTTTCTTAATTTTTCCACTCATTTAACTCTCGTGTCTGAATATTTTTTTCCTAATCTTCTCGTATATTTAAATTTTCAAGGTGTTATCTTGCCAATTATTTTATAATTTTGTTTACACTTTTGTCTCATTTCTCTTTATGTTGGTTTAACTATAACAAACATTATTTTAAGTAATTTCAATTTGTATAAAAGTTGCGAGAATTTCTTGTGCTTGCCGGAGTAGCTTTTTTGCTGAAACTGCGAGTACGTGACCTTAATATTAATGAAATTGATATAGGTAACTTTGCCAGTAAAGAATTTTATATACATTTGGTTTCATAAAAATTAAATTCAGCTTTTATTACTTACAATAAATCTGATTATCCAGATGTTAAACAAATTCTCACCAGTAATTTTTTTTGTGATGTTTAAATTTTTTTTCTTTTACAGGGTAATTTTAAATACAAATTTATAAAATTCACTGCATGAAATTTGACTGTTTAAAAAAGCCCATTGCATCATTACATAAACGTTTAAAAGAGTGATTGCTTAGCGATGTTCAACATAATATAGTAAACTTCGTCAGAAAATTTAAAATAAAATTTTTTTACAAAATACAAACAAAGTATGAATTAAAATTGAGACTTTTCAAGAACAAATTTCAATATTTTTTCATACAGTGTTTGAACAATTAATATTTGAAATAAATACGTATTAATTAATCCCTTAAAATTTTTTCTTTGCACGATATTTTGTTTTTAGCAAAAAAGAAAAAAACTGAATGTATTTGCTTTAAAATTTATTGATTTTATATTATTATTCTTTTTATGGTTTATTTATTTTGTTTATAGATATAAAGATAAAATCAATTTTCAAAAAACCAACAAATAATGTCCTTTTTTATTTATTTATTATAGTTTTTTTCTACTCAACATATGCTACAAATTACTTTTAAATATCAATTTATTCAACATCATTAATTTAGTAAAATACAGCAGGAATCCTTTAAAAACAAAAATGTTCTCAAAGCATATTTTAGAGATGATCAAAATATTTGAATCATTATTTGCAGGTTTGGCTCTAATGCTAATAAAAATGCTTTCTTGCCTCCTTAAAGTATGCTCTGATTTTAGCAAAATGTTAAAAAAATAAACATTGCCGCATTGCTTCAAATTGCAGGATGTTGCATTTAATTTAAAATTTAAATTTAATTTAAGAAACAAAGTGGGTGGATTCAATTTATATTTATTAATATTTAAAAATATAATTATTTATATTAAGCTTCAATTTTAATTTTTAAATTGTACTTGCCTTGTAAAATACTGAATTCATTTAACCTTGCAGCTTGTAATTCTTTGAATAAATGCTTTAATTAATAAATTAATTAATTAAACAACGGGAATTTTTTTTTTTATTATATTAATTAATTTTCAAGATAAAATCTTTTTTCGTGCTATTTTCTTCTATCCTGATTAATTATTTAAATCATCGATATTGATTATTGAGGGTCAAAGCACGTCTCGACGGGCATTTCGTTACCGCTTACTTAACTCTTCAGAAAACTTCTGAAAACATTTTAAATAAACTAAAACTTTTTGTCCAAACAATATGAAAATTAACTATTTAAAATCTTTTTAATGTTGATCTACGTAAATTGACAAAAATTTTGATCTTTAATATATTTATATTAAGGGTGTAGCAATTATGGCTCCAGAGATAGAGGCTACAGATAGAGGTTAGAGACAGACAGAAGGTTAGACATTATAGTGATAAATAATGTGGTCAAGTTTTCATCCTTTTAGTAGAAACCACTAAAACTGAACTGGGAAATACTGGGATCAAATGCAAATGTACACAAAAAACATTTGTTTGTGTCTGTATAACTTCAAAATGTGTAAGTTTAAATACAATTCAAAATTTAAGCGAAACTTAAAATTTTCTGTTCTACAAATTTCAAAGTTTCTTGAAATTGTTAACACAAAAGCCTTATTTTTATTTTTTGCATTTACATATATATGTGTGTACTCGCATATACATTTACTTCTACCAAGTCACCCATTTTAAATTCTCAATTATACACTCTTATATTCAAATCCAACAACTACACACCAGAAACAGTCAACAAATTGCCACAATTTGATATTAAAAGTTTGTGTTCAGCAACGTGATATTGCACAAACAGTGTCAACAAAATAAACAACAACAAAACATATCAAACAATAATTATAATGACAAAGAACAATAGAAGCAGCAATGGCGGTAGTGAAAATTTATTTTACCATCCCGTTTAACAAGTTGTGATAAAATTATATGTAAAACAAAAATATATACAAACACCACGTCACAATTAACGTTGTTCTTCGGTGGCTCGTCGACTCGGCTGTAGTCAATGTAGTTTTATATTCTATTTATATTGCATTTTAATTTGTTGGTTTAGGGAAACGATACATTTCTTGAAAATTTTAAACTTAATAACACGTGTAAGAGTTTCACTACTACAAAGACTTGAAGCTCAGATTGCGTTAAAATTTTGCAGCAAGTGAAGTTTTGACATTTTAGACAAGCATATTTTCAATGTGAAATAATGCAATTAATTAATTTGTTTATAATTAAAAGAAAGTCCTAAAGAATTCAGCACTGCTTTCCAGAAATGTAGTTGCACTTCGTGGAGGCAGTGTTGAATTTCCTTTTTATTAATTTATGTATTTTTATTTTTTTATTTATTATTTTTTGTTCTGGAAAGAAATTTCCTCATTTCTGGATTTTTCACTGAAAAAGCAATTAAATTTTTTCTTTTTGTTAAGTCAACACAATATGTAAATAAAATAATGCAACCACCCAATGTTCGCCAAGGTACGTGATATTAACACATAAAAGAAAGCATACTTTCAGGCCTTGTTTTAGTTCACATTACGCTGTATACTGTGCACTTTCCCCACATCCATTTTATACACACACAATTATTTCTACGGATGAATGGCGTGTATATTCATGTTCCATTTAATATCGTTGTAGGTTATAAAAACGCGTCATCATTTGTTGTTGGGAAAAATTACAGAAATGTACTTGAGGCAAAAAGACTGAATTGAATACAATAAAAAAATAAATAAAAATATAATTAGCTTTAGAATAATTAATTAGTTGCCTTGCCACAATTTTAGCTGTCAACAACGTTGCTGTTCTTGTTGTTTAAGAGAATTTAGAAGGTGTTAAAGTAAGAATTTTATTTCAAACAAAGCAACTCATTAAAATGATTTTTTATGGCGAAAAAAACAGAAGAATTTTCATTTCAAAAGAATCCTAAACAAATAGGCCGACCAACAAAATTCGTTTACTTAGTTGTAGTGGCTGAATGTAGTACTAGTAGTAGTAGTAAAGGAAACTCATGTCCTTTAAAACAAAGATTAATTACCAAGAAAATCTTTAAAAGTATGCAGAAAATTGTGCACCGTCAGACAATAAGCTTTTAATCTTGAGTCGGTTTCGTTTTCTTAAATACTGTAAAAATTAAATCTGAAATAGCCTAATTAAAAAAAGCCATAAAATGTGGTTATTTAGCCATCTCAGCATTTTGGTATTTAGTACAAATATTTGCGAAGAGTGAAACCATTTAAAAACTGTTGAAGTGAATGTTTTAAGTCTACACTGACATGTGTTTGAAAGGCAACTGTGTACGTCGCGTGTTTGAAAAATTAGCTTTTCTTACTTTTAGCCTTTTATTTAGTAGAGGGGAATGTCGCAGGTACAATTAAGCACCAAATAAACCGTAATTAAAAACATATACACTACACACCAATACACATCACAAAATAAAATAACAATTAAACAAAAAATCAATTCTTTATGGCAGTGTGACACATAAAAAAAACAAAAAAAAATTATTACAGGCCATTAAGAGTCTTTGTCTGTATCCCACCTCAAGTTATCGGCTTCGTAGAACCAACACAATAATAACAACAACAGAAACAAAAGTGATACAGGCTAGAAGAATTGACAAATTGTGGCCCATTTTGCCCTTGGCGATGTTATTCTTTTGTTTTGCTACAAAAGCGTATTCTAAACAAAAACACGAAATAGCTTTTTATATATTTCATTCAGTTTTTAGAATTAAAATTTTAACACTTTTCCTCATAACTCTACTTTTAATTTTTACGGAGCGGTTATTATACCCTTCATCACAAAAAGTGGAGTTTGTCATTCCGTTTGTAATTTCTACAATATCCATCTCCGTCCACCTGAAGTATATATATTCTGACTTCTTATGCATAGCGAAGTCGATTGAGCGATGTCCGTCTGTCCGTCCGTCCGTCTGTCCGTCTGTCCGTCGGTCGGTCCGTGTTAGTGTTGAAATCAAGTTTACCGAGGCCCTAGATTAGGTAAAGAAAATAAAAAAAAACGCCAATCGATCAGACATAGTATCGAAAGAAATGCCATTGAAAATCAACAAGATTGGTCCATGTCCTTAGACAAAGCGGGCAAAACACCATATTATTTGGAACAATGAGATAACTCCAATTAAAAAAAAAAAAAAAAACAAATATATGGAGCGATAGAGAATTAAAAAATAAGAAAAAAAAAACATCAAATGAAAAAATTTATGCTCGCCTATATTTTTCGAGTTACGAGACTCTGAAATTTTAAAATTTTTTGTAAATATCAATATGGGTATCATATAAAAGCTGTTCATGAGATCTTTAAGGAAATACTAAAAATTTAAAAAAATGCTTAACCCATTAAGAGTCGGTGGCATTTTTATGTAAAATTATGAATATGTTTCTTATTTTTTAATTCTGTCACCCCAATATTTGCTTTTTTTTTATTGGTGTTGCTTTATTAAACTAGATATACACATATGGTAAAAGGGTATTTAAGATTCGGCATAGCCAAATATAGAACTTTTACTTGTTTTAATTTATATTGTTTTGTAACTTAAGGAATTAAAAAAGTTCTTAATGATTTTAAGTAGACTTTGACAGCCTGTATCAAAGCAAGACCCCATATCGACCTACAAGTTGGTGAAAATTTTTTGAGAAACTCTAATAATAGTGATAACCCTAAGCCCGTCTTAATTAGCATTTAGATGAATATTCAAAGAAAAACTGAATTGCGTTTGTTACTACATTTGGTAGCTGAGGTATAGAAATTTTACAAAATGTACCAGATTTATTTTACATTCAATCAGACTTAAAACGCGTGTCATGTAGAACTTGTCAAAATAAACATAAAAGAAAAATCAAAATTTTCGAAGCTTATTCAATTAATTATTGAAATGAAAAATGTTTATAATTACTTCCGATGTCCTTATCTAAAGAGGGCTACGTATCAGAATAGAAATTCGGGATTAAGGCTATTGAACTAAACTAAACTGAATTGTCTTGAATTGTATGTTTTAATAAAATTGAATAATTTATTTTAGATCTATTGGGCGCTTTTAATTTATGTCTGTCGAACTGCCATCAGGAGTTTAGTTTAAGAGGATTTTTTTCCCAAAATTCTATGCGTTTTAGCAGAAATAATTTCATTTCTTTTACAAAATGTTTTTAATTTTTAAGTCTTTCTGCCGTATTCATAAAATATTAAAATAGATTTGAAATGTATTTTAGGACAAATTTGGAAATTTTGTTATACAACATATTTCAAAATTATTTTATTTTTTATGAATATGACCGCTAGCTAAACTTAAGATAAATTTATAAACTTTCATTTTTATTTTTTTGGCAAAAATTATTGTCTTCGATCGTTGAAGTGGTAGCGAATAGAATTTAAACAATTAGGACACGATAACACACTCTTAATTGTATGCTAAAGTCCTAAACTACGATAATACTTTTTCGACAACGAATGCGGTAATTTCAAAAAGACGAAAAGTGATATACAGCCCAATTATAAACAAAAATTCCGTGCGAGTTCTTTCACTTTTCCCTTTTCTCCAATTATAAATTTTTCCCCTTTTAATTGACTGCGGAAATCTAAATTATATAATAAAAATTATATGAAAATAAACAAAAAAAACTCCCTTCAAATTGCGATGATGCCACTTTTTATAATTTTATCCCCACGGAATTCATAATTGGAGGAATCTTTTCTCGAGAAAAATTTTTTCCGTGGGAAAGAAATTCCGTGAGAATGTTCAAATTTGGGCTGATAAATTCATTGCGTAAACGGCAATTAGACCCCTATCCTGTTGTCAGTTTTTGTATGGTATAAAAGATTTATGTGTATAACTTCAATTAAAGTGAAAAAGTTTTTTGTAAGTTTCCTTTAGCCGATTTAAGTCAGATAATACGCTATACTTTTTTGACATGCCAATCATACTCATAAATAAACGTTTGCTTATGTCACGCTTTTCTAAACATACGTAAGAATCTCATGAAAGCCTTCTAATTTTGCTCCAGCCAGATAGGGGCTGCCTTTTATTAATTAAAGGATACAAGCATTCTCAGACTACGAGTAATATGAAAGTAATAAAAGTACTAAAGTAGTATCTTTTTTAAATTGTTTTTTAATTTTCCAACAAAAGCTGACGGAAATTTGTCTTTAATGTGGTTTAACAAATGATTTTTACTTCTAATTGTTTTTAAATTGCAATAGTTTTCAGCGACTAAGAATTAAGAGAAAACAATTGCACTTTAGTTTAGTTCGTTAGAAAAAAAACAATTTAAAAAAGTTCACATGCATTTGACAAAACAAAAGTGACCAGGCGACGTTCTAATGAACGAAACGAAAAGCAATTAATAAAAATTAAGGTATCAAAAACTTTTTAACACGAATTTATTGCAAAGACGAAAAAGCAAATCGCTACAAATCTAATTTCTGAAACAAGAAAGTTTTATTCTTCGGATTTATTTAACTAAAATTAAAAATAGAATATTTTTATTGAAATTTTTAATGTTTTAGGAATTATATGGTCACCCCACACAGCTGTTGGCAAAATAAAAGTTTCCAACAAAAACTTTGCAAACTATTTAGAAAACTCAAGTAAATTAACTGGAAAAAAACAGTTTTTTAGGATAAAAAGAATATTGAAAAGTAAAAAAAAAATTTCTTTTTTTTTTTTGAAATTTTTTCATCAACAAATGCAACACGTGGAATATTGAATGAGTGCCAAAACCTTTAAACAAATATTTACAGTTACAAAAAAACAAATATATTATTTTAACTTTTAGTTTATAAAATATATAGACTTCACTGCAGGTTAATTTATTATCTGAAACGAAAGAAAAAAGAAGGAATACACTCCTCGTGCACGAGATTAATCTTTGCTATCAATTACCGTGTCTGAAATTTATATGCAATTAAACATGAAATTTAAAGTGTTATCTGCTTTACTTAAAGAGAATATAAAATGTTGCAAAAAGTATTAAGAAAATATGTTCTTTTTAATTCGCGAACATTTGATAAAATTACACTGTTTAATCGTTATTACGAGGGCTGCTCTATATATTTCTGGCCTAATAGTGAAAATGCGAATATTTATAATCAAAAATGGTTTAATTGTTTTTCAAAGTATTCTCCAGCATGATTTATACACTTTTGTATGCGCTCAAACCAGTTATCGAAGCACTTTTTCTACTCCGATTGAGACACCTCTAAAACATGGTTTTTGAACACTTTAACAGCTTCTTCTGGCGACGAAAATCGTTGACCACGCATTTTTTTTTCTTGATGTGCGGAAACAAGAAGAAGTTATTAGGTGCCAAGTCAGGGCTGTACGGCGGATGACCCATTAATTCGACGTTTTGGCCGGTCAAAAACGCTCTGGTTTGAGCCGATGTGTGAGAGCTCGCATTGTCATGGTGAACAATGATTCGTCTTCTCTTGTTGGTTTTTCGAATTTCTCCGATGACTTCAGGCAAACAAATTATAGTGTACCACTCAGAAGTGACAGTCCTAGGTTGCTCTAGCGGAGCAGTCGCCACATGACCAGTTTTGCCGAAGAAACAGGCGACCATTTGCTTCGAAGTGCTTCTTCCACGAACAACTTTCGTTGGATTTTGCTCGTCTTTGAAGACCCACACGGTCGATTGTTGTTTCGTTTCGGGCTCATACGCATAGATCCATGATTCGTCACCTGTGACGATCTTCTAAACGTCTTTTGAAGCACCGCAATCGTATTTTTGCAACATTTCTTTGCACCAATCGACACGAGTCTTTTTTTGAGCGACTTTCAAATTGTGCGGGATCCAACAAGAACAAACCTTTTTACGGCCAGGTGTTCATGCAGTATCGAATGTATGCTGGTGGAAGAAATGTCCAAGGATGTCTCTATCTCTCGGTATGTCGCATGTCGATCTTGCATTATGAGTTCACGCACGGCATCAATGTTCTCTGGCACAACAGCCGTTTTTGGACGACCTTCACGAAATTCGTCTTTGAGCGAGCTTCGGCCACGATTAAATTCATTATACTAATTTTTCACAGTGCTATAGGATGGTGCTTCATCGCCATGCAAAGATTCAAGTTCATCAATGCACTCTTGTCGTGATAATCCACGTCGAAAGTTGTGAAAAATGATGGCACAAAAATGTTCACGAGTTAATTCAATTTTTTTTTTATATTAATTTTTTCAAGTCACTGTAAACAACACAAATAATGGTCGTAAGTCAAAACGTTTTGAGTACGATTATGCTTAAAAATGACAAACTTTCCAATGGAAATGTCAGATTGCACTTGCCAGGCCAGAAATATATATAGCAGCCCTCGTACAACAGAATGTGCTCTTATGAAATAAAGGAACTTTGCATTACAGAGAAAATTCGTTTTTTTAGCCGTGTGAAATAAACTCCCTGCAGATGCCTTTCCTACCGCTTTCAGTGCGCAAAGATTCAAATCAAATGACCATAAGTACTACTCCCTCTATCCCCTTCCCATAACTTAATTTCCTAGTACTGGCACAATGCGTTGCATACGTAGGAGTCGTCGCCTGAGTGCTGGTCCAAAATAAAATACAAAAGAGAAAATAATGAATTAATTGTTAAAGTAAAAAAAAACTTTCAACCACATCGAAATAAATGCTGAAAAAGTAAAACTAAACAATTCTTCTTTAAAAAATCAATATAAGGATCACTAAAAAACTATGAGACAATATGCGATTTAGTCGTTAAATCTGTCAAAAATGGCATGTGCGTCCAAATTGTATTATATGTATTTAAACAACTTCCTCATCTTTTAAAAAGCTTTTAAAACAGTAGCTGCTGTACGATCAGAGTTGTATTTTGACTGGCATGTTTCTTGTAAGACAATGTGGGGATTTTTTTGAGTAGGACGATTGTGTAGTCGTGGACTTTAGAAGTTAAAAAAATATATGCTTGAAAAACATTAAGTTTTCTAAAAGGACTGGCAAATTTATAAAAAAAATTAGAAGAGAGGATATCAACGGCCAAAGGCAAAACACTTAGAGAATTAAAAGATGATTGGGATACAGTTCAATGAAAATCTCTTGCAGCGTTTAAGACATTCAATAACTGGGTATATAATTTAAATATTTTCGTATCTGCATAAATGAATAATCCAGCTGGGCCAGTAACTTCCGAAGTCATTCATTAAATTCGAGATATAGTTTTAAGTGACCGGCAAGATTTAATTTTACTTAAAGATTTGGGTACAAAAAAGCGACTGCGCTTGCTAAAAATGAAGGCTGATACAGTAGCTTCTTTTTTGTGGTTGTCTAATGAAATTTTTGCCCTGGAAAAACGCTTTAAAACATAAAAAAAAAAAATTTTTTTCAAAAACTTATTGGTCTACCCTCGTACTAATTATTTTAATATCATTTCCTCGTCTTTTGCAGTACTTAAAGATTTTTCACTTGACTTTTAAGCCAATTTTTATTTATAATGTTGCACTCACATTTTGCAAAATTTATTTAAAGCCGACGGGATTGATTAAAGGTTAAAAAATGGAATTATCCTTTGGTATCATGTGGTTTTATTTCCCTTTTAACTTTAAGAAGATTAATACTTTTCTAATATGTCTCAATTGCTGTAAACAATTCGCAAAAGCAATATAAATAAAGAGTTAAACAGTAGAAAAATAACTGAATTTCTTTAAGTGCAAAAAATAATAGAATTTCTCTAATAGAAAAAAATATTTTGAATGACCAAACTTTCCAAAAAATACGATAAATTTTATATTTTACAAATTATTTCAAATTCATTTTAAATTCTTCAAATGTGTTTATTCTCACAAATGAAACAATTTCAACTTTAATTTTAATTTTTTTTTTAATATAAATATATTCTCGTGTTATAATTTCACAAATTTAATTTATAAATAATTAATATCATAAAAATAGTCTCTCTTACGCATGTTATCACACACACACAGAATCATTTTCTTAAACATGGGAAAAATAAACATTTTCTAACCACTTAGATTGAGCTCTATGCTGGGGAGAAAGTACCCTTGACTGTACCTGTCGGCTGTTTAATTTTTCATAACTTTGTTTACAAAAAAAATTTTAATTTTAAGGCAGAGCAAAATGTACTTCACATCAGAAGTTCCCACAGTTCTAAGGACTTTGTTCTCAAGATGAGGCTAATTTTCAAAGTTCGTTGTAAAATATTATTTTGTTAAAGTTATTACTTTACGTTGGTATCCCTGCATCAATATTTTTATTTTTGTTGAAAATACCAACAAACAATTTCTTTGTAAATTTAGATATAAAACATTTGCTTACTTTTATGTAAATAAAAAAATCCTCTTTTTGCAACAAGGACATTGTACTATTAATATTATCTCCCTTCTCAGTATGAAAACTAAAAATATCATATTTGTTTAATCTGGTGAGTACTGCTGTTTTGCACTAAATTTTTTCTCTAAATTTTTATTCTCTTATTTAAGTCAGACAAACCTTTTTACACAAACAGCAAAATATTTTTAAAAAAAGTTTTACCGCATGCGGTCACCTTTGAAAACATTGAATAAACATATGCTTCATACATTAAGGGAAGAAAAAATTACAAAAATATGTTTAAAAAGTAACTTTGTTATTTAAAAGGAAAAATTTTTTAAACAACAATATAACAATTTTTTGTAAGAAGTTTCCTGACGAGCTTAGTAAGCGGTAGCGAAATGTCCATTCAGACGTGCCTTCACCTTTAATAATCAACATCGGTAATTTATAATTCAAATCGGGAATTTAGAAACTAGCACAATAATTTATAAAAAAAAAATAATTTTTTTAATAAATAATTCCCGTGTTTTTTAATTTAACAATTTTTTTATTTGCAATGTTTTTTATGTTAATCCAATTTAATCATATATTATAAAAAATTTAATAAGAGACATTAAGTTTTTTAAAGTACCTATAAAATTTTTCTATAATTTTACATGGCATCTATCGACCAAGAACACTGAAAAGTACTTTTTACAAAAAGTACCTTTAACATAAAATTACCTTTAAATTAAAAAAAAAAACTGTCAAAAATGCTCGTTTAAAGAAAGAGACATTAAAATTAAAGTTAAAATTAAAGTACATTAAAAATATATATTATAAAAAGTATCTGTGAACAAAAAATTTTCAAATACTACCTTGTGGAAAGGTACCTTTTAAAACCTAAAAACCTTTTGAACCTAAAAAATTTTTCTATAATTTTTTTGTCTTTACCTTTTGAAAAATGTACTTGGCATCTATTAAACAAGAGTACTGAAAAGTACTTTTAATACAAAAGTACCTTTAAATTATATTTTAAAAACTGTGAAAAATGCTTGTTTTAAGAAAGTACACTAAAAGTATATATAATGAAAAGTATCAGAGCACAAAAAATTCAAATAGAACCTTTTGGAAAGGTACCTTTTAAACCCCAAAAATCTTTTGAACAAAAAAATAATTCCCATAATTTTTTGTCTTTCTTTACCTTTTGAAAAATATACATAAAAGTATCTTTATCTATCTACATAAAAGTATCTTTAAACTACATTTAAAAACAACTGTTCGTTAAAAGAAAGAGACATTAAAATCGTTTAAAGTACATTAAAAACTTTTATAATAAGAAGTATCTGTTAACAAAAAATTTTTAAATAGTACCTTTTGGAAAGGTACCTTTTAAAATCTAAAAGCTTTTTGAAACAAAAAAAATTTCTATAATTTTTTTGTCTTTCTTTACCTTTTGTAAAATATGCATGCCGTCTATCGAACAAGAACAATGAAAAGTACTATTTACATAAAACTACCTTTAAATTGTATTTTTTTTTTTATTTTCTTTAAAACATATTTCATTTAATAGCTTTAATTTTGCATTTTATTTATAAAATCTTTAAATCACTTGAATAAAATTATTAATTTGCTGTTCTTCTAAGAAAAAGTAACGATTTGAAAAAACAATTTTTTAAATTAATTGAAGTTTTATTCAAAATAAAAAGCACTGAAATAAAAATAAAAAAATACACAAAATTTTGTAGTCTTAGAAGAAGCACTTAAATTTAAGTCGTTAATGCTCAATTATTTGACCCCTGTAAAATCTAAATGAGTGAAAAAAAATTTCAACCAAAATCCAAGTAATTTTCTTCTGTTAGTAACTTCAACTTAAATATTCTATTTTATTGCATTTACATGAAATGTTTGTATGTATGTATCTGTATGTGTTTTTCACACTGAATGCCGGTGTGTTTGTGTTTAAAGAGTATATTTTATTTTTACACAAATATTATTCAAAAATTAATTAAATTTTTATTTGTTTTTTTATAAAACAGATTTGTTTGTATTCCTTACAAATTTCTTTCATGTTTGTTATTGTTGTTTTTGTAACATAATATTTCAATTATCATTTAAACACAAACTAACACAATTACTGACACACCAGGCACATGAACACAGATATATGCGGTGATAGTGTATGCGTGAGTAAAAGAAAATGTTTGTGAGTTTATTGGGAACAAATTTTTTATTACAATCAGCGTTGCCGCTTTGGTCCAATCGGACCAAACTTGGTAGTTTTTCGTTTTTAAAAAACAGTTTGGTAGTTTGGTTGGTTTGTTGCATTTTTTTAAGTTTTTGGTAGGTTTTCCTCCTTTAGCAATTTTTAAGCAATAGTAAATTTTTCACCTTAAAAATTCAGATCATAAAATAAAAAAATGTAACTTTGAATTAAATAAACAATAACTTTGAATAGTGTTACCACTGTTTTCAAAAACTGTTTTAGATGTAATAAAAAACATCTCTGCTTTTTTGCATAGAGATGATTAAAGCTATAACCATCTCTGGTTTAAGAAACGCAAACAATATTACGAAATTGAAAATAAAAATATTTTTGAGTGAAGGCTTATTTTCAAGTGTATGTATTAAAAAAAATAACAGACAAAGTGGAAAAGTAGAATACTTTTTTTATTGTAAATATATACCTATTAATTACAAAATATTGACTAATATTGCATGTATTTTTTTTCAGATTTTTATCAAAAACTCCAAAATTAAATGAAATAATATAATTTCAGAAGACGATATTCCATCAACCAGGTAGAACCACTCTTAAAGTTCTTGTTTTTAAACATTTTTAAATAATATAGTACTATTAGTGAACATTGTAAAGAAACAGTCAAAAGAAAATTTAGAACCGAATGGTTGAGCGAATTTGATTAGCTCCAGTAAAGGGATGGGTGTTCATTCTGCATAGTATGCTCTAAAACTATTTTAAATCATAACACCCATTTTAAAATCACCAAAAGACAAACTTTCATCTCAACAATTACGGGAAAAAACCAAGTGAGTATAACAGGGTTTATGTGAACGAAATGCATTTTTAAATTTTTGGTAGGCTGTGAACGATTTTGGTAGGATTTTTGAAAATTATTGGTAGGAAGTCAATTTCTTGTGTGGCAACGCTGATTACAATGTCTACATGAAGAAGACAGGAGCAGAGATTCTAAAGAATGTAATTAAGTTTATGATCATTGAGATGAAAATAATGTCTCAAATCTTAATTGAAGGCTAAATTTAGGTTGGTTATAAATTGATAAAACAAAATTTGAAAGCTGTAGCTGCCTGAGTGTCAATTTATCGATTGACATTTCATTATTGTTCATTTTTACTATGGCGAAATCATGTAGTGGCGAATTAATACATTTTCGCCGTTGCACGAGATGTCAAAATTTGACGCTCATTTTTTATATATGGAGTTTGACATTTCTAGCGAAAATGAATAAATTTTTAGCTACTGCCATCACCTGGTACATGATTGTGCCACAATTTTTACGTTTATACACAGATCTGCCCACTCTTTTAGATTTGTACAAGAACATTTCATATTGTAAAATACTATTTTAAACACAGAGTCATAAAATATTTTTCCTTTACTCTCCCCCAAACTGATAAAAATTATTGAATTTTCCTTTCGCCGTTTCAAAAAATAATTTATTTTTTCTTAATGAATTAATACCTTTAAAGTTTTGGTACAACTTGCAGTACCAAGCCTTTAAAGTAAATGTAGAAAAAGTTTAACAAGAAAATAATGCTTGTTTATGTTCTGCGTCCTTGTGGTCGAAGAAGAAAAAGAGCAACAAGTAAAGCAAGACACACAGTGGCAATAAGAAAAAATGAACACGAAACATTATTGCATTTGTATCAATTGGATAAACAAGTTTAAAAAAATCGATCACGAAATGTGTGCTAAAAAATGAAGAGAAAATACTTCAAAAAAGTCCTTTTTTTGTAAAAAAAAAAGTGCCAGAAAAAATTACAAAAATGCCTGTTTAAAAAGTACTTTTTATATCGGGTAGTTAAATTTTAAGGGCGGATGTTGAATGTAAACCACACCTGAACGTCAAGTTTTTTCTACGTTTAATTTGGCATTTCTCAATGTCAGACTAACTCGAGTTGAACCCTGAAAAGATACACAATCGAGCAATGCGTTAAAGTTATTCAGGACTGTTGCGAAAATTGGCGTTCAAATCAAAATGCGTATCGTGCACTTCGTGATTTTTTAGTCAATTTAATAGTCCAAATATGCGTGCTGAAATTTGAGCAGGAGATGTGAAAATACCAGTGCATGCTCGTGCAGCTCATACTGGCGAATATATGATAATAACGAATTTTTTATGACCCAAATTTAAAGATATGGCTATAGACGATATGTGGTTTTAACAGGATGGTGCCACTTGCTAGAAAACGAACGAAACAATGGCTCTTTTGCACGACAAATTCAATGGGCGTGTTGTCCCACGTGGTAGCGATGTCAATTTGGCGCCAAGATCATGTGAATTGACACCGTTGGACTTCTTTCTTTGGGGTTATTTGAAAGAAAAGGTGTACGTCGATAAACCAGCAACAATTCAAGAGCTTAAAAATGAGATAATTCGGAACATTAACTGCATAGAACCTTAATTATGCCTCAGCGTCATCGAAAATTTGGGGCATTTGGCCGGCGTTTTGTTCTATACATCATTAAACGACGCCAGTATTATCAAAATAGAAAGAAATTACAATAATTTCCTAAATATAATTTGTGTTTTATTCAGAAAGTACTAAAAAATTAATTTTTAAGTACTTTATTTAAAAGTACGTTTTTTGTAAAAACAACCCTTTTTAAGATAAGCCTTAAAAAAGAAGAAATTCTTTTAAAAAAAGTACCTTTAAACAAATGAACGTTTTGAAAACCTCTTCTTCAACTGCTCTTCCCAAAAAAAAAAAAAACAAAAGAAAAAACAATTTTTGTGGCTTTAAAGTTTAAACACAAGAAAAAAGTTTATTATGTGTTTTTCACAATATTTTTCCTCGTGACCTTATAAGTAAAATTGTTTGCCTTTGAATTTATCAAAAGATACATATACTTGTTGTTGTTCTTGCTGTCGTTAGTTTGCAGCAAAAAAAACATTTTTCAATTATCAAGTGCAAGGTAAAATTTGTATTGAAAAAAGAAAAAATATAATAATAAATTGTGAAAATAATGTCCTTGTTACAGCAGGAAAAATTTTACTATACTGTTAGTTTGATTTCCTACAAGAATAAAAACGTGTATGCTTATGTTTGTATGCGTGTTTTAAAGTATACATGTATGTATGTACATATGCAGTATAATATTTTTCTGGATTAAAAAAGTTCGAACTGAAATGTTTTTGCGTGTTTTTTCAATATATTTTCTATTCTAACGATCTCAAAAGTTTTTATTATTTTAAATATTTATTTTATAAAGATACTAATTTAAAAGAATATTGTAATAGTTGCAACGATTTAACAAAAAAAAAAACAAAAACTTTTTAAGACGATTTCCTTTAGAAGTAAAATTAACAAGGCACCGTGGGGCATAAAGAAAATATTATGGCATTAAATCAACAGTTTACAAACTGTTATATGGATTGAAATTAAAATGTTATATGGATAAAAATTAACACTGTTATATGGATTAAAATAATTAATCTAAATAATTATCATAAGCAAGCTTTGCAGACCTCACAGGAGCGGCGCAATAGGATGGGGTCCTATTGTGACTCTTTATATATGATGGTCATTGATATTTTATAGTTATTATAAACCATAAAGTTATCATCTATAGTAAAGGCCAGGATTCACTATCATACTCAGTACGACGTGTCAAAAATTGCATGTGTGCTCATAATAGTGTGGATTAAAATAATATGTGTGTGACAGACTTTTTGACAGAACTGTACGATTTTGTAATCTTTTGAAATAATTCATAAAATAGTTTTCTCTATTCGATCAGAGTTGATCAGCACCGCATGTTTTTGCATCTCTTTTGTATAATAGTGTGGCACTTACGACGCCATTTTAACACGATTTTTAAAGTAGGCCAGAATTATGTCAGATTTTTGTGTGATTAAATCGTACGATTGTGTATGATGATGAATCCTGGCCTTTAACGGATTATTTGAAAATACTGAATTTTTTTAAATCATATTTCAGATTTCTTTTAAAATATTGGCAACTAATTTGAAAATATTTCAATAATTTTTAGTCAGTTAGCAAAAATAGACTAGCAAATACACAATTTTCAAATTTTTATTGTCCAAAAAGCAGTATCAAGTATCAAAGAATCTTGATTATTTTATTCTTTTCAAAAAGACACCATTACAAAGATGATGATTATTTTAAAAATTAATCGAATTCCTAACTTAGGAAACTTCTGAAATGCCAAAGCTAGAATTAAAAAAAAAAACATAACCCAGCTTCAAAAGGTTTTTTATGCCATTATTTATAGTGTGTTAATACCTGCTACTTTATTGAGATTATCGCAATAAATGCCATTATTGAGCTCAATATTCCATACAAAATTTTTATTAATTTATTGCGCAATACAACTTAACCAAACTTATTTTGTCAATAAACAGAATATTGACTCAATAAAAGTACATGTATGAACATACTATTCTTCACAAAATCATTTAACGACCATAACTTCAGATAAGTAAAAATTCTAAAAAGAGCCAGTTTAGAGAGCTTTGGTTTTCGGGATGAGGTTTAGAAATTTGGGATTCGGTTTGTCTTATCCTCAAACTTCCACAACTTTTTTACCAAATACACAAACGCAAAGAATTTTATACCTTTGCAAACAAACATTTTAAGTGGTTCCTAAAATCGGGAAAAATTTTGAAGGAAATTGTGTATTTTTTTTTTTCTTTATCAATCGATCCATCCGTTTAGTAATTGCTGATTTATTTCGTTTCTGCCCTACTGTACACAGAAAAGAAGATGAATATTTAGGTTTCTTTTCGTAACTTGTTTTTACTATTTTGTGTGACTCTTAGCAAATTGGTATCATGACATGTTCTTCATTTGCATTTTCAAAACATATATAAAATAATGAAATAAATGTTTGTTAGTTTTCCTGGCCATAAATTCATTAATGCTTTATAAAGAGTAAAAGTTTTTGCTTTTGAAAACTGCATTTAAACACGCATTTTACTTGATTTATTTTACGCGCCATTTTTAATTCTTTTTGTTATTTGCATAAATATGTAAATTGTATTACGTGCCGGTTCCGTATTTTTTATGCTTACGCTATTTATTAATCTGAATTATATGACGGAAATGTTTCTAAAGTGAAGCAATAACTTATTTCTTAAAGCTCTTATTGCACGGAAACGTTTATAAACATTACAACTTTGAATTATACTATTTTACTGGTGCCAGGACTTTTTAGCACACTAGACTTTTTATTAATTTGTCAATTAGTTTTCTATGTTAAAGACTAATACGAATATGTTTTATTGGATAAAATTTTTTAAATTTTATGCTGAAGCGCAGGAGTTAGTCCCCAGTTTGAAAATAACGTTTTCCTTCGAAAAGTGTTTCTTCGATATTTGTAACAAACATCTGCTTTTTTATAGTGATTAAAAGCTTTAAAATGAGTCCACAGTATTTGGAGTAAAATGCATTTTTCTATATTTTTTTATAATAATTTAAATAATTTAACATTTTTAATTTTTTGAAATTATTCATTTCAAAATTTACCAAGAAAAACTTTATTAGCAAATTTTTGTGTTCATTTTTAAGGGAAATGGAAACAGTAGACACTAGCAGAGTGTAATACAGCTATTTATGAATTAATGCGCCATCAGCATTCTTCGCCTCTATCTCTCTTAAAAACCATGATATAATACACGATTTCGTTTTTAGATGGATGAAAAAAGGCAAAATATCGGCTTTTAAAACAATAAACATGTAGAGAAAAAATTTTTATTTAACACTGCAATTACAGCCCACCTTCCACATTTGAAAGCTTTGCAGTTTAACACACCAACTTAATTAAAGAACAACTAACTAGTCCAATACCGCTTTCAAACAATCAACGAAATTGACTTCTATGTGGTATAAATTGTATTGTACTGCCCTCTTTTGAAATTCAATAAAAATAATGTCTTGTTAATTTCTACATAAAAATTCTCATTGTTTTCTCATTCACAATATTAAGTTTTATACGAGAATATGCTGAATTGAAACATATTATAACACATAAAGACAAATATTCACAATAGACGTATGCTTGTATTCACAATGAATACTGCGACAGCAACGTTGCCCCAGGCGTATTAACATGCAGACGTGCGCCAAGATAGCGTCGAAGAAATAGCGTCGATTTTGGGAATTAAAAACCGGGAAGTAAAATTCCCAGGGATTGGATATTTTGAATTAAAAAATAAAATTTGAATAAATTTTGGCATCTAGAATAAGAAAAATTGATTTAAATTGTAAAAAATAAACAAAACATTTGTGTATTTAGAAAATAATTATAAAAAAGAGTTTTTAATGATTACAAAAACCGTTGCTGACTTTTCCCTTAGAAACTATAACACTGTCGCCAAAAATAGAGACATTAATGAACAAAAATTGCCAACCGTGCAACAATTCCGCCGAGCCGTTTTCGAGAAAAATCGCTTCATCCTGAGTGGGCACAAAAAGCGTTGCTAATGTTTTCCATGGAAACTATAACACTGTCGCCAAAAATGGCTATACATTATTAAAACAGAGACATTAATGAACAAAAATTGACAATCGTGCAACAATTCCGCCGAGCCGTTTTCGAGAAAAATGGCTTCATTCTGAGTGGGCACAAAAAGGGTTGCTAATGTTTTCCATGGAAACTATAACACTGTCGCCAAAAATGGCTATACATTATTAAAAAAGAAACATTAATGAACAAAAATTGCCAACCGTGCAACAATTCCGCCGAGCCGTTTTCGAGAAAAATGGCTTCATCCTGAGTGGGCACAAAAAGCGTTGCTAATGTTTTCCATGGAAACTATAACACTGTCGCCAAAAATGGCTATACATTATTAAAAAAGAAACATTAATGAACAAAAATTGCCAACCGTGCAACAATTCCGCCGAGCCGTTTTCGAGAAAAATGGCTTCATTCTGAGTGGGCACAAAAAGCGTTGCTAATGTTTTCCATGGAAACTATAACACTGTCGCCAAAAATGGCTATACATTATTAAAAAAGAAACATTAATGAACAAAAATTGCCAACCGTGCAACAATTCCGCCGAGCCGTTTTCGAGAAAAATGGCTTCATTCTGAGTGGGCACAAAAAGGGTTGCTAATATTTTCCATGGAAACTATAACACTGTCGCCAAAAATGGCTATACATTATTAAAAAAGAAACATTAATGAACAAAAATTGCCAACCGTGCAACAATTCCGCCGAGCCGTTTTCGAGAAAAATGGCTTCATTCTGAGTGGGCACAAAAAGCGTTGCTAATGTTTTCCATGGAAACTATAACACTGTCGCCAAAAATGGCTATACATTATTAAAAAAGAAACATTAATGAACAAAAATTGACAATCGTGCAACAATTCCGCCGAGCCGTTTTCGAGAAAAATGGCTTCATTCTGAGTGGGCACAAAAAGCGTTGCTAATGTTTTCCATGGAAACTATAACACTGTCGCCAAAAATGGCTATACATTATTAAAAAAGAAACATTAATGAACAAAAATTGCCAACCGTGCAACAATTCCGCCGAGCCGTTTTCGAGAAAAATGGCTTCATCCTGAGTGGGCACAAAAAGCGTTGCTAATGTTTTCCATGGAAACTATAACACTGTCGCCAAAAATGGCTATACATTATTAAAACAGAGACATTAATGAACAAAAATTGACAATCGTGCAACAATTCCGCCGAGCCGTTTTCGAGAAAAATGGCTTCATCCTGAGTGGGCACAAAAAGCGTTGCTAATGTTTTCCATGGAAACTATAACACTGTCGCCAAAAATGGCTATACATTATTAAAACAGAGACATTAATGAACAAAAATTACCAACCGTGCAACAATTCCGCCGAGCCGTTTTCGAGAAAAATGGCTTCATCCTGAGTGGGCACAAAAAGCGTTGCTAATGTTTTCCATGGAAACTATAACACTGTCGCCAAAAATGGCTATACATTATTAAAATAGAGACATTAATGAACAAAAATTGCCAACCGTGCAACAATTCCGCAGAGCCGTTTTCGAGAAAAAATGGCTTCATCCTGAGTGGGCACAAAAAGCGTTGCTAATGTTTTCCATGGAAACTATAACACTGTCGCCAAAAATGGCTATACATTATTAAAATAGAGACATTAATGAACAAAAATTGCCAACCGTGCAACAATTCCGCCGAGCCGTTTCGAGAAAAATGGCTTCATCCTGAGTGGGCACAAAAAGCGTTGCTAATGTTTTCCATGGAAACTATAACACTGTCGCCAAAAATGGCTATACATTATTAAAATAGAGACATTAATGAACAAAAATTACCAACCGTGCAACAATTCCGCAGAGCCGTTTTCGAGAAAAATGGTTTCATCCTGAGTGGGCACAAAAAGCGTTGCTAATGTTTTCCATGGAAACTATAACACTGTCGCCAAAAATGGCTATACATTATTAAAATAGAGACATTAATGAACAAAAATTACCAACCGTGCAACAATTCCGCCGAGCCGTTTTCGAGAAAAATGGCTTCATCCTGAGTGGGCACAAAAAGCGTTGCTAATGTTTTCCATGGAAACTATAACACTGTCGCCAAAAATGGCTATACATTATTAAAACAGAGACATTAATGAACAAAAATTACCAACCGTGCAACAATTCCGCCGAGCCGTTTTCGAGAAAAATGGCTTCATCCTGAGTGGGCACAAAAAGCGTTGCTAATGTTTTCCATGGAAACTATAACACTGTCGCCAAAAATGGCTATACATTATTAAAATAGAGACATTAATGAACAAAAATTGCCAACCGTGCAACAATTCCGCAGAGCCGTTTTCGAGAAAAATGGCTTCATCCTGAGTGGGCACAAAAAGCGTTGCTAATGTTTTCCATGGAAACTATAACACTGTCGCCAAAAATGGCTATACATTATTAAAATAGAGACATTAATGAACAAAAATTGCCAACCGTGCAACAATTCCGCCGAGCCGTTTCGAGAAAAATGGCTTCATCCTGAGTGGGCACAAAAAGCGTTGCTAATGTTTTCCATGGAAACTATAACACTGTCGCCAAAAATGGCTATACATTATTAAAATAGAGACATTAATGAACAAAAATTACCAACCGTGCAACAATTCCGCAGAGCCGTTTTCGAGAAAAATGGTTTCATCCTGAGTGGGCACAAAAAGCGTTGCTAATGTTTTCCATGGAAACTATAACACTGTCGCCAAAAATGGCTATACATTATTAAAATAGAGACATTAATGAACAAAAATTACCAACCGTGCAACAATTCCGCCGAGCCGTTTTCGAGAAAAATGGCTTCATCCTGAGTGGGCACAAAAAGCGTTGCTAATGTTTTCCATGGAAACTATAACACTGTCGCCAAAAATGGCTATACATTATTAAAATAGAGACATTAATGAACAAAAATTGCCAACCGTGCAACAATTCCGCAGAGCCGTTTTCGAGAAAAATGGCTTCATCCTGAGTGGGCACAAAAAGCGTTGCTAATGTTTTCCATGGAAACTATAACACTGCCGCCAAAAATGGCTATACATTATTAAAATAGAGACATTAATGAACAAAAATTGCCAACCGTGCAACAATTCCGCAGAGCCGTTTTCGAGAAAATTGGCTTCATCCTGAGTGGGCACAAAAAGCGTTGCTAATGTTTTCCATGGAAACTATAACACTGTCGCCAAAAATGGCTATACATTATTAAAATAGAGACATTAATGAACAAAAATTACCAACCGTGCAACAATTCCGCCGAGCCGTTTTCGAGAAAAATGGCTTCATCCTGAGTGGGCACAAAAAGCGTTGCTAATGTTTTCCATGGAAACTATAACACTGTCGCCAAAAATGGCTATACATTATTAAAATAGAGACATTAATGAACAAAAATTGCCAACCGTGCAACAATTCCGCAGAGCCGTTTTCGAGAAAAATGGCTTCATCCTGAGTGGGCACAAAAAGCGTTGCTAATGTTTTCCATGGAAACTATAACACTGTCGCCAAAAATGGCTATACATTATTAAAATAGAGACATTAATGAACAAAAATTACCAACCGTGCAACAATTATTGGCAATTTTTGTTCATTAATGTCTCTATTTTAATAATGTATAGCCATTTTTGGCGACAGTGTTATAGTTTCCATGGAAAACATTAGCAACGCTTTTTGTGCCCACTCAGGATGAAGCCATTTTTCTCGAAAACGGCTCTGCGGAATTGTTGCACGGTTGGCAATTTTTGTTCATTAATGTCTCTATTTTAATAATGTATAGCCATTTTTGGCGGCAGTGTTATAGTTTCCATGGAAAACATTAGCAACGCTTTTTGTGCCCACTCAGGATGAAGCCATTTTTCTCGAAAACGGCTCTGCGGAATTGTTGCACGGTTGGCAATTTTTGTTCATTAATGTCTCTATTTTAATAATGTATAGCCATTTTTGGCGACAGTGTTATAGTTTCCGTGGAAAACATTAGCAACGCTTTTTGTGCCCACTCAGGATGAAGCCATTTTTCTCGAAAACGGCTCCGCGGAATTGTTGCACGGTTGGCAATTTTTGTTCATTAATGTCTCTATTTTAATAATGTATAGCCATTTTTGGCGACAGTGTTATAGTTTCCGTGGAAAACATTAGCAACGCTTTTTGTGCCCACTCAGGATGAAGCCATTTTTCTCGAAAATGGCTCGGCGGAATTGTTGCACGGTTGGTAATTTTTGTTCATTAATGTCTCTATTTTAATAATGTATAGCCATTTTTGGCGGCAGTGTTATAGTTTCCATGGAAAACATTAGCAACGCTTTTTGTGCCCACTCAGGATGAAGCCATTTTTCTCGAAAACGGCTCTGCGGAATTGTTGCACGGTTGGCAATTTTTGTTCATTAATGTCTCTATTTTAATAATGTATAGCCATTTTTGGCGGCAGTGTTATAGTTTCCATGGAAAACATTAGCAACGCTTTTTGTGCCCACTCAGGATGAAGCCATTTTTCTCGAAAACGGCTCTGCGGAATTGTTGCACGGTTGGCAATTTTTGTTCATTAATGTCTCTATTTTAATAATGTATAGCCATTTTTGGCGACAGTGTTATAGTTTCCGTGGAAAACATTAGCAACGCTTTTTGTGCCCACTCAGGATGAAGCCATTTTTCTCGAAAACGGCTCTGCGGAATTGTTGCACGGTTGGCAATTTTTGTTCATTAATGTCTCTATTTTAATAATGTATAGCCATTTTTGGCGACAGTGTTATAGTTTCCGTGGAAAACATTAGCAACGCTTTTTGTGCCCACTCAGGATGAAGCCATTTTTCTCGAAAACGGCTCTGCGGAATTGTTGCACGGTTGGCAATTTTTGTTCATTAATGTCTCTATTTTAATAATGTATAGCCATTTTTGGCGACAGTGTTATAGTTTCCATGGAAAACATTAGCAACGCTTTTTGTGCCCACTCAGGATGAAGCCATTTTTCTCGAAAACGGCTCTGCGGAATTGTTGCACGGTTGGCAATTTTTGTTCATTAATGTCTCTATTTTAATAATGTATAGCCATTTTTGGCGGCAGTGTTATAGTTTCCATGGAAAACATTAGCAACGCTTTTTGTGCCCACTCAGGATGAAGCCATTTTTCTCGAAAACGGCTCTGCGGAATTGTTGCACGGTTGGCAATTTTTGTTCATTAATGTCTCTATTTTAATAATGTATAGCCATTTTTGGCGGCAGTGTTATAGTTTCCATGGAAAACATTAGCAACGCTTTTTGTGCCCACTCAGGATGAAGCCATTTTTCTCGAAAACGGCTCTGCGGAATTGTTGCACGGTTGGCAATTTTTGTTCATTAATGTCTCTATTTTAATAATGTATAGCCATTTTTGGCGACAGTGTTATAGTTTCCGTGGAAAACATTAGCAACGCTTTTTGTGCCCACTCAGGATGAAGCCATTTTTCTCGAAAACGGCTCTGCGGAATTGTTGCACGGTTGGCAATTTTTGTTCATTAATGTCTCTATTTTAATAATGTATAGCCATTTTTGGCGACAGTGTTATAGTTTCCATGGAAAACATTAGCAACGCTTTTTGTGCCCACTCAGGATGAAGCCATTTTTCTCGAAAACGGCTCGGCGGAATTGTTGCACGGTTGGTAATTTTTGTTCATTAATGTCTCTATTTTAATAATGTATAGCCATTTTTGGCGACAGTGTTATAGTTTCCATGGAAAACATTAGCAACGCTTTTTGTGCCCACTCAGGATGAAGCCATTTTTCTCGAAAACGGCTCGGCGGAATTGTTGCACGGTTGGTAATTTTTGTTCATTAATGTCTCTATTTTAATAATGTATAGCCATTTTTGGCGACAGTGTTATAGTTTCCATGGAAAACATTAGCAACGCTTTTTGTGCCCACTCAGGATGAAGCCATTTTTCTCGAAAACGGCTCGGCGGAATTGTTGCACGGTTGGTAATTTTTGTTCATTAATGTCTCTATTTTAATAATGTATAGCCATTTTTGGCGACAGTGTTATAGTTTCCATGGAAAACATTAGCAACGCTTTTTGTGCCCACTCAGGATGAAGCCATTTTTCTCGAAAACGGCTCGGCGGAATTGTTGCACGGTTGGCAATTTTTGTTCATTAATGTCTCTATTTTAATAATGTATAGCCATTTTTGGCGACAGTGTTATAGTTTCTAAGGGAAAAGTCAGCAACGGTTTTTGTAATCATTAAAAACTCTTTTTTATAATTATTTTCTAAATACACAAATGTTTTGTTTATTTTTTACAATTTAAATCAATTTTTCTTATTCTAGATGCCAAAATTTATTCAAATTTTATTTTTTAATTCAAAATATCCAATCCCGGGGAATTTTACTTCCCGGTTTTTTTTCCCGGTTTTTAATTCCCAAAATCGACGCTATTTCTTCGACGCTATCTTGGCGCACGTAACATGCAGGTGCTCTTAATAGCCCAGCTGATTTTAATTTATATTCAACGTTGTTGTCAAAATAATAAAATATTTTAAGATTAAAAATTTTCAAACAATTTGAAAAAGTAAAAAATTGTTTATTTATTAAATTACAAACCAAAAAAATTAAATATGAGGTATTGCTGCGTATGCAGGAGAAAGTAACCAACTGGTAGAACTTCAGTTAGCTTGAATTTAGCTTCTTTTTTTAGTCAGATACTTTTTAAATTAAAGAGATGCTCTGAAACAAAAAAAAAAAAAAATAACATAAGCCGCTACTTTTGTAGCCCGTAGCCAACTTAGACTAATTTCTATTTTTCTGGAAATGGTGGTTTTAAAAACGCAATACATTAAATATCGCTATTAAAAACGCGAAAAACTTTTATAGTGGCACCATTGAAAAATAATAATGATCTGTTCATTTGTTTACATTTTTCATTTACTATTTATTTGGCGCTTTTTTCATTTACTTTTTGTTTGTGAAATTTTCCATTTAGCTCTTTTGTCCTCAATTTCTAATTTGTTACATTTATATTTATTTTTTGGGTTTTTTATTGAAATTGGTAAGTATATAATAGTCATTTTTACTGTTTATATGTATTTATTATATTGTTTAATGTAAATGTTTAGTTCAATTTACATGCAAATATGGACGTGGACACTTCATACACTGAAGTCGTTATTTCCACTATTTTTTTTTTCACACAAATCCCCTTAAAAAAAATCAAGTTTGTTTTGTTTTGGTTAACTTTAATACATATGTCAAAACAGATGTTTATTTTCTGTAGTTAGTGGTCGATAGTCGTTAAAAGAATTAAGTAACTGGCGACTTGGCTATTTTTGTAGCCAGCTACTTTTGTAGTCGGTAGTCGATGGTCGGTAGCCTTTGATTATGTTTATAGCATATGTATGTATATTATTTAGTTAAAATTTATGTATGTGTTATAAACTTTTTGTTTAAAATTTTTATAAATCAAAAAAATCCACCCTTTCTCTTTAGGGTCCCAAAGAGAAAAAACTACGATGATTTACACAAAATGAAAGCCTTCACATTTTTTCTATTACAGTCGTTTGCTTAATTATTGTGGCATTAAAATGATTAAATATAATTCTTTCTGTTGTTTATTTCTTCTACAGATAGTATAAGTCATGTTCATTAAAAGTAATATGACAGTAAGGAATATGTGTATTTTATTGATTTTTCGATATATTCATCTTACCTATGTTATCGAATGTAAGAAATAGATTATTCTCATATATAAAGTACACATACAACTTTATCTTTAGATTACAAAATTTGGATATGTGAGACTTAAGAAAATTTAAAAATCACATTATGATCAGTTTCTACCCTCATCTTCAAAAACTGTATTCGGGTGTTTGTTTTTTTCATCGCCCGAAAAAATACAGGCGCGCAAACAGAGCCCAAAAATAACAGATTTTTTTTAAAGAAATTTAGATTCATTTATATTTTGTAATATAATTTGGGTATGTTTAGGCTTACAGCACTCGGACCCTAAAGGCCATATCTTAAAACAAAATCTGAATTATGTCAGCTGTGCTGATTTGATGATATCATATAAAATGATTCTTACGTTTTTAAATAATTTTTTTGATTATTTTCATTTCAACAAAGAACTTGGATGAGTAAATACTGTTCACCATTCCACCACCATTTAAAGTCCAGAATATATGAACAAGTTTAAAGTTAACTTTACGTTTGTTTAAGCCTGGTTAATAACCTAAGTGTGATAATTGTTTTAATTATTAACCAAAAAAACAGATGTATTGAAAATTGTACACAAAGAAAAGGTGATCAGATGCTTAATACACGCCATGTATTCCATGTGGAATAAAATTAATTACAAAAATTAAAGTTGTATATGAGATATCAAGATTGATTACTAAATTATTTTTATTTTTAATTTTTATCTTCTTATCAAATTTTATTACACATTTGATTTTATAAAACATTTTATTTCCTAATAAATATATTTTATTTTAATATTATTATTATTTTTATTATTATTATCACAAATTTTAAATTAATCCATACTTTGAAAAGGTATATCGTTGATGTTGCCGCAGAAATCAAACAGCCGCAACCGTATCGTAAACGACTTGTATTTGAGATCGTTTTTTGGTTAAATTTTTTTGTTATGAGAAACTCTGCTTAACGAATTTGTCTGAAAATTACTTAAATATTATTGAGCACAAGTTTTATTGAATTAATTAAAACTAATTTTCGATCTCCTTAACTGGAGATGGAATCATTAGAAGTGTTTGCAAACATTGAAAGGTTGAAATAAATAATTTTACCAATGTATTCATATTTTCATTTTTTTATCCACAGCCATCATCTCGACAGTCCACCTGGGCGAGAGGAAGAGTCCTCTCATTTTTAATTGCAGAAAAAAAATCAGTTTTTACTCACTGCTGTTCAAAAATATATTTTTGTATCCTGCACCACAAAAACTGGTAAAAGGTTATAACTAAGTTTGTCATTCCATTTGTAATTTCTACAATATAACGGCCCCATAAAATATATAAAGTTTTTATGCATAGCGAAGTCGATTAAACGATATCCGTCTGTCCGTCCGTGTTCGGGATGAAATCAATTTTGCCAAGGCACTGGATCAGTTAGAGAAAATTTAAATACGTCAATCGAACAGACATAGTTTCGAAAACTGCTGTTGAAAATCAGCAAGATCGGTCCACGTTTAGTGAGATAAATCCAATAAAAAAACAAATATAATTAAAAAATAAGAAAAAAAATATTAAGTTAAAAATTGGCCCTCGCCTACATTTTCCGAGTTACGGCCTCTAAAATTTAAAAATTTTTTTAAATATCAATATGGGTTTCATTTCAAATCTTTTGAAGAGGTCTTTAAGGAAATACTAAAACTTTTTAAAAATGATTAACCCATTAAGAGCCGATGTCATTCTATTTTAATTCTCTGTCACCCGAAGATTTGTTTTTTTTTTGTTATTAAACTAGATTTAGATATTTGGTGAATAATATATAAGATTCGGACAGATTATTTTAAGCTCGATTGAGCACATTTTAAAAAGTTTCCCGCTTTGCCGATCGCCTTCCTGACGGCCTTTAAACATTATTCCTCAACGTATAAAAATCAATTTGACATGGCTGTCATTTTTTAAATACTTTACGATGTGCTAAATTTATAGCAAATTTTATTTTAGAAAAATAACTATTTAAAGCATAAGTAACACCAATGGTATAGGGAATTCTACGTTTATTGTCAAACATCATTAAATAAGATTTTTTTGGAATCATATTGAACAATATCTTTAATTATTTTCATCGTCTTAAATCGTTATCGACATACTGTATGTAAAAAAAATTAAATTTTAAATATCAGTTACTTAATAAAGACAACTATTGGTCATCAATATCTTAAAGATCGTTTGTCACTCTAAAATATTAAGTTTTAATTTAATGCGTAAGTAAGCGAAAGCTGATCAGCATTTTGGAGTGTGTGACGGCACGGAGCAGAAGGTCAAAATTTTGAGAATAAAAATATGATTTAAATTTTTGCGGGCCGGTTTTTTGCTTTCAAGGCAATGTTGCGTTTTAAAATAGTTTTAAAATAGTTTTCCATAAACCCATAAATAAACTTTGTTTCATTTACAAAAAAAAAAGATACAAAAACTTAGAAAACAAGGTTTTTGAAGTTGAAGTATATATTTTAAGTTAAATTGCTAATTTGAATTTTAGCTAATCGTTAAGCGTTAAATTTATTAAATATTAATATTATGATATTAGGCCAATTTTTGTATTATTAAACAAGTTTTGTTTTTTAATAAATCTGGAAAACCTGTTAGCAAATTACAAAACTTTCTATTCTCTTTTAATGAGCTTTTGGCGAAAAATTTAGTGACGCCTATAAGCCACGCGTGGTCTCTCTGTCTCAACGATGACTAAAAGTATTGTGACCTTATTAGATTATTCAAGAAAGTTTGCTGCTAATAGTTTAATTAATGGCCACCCTTACGTTATAAATTTTGAACAAAAAAAAAAAAAAAAAATAAATTTATTTACATCGACCGTTTTTACTATCAAGAGTGTTACATATTGAAAATAAACTTATCGACTTTAAGTTTTTAGTTATGAAAAATTTAAATTAAATTATACAATTTATATGTGACACACCAAACTTTTTAATTTTTTTTTTTTTTAGTTTTTGTTCCCTACGAGCTTACATTGTGTTCAACATGATTTGATTTTAATTTTTTTTATTGCAGATTTAAATTAATTTTTGGGCAACACATTTAACTTTGTAAATGTGTAAAAATCCGATTAAATTAATTTGCAGATTAAAAAAAAAAATTAAAAGCTTTAGGGCTAAGAGACACACACCACATTTGTAAAAAGTTAAAACTGTTGTTGTTAATATTTTTGTAGTTCTATAACGTTCAGTCTATAATAACTAGAAAAAAATATTCTTAACCAAAATATCGATAAACTTTTTAGTGATAAAAAGCTAAAGGAGTTGAAATTTAATAATCAAAGCAGAAAAAGCAGCATTTCCCAAGTCATTAATTTAAAAAGAAAATAAACTATATATTTACAAAGTACAAAGCACAGAAACTTATAGTACTTAATCCGCATGTCATTCCTAATTTTCTTAAAATTCAAATTTAGACCAATTTGTTTTTAAATATTTATTCCAGAGTTCTGTAAAAATGTTTCATCTACAAAAACAAAAAATGCTGACAACTGTTTTAGTACCATGATACCGGTAAAATTGGGTGCTTTCAATTTTTTTTATCTCTATTTTCTCTACAAAATGACCTATTATTACGAAAAAAAAATATTTTATTTAGGATCCATGGTTCTGAGGGACCACCTCACAAAATTTTGTTTAAATCCATTAAGTAGTTTTACGAACTGCGAACACAGTGCTGCGAACAGACAGACGGACAGACAGACAAAAACTTAAAAAATAGGTGTTTTGTATACCATATCGATTACTATGTACACCAACATAAAAATTTTTATACTAAAAATACATTTACAGAAATGACCCCGTTACAGCTTTATTATATATAGATTTTGTCTAAAATAAACGACCGATTTTCAAAACCGAAGAAATTACTATTTGGTGTTCTGCAAATCACTCGTTTTGGCATTATTCGAAATTAAGTTCGAACCAACGCGAATCAATTAACAGTTGGCAGCGTAGGCGAATTCATTCATTTTCGCCGTGAACACTACTGTCAAACTACATATATAAAAAATTTGTTCTTTACTTGTGTTTTCAGTCATTTTTAAGAATATAATTGCATTCGATTTACTTTCGACCAGGTTTGTTTACTCGATTTTAAAATGAGTAAAATTGTGCGAATTCGGTTTAGAGAACTCCAAGAAAATGTGAATTCGTTTTAAAACGAGAAATTTACTCGGATTCGTTTTACAGAACAGGGACGAATATTTGAATAGTTTATTAAAAAAAATAGCATAAAACCAGCTTCTGATTGAGTCCATATTCACTTAAAGCAGAGGTGAAATTTATATAGTGGCTGGCCCTTAAGCAGAGACGGGAACCAAACAAAACAAAACTAAGAAAAAAATTATATTCTTTTGTCTTGTATTCGAACAAAGATATCAAACAACCACATTAAACAGTCTCTAAAAATCATAACGAAAAATGTTAAAAAACCTTTGATGAATCTATAAATGAAAAAAAGTACAGAATAAAACAGAAAAAAGATCGCGAATTTTAGACGAGAACTAAGAAAGTAGCTGAGTAATTGCTACTACTAAAATTGAACCAGACTCAAGTACCTTTCTCACAAATAAGCAGTGGCAAGTGTCTCATTAATTTAATTATACAGCTCATTATTAATTTTTTGTAGTGTTTAAGTGCAGTAATGAAAAGTAGTATAAATATATTATCAGAAATATTTTATTTTTGTTCAACTTCTAAAAATTTTATTCACCGTTTCTCAAAACCAAATTTTATTTACTTCTAAAGCCAATGTTAATGGCCAGCTTAAGTTTGGTGGCTTTCAGTTTTGGCCCGCATTACAAAAAGGTTACCCATCCCTGACTTAAAGTTTTCCGTAATGTAACAAAGACCCGATAGTGTTTAACAATGACAAATTGTTTAGAAAATCTCTGAATTTTATCATGGCAGCCGTTTTAACTTTCCTTGGTGTCAATTCACCTGAAAATGTCCACTGCAGTTGCTATTATTTCTTTAGTCTATAATTGTTTTCTTTCACGATTTCAAGCAAACGCGACTTTATTTGGTAAACTAGTTTTTTTATTAATTTTATTAATTTAATTAATATTGTTACTTAAAAATATTTAATTTACGCCAGCGCCAAATGGCTTAATAAGGGAATTTCAATTAAATGAAAACTATCTGTCTGACAGACATATTTGCAATAGAAATTTGGCAACATCGACCATAGTTACTCTAAAATACTTTTGCTTTGTAGCAAGAAGAGCCAACGAATCTTTAGAGGGCAATAGCAGATCCCTTAATTATATAAATTTTGCGTTTGTTTTTTAAGTTTTTTGATATTGTTTTGCTTCGTTCCGTCTTAAAGAACATTCTAGAAGTCAATGTAGCGAAAGAGGCAGCCATTAGAGCCCGGGGGTAATTAAAAGACCCTAGCGGGTTCGTTGTTGAAGTTTTTTCTGTGGTCTGATTATTTTAAAACTTACCAGGACAGGGCCGACTTATGGATCACAAGGGAACTCCAATTGACCCCCTTATTGGTCTGATATGAGGACAAGATAGAATTCCTATATTTTTTGAATTCGGTCTGTAAAATAATTCTTAAAAATCCCACTTGAACACTGACAAATCAACTATAGGGACACCCTTTAATTTACAAATTTTATACTTGCTATTGTTACCTTTATTTGTACTTGTTATGTCGATAACTCAAAACTGGGCTATGGACTCTTCCTACTCTTATTGAAATTTCTTTGGTTCCTTACCTTTCAAATAAAAGTTTTTGTAGTCCATATGCAACTTATTATTTAATTTTTCAAGAACAGCGAAAATTTGTTTTTCGTCTTCTTCAACTCCTTTTTTTCAACACCTGCTTTCTTTGAAATGTAACAAATATCATTGACATGAATTAAAGATTGTAATCCATTGATCAGATTCAATCTCATAAGTTACAATCAAAAAAAAATCATGGCCCGCTTATATTATATTTGGGAATCTCTGTTTAAAGCACCTATCACATTAATCACCCAAGAATTCCACTTGCTGCTTTTACCGAAAAATTCTTCATATAAAATTCGGTCGGCATATGGAAACCTTTTTAAGTAAATTCAAATAAATTATTAATATTTATTTAATTTTTTTTTAACTTTTTATTTGTTTTGATTTTCCGTCCATTTACATGTTTTTTTACTTTTTTGTTTTATATATCAAAAGCTTTGAGTCTAAATTTTATATGAACAACTTTTTATATACAGCTGTGTAAAGAAGATGCGTTACACACCACCGTTTGCACTATCTCTTACCACTACCAATACAACACATTTTTGTTTTACTGTTTTTTATTTTTTTTTTTTTTATTTTATAAAACGCGGCTTAAATTTTTCTGTTTGCTTAAAAGTACATATGTCTTTACAAAAAAAAAACTCTTCTTTTTCCTGACTTGGCTAGAATGTTTAAGGTCAATGAATTCTTTCATTTCTTTTAACAATTTTTGTGTTGTATTAAAATTTTTCGTATTGTTTTTCGTTTTTTTTTTTTTTGTTTTTTGTTGAATTAAACAATTAAGTGTTACTGGTATTTTTTATTTTTGTTTTATCATTTTCTTTTTGAAACTTGTGTAAAAATATGCCTGTGCGTAGTGTTTTTATAAACAATAACAAAAAAGATTTAAAATACAATTTTGGTTGCAACGAAATTTTAACGCTATCTTTTTTATCCATAGAAGTATTTATACAATTTTAACAAAGTTAACATGTACTTACATTTAGCAATATTGCAAAATTGTTTCTGTTTTGTTTCGTATACTCTGATATCTTTAATACCTAAAATATTAAATTTACACGACGAATTCGATAAGCCTTCGAAACAACGTGGAAAATCACGTTTTATTAAGTTAATTCTGTTTATTATTCAACATTATCTACAAGAGCTCTCTATACACGACACCAAGTGATTCTATATTTTATTAAACTCTCAGCAATTTTATTAAGTGTGGAAACAGGCCGCTAGAAACTTAATTTGGATAATAAAATCCAGCCCCCATTCCAGCCCCATTCTACTTCGAAAGATTTCTTACTCCTTTTAAATTTCGATGGTCGAGAAAATTTTCGCTATTTTGGTTTTACAATAAAATTCTACTTAAAAATTGAAGTTAATGATAAAGCTGCACCCAAGGCTAATCTGTTCTACAGATGAATGCATTTTTTAATTTGCATTTCACTCTTGAATCTAATGTTGCCATATGCTACGAATTCGCCTTGACTTCACCATAGTTTATTATTATATCCAATTGTTTTTATTAATTTGATCGTGGCAGTACACCAAGAAATAAATAATTGCCAAGGCACATAGAATCCGTCATATGTTATACTTTTTAAATTACTTGTCAGTTAATTTAAAATACAAGTTTTCTTATGAGTGTTGTCACAATCAGTACGTCTCCGTCAAGGTACAGTAAGAAAGTTGGAAAACTTTTAACTTTTGACGTACGTTGAATACTTTGTCTAGATTTACACCCTGCAATATTTTAAGGCATTTTTTTCTCAATTTTCTATTTAAGTTACAGCGAGCGTTATGCGTTATTTAAAAGTAAACATTAGCAACATTCCCTCAAAACTCAAGCAATACCATATTGCTTACTCCTCCTGATTCACAAACAAACAAAAATTTCATAGTAGTTTTATGAAAAATTGCATCGTGTAAATGCCGTATTTAAAAGCTACAAGGTACATTTACTTTACTAGGTAGTTTCGTCCGCCCTGCTGATTTGTAGTTTAAAATGTCAAAAGTTATTTGCATTTTACTCTGTTTGTTTACGAATTTCAAAAATTACAACAACAAGCATTTGAGGCTGCTGTAGTCTAAGTGGTAAGCACGTTGACTACAAATCTGGCTGCCCTGGGTTCAACCCTTCCGGCAGTCAAAAAATAAAAAAAAATGTTTTTTTTTCTGTTTAATGGTATAAATACATAATCAGAATTAACATAAAAACATGCAGCCTCCTTCGTCGGTACTTCTCCATAGCATATTCGCCGGCGAAGTAAAATAATTAATAAAATGGCCATTTCTATCTCCTTTCACCACCTTTCTTCTCTCTCATCTACCCCTTTCCTAAAGAAAGAGTATTAATGCCTGAAGTGCTACTTCTCTTAAAAAAAAAAAAAACAAAGCAAGATTATGTATTTAGAGCAATTATCTTTTATTTCTCTTTCTATTTTTGACATTTCCAAGGGATAAAGCAGCGATAAAAAGCATTGTTGTTTTTGCAATGTTATATTTGTTTAGAGCCGCTACTACCTAGTAAAATACATCTAACTTAGAGAGCTATCACTGACTTCTTCTTCTTGCTCTGTTTTCGCTCGTGCTGCGTTTTACTGAATTTTTTATCCGTCAACAAAGTACTCATTGTGTCAACCTCATCCGTCGTTACCTTGTTTTCAGTTTAATGTGTTAAAGTATAACGTATGACGAGTTCTATGTGCCCGGCCTTAAGCCCTTTGAAGAACGTTTAGTTAAAGCAGGTACTCTGGAAGATGTAGCGGTCCAGAAAATGTTGCACTGCATAGTGTCTAATTTTTTTTTTCTTTGGAAAACGTCCGCATTCATTTTATATTATTTTATAATTTTTCTTTCTAAAAAAAGGTTTTTAGAAATTAAAGTAAATGAACTAAAGCCAAAATCAATTTCAACTCATTTATAATAAACATAGTTCAACTCTTAATTTATTAGAAAATTAAAGTTAAGTTTATATTTTGAACATTTTGGAAATGCCACAGCAAGATCAAGTTTCTTTCTTGGCAAATTACCATCAAACATCTACTTAATTAGTCGCTTAATGTTGACTCTAAAATACTGAAACATATCTTTCAGCTCGATTATTTAAAAAAAATCGTTGTTTTCATTTTATTATTATTACACATTTATTTTGATTTATTATGGAAAATATGTAGAAAGCATTATCTGTGCGATAGTTTATCGGAAACATTTAGCTTAAGACGTGCTTTTAATAACCAAAAAATGTTTATCGGCCCGATAAGATCTTACCTTTAGCTGTTGGTAAGTTATGACAAGCGCCCTTAGAATTTAAGTTTAATAGCTTGAAAATGTAAACTTATTCATACTAAACTGGAGTTTAACAAGCAATGGACGCTTTTGAGATGGGAGCACTGGTTGTTAAGCAAAGTAATAACATCAAACTTATTTGCATTTGAAAAACCCTGCCATAAATTGGTTCTCTTTATTTTCTTATTCTCTGGCTTTCGCTCACTCAAACACATGACGCTTTCTAAGAATAAACATTGCGGTAATTATTTATGCAGAAAAACATTATAAATTTATATATAAAAAAAGATTTCTTTGATTAGTCACTCTTTTTATTAATTGTAAGAAATATGTAAATTAAATAATAAAAAAATTATTTCGCTTAACAAACTCAAGGGAAATAAGAAACGCGAATTCCATTTTATTTTGTACAAAAACAAAGTGATAAAATAGACAAAAATTAGTTTTTACAAAACAAAAAAAAATAGAACCTCAACATTTTCCCCACCTACATTTAAATATGAAAGCTAAAAGTTATCGAATTATACGTTCTCATTTTTATAACAAAATGTTATGCGACTGAAAAAAATGTGTTTAAATGTTCTATTTCTTATTTATTTTTTTAATTTCATTACTTTTGTATAGTCTTTTTTTAGTTGTTTTTTCGTTAGTAGTTATCTCCTCACAAAAATGTTTGAATACGAGTAAATACTTTTGACTTTCTTTTAAAATTAAATTTGAAATAAGTTTAAACAATTACGTATTGAAAATCACACAGTGTTACGATTATAAATGAAATTTCGTCTACCAATTACTTAGTTCTCAGCTAACTTCACACAAATATTTTGAGGCTGTTGTAGTCAAGGTAGTAAGCAAGTTGACTACAAAACTGGTTGGCTAAGGTTCAACTTCTGCGCCAAACATATTCAGAATTAACATTGCAACATGCAGCCTTCTGCCCCGGTAGTTCTTCATAGCATATTCGCCTGCGAAGTAAAATAACTAACAAAATGGCTATAGCTTTCTCCTTTCACCACCTGTCTTATCTCTCATCTATCCCTTTCCTGAAGAATGTAGCGCAGCTATAAAAATAACTAAGTATGTATTATTGCTTGAAGTGATACTTCATTTAAAAAAATAAATAGCTAAAATAAAGATTAAGCAAAAGGCAATAATAATTAACAATGATTTTATTTTTCTTTATCCACTTTATACGGCTGACTTTTTTTCGGCTCTTTTATAATGGAAAAAGTATTTATGTCTATATGTTAATGCAGCCAGGGTTTCTCTGGATAGTGTAAGTGGTGTTGGGTTGATGCTGAAATAAATACAATCATGTGTGACATATAACATCGTAGAAATTTCCATCCTGTCTTTTTCTTATCAGCACGGTTTCAAGAATTTTAGGTTTTAATAACTCTGCTGCTATAATAAGAGGCTTTTATGTAAAGTTGACTTCAGGGACTTTGACGAAGAGAAACTTTCCTTGATGCCTAATTTGCATTACTTCCGAGAATATTTCAAGATCACAAATAGCTCATTTATTTAAACTGAACAAGTTACCAAATAATGCGATAGGCGCTGGATCTGAAAAAGCCGTTTATAAGCGAATTTCTCACAGATGCAACTAAAAAGTGTTTATTTAAACTGGCTTATTGAAAGAAACTCTACGCTTAGATTAGAATACAAAAGTCTCTTAGTTATGAGGAACCGCTTCCGTAGAAACTTTGAAAAAAATAAAAGGCGAAAAATGAAAAATATTAATAATCAAAAATTAGAACATTCATAAAAAATAAGCGATGTTAGTGGTAAACACCGAAATTGTGGAACGAAAACGTTGAAACACATTTAAGCACGCTAGGCCACAGCATCTTATATTACCATGGTTAGGTTAAGTTGCACAGGCTGCCGGTATGAGAAATCCAACTCAACTTGGCTCCTGAATAGTCCCGCTGTGTTGCCGTGAAAGATGTGCAAAGAATCAATTCAGGTCCTTATGTTACCATCACGATCCATCCCCAAACCATCCCGAAGACTGGGTAACGAGTTTATCCTAACAACATCACAGACCGATAGGTCTGCCAGACTATGCAGTCTCGGACTGCCGAAAAGAGCCGCTCTGTTCCCGGAAAAAGCTGGACAATGGCGGAACAAATGCTTCCTCTTTCTCATCCTGACATTTTCCACAGAAGTCATGGTATGAAAGATTTAGTCTCCTAACATGGGTACCAAAAACACAGTGTCTTGTCAGCACAGCCAACAGTATGCTGAACTGTCCTCGGGAAAACCTTAGCAGATCTCCTACTATCATATTGAGGCCATAATGCCCTAGAAACCGTGCAGGTGACCTCGTCAGACCATCTGGTCTGCGCGGCCCCAAAAAGTTCCCGCTGAAATAAAGTCCTACAGCAGTTTAACGCGACTACCGCCAGTGGATCTAACTTCCGGTCTTTTAGTCGAATTCCAGATCTAGCGAGTTCGTCCGCAACTATGTTACCGGGTACGCCCGAATGTGCCGGCACCCAGATTGGAATGTCTCGCCATCTTATCTAGAGATGTCCGGCATTCACGGACCAATCTTGATGTCGTGTAGACATCCGACAAGGAGTTTAACGCGACCTTACAAATCTGGATATTCTCTCCGTATATCCTGTGGTATCTCATCCAGCCAACCGCCCTTCGAATGGCTGAGATTTCAGCCTGAATCACGCTACATTAATTACCACCATGGTTTTTCCGACTAAGAAGGAGAGATATCGTTTTCTTAGCCGAAAATTAGGGAAATTAAATCTAAATGTAAGCAGCAGCAACAACAAAATATTTTATGTATAATTATTGGATGTAAGATTCGAATACTTTTTATTACTCCAAGCAGAATGTCGAATATAACGTTCGTTTTTTGGAATCTTTGTTGTTTAAGTTTACAGTAAATTTAAGTACAAGCATATCACCGAGCAATGTTTGCGCATAATAAAGCTTTGTCAAGACCAAACAGCTGATTTCATATACGCCGATATAATAAAACAAAATGGCCATCAAAGACTAAATGAAATTAAGATATTTCATTAAATATTTAAATTAATTTTATCTTTTATTGTTTGCTGATGAAGTGAGAATAAAAATTATCAAGAATATTTTAAAAAATATGCAGCCGTCGTTAAAAATTCTAGTTTCGCCGTCAAAAGTTAAATGAGTCGATATGTTTTTCATCAGGTGAGCGTTGTGTCTTTATGTAGCATAAAACTTGAAAATTTACACAAATCTGGTCAATCTGATTATTAGAAATCAAAACAAATATTGGTTTAAGTTTATTTGATCTTATTAAAGGAACTTTAATAAAAAATTCTTAACAAACATAAAGATTTCTGTAGTTTTTGGATGAAACTGCAAGAATTGTTACACTGTGCAGCGTGTAGCAACAATAACTCCAAAGGCGTTACGTTTTTTGTTAACGGCAAAATTAAAAAAAAACAGTAGATTCAATAAATGTAGGACGTGGAATAATTATTTTAACTTTAATCGTAAAACGAAATAAACGTTAAAAAAATAAAACAAAAAAAAAACGTTTAGAAATGAAAACTAAACCAAAAAAATAAATTAAAAACCTGCGATTACTGTCTCTAGTGGGACTGGCTGAATGCAAGAGCAAAAACGAAGAAATAATGAAACGAAAAATTACTGCCAAGTCGTGATAGTTTTTTAAGTATTAATTTAAATTTTCATAAAAATTGTAAATTAAACTGATTAAATTGCTAACGAATTGTTTAGTAATAAGAAAAAAATAAACTACTTACCCCACATAGATACACGTGTTAGGTAGTGCATAACAGGAGCAGGAAATTTCTCTCTAAATATTAGATAAGAGTAAAAGTAATGTCTTTTGTTTTAAAAGAGAATAGAAGTGAAATGTTGTGTTTGGCCTTTATTTTACTCCCAGCCTTTAGGAAGAGTACGCCAGAAGTATTATCACCCTTAAATTTAATTCCACTAAGATAATTTTGCTATTGTTTTTATTTAGGTCACATATTTATTTATTTGCGATGATGGTAATAAAAAGGCTTGAAGAAATTACTTTGTTAACACACCAATTGTTGCTAAAAAAAAAAACAACTTGGCTAAAATGGGTGATCGATCATTCTGATTAAACAATAAACACAACAGAGACAATCAAACAAATACACAGAGCCGAAACAGACAATCAGTTAATTGTATTAATAACTGCACTCTTTGCTTGAATTGTTAAAAAAAAAAAGTAAAAACCTTTCTTTAAAATCATGGGACAAATTCAGTAATTTTAATGCTAATTTTACACATGAGAGTTGTAGAGATAAGAGCCAAAGTCATTTGGAAACAAAAAAAAACGTTAATTTTTTTTTTTTTTGTATTTTGGTGAAGTTTTTTTATAGAAACACTTGAGATGACATCAGTATGTTCTCCATTTTATGTCTGTGTCCATAAAATTAGTGTGTAGAAACACATTTCTTAAGAAAAAATATATATTTTTATTTGCTTAAAAAAAGTAAAATAAAAAAGTTTAATTAATTCTATTTTTTTATTAATTTTTTTTTCGCTTATTTATTTATTTTTTTTTCGAGAAAAATTTTTTATTTGCATTAACCACAAGATAAAAAACAATAATATATTAAAACATTATTTAATTAAGATTGTATTATATATTAAAAAAAAAAAACAAAATTAGTTTAAATATAAAATATGTATTAAATTGAATCGCATTGAAGGAAAAAACGTGAAGAATAAATTTTTTGTTTCATAGCAACCAAAAAACCTCGTCGCCGTTTATTCTCAATGTTCTTCTGTTAACCTTTTTAACATATTTTTCCTTTATTATTTAAATAAATTTTAAATAAACAAAACAATTAAAAATATTATGTTTACCTAAAGTTTAAAAACTAAAAAATAATACAATTAACTTTCAAGATAATTTCCTGACTTCGTGCGTCACTATTTACCCAAAAAAAAACAAACGCAAAACGGATTGTATTCTGTTTTAAGATTTTATTGTAGCACTAGACAAAATGGTGAAAAGTTTAAAAAAGAGTGTATTATCTGAACACATGTCGAATGTTTTAGAAAGTCGAAAACAACCCAGATGCTCTTTATTTTTAACTGAATTAAAAAAAACGAAGGAGGTTATCAATTTGTCTTAATGGTGATTTTTTTCTGTGTTTATGCCTGCAGAACTCAGTCATTTCAGAAACGATTTTAAATTTTTTTTCTCTATTTGAAAGGCAATGCTTATAGTTTGGTACCATTTTAAGAACAGTTCATAATTCAAAAATTAAAGGGTGTCCCCAAACAACATACATATTTTTTACGTGTATTATGAATCGTAAAGGGCGCCACTTTAACATTAAAAAAAGGCATATCAAAGTAATAAAAAAATAAATCTAAAAATAAAGGGTGTACCCAGAGGTGAAGTAAATTGACCTATAAAGGGCTATCGTTTGAACCGTTATAGACAAACGCTTGAAAATAGGACAAAATGCAGATAACTATGATCGTTATAACAAGTATATATATTTAAAATTATAAATTAAAGGGTGCCCCAAGAATTCATTTATATTATTGTATATGGCCATACTTTTGAATAGTTGTAGGAAGACGGTTGAAATTTACAACAAAAAAAAATCGTATAGAAACAATTATAAAATCTGGATTTGGAAATTAAAGGGTGTCCCACTAGTTAAAGTAATTTGATTTGATTTGTCCATATTTTTAAACTGTTATAGACAGACAGCTGAATTTTACAGGAAACCTGTATTGCTAAGTCCGCTATACAACAAATATAAAATTTGAATTTATAAATTAAAGGGTGTTCTCAAAATTAATGTAATTTGACCTGTATGGCCCTATCTAATGAACCGTTATATACAAACACTTGAAAATTAGACAGAATGTTCACTATTTTATTTGTTATAATATAAATTTTATATTATAAATTAAAGGGTGTTACAATAGTTAATGTAATTTAATGGATATGGAAAAACTGTTGAAACATTAAGGACAGACCATTGATATTTTTAAAAAAACTGATAGATAAATCTAATACAACAGCAAGTATAAAATTTAAATTTGGAAAGTAAAGGGTGCCCCTATAGTTGATGTAATTTGAGGTATATTGCCAAACTGTAGACAAACGGTTGAAATTTACAAATAAGGTGTATTTCTAAGTCCCCTCACCTAAGTCAGCAAATGTAACATTTAAATTTTAAAATTAAACGGTGTCCCAATATTTAATGTAATTTGACAGACAGATGAAATTTGATTAAATCGGATTTTTTTACAAGAGTTATTTGATAATAATATCACACAATGAGAGGAAAACTTAAAATTTATTTGAAAATTTACGTTGTACTTTTTAGACGACACAAAATCATTCGTAATTTATTTAGTAACTATTTAAAATTTGTAAATTGAAAAGCTATAATGTTTTGTAGTGTCCTAAGTAGCATACAATGCTAATTTTGAGGTTAAAAATTTATTATTTTCGCCTTTGCGTTATTTCCCGCCAAAAAAAAATTATTAATGTCAGGAATGGAAAAGGAAAACAACTTATTCTTCATACCACAGTAAAATATTGTTAAGCGTTAGACAACAATAGAAATTCGAATGAAGAATAATATTTGTTTCGGAAAAAAATCAAACCTTAAAAATCAATTTGCAGAAAAATAAAGTTGAATAATAATTTAAAGATTTTTTGTTCGATTTTACAAAATTTTGTTTATAAAAAGATAATACTTAAAAATTTTAAAAATGTGACCTAGACAATCATTTACCATCATTTGGAAAAATATGGTATCTTCATTTAATTCTCAGTAAAATCAACACTAATCCCTAAATTAACGTATCATGAACGCCTGTCCCATTTATGCCCCGGTTGCAATTACACTCATACTGCTAAAGCTTATAACTGTGGCAAAGCAAGCTCGTCGAATTGTCAGAAATTTTGGTAGTAGATGCCAGAAATCTAGTCGGCTATTTTCGGGTACTCGGTTTCATTGAGAATGACATTTTCATTTGGGTATTTGGTTGTAAACAATTTAATCTGGTGTTGAATTAAAACTCTTTCTCAAGAAAGACAATTCGCACACCTAGTTCAAAAGTGACACAACTCAAAATTTTAACTTTTCAGAAATCGAGAAAAAAACTATTTTTGACCTGAATAAATATGGTTAAAAATAAAAACTTTGGACTACTTAGTAGAAAATCCTTACCGATTATGATATAAAAATTCTATTTATTTGTTTAATATTTTACACTAGATAATGAACTATTTAATTAAATTTTGAGTTGTGTCACTGTTGAACTAGGTGTGCGATGTGTTCTTGGTGGCTTAAAGTGCTGCGTAACATAGTGATGGGTGCCTGGTCATGTTTTTTTGTACAAAAAATGCTGTCATGGGACATTTTTTAACACCGAACGATATGAATTTTATGTCACTTATCAGAGTTGAATAAATTGTAAAATCATAGGATCGCGGTAATAGCTAAGTGATCTTTAAGTTATAAAAAAAAAATTGTGTGAGCAATAACCTAATTTCCTTCCGCATATTCATTAGATAAGAGCTTTAAAATTATTTCTCTTTCCAAAAAAAGGCACTGGCAAAATGTTTTTAACTTAAGCTAGAATATTTTAAGGAATGAAGAATTTTTTTTTTGTACATAAGTTCCAATGAGATATTTAAAGTAAAACTAAAACTGCTTAAACAGATCTTTAAAAACTTTTTTGTAAACAAACATTTTTATAACATGTTCAAATTTTTAATCCAAATAAATTACAAATTTTAATTTGGGTCATGTTTTATTAGAAATTTTAAAGAAACACTTGAAAAAATATTGATCACAAAGTTTACTTGTGAGATCATAAAATTAAACAAATTGTCTACTTTAATTAAAAATTTGTGGAAATTTTAAGCTGAAATCACAAGGCCAAGAACCAGACAAATTTCCGTAATAAATAAATTAAATTAAGGTAACTGAACAATTCTCTTATTCCTTCAAACCATCTAATAGTACTATTTATACCATTTACCCTTGACTCGCTAAAGTAATGAAACAATGGTAGTGTATTTTACCACTGATATAATGGAATGTACACTAATGAAATCAGCAAGCTCTTTTTAATTGTCTATTGATCAGTAACGTACACCCGCATTGCAGAAATAATCCGTTTTTTAACCGCATAATTGTTACGTGAAAAAATCCTCACGTTTTTCACTCTGTGACCTTGGCTAGAGTTGTACTAATGATTTCTTGTGTACTAAACGCGCGTTTTTTTAAAGCAACATACGCCGCCTTCCACGAAACACTACAATATAAATCTAGCCAGTGGCTGTTGGTAAATTTGTTTCCACGAAATCTTGTTTACGTGACGCGTTAGCGAACTAACGCTGTCATATACATTACAATATTCTGTGATGCTACCAAAATTGGAACTATTCGTTGCCTTCTTAACAAACTTGCACGTTTAACCAGAGCAAACATTCAGACTTCAATAATCTGTGGCTCCGGCCACTATATATTCAGCTTACCAACCAAGACAAGACATCTAACTTCATCTCCCGCTACTACTTAACAATTACTTTTCTTTTGTCTATTAAGCAGAAGCCTTAACCATTTTGCTGTTATTATAATATCCAGGAACCTTCGCCAACTCCCGTTGGTTGAGAAGTAGCACTTCAGGCATTAATACCTACTTAGTTCGTAAACGTGCTACATTCTTTAGAAAAGGGATAGATGAGAGAGAAGAAAGGTGGTGAAAGGAGATAGAAATAGCCATTTTATTAATTATTTTACTTCGCCGCTATGTTGAAGTACCGACGAAGGAGGCTGCATGTTTTAATGTTGTTCTGAATATGTATTTATACCATTAAACAGAAAAAAACATTTATTTTTTATTTTTTGACTGCCGCAAGGGTTGAACCCAGGGCAGCCAGATTTGTAGTCAACGTGCTTACCACTTAGACTACAGCAGCTTTTTACCAATTCTTTGCATTTTTAAACAATTCATCTACCGCGGCTACCCAGCAACATTTTTTTATACTTGAGATGCTGTTGGAACTTGAACTCATGACACGTGCTCTTCTGTTGGACGAACAAGTAGACATTAATGCGGCCGAAACGCAAGCTTAAGGTGTATTAAGTAATATTATTCTTTTTTCTTCTGTCTACACACACCACACTTGCTAGTGATAGAATTACCAACTTTTTAGCTTTGGTTTTAATACACAAACACACGCGTAAACTATTCAACATCTTTAGTGGACAACAACAAAAACTGTATTGTAATAAATACGTAACAGGTGTTAAATCTCACTTTTATAATAATATGGTTCCTTTACCTAGTTTCTGTAATTATGTGAGAAATTTCTCACATTAAAATATTATTGCCATCTTGTTTACACAGGATCAAGTAGAGTAATTCATAAAGGTTTTTATTATTTTACATTATAAAAACATTATTAACTCCAGCTCACTGTATGTGAAACAATATAACTGCAATTTATTCATGTGAGTAATTTCTCACTTTATTGTAAAAGTTGATATAAATCGCCAAAATATTTTTTATTGGGCATTTATTTGGCATTAATTTTCTACTAAATGATTTCGCAACGTTTTAATTAACAATTTGTAAAAAAAATTTGGGGATAAATGAATAATTCATTAATTCAAAAATAAAAAATATTACCGCTCATTTATAATACTGATCTAAACTCTGGCTATTGTAGAGGCAGCAAAAAAAAGTTTCATGAAACGGGTATTTATTAAATAAATTATAAAATATTTAGAAAATTCTCAAGAGTCTTATGACGCTTCGTCTATCAAAAATTATTTGACAGTAACTGCCGATATGCTGATATCAATGGGTTTACGAAAAAGAAATCATCGGTTATTCTAAAAAGAAAATATCAGTATTTTTCAAAATCCATATGTTTTAATATCAGTCCTACAGCGCCTTAAGTACAACATTAATACATAACAATAGCAATAAAAATATTTAAATAACGATTTGTTAATTGCCATAACGGAAACACATAATAGACGAAATCGTCGTAATAAACCTTTAAAGAAATAGTAAATAAAATTTAGACAAATTTCAATGATTTATTTATTAATAAAAAAGACAATTAACAAACATTTGGACATGTTGTACATATAAAAAAGGTCATAAAACATATTAATTAAAGTTACAGGTGTGCTCAGATTTTTTTTTAACAAAAAAAAATAATAATACTAAAAATAATCTGCAAAGTTTAGGAGACAGAGTATTTTATTTCTTAAGACACAAGTATCATCTAAATATATGCAAACATCTTAAAAACTTTTGCAAGTTAAAACCGGCGAAGGTAAAACTAACTGATAGTCATAAGTTAAAAGCCAATTAAACTTAAATTGCAAAACTAAAATTTTATGTCTAAGTTTTAAATGCGAATACAACTTTAAATATAAATTAAAAATAAAAATACGTTGGTGATGAAACATTAAAAATTATTTATTGGTATTGTTGGGTGAAAATCTGTCAAGATTTTAAGATTTCATTTTAAATATTGTTAAGAATCAATAATAAATTAAATTAATTATAAATATAACAAAATAAAAAATATATTTTTTGAATAGAAACAAGGGTAAATCGAGTGTTGTAGCTATTATATAAAAAAAGCCGTTATTAAGAGAAATTCCCCACTCAAGTGACTATAAAGGGACAACAGTTTACTTAAAGTTTTTCTATAGTGATCTTAATATAATTTTATAGAGTTGGATTTATCAGCAACTTAAAGTGAGCGCTCTTTTCAGCTCAGCTTAATAAAACGAACTAGTTCGTTCATTTAGTTCAAAGCTCACTTAGTGAGCTCAAACAAATGATCGAATTCAATTCACATGTTTAGCTCAATTGTTTTTAGTTCAATCGCTCGATCAGTGAGCAGCAAACAATTGAACGAATTTAGTTGTTATGTTTAGTTCACATAATTTTAAGTGTCCTGTGATAAATTTATCAAAAATTCAAAACATATTCACACATACTTATGAAAAATTGTGCAACTGAAAAACAATTTTAAGATTAAATATATGTAAATATGCACTTTTATCTGACTTTATTTTTGTAAATCTTTAAAACGAAAAATAATACTACGAGGGCTGCTCTATATATTTCTGGCCTAATAGTGAAAATGCGAATATTAATAATCAAAAATTGTTTTATTGTTTTTCAAAGTATTCTCCAGCATGATTTATACACTTTTGCATGCGCTCAAACCAGTTGTCGAAGCACTTTTTCCACTCCGATTGAGACACCTCTAAAACATGGTTTGTTCTCTGGCACAACAGCCGTTTTTGGACGACCTTCACGGATTTCGTCTTTGAGCGAGCTTCGGCCACGATTTAATTCATTATACCAATTTTTCACAGTGCTATAGGATGGTGTTTCATCGCCATACAAAGATTTAAGTTCATCAATGCACTCTTGTCGTGATAATCCACTTCGAAAGTTGCGAAAAATGATGGCACGAAAATGTTCACGAGTTAATTCCATTTTTTTCTGTATTAATTTTTTCAAGTCACTGTAAACAACACAAATAATGGTCGTACGTCAAAACGTTTTGAGTACGATTATGCTTAAAAATGACAAACTTCTCAATGGAAATATCAGAGTGCACTTGGCAGCACTCAGTGTTGCCAGGCCAGAAATATATATAGCAGCCCTCGTATAATAATATATATTTTTTGATCACAAAAGCATGTTTTTCCTTAATTTGTACCAAAATAAGTTTTAAGGTTTCACTGAAGTTGTAATTTTATATTTGTTTTCATATAAATAATGATGAGCGAAAGCTCAGTAAAAAGAGCGATTCATATAGTTCAAATGAGTGAATAGTTCAATTGAACTAGGTCGTACACAAACTACACAACTCTATACTTTTAATAAACTTTTAATCAAATATTATGTTCCCACTGCAGCAAATGCGATAACCACTCGAAAAAAAACACAGCAAAATCAGCTGGCAAGAATCAATAAAAAGAAGAAGAATCTACACTACTTTGTCTCATTAAAAAAAAATAAAAAACAATGACTCTTTTAGCAAACAAAAATTGTGAAAAAAAATTTCAAAATTTTTCTTTGAATAATCTTTTTTTGTCGACAGCTTGAACAAGTCGAATTATTAGTGAAAGAAGTAGAAGACTTTTTAACTATTGAAAACCTTGTCTATAAAAAAATTAAAAAAATAGTAAAAAATAGGCAAATTTTGAAGGTGCCATAACTCAGCCGTTTCTTGGCAGATAGAAAGTTGCATCATATCGACGGAAAAGACATTCAATTACCTTTCCAACAGTGTACCTTTTATCTCGATCGGACTTTTCGGTTGGGCTTTACAAGGGTTTGAAAGGGTCCATACACCGAAAAACACAAAAGTACCGTTATCTTAAAAACGGTACTTAGAAAAAAATAATTACAACGTTTTTCGTGATCAGGAGGTTTTAATGAACTTATCTAGTCATGCGGTGTTCTTGGTATTTTTTGGCTGTAAACCAGTGTAATTTGGTTACAAACGTAAAATTTTCCAATTAATTTAATTAATTAAATATTTAGTTAAACAAGAATTACAGTAATTTTCTAATCAAATAAATTATTAAACCAATTAAAAATTTAATTAAATTGCAGTTTAAAAAACAAACAAATGAAACCTTTCATAGGCGCCAAATGTTTTTTCTGTGTATGTAAATATTTGGTACAATATTTTTCACAATCAAATTATTTCAATTTTATTTTTTATTTTAATATAAATTTATTGGCTGTATTTTACAAAAAATAGAATTTATAACAGGTGGTTAACTAGTATTTTGATTGGATATATTTTCCTTAAGAAAAGCAAAAATTCAAACTGAAATGTTTTATCTACATTTTCAAACAAGATAAACACATAATAAAATTCTTAAAATATACTCGTATATTTTTTTGTTACAAAACACTTGACGATTTGAGGAAGTTATAAGTTAAAATTAATAAAATAATTTCATGTACTCATGCTAAGGACACCTGCAACTTTGTGATAAAAAAATATAATTATTTAAATATATAACTGTTTTAAATACATATTTATTATGACATGTATACGATCATACCTCAGGGTCAATATAAAATACTAGATATGTCGAGTTATCAAGCAAAGATTAAAACAATTATTGAACAAGTTGCCCACACTATTCGCTAATTTGTAATGAAAAATCTCTGCACTGCTTGCAAAATTACGTGACATAATATAAAATTGCAGATTTTTCATTACAAAAAATATAGAAATTGTAACAAAAGAACTTCTAAAACTTCACGTTTCAATTGGTTAAAAAAACCAAGCAGTTATAAACGCAACAAAAGACACAAGAATTTTACAAATTTTATTACAAAAAATTGATAAAAATTTTAAATTAAGTTTTGGTATTTTAAACAAATATGACATAAACGACCTAGAAGCAATTCTTATCAATTTTAACACCTCTACGTCCAGACAAGCCATGAATTTGTTCGAACAAGTACAAATCATAATGACGATTATAATTTTTTTTTTAAATAAAAGAGTGCCAAAGCATAATTTCTGTTTATCTTCGGAGATGTTTTTAGCAAAGCACACGATATTTGCACAATAAAGTAAGTGATAAATTGTGTTTCTTGAAAATTGAACTAAAATTATAGTTCCTTCTGATAAATTTTTATAGCAGAAATAAACTCTTTATAATACCCGTATGCTGTTTCTTTAAATCAGAAAACTTTAAACCTGAAAAAGGAAAAAGGATGCGAGAAGTGTAATCTGCATAAGCTGGAGGGCACATGCGGCAACAATTCTTTACTTGTATTTTGTCACCGAAACTGCACAGGAACTCTTTTGGAGGCTGTTAAAGCAAATGTCTCATTTATTTTCTAAAATGTTCTCGACCATTTTAAATTGCTTTTTATTTAATTTTTTTTTTTAATGATATTTTTTTTTTGGTTTATAAAATTTTTTCTAAATACTAAACTGCGAAATTGTTCAAAAAACGTCACGTTTGAAAAATTTAATTTATTTTTTAAAACTTAATATTCAGAAACATCATTTAAAATACTCTTACTTTGCAAAATGCAATATGTTCCCAAAGAAGATGATAAAAAAATTAATAGAAATATAATTTTAGCTGTCACGAGTTGCAAACACACAAACAAACACACACCCATTTGAATATTTCCACCGGCAGTGAATGTAAAAATAATTTAATTTTTAAATCAACTTCAAGTACGTTCACGAATGCAAACTTTAAAAAGCGACAAGATACACATTATAAAATGCTCTTTTGGCCGCAAGAGCAAATTTTTATATAAAAAAACAAATCTCTTAGATTTTATTGTTGGATAAAAAAAAATAGCGTGTTTATGTCAGATAAAATTGAAACTGCAAATTGTTGTTGATTTTTTTTTTTCTTTGTTATTTCGTTGTTATTGTTTTATTAATTTATTTGTTTTATTTTTGGTGCAAAAAATCGTACATACTTTTGTATTTAAGTAAAAAAATTTTTTACATGCTTAAAGAAAACTTGAAAAAATTCCCCACACAGATTTTGGTCCGTTTTCTTGTTGAACGTCTATATTTGCGGATAAATGGGTTGAAAGTTTTTCATTTAAAAAATGTAATTCGAATTTTTTACAATTCAGAAATTTTCCTCCCTGAACCAAGAGCTAAATTGCCGCACGACAATGAAAAATAACCGCATTTTATTAGCTGTAATAGAAAACAGTATTGTTAATTTAATGCTTGACGCCTCAAAAAAAAAAAATCCACTAGCAAGTGAATGAACACCTTACGCTTATTATAATCAAAGGCAATAATAAGGGCAATCAGGACAGCATCGTTTTGGCTGAGGACTTAGCAAAAGTTACTTTCAAAAATCCCAAATGTCATACTACAAAAACATATAAATAAAGATATTTCTAAGAAAGAAGGGGTCTTAAAACAATTAAAATTTCCTTTAATACATTTTTAACATTTGTGCTGCGTGCATTATACAGAAAGGTCTTACTTAGTCCCTGTGAGCCGTGTATTGTTGCCTTAATTGTGGGTTTTACAATAAATGCCGTTGAACGCATTTAAGACATCAACTTTCGTCTGTGAATCTCAACTCACAAATTTTTGTACAAGAATCAAGCTTTTAACCCCAAAAATATTGGTGAAGTGTAAATGTAATTTTATCGGGTAAGACTCTGATTAATAAGAAATTTTTATTTGCATAAACAACTTTAGGCCAGGTAGCAAAAGGTTACAAACCAACATTTTAAAACACTTTATTGGTTGACACATAATGACAACTCTACAAAAATAACTTTTCTATTCAACGTGTGTTTGAGGCTACCATGCGGCTCGCAACTGCCCTTAATATTTGTAGGCGAGTTTAAACGCCAACAGTGTTCTATTATGGAAAGATCTGGGAAATTGTTCGTTTCTGAGCTAATAAAAACCAATCAAATATAAAAACAATGTATACAGTAATACATAAGAAATAGGTAAAACAAGCTGCCAGATCTTTCCATATAAGAAGAATTCAAACGTTTTTAATTTCCTATTAATAGCAGTCATAGTTACAAGCAGTATAACAGTATTAAACAAGAGGAGTTGTTATTAAAGTTATGCAAAGCTGAATAAATAAAATGGCATCAAAGGAGATAATAATTTTGAAAATATACAAATCAAACAAGTAAAAAAGCATAAAGGCCAGCGAACATAAAATCCGTCAACGTTATACTTTAACGTATTCGACGGATGAGGTTGACACAATGAGTACTTTGTTGACGGACAAAAATCATTAAAGCTCATCAAGAGCAAAAAAAAAACAAAAAGAAGTCGCAAATGATAGTCGTCAAAGTATTCAACGTACGTCAAAAGTTAAAAGTTGCCCGACTTTCGTACTTTACGCCCAGCAAAAAATTTCAGAAAAGCTAATCGAGTGTGAAATTAAGCATTTTTGGCGGAAGAATTAATTACATTGATTATTGTAGGAAATAATTATAATCATTAGTATGTATTTTAAGGTATTATTTTTTAACTTAAAGAAGAAGTTCAATTACTACGTTCTTTATTTGTGAAATAATTTAATGTGTTTTGTAAGAGAGTAAAAAAATTTGGCAACCACAAAGATAAGTCATAGCAAGTACTTTTTAATGTCTAATTTTTTGCTAGGCGTTGACGGAGACGTAATCCAAAGAAAACATGTATGTATGTATGTACATGACGGATTCTATATGCCCCGGCCTTAAGAATATTTTAATAAGCTCAAATGTGGACACTTGTGTCGATTTCTTAATACCCACGCTCAGGCATCAAGACATAATTGAATTAAAAACTTAAAAGCGCTATGAATCTCTAGTAAAAACTACAACTAATATTTAATAATGATCAGAAAACGCTAGTGCATCAACCATCTTTTAATTTTTTTTTTTTTATCGAAAAGGAATAAATACCGCAAAAGTAAAACTTAAGAAAAAAACAACGCGCAGCTTAAAATGTAGGACACTTTTAAGAAATGAACGTCAATCTTAACTCCCTGTCATTTTTTTATGTTGTCAGTGAACAAGTGTGAGTGAATTGAATAAACTTTATGTCAGTTTTATGCAAGTGAAGAGAATGTTGAAATGTTGGTTACTAATTTTTTTTTTTTTTTTTGCATTTTTGCTGTTTAAGTGAATTGGTGAATGTCAGAGAGCCATTGAAATGAAACAACTGCATTTAAATAAAAATAAAAAATCAAAACATTATTTATCATGTATACCAATAACAACAACAGCAACAGCAACAATAATAATAACAACAATTTGTTTTGTGAATAACGGGAGAAGCCAAAGATCGTCGTGTATTCTCATTTTATAGCAAATAATTAATAATATAATTTTGTCTTTCAATTTATTTTAAATTGTTGCTCACTTCGTGCGTGTGACAGCAAATTGAGTGTATACGTCCGTGCATCCGTCCGTCTGTTTTACCAGAGAATTTGTAGTCGCATGGTTTTTCCAATAATGTCATGTTTATTTTTTTTTTCTGGTTCGAGAGAGGGGGTTAATTTTGGTGAATTTTTTATTTCTCTGTTTTATAGACATTTGTTTTTTTTTATAATTTCTGTATATGCATTTTGTTGTTTTTTTTTTTTGTGTTTTAATTTCAGAGAGACTGGTTTTAATGGCTTTAATGCAGATCATGCTAATATGGAGTTTTTTATTTTTGTTTAAAATAATCGCGAAAATTATGCAAATTCTAGGAAAATAAAAAGGAGTGTGTGGAAAAGCCTAAAAAGGGCTATTAAAAATTAATATTATTAAATATGTAAATAATATAACTAATGAATTAATTTCATTCGGCTTAAGTTTATGTGTGACTTAATTTCTAAATTTATGAAAAAAAATATTTATAAATTTTTGTGTTAATTTTTACATAAAATGGGAAAAACTAAACACATTAAAGTGTTACAAAATTTTTTAGAGCTCTTTCCTCAGATGAAATTTTCAAGCAAACTTAATTGATATTTTTAACGCCATCCAGCAACCCTATACTTGGCTATTAAAACATCGCCGAGTAACGAGTTTAGTGATATTTTTATATTAATATAATAGACAACTTTATGTTTCACTTTTAAAGCGATGTAGCTACTTATTAAAGAATTTTAACTGTATCCATACCTCTACAAAGACATCACTGGCTTAAAAAACAAATAGGACCAATTTCAGTTGGTAATAAAATGTCTTGGCCAAAAAGCATTTTACACATTATAATGTTTTTTTGTATCTGTAGTTGTAGTTGTAGTTGTAAACTCTCTTTCTCTGGAGTTTTTGTAAAGTGATTTTATTCATCTCCACTAACAGTCGTGCAAAATGAAAGATCAAGCCATACTTTAAGCTTAAGAAAAAAAAAAACACGACTTATAAACAGCTACAATACTTATCTCATTTCAGATACATTTTAATTTATAAACTTTTATGTCTTTTTACCCATATAAAGGCAGTAAGTTACACAAGTCATTATAATTATTATTACGCCGCTTGAAAACCGGATCTCTTTACATTTATTTTTTTTTTATTGTTCAAAATAACATTTTTCATTTTCATTTTAGATTTAAAAGTACATTCACTTTAATACCAACCAAAAAAAAGAAATACAACAAAAAAGAAAAAAATTCAGATACATTATGTTATTAATAATTTATTTATTAAACAAATAAGAAAAAAATTAAATTCTAATAATAATCAGGCAAAAACAACGCCAACAAAATTGTAAATACAATAGTTCGTGTAAAATGTAAAAAATAAAAAAGCCTTTAGGGAAGTTTAATTGAATTGTATTTAAACAAAACAATCTAAAATTATTAAAAGTCACTGCTCTCTGTAAAGCTAAAAACAAAATTTTCCTCTGAATTTATGTGCGAAATGAAACCTGTTTTCGTTTTCTTTATTTTTTTTATTAAAAATGAAAATCTCAGTTTGAGGTTCTAAAATCGAGGATAATTAACCTCACGTTTTTGCCGTTTTAAAGGTAATACATATGTATTTATGTTGGTTGCTTAGCTGGTTTGATCAGAGAGCTAAATTCTCAAAATTAAAAAAAACAAAATTAGGTTAAAGCAAACACGTTTTTGATTTTGTTTAGCATTCACTATTCCCTTGCGTTATACTATAAAACTTGAATAAATTAAAACTTAAAGTTATAAATGCAGTTGAGCAAATTTAATTCCAAAAAGATAAAAACACATCAAGTATTATTTTCTTTGGTGTCACTTTATATCTCCGCCATGCCATTCGCAACCGCGATTTCTGTTAACAGGCGAGTTAAAACGTCTTTGATATTTTAGTACGGAAAGATCTGGTAATTTGTTGTATTTGTTTTTTATGCTTGTTTTTATATATATGTATGAGGGTACAAGTCAATGAAAGCAATGCTGCAGCTATAATTAAGGGAGATTCATTGCCTTGATTGTTAAATGTATTTTTGTGGGTGTAAATATCATAAAAATTCAGTAGAACTCCTGTATTGTTGTTAAATTGCAAAGAGTTTTTTTTTATCGTTGTTTGTTTGTTTGTTTGTTTTGGAAATGTAAACAAGATTTTATTGAAATAATCTGAAACTTGAATGTCTAAACAAGACAAAAATCAACCTTGTCGAGTCTTTCTGTACCGCAAGGCTGCTTTCCAAAAACAACATGCATTTATCAAATACATATAATAAACCTCATCTAAAGCGTATCAACAAACAACGCTAACTATGAAAGTTACAGAAGTTTTTTTAATTTTGATTTTATGTCAATCTATCGGAAAGGGTTTACAAAAGACTTTTCGGCAGGAACATAAGACTTGAGTACTTTAGTTGATGGCTATAAAAATATGTACAGCCAAGTTATTATTTTTTGTTGAAGTTTCAATTCACTTTTTTCATATTGTTTATTTTCCTTCTTTTTACAATTCAAAAGTCAATTCAGAAATATTTTGGATTCAATACAATGGGAATACAATAATTGATTTGAAATAATGTATGCTGTTTAAAGCACATTTTTTATCGCCCTGTAATAATTTAAATATTTCCAATATTAAGAAAAAAAAGTTCCGCATTTAACATTAACACACTTACATATGCAAAAACCGTTATATAGGGAAACAAAAGAATATAAATTTTATAATAAACTTAAAACACAGAGTATAAATTTTTATGACGACAGACATAAAACTTGTTAAAAAAAAAAATGTGTTAGAAAGAAATAAACAAATTTCAAGAAACTTCTTAAACTTACTCTCAATGAATTTTAAAAACCCCTCCCAGAAAATTCTTTAAGCAACAATAACTAAAAACTAGATCCGTATCTATGAACTTAGAAAAAAACAGAATTCATTCAGTCTGTGTATTTTTTTAAGATCTTGGCATTTTTAGATTTTTCTAACTGAATTTATTCTCTAAAAATTTTTTCTTATGAGTGAAACAGGTTAAAAAAAAAACTAAAATAAAAAAAAAACTCTTAATGTTGCGGTAAAAACGAGAGAAGCATATTTTTACGCATTTTAGCTGCATACAAAAAATTAGGAGACAGACGTGCCAAAATATCTATAATGAATTAATAAATTTAAAGCAAAAAATTTATATAGAAATACAAAAGCAACAAGTAAACGGTAATCAACAAATTTGTAGGCAACACTAGATTAAAACAGCAATCCAAACAAAAAACTAAAAACATGGTTGTTGTGGCCTCAAGAGAAAGAAGTGCAAAAAAAACGAAAAAAATCTAAATTTAATGTAAAAGAGAAAGAAAGATTTAAGATACTCAATATTATAAATACAATTCAATACACACAAAATAACAATCATTATACAAACCCAAAAAGAGAAAGAGAAGAGAAAATAAGACAGCAACCGGCATAATAATTTATAGGACCGGTTAACCTTATTAGACTAACATTATCAACACCAAATACTGTGGTAGTTTAACTTAATACAACAACAAAAACTTTGAATTATCGTCATCATTAATATCCTCGTTATTGTCATTAAGAAATAAAATCTACACAGTTTTTTTTTATTTTTCGCTTAAACGATTCATGGCAGAAGAAATTTCCTTGTGATTAATAGAAACCCGCATAATTTACATAATGATGAGAGAATTAAAGAAAGAATGAAAGTAAGAAGCCATGCTTAAAAAAATAATTAACAATTGTGCTTGAATAAGAAGCAGTATTTTGGTTTGATCACCAGGAAATAAAATAAAATGTCTAAGTAACAGAGACCAGGTTATTTAAGCGAAAATTTATCATGAGAATTAAAATTAAAGAAGTTTTAATTTGTACCAAATTTTAATTTGCAACTCGCCCTTCCCAGTAGACAAAAAATACGTCATTACGTTTGTTATTTTCAAGATATTGTAAAATAAAACATCTCAGTTATTAATTTGCTTTCACTTCATTTTTCCAGCCCTGTAAAATTTGTTTAACCAACAACCTTAAATAATACACACTACAAACAATTTCTTCATTATACGTTTTGATTAATACTGTCATACCCTCGCCAATGCGATTTCTATTTATAAACGTGTTAAAACGTCTAGATTCTTTGAAATGGAAAGATCTGGCAGTTTTTTCTAACTATTTTATTTTTACATTTTTTTTTTGGGAGTGCTGGTATGAGCTGCAACGATAGAGCAACTCTTTGTGTAGTTTGTTAAATATGGCAATAATGCCTACTTATAAATTGTGTTAATTGTGTTACCTTCTTTGAATTTAGAATGCTTCAAAAATTAATTTTTTTTTTAGTAAAGAAATTTTATTTTTAAAATTAGTGCTGTTATTTCGGCCTCGTGTACACAAGCAGCCTTTTAGATAATTTTTATTTGAAATTTCAAATAAGAAGAGAACTAATAATAAAGCCTCTAGATTGTGGGAGCAAAGAGTATAAAAGGCTCTCACAGAAAAAAAAAAAACATTAACAAGTGGCTTTATAACATTAATGGAAATTTATGAGTGTGTGCAGCTGAGTATCTGTGTGTATTTTTCTGTTGTTTTATACAAGTATTGGTATACCTATAAGATTGCTAGTAAAATACAACGATAAGAGAGAATTCAAAATGAAAATTATGAAAATAATACAACAACATAACGTTTGTGTTTGCATTCAAAAGAATTTCACCGACATTTAGTTTGGTGGTGTTTCTGACGGCAGTCGTACTTCGGACATTCTACTAAGTTCACACAAAAAGAAATTTAATATAATACACCTACTTTAATTATAAAATTTAATTAATTTAACATGAATTAATACAAAAAAATTAGTGTTTTACAAATAGTGTAATTTTTAAAAAAGTTCCCCGTTTAATTTAGCAGTTTCTTGTTAAAAAAAAAGAGTTTTCGTTTAAATAATTACAACAATATTGTAATATAATTAGCTGTTAGTAGGTACCTATAATTATTTAAAATTGTTACAAAATCAAAAAAATTTGTAAAAAAAAAGAGATAATAAATTAACTTGCATGATTTAAAGTTAAAATAAAAACATAAAAGACATTTTCAAGTTAAATTCTTTTGAAGAAATTAAATAAATCGCATCGTTATGGAAGCATAAGAATACGACTTTAAAGAACAGTTATTTAGCAACAAGTGAATTGTTGCTTTGTGATTTTTTTATATTAATTTTTTCTTCTTTGTTGTTTGTTTGACCATACAAATCCAATCATCATCATCGACTATAACAACTTGCTGAGAGAAAGATTTTTTTGTGGCTTGCATTCTTTTTGTTACTCATAAAATTTCACATTTGAAAGCAGAATTGATAAAATAAATCGAAACAGCAACAACAATAAAAAGAAAATGAAGAAGAATGTTAAAAAACCTTAAGCAGACCATGTCAAGTATTTGTGTTAGCTGCAAAATTATACGCAATAACAAGAACAAGAACAACAACAGCAATGGCAGCAGCAACATTAACAACAGCAACAAGACATCAAGTTTTGTAGACTCGACACTGTAGATAGTGAATGAAGAAGCAGTGACGCCAAACTTGTATTAAGAAGAACAACTAGAAAAAGAACCAAAACCAGACAGTTAGACCAACAAGCAAGCAACAGTTTGAATACAGCTAAAACAGCTAAAACACACAAAGAAAACAAAAAAGCAACGAACGAAGAAGCAACAGGTTGATTGGCTTCTCTCTTTAAATATTAAATAAAAGCCTTAAAAGTAACAACAACGACATTCCAAACCAAAATGAAAATACACTCAACACAATAAACAATCACAGAACAGTATAGAATACAAAAAAGTATCTATTTTAACCCAAATAATCAAAAATAAAAGAAACAAAGAAATCTGTTAAAAATTCAAAAAGTGACATCAACTTTAATAAATCATATTTGAAATAAAGAGTAATTAAAAAAAATAACAACAATTAAAAACGTATTTAAAAACATTAACTAAAACTGGGTTATAAAAATTAAACTTAATTTACAACAACAAAAACAACAACAGATGCAGCAGAAAAAATAAAAGTTATCTTTATGTTGAACCTACTATCACAACAACAAAAAAACATTTAAAATCGTATTTCTATATAAAAGTTTTAAAAAAAATTTCAACAAATTAAGTGTCGCAAATAAAAAAATTTTTTGACAAAAAAATATTAAACAACGTTACGTAAAATATTTTAAATAAAAAAGAATTAAAATTTTTAAGATTTTTTTTTAACAAATTAAAAAAAAAAAAACAAAAAATTTTTTTTTTATTGTATAAATAAAAATTCCACAATTCCTTTCACCATGGAAACATTTTATGAGGCCGATCTAAAGGATATATGGGACTCGGATTTAGATCCGGTGAGTTTTTATTGTTTTTGTTTTATTTTATGAAAAATCTTAAAGCAAAGTTAATGTTTTGTATAACCCCTGGGCTGATCTTAAACGTGCCAAAGCAACTTTCTTTTTTGAGTTTTTTTTTTAAGTCCGTTTTTTACCGACGACTTTATACAAAATAAATAAATATGATTTCGACTGACTAGGTGTTACGCGATTATATGTAGTTGCCGCTTAGATTTTGCCGACATCCCTTTTATACAAAATTGAAATTATCCAACCGTGTTTCATATCTGTCTCTAAAACTAGTTCGTTGTTTTGCTACTTTTCAAAAATTACAAAACGACGGGTAAGTTGTGCTATAAAACTTGAAAATTGGCAAAAACCTAATATCTTTCGATTTGTTAGTGCTCCTTTGATGCGTTTTTAAGCCTATAGAACTTACCCTAGGGAATTTTTTAATTCAAATTTGTGTCTATGAGCTCTAAAAAGTAATAAACTTTCTCAAATAAAAATATTACAGTTATTATGAAGTTTCGATTTTGCCAGCATAATTTTCAAATTTTACGAGAAATTTAAATTATTGAACCGTTCCTGTTGCCAAAACTAGTTCGCATTTCATTTAACCCGTGTTGCATGTGTGAATTTAATTATTAAATTAAATATGTATGTGCATATTTATTAATGATTTCGTTTAATTTATCTTTGCCAAAAAAAAAATCAACGGGTAAGTTATGTTTTAAATTTTTAGTTTTGCTAAAATCGCTTTTATTTTTATTATTTTAATGCTTTTTTGATGGGTTTAAGCCAATACAACTTACCCTCGTGCATATTGAAATCAGTTCTGTTGTTATGTTCCCTAAAAAGTAAGAACTTTTTTATATGAAAATATTACATTCATTCTGTTTTGCAAAGAGAGGGGTAAGTTGAAATAATATGACTATAATATTTTCATGTGAGAAACTTTAGTTACAGAACATGGTAAAAGAAATAGTAACTTTTCTTATTTTCATAACTTTAGAAAGTTTCCAATTAAACAAATAATTCTTGAAAATCGTTTAAGGTTTCTTTTTATTATAAAATTGTTACCAAGTGATTTAAAAATGTTTCCAGAAATCATAAAAATTTATAAATTAATAAAAAGTTAACGTTATTTAAAATCTTTAAAATGTTATAGTTTTTCTTTTTATTTTTTGATAAAAAAAAACACTAAAATGTGAATATTACTTTAGCTAAAGTACTCAATTTTAAAAAAGACGCCAACAATAATAACAAAACAACAAAAACAAAAATTATGTGATAAGTATGTTCTACTGAAACCATTTCCACTAAAAACAACAACAACTGTAACAGCAAATGTTTCGTTCAAATAAGAGAAAGAACACTATTTCCTTATCAACAAAAGGAAATGTCAAAAAGATTGTTGTTCTAATACTGATTGTTGTTGTTCTTTTAGATTTTTTATTATTAATTTTTTGTTTTTTTTTTTTGCTCTTAGATTGTTCTTGACAATTTTTATTTTAACACATTTTATTTTAAAGTGGAGGTGTTTCTTTGAATTGTTGTTGCTAACGTTATTTACACAATTTTTAGTTGGAAGCAGTTAAAATTTATTAAAAAAAAAAATCATTTGAAATAACCAACCCTGACATTTTTTATTACAAGATTTTTATCTTGTTTATTTTTTTGTCCATGAAAAACTCGATAACATTTTCAAGATAATAATTATCTTTAGTTCAAAGGGTTGTTTCCATCAATATGAACAATGATTTTTTTTTTTTTTTTTTTTTTTTGAAACATGTGTGGAAACACCAGGAGCTGAAGCCAAAAAGCATTAAAAAAAAGCAATTTAACAATTTTTGAAATTTTAAAATTTAAAAATAAAACTTATTAGCGCCTCTTTTTTAGTTGAGAATTAACAAAACAAAGTCAAGTAGTACCTTATTTTTTGCCACGCCCATGGGAAAGCAGGTATGGCCAAAAGATATAATTTTGATATAATTTTAGCAATAATATTAATAGAAAAAATAATTTCGCCAAAGTGAAAAAGTTTCTCAATTTAATAGCTTTTAACTACTGGACCCGAAAAAAATGTTCCCTTTTTATTTGTCAGCTTTTTCTCTATCTTTCAATTCTATAAGGATGGGGTTTGTAGTTCGTTTAATTACTTTTAACTGAAACGATAAAATTAATAATTTAGTACAAGAAGCACAAATTAATATACTGTTGCTGCATGTAGAAAGTCAGTAGATTTTAACAAAATACAGTTTTTATTTCTTTAGACAACTTTTTTTGCAATGGAGTGTTACGAAAGTAGGAAGGACTCTCGAGCATGTTCGTAGTCCATGTTAGTCTTGAAATCAAGTTTGTCAAGGCACTAGATCTGCTAGACGATACTTAAATACGCCAATCGATCAGACATAGTGTCGGAAGAGGTGCTATTATAAATCAGCAAGATCGAGGCAGCAGGCAAAACACCACGCCTACCTCTAATTTTTTCATGTCATTTGGAACAATCAAAAAATATATATATGGAGCGATAGAGAATTAAAAAATAAGAAAAAAACATCAAGTAAAAAAATTGGCGCTGACCCATATTTTCCGAGTTACGGGGCTCTAAAATTTAAAAATTTTTTTAAATATCAATATGGGTTACAATTAAAACGCTTTTGAAGAGATTTTTAAGAAAATACTAAAACAATTTTAAAATGCTTAACCCATTAAGAGCCGTTGACAGTTTTATGTAAAATTATAAAGATGTTGTACTTAATTTTTTTTTCATATTTTTTAATTCTCTGTCACCCCAATATTTGCTTTTTTGATCGAAGTTACTTCACTAAACTAAATTTACATAGATGGTGAAGGGTATATAAGATTCGGCATAGCAGAATATGTGCTATATTACTTACTTAATTTTTGAAATCTCGTCAGAATTTTTTCTACCACTTTTCTCATTTATTTTTCTGTTTAAAAAAAAATTAACTTTTAACTAAACGAAAAATAATTAAAAACTTTAAATTTAGTGGATAAAGATGTTTTGGCACAATGTCAATATTATTATCTTTATGACATTTCATGAATATATTTGAATAGTGGCCATTTGCAAAATAAGTTTAATGCTAAAATATGTGCTGCAGCTTGTAATCTTTTGTATAACGGTTTATCAGGAGAACCTGAACTAAGAACTTAATTGCTACTCGTAGTATCTCAATTACTATTATTTTTTATGACAAACAGTGTGATGTTTATTCTTTTATATTTTTTTTTCTATTGCCTAATTAAGTTATTATCCCTCATGGAAAAATTAAACATTAAAAATTTCTTTTAAAAGACCTTGTAAAGTGAGATGATTTATTTAAAAAAAAAATTATTCATTTAAAAATATTTCGTTTTGAAATTAAAGAAAACGTGCAAATACAAAAATGTGTTTTTTTAGTTTAATCCATTTAAATTTTATTACTATTCGTGTAATGTTACCAAGAAATCAGAAACCAAAGAAAAAATACTTTTATTTTTGTACAAATACAAACAACAACAATTAACTTTTACTTTCATTCAAAAATTTGAGTTTATTTTTAATGATTCATAATTTTAATTTTTCATAAATTTTCATTTTTCACAAATGTTGGTAAAACTATATTTTTTTTTAAAATGATTAATAGTCTTAAAAGCATTTCTTTAAAGTAAAAATATAATGAATTTTGTTATTTGGACAAAAATGGAAGTAGATCCTGGAATAGAAAAAGCAATTTTAAGATAAAATGTTAAATGAAAAAAGAAACAGTTGACAACTCACAGTATTTTCAGCATTTTTTTAAATATTTTGTGATTTGTTTTGTTTAATTAATTCAAATAAAAAATTAAACAAATTAATTTCAACACGCAAAGAAAAAACATGGTTGAGGTAACCATAATCAAAGAGCAACATACTATGGTTGTATTATATAGTTGTTAGCAAAACATAGTATTCCTACATTTAATATTAATATAGCTGGTCTTGTAACCATATTATTGTCTAGCTTAACAATAACATGATAAAGTATAAACATATATTTCTATTTAAATATAAACATTAAATGGTGAAATTAAAATATAATATGGTTGGAAATGTCATGTTATATAATTGAATGCAAAGATTTCCTGATTGAATAGACTTATTATTATTTATTGTTTGATTTATTAATGATTTGTCATAAAAATTGTTTTTAAACATAAATTCACAAAAAAAAACATAAACACAGCAAAACTTCATTTATTGAAGTGTGTTTTTGTATAAAAGTAAATTAACATAAAAATTTTTATATATTTCAACTATTTTTAAATGCTTTGCTTACCTTTTTAACTGCATTCATATTTTGTATATTATTTTTTTATTTTATACTCGTAGTATTTTCTACATTTTTATTTAAACGAACGCATTTTCAATTTGAAGCTAACAAAAAAATTACAAAGCTGATTTTCTATCATTCTGTCAAGACTTAGAACAAAATATTTTTAAATGCACACATTATTTTGTTTGATTTTATTATACTTTGATTAATAATTATATGTTATGGTTAATTGTATCATATTATTTTTAATAAATAATAAAGCTTTGGTTGTGGTTTGAATTTTTTAAAGTTAAAACCAACCATGTTGCGTTATTGTGTGCGGTAATCACAGAATGGTTAAAAGTTAACAACTATAATTTGTTCTTCGCAAAGAAACATTGCTACAAAGAACATAACTTGGTTATAGGGACCATATTAAACCACGTTTTTTCTCTGCGTGAATAGGAATATCTATATTTTATAAAAGATTTCTCTTTCACGCTAATTGTAAATTGGGTTTTAAAAGCACTGACTATCAAATAATAAGAGATGACAGTTAAAAAAGAGAAAATGGCTTCAAACGTAATTAAGCTATTGAATTGTTGTTGTATGTTGTCGAATTTAAATTTTAAAAAAGGTTTTAATAACAACTTGTACAGTCAAAATAAAATTTAATAAAAGAACTTTTTATGAACTAGACCGAAACTATTTATTTATTTATTTTCAGTTTTAATTTTTTTTTTTTTTTTGTTACAATATTTAGTCATTTATTGTGGAAATATAAATGAAAAATTTACTATTAAAAACATCTTGATAAGAAATAAATTTATTAAAAAACGAAAAAGAAAACAAAAACAAATCAAAAGCTAAAACAAATGATGAAAACGTTGCAATTTGATTTATAATCAATTTCTAAATAAATAAATAATGTTAAAAAAAAAGTTAAATTATCAAATGAGTTTTTTATTTTAACTGACTTTAGGGAGGGTAAATAAAAAGTGTTTTGTTTCTAAAAAGTACTCAAGATAACAAGTTAATTTTTTTTTCAAACAAATAAAATTTTCAATAGAAATTTTTCTTGCTGTTTTCAAATATAAATGCAGCATTGGAATTAAATAAATACGATGGGTACTCAATAAGTCTTTGTAAAAATGTAAGAAAATAGTCTACAATCAACCGATTATATTACACACAGAGACTTCCCAACTTGTTTAAAGTTTTCAAAATAATTTGTTGTTGTAACAACGAACTGCTCTTTTTTTCGAAGAGAGCTGTATCACTTTAACGATAGGAAAATGATTTCGTATATTTAAAACTCTTGAAGGCAAAAAAAATTTCAGAAAATGGCCAGAAAAGCCCGACATTAGCCCGTCGTACTAAAAAACATGAAGAAATTTCTTGAGAGTCAAATTGCAGCCAGAATGCGAAAATCGAATAAAGTATTTTTTCCATTCAAATTTGTTGCCCTTATATTGTCTATATGGAAAATAGGCTGTTTTTGCTAAACGGGATTCTTTTTGTAATCGAGGCCGCTTTATTTACGGCGATTTTAACTTTTAATTTTTATCGTCTTCACTCGTTATTTTGGCTATGAAGTGATAGGTCTACCATGAATTAAGAAAAAAAGATTGTGCAGGTCCGTTATTTTGTTTTATAGTGTTCTCTCTTTTGAGTGACGGAGACATAGAATTTTTTTTTATAAATAAAGTACATTTTTGTATAGAAAGTGCAACAAATTAAAGCAAAAAATGAGAAAATTAATGTGACCATAAAAATTATTCAAAAGCATGCAAAATAATCTTTTCCAAAAGTGTTTGCTCATCAGGCAAAATTCTGTAAAAGATTAAATTAAACAGGCTCATAATATTAAATGTGATGAAAAAGTAAAAAACTATTTTTTAGGTCAAAAATATATTTTTTAATTTGAAAAGTTAGTACGGAGTTTAAATTTAATAAAATAAAAAAATTAAACATAAAAATTAAACATTTTGGTTTTAATTTTATTTTGAAAAAAAAAATTTGCTGTATTGAAAGGGTTATTTTACATTTAGTTATTTGGCATTAAATCGGTAATAATTAGTTTCTATTTTCTATATAAAAATATTAATTTACAATAATTAATAAAATAACTTCTGAAATAAAAAATGTTGTATAAGAATTTATATATAATACAAAATTTCAAACTTTGGCAGCTCGGCAAAGCTCTTCTATAGATAGCTTTAAGCTCAAACCTTAAAGTTTTATTCGGCAATATCTCTTTTCTTCCTATTTAAAGTTTTGTTCAAAGCGGTGCAACCGTTTAGATGTTATATGGTTATTTCCAGTTTTGCACCAAAAACCTCTAACAATTTTTCAACAATCACTAATTTTTATTCTATGATGACGTAGAAGCACAGTAGAAATTTTTTTTATATGGCTGAATGTTTTCTTGATTCATGTAGGTCTATCACGTTTCACTAGCAGTTATTTATCATCAAGCAAATTTGTCTGGATCGCGCACAAAAATCTATAAAAATAAAAGTTCTTTAAGGCCATTTAGTCGCTGGATCTGTCATCAATATCAGGTGTGTGCAAAAAGTAGGGTAATGTGTATTAAAATACAATGTGTGACAAACTTTTGACAGGTCTGTCCGATTCACTAATATCTTAGAATATTATAAAATTACCAGTTTCTGTCCGTTCAAAGTTGTATTTTGAATTTTATCTTTTTTATGTGACAGTGATGCATTCAAGGCGAATAAATTATAAGATGGTAGCGATTTTCTTTCTTTCTCCAGCGATTTTTCAGGTAGAAAAGAATCAGATAAAATTTTAGTGGGAATTAATCATACAATTGTGTCATATAACAGCGTTTATTGTCTGTGGACAGCTTTAAAACAGTTTAATTTCTACAAAATGAAAGTCACTGAATCACGTGATAAGCCAACCTGGCCTTCTTGTTATAAAAAAAAAAACTATATATTATAATATTTGGTGATGATTTTGAAAGTAGTTATTTAAATTAAGAGTTTGGCAAAAGTTTCCCTCTTTTTAGATGTCATACTGTTTTTTTTTTGTCAATTCTCAGGCGCGCTGGTGCAGATGTACCATAAATTTCGTCTTATAGTCATAAAGTAATAAATATAATTTTTTTATTTTTTGTAAAATAGCAAAAGTTGTTTAAACCAACAAAAATATAAAATTAATAAAATAAGGGAATTTCTCTTGAAAGTCGCTTTTAAAAAATTCACTTTTTTAGAAGCCTTTACAATTATATTTCACTAAATACACATTGATCTGCCCTCGTATTATTTTAATCTCATAAACGTTTTTTCCTCAGTCATATTAATTTCTATATTAAAGATAACGCCAGGTTTTTTTATATTTAATTATAAATCAAATTCATAGATTTAAATGAATTCCTGGAATTAAAAAATTCACATAAATTTAGTTTAAGTTTAAATGCAATTGTTGATTTTTCTTTTTTGTATTAAAATCTTTACTGTTGAGTTTATTATTTTGAAATATCACTAGAAATTAGACAAAGACACTATTTAATTAATAACAAATTTCCTACTCATATGTTTATTATTGCTAGACTTTAAAATTGATAATTCTAATTAATTATCAGATTCTAAAAGCGAATGCTTGTATTTTTGTAATTTTTTACCCTGAGGAAAAAACCACACCCTGCTAATATTGCTACAATATATGTCTGTCCATTTGTTACATGCGTTTATCTCTGAAATCGTTCTAAAAGTTGTATTTTGATGTCCGCTAGAAAAATAAATAATTAAAAAAAAATTAAAAATTAAAGAGTGACTCCATGGAGACGCCTGTAAAGCAGACACTTGAATTTTTTTTTATACTGACGATTGCAAAACTATAAAATTGAAAGTTAAAGGGTGCCCCATACAAGACATGACCTTAACATTTGTAGGCTTATCTTTTGAACATCAATACGCTGTGCATTGAAATTTACATAGAGTGAATAAATGCTATAAAAACAATTATTAAAATTACATTAAATCTTAAAGGGTGTTCCAATAGGAGATCACATTTAACCGCGTATGTTTTGATCTTTTTAATCGTGATAAAAAGACACTTTAAAGTTTTAAATTTTTTAGAAATAAGAAAAAAAAATAAAATGCAAATTTAAAGGGTATCCCAAATTTGTATTTATTCATTTGAAGGCTCGATGGAACCATGGCATTCATAAATAGACAGGATTCCTTATCAAATATGGTTCACCCTTTAAGTTTTATTTTTATCTCTTTCTATAACTCTTTTAAAATTTATAATGTCTATCTATTAAGATTCAAAAGATAAATCAATATGCGTAAAAATTAGATCTTTTATCGGGGAACCCTCTAGGATTGAACTATAGAAAAAAGGTTTATTCACAGGGTGAATGACAGTAGATAATGTAATAAAGTTCGAAATATTAAGCACTACTGCGATTTAGCAGAACAGTGTCTCAATCTACGTGTAATTTTATATTTTGGTGATGCGGTTGGCTTCCATAATGCTGTTGATTTCTAACTCTCTTCTCCATAGCATATTAGCCGGCGAAGTAAAATAATTAAACAAACTAAGTAGGCATTAATGACTAAAGTGCTACTTCTCTTAAAAAAAAAAAAAACTCCATATTTTTTATTATTAATTTGCAGAGTCGTATTTATGCGGACAAACCTCTAACACGCGACGTGTACAGGCCAAAATTTTTCAAAATATATTCTCAGATAGTTCGCAACATAAACAGGATCAAGAATATTTAGTTCTGCAAAATAAACAACCGCACTGCATATTTTAATTTAGTTTAATTTCTAATCAGAAATGTATGTTATTTGCGTTGAGCTAAGAGCGAAACGTTAGTTAGTACGTTAAATTTTACCAAATAGTTGCTCCCTTTGACCTTCACTTAGGTATTTTGAATATTAAATTTATTTATGATAACATTTGATTAAAAGCAAAAACTTTGAATTTTTTTTTTAATTTTTAATTTTTTTTTTTATTATTTAAAATTTCATTTAATACAAAGTTTGATGTTATCGTGCGGTCATTTTCTTTTTGATATGTTGTGATCATAAAAATGTTCCTTCTTTTTTCCTTTTGGTTTTATTTCAAAATTTATTTTTCCTATTTCTGTTTTGTTTTTTCTTTTGTTCTTGTTCTTTATTTGAAAATGAAATAAAATGGAATGCATTTTTTAAAGCAGATTATACAATAAAAATTAATAAAAAAAAAAAGAATCTTATCTTTCTTATTTATAATATTTGGTCAAATAAAAAAAACCCTCGTTTCATTTAAAGCACATGTTTCTTTTTTGTTTTTGTAATTTCTAAAATTGTGTCATCTGAAAACGAAAATATCATCAAACAATCTGGTTTGAAATTATTCCATAATAATGCAGTTTAATTAATGGAAATCCGGTTATTTTAGTATTTAAGAATAAAATAAAATAAAAAGAAAAATTTGTTTGTTGTTAGGACAACATTAGAAGCCAGAATATATACACTTTCTGGGGTCGGAAATGGCTATTGTAGAAATTACACACAAACTTAGATGTACCCTTCATCCACTTTTTGTGGTGAAGGGTATACAAATTTGTTTAAGGAAAAAAACAAGATTATATCTTTTCAAAAGACACGTTTGGAACACCCTTTAATTTTTGTTTAAGTTTGTCTTCTCGTCGAACATTATACTAAATACTCTGCCAAATTTTAAAGTTATGAAACATAATTTTTTTTTAATTTTTCATGGGTTAAAAATCAATAAAAGTTAAAATGCCCAATTAAATAAAAATACGTTCAAACAATTTCTGCTTATGTTCATTATTATTTTGTGCAGAAAATAAAAAACCATATTAAAACTATTAAAAAAATATGTATAATAAATATGTCAGCATTTCCTACAAAATATTATCGTAAGCAAAGATCCATAAGAGTTTTAAAGCAACAACAACAACAAAAAATACAATAATAATTATTTCTAAAGCAAAAAAAAAATAGAATAATATTTATCAAATATTAATAAAAAAATAATAATAAATAACTCATAATATGAGCTAATAAAACTTTAAACAAAACAATAGGCAGACAGTAAAGCGACATTTAAAAATCCGTTTGTCTGTCAATATTTAAGTGTTACAAAAATAATAAAATTAAATAAAACTAAAACTAAAAAGGTATTATGGTCCGTGTTATTAGTTAGTTACTATTTATTTATTATTTTACACATATTTCTTAATAAAATTTGATAGCGTAAATAATTATTAATTTATGACACAAAAGTTATGTATTTTCAAGTTATTTTTTTTTTTTTTAATGGGAGAGGTAAATAAATACAGCAACATTTTTTTTTCTTTTTTTATAATAATAATTGACCACAAATTGCAACAGAAACGGAGTGGGTTTTTTTCTAAACTATTTTTAGTTTCGTTGGCTTTATTTTGTAAAACAAGAGCAATTTTAATTGAATGGTTTAAATAAGAATTAACAGTGAGGAATATTTAATTAAGAGCAGGCGTAATTACAGATTTGTTGGTTTTTTCATCATAATTAAAAAATCATAAAATCGAAAAATATCATAACAGACGGCATTCTTGCTAAAATAAATAACATATATTCGTTTAAATTAGAAATTAGATTTTAAGACAGCAACGTCCGAAAATTGAAAACTGGCTAAATTTAAGGCATCTCAATAAAAAGGCGGAAATACAAAAATTAACAATATAAAAAACATAATTATTTTTAATTAAAAAATTAATCACTAAAATTTTATAACAAATTCCAAAATTAAAACACGGTCACTGAATCAATGTAGAACTATACGACCACTTTAAGTTGGTCTATTAATCAAGAAAGGAGTTACGAGGAGAGAAGTAACAGCTAGAAATTGCCTTACAATGCAAAAGCTAATAAATAATGTGTGACCCGTTTCTGCCCAAGACTTCGTAGTATTTTATTCTCTAGGAAGTACGAGAGTCAAAATGTTTCAAAGCGTTAAATTAGCGCCGCCATCCGATATTAAATTCTACATAAAAAATAATTTTATTTTTTGCGCCTAAAAGAATGCTTTGAGTTAGTTTTTATCTATTAGTTAAGTCAGTCTTGACATGATCGTTGAAAAATTTATTTTTCAATATTTCGAATTAAAATTTTTCTCTATAAAAAGGACATGTGCAAAATTTGATACCGATTACTTAAGCATTTGAAGTGCAAGAGCGTAACAAACAAATTAAAAACAAAACCAAAATTTGTATTCTTAAAATGTCATCGGCTCTTAACGGGTTAAGCGTTTTAAAAAAATTTTAGTATTTTCTTAAAGGTCTTTTCTAAAGCTTTTAAATGATACCCATATTGATTTAAAAAAAAAAAAAAATAATTAATTTCAGAGGCCTCGGAAACTCCGAAAATATGGCCGAGCTCCAATTTTTTCACTTGAAGTTTTTTCTTATTTTTTAGGTAGGCGTGGTGTTTTAGCCGCTGCCTCCAAAGACATGGACTGATCTTGCTGATTTCCAATAGCACCCTTTTCGACACTATGTCTATCAAGTTTGCCTTTGCAGTGACAAACTTTTTTCTACTTTTTGTGGTGAAGGGTATAAAAAGAAATAACTACCATTGTGTACGTAAACAAATAATTTTTAAAACAAAATGAGGACTTTTACTAAATAAGTAAGGTGCTTTCCATATAGAGTAGTTACTTATTATTATGCATCGAAGAACTCCGCCAGTGATAGTTGTTAAACTCACTGTCCACACTCACACACTAAACTTAAAGTTAAAAAAATTGCGTCTTCATATTTCAAAAGCGCAAAAACCTGAAATAAAATATTGACTACAATATAGATTACTGACAGCCCGTAAAGGAATAGTTGTAGCATTTTAGAAGTTCGCATAAAAATAACAAAAAAATTGTGATTAAATCTTATTATATTTAAAGCGGATTGTTAGGTTATTAAGAAAAGAAACGAGTTAAAGTTTTGGTACAACATATTAAATTATTAAAAAAAAAACCTTGAAACTGTTTTTTCTAGTGTATGACTTTTATGCCTCAGTCTTGTTATGGGTTGGGCTCTTACCGCCAGTACAAGTGTTTCAAAGGTATTTGAAAATTAATATAATTTTATTAAAAATTATTAAATTATTTATTTTATAAAAGTGACATTGAGGAACAAGAAGCAAATTTTCTTTGTTCTAACACTCTGCCTCTCTATATTTTTTTTTATATTTTATTTAAAACTCATGCTTGAAATCAGGAAAAGGCATTAAGTGTGAAAAAAAAAATAGTTAAAAGTAGAGAGTCAGTTGAAATATTTATAAAAAACATGTTTTACATTTAAAAAAAAACATGTTATTCAATTAAATCATTTCACTAGCTGTTTTTTATTATTGCCTTGGATTTTTTCCTTCTTTCTTTCTTTCTTTCGCCATGAAAAAAAAAACAAATTAAAAACGAAACAATTTCAATAAGAAACTTAAATAACAAGCGTTACTTTTTTTAACTCTGACATTTATAACTGCAAGAAAACAAAAAACGAACGAACTACTGATTTCTTAAGAAATAAAATATATAATTTAATTCATATAAAAAAATATATTTATAAAAAGCAACCAATTTTAATAAAATACTTAATGGTTTTTAGCAACGCCTGCAGTTATTTTTTTACTCTACTTTTTATCTATTTGACATGCAAAAAATAACTGTTGCCAACAGTGAATTTTTTTTTTCCATATCATTTTTTCTCACTAGAATATTTTAAATGCCAGATGAAATACTTGATAATATTTTTTTTTTAAAGAAAATATAAAATTTTAGTTAAAAAATTTCAATGCAACACAATTTAAAATGAAACGAATGCATTTTAAAGCAAAAAACTTAAAAAATCTGCCAACATATGTTACAAAAACGCGTTTTACCTTTTACTTTCTTTTTTTCTTACTTTTTCTCTGCAAAAAAAATTTGACATTTACAAAAATAAGAAGAAAAATAATGTTTACTCAAGTGAAATGATAACAACAGCAAAAAAATTGTCAGTGGGTGTTAAAAGGCGTTAACTATAACAGGGAAGTTGTATAATGAATTTAAACTATTCTAAAGGGGAGTAGAAAATATCTGTAAAGAAAATAATAATAACAACAACAACCAAACAGTCACATGATTTTCTTTGAATCAATTTGAAAACATAAGTAAATGTTTTGTCACCCACGTGCTGCGCATTGCAAGATGCGCAAAAATATATGTATCTATGTATGAACACCCGCCAACGTCATTTGTAAATAACTTCAGCTTTATTCTCTTTACATTTGCAATTGAGTAATTTGATTAGATTATTCGTGAGATAAATATCTGAAACTCTTAATATATTTAGCAGAGCCTTACGGATGACGATGATTTGTGTTTGTTTTTGTTTATTTTTTGTAGAACACAAACAATGCTGCTCATTATTTGGAATATTTTAGAAGCGAAAATAAAAAAATGTATGTCAAATCGATCATCATACACATATGGCAAACAAATTAAAAAAGAAACTAATATTTGGTTAAACTCGTGCAAAAATGTTGGTAAAATTTGGGTCAAAGAATTGCATTAAATATATTTTAAAGAACAAGAAGAAGTTGAAAAGATAATATTTAAAAAATATTTCTCTGTTTTTTGTTTTAATTTTTACACAGCAAGAAAAGTATCTTAGAATCCGTTAACTTAGAAGGCATAACTGTAAAATCATAAATGAAGAATTTTGAGAGAATTCAAAAATATTATATTTTACTTTAATTATATTAAAAAAAGACTGATTGAAAACAAAGCGAAGGCAGTTGAACAGATAAAAAACTGAGAATAAGATCAAGTATTACGATAACTAAATGTTCTCGCCTTATTTTATAAAGAAATAAAAATACCGACAAGACGATAAGTAAAATATTCCACTTCTAAATCCAAATGGGTTGTTACAATTTATTGTCTTGTCCCATACGCAAACAAAAAACATGGTTAAGGTAACCATTATCTAAGAGCAGCATACTATTTTTTAGCACATACATTATTCTGTTGCTTTTAACCATACTTTGATTAATAATAATATGTCATGGTTAAATATTTTATATTATTTTTTTATATATTTTTTTAAGAAAAGTAGCACTTCAGGCATTAATACGTACTTAGTTTGTAACCGTGCAACATTCTTTATGTAAGGGATTGATGAGAGAGAAGAAAGGTGGTGAAAGGAGATAGATTTTTTTTATTAGTTATTTTACTTCGCCGGCGAATATGCTGTGAAGAAGTACCGACGAAGTTATAAAACTTTGGTTGTGGTTGGAATTTGTTTAAGTTAAAACCAACCAAGTTGAGTTTTCGTGGACACTAACCATACAATCGTTAAAAGTTAACAAAAAATGTTTATCGTGACTAAAGTTTTAGTGAAAACAACTATAATTTATTCTCCGCAACTATACATTGTTACAAAGAACATAATATGGTTATTGTCACCATATCACAAAAATGTGTTTTCTCTGCGTGCAAGTATTTTTAAGCAAGTAAAGAGTTATTAAGTATGTTTTTTTGTAGAAACACTATTATTTAAAACATGACTTTTCTATAAGTTTCTCAGCAGTTGGCTGATTAAACATATTTAATGCGATCAATTATTTTAGAAATTTTTTGGGGCTGTCATCGAAATTCCTCTAGTTGTATTCAAAGAACTGTTAAGTGTAGTCCGAAAACGATAAATGTCGTTCAAACAACCCAATAAAACCGACAATAAATAAATAATTAGTAACCGAAGAGTTCAGTTGAGCCCACCGGAGAACCTTCAATATTATTAATCCTTTATTAAAATATTAGAAATGAAAAAAACTTTTAGTAAAAATAGAGGACATTGCAACTCATAATTGAGAACAAGTGCAATGGGATGACTCATTCAGAAAGTAGTTTAAAAGTTTTTAGTCGAGATTCCATGTTAATCGCTGTATATTACAAACAAAGCTTTTAGATTAACCACTCACTGCACATAAAAATAAAAGTACAAAGCATTAAATTTCACTAAGTTAATCCGCTTAAGCAAAGAGTGAAACTGATTGCACAATTTATACGGGAACAACTGTTTTTACACTGCTTGCACATAAACCTACGTAAGTACATGCAAAGAAAGCATAATTGCAACAGAGAGAAGAAGGCAAAAAAAAAAAATGATGTTTAAATTAAATTGAAAAAAAGAAAGTGTGTTTACGATTAATTTTCTACAAATTAAAGGGTATTTCAATTTCCTATCCATTGTTAAGCACACAAAGATAACGATAAAATCTGATTGTTTTATAATTCATTAAGGCACACTGTTGCACTTGTCAGTAGTGATGGTACACAACAACAAAAAATAGAAAGTGTGTAGTTTTGTAACCACTTATTTCTATAATTAATCGAATTTATTACTGGTTTGATTTTTTATCTACAAAATATATACATTTTGGTCCCTTAATAATAAAAATATAAGGAAAACATCAAAAAAAAAAAAATGCGCAAAATTACAAACATATAACTGTGCAACTGTAGCTAAACAGATTCATCAGGTTACGAAATGCAACACTGTAATTTGTATAACTGCTAAAGCATTTGAAAGGCTAACAAAATGTATGCTTTTTCAAAAAGTTTAATTATATGAAAATTAAGTGCATCGATAAATAGGAAGTTTTTAGCACAAACATAAGGAAATATTTATTTGCATTTATGTAATAAAAACGAAAAAGTCTTTAATTAACTAAATTTATCTTCAAAATAAACTACAACTCCTTTATCATTTTAGCGCAGTTTGGTTTGCTATTTCTTTTTAAAACGAAAAACAAAACTGCGCTTGTGCATCTGCAAAGACGTCGTACAGTTCGTTGCTACAGAACACAGCTTTGAGAAAGATCCTAAAGAGTCGATTCACAATCCGACACAGTTCACTTTATCGAAAATTCTACTAAAAATATGGATCTATAAGATCAAACTGCTAAAAGGGTCAATTGGATGCAAATAGATTGGAATTCAACTAACTGCTTTTTCGTAATTTCCTTTCTTTGATAAGACATACTTTAGTGTCAATGGGGAGGTCAATAAGCACAATATCATAATTTGGAGCACTGAAAATCTACTACAGATTTTTCAAGTGCCACCACATTAAAAAAAAAAAAACAGTATTTTTGTACCTCATGTGCCGATGGAATTATTCGTCCAACCTTCGTTAAATTTTATGTTAACGTGAATGAAACCGTCTGCGGCGAGCAATATGGATGGAATTTTTCCCAAAAGTTTATTTTTCTAATTGAGTTGCTTTATCAAAATCTAAGCAAATCGTTAAAAAATGATTTAGAGTTTAATTTTTGCTTTTTCTTCTTCTTGTAACATAAAATAAATCTGAGCAGGTTTTTACCAACATTTATTTTTCGAGTGTTTTAAGATGTAGGCTTTTTTTTAAATTATTGTTCTATTTTTAAATAATGAATTTGTATTTGTTGCTGCTTAATTTTTTTACGATGCCTTCAATTTATGCAAAATTTTAAACATGAGATTTTACACACAAATTGAAATATGATTTCTACCCGTTTTAGTATTTTTAAAATCGAAATGTGTATAAAAGAAATTTTGTTGCTAAAGTCGTATAGGCACCGGCTTTAGAAAATGAAATAAAGACACAAACCAGAGTACATTTTATAGACTGTTGCTGGCTGACTAACAAATACATAATGCAATTGATATGTGTGACTCTGTTGTATGCTATAGAAGCGAGTCACAGAGTGAGCGAATGATTGTATTGTATTTTTGTTTTTATAAATTGGCAAAGTATTATGCATGAATGTTTCATATCTACGTATTTTTATGGTTTTTACTACCAGTTTTTTTTTTTTTTTTGCTGTACTTTATGGTATTCGTACTATTATTTTGTTACCAGTTGCTAGCTAACGTCAATGTGAATGTTTATTTCAAAGACTTAACACACACCATCGCCGCCACCTTATATTTTTATGTTTTTTCAACTTTAAGCCTCAATGTTGGGTTAAATTGAGTAAAAGAACAAAATAAAACAGCACAAGTTTACCGTTCCGTCTCTTGTGTCTTGGGAAGGCAACAAAATGCAACCAAATTTATAGTAAAGAAAAAATCAGTCAGCATTGAAATCTAATAAAACTTAAAACTCGTCATTGCTGCATTGTTGTGTATGGATTCAGAGTTTCTTAAAATGTTTAAATAGCAGGGCCTTGACTTCTACGTATGACAACAGCTTATACGGCTAAATGCAAACACATTTGCATGTACACATTTTCCAGGTAAAACTTAAAAAATCAAAGAACTTCTTTTTCAAATCAACAATTAAGAACTGCTGAACTTATTACAAGCTTTAAGCTCAAAACTAACCAACAAAACCAAACGAAAAAAATTCAAAAAATGAATGTACAAGAAATAGCAACAAGATGAAAAATTTGCAATATTCAATAGATATTTTTTGGTTAAAAATTTCAAAAGGAAAAAAAAACCTAAATGGTTACAAGGTAAAATAGTTTGTAAAAATTAATAGTAAATTTCATTTGTGTTTTTTTTTTCTTTTTCTCTTTTTGGCAAGTATGTGCTTAACATTTTTTTAACTTATAAATCATTTAACAATAAAAAAGCAGAAGAGATCAAAGTAAAAATCAAGCTGGGGAAGCAAAAAAAAAATAACTTCAAATTAAAATAAATGAAAACCAGCATCATTAAAAATTATTATTATTAAATTATGTGTTAGAAATATAAGATAAACGTGAATACATGATTAAAAATTAACAAATGCTTTACATGTACACATACGTACATACAATGTACAGACATATGCTTGAAATATGATTATTTTTTCTATAGAAAAGTTATTGAGGAGGGTTAATCGAATGCGTCAATAAAACGAAATTTGTGGTGTAAGAATGGTGGTTTCATATTTATGTTGGCAGCATGCAAAAACGGGGGTACTATTATACAATTTTATTTCTTTACAAATACTTAAGAATGCCATTCTTAGCTACAGAATATTTGTTGTTAAAAATAGTTTTTATAACCCCCTAGTGAAAGATATGCTAAAAAAAACAAATCCAAGAATTTGAGAAGAAAATTTAGCTTCTAATGAAATCAGAAGTTTATGGTACTTTTTTAAAACATTTTTTCTAAAGTAGATTGTTTCTATATGCTTTTGCAAGTGGAAGTTTTAAGTTAATGTTTAAAAAAAAAATTATATTAAAAAAGGTACTTTTAATAATTTTTTAAAGGTACGTTTTTTTCTAAAATATATTTCTCCCGCTTTGCTTAAGTTCACTTTATTCGAAAGTATTTTTTTTAATCACCTTTTTAAAGGTAATTTTTAAAATACTTTTTTTTTTTTAAAGGGGAAAAAACTTTTAAGTACTTTTTTAAAGATAATTTTTCAAAAAGTACTTTTTAAACTACGTTTTTTTTAAGGCAAGAAAAAGTTTTTAATAACGTTCTTATATACTTTTCTTTTTAAAGAATTAAGTACTTTTGCTCTTAAGGTTTTTTTTTTTTGAAGTTTTGTTCCCTCAAAAGTAGAGAAACTGGACATTTTTATTATGACCGCTACAACCCAACGCAAGAATAAAAATTAAAGCAAAAACTTTATATTTGCGTAGATGACCTTATTTTTAAAATTATTAGAAGCAGGCACTTAAAATTTACGAACAATATGTAGTGGTAGACCCTCTATAAGGAAAAGCCTAAAAAATAAAAGTTTTAACGGTTTCCATTATATAAACGTTATTTTAGAGTATATGATCTTAAAGTACTTTTTCAAGCTAAACTGCAGGAAAGTACTTTTTTAAACATAAGATATCTTAAATAAATCTTTGGTCCTTAAATTTTTGAAGTCAAGGTTTATAGAATTTTTTTGTTAAAGAATTGAGTACTTTTTTGTCTTACAGCATATTTTCATCTTGTGTTACTTTTGCATAAAATTTTTCAAAATGCGTATGTCTCTTTAACTGTATATCAGAAACAAAATTACATGCATTAAAATTTATTATTAATTATTTGTTTTAAATTTAAATCACTAATAAGATTTTCAGGAATCAGAACATATGTTTTATAAAAGTTCTATAATCAATAACATTTATTTAGATTTTCGTACTTTCATTTAACCAACATTTTGCAACTTAAACAAAAGTAACGAAAATAATTCAGTTCAAATTCTGAAGTGAGTGTTTAGAGCCAGTCTTTAATCCCTAAAGTTTCAGTTGTTAAGTGGGTGTTTATAAGGTTTTTGTTAAGTAAAATTCCTTAATGGTAAAGAAGGCTTCCTGTTGCTACACACAACAGCCCCCCGCCATTTATCAAGTAAATTTTTTTTAGATATACGTACATATTTTCGGGGATAATTTACATACTTATACATAATAAAAGTGAATATTTTATTATCAAAGTTTTGTAATGATTATATAAGATAGCGATAAGAACAGATAACGCCTACACGTATTACAAAGCTTTTTTTTTTGCACTGGAACATTTTTTTTTTTCTTTTTTGTTATTTTTAGATTTAGACGATAATAAAAAAAAACTCAATAAACAAAAGAAATAAAATTAACCAGAATGCACGTCAATTTAATGTTCATAAGCAACGTAGAAAAGAGAGATGAATAGATAAAAATTAAAGATGATACAAACAGAAGGAAGAGAAATCTATGTGCCGTGACGTACAATAAAACAAAAACTGTTATTTAATGAAAATGCAAAAAATGTCTTTCTACACCCATTCACCCAAACAAAGTTATTAAAATTATCTTTGTAATTTTTATAGATTGACTGTTTATTTAATCAGCATAAATTATAAATAAAGTTACTGAATTAATGTTACTCGTTGTTAAGCAGCGTAAATAAATTTAATTTATTTTAAATATTGTTAGGGTCCCATCTTTAGTGTTTCTTTCTGCAAGTGTTTCCTATGTTTAAACTATAATTTGCTCCCCGGCTTTTTGGCGTCACACATTAAGTCCCAATTTTAAAACTCAAAAAACAAAGGCAATATGTTCGTGTCTGAATCTATAAATAGTTAATTTGTTAACACTTCTTCTTGAAAAACTGAGTTTGGTTTTAAATAAAAGCTCAAGGAAAAAGGTTCATTTTAAGGACATTTTTATAAAATGTATTTTATTCAAACTAAAGTGAATTATTATTTTTCAAATCGACTGTTCCCTGTATAAAAAATCACATATGATAACGAACTTAAGCCTAACTGAAGAAAAATTTATTTCAACAATTAAAATGTTAAAAAAGCAGGTTAAATAAAAAGCCTGATATAGAAAAAGAATTCTACGGGAAAAGATCACTTTGCTAAAAAAAAATATAAAAGTACTAAAAATTTTTATAATATTATCTATTATATTATGCTAAATTCCATAATGTTTTTAAATAAAAATTCGATTTATTTGTTTGTTGGAAAATCAGGTTGCTAAAGCCAGCTCATCAGGAAACTTTTATTTCAATTTTTAGAAAAGCCAAAAACATTTTCCTTTAAGTATAAAAACTTCAAAAACAATATGAGAATTATTTTTGAAGCCCATACGACCATACTACAGCAAACAAACAAATCACGTCTTTATTTTTTGTTACATTTCCTTCTGCCTTAGGTTGGTTATATGGCCACTCTTAGTGCAGACGCTTAAAAAGAAAAACAACAGTTATTTTTTTTATTTTTCCAGAAAAAGAAAAATTGCATTTTTATTTGAAAAATTTTAAATTTAAAAAAATAACTCTTATGTAGTTTAAAATAATTTTGAGCTTAAAGGTCTTTGTTGAAATATATTTTTTTTTTCTTCAGGAAATAATATAAGTTACAATAAATAAACAAACAGTTCAACACTAATTTGTTTTATGTTGAACTTGATGTCTGTTATTGCACTAAACGTAGTGAATATTATAAAAAAATAACTTTTCACAAAAAAGAATTTGAAAATAAAGCAGTACCTTCTTCACAGACTTCCTTCTACCACAGAAGCAATTTTTTATGATTGCCCCCTAAAATTTCTTTAAAAAATAACGCAAAAAATTTTTCTTTTAAATGCCTTTTCAGACAAAAAAAAAATACTTTTAAAAAAAAGTACCTTTTAAATCTAAAATTTTATGAGACCAGTTTTCTTTATGTCAAAACAAAATTATCTTGAACAAAAAGTATATTTTACCAAAAGGATTAAAACAGCTTAAGATAAAAAATACTTTTCAACGTTTGTATTTTTTGAACAAGTATTCTTTATAAAATTAACTTTTAGGAAAAAGTTCTTTTATAAAAAAAATTAATTTCTTTTACTAAGTGCCAGTTTACACTATGCAATTTTTCATGAAACTAGTATGATGACGTTGTGGCAAGAGGGGTAAGCCATATGTCATGAATTGAATTTTTAGGGGATATTCTTGTTACCTAAATAAAGCATAACCCTGTAACCTTAAAAGAGAATTGAAAAAAATTGCATCAAAAAATTTCATGGTATAAATGTGGACCAAAAGTATAAAGGTACCTATTGCCAATACTACTTTTCGAGCAATGTCTTTTAGGAAAAAGATTAGTTCCAAACCAAAAAATATTTAATAAAAGCTTCATTTAAGAAAGACTACTTAACAAACAGTGAGAAAACGTTACTTTTAAAAACCAGTTCAAGACAGCAACAATTAGATTATAAAAAAAATCTTAATAAAAAGTACCTCTTAAAAGACACACTTAACTGGGTATGAAAAAGTGTACATAAAAAAACGTTTTAAAAATTTCCTTTTGTAAACGTCTATTTATTATTAAAGGATATATAGGTACTTTTTAAAAAGTCAACTTTAAATAAAAAGAATTTTTTTTAAAAAGAATAATTAAGAAAGTACTTTTTACAATTACTTCTAAAATGATTTATTTAAAGCCCAATTATAAACAAAAATTCCATTCAAGTTTTTTTTTTTACTTTTCCTATTTAACCCATTTTAAAATTTCCCCTTTTTATTGACTGAGGAAAGTAACAAAACTTGGGGGAAAAAATAGTATTATAAATTTTGAAAGAAAAGTAATATATAAATAAATGAGAAAGAAACTTCGTGAGAATATTCATGATTAGGCTGTTAATAAATTTTTTCACAATGACACCCTTTAAAGTTGTTTTCAATTTCGTTTGCCTCTATGACAATTTGCTTTCTAACCTTGACTTAATAAATTGACCATTAAGAAAAAAAAACTCTTTTAACATCAAAACGTGAAAATAGTCTGAGCGTAAAACTACTTTCATCAAAAAGATTAAAAATTGAAAAGGTTTTCACTTGACGACAATGAAGAAAAAGGTGTAGTAGAAATTTGATGAAACAGAAGAAGTATTAAACATAAGAAAAAACGAATTAAAACCTTTCACATTTTTCTGTAAAAAGAAAACTAAAATAAAAAAAAAATGACAGTCATAAACGCTGCTTGCTGTCCGCTGCTTATTTGGTATGCATTGATTGTAAAATAGCAGCAAAAACCCAGTCACTTTTTATAATTTTTTGCTTTTTTCTTAAGGTTTTCAGTACTTTGTAGTCATTGGTTGGATATATTTTACATAAATTTATTTGAATTTTTTCGCTTTAAACCTGATGATGTATTTCTTGAGCAATCTGAATATATGCAACCAAAGCCGACAATCAGCCAACATTGATATTGTTGGTGGTATAAAGTGAAAGGTGTTCGTTCGCTCCCACAATTCAAAGTTCATATAACACTGCTGGCTGTTTCATATTACCAATCCAATTTTAATCCAATCCAGCCAGCCAGCCAGCCAGCCAAGCAAATAACAAAAACAAATTTTAACTAAGAAAATCATATGAATATTGTTTGGTAGTATGCGTTATAAGCCAGTCAGTCAGCCAACCAACTGGCAAGCAAATGTGTGTATCCAACATGTAAGCAACAATTTTATTGTTGTATCAAATCGGTTTTTGTTGCTTTTCTTCTTTTTTTTCATTCATTCATTGAGTGCCTTGAAAAGAAAGTTGTTTGTTATTAAACAAATGAAAGGAACTGTTACCAAGTTGAACAACAATTGTCGGTTTATTTTATTGTAAATTTTTTGTCCGTCTGTAAACTGCATGTCTGTTGAGTGTTAAAAAATATTTTTTTCTTGTCTACAAAAAAAACTGTGTAGTTAAAAAAATCATAGTATTAATGAATTGTTTTATAGCAAAACTAAAGTCAGCTATTCTCATTAATATGAGCAAATAAATAAAGAAATAGGAAATAATTTTTAATTTTTTATTTTTCTTTTTAATTAAATACGCGGATTGCATTATAGGAAACCAATCAAAAGCTGGCTTAATGTTACCTTACACTCATAACAAAGTTGGAATTGTTGTTGACGTTAAAAAGTTTTACAAGAGTAATTTTGAAAGTCTTATCAAAAAATGTTAAAATGTCAAAAAAGCTTAAAAGCTTTCACGCGCTTTTTCATTACACAAAAAAGAGATCGCTGTTCCTACCGGAAATATCCCAACAAACGCAAAATTATACGTTTTCCACATCATGGTGAATTAAGCATTTAAATTCATACTGATGTTTATTTAAAAAGCTGTTAGCAAATTGTTACTATTTTATTACATGCATTAAATGTTAGCATAGATCCAGCCTGCAATACAAAAAGTATTTTAGACAACTTAAATAATTTTTGAAAAAATTCTCACACTTTAAATTAAGTTTTTAATTATTAAATAAACGGGTCTTTCTCAATTGGTTGTCAAATTGTATTACATAACTGTCGCTTAATTATTGCTCGATGTAACAATAAATTGAAAAAGAAAATTTTTTGAATGTACATACATGTACTTATATTGCCCAGGATTAAAGCAAATGATTTTCGCAAAACTACGGAAAAGTTAAAATAAACTTATGTTATTATTTACTTTGATGTCACTATATTTATCAAGCTCTGCAAAAATTTGTTAATATTAATAAACACATACTTTAATTAATTACTCTGTACATATGCAACTTCTCTGTACGACGGGCGTTTGGATGTTCGCAATTTCTATTTATAGGCGATTAAAAACGTCTAGGCTATTAAAATATGGCCTTGATCTGGCAGCTTTCCTTGTTTTCCATTCTTATTTGAAAAGAAGTTCAAAACATTCGATAACAAACCCTTCTCAACTTGAGTGTTTACTGAGACATTTTCATAAAACATACATTTTTTTATTGTATTTACAGGCTTATTTTTTTCTGTTGTGTTAAAAATCATAGTTTATTTTAGTTCTGGCTTTAGTTAAGTGTTATCAATTTTTAATCATAATTCATTATATATTTTTTTAATGCGATACTTTGAATACGATATTATTTTCTGGTAAAAGCCAGCACCAACTACCCTCATTGTTTGAAATGAATTAATTAGAAATAATAAACTTCACTCATGTATTCAACAACAATAAACTGTAGTCATAATTTTAATATAAATTCATAGCTACGAGGCAAGTTCATAAATGTTTAGAAAAGCATAAAAAAGTATATTTTTTCCTTTTAGCTGTTTTACTCAACTAAAACCTTTGGAAAGTACGACGATAAAAGCTCATTCACTGCTTTTTTGCATTTTTTCTCGCTTCTCTATAAATGCAGAACCCTTACTGCCCATTACTTTTTCATATCCATTTTTTATGCGAAATGAGAATCTTTGAGGTATGTGGCACTTTTTCTTGTCGCTTACATTTGATTTTTTCTAGCCTGTTTTTTAATTTTCCATAATATTTTGCCTTCAATAAAATCAATAAATTTATTTCTTTGTCCTCGTACTTTCCACAAAATAAGACAAGTATAGGTATTCACAAATATTTTAAAAGAAATATTTTTAAAAAGTTAATTAAGTATTTTTGATTGACTTGTATAATCAATCACTTTTTACTTTCGTCTTATTAAATTTGTCAATTAATATCAACTAAACAGTTGTTTAAAAAATATTTTTTTTATTACTACAAATACAAATTATTAAAGGTACAATGGCAACTAAGTTTGTCTACTTTACTCTTCTTATTTAATCCTCAATACATCTAATTCTTCGTTGTCGACAACATTCATTAGGTGTCACTTTTAATTATATAAAAATTCATCCATCATCAAAGTAACTATTGATTTGGCAAGTAATATTCAACTGTAGATCATAATACCGGGTGGTCCATAAACAATAATTTTTTTTAAATCATATTGCTACGTTTTACCCTTTTTCGACAGAACAAGCAAACGTACGGATTCTTTTGATTGCAAATACCACTGTGGCTAAATTCTGTCTTCGAACTTTATGGCTTTCTCTGGCTATACTTCTCGATCCTACCGGTCTTGTGAACCCTTGGTCTCGTATTTACTAAACATGCGTTACCACCACAAACGCAGCCATCCACGCTACACTACTGTGTTACTCCGGCGAGACATGAACTACTCGATGCCTTGTTTAGTAACCTTAACCATCCACAGACATCTCCACTAATCCTGTTATCCAAGCCAGTCATCTCCTTTTAATCCAGTAGCCACAACACACGTCTGCCATACACTGTTGTTATGCTGTTACATTTCCCCGTGCTAACCGCTATTGCTCTTACTTTTTATTATAAAGGGCTTCTTGACAATTATCTGTTGCTCTTATATTAAATCGGACGTCTCCACTAAATTTATCTGCCATGGCTTCACACAATAATTGCCTTTTGCCTCTCGGGAGGTTTGTACTGCTGTTTATTGATTTTAATTGCTTATAACAATTATTATTTCTTTCGTTGCACGCATGCCCGCATGCGGTATCGAACTCAGACCCTCTGGTTTGTAGTACGCACCTCTACCAACGCAGCCATTGAGGCTGCTCGGCTTTTGTTGGCTAACTTGTGGTTTTGTTATTCCGTAAACACACCATTGGTTGTTGAATTAACTTTATTCACCACACTCATACGGAAACAACTACAGGGGTTGTCAGATTTTTATTATTCGTAACAATATATTATTTTGACATTTACCTTCTTCAAGTTAAAAAATATTTGTATTTGTTAAAAAGTAAGGTTTTACGTAGTAGACTGGTTTGCAGTCTACAACATCCTGGTCCTTGTCGTCGTATGATGCCTATTGACGAGAATGTGGCTCGTGTCATCGAAAGTGCGCAACGCACTTTAGGAAAACTCGGTATTAGTTGTCTGGACGATTTCAGTTGACTACCTCAGAGCTACGAAAAATGGTAAAAGAGGCCAACTTTTAGTACTTCTTGTTGGGTGCCGTTAAGGACCGGAGCTAGATAAATAATCCAGAAATGATCTACATACTTGCTTAGGACTAATATTGTCCGAGCAACAAAGTCTTGGAAAATTAAACTGGCACGAAAAGGTACTGCAAAGCCAGCCGCAGTAGTCCCTTGAAGTTTAATAAATAAGTGGAACGTTTGCTTGTTAGTTCTAGTAAAGCCATAAAATTCCAACTTACTCACTTGTATATTTATATTACGTCCAAAACAAAGCAATTTCTTATATTCGTTAAATTTTACTCGTCTCTTTTAATCCATCAAAATGGTCCCAAAATCGCCTAAGTTCCAAAAAAGCTTGCCAGAAAATTCGTACAAAATTTAAAAATTTTTTTTTTATTTCTTATATAATCATTAGTAGTCATAGTATAAACATACCTACATATGTATGTACATATTTATATGTTCACATATTTTCTATGTTTAAATAGTTGCAATCAAAAGTTTTCAAAAATTTAATGAGTCCGGATTTGAGACATACAGTTACTTTTTTTACGATTTAAAACGTTTCTTGAATAATTTTTATAAAGTAAATAAATATTAAATGGATAAGTTGTAGTCATTACAATCTTTTAGTAATTAGCGATAGTGGCAAATAAGTTATTAAAAATCAATTTAATACTTACGGCATGAATTAGTTACTATGACAAATAGACACACACACGCACATACATGAAGCATGTTGCTTTTAGTTTTTTTCTATTTTCAACAACATCCTTGAAAAAAATTGCTTCAACAACAACAAATACAAAATACCAACAAACTAGATAAGCAGTAAAACAACAACAAAAACAAAAACCTGCACCGAAAAAATGCATTTGAAATGTTGACATAATTACCTGTTGCTATTTACTACCTGTTGGTGTATTTTTTGTTATAAAGTAACAGTATATTGTATGCATGTATATTTCTACATGCACACATACATGGATTAGTGAACGTAAGCCTGTGTTAGTGTTACTTGTTTTTTTGTCTGTTTGCATGGTTGAGTTAAACAGTTATGCCTTCAATTGAACAAACAAAATTTTAAATAAACTTAGAACACATTTTACTTGCGCAAATGAAAATGTAAGAAAAACAACTTTTAATATGAGGGTAATTCAAAAAGTCTTTAGAAAGTTACATAAGGCGCACACACAATTTTAAATAAATTCGGCTTTAAAAACAAATATCAAATTTTCCAACTCAAATCAGCAAAATTGAACAGGAATCTTAAATTCATATATTTTGTTTTAAACAATCAGTCGGAACGGGCAACTTTCTTGCAATAAACAACACATAAAAATATCAAGGATAACTTAGGCAAATTTTATAACTTATCTTAACCATAGTTTAATACTATTAACAACGGTATACATATTGACTCACATAATTCCAAAATGGAAAGGGACTTCCCATCTAAATTAATTCAAATAAAATTAAACAGGGTTGTACTTCTAGATATTACGAGCTTTATTCAGGAGCTTTATTGGAAAATTATCTGTTACATGTTGCAAGGTGAAGTGCGTGGTACCCACCCAAGCGTATTTTAAGCGCACATTATGTGCTTTGATGGTAATACCGGACTTATCGAAAGGCCCATGGCTGCTTTTATAACTTTTGAACAATTAAAACTTTTTAAGAATTGGTGTGTATTTCAACCCACCTCGCACACGAATGCTTATAAATAACTTATTTGGATTCATTACTATAGAAGAAAATTAAAACATAAAAATAAACATAAAACATAATATTTCATTAAGTTAATGCTCAGCTGCATGATTGTACAGTTTTGATAGTCCAAATAAACGAGAAATGCCTTTAAGCTTTAATGCTTATATCTATTGATATAATTTTCCACTTTTCTGTTGACCATATAGTTAAAATGTTGCAGAAGATTCCCTAACGAGCTGCGTTGAGATATCAAAGAAATAGCTTTACTACCAACAATAACTGTCATTCGTTCAAAAGTTACAAAAATTTGGACAAATATAACAATTTTAAAAGTAACAAAAAATGTAAGAAATGTAATTAAACAGCATCATTGTTAATCACTCCTCTGTCTCTCTTTCTCTCACGCTATCTGTCATTATTTCAAACTCAGCCAAAAGCAGTCTTGCCAATATTTATGTATGAATGTAAGTACATTCATATAAATGTTAATAAAAGCAACAACAATTCAACAAAAGAAAGGTAAAACACGAAGAAACATATAACTGTTAATATTTGTTTTTTGTTAAAATACCAATAATAATCGTAAGCCATGAGCGTCAGTCAATAATACTTCTTAAATATTAATATTTATATGTATGTACATCCATAAATATAAATGTACATATATACGTATACATAGTTACGTGCATATACATACATATGTAAATATGTATAAAGGTAAATAAATATCTCTAAGAAATAAAATTCGTAATGTACATATTGTTGCTACTGCTGCTGCTGCTGACAGTGCTGCTAACTATTTTGTAAGTTTTAAAGTTTGTCTTGGTCGACTGGCTCTTCTGTGGTGGCAAGCAAACTTATGCGTTTTTATAGTGATCACGGTCAATAAGCTTTACAGTGTAAGTTAACACATACACAAACATATGGCAGTGTTCCCTGCAAGCATTTGCTATCGAAAAAGTCACTATATCGTTTCTTTCAGAGCGTCGAATGGTGATCTAAGTATTAAACTTGAGTATTCACTATTATTACAATAAAGTAACTCCAATAAAAAAAAAAAAAAAAAAAAAAAAAAAAAAAAAAAACAAACAAATTATAAGACGACAGAGAAGAAAAAATAAGAAAAAACATCAATTGAAAAAATTGGCACATGGCAAACAGAACGACGTTAATCTAATTGTATGTTTGTTGGTGCGTCAATCACGCCTAAACGCCTGAACCGAAAAAACACAAATATCTCACTATTTGTCCTCATGGTAAATTAGGGTATTTATGTTATTAAATTGCGGACCAGGAGTGGAGAAAATCTCTCTACTTCTCTGGAACTTTTTTTATGAGTCCAAAACGATTTAAAAAACAAAATCGATTTAATGAAATTCCAATACGCAACATCTGTTTGAAAGCTCTAGGAGCCAGATGAGGGGAAAAGGTGAAAAATTGGCATTTACGGCTGCACCGCTTTTAATAAAAATTACAAAGAGAGATAGATATTTACTTAGAAAATTTAAGAGTCTATGATTATTTAAAAAATAAGGAACACGAGGTTTAAGTGGGAAAAAGGAAAAACAGACTAAAATAATTTTTACAAAAAGCGATTTTAAAGATATTTAAAATATAGATAAGTCCTGATCTATAGATCCAATGGGATCCAATCTCTTATAACTTACATATTTAGGTACATATTCAAAAAAAACTGGTTTTAAAGGTGGTACCAGGGGCAGCAAAGCGCACCAGGAATATTTGTAATAAAACCCAATTTTTTATAGAAAACTCGAAGTAGTAACTTTTAAGAAATCAATATTTTATAAATATGTCATTTTTTTTTTTTTTTGAAAATTTTCGAACTGTCTGCTTATGAACATCCAATATTTAAAAAAAAGTTACTCTTTAAATAACAAATTTTCCCTGTTGCCCAATAAAAATCTAGTGTTTTTTAGAAGATCATAATATGACAATAATCAACTTTGCTTTTGTAAAATTAAGTTTTAAATTTAAAGAAGTAACGTAGAAGTGACGTTTATTAAAAAATGTTCTGCAAATTGTTGGTAGGGTTAATGCACGTCCAGACATTTTAGCAATTGTTGTTTATTGAACAATTTTCTGAACATATTGTTTTTAATTTCTTACATGTGGCTGTATTATCGTTATCGTTATTCGTTACAATGGTCAAAATAAAAAAAAACAAAACAAAATACAATCAAAAGCTTAAAACTATTTGCTTAAACTATGTGTGTCTAACGGCCACTTACAGCGCTGTTGTCACACTGATTCTTATGTTTTGACAGCGACCAAGCGTGAAAAAATTGCGCTTAGAGTTCAATAACCCTCTCGTAGTGTTTACGATATGCTTCTCTTAATGTTTTTTTTCTTTTTTTATGATTTTAACTAACAAACAATTTATCACAAAAAATAAAAAAAAAAACAATACAGTTTTGTTAAGAATTAGCAATTCTTATATAAAAAACACACAAACTCACATACTAAAAATACAGAAAAAAAAACTAACACAGAGAGAAAAGTATGTGTAATTTGAGTATTTTATTTTTAGGCCAGCATTTAAAAACGACAATTGATTTAAAGCATAGACTGGTGCTTTACAAGAGCGAGTGCTATTGCCTCTTTTATTTAAAAAACACTTTCTGCATTGCAGTTTTCCAGTGAAACAATAATTACATCGTTAAGAGTAGCCCTCTCAAGCACGTGGCCAGGTAGTTTCGAAATAGATATTTAAGCACCAGGCAAGACGTCAGAGCTGTATTAAAATTTCGATTAACTCTTATTTCATTATCTCACATTTTTCAAATTTCAAAGAATGCATTAAAGCGGATCTGTTTTTCATTTAATAATTTCTTAATGTTCCTGTTAAGACTTAAAGAATGAGGTCTTAAAATCTCGGGCTCTTGAAGCTTTAAGGACCTTTTTCAAGTTCTGAACAATTTTAATGACTGTTATACCCTGTTCAGACATATTTTCTTAATTGAGTCAATTTAGTTTTAATTGCACAATTTAATTTGGTATTCACATACACTCAATTAAGCTCATTCAATTAGCACAAGGCATATTTATTTTACTAGGTAGTGTTGTCCGCCCAACTGATTTTTCTTCTTATTACAAAACCAACATGGCCTTTTGTTGTTGCTTTGAAGTTGGAAGTGTCAAAAGGCATTTTCGTATGACCCGCCATTTTCTTTTTTTTTTGTTTGTTTATATTTTTACTTACGGCTTGTCAATTTTATGAATTTTTTCTTCTCACTGAACATATTTCCCAGTAAACATACTTGTTAGTAAGGATTGCATTTCGCATCTTATTCAATTAGTGATGCAATTAAGTACTAATTGCTCAATTTATTAATTGATTTCTTATATGGTAAATTGAGCTCAAAGAAGGCCTTAATTGCGCAATTAAAGCGTAAGTCTGAACTGGGTATTAGAACATGCACCCCGCATGTGAAGAAGCTTACAAAACAGCACTGATATGCTGAGAGAGATATTTTTAAAATTTTTTTAATTTGACTTGAACACGCTGCACAATGTTACGAGTTTGGCCAAAATGGTCAAAAATTATGTAAAAATTCAACATTTTTTTGGTGATATTTTAAGAGAAAACACTTTGATTAGATTATTTGTAAAATATGAGAGAACAGTGTTTAGACATTATTGAGATATTAAAGTTTGTATGCAAAATAATAGCTTTAAAGAATATCGTTGTCATTTTACGTGTCATTATGGTAGCCAAATTTAATATTTTTTGATAACGGTTTTGATAAAAATGCAACCCTGGTATCTGCTTATAATTACATCTCTGATGATTATTTGTAATATGTAAAGAACCGTTAGCAAAAAAACATTTGTAACATAAAGCCGGGATTTTACAACAGAGATAAACTTTAATAGTAAAATAAAAAAATACTTTTTCAATATTTTTATGTATTATTCCTGTATAAGATATATAAATTTCAACTGCACCTATTTGCACGAATTTCTTTGGTAACTGTTCATTTAGTGACAAGGCCCCTTCAGAATAAACCACTACTGTGATACTTAAATAACACAATTTGTGGAAAACCGTTTTCAAGGAGTATAATTGAATACTGACTGAGGTGCAGAAATTAAATGTTACAGTTTTAAAATTCAGCCATAGAGGGACCAAACACTCGCTTATGGGAAGTACATTTGAAGCTGAGATGAGCAAGTGAAATATTTAATCTAGAAGTTTGCATTGTGAGTTATATTTAGTTTTTTAATTTTCTATTTTTTATTCATTCAATTCAATTGGTAGAGCCTGACCTTTTGTAAGTAATGAGAAAACATCACAACGGGCTAAAAGCAGGCGAGTTGATGAACTTACTGCATCAACTTCGGCTAATGCTATAAATAAAGCTGCAAAAACAATTACAATTGCAAAAGTAGAAGAATTTATTTGTTAAGGAAGCCTTAACTCTATATATTGACATGGAAATATGGCAGGACATGGAGTCCTTGCCTTAATCACAATAAATCTACCAAACAAGTTACTGAGAAACATCTACGGATTTTTTACGATTTTTTGCAGTTATGTAACCAATATTGAAAATTTAGGTTTTGGTATATATAGGCGGTAGGCGTGTCCTTTTTCCGATTTTAGCAATAAATTAAATTTTTCTTTATTAAGGTATTTTATAGTACAACACTCTGTGACAACTCTTTCTATTTTTGTCACACCGTTATACGGGATCAAAAGACTGTGCGCTGTATATATATTTTGAATTAAAAAAAAATCGCCTATGGCTTGGCCTGGTTTCTTGTTTTTAGCACAAAAAATTTGTCACAAATTTGTGATTAAAAGTCTATTTAAATTTGACGGTTTCGTTGCTGCTTTTAAAGAGATTGTGTAAAGCAATATTTATTTATTCCCATTTTTATAGGCCCTTCAGTTCCTTTAAAGAGAAATTTATGTTCTTTTTTTACAGGTAATGTTGTAGTTGGACATCGCATTGCTCAGGGGTTGGGCGATTGATGTGGTTGAGGAAAAAATAAATAAGTTGACATTAATTTTTCCTTTTTTTCTTTAACTTTTACACATCATAAAATTTTAAAAGTCAGTCAATAAATTGGGGAATAATTGTGGTTTAAAGTGCGAGAGCTTTCTTTTTAAATGACGCATAACTGTGTCGTAGAAGAAAGAAAGTTTAAGTGATATTTTTTATGATTTTCAATTTGTGCTTGTTAACGTTCCTTTAAAAGTAAATCTTTTATATTGGTTTCAACAACACAAACAACAACAAGAAAATTGTAGCAAAATTAGTTTCACAATCATTTCCAAACAAAAACCTAAGAAAATAATGAATTTTTGATAAAAAAAAAACAAGTTGTTACTTAATTTGAACTAATTTCGTTTAAAAACACTCGCTGTTTGTAAAGAAATCCAAGAAAATACTTCAATAAAGCACTCAAGTTTGGAGCAAGAGAATGTGCAAAATATTTTTAAACAGGTTTTGTTGCAAAAAAATAAGGCTTGCCAGAAAATTAAAGAAAAAATCTTGATAAATTATCAACATTAAAACAAACTGCACAACTAAAAAAAAAAAAATGGTTTGTCTGGTTTTGGTTCTTTCCATGAGAATAAATTGTTCAAAAAGAAGGCTCAAATAATAAACTTAAGATGGGAGTCCAAATTCAAACAAAAATTTTAAATATTTTTTGAATAAATAGTAAAAATCTACAAAGTAAAGCCAAATTGATAATTACATAATCGGATTAAAAAAAAAAACCGAAACAACTTTATTTAAAGGACTATTGTTTGGACAAAAATATATGTAATAAAAAAGTACAAAAAAAATAATTAAAAAAAAAGTTTTAAATAAAACATAAAAATAAATGTATAAAAACGGGAGGTGTAAATAAATAAAAACATTCACTTAAGGTTTTTTAAGCAAAAAATTTTGATAAAAAGTACCTTTTAAAAAACAGCTTTTAATAAAAAGAACCTTGTATTTATAAAAATTTAATCATAGTTCACTCTTTTCCCCAAAATTAGTTACACTAATTGCATAACGCAGTTAAAATAAAAGTGCCTTTTTTAAAAGGTACCTTTTCCAAAAATAACATTTTAAAAATGAGATTTCTTAAAACCAAGTTCTCCTTATTTAAAGAGTTTTCCAAAAAAGTATACAATAAAAAAAAAGAAAAAGTACCTTTAGGAAAACGTACTTTTTTGTTATAAAAAAAACTTTTTAATAAAATATATTTTATTCAAAATTCCTCTTAGAAAAACCACTTCCACAAATAATTATATTTAATGAAATGTAAATTTTAAAGAAGTACCTTTTATTAAGAGAACTTTTTTTGAAAAGATTTCTATAGCAACTACTAAATTTTGATGAAGAACAATTTCCAAAATATTCCTATAAAAAATGTACCTTCTATAAAATAAATGTATTATTTTTTTTTTAAATCCATTATTAAAAAAAAGTGCCTTTGGGGAAAAAGTACTGTTTTTAAGTATCTTATGGCGGACCCTTTGTTATAAAAGTACTTTTTTTTAGAAAAATCCTTAATGAAAAGTAGACTTGATAAAAAAAAAGCTGTTTCAAAATTGTTTTTTTTTTTTTTTTTGTTATAGCTTCTAATAAACTCAACAAATAACGAATTTTTATTTCTTTAAAAATTTTAACTTAAATTCAAATGAAAATATTAGTGGCAAATTTGTTGTTTTTTTTAACTGATAAGAAAATTAAAATTTTTTATTCGAACTAATCATATCTTTAAAAGGTCTTACTTAGTCTTATCTAATATTTAATTGCCAATTGTATATTATAAAATAATACGTACATGTGCGTTCCTTAATTAAAGATAATATCACTTATTATGAATATTGTATGAGACCGTGGATGAAAAAATCGAAGGTGATTATTTCCTATTTGTCAAAGTTATGGGAAATAAGAACATACAAAGACTTAATTTTTATCAAATAAAATTAAAAACATTAAAATTACTATTTCTTTACTTTTTTGAGAAATTTTTTTTTATCCAATAAAACTTGATAAGATAAGTTTAATGGGTCTCAAGCCCATGTCTGTATGTCTAGTAGATTGACTAAAATAGGACGATAGCAATTAAATAAATTTTTAATTTTTTAATTATTAAATTGTATTATTTAACACAAATAGTTACAATAAAATATAATATGATGAACCTCATATAGAATTCGAAGAGCACATCAAATGAAATTTCAACACACTTGTGTTAAATAGTATAATTTAATAATTAAAAAATGAAAAAGAAAGAATTTAAAACATTCTTTTATTTCTTCTAAATACTTGCATAAACAGAAAAACTTACAATTGATAACTACTTTGTAGATAAATAAAAAAAATGCTGATGAAGGTTGTAGCGAACCAGAAAGTGCATTTCATTCTGCTGGTATCTAAATTTTACTCTTCTCTTATAACTTATCACAATTAATAACGTACCTAAGCCGAAAATTTAAAAAACACACATAATTTATTTAAGTATTTTTTTAATAAATTTCAGATATTTTTTTTTTAATTTTTACACTTCATTTACGCAAAATTACTGTCGACAATAATAACTTTAAAAACACATAACTATGTATAAAATTTAATTTAAAAGTCCAGAAATACAAAGCAAAAACTGATAAGATATCAAATCAAAACAATAGCTAAAACAGATGCAGACGTATGAAAACTTACATGAAACGTTGTAGTGTCTTCATACACACACTTTAAATTTGGAACAAAAACAAAAAACGCTCTTCCCCCGATACATATAAAATGAACAACTTTACGTGTTTTTTAATAAATTTGTTTTTGTTTAATTAAAAAAGTTGCAAAACGATACGCAGATAGAATAGATATTTTTGTCGTTTTATTTTTAAAGTGCTTTTATGGGGGTCGGTCATACATGAAAATGCAATTTTCATATTTTCATTTATTTTTGTATTTTTGTTTTATCATATAGGTTTTTTTTATAAGTATTGCATTATTTATAAAGTAATTTGTTTTAATTTGTGTTTGTGTGTGTGTTTGTTTGTTTACATTTACAGACCGATTCATTGAAATTGTCAACTGATAGCGATATGCACGATTGGTTTTTAGAACGAGACGTCAAAGATGCTGCAGTTATACTCAATGACAAATTAATATCAGATGCTTTATTAAATGGCACACTACCCATTAAATCGGAACACTCCTACAGTCTTAACAGCGATGGAGATTCTCTGCCAGATTCACCGCACAGTCTCCACACTAAAATGGATGGTGAGTTAAAAGAACTTTATTCAAATTATTACCAATTTTAAAAAAAATTTGGAAACTTGGAATCTGACCAAAGGAGAGCCAAGTAAATATCCAGGTTTTTAATAAATTCGGCTGGTGCGAAATTGTTTCAAGCACTAGTTGTAAATTTTGTATAAACTTATTACGGTTCAAAAGATAAGACAATACACGTCAATATCCGTCTTCTATAGGAACCCCCTTTCATTTTACTTTTATTATCAATTCTTTTTATTTATACACTCTGTGTAAATTAAAAAAAATATCTTCTTCGCTGTAAAACAAGAGCCCATTTACGTTAGAAACACTTCTTTAATTTTTAATTCAATTTTTTATAATTTTTGTTATAGCGGACATATAACTCTTTGTGTAAATTTCTAGTTTAATGTTCCAATGGGGAAGGCCTCTAATGTTTAAGTTCATTTTCTTACTTTAAGTTCATTTTCCTACTTTTCTCTTTGGCTACTGAACCCTAAATAGTACTTTTTAAGTAAATTTAATTTTAATAACACTTTTTATACCCTTCACCACAAAAAGTGGAAAGAGGGTATAACTCAGTTTGTCAATCCCTGTGTTATTTATACAATATCCATTTCCGACCCCATAAAGTATATATAGTCCAGATTTACACTATGCAGTTTTTTTAGGCATTTTTTCTCAATTTACAGCGTTATGCGTTATGTAAAAATAAACATTATCAACAGTAACATCTCAAAACTAAGCAACACCATATTGCAAACTCCTCCTGCTTCATCAACAAACGAAAATTTCATGCTAGTTTCATGAAAAATTGCATAGTGTAAGTGCCGTAATATTCTGACTTCTTATGAATAGCGAAGTCGAATGAGTGATGTCTGTACGTCCGTGTTAGCGTTAAAATAATTTAACAAAAAAATAAATATGTCTTTCGAAAGGTGCATAATCGGTCCATGTCCTTCGAGGCAGCAGGCAAAACACCATGCCTACCTCTAATTTTTTCATGTCATAAAAATAAATATATGTGGCGATAGAGAATTAAAAAATAAGAAAAAAAAAACATCAAGAAAAAAAATTAGCGCTCGCCCATATTTTCCGAGTTCCGGGCCTTAAAATTTTCAAATTTTTTAAAATCTCAATATGGGTACCATTTAAAAGCTTTTGAAGAGATCTTTAAGAAAATACTAAAATTTTTAAAAATGCTTAACCCATTAAGAGCCGATGGCATTTTTATGTAAAATTATATATATGCAGTACCAACATTTTTTTTTTTAATTTTTAATTCTCTGTCATCCCAATATTAACTTTTTTGATTGGAGTTACTTCACTAAACTAGATTTCCATAGATGGTGAAGGGCATTTAAGATTCGGCATAGCCGAATATAGCACAGTTGCTTGTTTTAATATACGTTTGGAAAATGCCTTAAAGGTGCTTTTACAAAGGAAACCGTGCTTTGACAGTTACGTTTTTCATAGAAATTTCTTTAAATAACACGCCCCTAAAAAGTAAATTACAAACAGATTAAAAAGTACCTTTTCGCAAAAAAAAATTATTTAAAAAAATTACATTAAAAACATCCTTAAAAGTTATTGGTTTAACAAAACTTTTAACTCTTTTTTAAAGTGACTCTTTTTACCTTTTTAAAAAGTACTTGATACAAAAGGAGAAGAGAGAGTACATATATATATAAAAAGAAAGAGAAATTTCCTTTTAAATTTAAAAAAGCTTGTTAGCCTTCAAATATTCTTTTATGTACCTTGAGTGTTAAAAAGTACCATGCGTGTTAAAAAGTAACCTTTAAAGTAAAACATCTGAAAATGTACCTTTTTCAAAAAATACCTTTTTACAAAGTTTGCTTTTTAAAAGAGAGCTCTTTTTTAATTTCTTAATCGACATCTTTCTTTTGTGATTTATTTAACAATTATTCACTTAAAAGGAACATGTGTATAATTAAAAAAAAAAACAATTTCACTGTTAAAACAAATAACTGTATTATCATTCAAAAAACTAGCGGATTTATTAGTACAATAAACGTTGACTTTAAGGTGCTTTTCTAGAAATAATAAAAAATAAATCTCAAAAACATACGTCTGTCTGATATAACAGTTTGGCAAAAATGGAATAAAAGCAAAATAAATGTACTTTAATTAAAATATAAAAAATATGTATACCAACGACTAAAACAACAATAAAACACCTTATTTAAAAAATTCTTCAATTGTTTGTAAGAACAAAAAAAAGTAAAAATATGAAAAACAATATTAACATTTGAATAAATATTTCATGGAAACGTAAAAAATATTGACACAAGTGTTCACATGGATGGTGGTGGTGACGCGTTTCTCGAACTACTTTTAGAAGTTGTTGCTTATTAAAAATTTCTTATTTCTATTAAGAAAAATCCATCTTGTTTGAATTTTGTTTTTGTAATAAAAAAAGCAAAAAAAACATATTTTATTTGAGCAACTAAAAATTCTTTTTTTTTTTATTTTAAAACTTTTAGACATGGAAGATGAATGCTATCCCGCCATATCCCTTAAAACAGCTACCAGCAATATTAGATCTTTTGGCACTGCCACCATCGATCCAAGGTGTTTAACTATTACCACATGTTCACCGTTGGCTTCAACAACGTCAATGGCAACATCATCATCAAGTACAACCGGCTTGAATTTCAATTCATTGGTTTCGTCGGCAGCTTCCACCATAACAAGTCAACCAAATCTTACTGTGGCCTCCTCAAACAGCAGTCATTCCTCAAGTATTTATGCTGGACTGTGTAAAATAAACACAACCTCACCTATAACGCTCAACTTGCGTCAATTGGACGGTTGTCAGAGTTTGAACAGCTCCACAGATGCCAAATTATTGGTAAAGCAAACACAACAACCCGCCTTACAAACACAACAATTGCAATTGCAATTTCAACAACAGCAGCAAAAACAACTACAACTACAACAATATCTACCTCATAATGATTTAGCTTGTATAATGGATGACGGCGCATCGAGTGTTTCGTCGAGGGAAGGCAGTTTGTCGCCTGATATTTGTTCAGACATTGAAATCGATGAATCCTGCATTAAAACTGAGCCCATGTCTCCCGACTCCAGTTGCCCCTCAAGTCCAGAAGCAGGGGATGACACCGCTACTTCGCACAACACGAATAGCTCTCTAAGTCTAACTATGGCCAATATGGCTGCCTTCACAAATTCCGACCTTGTTTTTGAACACAAGGTAAATTCCGTTTAAATTAATTTAAAATTTTTACACAATTTAGTTTCTCCTTTTTTGTCTTTTTCTTTAACAGGATGGTTGTCTACAACTAACACCCTCTTCACAAAACCTGCTGAAGTCACAACCCTTCATCTTAAACTCAAGCGCCCACAATGTTATAATACCGAAAATAACTATAAAAACTGAGAACACCGCAACAAGCTCAGCCGCGTTTGTGACCTCAGCTCCCTCACTAACAAAAACAAATGCCAACGCATATGGTTTGCCCTTAACACCGCCTTCTTCACACTCCAGTGATGGTTCTGAGGGCAATCTTTCGCCGGAACATATGCTTTCACCACAATCGCCTATCTCTTCCTCATCCGTTACGGTCACCACCAACGCGAGGTCATCTGGACAACCCACCAGCGGTGTACTGACAGTTACCTCCATTAGACGCAACACCAACAGCTCTGCCTCGTCTACTACTTCCAGCACAAGTTCCAGCGTTAGTATAGGAAGACATACAAACGGTGGTGCAGGAGGTTCCAGTCGCCAGCCCATACACACACCCTTGATCAGCTCACAGCCAGTAAGATTCGCATAAGTGAATTTTTTGTAAAAAAAAAAATATTTATTTTAAAATGTTTGACTTTTGCAGAAGGGTTCTACAGGTACTCTGCTCCTAACAGAAGAAGAAAAACGTACTTTATTAGCAGAGGGTTACCCCATTCCACAAAAGTTACCTTTAACCAAAGCAGAGGAAAAGTCACTTAAGAAAATTAGAAGAAAAATTAAAAATAAGGTGAGTGTTGAAGACGTGAAAGCGAGCAAGAAGAAAAATAAGCTGTTTTTAATAATTTTTTTGTAAATGGCTCTATTTTCTACAAAGGTACTTTTTTAATTTACTTTTATTTTCAAAGTACCTCCTATAAAAAACGCAAATTAAAAATAATTTTAATGGTGCTTATTTAAGAGGTACTTTTTTAAAAGATTTCAAAAAGGGACTATACAAAAAATAAGAAAAGTACTTTTGTACAAAAAACATTTTATATTAGTGACTTTATATATAAAAGGAACTAACGTAAAAAAATATTTTAAAAAGTACTTTTTTAGTAACTCTACCCTTTTCCAAAAAGTACTTTTCTATAAAAGTCCTTTTTAACTAAAATCGTTTGTGCGGTTTTTCAAAGATGTTTTACTTTTTATTTACTCCAGCTTAATTTCTATTATAAACTTCTTTATTATTTCTTTTTAGATTTCCGCCCAAGAAAGTAGGCGTAAGAAAAAAGAATATATGGACCAATTAGAACGTAAAGTTGAGATCTTGGTCAACGAAAATAACGATTATAAGAAACGTGTAAAAAATCTAGAAGATTCCAACGCCAGCCTACTTAGTCAATTGCACAAGCTCCAGACTTTGGTAAACAAACAAAATCTCAAAAAGTCTTAAACGACTTTCACGAAATTCCTAAAAACAATAACAACAAAATAAGGAAATTGTTCTCATTACATTCCCCCTTCTAATCACACTTTATTTTATTTTATTTTATTTCTTAAAGTTAAAACAGGAATTTTCCCAATAGCGTTTGTTTAAAGAAAAATATTATTTGTTTTTAAGGGAACACGAATGTTAAATAGACTTTAAAATGAAATATTTATGTATATTGACACCAACAAAGATTAATTCGTATTGTATATTTATGCTTTAAAACCTTAAAGAAAAACAAACAAAATTTTTTCCATAATTTTGCGCACTTTATTTTTATTATTATTTTAAGAACTACAATAACTAATCTAGAAGCAGTTCTATTTTCCATTTAGTATCTTTGTTTAAGAATACTTTCTGTTTGGTTTTGTTTTAATTGTAATTAAGTTCCACAAAAAAAACGAAAAGTTTATAAAAAGTAAAACAGAAAGTCAGAAAAAATAAAGAAGATATTGTTTGACGGCCTCGCTAAATGCCAATTATATTCGCCTATACATTAAGTTCCACAAAACAGTCATCTCTAGAGAACATATTCTTTAATAAACTGAGGTTATTTTTTATAAGAAAAAATTATTAGGGAAAGTGAAAATGACGTTATGTTTTAATAATGTATTTTTTATGTTTTTTTTTCTTTTCTTGCAAATTTATTTGTTAATAAGATTTTTTAAGTCAATGGTTGGCTTAAGGATCTTACATGATCCTTCCATCTCCTACTTTATTTAACGAAAACAAGTTTTAAATACATTCCCTGAACGAAAGCCAATTTCAATATACATAAACATAGATTTTTAAGCTTTAAAACCAAGATTTTGACTTAGAATAATTAGTTTTGTTTTATTTTTTAGTTAAAAAAAAAGAGGAATCTTCTCCGAGCCAATTTAAATGTTTTAAATCAATTTTATCTTTAGTTTATTTTTTAGGGCTGTTTATGTAACATGTATTTATGTAGGTATGTGTCTATGTTTTTATTTACTTTGAACATTTATATAGTTAATTTTAAGATCAGCTGGGATATTAAAATTGAAAAGTCGGAAAAATATAAAGCAAAAGTTAAACCAACAATTTAAATAATAAATAGCTAAACAAATTTCTTGAAAAGGAGACGTCAGAAGTATTATGCTGTTATGGCTTAACATGGTTATCGATATTCATAAGTGCTGCATCTGTCAGAGTGATAACATTAATTGTGCAATAAATACAAAAACAGCTGTCAGTCAATTTGAAATGGTTGTACAACTGCTACCACCTCTCTTTCTGAATCTCTAAATTAATGATAGCTTTTGTAGCTCAATACTTATTTTTAATTTAAATTCGGTAATTTAATGGAGGGATGTCTGTTTTATTACAACATTTAAGTGATATCGCACATGTTTATTCACTGATTTGTTGTTTTCAACAAAATAGTTGGAAACAACTATTACTGAGAAACAAATTTTTGTTGAAATTTTATGTTTTCGAAAAAATTTTTATATTACCTTATATTATTAACTGACATTAAAACTCGATTATAATAAATTTATCGATAAGTGTTATCGATATTTTAAATACAATTCTTTGTTGTTATCGATAAAATTTATTTCAAGACTAATATTCATTCAATTATTTCTAAAAAAAAACACATTTGCGTAAATGCGAGTTTAAATGAAATACCGATTTTATTTAAGAACACTGTTATCGATACATAGTTATTTTAAAGGATAAACAAAATTTATTTTCTTAATAAATCTTCATCTTTTATTCAAATATTTTATTTATTTTTATGTTGTTAACATGTAAATGAGTCACCGAGAACTTATAAATTTAGCGATGGTTAACTTTTATTAAAACAAAAAACCTATCGATTAAATGTATTTAAAAAAATAATTTTTATTTTATATAAAAAAATGTTTTCGATTTTTAAATATTTTTCATTTAAAAAGTTTATTTCTTATGAACATATACGTACATGTGGTGCCGATAACTTTTAAATTTGGCGATTGATGACTTTTCTTTTAACAAAAATCTTACCGATATCACGTAGATAAGAAATAATTTTTAATTTTTGTAGTTATCAATAATATTTTAAGTTTTATTGAAAAGAAACCAATATATTAATCGATTACTTTTGACAATTTTTAAAACTAAAGTGACGATATCTAGCGAATTTAAAATAGAAATATTATCGATATTCAATAACATATAAATATTTTATAAAATAAATAATAAAAATATTTAAAAAACGACTTTTGTAAAGTAATCGGTGTACATATATACATGTATATTTTTTCGATACCGCTTCTTTTTTTTTTTTGAAAACCGTTTAAAAACTAATTTTTGCCATAATATTGTAACATATTCACTCTTAAATTATTTTATGCCAAGATGAATAATAATAAATTTTCTTATCGTTTACGATTATTTTAGTTTTGACTTAAATCCAAAAAGTTAAGTCAAGCCTGAGAGGCTTTATAGATTTCAAAAAAAAAAAAAACATTTTTTGTAAATTGTTTCGAAAGAAGAGAAAAAGTAAACGATAATTGAAAACAAGTCTCAAATGTTACATTCAAAATAATAATACAAAAAGCTGTTCTTACAAATTACAAATAATTTAGTATATTCCAATTAAAAAATACATTATTTCAAATAATTATTTGTTAACTTTTCTTTCCACTAGATCTTTATTCGTAAGTCAATGTCAATAATTTTAAGTTACAGCATGTTGATATAATTTAAATATTGTAAGTCTTAAGAATTTATTACATTTAATTACGTAAACGAAAACAAAAGAAAAACAAGTCGATAGGACCCGAGCAAAAAAAGGAAAAAAATTTAAATGAATAAATGATAAATTTATTTTGTTAAATAGTCCAATTTTTAGTGTATTTACTTAATTAGAATTTAAATGAATAAGAATGTTTTTGCTGTTAATTATAATATTGATATTTAAAATAATTTAAACAACACATAAAATTATTCATTAAGTTTTTAACCTCCGCCAAATGCATAAAAATTTATATTTTGTTGTCAGGCTTTAATAAAAATTTGTAACTTCGCGAAAAAAAAAATTTATATTGCATTCAAGAAAGTCATATTTTTTTAAGTTTAAATCTTTTTTTTTTTTTTTTTTGCTTTAAATCTTAAAAAACAATTAATATATTACAAAATGATTTGCTTCCAAGAATTTTTAATTTCCATGATTAGTTTGCTTTTGTTTTGGTCAGACCAATTAAAATTATAATGTTTTAACTACTTTTTTTTAATAAATTAAGTGTTTACCACCATCTTAAGTGCAATTTTTCTTAGTAAAATTTTTTTAAACTTATTTATTATTAATCAGTTTATTATAAAACAAAATTTATTTTTATTTGTTTTTCTAAAAACGAGGCGCAATATTTTTTATAAAAATTATTAATAAACTTCCTTTATTTGCAAATAAAATAATCTTTAATTTAATCTTAACTATCGTATATTTATACAACAAATATACAATATTGCATTATTATTATTATTGCAAAAACCTAGAAGTGGAATATTGTATAAATAGATAAATATGACTAAAGAATTTGAATTTGATGTAAAAAAAAATCAAAATGATAACCTTAAAATAAATTTAAAATATTTAAAATTATATTTTCTGAAACATAGTTTATAATTAAAATAAAATATATACACATATATATACACAAAGCTTACCTACAAAACAACAACAACAAAAATTACTATATTTACAAAATAAAATATACATTTTTTAAAAATAAAGTGCAATTCTAAAACTATATATTTTACAGCAAACTAAATTTTTTTTATTTATTAAAAATGAAATTTTCCATAAAAATAATTGCATGAAATTGCTTTAAACGGCAATCAAATTGAACAAGCCATGCACACAACGCCGGCAGAACAACGGTACTAATTTGTCCATATTCTTGTATGTGGCGAAAACGTTTTTGTGTTAATGTTTTGTCTTAACGATCAAAGTAAAGTCATATTTAATGACGAACATCATTGCACAGCCAAATGTTTGGTCGACTTGAACGAAACATGAACATTGAGAGTCTTCATTAGCAGAATACATGTGCGACATGATTTTCATACCAATTTGATGACTAGTGTAAACACAGGGTAAACATTGCTGAAATTTTGAGTGGATTTTTTGATGTGCACATTTTGTTGTTCAGAGATTGCAACAGTTCATATGCCAATTTTAAGTAACGAATATCAAAACGTCAAAAGCAAATTTAAACCGGTTTCAGTCATAATTTCATCGTAAAAACACACGATGAAATTTATTTCAACTTTGAAAGAGAATTAAAAAAATGTCATCTATAACTATCGTTCAAGCAATCAACACATAAATTGCTTAAATAAATTCGAAGGTGTACACGAAGGCACACTTAAAATTTTAGTATACACATGCTCCAAACCATGTCATAAAACCCTATTACTTGCAAAAGCACATTTATAAAAAACGAAAAAAATAAACGAATTGCAGTAAAAACTATTTTGATTGTCCACAATGTTAATTTAATTTAATTTATTTAGTACTAGCAGTTCCCACGACTTCTTCTGAGTATCATTTTTAATTTCCTCAGTGTTAAAAATTATACATCCACAAAAATAATAAGTGCTGACAACTCTTTTAGTACCATTATACCGGTAAAATTGGGTGCTTTCACAATAGTATCTCTACTTTGCCACAAAATGACCTATTTACGAAAAAAAAGTATTCTATATTTGAACTAAGGTTCTAAGAGACCAAGTCACAAAATTTTGTTCAAATCCATTCAGTAGTTTTTACGTAATGCGAACACAGACAGGCAGATAGACAGGCAGACATACAAAAATTCTGAAAATAGGTTTTTTGTTTTCGATATCGATTACTATCTACACCAACAGCAAAATTTTCAAAATATATTTCATGTACAGAATTTCAAACCAAACGCAACAATTTTATTCTTCAAACAGATATCCCAACACTGACATTTCGAAAAATGTGTTATCATGTGTCATTACTGCGTTTATTTAAATGAATAAAAAGATCACATCAGACGGTTGAAGTCTGATGTGATAAAAGAAGCGGCTATACACCTGCCTGCATGAATCACGCAATCATTTTTCGGGTGAGTGCAGCTCAACAGCCACTTTTCTTTTACATGTGAACTTAAAAGTATGTCAAACTACATAAAATAAATTAATAATAAAAATCAAAACAGCTACTGACTGCACCTACCTCACAATTTTTTCTGCCATAACAGTACATTGTTTTTAAAAATGTGAACAAAAAAAATTTAGTTATCTATGAAATTTCTAAATTAGTTGCTAGTAATGAATTATAAAGATGCTATAGCAACGAATTCACAGAAATCGTTCCAGCATCAGATAGATGCCGGTGTCAAAAAATATTCCTACGCAGATAAAACTATGAGTCCTGGTGATATAGAGGCGATCAAAGAAAAGGATAATGAGATGAATATAAGCACGTGATATTTTGAATACAATATGTATGCCTGTCGCTTATATTAGCAACATGTTTTTTAGCTTTTTAGTGAGTTGGTTTTACTATATTGGTACGCTACATTGCACAAGGATCATAATGAATGCCCTATCATTCTGTCAATCAGGTGATTTTAAGCAGAGTTTAGAAAAAACAAATGCGACTGCTAAAGTCCCACAAAATGTTTATTACTATAAAACATCTTAAATATCTTCATTTTTACAATGAACAAAAATAATTTATTACCTACTTTATCACAAAAATCCGCCAAAAATTTGCTTTTCCTAAATTTTTTACATTTAATTAATAGACAACATCGGCTCCTGAAAAAACAAAGTTTAATTTTAAAAGCACACTTTTGTAAATAAGTGTAACCTACATTTTATATATTTTGTTTTTAATTTTTTCCTTAAGCAGAATAGAAACACTTTCTTCTTACAAGAATCTTTTGAAAAATAAAACGCCAATTATGACAATCATCTGAAAGAGATAGAAATATAAGAAAGTGCAAATATGCTGTCAATTTTAAATAAATATAATAACGGAACACCTTGTTCTATTTATTTAACTGCCCTGTTATAGAGAGTTGTCGCGTCTATTCCTCTCTATGGCAACTCAGTTCTACTTTGTCTGGACCAGTGTTGTAAAACGTAAAATTTATTTTTTTACAAGTATTTCGAGATACTAAACATTTAAGGTTTTGTAAAAGAATTTAGTCGGATTTTATTTATTAATTAATAATGTGTTTTCGAAGATTTACTAATTTAAATTTAGTAATAACAGTTTTTGTTAATATTTTATTTAAGTGGGTGTTTCCATCTATGTTATCAATAATGCAATTTAATTTCAAGTGCTTTTTTATTTTTCTATCCATCAACTATGACGGCTTCTTTAGTTATTGTATGCAAAATTTCTTCCGGGTATTTTTTTATTAACCATCTATAAATATTTTAGTACAATTTTGGGACTTTTTCGTAAAATATTTATATTACTTTGAATTAAAAACAATAAAATTTGAATGCATATACTATTTTGTAGAAAAAAGGTTTTTTAAAAATTAAAATTGGTGAATCCTGTTTTACAAAACATAAGTTTTTCACCTTTCGAAATAAAAACATAAGTGTTGCTAGTAGTTATTTTTTTCAATATCTACTTTGAGAAATAGCCTAGGTCGACTAGGTATAAGCGGTATTCCAGTACCTGTGAATTAATCACTGTGATTAAAAAATCTCTGGCATTACAAGGACTGAGTTTATAAAGTAACAGTTCCGTGTACGAACGCTATTTTTGAACCTATAATCAGTGTTGCTAAATTTTATATTTCTGGCCGATCTTAATAACAGCTTCTTTAAATGTAAGAATCAAAATACCTTTTGCATTATGATAACTGTTTGCATAAAATATTAATAAATGTATGTACTTTATACTTCCATGTATACCTAAAAAAAGAACTAAAAACGTCGAACACGATAACTATTTAAAAGATCGGATCACGTTCACTCGTAACGACATTCCTAAAAATCAACTGATCGTTTTCCCTATTTTCAACTAACCTACTAGAAAGGTAATATTTTATTTACTCAAATAGAAAAAACAATATCAAGATGTACAAAAAACATTGGTTAAATTTTCATATTGTAAATATAAATATATAAATAATGAAAGCTTTAAAACAAAAAGTAGAAGTAGTATTTATGATTTTTTTTAACCCGAAATGAACGTAGTTTTTGCTGTTGCCTTGCATTAATGATGTTATTAGTTGACCATAGGCAGTGATGCATCAATAATCGCGTTTTGTGCTCTTAGATTATAATATTTGAAGCAACTTGTTTGATTTCTTTGTTAAAATATTTTGGCGCTCGAGTTTATTATTAATATTAAACTTCGTCAAAAAATTATTTTAAAGATATTAATTTAAATAATTAGATAATAACTTAAATTTGTAGTAATATTTTCTACAGGAAGTTGTCAATTTTTTATTCTTAATACAATTTTATTTATGTAGTGTTTTATTTCTTAAGCTTAAGATTGTGTTTTATTTGAACTATTTTTTATAAATTTATCATTACATAAATAAGTTGTTTGTTGTCAACACTCATCACAGTTTAATTAATAATAGTTAGCTTTTTCTTAAGTTTGTTATTAATATAGTGAATAATGGTAAAGAGAAGAGTTAAATTAGATACCAGCGGAATGGAGTTAGTTTTAGTTTTTTGTATTTATTCAAATAATTAAAAGAAATAGAATATATGATACAGTATAGCTCTGGCACCACTGAAAACTAATATAAGCTTGGCACCACTATTTTTCCGTCCTATTTTTTAGTATTGCCAGAAAATTCTCACTTTAACATTCTAGTGAATTCTGGTAACAATGGTTAAAAAATATATAACTTGGCCGTACAATTTGATATATATTTACAATAACACGAACAAGAAAACATAAGGAAAAGTAAATAGTTAATAGATTTTCGGCAAACGAAAGCTTGAAATCTTAGAAGAACACCGCCACAATACTTTTGCTAATAAAAGTCCAATTCTTACTTATCAAAAAAATAATAATATTTTGCTGCATTCCAAAGTATTTAAAAAACAAAGTAGCATATAACTTTTTTAACAAGCAGTAAATTAAAAAATAAAAATTGTCAGTGGTTGCAAAAAAATCTATAGTTAAAATTTTTCAAAGTAATAAATTGCCAATCCCTTTGAAAATTAATAAAAACCAACAAAAAGAAGAAAAAGCACGGTCGTTTGCACAGAAGGGAAGTGAGATACGGCAAAATAAAAGGTAATAAATTAAAGACGTACTTACTAGATGTAATGTTATTTCTATGATTCACTTTGTATTCTCTTTTGTCTGTTTGTTATTGTTGTGCTATTATTTCCGCTTTTACAATATCAACAGAAGCTGCAATTAAACGAAATAAAAACAGTGATGACACATATTTTTGCCAAATTTAAATTCATGCGTTTATTACCTAATATTTTTGTTTTGCACGAAACGATCTAGAAAAATTAGTAAATACGAACTCAAGACTTTTTAAAATATATAGTTACAATAAGATTTGTGTAATATAGTGTGTTTTGATGTGGTCTGAAATATATAAACATAACAATATGTATTTCTAAAATGTGATGAATATTAATTATTTTATATTTATACATAAATAGGCAAACACAAACGTTCGGAATCCATATATTTGTAGATATTGTCGAACTTAAGTGCACCCTCTCATTAAAATCCGTATGGTATTTAAGAATTGCTACCACTACACATTCAAAAAATATACATATATTAGGAACATGAGTGTCTACATTAGTGTAATAAAAAAAAAGTGTTCAATAATAAACTTGGTCGAATTTTGACCACAAGGCGAACTGTAGTTTCAACGAAATACTCGTAGGTATATAATGTAAATTAAAAGAAGACAAAATAAACTGTTAAAAAGAAATTTTATTTAAAAAAAATTTTAGCGTTTTAACAAAAACACGTCTTAGCATCATTGTTTTGTATTGTTTTGCCTTCAGCTAAAAAGAACCAGATGTTTAGTGAGTATGTGTAATTTATTCTAGAAAGAATAAATAAAATTTCGTGTTTATGCAGTTGTTTAAAATTGTACAAAATTTAGATTGTGAACATAATTTTGCAAATTTTCTTTTAAACAAAATCCAAATAAACTAGTTATAAAATTTCTGTAAAGTCCTTATTGAACATAATTTTTGAACAAAATAGTGCGTGTGTCTTTTTCTTTTTAACTGTTGAGAGATGTTCGATAACATTTTGAGTATGATAAAAAAACGGCGACGTCTTAATGAAGATGCCGACGCTGGCGTCGATCCTCGCAGCACATCTAGTGGCAGTGCTGCTGCTGCCAGCATGTTCGCCACTGGCCTGCCCACGCACTCCAACATGAATATGTTTTGGGATTCCTTATTTGGTTCTAATGATGTAGAATCAAACACTGCCGTAAATTCTACTCATAGTGAACAACAATATCAAACAGCAAACAATTGTAACACCTGCATTGCTAGAAATAATTTGCCTGTAAGCATAAATAGGTAAATACTACAACTAACAATATTTTTTCTATTTTATTTTCAGCTAAACAACTGGATCTATAGGCAGCTTACAACCATTTTCCTTCCCCTTTATACATAATCTTTGAACATTTAATTGTTTATTGCCAACGGCTGAGAAAGTTTGGTGCATTAGGCTGCACAAAACAGCGGTAATCATATCGACTACAAATTAACAACTGCTTTTAACCGTCTAACAAGAGCTGTTTTTTCTTATTTTCCTGTTGATTTTTTGCATTTAAAAATCACATTAAATTAAGCAAAATAACGCAGCGTAAGCCGTTGTACGTAGAAGATATGGAAATTGATCCATCTCCAGTACCACCACCTCAAGAATATTCGGATAATCCTATCATTCCATATCAATCCGAGTCATCAATGAATTTTGATTATTTGCACGGGTTGCATTCCGATTTAGCCATGGATTCCAACAATAGTGGTACTTCATCTAGAGCACAAGGCTCTAAATCGCCTCGTCATTTTTCCGCTGTTGGAGGCAATACATCGCAGAATTACGGTCATGTTGATGATAGCCGAGTGGTGGACAGGTGCTTATGCAAATGATACACTAGTAGTACCAAAATATCTTTTTTATATTTCCCAACTTACACTTCTCAGCACTAGTCTTATTTAAATTATTTATACCTATTTAAATATTTTCCTAAAGCCCTACGTAGCTAAACAGTCCGTCATACTAAAGGAAACTTTTATATTAGTTAGCCAAAGATAGATGAATATAAATAACTTTGACTCGAATACAAATTTCGTTCAAATAAATGAAAGGCGAAAAATGTATCTATTTTTTAATAATTCCACAGACCAGATGTAATAATTTTTCTTCATTATGAACTCTCCTCGGCTTGGACTTACACTCGGTAGCTCATATTTATATTTTAAAACATTTCACTTTATTAACTAAACTAAAGTTTTTAGCCTGTATTGATAATTTATAAAGTATTTTTTATTCAAATTCGCATGTTAAAGAAGGGCTTGTCCATTTGTCTAATAAGTATTTTATTAATAAGCGTCATTGTCATGTATTTGTTACAATATAAATACATCAAAATTTTAAACCTTTTTTAGTTTAAATTTGAATCAGAAATGTAATATTTTAACTTTTACAGTTGCAATGAGATTTATTTATATTTTGCTTTTTAGTTTATTTAAATATTAACTGCCGTATTCATAAAATATTAAAATAGATTTGATATGTATTTTATAAAAAATTTGTATGGAAAATTTTTCTTAAAATGCATTTCAAAATTATTTTATTTTTTTTATCAATATGACAGTTAAAGTAGTTATATGTATGTATTTACGTACTTTTATTAATTTAACTTTGTTAAAATTGAGGATAACAATTTTGCTTCTTGCTTTTTTTTTTTTTTTTGTTAAGAAATTTGGGGACAAAAACAAAAGTTTTTCAACTGTTTGATGAGAAGTTTGGTTTGGTACGGTAAAATCATCACCCACAATCTCGAATAATATTATTATGGATTTACTTATGTAAAATTTATTTCCAGTAATTTTGGTAAAAGAGGAAAACTGATTTTCCTTAAAGATTTTTTTACCCGAAACACCCACTTGTTTAAGCATCTTTAAAGACTATTATTTTTAAAACAAAAACCTTGACAAAACTGCCTAATTTTAACAAGACTTTCTTATGTTTTAATTTTAGTCTAATTTTTAGTACACGTAAAAGTCACATGTAGTAAACGTTAAAAACAATTCATGATATTTGAATTTTTTTCTTCATTTTTGTTTCTTTTCATATTAAAAATTGTTAACCCTACTCTCCCCTTGAACATAATATTAATTGGATCTTATTAAATCATTTGACAACATAAACATCATGTACGCAGACCTTTCAATTTAAATGAAAGGTAATTATTACTATTGTTTATTTATTTTTTAAGATTTTTATAGGTATTTTATAACAAGTTTTTATGCTTCATGTAATAAATATTTGTTTTAGATTTGTGACGGTGTTGGATCAGTTAGACGCTCGTGTGGAAAAGTTTCGTAAAGATGCCTTGTGCTTGCAGGAGAAACGTGATTTTTTACTGATGTCAATTGACCTCATCAAAAGCAACGATTTAATGCAAAGCCTCTTAGAATGTAAGTATTTCGTTGAATGTCAATAGATATTAGAAACAGCCATATGGATGTGCTTTCTCCACAGTAATACCGTTTTTTACTGTTTCCATTTTCTAACGACGCGCTAGCGACGTATATTTTGTGAGAATATACCGAATTTATTAAAGGTTCTTAGTAAGAAATTTGTTTGGAATTGTGGTTGAAAATTGCACTTAAAAAACTTGGCACTCTGCTGCAAACCAGGGTTTTTAATTGAGGAGAAAAATTTTCGACAATTTTTGTTTGAGTGTATCTCGGTTCGTTTTTCAGCCTAGAGCCAATGGATGAGATAAAGCATATTTGCTCAGTTGCAAATTAAAGTAAACAACTTCTGAAATATAAACCGCCATCCAACTATTATTTTTGTAGCAAAAAATATAAAATAATTCTTGCAATAATTCTTTAAAAAAACGCCGACTTCAAACTAGATTTCATCTGTCTGCCTATAACGGTTTAAGAGTATAGACACATACATTAGATTACATTAACTATTGGGACACCCTTACATTCCATCTCCAAACTTTATAGTTGTTCAATAGTTTGAAAATATACATCAGATTACAGCAACTTTATTAGCACCCTTTTATTTCCAAATTCAAATTATATACTTGCTGTTGTAGTAGATTTAGCAATCAGGTTCTTTGTAAATTTCAACAGTCTGTCTATAGCAGTTCAAAAGATACATCAGATTATATCAACTATTATAAAACCCTTTAATTTATAATTTAAAATTTTTATCCTGCTTATTATACCAAACAAAGTAGTGGACATTCTGTCTAATTTTCAGGTGTTTAAATATAACGGTTCAAAAAATAAGGCTATATAGGTTTAATTACATTAATTTTGGGAACACCCTTTAATTTTTAAATTCAAATTAAAAGCTTCTTGCTATAGAGGATTTAGCAATACAAGTTCCTTGTAAGTTTCAGCTTTCTGTCTATAACGGTTCAAAAGTTCGGCCACATACACAAAATTACATCATCTATTAGGACACCCGTTTTTTTCCAAACCCAAATTTTATACTTGTTAAAGCGGAATTAGTACTACAGGTTCCTTCTAAATTTCAATCGTCGGTCTACAATTGTTTAAAAGTATGGCATTATACATCCAATTAAAGGAAATATTGGCGCACCTTTTAATTTATAATTTTTAATTTGAATAATTATCACTATAACGGCTATAGCAATTGACTTCTGTCGAATTTTCAAGCGTTTGTCTATAACGGTTCAAAAGATAGGCCCATATAAGTCAATTTATGTCACATATGGGGGCACCCTTTAACATGGATGGATGTTGTAACGGGTCACCCTTTAATTTTTAAGATTATGAACTGTTTTTTTAAAACGGTACCAATCTGTAAGAAAACTCTATCAAATTAAAAAAAAATTTCAAAATAAGTGCAGAAATGGCTGAGTTCTGCAGCACAAACATTTAAAAAGTAACATTCAGACGAATTGATAACCTCCTTATTTTCTTGAAGTCGGTTAAAAATACATTATAACAGATTTTGTTGAGATGTCAGCTGTCACAATTAGATACACATTAAAAATATTTTAAAACCTCCACACAAAAACTCAAATTAATAATAACACTATTGTTACGTAAGTAAACCTTGAGATATGAAATTCAGACCAACCACAGTCGCAGAATTTGTTAGACGTAAAACGAAAAAGAATTTTTTTTTTGTATGCTTGGTCTCTACGGCCAATGAATTTCTGCAAAGAAAAATAAATAAAAATTAAATAATTTTAACGTAACATTATCTCATTCTTTACAGCTGAACGTGAGGAAATTACTTGTTACATACAGCGTGTCAATGCTCGCCTCTCTACCGTAGAATTGCATGTTCGCACGGTACGTGATCAATCGCAAGAAGATTCTCTTAGTCAAATAAACGAGCTCATTGATATGATGATTACAATTGGCGATCCAGTTTTATCCCGGCAACGGTGTCAAATGTACTTGAATGCCTGTTGCAGTGCACGAGAGTCTGGCAATTTACCCTCATCTAATGAATCGGCAGCCAATGACATGGACGCAGGTCCAGTTGATAAAAAATTTGAAAGTGTCCTGCTGGGCTGTACCTTAGATGACCAGAAAAATATTAAAAAACGTTTACAGGCTTTGATGGGTTATCTTAACAAACAAATTATTCACCAGTGAGCAGACAAAGGCAACCAATCAACAAACAAGCAAAAAAAGAAAAAAAATAGCATCTAAACAAAACGAAACAATTTTTTTTTTTCAACTTTAGTCAATAATAAAATTATTTATATTAAAATATTCTTACCATTTAACCTTTTTCGTATTTTTTTACATCTTCAGATTAAAGAGAATATTTGTTTGCATGTTCTTAAGGTAAAAACTTGTACATTTAAAAAATTTTATTAAAAAAGTTTGTAGAATTTTAAATTTTAAAATCAATACTTTGCTATTGTTGCCAATTTTAATTTCCTTAAACCCATATTTTTGAACTACAAAGTCTGTTTTTTATCATCCACCTTCACTTTAAAGCCGTTGTTGCTTGTTTCTTGCGATTAAATTTTATTGTGGATTATTACTATTATTTTTTTTTTACTAAAATTTAAAATCGTTAAGAGTTAATAATCAACAAGGGTTTGTGTTATAGTATTTTAATTTAATTAATTTTCTGTATTATTATGTAATTGTATCGTATTATCATTTTATTAATACTAAATGCTAAAAACTATAAAATATCTCTATGAATTAAATAAATAAAAATAGTTAAATCTAAAATATTTATTAAATTGTAATTGAAATGCAGAAATTAAAAAAGCAATCAAGAAAGAAAGGAAATTCAAATTGTGTTTTTGTTTCATGAAACCAACAAGAGGAATCGAAGTGTCAAAAATTATTCACTGGAAAGTGGTGATTTCCTTGTGTTGCTAATCCGTTAGCCGCTTTGTGGAGTTTCTCAAAAAGGTCGATAACAAGCGCAAATACAAACCAATTTTTTTGGATTTAATAAATTTTTTAATCATACCGTTCTGTTTGCAAATAATACGGACCGGTCCTTAATTCAATTTTTTTTTCAATTTGAAGCACGGCAAGCACTTTAAATATTTTATTTGGCATCAAATCTTCTTCATTACCCGTTTTTGATCCGAAACGCTATTGCTAGCTAAAAAAATTGGGAATCAATGACAAAATATTCGCGCCCCTGCTCTATGTTTGAATTGAAATTAAAGCGTTCGGTATTTTAGGACAATACTGTTTAAATGGTGTGATGAACTTTGATCGATTTCAAAATACCAAAAACAAATATTTTAGTAAAATGATGAAAATAAATTGTTTAATACAAAAATTCAAGCAAAAAAAACGGACCTAAAAACAGATATCAGCTGTCTGTCTATAACAGTTTAAAAGTTTGGCTTATAGATCAAATTACATTAACTATTGGGGCACCCTCTTATTTCCTAATCCAAATTTTATACTTTTGTTATAGCATACTAAGCAATGCAGATTCTTGTAAATATTAGCCGTCCGTCCAGAACTGTTCAAAAGTATAGCCATATACATAAAATTAAATGAACTTTTAGGACACCCTTTAATGTATAATTTTAATTATTTATACTTGTTATTGTAAATATCATAGTAATGGTCATTCTGTCCAATTTTCAAGATCAATTCAAGTCACCTATGGAGACACCCTGTAGTTTTTAGATTTATTTTTATATTGCTTTGTGCTACTAGGAGCTATAGTGATACGCAGTTTTTTTTAAGTAAAATGGAGCCCTTTACGGTACATAATACACCTAAAAAACACATATGTTGTATGGGGACACCCTTTAATTTTTAAGGTTATGAACTGTTTTTAAAACGGGACCAATCTGTAAGCATAACCTTTTAAATAAAACAAAAATTTTCAAAATCGATTCAAAAATGATTGAGTTCTGCAGGCACAAACATTAAAAAAGCAACATTCAGACGAATTTGTTTTCTCCTTTTTTTATATACTCTTCACCATCTATGGAAATCTAATTTAGTGAACTAACTCCAATTAAAAAAAGCAAATATTGGGGTGACAGAGAATTATAAAAAAAAATTTGGTACTGCATTGATATAATTTTACATAAAAATGACATCAGCTCTTAATGGGTTAAGCATTTTTAAAAAAATTTTTGTATTTCCTTAAAGATCTCGTCAAAAGCTTTTAAATGATACCCATATTGATGTTTTAAAAAATTTGAAAATTTTAGATCCCCGTAACTCAGAAAATATGGGGACACCAATTTTTTCACTTGGTGTTTTTTTTCTTTTTTTTATTCTCAAATGACGTGAAAAATTATATCTGTTCGGCAAACTTGATTTCAACACTAACACGGACGGACATCGCTTAATCGAGTTCGCTATCCATAAGAAGTGAAAATATATATACTTTATGGGGTCGGAAATCGATATTGTAGAAATTACACACGGAATGACAAACTTAGTTATACCCTCTTTCCACTTTTTGAGGCGAAGGGTATAAAAAAACAATCGATCGTTTCCACCACATTCCTGACCGTTGGCATAAAAAATGTTATAAAAATTTTAAACGTTCTAATTTCCAGTGCATTAATCAATGACAGCGGTGCATGTCCTCAAAAAAAGTCGTTTCACTTTGAATCACTTCATAATCGAAAAGATAAGCACACAAATTTGGCGGCCAAATCTGTTCACCGATAAACATACATACGATTAGTAGATGGACATATTTTGCAGCAATTAAATTATTTGTACCATCTTATTTTAACCACATGATGTTCACATCAATATTTTTTTAGGGAGAAAACATTTATTTCGCCACCGAGAAACAATAACAATAAATGCTCGACTACCTTTTATTTTCGTTTAAAATTATGTTCCAATTATGGCTTCAGCTCAAAATCTTTACCAATTTGAAAATGAATGAGAGTTTCATTACCAAACTTTCATATCTGCAGAAATGGCGAGCAATACTTGTTGGTATACTTGTTATTTACATGTATGTGTGCGAATATATTACTCATTCTAAGTTTTATTAAGAGTGAAAAAATCTTTCTCTTTCGTTTTTCAACTTCCGTTATTAATAAAAAAAAAAATAAAATCTGAAGGGTTCCTTTGTATTTCAATGTATAACTTTTACAAATGAATTATTTAAAATATTTATGCCAGGTTTTACGAGTAGTTAAAGTCAGCACTGAATACAGCACTCGGTTAATATCCCGAAAAGCATATATCATTCGGCTTTAACCATTTATCGGACAATAGCCATACTGAACCTTCACTACCAAAGAATATTTGTTGTATATTTTTCGAAGTCATGTGTATTATTTCACTATTTTCAGCTGTTGTATTTTGCTTATAAACACAACGTACCACAGCACCAAATTTAGCCACCACATAAAATAAAGCACCATGTGGATCTACCATCATGTCCTTGGTGGGACCCAACAAACAGCCCAACAGAGTCATGTTAATAATTGAATCATCATTTGTATCATTGTAGCTTTTGGAAACACGATTCATTGCATTCGGAGCCGAATACAAAAAGCCATCATTATCAGAAACGAGTATTTCACCTTTATGACCGAATGCTATATCCTGCGGTTTAATGGCCAGCAATTCATTTACGCTGGAATATTTTTTACTTTTCAATTGGCGGCGGTGCCATTTTTGTTCTAAAATATCGTACGCTAAAAGATGAGGATCATTTTCCAAAATGAAATAAATAAGTTTTTTATTGCCGCAGGATGTTATGCGTGGTCCCATTTTAATGTCTAGTAATTCTGAAGCATTTGGCCGAATGTATTTGCCACAGTCGATATGCAATACCTGTGAAATTTAAAAAGCCCATTATTATTATTATTATTATTATTATTATTATAATTATTATTATTATTATTATTATTTTTGTTGTTGTTAACGTAAAAACATGAAATTTTTAATTTTGTTTTTTTTTTAATATTTACCTCCATATTATTTCGAAGTAAATCAAATACCATTAATTTGGGAGAGCAATCAGAATCAGCGGTTTGATTAGAAGCCAACCAACCAACATCCATGACCCACAAACGCGACAAGGAATCGACTTGAGACCAACGGGCCTGCTGTATTAGATTACAGTCTGTATGATCGCCATTGGCATGCAAAAAACGATGCGGATATATTTTGGGTCTTATGTTGGGCAAAAACGTTGTCGGCCATTGTGTTTCTATTAAAGTAGGAAAGGTGTGACTTTGAACGGTTATGCTCAGAAAGACGCGTGAAAAATGTGTCGACAAATGCAAAACCCGATATGATTCATTTAGGCCACTTTGTGCTAATAGCCATGACCTGTTTAAAACGAATTTATTTGTTATTAAAAACCACAATAAATAATAGAACTTTAAAATCATGACGCGTTAATGGTTCAAACGGCGAATTAACTCTAACTTCAAAAAACATTTTCTCCACCGGCAATTTTAAACTTAAACAGAAGTAGAAAAGAAAGAAATTGCATTTCATAACGCTTTTACGTTGAGGTTAGCAAAATATTTTTAAAAATTATGTTAAAGCAATTAATGGAAAAAAATTGTTTAATTTGTTTTATTTTTGTTTTTTTTTTTTTTGTTCTTTCTCTTTTAGCCATGTTAAAAAATAGTTTTGCAATAAAGTAAAAATAGTACATAGTAAATAAAAATAAGTATTTGTTTATTTAATTTATTTTTCTTACAATTTTCGAAAAGAAATTTAAATCAGGAGCACGTCGGGAATTCTCAAATTATTTTAGGGTTTTCAGTTGATTTTTTTTTCAAACGGATTTCCTTTTGATCGTTACAAATGGACAAGAAAACAAACCTCTAGCTCTAGTATTAATTTTGCTTTTCAAACTAAACTTATCTAAACTAAAAAAGTACTATTACGATTTTCCCCTTTTTAAAAGCAAAAAATGTTTTGATTGCAAAAACCAGCACCTGTCTTTAAATTCTCTTGTTCTTACTCTTTGTCTCTTATTTACTAAACATACGCCAGCCATTACTGCGACTTGACTTGACTTACTTGAAGGCTTTAAAAAAAACTCCCACACACCAAGCCATACTCAAGAGCATTATACCAAGTCAACCACGACTTCTTCATAATGTTTTCACGCTGTTACTTTCCTCAATAACTAATGTTTCAAAAGATTTAAACCGAGATTTCCTAAGTTTATTATGCAGATGCCCTAAACTAATGCCCATTTGCTGTTTCAACTAATGATTGGGAATTGAAGTACTATTGTCCATTTACTCGACTTTTTAAGCAAAACCTAAACAGCAATTTTCTTACTTTACACGCAATGCTCTGGGGGAATTTTAATAAAAACTTATTTAACAAGCACACAGGCACCTCCACCGCCACCTTTATTCCGTTCACACTCGCCACACTTGCTAGTTGTGAATGTAACACCTTATTTAGCTGTGTTCTTTCTTATGAAGACACGATCTTACATTTTTTAAGGCATAAAGTATATACATTCTGACTTCTTATGCATAGCAAAGTCGATTGAGCGATGTTTGTCTGTCCGTCGGACCGCCCGTGTTAGTGTTGATATCAAGTTTTCCGAGGCACTAGATCAGCTAGAGAAAATTTAAATACGCCAATTGATCAGACATATTGTCGAAAGAGATGCTATTGGAAATCAGCATGATCGGTTCAGGTCCATCGAGGCAGTGAGCAAAACACCACGCCTACCTCTAATTTTTTCAAAACAATTGGAACAATAAATTAACTCTAAACAAAAGAAAAACAAATGTATGGGGCGATAGAGTATTAAAAAATAAGAAAAAAAAAACATCAAGTAAAAAAATTGTCACTCGACCATATTTTCCGAGTTACGGGCCTCTGAAATTTTCAAATTTTTTAAAATATCAGTATGGGTATCATTTTAAAGCTTTTGAAGAGATCTTTAAGGAAATACTAAAATTTTTTAAAAATTCTTAACCCATTAAGAGCCGATGTCATTTTTATGTACCAAAATTTTTTTTGTCAATATGAGTATCGTTAAAAAACTTTTGAAGAGATCTTTAAGAATATACTAAAATTTTTTAAAAATTCTTAACCCATTAAGAGCCGGTGTATTTTTAATGTACCAAAATTTTTTTATTTTTTAATTCTCCGTCACCCCAATATTTGCTTTTTTGATTGGAATTACTTCACTAAACTAGATTTACATAAATGGTGAAGGGTATATAAGATTGGGCATAGTCGAATATAGTACTCCTACTTGTTTTTACATTTAATTAAAATACAAATACATATATATTAATCGTGTTTCCAAAAATGTTTCTATATTATTTAAAATATTTGCTCCAACTTCCTGATGCATGCTCATTTTCATTAAAAAAAAAACCTACAAAATGTACATGCACGCAACGATAATTGTATTCATGTCATAAAATACAAAGTTATTAAAGCACGTTATTTTATACAAAAACAAAAGTACGAACGGGGAGAACTCGCTCTTGTTTTGGTTTTCCTGTATTTAATATTTCAGAAAACAAAGACAACTTTCTATTAAAATAATTAGCGACAATTGCTTTTTCGTATGACAGCAATGCATTTTTTCCTTCCTATTAAAAATAGAATGGCGAATGGTTTAGTGAAATATCAGCCAAAATTTATATATCAAGAAAATGATAATACTACGTGGCACAAGGCCGATGTCATAAATTTTACCCGTTCCTATTCGCAACCCCTATAATACAATTTTATGTGCCAGTTTATGAATGAATATGAAATTGAATGCTAGAAAAATAGATTGAATTCTCATTTAACAGTTTTTTAATTCTTTTTTCTTCTTCTTTAAAAAAAAAATTGCATTTTTTTTTTTTTGTTTTTTTGCTTTTTAATAGAAACTAATAGAAATAAAGGTGTCAAAAAGTAAATAAGTTTGGGTGTAACAACATATATATACATAAATAAGGTCTGTTCAGTAACTAAAAGTTGTTACTAATTGTTACTAATTGAAAAAAGAAATTACACCATTGACAAAACATGTTAATTGCTACTTTTTTGTAGTATTTTTTATTGGTATTTTCGTTAATTGTAAATGAGGTGATTTCAATTTTTTTAAATCCGAATCTGCTTTCCCAAAGATACTGACGATTCCTTTCTTAAAAATTCAATGCACCTGACGAAACTCAAATTGCTCGTTCTCTTGCTTGGTAAACATGCGCTTTTAACGACGCCGATTTTAGGTCCATATATACGCATTAGCTCGCTTTAGCAAGACTTGAATTCGCGATCTCTTGTGTTACCAACATAATCTTTTTTTAAATAACGCAGCCATAACTGTACAAGAGTACTGTTTTACTTTAAGTAAGGCTCCGTTGGAGTTTTACTCTCAAGATTTTCCTGTTTTTTACAGGCATCCTAATCATCTCTCATTTATCGAGACAAGACAACAATTTTTTTCTTTTCTAATCAAGACTTCGAAAGGTTTAAACTGCTGTTTCCCATTTATTTTACTTAACAATTATTTTAATTTCTACTCGAATCGATGTTGGGATTTGAACTTATGAATCGTCTGTTTAACAAATATGCAAACGCAACCAACGCAGTTGCTAAACCAGAATTAAGGTTTTCACCTTTGTATCAGACTTGTTATGAGGTAAAGTGCTGTTTTTTCTTAAAAAAGATACAATACAAAAATTCTTTACGGACAGGAGCTTTGTGATTTCAACTATGTAAAGGGTTGCCAAATTTTCTCAGCAAATATTTTTTATCCCGAATCGAAGAAAGGATGAATGCTTACCGATATTTCTGTCAACTGTAAGCCAATTATAAAAGTTCTTTTCGGTTATATTCCCTAACTGGCCTAATATTTATTAAGTTATGATCACACCTGCCAGTATTACAGGGGTTCAAGCTTTTTATTAATATTGGTATCAATTCAATAAAATATCTGTGAATTTTTCTCAGCCCTAGAAGAAAACAATTAATACTAAATATTAAGTCTAAAAATAAATAAATGATTTATTGTTACTGCAAAACTTTGGAGAAATATCGATACGTAGAGAATACTTCACACGAACCTTTATTATTATATTATTATTTACTATCTTCTAACTGATAAGCAAAAATATGACTCCAACAACGAAAATAATATAATAATAATAAATTATCGCTATTGATTTTTAGCAAAAACAAAAAAAAAATTGTAACAAAAACAATTAACAAAATGACTATAACTCCTCTACCTTTCAATATGTTTGCATGAAAGCCACAGTTTTATATTTACTTTAAGCGTTAAGTGACGCGTTTACTGCAAAAGCATATGATTCTTTTTGAAAATATTTATTAAGATTTAAAATTGAAATATAAAATGTGCGATTGTTTGCTAGAAACTCTTAAGTGTCCGGGCAGAGTTTTGTGCTGGTAAGAAATGAAGTCAATCCTAAAGTCAAAAAACCCATCTCTGTTTAAATTCAGTTTTTGAACAGAAAAAATGTCTTGTTTTAAAATTAACAAAGACGAGAAAAAGTCTATGTCTCTACAAAAATAAGGAAAACACTGCGAAATCAGATACTCAATTGCGTTTGTTCTCGATTGAGATCTTCCTGATAGATATTTTATGAAAAATTGATAACACCTTAAATTGTTTTTGGCCTCCATGGCCTTAACTAGTTTACGAGCTTTTACTCGTCGATCAATCAAAAATAGATCTTGATTTTTAATAATGATGCCCCAACGACAGCTGCGTCATGGATTTTGCCAAAATCATCTCTGTTTTTAAAAGGGTTTTGCCATTTATGTAGAAGAGTCTGGAGTCTGGTTAGCACAAAATATTGTTAAAAAATTTCCAATAGTTGTTCAATAAAAATTTTCCAACATTTAATTTAAATTCGTAATAAATAGCAAATTACTCAAGTTCAGTAACGAAATTCGCAACCTCTTGCAGCTTGTTGGTTGTATAAAATGCAACCAGAGTAATTTGAAAAATTATATTTAAATAACTGGCAAAAAAAAAACCCGTCTTAAAAACAGATTTCATCTGTCTGTCTATAACAGTTCAGAAGTATGGTCACATACATCAAATTACTTTGACTATTGGGAAACCCTTATATTCCATCTCCAAACTGTGTTTTAGCGCACTTAGCACTGCACCTTCTTGGTTATTTTAACCGTCTGTCTACAATTGTTTAACAGTTAGGCAATATACATAAAATTACAGCAACTATAGGGACACCCTTTAATCTATAACTTCAAATTTTTTACTTGCTGTATTCAAATTACATTAATTTTGGGAACATCCTTTAATTTCTTAATTAAAATTTTAAACTCTGTAAATTTCAAGCGTATTTCTACAACTGTTCCAACGTATGGTCATATACATCAAACTACATGAACTATTGCGTCACCTTCTAATTTTTAACTTTGAATATTAATGCTTATTATCATGACGGTCATAGCAGTAGACATTGTGTCCAATTTGCAACTATTTGTCAATAAGGGCTCAAAAGATAGGCCAATATAGGTCAATTTGCATCGATTAGGAGAACACCCTTTAATCTCTAAATTAAATTATAAATTTGTTGATTTAGAGGACATAGCAATGCAGGTCTCTTGTAAGTTTCAGCTGTCTGTTTATAATGGTTCAAAAGTTTGGCCACAAACATCAAATTACATTAACTTTTGGGACACCCTTTAATTTAACATTTTAAATGTTTATAGTAATCGACATTCTGTCCAATTTCCAAGCGTTTGTTTATAACAGTTCAAAATATAGGCCCATATAGGTAAATTTTTCGTTACTCATGGGTATACCCTCTAATTTTTAGATTTATTTTTTATTACTTTTTATTACTGGAAGCTATAGAAATAAGCAGTTAATTTAAATTTTAAAGAAGTGCCCTTTACAGTTCGTAATACACGTAAAAAATATGTATGTTGTATGGGGACACCCTTTAATTGACAAGCTTATGAACTGTTTTTAAAACGGGACCAATCGGTAAGCATAATCTATCAAATTACAAAAAAATTTTCGAAATCAGTTCAGAAATAACTGAGTTCTGCAGGCACAAACATTTAAAAAGTAACATTCAGACGAATTGATAACCTCCTTCTTTTTTCCAAGTCGGTTAAAAATGGAAATGAAAAACAAAATTTAATAAAATAAAAATAATGAAATGAAATGAACTTTTATAAGTCTGGTGGGAATATTTTTTTTTATATTTGTCTATTTATTTCTCTTCTATGACATTCACTAACATATGAAAAAGAGTTTTACATGTTAAAGCAAATGTTGGCATAAAAATGACCAAAAACATTTGTAAAACTATAATAAAACCCTACCACAAATACAATACATAGTAAACTGAGCAAATATGATCTTAATTGCATGTTAATTGTTTAGAAAAATCAATTCAAAACGGAACAACAACTGTTTGAACTTTTTTTTTTAAATATATTGTTGGTGATTAATAACTTACTGACGTAACGTTAACGAACCCACAGTCATCTCATCGTGAAATAAAAATGCATGTATTTAATTGCAGTTAATTGACTTGTACCGATGATAATCACTGACCACATTAAATCGAATTGTAAGTTTAGAATAATTTTCACCAATACATTCGCTACTCATTCAATTTGATTTTATTAAGAGAAAGCAAAAAAGTAGGAGGTTTTATATTTGGCTTCGTGTACACTGTTCCCTCGATTTATACGACACTTGTTACACACAAATTTACTTTTACACGTTTTTATATCCTTCACGACAAAAAGTGGAAAAAGTGTATAACTAAGTTTATCATTCCGTGTGTAATTTCTACAATATCTATTTCCAGAGCCCGTAAAGTATATATATTGTGACTTCTTATGCATAGCGAAGTCGATTGAGCAATGTCCGTCTGTACATCCGTGTTAGTGTTGAAATCAAGTTTGCCTTTGCAAAAATTTAAATACGCCAAACGATCAGAAACGGTGTCGAAAGAGGTGCTATTGGAAATCAGCATGATCCAGACCACGATTACCTCTAATATTTTCATGTCATTTGGAACAATAAAGTAACTCCAATTAAAAACATAAACATATCGGACGATAGAAAATTAAAAATAAGAAAAAAGATCAAGTGAAAAAATTGGCGCTCGCCCATATTTTCCTAGTTAAGGGGCCCTAAAATTTTCAAATTTTTTAAAATATCAATATGGGTATCATTTTAAAGCTTTTGAAGAGATCTTTAAGAAAATACTAAAATTTTTTAAACATGCTTAATCCATTAAGAGCCGATGTAATTTTTATGTAAAAATATTTATATGCAGTACCAATTTTTTTTTAATTCTCTGACACCCCAATATTTGCTTTTTTGATTGGAGTTACTTCACTAAAATAGATTTACATAGACGGTGAAGGGTATATAGGTTTCGGCATAGCCGAATATATCACTGCTTCTTGTATCAATAATAATCTATTTTTAAAGAAATTAAACAAATAATTTTTCATTTTCTTCTTCTTCTTATAGTTGCTGTGACTGCGCGTGTAAAATGCTAATCAATTTGATATGTTCCGCTGTGATTCTATTGGTGGTTATCGGTTTAATTGTTTACTTTGTGGTCTTTTATCACAAGGATAATCACAATACTAATGAAGTAGAAAAGATGGCTCAGAGAGTCATACGAGAAGCTGCTCCAGAAAATTTCCGTGATTTCTTTAAGACAATGAATTAATGAATTAAAAATGTAGTTCCAAAAAAATGTTAATAATAAATTTGTATTTAAATTTATAAATGATACTCAATAAGATTAGTTATTATTTTGTTATCAATTAAATTTCATAAAGTATCTTTATGACAGCTATTAAAAACTAATATTCAATAAATGTTTGATTAAATCTAAATACAAACGCGATATTTTTAAGGTGTTCATATTTTACAACAATTTCTTATCTTTTTGTTTGTAATGACTAAAGCTTTTTATTCTTATTTCAAGGAATTACTCAGAAAAAAAACTTTTACAAGACTATTTTTTGCACATGGAAATTTTCTAACATTTTTGTTGTACCTGTCAAAGTAACGAACTCCTAAGACATGAAGAAAACACAGATCTTTTGTTAAAAACGACCTTAAAAAGAATGTTTTTTACAAATTTAAAAGTTTGCTCGAATAATCGAATAATAAAATTACTATTTAAATCATAGTTAAAATCAAGGCGAATCTAATATAAGGTGGTTGCAAATGCGAATTCATTGATTTTTGCCGTTAGTCTAACTGTCAAACTCCATATATAAAAAATCCAATTCGCGTACGGCGAAAACTAACGAATTCGCCATCGCTATCTTCTTATAATTTAGTCGCCTTGATAAAAAATATGTATAATTTTTTTATATGGTGTTTGACATTTTACGCTTGCTGCGAAAATTAATGAATACGACATTGCGACCACCTAGTATTGTTTCGCCATGTAAAAAACGGTAAATGTAAAGGTGTGCTTAGATGTAGTGCACAAGTCAAACGGAATGTGAAGGTTGCTATCCATATGTAATTTGATGTGTATGCCATAATTAGTGTTTAAAAAACAAAACGAAGAAAACTTACCAAAAACAACTAAAAAAAATTCAGAAAAATGTAATATTTGCGTTATGACGTTTGTCATACACTTATGTACGTATTATGTATGATGCACTGCTGTAGCGGAGCTGCCACCCCTTATAAATTCGCCTTGTATCTTATGTCATTGTTTTGAAAAATAATTATTATTTTTATTTTTATTTTTTACAGACCACAAGCGTTAAAATTTAAATACAGAATGTGCGATTGTTTGCTGGAAGTTCTTAAGTGTCCGGGCAAAATTGTGTGTTGGTAAGAAATGAAAATTTGGAAAATCTCAAAATAAGAAGTAAAATTTTTAATATTACTAAAAAAATAAAAATAAAAAAAGTTTTTTTTTAATTTTTAATTAAATTTTTGATCAGAAAAAATGTCTAGTCATAACATAAACAGAGACGAGAAAAAGTCTATTGCGCGGTTTGTGTATTACAAGCGAGCGAATCGTCGATATTCATTCAAAAAATTGAGTACTTTTCATACAAATTTTCTAGACGAGTCACTCGCATGTAATACAAAAACCGCACAATATTGTGGGGTAATTACGATTTATGTGCTGTTTCTGTATTACAGGCGATCAACTCGTCTGGAAATTTTAAATGGAAATAACTCAAAAAATTTAGTGCTTTTTATACAAATTTTTCAGACGAGTTGATCGCGTGTAATACAGAAACAGCACATTAATGCTTAAACAAATGTTCCCACCTACATGTATTTTATTTTATCTTTATTAATTATCCTTTAATTCGTTCACAATTAATGCCGTTTAATTCGTACAAATTACATACATATGTATACGATTTCGCTACTACAACACAGACGATCAATTTAATTTGAACATAAAACCCAGCAAACGCTATGTAAAATCATTCAAGTTTGTTCCCGATTTAACAAAAACATTAGCTTCATTCACGATCTTGTGCAAAGAGTCTTGCATCATAGCATTTGCAAAATGTGTAGCATATTTTACTCATTACTGTGTGTTTTGTTGGTGTAAACTAAAAGTATGCTCCACAATTTTGCAAATGCTATGATGCAAGACCATTTGCACAAGATCGTGAATAGGGCCATTGTATTTAACAAACGTTTGTTTTCACACAAAATCTGATATTTAAAAAATGACCCATGTTTGATGAGATATAAGTTCCAGCTAAACAATATTCAATACCGACTCATCTTTCCATAAGTTATCTGGAAAAGAGCTTTATTTTATATTATAATTTTTATTAATAAGATTTAAACCTACGTGATGAATTTTCTACACAAAAATTTACCACAGGCACATCAATGTATGGAAGTGCAACATCTTTATAAATTTTTTGTCTTTGGTATGAATCTGTTCATTTCTACAAGTATGGTATTGTACTCTCTTGAGCTGCGACCACAGAACCTTTTTTCTCTTATTCCTTATCCTAAAACAGCTCTCAATTTCAGCTTTTTATTACCTTCACCAAAAAAAGTGGAAAATGGTATATCTAAGTTTGTCATTCCGTGTGTAATTCCTGCAATATGCATTTCCGACCCCATAAAGTATATACGTAGCGAAGTCGATTGAGCGATGTCCGTTTTTTTGTCTGTCCGTCCGTGTTAGTGTTGAAATCAAGTTTGCCGAAGCACAAAAATAAATTAATTAAATATGTCAATCGATCAGATATAGTGACTTAAGAGGTGCTATTGGAAATCAGCATGATCGGTCCATGTCCTTCGAGGTAGCAGGCAAAACACCACGCCTATCTCAAGTTTTTTCATGTCATTTGGAATAATAAAGTAACTCGAATCAAAAAAATAAATATATGAGGCGATAGAGAATTAAAAAATAAGAAACAAACATCCTGTGAAAAACTTGGCGCTCGCCTATATTTTCCGAGTTACAAGGCTCTAAATATTTTCAAAATTTTTTAAATATCAATATGGGTATCATTTAAAAGCTGTTGAAGAGATCTTTAAAGCAAATAATTACCCCAATAAGAGCCGAATTCATTTTTAAGTAAAATTATATATATGCAGTACCAAAACTTTTTTTTTATTTATTAATTCTCTGTATACTTCACTAAACTATATTTACATAGATGGTGAAGAGGTGTATAAGATTCGGCATAGCCGAATATAGCATTCTTACTTTTTTAATGTTCAGAATGCAACCTAAGCTTAACAGTATCAATAATAAACTTTTTTAAGTAACTAATAGCCAAAAATAAAAGATTTTTATTTTATTTTTTTTTTAGTTGCGTCGATTGCGCGTGTAAATTGCTAATCAATTTGATTTGTTCCGTTTTGATTGTGTTGGTAATTATCGGTTTAGTTTTTTACTTTGTGGTCCACTAATGAAGTAAAAAAGAAAACTCAGAGAGTTATACGAGCAGCTGCAACAAAAAATTTCCGTTATTTTTGTAAGGCAAGAATTAATTTAAATGTATTTGTAAAAAAATGTCAATAATATATTTGTATTTAAATTTATAAATGATACTCAATAATATTATTTATTATATTGTTATCAACTAAATTTCATATATTATCTTTATGACAGCTATTAAAAAGTAATATTCAATAAATATTTTATTAAATCTAAGCACAAACGCGAATTTTTTGGGGTATTCAACTTCTTTTGGTTTGCAATGACTAAAACTTGTTATTCTTATATCAAGGAATTACTCAGAAAAAAAATTTAACAAGACTTTTGCAAATTGTAGCCTTTTAACATATTTTTCTACCTGTCTACGTAATGAATTTCTAAGACATCAGGAAAACAACCCTAAAAGGAATATTTCCAGATGAATTTTCTGCAAAAAAAAACTTAATTGTTCCATAATTATTTAACTAAGATTTAACTAAAGATTTCTTTAAGGTCTAAATTTTTACTACGAAAATCTACTACGATCTAATTTATACGACCATCGTCTTATAGAGGACACATGAGAAATTTCACCAACAAATGTCTGTGATATTTCCAGGGCAACAAGTTAATTTAAACAAAGTTCCAAAACAGTAGCACCTATATAAATTGATAAACCAAACTATAATCAGATTAAGCCTCATATGTTTTTATTGCACTTATTAAATAGTTTTATATAATACATTTTAGTTTTTTAATTTATTTTAGAAATCTTATCTGAATATTTCTTATCTTTTTGAAATGACTAAAACTAATTTCAAAGAATTTGCGAATAGGAAATTTTCTACATTCTCTTATATGTACCTACTTCTAAAAAAGACAGGTAGTCTTTTGTTCGAAACAACCCCAAAAAGATGTTTCCAGATGTTTTTACTACAAGAACAAAAAAAAGTAACTTGCTGAAAATGAAAGAAATGATCGATTTGTTATGACTTAATAGAGTTATTATTCGTAAAAAGAATATTCGATTACTTGGTCAAAGGTTTTTCATTTTGTATATAAAAATTTGTTGAAAATTAATAAACAGTTTTATTTTTCCAGATTCAGCAGATGCAAATAAGACCCTTGTGGTATTAATTGAGAGGTACCTGCGAGTTCATATTTAAACTTTATATGATTTTTGTACACTTTATATCAATTATGTGCTTGATAACTAAAATTTATATTTTTTCGCCTTCTCTACTCTGTACCTTTCCATGGTGATCAGTCTTTCGAAAATTAAATCACCTTGAACTTGAACTCTCTATTGAATAAAACTTCTTAATGAATTTTAAACCTTTATATCATTTCATTTGTTTCGTATTAAATTTTTCCAATAAAAATTTGCTCCCGTAATATTTAAAAAGGTAAAAATTCAATCGATTAAAAAATTAAGATATTTTTAACTTGTGTTATCGCTATCGGTTATTTAAACATTCATAATATCTGGAATAAATATATAATTTAGTATTTTAATGTAATTGAATATACTATTGTGAATATACCATAAAAAAATTAGATGGACATCTTACACCATCACTTGTGTACATTTAAGGGTTAAAAAATAAAACAACAAATTCCCTGAAAAACACTCACATGCTGAAACAAAATTTGATCATCCTTCTCTGCAACCTCTCTTTTAAGAATTTGCCTGCTAGCAACTACTAGTGTTGCTTTATTCCACTACAGTTAATATGGTACCAAAAATATATGGTCTGTACTTTTAAGGGGTTCAGTACCCAAACGATAATTTTTTATTATTATTATTTCTTTAGTAGTATTTAAATTTAATTAATTAAATGACAGATTTATTATTTGTTAACACTTTAAAAATTAAACTTTACAAAAGGTTGAAGAAGTTTTCTGAATTTTACATTAGCTTCAGTTTTAATATGATTAGGCATAGCGTTGTATAGTTGAAGACCTTTATAAAACAGTAATCTTGTCCAGTATTTCTAAGATTGTATGGTTGAACCTCTTTTACGTAGGATATTTGTTCTGTTAAATATTCTGGCGCTTCTCCTCTTTTAATTTTCTGTATAAGGTTTATAGTATTTATCTGAAGTATTTTTTCAAGTTTCAATATTATTCGTATTGATTTTGCAATTTTTTTAATTCTATCTCTTTGGTGTGCCCTGTAGCATGAGTATAAAATAGTTGAACCGAATTCAAAATGAGGTTTTATTGTTATATTACAAATATTAATTGCAACGGATTATATATTTTATGAATACCACGGATATTCTATGTGATTGTTAAATTTTAACTTCCGTATTCGTAAAATACGGAAATAGATTTGAAATATATTTTAGAACAAATTGAAATGGAAAACTTGTAACAAAGCACATTTCAAAGTTATTTTATTTTTTATGAATATGATAGTAATTCTTTATCAATAACGAAGTCTAGATATTTTATTTCATTAACTTTTCCTATTTGCTTAATATTTATTCTAAATACTTAATTGCTGTTAGCGTTAATTTCCATTTTTAATACGTCTCTCAATTAAAATTTTCACAGAAGTTGTGTTACAACAAAAAATAATCAAACGATAATGAAGTTAAAAATTAAATAGCTTTCTTATAGACACATTATCTTTGCGTATATGGCCTCAAATTTTAAGCCGTGTAAAAACCGTAGTACAAACGAAATAAAAACAAATTAAAAACTATATTAATATGTGACCCGTACATAGCATAGAACATAGCAGTTAGTAGATTAATGTTAGCCTAAAGAAAGGAATTTATTATTTGTCGTATTGCCTAAATTTTTAATTAATTTTAAATAAGGGAATATTAATATGCTAGACCAAATCTGTATTCGAAAATGTTTTGTTGCAACGGGTTAATCGTTAGCTCCAATTAAAAGATATATTTAAAAGCTTTTAAAGGTTACTTCATTTTTCTCTTATTTTTAAACTTGCTATCATCTTGAATACTTTTTTTGATTAGAGTAGCTTCATCTTGGTGTCCATTTCTTATCATTATATGTTTAAAAAAAAAAGCTATAAATACTACCTGATTAAAAATACTCAGCTAATCACCCAAACATACTTTTTTAAATAAAGTACCATAATGCAGTTTATTATTAAATTGTACCTTACATCCCTGTTGTTTTTATGCAGGTTTGCTACCTAACTTAATCCTCGCTCTTTGTTTTCAGTTTTTTTTCTCTTTTGTTAAATTTTTGTCTGCCATGACTCTGAACTCTGAGAAATGATTACTTTATTTCCTAACATCGTTCGGTTTGGTTGTGTGTCCTTAAAAATTCTATTCATCTTCACAAATCCAAGAAAATAATTATTGTTTTAAAATGGCAGCCAGCGAAAAACCTGTGGATATAAGTGAGTTTTATCACTCAGCCTTAGATACTTTAATGGATAATTTGCACATAAATTCTACACCCACCTTGGAGTCTTCGCGGTGGAATAATAGTATTGGAAGACACTTCGAGTCGATCGATGAATCTAAATTCTTTTCATTTTGCAGTACCATAAAACAATGTTCCAAAACTCAAAAAGCCAACAAAACTAAATACGAAAGTGCCAAAATGCAAAATGATGATGCTAATAAAAGTGTTGCACTAAATGTAAGAGAAACTCCAAAACGATTAGTGACCACAACCAGAAAACAAAAATTATTCGAATCAACAGAAAGTGCAGAAGAATTTAAGCCGATTTCTCGCTGTTCTTTAAATGAAAAAGAATTGTCACCCCAAAGTTTGTTGTTAAAAAAAGCAATTACACGACTTGAGTGTATGCAACGCAGACAGGAGAGGATGGCGTTAAGTAAAAAGCCCACGCGTACTTCCTTGCGCGTTTAATGAAATATTTTAACTTTTTCCTAGACCACTCTAGAATTATCTTTCATTTTTCAAAATTAGTTTAAATATATTTTTAATTCATAATTTTAGTGTGCAATTAAAAAAAAATCATTTACATGCAATTATATTTTGCTTTAATTAGAAATTGTGCTTTATTCATGTTTAAGTATTCCTTAATAATAAAATTTAAGAACAAAAAAAAGATTGCAAATAAGAAAAATAAAATTTATATAAATAAAAAGGTATTTAGGTATCTACTTATTTAAGATCGTTAAATTAATATGTCGGTAGCTAAGTGACATTAACGTAAAAGAAATTTCGGTTTTTTCTGAGATTTTTCAAACCTTGTTTTTATTACACTAAAAACTATAAACTTACAGCAATTTTGAGATTTTTCGGATCGGAAGTTGGTTTTGTTTTTATTTATTTGAAGTTTGACTTTTGGCAAAAATCTTTGAAATTTAAAAAATTTACCTATTTAAAACAATATTTTTATTTGATTCAATTTTAAGTTTTATAAAGTTGATTTCTTTGTAAAATGTTAGTGGATTTTTTGTGATTTATGATTCTATGCTAAAATTTTATTTGAACCATAGATCTTATAATTGAATGAAAATTTACTTCTTCGGCTTTTTGGTTCATTTTTATTTAATTTCTAAATTTTTTTAGAAAGAAAAATTATTTACAAATGTATGCGGACGTTTTCCAAAGAAAGCAAAAAAAAATTAGGCGCTATGCAGAGTCAAATGCAGGAGGCTTATTCTGAATTGCGATGCGAAAGTACATAAATGCGAACAATTGCTATTCTGTATTGCGATATTCGCAAAGTTCTATTTTAATCGCATTTCAAATGCGAAAAGGTGGTAAATCGGTATTATAAATTGCGAAAACACATGTCAAATTCGCAAAATTTATTCGACAACAAAGTAGCATTCGCAAAGTACAAACATGTAAGTAAAAAACAATATTTTATTTATGTATTCATCATATATTTATTATTTAATTCAGGGAAGTAAGCAATAAGACAAACAAACCGCACAGCCATTTGGCAAGAGGCCATTTAAAAACACCAAATGCACGTTAGTCTGCAAATACTGTGTGGCAAACGTTAACTGAAGAACTAAATATTAATGGAGAGAAATTCAAAAATATTTGACTTAAATTTTAATAGGTTTGGACCTATTAAATAAATTTTAGAAACAATTTTCACAGCGAAGCACAAAAAATTTATTTATTTTTAATTTGACGTTTGTTGATACTGATGTTTATTTGAGCAGCGTTGCCAACGATTTGAAATAAATTGCGAATGCAATTGCGAAAGTCTAACAGAATACCAATTTTCTTTCGCATCGCATTTCATTTGCGCATCGCATTGATTTTCGCATCGCAATTCAGAATAAGCCCCCAGCATAATCTGGACCGCCACATCCTTCAATCTATCTACCTTAAGTTATGTATGTCGTCAACATCATCTATAATTTTCTTTCTAAAAATATTTAGAAAATAAATTAGAAAAGAACCAAAAAGCCGAAAATATGTCAATTTTCATTCGATTTGGTTGAATCTCAGAATATTTTTTTAAATGTGATGTTTTGCAAAAAAAATCCATACTTGTAAAATTTTATGAGAAACTTGAATTTTCTTATGGGTTTTTGATTTTCAGGTAAAACTGCTTTTCGCGTGAAAATTCAAAAGTGTAGGTAGGTATTTACTTAAAACATAAAATCATTTCAGGTAAAGGAGTTTTGTGAGAAATTCTAAAGTATTAAATATAAAAATTTGTTTTTTTTTTGGTCGTTTTTATTAAAATTTTTGTGTTTATTTTCTTTTTTATATTAAAATAACATTAAAATAGTTTATTACGAATCAATTTTTGAATATATGCACCAGTTCTGCATTTCACTTGAACGATCGGAATTCACAAGGCTGTATTTTTCGATTTCGTTAAAATGCAGAGCAGCTGCAATACTTATAGAACCATTCTTGGTATATCAACTCCTCTACTTAGAAGGATCAAAAGAATATGATTTTTATATGGTCACAAATGAAAATAGTAATTTAAAGTTGAGCTGTTTTCTGTTTGTATGTAAAACGCTGTGTGAAAGCTTTTGCTTAAGCTTTCACATACTGTTAAGGTTGTTGTCTGTACTTTTATATGGCAAGCATTAATAGTGGGATTTTTGTACAAACAAATGGTGTAGTCAAGTTTTGAAAAGTTTTGAAATATTAAATGAGATATACACAGGCTTTTTGAAATATAAGAAATTATTTTTCAATGTTTTCAGTAAATGCAGACCATACATTGTTAAATGAGACTAATTAATTGCTGATAATTTGCCTAAAATTTTATTTAGAAAAGTTTTTTTTTTTAATATATCAGTAAAGAAAAATACTTAATGTAATTTTAAGTTATGAAAACACCTAAAACCACCTAAACATTGAATGAAAAAATTTCATAAAACTAGTTTCATGAATAATGCCCTGGTGTAAAATGGCGTTCGCTGTATATATTTTGTTGTATATGTATAATTTGAAACAACACAAACAACTACAATAACGAATATCTAATTAAAAGCAAAAAGTACAAATTTCGTTGACAATTAAAAATTTCATAGTATAAGGACGCGTTGAAACTTTTAAGGAAAATGGGAAAAAATGCATGTTGTAAATCTGGACATACAAAACTTACCATATTTTCCCTCTTTCCACCCTATATTTTCTAACGACCAGCATACAAAGTCACTCACAAACAATAGAATGAGCAAGTGATAAGTAAGGCAAAAATAATTTCCTTGCATTAACAGCTGATTATATTTACAACAAACACACGCAAGCTGCCATTGTTTCTTGTTGGTGTATAACGAATTTTTTTCCAAAAAATCCAGCGTTCAAACTAATGACTAGAATTTAATCAAATTACACTGTCATATAAGATATGATAAACTAAATATATTAGAAATTTCGTTAAAATCGCTTCAGCCATTCAGCAGTAAAATGATATTTTCTGTAGATCCTTTATTTGACCACAGATTTTTATGATTCAAAGGAAATCTGATTGTGGATGAAGAGACAAAGTCAGTGATGTGCATGTTCTTTAAAACTGAGAAGTTTTTCATAAAGAAAATAATTCTGCAAAAATCTTTTAAATATTTATTTTCATGTAAACAATTTTTAAAACATGAGTTGTGATTATTGTTTATTTTAGAAAAAAGCAGCACATGCTATTCAATCAACTTTTCTATGCCCTCAACTCTCGCTCTCATTTTTTCTAGTGTGGAATCATTCAGCAACATACACATACATATATATGTAGCTAAAGTAAAATGTTTTTGTGGTAAAATCAGAGATAAGCAGTACGTGATGCCAAAGCCGGTTCAAAAAATCTTTACATGTTAATTTTTATATGTATGTATGTACATACATATATGTACGCAGATTTTTTTGTTTGGCTCCCTTGAATTTGTTTTTTTTCGAATTTAAAATTTTTTTATTTTAAGTTTTTCTAATTACGAAAATCAACTTGTTGCTAATTTTCGAAAAAAAAAATCTTTCGAATCTTTAAGTAAGGATAATTAAAATCAGTAAGAATGCACTTCACCATCTATGTAAATCCAGTTTAGTGAAGTAACTCCAATCAAAAAATCAAATATTGCGATGATAGAGAATAAAAAAATAAAAAAAATGTTGGTACCATTTTGATACTTTAAAAATTTTTAAATTTCAGAGCCCCGTAACTCGGAAAAGGTGGCCGAACGCCAATTTTTTTACTTGATGTTTTCTTCTAATTTTTTTAATTCTCTATTGCCTCATATATTTATTATTTTTTACTTGGAGTTACTGCATTGTTCCAAATGACATGAACAAATTAGAGGTAAGCGTGGTGTTTTGCCTGCTGCCTCAAAGAACATGGACCGATTATGCTGATTTCCAATATCACCTCTTTTGACACTATATCTGATCGATGGACATATTTATTTATTTTTTTTTTTTTTTTGTGGAATTAAGTTTGCCTCGGCCCTTTTTGTGGTGAAGGGTATAAAAACTAGATAAAAATTAAAATTGCAATTAATTAAAATGGAACCACCGCACGGGGACGAGGTAATCAAAATTTGAAAATAAATCAAAAGCTTCCTAAATGGCTATTTTATACATATAATCGAGGTTGTTGAAAAAACTCCTGCTGAACCTAAAAACGGAATAAAAAATTTATAAAGTCATAGAAATGCAAACCAAATTTCATTGTCAGTAAAAATTTACTGAATTCGTTCGCTTCAACTTTGTGTAACGTTGAGAATATTAATTTTAGATTTCTAAAACCCAATAATTCAACGTAAATTTTTATTAAATATTGCAATCAGAAACAAATTTGAGACTAGACAAGTTTTTAAAAACTCTAAAACACCCACACAATGCAGGTTTCAAGAAGCTTATAATTAAAAAAAACTACACAAAAAAAACACACATAAACGTTATCTGTCTGTACAATTTGGATTCCCCTCGTTTCCTACTCTTTGATATTTTATTTTTTTGTTGTTTCATCAGACGTAAAACACAAAGATCGGCACAAACTGTCGAGCAGGCTAGTGATAAGTAAAAGTCATAAACAGTTTTGTTCTCTCAACAGCTGACTGAACAACGTTCACGTTTTATTCACAACAAACACATGCAAATTGTCAATGCTTCTTGTTGGTGTATAACGAAATTTTTTCCAAAAAATGTAACGTCCAAACTAATGACCAGAATTTAATAAAATTAAGCACAGTCATATAAGATATCATAAACTAAATATAGAAAAAATTTGGTTAAAATCGGTTTAGCCATTCAGGAGTAAAATGACAGTTTCTGCAGATCCTTTATTTGACCATCGATTTTGATGATTCAAACGAAATCTGATTCTGGATGAAGAGACAAATCCAGTGATGTCCATTTTCTTTAAAACTGAGGAGTTTTTCATAAAGAAAATAATTTTGCAAAAATCTTTTAAATATACGATTTCATTAACATATGTAAACAATTTTTAACAGCATTATTTGTGATTATTGTTTATTTTAGACAAACAAAAAAGCAACAAATACTATTGGAGTGATCTGCTTTACTCTCTTTTATACTTGTATGCTCTTGTTGCAGAGACAGAGATGGCAACGTTGGTACAAATGTACTTTTTAGTGATTAAAATACTCTTTCAATCATATTAGGCAGATAGGAAAATCATATGAAAGAACAACTAAAAAATGTGTATTTTGTTTAAAAATGATTCTGGAAAAAAACTGATAGCTTCGTTTACCATCCTTGTTGTTTTATTTCCCTCTGTGTTGTTAAATCATATAATTAGTCCAAATTTACACGTCCCATTATTTCATAGCATTTATTTTAATTCAGTTTAAAAGTTTCAGCGAGTTTTATCGTGTCTCTATACTATGACATTTTTCACGGCATCGGCACTTGTACATTTCGCTTTTAATTTCATATTCTTAATTGTAGTTGTTTGTGTTATTTCAAATAATATACAAATAACAAATCTTATGCAGCGAACGTACTTGTGTAGCAAGTGTAAAATATCCCTTCAAAATTCAAGCCATGCCATTTTGCGTCTCTACACCTCTTGCCTACAAACGTAAAATTCATGAAACTAGTTTCATGCAAAATGCCTTCGTCTAAAATGGCTCTTTAGTCGATGATTCCACAACAGCTTTACTGTGAAATGGTTTATTCTTTCCAGTTTAGTTGTATAATTAGTATTTTTTAAGAATTTTATTCTGTTAAAATTTTGTTTAAAATAAGGTACGTTGTACTAATCAAAACAATATTCGACAATATTAATTACAATTTGGATTAAACATATTATTTTACATGGATCTACGGATGTAAGTAGGTCATATTGACAGTTCAATAATTCAAGCGAATTTTAAACGTAACTTTTAAAGTTGTAATTTAAATTAAAATTTTTAAAACTAATCAAAAACTTTACAATAGAATTTTTAACAAATTCTATTAAATAAACTTCAGCCAAATTACAATTTAAGTTTGACTTTTTCGAAGTTGTAATCACTTAAAATTTTCCGCTATTTTCGTAAATCAATTAAGTGCTTTTAAGCAAATTCGATTCGATTTACAGCTTTATTACTTTTAAGACTTTATTTGATTTTTTGATCTTCATTGCTATTAGAAACACAAAAAAAAAAAAGGAAAAAAGCAATGAATGAATTTTCAGGAAATAGTAACAACGTCTGCATTTTCTTACTTTTCAGTTTAGTCTTCAAAAAAAATTTAAGCTATTGATCGTAGTTTTTATTAGAAACTAAATTGAGCCGTCACATGTATATATTTTGTGTCTCGTCACAATTACTCTCTTAAACTCACTTTTTTTTTAATCGCCGTTTTTGTTTTGTTTTGAATTGAATCAAATAAAAGAGTGTGAGATAATTAATTTAGAAAAAGCTTTTGATATTTTATTGTAATCAGCATGATGGCAGTGGAAACAGCAGAGTCATGAGCTATAAAAACACCCCACAAGAAAATTCCTTAACAGTTGATTTGTATTCATCTCGTAGTTAAAGTTGTTTAGTGTTTAAATCTAAACAATAATAAAATCTTAGCGCAGTAATTAAAAAGGAGTTTTTGAGTGTAAAGAAAGTAAATAAAAGCAACATGACCTCGATTACAATTAATCCTGAAGATATTAATGCTCCACAAATCAAGGATTTGGTAAGTGAATTTCCTTTCATATTCTTATTTTACCAAATAATATTAGAAATGACCAAGTTGCTAATTTTATTCGAAATATTAATGTTAATAATTTTTTCTAACTTAATATCTTTAACGTAAATCTAATAAGTATTAAAAATAAATTATAAATAAATACAAAATAAAAAGAAATCTATTATTTTATTTATTATATAAAAATAAATTAATTTTTTTTTAATTGTTAAATTGTTATTATTATCAAACGCTATTTTAAAACCCATTTTTACATACTTATTTAAAAAAGTTTAGTTTATAATTTTATCTTCTTTTGGAATGTTTACAACATTTTATAAAATTAGTTATAAAGGAATGAATTATTGATTTATACTTTAATGTCTTTGTCGTCTTTAGCTTAGGTAATTTAATTTAAAATTTTATTTTTTTTTACTTTTTATTGTGTTTTAAAAATAATTATTTCTATTATTCTTTTTACGCTTTTTAATTTAAAACAAAGAATACTTAACATGACCAAATTTGTCTTAATCTTTATTACATAATGATAACTGGCAATACACTTTTCTAAAGATTATAAAAAAAAATTCTCTTTTTTCATTTAAGAAATCAAATTTTTTTAGCGAAACAAAAATTTGATGATAATAAATTTTTAATGTGTAGATTATGTGTATTTTTTAAGACTTATAAAAAAGTACAAGTCTTAATCTAGAATTTTTTTTTTATAATTTGAATTGCAGGAAAGCAATTAAAACAAGAAAGGTAATTTTCGATGACCTCCTTGATTTAAATTCAATTTAAACTGTACACAAAAATTTTTCTGTTTGTTTTTATAAATATTAATGTATGATACTCAATATGTCGAAAACATTGACAAAAATTTGGCACGTGATTTATTTCTTTTTATTTACATATTTTTGTTTATTTATTACTTTTTTTAAATTGATTTTTTAACAATCTTTAAAAACAAATTTTATTTAATAAGCATCTAAAAAAAACTTTTAAAATTTTCTAAATCTATTAAGGGTTTCATGTAATAATAGAATAACACTCCGTAGAATAGTTTTCGAAATCAAAATTTTATTTTTAAAAAAACCTTAATGGTCATGTTCGAAACTGCCTTCCTGTCAATTTCATATACATTGTTTGAATTTAGAAACACACTTAAATTACATTGCAAAAAAATAGAGTAATGAAAAATAGTTTTTAGTTATTTTTTTTTTTTTTTTTTTTTTGTTAATTAAAATTTTTTCAAATACCTGTTATCCGTTTTTTTTTTGTTAACTTTTTCGTAAAATAGAAATTGTGTGAACAAAAGAAAAAAAATTTTAAATAAAAAAAAAATATTTTATAATATTTTTAAATGTAAAAACGAAGAAAAAGTGTTTTTCTTCTTAGTTCTAAAACACAAAACAAACTCGATAACATTTTGTACTCACGAAAGTGTTAGCATTTTTATCGAATTTAATTTTGCCTTCAATAAGTTGATTCAACCCTTTCAAAATTCAAGAGCAGCAATCATTGCATACAGACTTATTGCCTGACAATTGAAAAAAGCTTTTTTTCAATTTGTTTGTTTGTTTATTTTCTTTTCGTTAGAAAATTTTTAAATCATTCATCTTCCGGCAAAAGTTTCTGTCGCACACCTGGATTTTTAAATTAATTAGTGCAAAAGTATTGCTGTTTTTTGTTTGTTACGGTTTATTGCATTAAGAAATAAAAATACAACATGTTTAAACGTGCAATGGTAATAATAGTCCAAACAAGAGGTTTGTTTACGGAACTGGCTGAATTTAAGGTTTGGAAAAAGCTCTTTTTTTATTTTAGTTTCTAAACTGCAAAAATCATAAAGTTAAATCACTTAGTTTTTTGCAGTTGTCCACTTAACAGTGATATTTGTTAAAAAAAATCTTTTTTTATATTTAAATATTGATTAAAAAAAATTTCTCAAATGTTTAAAAATTTGTTTTCAAAGATGAGCCAGTCTAGTGGTATGAAGGTAATGTGCGTTTCATTTTGCATAAATGCAATAAAAATATTAACTAAATTTATACTTGATGTATTTTATTTGAAAATGCGTCATTCTATAAAACAAAAACAGCTTGACTTCTCTTGCAACGACCTTGACATTTACAAATTTTTAAAGAGTATTTTTAATGCATTTGAGCTCTTATTTGATTTCGCCATTATTCTCTTAAAAATGCTTTGTTGATATTTTTATTTTAGTTTTGTGTACAGATTTTTAAAATAACAATGTGGCCAACTAATTAACTTAACAAAAACAGCAGACAAAAAACGTGGAAATTTATAGTTTTAAAAATTACGAAATGTAAGCAATTTAAATACATTTAACAAATTAAAAGAATATAAAATTTAATTAAAAAATCTGCACTTATACATTAAGCTGAGTTGCTCATACTATATACCCATCCTAATTCAATCATGAATTTACTTGTTAACAACGTGAACCAATAAGTAACTTAATCACAATAAACTGACAACATATGTTACTACCACTTTCTCATATATTAGGAGAAACCAACTTGTGCTTGTATTCTTTTGTTACATGGATAAAAATAGTAAAAATGAATCAGAAGTACCTGTTGAATTTATCGGTTTCACTTTTAATTTTAATTCTTTCTTGTGAGGCGATATTTTTTGACGACTGGAATAATTGCAACAGCTCTACAATCAATAAATATTTTAAATTTTATGTATACTGAAAATAACTTGAATAAGTAAATTGTTTTTGACGTACTTCTACAAATGTTTCCTTATTTCATTTTAGAGTATTGTTCGTAATGAACAAAAGGAATTGAAAATAGCTCCAGTTCACAAACTTGATACTCCGTTTAAGACGGCCACATTTGGCATGGGATGTTTTTGGGGTGCTGAGACTCTATACGGCGGTACTTTAGGCATATTGCGCACAACTGTAGGTTATGCTGGCGGCACCAAGGATCAGCCAACGTACCGTAATTTGTAAGTTTTATGCAAAAGAACAATCTTTAACTAATCTTTTTTTTCTATTTCTTTTTATTCTATACCCGTTCTACATTTCTTGATCTCTTTTCTACCTATCTTATCTGTCTTACTAACTTTTTTCTTTAAATAATTTTTTTCATTTAACCCAAACACACTACACTATAGGGGCGATCACACTGAAGTTTTAGAAATCGATTATGATCCTAAAGTTATAAACTATAAAGAATTATTAGATTTATTCTGGAATAACCATGAATATGGTTTGAGTACTGTTATCAAAAAACAATACATGTCATTGATTTTGTATCATGATGAAGAACAGAAAAAAATTGCTGAACAGTCCCGTGAAGAAGAAAAAGTCAAACGAGCTCCCGAAGTAATACTTACAGAAATTTTACCTAAAGGCGATTTCTTTCCGGCTGAAGAGTAAGATATTTGCTATCTTTACACGAATTTATAAAAAATATGCTAAGATTTAACTTTTTCACAGCTATCACCAAAAATATCGTTTGCAAGGACATCGAGACTTGTGTGACACGTTTTGTTTTGATTCAAAATTATTGCAAAATTCCTATGTGGCTACTAAACTCAATGGCTATTTAGCTGGTGTGGGAGGCTTAGAACAATTTAAAAATGAAGTAGAAAAAATGGGTTTAACTCCAACCCAAAAAGAATACTGCACCTACCATATAGAAAAGAACGAGGGCCAGGGCCTGTACTGCTGACATTGTAAATTAGTAACAGACGTCAAACTGAAGAAGTACTGTACTTCCTAACTAGGAGAGCCATTCAGTGTATTACTTTCCTTTTCATTATATTTCATTTTCCTTTAGATTGTTAAGTTTTATATTAGTAGATAATCTGTATCATGATATATGATAGAATATAAATTATAATTAAACAATGTAATGATTGTATTATTTGATTATACACACTATTAACAAAACACTAAAAAAAAAAACTTTATTATAATAATATGCTACCTATTTAACCTAAATAAACTTTCTTTAAGGTTTTGTTTCAGTGTGTTAACCAAACATAATTTTATTTATTTAAACTAAGACTTTTTTGTTTCAATATAGGTACCTACTTTTTAAACACAACGTGAAACATTTTTGCAATGACTGGTGCGTAGCAAGTTTGTTTTTGAACATTTGGTATAAAATTTTAACATAATCGAAATGTTTACTTGTTTGATTCAAACTTTATTCTCGATAGACGCAAAATAAAATCTAAAAGAAACATTTGTATCTTGATCTCTTTGGGATTGTCTGTCACATAGAAACCAGCCACACCGGCCTTATGCAAGGTCGACTGTTGGTCACGCACCTTTTGATCCAGCAAAGCAATTAATTTCGTATCTGTTTCTTTAAGTTTGCGATTATGTTTAATTTTCATCAGTTGCAAAATATGCTGCAATTCCTCCTGATCTGTAATCTTTGATATCCATTCCTGTACTTCAATTTGATATTCATTCTCGACCTGCTCACGTAATTGATGCAGGTGCTTTTCGGTAACATGTTGAATTTCCATGAGACCTTTGACGATTTCAAAAATAGTATCATTAAGCAGAGAATTAGCCAATTCGGTTAGAAGTTCATAGGAAATTCTTGACTGGTAAATTCTAAACGAAAAAAAATTACATATTTTAAAATAATGTATCCTTTTATCTTACTCTGGTAAATTCGCATGCATGGATTTGAGTTGATCTACTAGGAAATATAATTTTCTTTGTAAATATTCTGGTGATAATTGAGTGACATCTTCTCTAACCAGGTCTTCAGGGCAATAGGAAGGTTCTTCCATTTTAAAATTTAAAAGCACTGTTTGTAGTCCGAACCGTTTTTAGGCCACAGAGTATATTATTTAATTTGTTGTTTATTATGCTGAGTGGTATATTTCAGGCAACTAGGAATCAAAACAAACCAAAAATAAAGTGCTGCTAACAAAGCGTATTTTTATTTTAAATTAACCCTACTTGGCTGTCACATTAAAAATATATATGTGCTCGTAACAAAACAGGCCTAAAACCAAATACATACAAAAAAACTTATTTAAGCAAAAAATCATCATCTGCCCTAGCGATGCCACCTCGTTAAATATGCCTTGTCTAAAGCCTTTTTTTGTGTGTAATCATGTGACTATAACAATAAAGAAATTTTGAACTTTGCAAATGAAAAACAGGCAATCAAGACAAATATATAAGCAGGTGGCAGCTTATATAAATTCATTATTTTTTTGCTAGTAACCATTACTCTTAAACTCCATATATAAAATATCTGTCAAGCTCCTTAAATAAAAAATGTAAACAGATTTTTTATATATGGAGTTTAAGAGTAACGAATTGAAAATTAATAAATTTGCCTCCGCTGCCACCTGATAATTAATTCGCCTTTCTTGCAATTATCTGCAGACCAAATGGAACTAATTAACAGGTGGCAGCGTTATCGAATTCATTTTTTGCTGAGAACTGAGCGAAAATTAAAAAATTCGTATACGCCGCCAACTGCTATTTGATTCATCTTGCTGCAGGCCATAATATATAAAAAAACCCTTCAATTTGTTTTATGTGAAGTTTAACATTTCTAGCTGCGGCGAAAATGCTACCAACTGCCTTCAACTGACATGATTTCGCCATGAACATTAGTTTGGGTTATTGTTGCCAACTTAAATTTTGTGTCAGCTGGGTGAATGACGCATTCTTAAATTTGTTTTATATTTTTCATTATTAGTTTGTGCTTTTGTAAAAACTTTTAATTATTTAAAAACAAAAATGGGAAAAGGCTTTAACAATTATATGTGTAAAAAATTTTTTCACCCAGCTTCCAGGGATAATTTGAAGAGGGTAAGTAGTGTTTTTTACTCCGATTGTATTGGAAATGTAATGGGATTAAAAAATTGTATCCTTCAAAATACATAGGTATGGATGGCAGAACAACAGGCTGAAGCATACAAAAAGAAACAAGAAGAACTACGCAACCAATATGAAAAGGAACAAAATTTACATGAGAACAAAGCTATGCTAAGTAAAGAGAGTAAAGATAAATTGAGTGTTAATTTTATGTATGAACCTCCGCCTGGTGTTAGAAAGGATCGTGAAAAGGACGACAATGAGCCAGAATATAAATTTGAGTGGCAGCGAAAATACAATGCACCACGTGAATCCTATTGTAAAGGAGATACTGAAATTAGAGATCAACCATTTGGTATACAGGTACGAAATGTACGTTGTATAAAGTGTCACAAATGGGGCCACATTAACACAGATAAAGAATGTACAATGTACAGCATATCGATGAGCGAAGCACGAAAACTACATTCAGAGACAGATGCAGCCGATGTCATGGCTAAAAATGTATTGGAAGAACAAATGAAGGGTGATGGCCTCATGATGAAACGATCCGCTATGGAACTACAAAATAGTGCTTATCAAAAACATGCTTTGATACCTAGTGATACCGAAGATCAAATTGACGAAGAAGGAAGTGCGGAAAAGGCATTTCTGAAATCTTTGAGCAGAGAGCAGAAATTAAAGCTATTAAAAAAGTTAGAAAAAATCGAAAAACTTAAGAAAAGTAAAGACGGCAAGATTAAAAAGCAAAAAAAGAGCAAGAAAAGAAATAAACAGCGTGATGATCTTAGCGATTCAGATGATGATAAACGGAAAAGACATCGAAAAAATAAAAGGAAAAGCAAAAAGTCACAAAGTAAATCAGAAACGTCGTCATCCTCAGATGAATCATCGTCATCATCTTCAGATAGTTCTTCGTGTTCAGAAAGTAATAAAAAACGCAGAAAAGATAAAGTTGAACGAAATGGCAGATCAATTTCGAAACCAAGGGATCACAAAGTCAGAAGAGAACGCTCACGTTCTAAAGATAGAAATGTTAAAAAAAGTGACGGAAGGCATGAAAAGCGTAGATAATCTCCTCGCTATAGAGACCATGACAGTAATAAGCGTTAATTTTTACTTGGAAATTTCTATCTCAATGCGCGTTTAACATATAAATTATTAAAAAAATATTTTGTGTCTCTAAAACATCTTACAAATATTTTTAGCTTAAAGAAAAACAGCGGGTTAAATTGTAGCTTATTCCGACACGATATCATGTCTAAGGGAAGATGATTACAATTTTGATAAGGAGCTGATATGTTTCTAACCAATTTTTTAACCGGATTTTACTCTTATGAGTAAATAAAAAACAAACTTTTTTTTTGGAAAAAATGGAGAAATATTTTATATCGCAAAAGAATTTGAATTCACAATAAAAATAAAATTGTTATGCAAACATTTAATGAAGTTTTTATCAAATAATATCCTCAGGATCTGTAAGTAGTAGCGAACGGCGAAAATATAATTAACTTTAAATTCTAGCTGTTGCGGGAGTACTTGAACCAGCAGCAACGCACAAATCAGTAACATGATTGCCCGAGTCACGAGGTATACTCTAAAATTTAACAAAAAAGTCTTAAGATTGAAATACTTTGTTAAGATCTGAACCATTGCTAACCTTTACGTGTATATTACTTTTGAGTATGGCTGCTCTTAAAACCAACATGCGTGAACATCTTTGATATTTCTTGCCCATGGAAATAGCACGTTCAAAAGTGCTGCTCCGTTGATCAGTCTCCTTGGCGTATAATATTTTATTGTGCGAGTCTATGCGAGCTTGAATTTGTCCTTCTAAAATCAATTGCATAACCTCATTCTCCAAAGCCTCAACGGTGCGATTAAAGGCAGTAGCCATTTTACGCATATCGGCTGATAGGTAGGGACTAAAGTATTGAATCAGAGCACGATTTCTGATCTTTGTATATAATGTATTGACGTGTGGTGCAATATACATGTCCAGCAGCAAGTTATCCCGTATTTCGTCTAGCAACTTAAGACATGAAGCATATTTTGACTCGTAAAATTTAAAAACAATATCTCTCAGCTGTGGCTCAAGTTCTAGGAAAAGTTTAAATGAGCTAGAAGAAATTATATTCTTTTGCAGTTCTTGACGGTCGAAAGTAGCCAGAGCGCAAAGCCCTCCATACATAGCGACATTGTTTGGAGAAATCATTTCGGGAAAATCACAATGATCAAAATTGGCTAGCAAGAAATGTTTGGCAGCCGACTTATACTTTTTGGTTTGTAATTCGGCCAAGCCAGCCGCACACTTCAGACGTGTTAAAACAGCCTAAAACAAAAAACTTATATTATTTATATTCCTTCTACATTGTTTCTTACCTGATTAGCGTCTTTAGAACATTCGTTAAAGTCTGGTGTACTCTCTGCTTTAGATACGTAGCTCAGCACATGGGACCAGTTTTGCAAATACAGCGATACTTTAATAACATTTAAGCACATATTTACCACATCTTTGCCACTGGTGCAATAATCTCTAGCACGGGAATAACATTTAAGAGCATTAGATAAGTCTCCACAGCTTAGATAATGATCACCCAAGTCATCGTGACCGCGCCGAATGCTTTCCTTTATAGAACTCGATTTGAAGTTCTTAAGGTCGGAGTCAAGTTTTTCTAATTTAAGTGCAGCTTTTTTGCTCTTTGTTTCAACCCAGTTTTGATCAAAAACAGGTAAGTCTTGAGCTTGGGTAGACAAAATGGGCTGTGCAGCAATATCAGGTAAACCCCCTGCTGCACCCCCTCCACCATTGCCACCCCCGGCACCGCCACCCGAACTACTAACATACACATCATTCAGCTTTTTATGTAACACTTGATACATGGTCACATTATAAGTGGTCATGACATAATTTATAGCCATTTTTAAGGCTTCCAAGCGTAACGAGGGACACACATCAGCCACAAAAATCAACCTATACAAACGGGCCAACCCCACATAAGAATTGGCATAGACTTCCAAATCCAATGTTGGATTCTCGACAATTAACTGATGCTCCTCGTTGTTGTCGTTATCCTCCATTGGGGCATCAACTTGCATCGGTTCGATCGCATTCTATTAATTTTAAAAACAACAATTACACCCCGGTAAACAAATTGTTGGAAGACAACAAAGAAATTTTGCTACTTAAAAATTATTTGCAATTTCTGTAACTTACCTGGGCCAAAGGAGGTAGGGGCATTTGAGGCATGTCTTTATTTTAAAATTATTTATCAACTTTTTTTTGAAGATTTCTGTCCGTCTACCAAAGATTTTCAAAAAATAAAACACTTTTTTCTCTGTTTGGCGTTAAAATCTTGCAAAAACTTCTGCAAAAGTCTCAGCCGGTTTTGACAATTAATCATTTGTACATTGCCAGATCGACGGCGTTATTTGTGTCTGGGGATTTATGGAGACGCATTGCCAACAAACCGATTGTGATTGCCACTTCCTTTGTAAAAGGAATGGTTTAATAAACAACAAACATTAATTTTTCTAATAAATTAGAGATAAGGTATGTGTGTATTTTGAGTATAAAAATTTTGCTCCTGAGCATTATTTAGGTCTTCACGTGGAAAAAGGGTATAACTAAGTTTGTCATTCCGTTTATAATTTCTATAATATCCATTTCCGACACCATAAAGTATATATATTCTGACTTTTTATGCATAGCGAAGTCGAGGCACTAGATCAGCTAGAGAAACTTAAAATGCGCCAATCGATCAGACATAGTGTCAAAAGATATGCTATTGGAAATCAGCATGATCGGTTCATGTCCTTCGAGGGAACTGGCAAAACACTAGCCTACCTCTAATTTTTCCATATTTTTGGAAACAATGAAGTAACTCCAATTAAAAAAGTTAATTATGTAGGGCCATAGAGAATTAAAAAATAAGCAAAAAACATCAAGTGAAAAAATTGACCCTCTTCCATAATTTTCGAGTTACGAGCCTATGAAATTTAAAAATTTTTTTAAAATATCAATATAGGTATCATTTTAAAGCTTTTAAAAAGATCCTTAAGGAAATACCAAAATCTTTTAAAATTCGTTAACGCATTAAAAGCCGATGGCATTTTTATGTAAAATTATATATTCATATGTAGTACTTAAATTTTTTTCTTTTTTTTAATTCTCTGTCACCCTAATATTTGCTTTTTTGATTGGAGTTAATTCACTAAACTATATTTATGAGATGGTGAAGGGTATATAAAATTCGGTATAGCCGAATATAGCACTCTTACTTGTTTTAAATATTATGTTAAACCAAAATATATATTACAAAAAGCTTATATGTTAAGAAACCAGCTGGATATTTTTATTGTTGAAAACGCTTTATAACGTACTTTTACAATTCGATTTTTTTTTTAACATTACATAACAAAATTTTACGTGTTTGAGCTGCTTTATGTTCTAACGGTAGAGTAAATATCGCAATTAATTCACTTGATTCCTGTTTCAGTGCTCTGAATTTGACGCATATTTATTTCGTTTGCTAGCAAAGTGGTTAAGTAGTTAATGCAGAACTTAAAAATAATTGATTCAAGTCAGTAGAAATAAAATACTTTCTAAAAACTGAGCGTTTTTGTTGTACTTTAACAATTTAATTGTTAATTATAACTAGGTTAAATGTAAAATAAAAATGCAAGTAATGGTTAAAATTTTAATAAATAATTAAGTTAATTTTGCTCCTTCGCCAGTTTAACAAATTGAAAGAGAAATAAGGTAACACTGCTTTCTTTATTTTATTTTCTGCCCATCATTCTAAATATTGAGCATTTTATTTTGACACGTGTTGGTCTTTCATAAATCAGTTTTAATATTTGGGATTATTGTTTGCAAATTAAAATAAACAGATAATGGATACAACGCCACCAGAAATAAAGGAACCTGAAATAGCAGGCAGTGAAAAAGATGAGGAACTAACTAAAACTGCAGAAAAACTTAAAGAAACAGATACGACTGGTGAAGAGTTTGCATATTTGAAGCGCAGTGAATTTACTTCCGAAATATACAAAATTGAAGTGCGAAATTTGGGTTATTTTGGCATTGGAGTATGTGTTGTAATTTTATTAATAATTTAAAAAAAATTATGTACTTTTCTTTCACCTTGTGTACTTTTTTCGAGATTTAAATTAATCGTTTTCAAGAATCTCAAACATATATTGTTGCATATTTCTTCTAGGAATTTAAAAAGTTGCTAAAAAATAAACTCAAGTTGGATATGGCCAAAGTGAAGTCTCCGCTGCGAAAAGAATTTGCTTATGTATGCTTCCGTAGTCAGGAGGATCAGGAGAAAGCAATAGAAATCTTGAATGGTTATAAATGGAAGGGCAAAGTTTTACAGGCCATGGTAAGTTTAAGGAGCAACTTAAACCATTATTTGAAAATACAATTATTTTATAATTTAAGGTGGCAAAAGCTTCTGCCGATCCCTTGCAAAGGAAAAGAAAAGATAACGAAACTGAAGAAGGCCGAGCTAACGATAACAAAAAGCAACGTACTTCTGCCGATGCTACTTGTCCTTTGGCGCACTTAAGCTATGAAGACCAGCTAAGAAAAAAGTATTATCAAATGGAAGAACTTATTAAAAAGTTTACTCAGGATTTGAAAAAATGTAATAAAGAAGCTAAACTTCATTTGCAAAACTTTAAATATGAAGGCGCCTTGGCTTCACCAGAAATAGACGGTTATCGTAATAAAAATGAGTTTACTGTGGGTAAAAATAGCGATGGAGATATTGTGGTTGGTTTTAGATTGGGCAGTTATGCCGATGGCTCAGTAGAAGTAGCGGAAGTTGAGTCATTGCCACATATTCCCAAAGCAGCCAAGTGGGCGGCAAAGACTTTTCAAGATTTTGTAAAAAAATCGAAGTTTGAACCCTTTAATCCTGAAGGAAATACTGGTCATTTTCGGCAATTAATGGTGCGTACTTCGAAACTCACGAATGAAATTATGTTGGTTCCTGGCATTTATACCACTAATATGAGTGAGGAGGAGTTGATGCAAGTAAAAAAGGATCTAAGCGAATACTATGAAAAAATTTCTTTCAAGACAGAAGAAGGAAAGGAACTTAAATGCACCTCTCTGTACTACCAAGATGTTAAACATCGCGAAGTTGGCCAAATGGTATCACCAGTAGAGCACTTATTTGGTACGACCCATATAAGAGACACTATTTATGATTTGGAATTTCGTATTAGTCCTTTAGCCTTTTTTCAAATTAATACCGCCAGTGCTAATGTTCTGTATAAAAATGCCATTGAATTGGCAGCTCCAAAGCCACATTCAACTGTTTTAGACATTTGCTGTGGCACAGGCACAATAGCATTGGCTTTTGCTAAACATTGCAAACAAGTTTTGGGTGTTGAAATCATACCAGATGCCATTAAAGATGCGGAATACAATGCAGAATTGAATGGAATTAAGAATTGTAAATTTTATACCGGAAACGCTGATGACTATATACAGTCAATGGTAAAGGAAGTGGTCTATGGTACTGTACCAGGAGAACCTTTGGATTTAATAGCTGTGGTTGATCCACCGAGAGCAGGATTACGTAAGTTTATTATCTTGTTAAAATTTTTAAACAAATTATATTTAAATAAATACATAAAGTATAAAGTATTTTTAAATTTATTAAATCCAACATTTTAATTCATTTTATTTTAGACAATCGTTCAATTCTGGCAATACGTGCTGCCTCAGCCATCAAACGTTTAGTTTACATTTCATGTAATCCCCAGAAGGCGCAACGCAACTGGATTGAATTAGGCCGCCCTGAATCAAAACAATATAAAGGAGAACCTTTTTATCCTGTTACGGCCGTAGCTGTTGATATGTTTCCACACACTAACCACACCGAATTGATTATACTATTTGAGAGAAAAACTCCTAAAGAAGAAGAAGAAAAGAAACAGCTAAGTGATAACAAAACAGATCTAAAACATGAGGAAATAATTCAAAAATCTAAAGATGAAACGGATAAAAAATTAGAGGGGTGTCAAAAAGTAGTTACGAATAATGAAGATGTAGAAAAAGATAAAGTTTAAAAAGTTTTTACTATAGAAATTAAAATAAGTTTCAATTTTTAATTCATAGAATTAAAATAAAATGTTAGACTTTTTTTTTAATGAAAAAGACTGTTCTCACTTCTTCTTTAGAAGAAGAAAAAAATAGTACGTACATAATACGTATTTATGTACATATGTATGTATAATGTGAACACACAAACTGTATTTAGAGTTTTGCTGCTACAATACGGTACGTTATCTCATTATTTAATTTAAATCAATTTACTTAAATTGATTTAGTACAAATCTTGCAAAATATTAAAAAGGCCATCATTTGATTTAGTCGTTATAAGAACTATGTCTAAAGAAGTAACTGTAAAGAAAAATAGGAGAAAGTAAAATAAAATCAAAGATAATCAAATAAATTTCATTTCAATTTAAGTTTTAATATTTTAAAACAAACTCTTTTTTATATTTTGGTGATGTCATTGCAAAATATAAAAGTGCCAGTGCAAATGGTGTAAATGTCACGTGTAAATATCGTAAAGTTTATTTGCACGTCAAAGTATAAAAAAATATCCAATAAAATTTTTAATTATTTTTGTAATTAAAACAAATAAATAAACAAAGTAATTAAATAACAAAACAAGCTGTTTCATGTCTATTATTGGTGTTGGCGTTTTTTTCCGGCCAACTAAATCTCTTGTTTTTTATTTTGTTGCGGAGTGAACTTAAAATCATGCACTTTTAAAGTTGCAAAAAAACTGATTTTAAAAAAGAAATAGAAAAGATTTTAACAAGTCCAGTGTCTGTGTCAAGAGTTATTTATCACGTGCAAAAAGTACAACAATGACAACATTAACTACCAATGCAACCACTAGTGTCGCAACAACAGTAAGTATTCTCTTTTGTACAAACAACAATAAACAATATACGGATGCATATCGCTGGTTTAATGTAGAAAGGCCCTAACTCGTAGATATGTTACTTTACAGGAGAAGGTAACAACATAATAGAAACTGTATTTATCACAATGTAATATTAAAAATGAAAATGCTTAGAAAACCGTTATTTTTGATACTATTGCATTCAAATTTTGTGACAAGGTGTATCTGTGTGAAATGTATTGGAATCACGAAAAATTTCAATTTCGTAAAAATTCGAGTTAGGGCCTTTCTACATGAGACCAGCGATATGTGAAGCTTATCACAAAAGCATTCCAACAAAGCAGAACATTAAGTATCCGTTTAACGTAGATTCGTATATCGGTAATATTTTATCTATCTACAAGAACGAGAGAACCCTTAGAGAACAAATCCATGCAAACGTTTTAAGGCCAGACCTGTCCATTTGTCATTACCCGAACGTCCTATAATAATTATCATAGAAATCTAAATAAACTCCAGGAGTCGGTAGGATTAAGTTAGAATAAAATCCGTCTTGAGGCTTGTTCAACGAGATCAAACGTAGTCACTTTAATTATGTACTTGCAGGCTGAGTAGGATTCCGTAGGGTAGAGCCGCTCTTTGCAGTTAGCGCTGTGCAATAATAGGTACTCTTTATCTACGCAGCCACATAAGTGCACATGTCTTGTCTTACGAACAACTTTAATTATTAATGGACATCGTGTATAAGCAGTACTCAACAGTCTTATTTGCTTTATGAAGCTTTTTTAAAACTTTAATGTTGTGATTTGGAGTTCTAATACTCGAAGAATTCTTATTCTGTTTTTAAAAATTTTAATAAAAATGTGGGAATAGGTCATGAATCATGAAACCAAGATTGTGTATTGCGCAGGTCCGTTAGTCTGCTGTACAGCGTTCTCTCTTTTGTGTGACGTAGACATAGAATATTTTTTGTAAATAAATTAATTTTTTGTAAATAAATAAAGCAACAAATTAAAGTAGAAAACGTAAAAATTTTATTAAAAATAAAGATATTTTATTTAAAAAAATATAATTAATTAAAAAGGCCAAATAACAACTTTATTAAAAATACAAATGATAAAATAATAAATGTGATAATAAAAACAATTCAAAAGCATTAAAAATAAGCTTTTTCAAGACTGTTTATTTATTAAACAAAGTTTTGTACAATATTTAATTAAATCGGTTCATCATATTAAATTTGACGAAAAAGTAAAAAAATATTTTTTAAAGCAATAATGTATTCTTAAATTTGAAAAGTTAGTGCGGAGCTTAAAGACAACTACAGCATGTAAAAAAAAAAGAAATTTTACCCTGGAGTTAATGTCGACGTCGTTGACGGCGATTCAACGCCGAAAAAGTTGAAACATATTGAACTTTTACGGCGTTTCAACGCGTTGAGATTAACTGCTCTCATACAATTTCATACGATTCAACTTTTTTTTTGACATTTGACGCCGTCAACGACGTCGTCATTAACTCCAGGGTTAATAAAAAAAAAAGAAAAAATAAATTCAATTTTTTCCCAGTTTGGTTTTATTTTTTTTTAATTTTTAATTTTTTCCCAACCAGGATTTGAACCATCGTACTTATAAATATTATAAACATTTTTAGAAAGAAAAATTATTTACAAATGTATGCGGACATTTTCTAAAGAAAACAAGAAAAATTAGGACCGCCACATCCTTCGTCAGCATTCTTTGCGTCTATCTACCTTATGTTATTCTGCTAGCGTCTAATTTTTCTTGTTTTCTTTGGAAAACGTCCGCATACATTTGTAAATAATTTTATTTTATAAAAATGTTTAGAAATTAATTAAAAAGAAACAAAAAGCCAAAAATAAAGTCTAATTTCACTAATTTTTAGTTTTATTTTGAAAAATAAATTTGCTGCATGGAAAGGGTTATTTTTCCTTTAGTTATTTGGCATTAAGGTCGGTAATAATTACTATGTATTTCATTTATAAAAATATTCAGCCCAATTATAAACAAAAATTCCGTGCGAGTTTTTTCACTTTTCCCTTTTCTCCAATTATAAATTTTTCCCCTTTTGATTGACTGCGGAAAGTGAAAAAAAAATCCGGGGGAAAAAAGTAGGTATTCTAAATTATAAAATAAAAATTATATGAAAATTAACAAAACAAACTCCCTTCAAATTACTGCGATGCCACTTTTTCATTATTTTTCCCCACGGAATTCATAATTGGAGGAATCTTTTCTCGAGAAAAATTTTTTCCGTGGGAAAGAAATTCCGTGAGAATATTCATAATTGGGCTGATTGATTTACAAATAACTTTTAAAGTCAATAAATTTTGAAATAGCTCTTTTATAGACAGCTTTAAACTCAAACTCAAACGTTTTACTCGACTACATTTCTTTTGTTTCCATTTTAAATTTTGTTCAAATTGATGAACCCGTTTAGACGTTATATGGTTATTTCCAGTTTTGCGCCAAAAATCTCCTACAATTTTTACAACAAATACTAATTTCATTTTATGATGACGTAGACATTTTTTTTTTGAAAGGCTGAGTGCGCAATCTTGTTTTCTTGATCCATGGGCATAGGTTACCTGTTGAAGTGGTTCAAAAAACTGACTGAATAAGGAGAGATTCCTTTCTATTGGGATGAAAACATATTATAGGTAAGTAGCATAATAATATTTAAAGATATTCATGTTTCATGTTATGGAAACCGACCAATTTAAAATCCATACATTTGAAATTGTTTAAAAAATTGTTTTCACACTTCTTAAAATATTTTTGTGTTTGCTTTGTATTTTTGAGTCAATCGGAATTCATTAGACTCTTTAAAAACGAACGTTTTCAATACGATATACTCCCTGATTACTTGAATCCCAAAAATAGGTTGTCAGGTTAAGAAATCAAAATTGTTTCAGTTTAACCAACGAAAAATTTATGAACGTGAAATTTGAACGCCTGTAAAGTACAATAAATTTCGAATATACAGTTAGGAGCGAAAATGTAACACGATAGCCGGCGTTCGGAAACAATGCTTAGTATTTCCTATGAGGAAGCAAATACCAAAAGTTTTTCTGATTATTATTATATATCGGTTTGTCCAAAAAAATTAATACTTACATGCAATATTCTAGTATGGCAAGGATGGACAGTAGGGGTACCACAACAAATATCAGAAAATGTTACACTTTTGCACCCTGTTAAATTTTTATGCATTTAATAATTCAAACAAATACAATATCTGAATCATTCTGTAATCTACCGTTATTTATCAATTTTTCAATTATCTCACACGTCTTTTTAAAATGGAGCCATATAAAATCAATGAAATTATTAATTTATTGCAAAAAAAATGAATTGGTAAGACAAATTGCAAAAAAGTATAAAATAAGTCATATGACCGTGCAAAGAATTAAAAAAAGTATGGAATATATGCTCAATCGCCGCGTATTGGACGGCCAAGAAAAATAGATGATCGCACTGGTCGACACCTCGCAAAATTGGTAACATGCGAAAATCCTGTCACCCCAGCTGAAGCACTAAAAACTCTTCAAATTGATGCAAGTCGCTGGACAGCTCAATGGTGTTTAAAAAGATTGGGTCTTAAGGCCGCTGAAAAAAATAAAAAACCATTTCTAACAAAAAAAAAAAATTTCTTTGCCGGAAGGAATTTGTAAATTCGTATAAAAATTGGACATACGGCGACTGGAGTCAGGTACTGTAAATTACTTTTTAAATTTTTTTAGGTGATTTGGTTTGATGAAACGAAAATTAACCGTTTTGAGTCAGATAGGCGCTCGTGGTACTGGACTAAGGACCCAAACACCATAACCTCAAATCAGGTCCGACAAACAATGAAACACGGTGGTGGTTCAATAATGGTTTGGGGTTGTATCACGAAAAATGGAGTGGGTCCTCTTGTTAAAATTGATGGTATCATGAAAAAGGAACAATATCTTTCAATTTTGCAAAATAATTTACCAGCTGCTATTGAAAAAACGGGTCTTTCTCCTGAAAATGTTGTGTTTCAGCAAGATAACGACCCAAAACACACGGCTAAAATAGTAAAAACTGGGCTACAAAGTCAACCATTTTCTGTTTTAAAATGGCCCCCGCAGTCACCGGATACGAGTATGAATCCGATTGAAAACTTTTAGAGTTACATCAAAACAAAGTTAGCCAAGTATCCGGAACCTTCAAATGCTGTTAACGAGTTATGGAGCCGTGTGAAAGACTGTTGGGAGTCTACTCCGAACGAGATGGTGGCTAATTTTTGCAATAGTATGCCCAACCGACTAAAAGAGCTTGAAAAAGCAAAAGGTTTGTGCACCAAATATTAAAAACTCAAACGTCGCGCTTTAATTACCATACAAATATTGCTGGGTGCAAAACTGTAACTTTTGACTAAATCTGGTTACATACGCATTTTGTTTTACAAATTTGTAATATAAAAAATTGTGTTTGTGTTATATTTTGCAGAAAGTTTAATAAATAAAATATGTTAAGATAATTTAGTTGTGTGTCTTTTTATTTTGAAACTATCGAGCTTTATTTCAGAACATAATAACTCATGTTACATTTTTGCTCCTAACTGTAGGATTGCCCAAAAAATAATAAGGACGTTATGTTGCATTCAGAGGGATATTAGGTTAGGTTGCACAGGCCGTCGGCATAATAAGACCGACTCACTTGAGTCCCAAAGGTCCCGTTGTGTCAGCTGGAAACAGGATGTGTAAGGATCAGATTCAGGTCCCTATGGCACCATCAAAGATCCAAATCCAAACCACCCCGAGGACCGGATAAACAAGTTTATCCTAGTTACATCGCAGACAGATAAGTCTGCAAGACCATGCAATCTCGGCCGAAAATGGCCGTTCTATTCGCAGAAAGATCTAAGCAGTGGCAGAGCAGATGCTCCACCCTTTCCTCCTCTTCCTCATCTTGACAACTCCTAAAGTAGTCATGATGCAGAAGATTCAGTCTCTTAGCATGGGTACCAATGGCACAGTGCCTCGTCAGCACAGCCACCGGTGTGCCCAGCTGCCCCCGAGGAAACCTCAGTAGATTTGCGGATCTCCTACTATCGTACTGAGGCCACAATGTCCTGCAGGTAGCCTCTTTAGACCATCTAGACTGTGCAGCCCTAGAGTTCCTTCTGAAATAAAGCTCTACAGCAGCTTAATGGGACTCCCACCAAAGGATCTATCTCCCGGTCTCCCAACCGGGCTCAAAATCTGGCGAGTTCGTCCACGACTATATTTCCGGGTATGCCCGAGTGAGCTGGCACAAAAATAGTTCCAGGTTGGAATGTCTCGCCATCTCGTTAAGAGATGTCCGGCATTCACTAACCAATCTGGATGTCGTATAGACACCCGATAAGGAGTTAATCGCGGCTTTGCTGTCACTACAGATCCAGATATCCTCTCCGTATATCATGTGGTACCTCATTCAGCAAGCCGCCCTTCTAATGGCTGAGATCTCAGCCTTTACCACGCTACATTGATAATGAAGCCTTAACTTCATCCTGATTTGAAATCTAGGAATGAAGACGCCCCCGTCAGTATAGACATCAAGCACATCTCCACGAGGCATACTCGACGTGCCCGACGTTGATACTACGAAACCAATGTCAGACATGGGGGTGGGCGTGCAATAATCGATGTTGTCAGGGATAGCCAAGGAACAGCCCAATTGATATATTGTTGTCTAAAATAAATTGAAGTGATATTGCACTATAATTTAAAATATGTGGAGTGCAATTTACAGGTGATTGCCTACAGATGATTGTCTTTTATTAATTTACAGAACACATTTTTGCTTGCTTCTGTATTGTTATACTTTTGAATTTTTACAAGAAAGCAACTGCAAGGAATGTGCTTGAAAACAAAACGATCATAAAAGTGTTATTCCTAAAACACTTGAAATGTGCTGTTGGTCAAGTGAATAAAGTGTAAAAATTTACAATCAGCAGGGTGTAACGCCCGATATAACCAGTTAGTATTTAAATAGGCAAATATGCACAAATTGAGTGGACTTTGTACCGGTAATTTAGCTTATGCCCTCTAACAAACGTTTGTTTTTATAAAAAAGCTGTTTTTGCTCCAATTTTTAACAATAATTAATAAGAAAATGAACTTCATTCAACTTAGCAACACGTTGAAAGTTATTTACTAAAATAATACTTTTGTACAAGTATTTGATAATACTTAAGATAAAAATACAAAAAAGTCATACAAACAGTGTAGCACGTACACTGTTTTATTAAGGTTTTGTTAAGAGATTTATAAAAATAATAAACAAAAAAAGCTTTGTACCACGGAGTAGTACACACCCCCGGTTATAGTTAAAGAAATGAATAATTTTATTAAGGAATGTAAGAAAAGAAAAAAATCTAAAATAAATAAACAATTTAAAAAACAAAGAAATAAAAAAGGTAAAAACTTCTTTGTAAATAACAACCATTAGCGTAACTAGAGCAGGGGCTAACTTCAGCACCTTAATTAAGACAAAAATTTTATTGTGTTTTAAAAGTTCTAAAATGAACTACTTAATTTGGTGGCCTAACGTTGTTTTGGGTGTGGCTTGCCCCTCTAAGCAGGCTTATCTACTATGCCAGTAAATTTTAATACATACATACATACATACATATTTATTATGGCATTATTTCTTTAAACCTTTAGTCGCATAAACAGACAATAATTAACTTTTAATTTTTCTTTACAACAAGAAAATTAAATTTTAACCTTAAAAAATTAGAAATAATACGTAAAAAACGTTACCTTATTAAGTTGTACTACAATTCCGCAAGTCGAATAAACAAACAAATAAATATAAATACATAAATATTAGCACCTAATAACATAACGCAACAACAAAATGTCAAAAGAACCACTATCGCTTGACGTAAAAAAAAGCTTTTTTTCTGTTTACTTTTGTTCACATGCCTGCCTACGTGTTCTATTTTATTTTTTTTAATGATTTCCATGTTGTTCAAAATAAATAGACGTGTGGAACTACACATGCTTTCATACAAATTTAATTATAAGAAACACGTTCACGTGATGGTCTGGCGTTTGATGTTTTTGTTATTAAATATTTGTTGATTTGTTTACTTTCGTATAAAAATCTGGTTTGAACGATAAGCTTCAATATTTACAAAAAAAAAAAAAGAAAAAAACTTCACACTACAGAAGTGAGCAAAAAAATAATAGAATTTATTTAAGAACATAGGCTGACTATTTGATAAGGTGAGACTTTCTGTTTGTTTAAAAGACCATCTGCCGTATTCATAGAAAATAAAAAAACTTTGAAATGTGTGACAAATTTTTCATACAAATTTGTCCTAAAATATACATATTTCAAATCTATTTAAATTTTCTATGAATATGGCATTATATCTTGACTTTAATTTTAGCGGTGGTAATTATTTTAGCTAACTAGTAACGTAGATGTTTCTAAAGATGATCATTGCAAACGCACACAATTTTATGAACTGGTCAACTGTTACTTTTCTTTTTCCTTGAAGTACACAAAATATCGTTAATTTTTACGTAACGTTTTGTGTAATGAAAGTATAAAATTACACTATAATTACAACAAAAGTGTTTATCTAAAACAGTTAGTTTTTTTCCTTAATATTTTTATTTCGTTTAGTTGCAAATTACGTTTTCGCATCAAAGAGCTGATGAAACTCTAATATATTGCATAAAGCCCAGGCCACGATGTGTCAAAAATTACATGTGTGTTACATGATAGTGTGAATTAAAGGCGTATGTGAGTGACACACATTTTAACAGACTCCTATTCCTAAATTAGGGCGTAAAGCGCAAGATATCTGTTAAAATTTCTCATGTACATACAAAATGTATGAAGCATCCCTAAATAGCACGGCGTCAACGCTTAGCAATTGGAAAATCCAATTTTGACAGTGCGTTAGGAAGTGAAGTTGGCTGCTTGTTGGTTTGTTTTGTTTTATTATGGTCGAAAAGTAATGACAATTTAGTTATTTTCAAGGCAATCTAGCGGTTTTTTTTATAAAATAAAATGAGTTAACATTACTATAAAAGAAACAAAGTTTGCGCTGTTATTTAGGAATCACATTCCACTGCAAAGCTATGCATCAGGTTGCTTTGCCTCATACGCGCTAATTTAATGATGGCAAAGAGGGGAAACAACAGCAAAATATCTTTTTTGTATAATTGTGTGGCACATACGATGCCATTTTGAAGCTATTTTTAAAATGGGACAGAATTCTGACAGATTTTTTTGTGATTAAATCGTACTATTGTGTATGGTAGTGAATGCTGGCCTTAAAAAAAAACCAACAATGTTGTAAAGGTATTTTATTTGCCCATTTAATTGTTTTCTTACACGGGTTTCTTTAAAAATATGTTTTTTACATAAACTAAAGGGCGTAATTTATGCTTGAGTTCGGTCAAAATAGGTACATTGTGTTGTGCTTATGGTCACTATACTAATTTAGCTCTGTTTTAGTTTTTTTAATAAGACTTCTAAATTTGTATTAAATAAATTTTCAATATTATAGGATCGCTTATGTTTTATTTTTCCTTATAACTTTATTATTTGGGAATTCAAAACCATATCTTGTTTTTCCAGAAAACTTTTTTTTTTTTACTAAAACCTATAATTAGTTTAAATGTAAGAAAACTTATTTTGTATCTTAAAAATCAATTATTTAGGATTGTCTTTGGATTATTCTTCTGTTAAAAAATAGAACATTTTAAAAACTTTTTTCTTACTTGTATTAATTCACTTGAAGCATGGCCTACATTTTTTCTCTCTTCTGTTGATTTTATTTACTTTTGCTTTAATCGTTTCAGCTAAAGTTTGTTTACATCTTTACTGATGTTGTTTTGAAACCCAGTGAACATATTTTCTTGACATTAAATAAATTGATAATGGGTTGAAATCGAACTTTATTTTCTTAAATTGATAAACCTATACAAATTTTTTGAAAACAATAGCTTTATCAACAAATTGTGAAAATAATTTATTATTATTTCTTATTTATTATTGTTGTTGTTATTATTTGTTATCACTGTTAAACTTTTTTTAGTGTCCTCTTATTGGAATTTATTTATTTATTCCCTAATTTTAATTTAAAATCTCGAATTTGGGATTTTTTTTTCGTTAAAATGTTTGCGACTTTTATCATTAAACAAGTAGTTTTTATTTATAGTCCAATTCGTATCGTTTATTCTTTCTCATTATTATTTTTTTTTCAAATAATATAAAGAGCTTGAGTATAAGTTAGCGATAAATTATTTTAGAAGTAGTGGGATGTAATCTTAAACTAAATACCTAAAAGGTTTATGTATTTGATCGATGTTAGTAGGCCGCATATAAGCAATGATTCATTAAAAAAGCCTTCAAAGGGAACGTTTTTAAGTTAAGAGCAATGCTTTGAATAAAAACATAAATTTTGAAACATTTTGGTATTAATTCTGTTTTGATATTTTTTTTATTATATCGTTATATTTACATATATTGCATTGAAAAAATTCATAAGTTAAAGCAAGAAGTTTCAATTTTTTTTTTAATTTTAAACCTCTGCCTTGATTTGATAAAGATGTGAGAATTGTGTTTTATATCAATTGATTCATATTTTTGTTTGTTTTGTGTTTATTAGGTTTTTTCTGTGTTTGTTTATATGTACATAAGATTGTTTATCTGACAACTTACATTCATATAAACATATGCCCGTGTTGACAGTTTCAAGTTTTTGCTCCAACTGGGCCGCAGGAGTATATTTTTTCGGAAAAGTTTAACGACTTAAAAATTTAAAAGTTTAATTTTACTCGTAGCATATGTAGATCAAAATTAAAAAAAAAATTATAATTTTTTCCTAAGAGAAAGGAAAAATAAAAATAATAAAATAACCTGGTAATACAGAACTTAACAATTCATTAAGTATAAAACAGTTGGATGTACCTATGTGCCGTTTTTAAAACGTGCGTAAGTACTTATGTATGTATGTATGCTTTAAAGAACCAATTTGATAGCGTATCATATTTTGAATCTTTTCTGCTATAGTATTTTTTTTGTTAAACAATTTTCATTATTTAAATTCAACAACAACAACATCCAGTGCAATCATTAAAGTATGAACAATAAATAAAAAAAAGCTTTCAAAAAGCTGTTGCCTCTTTGTTGGTGCTGTTGTACTTTATACTAAACGCAGGGTGGGTATAAAAACCGAAGAGCATTGTTTTTTTCAACTAAATAACACAAAATCGTCGTAGTGACAAAAAAAAATATTTTGTTTAATTTTATTAAAAGGAATTACAGTTTTTTGTTTTTGTTTTGTTGATAAACTAAAAAAAAAAAAAATTAAAAATAAATAAAATCTATGAAAATTAACTGCAAAAACAAAACAATATTTCTGTGCTGTGTGCAGCTGTTGAGATTGTTGACAGTTTTCTTTAGCAACTGTACATGTTTAAAAGTAAACAAAGTACTTATTTATTAAAATTATAATTAACAATAAATCACAAATGTACACACTTCGGTACATGAGTAAACCCTAATCAAAATGACTATTTCATAGAAACAAGGCAACAATTAAAAATTTAAATGAAAAACAAATCGACAATAGAAAAATCAATTATTACCTGTTTCCGGTTTGTGACAAAAATTGTTTAAAAATATATTTTGCTTTTAAGAAACATCAAACTGTCTATTGTTTACAAATTTCAAAATATTGTTTTAAAAAGTTAAAAAAAATTAATCCTACACAACAACCTCTAGTAAAAATTCAACATGTCTGTACCTGCTGTTTTAACCGTAATTGATGCAACATCTCTTAATTTGGATGACAACATGAAAACTGTAATTATGGCTTTTTTAATTATTTTATTTTTTTATTATTTTATTCACTTAGTACCTACCTACTATAAATAAATCTATTTATAATTTCGCTGCAACACACCACGTACTATTTTCAAGGTCATTAACGATTTGTAGTTTAGGGGTCACAGGTGATTTTTATATTGTGGCTTAGCATTGCATCCAGGGTTGTCAAGTTGGTTTAAAGTTAAAAAGTTTAATCTGCTCAAATTGAAATATCTTGCATTGTTAAACATATGTAATGTATTATAAAATATTTTTAAAGTTTTCTAAACTCTTAGAAAAACAGGATTTCAGACTGGTTCTTTTCGAATTCCTTGCATTTCCTTCTCTTTTTTACTGTTTATGATATGCAGAAATTTTGCTAAATAATCGTGTGAGAAATAAAAAATTTCAAAGTCAAAGTCAATAATTAATATTATACAATAAAATTGCGTATGTGTGTATTATATTAATACGTTGACAATATTTTACAACAATGATGTATGATGGTACGTTCTGTTTAATTTTACATGTTTATATATATTTAAATAAAAATTGCGCCACATTTTATTTTAAGACAAGTATATACCCTTCACCATCTATGTAAATCTAGTTTAGTAAAGTAACTCCAATCAAAAAAGCAAATATTGGGGTGACCGAGACTTAAAAAAAAAGAAAAATTTGGCACTAATACTTAATGGGTTAAGCATTTTTAAAAAAATTTAGTATTTCCTTTAAGATCTCTTTAAAACTTTTAAAATGATACCTATATTGATATTAAAAAAAAAAAAATTTTAAAATTTCAGAGCCCCGTTACTCGGAAAATATGGGCGCGCCAATTTTTTCACTTGGTGTTTTTATTTTATTTTTTTGGTGCCGTATTCATAGAAAATCAAAATAGATTTGAAATATATTTTAGAACAAATTTTTATGAAAATTGTGTCATAAAACATATTTCAAAGTTATTTTATTTTCTATGAATACGGCAGTAATTCTCTATCGCCCCATGTATTTATTTTTTTCTTTGACTGGAGTTACTTTATTGTTCCAAATGATATGAAAAATTAGAGGTAGGCGTGGTGTTTTGCCTGCAGCCTCGAAGGACATGGACCTATGATTTCATATATCTACTCTTTCGACACTATATCTGATCGATTTTAATATTTAATGTGCCGAGGCAAACTTGATTTCAACACTAACAGAGACAGACAGACGGACATCGCTCATTCGACTTCGCTAAAATTGGCGCTCACTCATATTTTTCGAGTTACGGGGCTCTGGAATTTTCAAACTTTTTGAAATATCAATATGGGTATCATTAGAAAGCTTTTTAAAAAATTTGTATTAAAGAATATATCATTTTTGCAGGTCTGGAATTAGTTTCCGACAAAATAGAGTCACACGAAATTGCTACATTAGATGTTTGAACTCTGATTATTTACATAATAATGACTTAATGTCAGCTTAATTGTGTTTTTTCTCATTAGCTTTAGTTAGTAAGATTCAAAAAGGTTTATACATTTTTCCTCCAACTAAAATATTGTGTATATTTTTTATACAATTTTATAATCTTAAATGTATAACTGAGCTAAAAGAGAATAATTCTTGAGCACTTGTATATAAAATTATAAAAGAATGAAAAAAAAATGTTAATGTTAATAAAAATAAATAAAGGAATATATAATATTTTATGTTTAAAAAGTTAAATAGTGCCGGATTTTCCATGCCTGTTTCAAAAAGCTTTATTAAACGTAATACTAACGGTAATTTTACTTTGAAAAAGAAAGAGAGAAATTATTAAGTATTATAAGAGAATAATTTATTTATAACCAAAGAGTGCTTGCTTGTACGTTGTAAACATTTTGTTGTTTTTTAGGTAAAAACTTAGTTATAATTATTAAGCAAACAAAAAAAAAAAAATAGCTTTTAAATGAATAAAATATTAAAAAAGTTACATACAGATGTATGTATGTATCTAGTTGCTTTTGTTACGTGAAAAAAATATTTATACTAATTTATTGTTAAAAAGGTGAAGTACCTTGAACTAATTATAAAAACAAATGCATTTTTAATAAAAAAAAATAAATTTAATATTTGAAAATTTTACCTAATAAAACAAGTTAGAATGCTAAATGCAGCTAAACTAAATATTTCATGCCATTCACCAAAGTGATAATCACAAAATGCCAAGCGTGTTTGGGCATGTTTTGGACAATTTTCATTATATTATTATGACTTTAATGCATTCACTAAAATACTAAAAGTCTTTTACTCTGACGCATGCGCATTTGAAAATTTCCCAAAATGTGACACATGTTTACACAAAAAATAACGTGTTGTAGCAATAAGTTATTTGCAAAATCTTAAAGAACTAAAAATTTTGGTTATGTTGAAATAAAATAACAAAAAAGTGAAGCATTTTAAAATAATTAAAATTTTTAAATTTTTAAATTTTAAAATCAAAATTTTAATATACAAATCTTAAAAGAAGAGCTACAGTCATAACTTCTTCATTTGTTTTTGTTTATAGTTTGTTTGCTAACGTAAAACTGTATGTAATTGTTATCATAACAATGTTATGTGACTTGTCACTTTGCGAACAGTATGTATGTAATTTCATCTGTATGACAAAATTAGCATTTTATATATGGACTATAATGAAAGCTTTCAAACATATGTAACATATCTGACATAATCTATGAGTGTTGATAATAGCTGTTGTCAGATGGCTTGGCTATGCCGAATTTTACATACCCTTCACCATCTACGTAAATTTAGTTTAGTGAAGTAACTCCAATCAAGAAAGTAGACAAAGTGGGTGACAGAGAATCAAAAAATAAAAAAGTTTTGGTACTGCATATATGTATATAATTTTATATAAAAATAATATCGGCTCTTAATGGGTTAAACATTTTGAAAAATTAAGTATTTCCTTAACGATCTCTTCAAAAGCCTTAAAATTTTACACATATTGATGTTTTAAATAATTTGAACATTTCAGAGCCCCGTTACTCGGAAAATATGGGCGAGCGCCAATTTTTTCACTTGATGTTTTTTTTTCTTATTGTTTAATTCTCTATCAACCCTCAAGAAACGTTATAAAATTTCAGTTGTCTGTTATTTAAAACAAAATATACAAGCTGAGGAAATTCGAACATTTTTTTATTTAGATTCTTTAACTTTAATGCGATACCCTTGCAACGATTTCCACTTACTCCTTTTAACTGGTGTTTGGAAAGATCTTAAAACTTGGATATTTTTTTTTTCATAATTTTCTAAAATAAAAATTAGTTTTTTTCTTATAAAAATTTTGTTGTTTTGTTCACAATTTAAAGGTCAAAAAATATTCTTTGCCTTTAAAAAATTTTTCTCAAAGGCAGTGCAATAAAAAATTAAAATAACACTTAAATAATTAAGTTGTAACAACAAACGTGTGTGTTCGCTTAAAAAACAAAAAAAAAAAAAAAAAAAACAAAAAAAAAAAGAGCAACAAAAGCAATGTGACAATAATGACAATTTGAACAAATAATTTCCTATTAATTTTAACAAAAATGACGCAAGTAAAATCACGATCCAATTAAACAATTTTACGTTTCACCGTAATCAGGTGAGCAGTAATCGAAAATTCTTCATTAATGCTGGGGTTATTAAACTACGGATATTTAGCAAAAATGTGCCAGATTTTTTTAATTCTGGCAGTAAATTTTTGTTTTTTATTTGGTGAGGAGCCAAAAAAAAAAAAAAAAAATCAGTTATTTTTAATTAAATCAGTTTTCCTATTTTTTTTAATTACTTTTTATTTTTAAATTTTTTTTTTATTAATTAAAGTTATGAAAGCTTGAGGTAACAATTTTTTTTAAATACAAAAAAAAAAAATATATATATATACATATATATATATATATATATATATATATATATATATATATATATAGATATATATTTTCCATTTCATACATTGGAGTAATTAATTAAATGGACTAATTAATACAAAATTTCATTAGCATTGAATAATAACTAATGCTAATGATTTTATTTAACATTACCAATATTTTCACTAATGTTTCTGCTTTTTAATGAAATGGTTTTTAACTAATTATCAATGGGATAAATAGTTAAAAACCAAAGTCATTATCATTGACAAATGATTAAATTGTTTCCAAGCATTACCAATAATAAACGTCATTCCTTGTATTTGTGCAGTAGAGCATAATTTTAAATAGTATTTTAATCAGAAAAATTTAGTAAAAAATGTATGTTTTAATATTCTCAGGAAAAATAACAGAATAAAGGAACATATTTTATACTTTCGTGGAGGTAATATGATTAACTAGCTCAGATGACTTTAGATTTGAGACATAAAGTTTTACATCCATCTCTCCTAAAATTGATGTATTATAATTTTAAATTGAAGTTCCATCTACAAAAGGCTGAAGTTTATTTGTTCTTTTTAAGATTTTGTAATCATAATTTTGTGTTTCATAAAAACAACTGTTTATTGTTCAATTGTAATTAAACGATTAAATTAAAATTTCATTACCATTAGTAAAAACAATTATAATTAAAATAAAATCATTAGCATTAAATGATATTTAAATTTTTTTCATTGTCATTATTTCAAATAATGCCAATGCAATTTTAATGCAAATGAAAAAATGCCAAATATGGTTGATTTTGTAATTGAAAATACATTTTTTTATTTCGTTTTTCTAAATTTGTGCTGATTCCTTACGATAGCGTGATTTTAACATAAAAAGTAAAATTAGAAAGGAATAAATAAAACAAATACAAAATAAATTTTTTGTTTATTAAATATAACGTAAGATGTTATAGTGGTTGCGATCAAGATGTTTAAAGTTTGTTTTTATCGTTTTAAATGCTTAAAATGCTTAACGGATTTAGTACATTTTAACAAATATTGCTTATTGAAAAGGAATATACGTTCAAGATGTTTGTGCAAAAAAATTAAGGTAAGTTCTTATTTTCAAACACCTGGCTGTGAAAGATCTAAAGTGATATTGTAAAAATGTTTGTTTTTTTCACTTCATTAAAAAAATTTTACAAAGCTTTAAATTTTGTTTCTTCCGACTTAAAATTCGCATTTCAATATTTCGTTGTGACGTTTAAAACTATGTTTAAACATTGTTATTTTCAATTAGATTAATCGATTTTTCATTTTAATTTATTTTACTTGTGCTAAAGAGCACAAAAAACGCTTTTAAAAATATAGAATTGTTAAAACTGAAAATTGAAATATAATAATAATAATTTTTCAAATTGGTTTTCTAAATTATCGGTTTTACCGTTGGACTTTCTATAAAGTACAGATTCATTTTGATAAGTAAATAAAAATAAAATAAATTAAGATTTTGCTTTAAGTTTGTTCAAGATGAGATTATTTTTAGCTTTTTTTTGACATTTCTTGACATATTTGTGTATGATTTTTTATTACGAAAACATAATTTTTTTTTACAATATTCGAAATCCCATTGGGTGTGTGTGCATGTGTATATGTGTAAATTATATTTGGCAGGTTTCTGTTTTTCATCACGTGTTTTGCGTCCAACACAAAGCATATGCCTCAAATAACTATATGTGCGCAATAATGATGTTTTTTTTATTTTATTTTAATTTTTTTTTTTGTTTTTGTTTTTTTTTGTGCACTAGAGGCGATATATTTTTGGGCTTTTTTAAAACATTTCCTCTTAGCGGTCGATTACATAGAAACATTTTTTATATTCGTCACGTGTATTATCACACAAGCAATAAAATGATTGACGTTCATTTACAGTGGTTAAAGATCAACGAAAGCTTCCTAGAATTGTTGAGTATTTTTATTTATATATTATTTGAAATGTTGGCTTTTTTAATACAGAAATAATATAATATCTTTCCTTTTTAGTCCGATTTTTTTTAGAATCTGTTATTGTTTTGAATTGAATTGTGCGAACGAATGAATGCTTGTGATATCGTGAGACTGACAGTTAAGCACTTATTCCAATTTGGAGCTGTCTATATTTCTCTTATAGTTTTACAATTTAAATAAGAAGTTTTTAGAGAATTCGTGTGAATAACTGCAAGAAGTCTTGTCAAGTAAATTTTGAATAATATCTAACTCAAACCCATTTTTATATTTTTTGTACAATTTTCTAGGTGATTCAGGCCACCTGACAATGATTAATCCATTGCAAAGAAAAAAGCTTCGAGTTATTAACATGTTAGCATAAGCTCATGCATAGGAGATGGGATTAGTCAGAGTCTTAGTGTATTTTTCGGAACGGCTTGACACTTAATATCATTCCAGTATTAATTCTATGGCTATTTTTAGTTTATGTTAGAAACCAAGATACCCGCTTAGTCGCGTCACACAATGTTTTTTGTAACCAAGCCTACTTAGATATATTGTATTATAATGAATATAAACCATTTTTTTTAAACAACTAAATTATAAAACCTTGTCTTAAATACACACGAGGCAACATCAAAAGCAACATGATGTAAAAACCATTTTTTTTCTCAGGACAGGCGAGGAAACCATTCAAGAAACATGTGTATTTTGGTGAAAAACTTCATTCGTGATAAATCACAATTAATAGAAAAATATATTTTTATAACTTTCACGCTTTCAGTCCTACAGTTTCTTTTAATTTTTATACTCATTTAAGAACTTATTTCGAATTTTTAGTATTTTCAATTTAAAATTTTTAAAAAAAGAAAGATGAACAGTCTTTTTCGTGTACTGGTTTGATATTAGAAATTCTTTAAAGAATATGTCAGTCGTCCACTGTACGAAAAAAATAAATAAATTTTATGAGTCCATATTTTTATTCAATTTATCACAATATGATCATTCAAAAGCCACTTGAACAATTTTGACTGGTTATTATCAGTCAATTTGACAAATTTTTAGTACAAAAATTAATTTTAAATATAAAACTCTTTACATAGATTGATCAATTTTATTGATGAGTTTTGCAAAGACATATTCAATTGTAGAAAAAAAACCAAAGCTTTTTAAAATTAAAGTACGTCAATACTTCCACAAAACTGTTCCTTCCTCCTCTCTAAGCTGCAGTAGATTTCACAAGCACCACCAACATATTGTACTAAAAAAAAAGAATTTGAAAATTTTCTAAATAACAAAGCGTGTAACTTAATCTCTATTTACTATTGAGCTTTTCAAGTGTTTGATATTAGTTTGTTCTAAACTTTAATTATTCTAGTTGCTTGCATTAAATAGCTGGAAACTATATTTTAGCATTCAGTCATTTTTAAACAAAGCATTTAAAAAGACGAACGCAATCAATTAGAAACACATAATTATTATATATTTCTTTTTATTTATAAGTCAATTAAAAATGGCACGTTTCCATTATTTATTAATCGCGTGTTTTTTATTTTTTCAACAGTGTGCTTCTTTTGTGGATGCTGCCGCCGCTGTAGTTGCACCAAAATTTGCCGCGGTAGCGAATGTAGCGAATAAGGAGCAACAAATTGATGCCGAATTGTGTACCACTTCAATAAGGCCATTCACTGTGATATTGCCTCAGGAGTTGGCAGATAATGAATATGTGGGCTTAACAGGTGACTCCAAAGATTTGGGTGAATGGCAATTGGATCGTTGTGTTACGTTATCTCGAAAAAATGACAGCTTAGAATGGTCGGCCAGTGTCATGTTACAAGGATGTCCCAACACCAACTACCGTTATTTCATTTATGGCAAAGATAATTTAGGTCGCAAACAGATCAGACGTTGGGAGACTCATCTGAAGCCTAGATCATTAAACACTCGTGTCGGTGTGGATATTTTTGGCCAAGTGATTGCGGGTGAGGAAAAATTAAATCGCGGCTGGCTTACTCACGATGTGATTTTGCAACTTAAATTTGAACGTGAAAAAATGTTTCAAGTACATGATATAAATAAATTCGATCCTGAAAATGTGCATCTAAAACTTATACCCATGACGAAAGATTTGACAACTCCTTTGGATGCAACAAAGACTGGTGTAAATGTAGAGGTGGCAAAATTAAAATATGGTGAAAGCAAATTGAGACCGCAGCCGGCTGAAGGTGTGGCACATAAACGTAATGATGTTGTTATATTCCATGTAACTGCTCCCTTTGATTTGGAGGCCGGCTACATCTTGTTATTTAACACTGAAAGTCAACAACTGCTGGGTAGAGCTGTTATTGAACCCAAGCAGCTGCACAACAGTCAAGGCGAACTTATGCTTCAAATCAAAGATGCTAATGAAACTGTGATAGCCCGCTTAACTTTGCCGTATTTGTTGGTTAAGCCTTTTAGCGATGTAGACGTGTTAGATTTTCGTACCACATACGCCCATTACTGGCCCAAGAGCTGGCCCAGCTTAAATGTGGGCCATCGTGGCAATGGAAAAAGTTTTATAGCAAATCCCCCTGAGGAAATAGAGAATACCATTTCTTCTTTTTTAAAAGCCTATAAAGTATTTGCCGATATGGTGGAGTTGGATGTTCATGTAACGGCCGATGGCATACCTGTGATATATCATGACTTCGGAGTGCGTACAGCACCTGAAGGAAAAGTGATCAATGATGTTTCCCAATTGGAGTACGTGCTGTTGAAAGACCTGACCTATGACGCCATTAAGAAATTGCGTATATTTTCCGTAATCAACAATGACATTAAGGAATATTCAGCTCACGATAAAGAGCCAGTTTTTGAGAAGCGTATATTTCCCACTCTGGAAGAGGTGTTACTAGCTTTACCCAAGACTCTGGGTATAGATGTTGAAATAAAATGGCCTCAGCGTAAAATAAAAGGAGGCGTGGAAGCTGAACAAACTTTAGATAAAAATTATTTCATTGATCGAGTTTTGCATGTGATTTTGAAAAAAGGCTGTGGCCGTCCCTTGGTATTTTCCAGCTTTGATGCTGACATCTGTACCATGTTGAGATTCAAACAGAATTTATTGCCGGTCATGTATTTAACTCAAGGCAAAACTACCAAATGGGAAGCTTTTCTCGACTTAAGGACCAGAAGTTTTGAACAGGCCATTAATAATGCTCAGGCATTTGAATTGGCTGGCACTGCACCACATGCTGAAGATTTTAAGGGTGAAGAGGGAGCGGCCTTAATTAAGAAAGCACGCGACTTAGGACAAATTTCTTTGGTTTGGGGTGATGACTGTAATTCCCAACAAGCCGTTAAATATTTCCATGATATAGGCGCAACAGCTACTTGCTATGATAGATCGGACTTGTACATGCCACCCACTAAATCACAATCATTTTTTAATTCAAACGAACTAATGGAAGAATTTAAAGATCAATGTCGCTCTTAAATTCTCTTTTAACAAAAAAAGTCTTTTTATATTTGAGAATAACTTTTGTTAAATAAACAAAAAATAATCGTTTTTAACTAATTTATAAGTTAATTAAATTTTTCTAAACTAAATTTTTATTTTTAATTCGTAATTGAAAATATTTTCTTTGGAAACTATTATCGTTCGCAGGCGAACATTAAAAATTTTTTTTACAAATTTTATTATTAACTAATCGTCAATTTAGGAAATTATTATTATAATTATTATTACAATTGCAAATACTATGTATTATTATTAATATTCCGTTAAAATTTATATCTAAAAAGACAATAAATAAGCAAAAATAATTTAATGAGTAAATTAAAAAAAAAAAAATTAATAAATAAAATAAAAACTCAAACGATTATTTTCACGTTTGAATAAACTTTTAATAATGTAGAACAACTTTTTTAAAATTTTAATTTATTTTTTTTTTATATTAAACCTAACAACTATTTATTCAAGTTTAAACGGAATTATTAAAAAGTGTTATTAACTTTTTATGGTTAAATGCTTTATTTCACATTAATTATCGTAATGCAATAAATTATCTATAAATATAAATTTTAAATTGCTAAAAATTGTTTGTGCATTTATTTTGAAAACAGAAGCTATCGTTGAAGAGAAAAGAACAAAAAAGCTATTAGTCTCCTATCCTTAACCTTGACAACTGCAGAAGTTATCTTACATCGAAAAATATACAAGGGTTCCATAAAATTGCAGTATAGCTGCAATCAAACCAAATGAGAATTACTTAATAGGTCCATTTCTCGAAATCAATTTATCGCCAAATTTTGATTTCAATAACTTGATGGTTGTCGTCGCCGTATGGCACGTAACGCCATCTTGTTGAAACCTCATTTCGTCCGCATCAATGTCATCCATATTTTCCCACAGAAAAAAAATTAATCATGGTGTGGTAGCGATCTCCGTTGACCGTAATGTGAGATACGGCCTCATTTTTAAAGAAATAAGGACCGATGATGCCACCAGCATGTAAACCACACCAAACGGTGCATTTTTCTGGATGCAATCGAGTCTGTAGCGTATGTTGTGTATTGGTCTCACTCCATATGCGGCGATTTCGCTTATTAACAAACAGACGGCTCAGACGGACGATTATGTGCACCATAAAAATCACGAAGTCGTCTGTCTGTAAGTTGCTCGAATTGATGACTGATTTTAAAGTAAACTTGGATGATTTGATAGCGTTGTTCAAGCGTGAGTGAGAAATAAAATAGAAATAATGTTTACTAAAAAAGTTTTTGTTTTTGTTAATACTTTTTGACGTTTTCGATCAAAGTGATTACTCGTAGTTTTGAAATTAACTGTTGTCAATTTCAATAAATGCGAACTAATACATCTTTCGAATACTTGCGTCGAAAGCGAAAACGATTTATAAAAATTGTTTTTATTTTCCAAATAAATTTGCGTAAGAACTGCTTGTGCGCATTAAGTGATGTCGGCAGTTATTTTAGTTTTGTAATCGAAATTAATCAGACGTAATGCAGTAAATCTGTATCGATTCCCATTACGTTGGCCCATCCCTGTATGAATAACAATCTTTATTAATGACGACATTTTTTCTTCTCTTATCTTGTTTTAGAGATTTTTTTCCCATAATAATATGCAAAAACCAAAATTGCGAAAGCACAAAGGCAATAAACTTAAAAAAATTAATAAACAACAAATCAAACGCATCTAAAAAAACTTTGTTAGATCAGATTCGCCATCTATTTATAACAAAATAACAAAAATATTTATCAGTGTTGCCAGGGAAAGAAAGGCAGGAAAAAGTTACGCTTTTCCTTTTAAAAAGTTACGTTTTTTTTTCATTAAAAGCTACATTTTGAAATTTTCCTTAAATAAATAGTAATTTAATGTAGTTTATATAAAATATAGTAAAATGTTATATTCCATATTTTAGGTATAATAACAAGGCAGCAAATTCACTTCTTAAATAAATAAAAAATTAAAATAGAAAAAAAAATAGAAAAACGTATGAATAAAGAATTTCAGCTCATAGATTTTCATGAGTATTTAAATCAGAACTCAATATTAATATTTTGTTCAATAAAATTAGTTTTTACTAAGTCCGTTTAACCTTTTTCTTTAAACGATTGAAATTGGTGGAATTTACTATTTTAATAATTTAAAAAATACCGTTATTTAAGACAAATTTCAGTCTTATTTGCTTAAAACTTCAACTTAAAATTACTGACAATTTCTCCGTACTTCTTTAAGGAAATTGAAAGATAACTTTCTTCTAAATCGAGGTATTGGTACATTACGATTAGCAAGTTGTAACATTTCTCAGGGGGAATAACTTAAGACTAATTAGTTTTCCGCACAAAATAAGTGCAGCTTATATTATCTCACAATTGGGAAAAAAATTGTTGCCAGAAACATTTTGATGTTCCTAAACATGAAGCAAGAAACATTTCATGATTTCTCACTATTTAAACAAATTACAACTTCAGCAACGTTGTTATACCACAAAAAGTGGAAAAAGGGTATATCTAAGTTTGTCATTCCATTTTTAATTTCTATAATATCCATTTCTGATCCCATAAATCATATACATTCTGATTTCTTATGTATAGCGAAGTCGATTGAGCGATGTCCGTCTGTCCGTCAGTGTTAGTGTTGATTTCACAAAAAAAAAGTATGTCAGTCGATCAGACATAGTGTCGAAAGAGGTGCTATTGGAAATCAGCATGATCGGTCCATGTCCTTCGAGGCAGCAGGCAAAACACCACGCCTTCCTCTCAATTTTTCATCATCATTTGAAACAATGAAGTCACTCTATGGGGCGATAGAGAATTAAAAAAACAAAAAAAAAACATCAAGTGAAAAAATTGGCGCCTGTCCATATTTTCCTAGTTACGGGGCTCTGAAATTTTCAAATTTTTAAAAATATCAATATTGGTGTCATTTTAAAGCCTTCGAAGAGATCTTTAAGGAACTATTAAACTTTCTTAAAAATGCTTAACCCATTAAGAGCCAATGTCATTTTTATGTAAAATTATACATATGCAGAACCAAATTTTATTTTTTAATTCTCTGTCACCCCAATATTTTCTTTTTTTGATTGGAGTTACTTTACTAAACTAGATTTACATAGATGGTGAAGGGTATATAAGATTCGGCATAGCCGAATAAAGCACTACCACTTGATTTTTTAATTATTTCAAACTAATTTTTCATCTGGGATTTTGATAGCATTTGCAAGTGTACACACCTTTGTTATTAAATTCGAATTGATATGTTAAGAAAAACAGCTGTCAGAAATATTCTTACCTTAAATAATGAAACCAGTACTTTTTCAGTAATTTTACTTCGTGTTTATACCAAAAGTTACAAGTTATATAACCAAACGGCAACACTGATATTTATGAACTCTTAATAACAAACGTTTTTTTTAAATACATTTTTACGAGAGCAAAGATTACTTTTAAATGATTTTAAAAACATAATATTTAAATGAATTAACATCGTAGAAATATGTTGAATGGAGTAAAAGTTGGTTTTAAAAAGTTTAACTTAGTTCGACTTAAGTTGTTTTGTTCCAACATCAATTTTTTTTATTTTATATTTCTGAACAATAAATAATTAATAAAAAAAATTAAGCCAAACAACAAACCTATTGTTTTAACAAGAAGTTATCAGAAACAATGGTCGGTCATGAACAGACGAACAGTCTTCTACAGTTGCATGTAGAAATATTCGTACAAAATTAGTATTAACATGTGAAAACGTATGCTAATGACACACCAAACAGCAATAAAATGTGAGAGAAACAGCACCTGTTGTATGAATATGTAGATAATGCTGTTCTCTACGACTGGAATTTGAAAATATTGGCATTTGAGTTTTGTTGTTCTTTTGTATTCGACGTGTCTTTTTGTTAAATTAAGTACGTTCTCCATAGATTGTGGTAAGTTAAGTCACTTATTTTATTAATGAATAGTTTATCTTTTTGCTGGAATTGATTAAATTAAATATATTGTGCGAAATATTAAAAGACTTATTCTTAATTGGCTGCTGGTAAGACTTATAACTTTTAAAAGCAAAACTTTGATTGTTGTTGAACCCTTTTGGGCGTTATATATTTAAACAGAAAAAATTTTACCTTAAATAAATTTAAAACCTCTACTAGGAGTTCGCATACAGCAATTTTTAATTGATCGAATAATTTTTTAAATCTTTCGGCTCCACTGTGCTTTTTAATATAAAAATTAAAGTTTTATTTCAACAAATGTTAACGCCCAACTAAAACTAGGGCGTAAGGTGACGTCTATAAGAAAAACATTCTTCGCGGCTTCAATGTCTAGCAATTGAAAAATATGAAGTTGCCTACTTGCAAACCGAATTCATCTACAGGTGGTTGTAAAAGCCCAGCTGATTTATATTTATGTTTAATGTTTTTCTCAAAATTGTAAAAAGAAAAATTTTCAAAATAATTTGAAAAAGTAAAAAACAAAATTACATTAGGTTTTTGTTATTGTAGCGGTGGGGTCAACTATTAATTATTCTCCTTGGCTGCTTGCTTGTCTGCTTTTTTTTTTGCTTTTGTTATTGTTGAAACGTAATGAAAGCCATACACGTTGTGACCTGTTGTACAACTGGTAATCAAGTTGGGTGTTTTGTCTAAAAATTATACAACTTGCGTACAATCGCGCAGCACAACTTCATTTTTAACCGACTTCAAAAAAAGAAGGAGGTTATCAACTTGACTGAATGTTGCTTTTTTAATGTTTGTGCCTGCAGAACTCACTCATTTCTAAACCGATTTTATAAATTTTTTGTATTTTGATAGATTATACTTACCAGATTAGTTCCGTTTTAAAAACAGGTCATAATCTTAAAAATTGGAGGGTGTCTCCATACAACATACAAAGGGCATCACTCGAAAATTTAAGAAAACTGAGTATCACCATGGCTCCCAATAGCAAAAAGGTCTAAAACTACAGGGTGTCCCCATAGGTGATGTAAATTGACATATATGGGGCTGTCTTTTTAACGCTTGAAAATTGGTTAAAATGCCGATTACTATGACCGTCATAATAACAAGTACAAATTTTCAAAATTTTAAACTAAAGGGTGCCCCAATAATTCATTTAATTTTATCAGGAACCTGTACTGCTAAGTCCGCTATAAAAAATTATTATTTTTGTAATATTCATTTCTACAGTTCAGGCATACATTTGTACAACTCTATAAATGCACGCATTTCACCTGAATCGTTCATCCTTATTCAAATATTAATTTTTTTTTTGAATGTATAGAATACTTTTGTGCTGTGTTTTGCTATGGTGCCACTACGAAAATGAAAAGTAAAATAGAATAATGTTGTGCGACATGTCCACTAACGTTGCGATCGAGTTGTATGTACAACTTGCCAAAAAATCAAAACATTTAGATCTTTCGTACAATCAACATGCAACTTAATACAACTACACCACAAACATTGCAATTTGTTGTACAACCTTCTCAAGTTGTACAACAGGTCGCAACGTGTATGGCTTGCGTAATGACCATTTAGTTAGTTTTAGGCGAATCTAGCAATTTTATCTTTATTTTATAACTCGATTAATTGGCTCTCCTTCTTTTTTATGCCCTTCACCACAAAGAGTGGAAAAAGGGTATAACTAAGTTTGTCATTCCGTTTTGAATGTCTACTATATCTATTTTCGCCCTATAAAGTATATAAATTCTGGCTCCTTATAGATAGCAAAGTCGTTTGAGCGATGTCCGTTTTAGTGCTGAAAGCATGTTTGCCGAGGCACTAGATCAGCTAGAGAAAGATCAACATAGTGTCGAAAGAGGTGCAGCATGATCAGTCCATATCCTAAGAGGCAGAAGTCGAAACACCACGCCTACCTCTAATATTTTCATGTCATTTGAAACAATGAAGTAACTCAAGTCAAAAAAATAAATATATGGGGCGATAGAGAATTAAGAAATAAGAAAAAAAAATCAAGTGATAACATTGGCGCTCGCCTATATCTTCTGAGTTACGGGGCCCCAAAAATTTACACATTTTTTTAAAATGTCAATATGGGTATCATTTTAAAGCTTTTGAAAAGATCTTTAAGAAGATGCTAAAGTTTTTGGTTAATATTATTATTTGTCTTTTCTGAACTTTCGTGAATTTTAATTTTTTCTAATTTTCTTTTCCCAAAAACCCTACATTTTTAACTGGAGTCATTTTTCAATTCTTATCTAAATAGTTACAATAATAATTTACCAATAATGTAGCTTTTAACTTATATTTTTTATAATTATATTTTTATCATAAAATATCAATATTATTATTATTATTATATTTTTAATATTATTTTAATTCCATAAGTAATTTCCGTATTTCGTTAGTTCGTTTATTCTTATTAATAATTAAAATAAAATTTTTTTTATTACTTTTAATAAAATCAATATTGTATGTACATACCATGTAATAAAATTTTCCCATCAGATTTGTTTCAATATTGTGCATAACGCATTACCAACTCTGGGTTTATTTTTTCTTTCCTCTAGATGGCAGCAACACTCCGAAAGTACTTAATATGGTGGTTGTATTCACTTTACCTCGGCCACGACGTTGTCACTACTTTAGCAAAGACAAAAGAAGACACATATGAATCAAATAATTACAGCGAATTCGAGGAAGAAGAAGATAGTGGTTTTGTTTTACAAAATTTTACTTCAAGCAGAGCACGCAATTTGAGATGTGTGCCCATGATAAAACATTTTGAGGTTCTTTTAACCGAAACGTTGAAAATTGGCGAAGGAGTAGGTCTCACTGGTGATCATAAAAAACTGGGAGAATGGCAGATAGACAAAAGTTTAGAAATGAAAAGAAGAATGTATAATCCCTTTAAATGGTATCTCAAAATACCCATGTGTTCAGCCCTGAGGGTGTATTATCGCTTTTTCGTTTATCACAAAGATGAGAACGGTTTTAAGCGCATAAGATATTGGGAGGGTCAACAGCATGCTCGTGTTATGGAAGCCTATGAAATGTTTCGCTATAAAGGGTCGCAAAAATTTGGTTATGCTCATGCCTTGGCTGTGGGTGGTGGTATACAGCAGGAAAGAGGATGGTTAAGGAAAGAGCAAATCATACAATTGAAATTTATTTGGCCTCAGCATATACGATTCACTGAATTTACTCACTTCATAAGAAATCCTAAATACATTTTGAAACTTAAAGCCTTTCCAGAAGGTAGGCGACATTATGGTTATACAAGTTTGGGACAAGAGGACGACATAGATATACAAGTGACGCGTTTTGCCAACAAGGAATCTAAATTAAGAAATGTAAAACAACAAGGAGAGTTTTATAAACCGGGAGACGTGTTAGTTTATCATATATCAACCACTGATAGCGTAAAATACTTGTATGTTTTGGGAGTTTACACTTTGCGACAAGAGCTTTTGGGAGAAATTGTCATATCGTCTGAACTTATTAAAAACAGTGAAGGTATTTTAGAGCTGCCTATATTCGATACGAGAGAAAGAAATCGGGTTGGCTGGCTAACGTTGCCTTTTCTAAAAATATCTGCTTTACCGCAAGCTTTAAAGCTTAATATGCGTGCTAGCTTTCATCACTACTGGCCTCACAATTGGCCCACTTTGAATATTGGTCATCGAGGTTTGGGTAAAAGCTTTAACTATCATGTCTCCAATGCCACGGAGAATACAATTGAAAGTTTTCTTAAGGTGCAGCATTTAAATGCTGACATGGTTCAGTTTGATGTGCAATTGACCAAGGATTATGTACCGGTTGTATGGCATGATTTTGGAATCTTAACGTTAACCTCTCACAACAATAAAAAGAAAAAGGAAAAGCATTTATCGTATGTATACATACATGACTTGACCTACCAGCAGCTGCTGAAGAGAAGAGTTTTCTTATTTATTAAGGGTCTCATGATAGAGGTGACGCATTTGAATACAGTATTTGTGCCAGACAACAAGAGAATCTTTCCGCGATTGGCCCAGGTTTATCAGGAACTATCGCCAAATTTAGGCATAATGATGAATATAAAATGGCCTCAACTTTTAGGTAGTGGCTCTCTGGAAGCCTTACAGTCTTTGGATAAAAATCGCTATGTGGATGAGTTGTTGCAAACGACCATGGAATTTAGTTGTGGCCGTCCTTTAATACTGGCCAGCTTTGATGCAGATATTTGTACTATGTTACGTTTTAAACAACATATGTATTCTGTTGTTTTCCTTACCCTGGGTCAATATAGTTCTTGGGAATCTTATGCGGACTTAAGAACTCATTCGCTTACACGTGCTATACAATTTGCCCAAGCCAGTGACATTTTGGGTACAGCAGTGTATGCCAAAGAAATAATTCTTGCCCCGAACCCAAGCAAGCATTTCAACATGGCATTTGAATTGCACCAACCAGTTTTTGTATGGGGTGACCTGTTGAATGATTCTTCTTTAGTCGATTACTTAAGAGAGCAGGAAGTGGCCGGCCTTATATACGATCGTGTTGATTTTCTTTTGTCACAAAAGTTTAAGACAAAAAGAAAACGCTTTGGTTTTTTTGAGGCTCAAGAATTACAGCGCATATTTTTACGTCAGTGTATAGCGGCGGGTAATATGACTATTAAAGAGGGTTTACCCGACACACACTCACCTTTTTGGCCACGTTTTCGCAATTTGGATTAACTCTATTTTACATTCTACATTTCAATCTAATAAAATGGAATTGAAAATAATTTGAAATATTGTGTTTCATTGAAGCACGCAAATAGAAATTGGATGTCACAAGTACAATTTAAATAAGTGCGTGAATGGAGAAAGTATATGTTTATTTATCTGCCACCACCTCCACAAATTCTCTATCCACACTTTGTTGTGGCAGGCAATCTAAAATGACATGATATGAAAGCAGCACTTAAAACTTTTTGCTTGCCTCATTAAAAACTTGGGTCTCAGAATGTTTATTTTTCACACACATGAACACACACGTATGTATTTAATCAGTATGTTTAGATTTAAATACACTCAGCATATACGCGAATTGGATAAGGTGTTCCAAACATTAAATGTTTTAGAAGATTGTCTGAAGGCAGAAAGAAACCAACAGATTGTGTTCTACTGTTTTAGCGATTTCATATTTTTTTCTTTTTTGCTTCTTACTTTCACCTAAATCTATCCTGGATGTATGAGTATAATTTAATTGTGTTAAAAGCTTTAAGTGCTGTTAATATATTTATTTGGATGAGTACAAAGAACAAGTTCATTTTTGAAGTTCATTTTGAACATTTATGGTAACTAAGTTGTTTGTTATTTACTTAACAACGGAAATGTATTTGTTTATTTTCATGCCTGTCGGATAAATTCTTGTGCAGCTTAGAAACACTGTTCTGCAAAAACAAAATGAATATAAAAACAAGTAAGAGTGCTATATTCGGCTATGCCGAATCTTATATACTCTTCACCATCTATATAAATCTAGTTTATTGAAATAACTCCGATCAAAAAAGCAAATATTGCTGCGACAAAGAATTAAAAATAAGTACTAAATAAAATTTTACATAAAACTGCTATCGGCTCTTAATGGGTTAGGCATTTTTAATAAATTTTAGTATTTCCTTAAATATCTCTTCAAAAACTTTAAAATGATACCCATATTGATATTTTAAAAAATTAAAAAATTTCAGAGCCCCGTAGCTCGGAAAATATGGGCGAGCGCCAATTTCTCCACTTAGTTTTTTTTTATTTTTTAATTTCCTATTGCCCCATACATATTTTTTATTGGAGTTTATTCATTGTTCCAAATGATATGAAAAAAATTAGAGGTAGGCGTGGTGCTTTGCCCGCTGTTTCGAAGGACATGGAACGATCATCATGATTTCCAATAGCACATTTTTCGACACTATATCTAATCGATTGGCATATTAAAATTTTCTCTAGCTGATCTAGTGCCTTGGCAAACTTTATTTCAACACTAAGACGAACGGACAAACGGACCGACAAACATCGTTTATTCGACTTCGCTATGCATGGGGTCGGAAATGGGCATTGTAAAAATTACAAACGGAATGATTATTAGAAAAGTACAATAATAATTAAAATGTCTGTACCAGCTTACAAATTTTAACTCGCTTACCTTTCAGCACAGAAAGCTTACATTTTTCAAAAACATGAGTTTCTTCAAATATCCAATGCTTTTTAAGCTTTTACTTTTAGAAAAAACAGTATTTCAATCCGTACCTCCTTTATAAATTAGATTTATCTAACAATTTTTATTTGTAAAAATTCTCCTCTGATTTAAAAAGTTTTTATAATTTTTTTTAAGTTTCTTTTTGAAAAAAGTACGTTTTACACAACGTTTCTTTTTAAAGGTACTTTTCTAGAAAACTTCCTTTCTTTGGATTGTCTTTTTCGTAAGCCACATAGATAACAGCTCAATTTATTGTTTAACTTTAAATTTTCAAACGTGTATTTTTCAAAAAACTACTTTTTTAATGATACAGATACTTGTTTAAGAAGGCAAATTTCAAAAGTTCTTTATAAGTGTTTTTAAAGATACCTTTTCAAAATTTGTTTTTTAAAAAGTACTTAAGCCGTCTTGAAAACCATTTATTTAAGGAGTTACTTTCAAAAATATATTTTTTAAAAAGGCTCTTTTTATAAAGTTACTTTAAAGAAATTCGTTTATTTTTTTCGAAAAGATCATCATTTCTACAGGTAGTGTTTTGAGAATGTTATGATCTTTAAAAATTTGCTTATTTTGAAAACTACTTTTTTGTTCAAAATTGTCATACTTTTTTAATTGAATTTGTAAAAAGAAGTTCTGACAAAAATTTACTATTTCCAAAAGCTTCTCTTTAACTTTTTTTTTAATTCAAAATATCCTTTTTTAATGTATTTTCTGTGCAGAAGGTACAGTTTCAACTTTCATTTAAAATTATGCTTTTTAAATTTACCTTTTTAAAAGGTACTTGATCAAATATTTGCTTTCCCAATAGTAAAATTGTTTGACAAAAATTGGTTTAGATGAATTGAAATTGATTCTGGCTTAAGTTCATTTTTTTAAATAAAAGAAAAAAAATTTCAAAAAATAAATGCTTTTTAAAAAGTCCTTTTTTAAAAACTTAGTCTTCAAAAAATTTCCTCTGTCTAAAAGATGTATTTTTTTCAATAAAATTCTTTTTTAAATATTAATTAAAAAAATTAAAATTTAAATACTTTTTAAAAAGTACTTTTTTTAAAACTTACACTTCAAAAAATTTCCTATGTCCAAAAGATACTATTTTTCAATAAAAAAAACTTTTAAAAATTTCGTAAAAGGTCCTTTTGAAAAAATTTGTTTATTTCTTAACAATTGTATTTGTTCCAAAAGATACTTTTCTAATAACACTGTTTTTTTCAAAATTATACATTTTTAAATGTACCTTTCAAAAGGTACTTTTACACATATGTTTTATACAAAAGTTACTTTTTAGCAAATATTGGCTGTTTCAAAAGTTACTTTCTACAATAAGGTACCACTAACGGTGAGTTCTAGTGACTATTTCAAAACTAACTTTCTGCAAAAAGGTACCACTACTCATGAGAGTTATACAAATAAAAATTGTACGAATAATAATTTTTAAAATTTTTTTTTAAATTATTTTTATTTTAAATTCCTGCTTCTGTTTTCCTTTATATGCCAACAAAAACAACTGTTGTTATTCCTTTCGGTTCCAACCTTCCCCATGGCCTTCACCGAAAAGTATAACAACAGTTTTTCATTTACTGGCGAAACAAATCCCATTAGCCTCATGCCAATAACAACAATATTTTATAAAACACTCGCTGTTAGGTGTAGGAAACCAACCTTAGAGTTTATAATGACGGCCATTAAACAAAAACACTCTCAAACGAATGTTGACAACATATTTGGAATTCATTTAGAAAACAAAAAAAAAAAAAATAATTAAAAAAAAAAACAAACAAACACAGGGATTAAGTTTCAATTGCATGGAATTGATTTATTACATTTACATCATTCTAGGAGGTGGTGGCATCATCGCAATTACAAAAATCTTAATTGCATACATTTTTTACACAGACTAGAAATGGGAAAGAATATTTCGCTTAAAAGCAAATAATTAAATAGATGAACATTGTAACATTGTAATAAAGAGTTTAAAACAAATACAAATACAGATTGAATAATCGCAGAGTGTAATGTTGAGTTAAAGTTTCCTTCAAAAAGTAAAAACGATGTTCATGAATGTGAGGATTTGAATTTACAAACATTCTGAATTAAAAACATCAATGTAGTCACCTGACACACAGGCATTGCCAATAGAGCCCATCGCTTGACAAATGCCAGGAATTTTGCTAGAAATTTCAATGGAACAACGTTTAAGGGGTGAAGCAGCAGCCGAAGAACCAACAGAGTTGTGAACTTGACGACTGTCATGATGATGTTTGCCTGATTGAAAGTGTTTTGGCAGCATGGCTGAATGCAAATACTTGCTGTGTTGTTGTTGTTGTTGAGTTTCCGGTTGTAGTTGCATTTGCAGCCATTTGGGCATTTCAGTTTTCGCCGGTAAATCATATTCCAATTCATCGTTATCCTCTATAATTGTCGTGCCAAAGCCGTTGGCTGCATTTAATTCCATGTTGTTTGCAACATTGGGTGGCATTTCGACACCATTATCGGACGTTGTCAACGGAAACGCCATGCGACGTGCATAATCGATAGATTTTTCAGCATTTACACCTTCGTGCAATAATTCCGCTGGCAGCTCCATACCATTTAATTTACCAAATGAACTGAATAATTGAATCGCTGCAATGATGAATGCAGCAAACATGCAGAACATATTTGTGAAAGGCAACAACAGCATTCTGCTACACAAACAATCAAGAGAGACTTTTTTAGTGAATATGTCCCCCTCCTCTTGCTATAATTATTGTTTGCCAAGTGTGTGGTTGTGTGGATGAGTGTAGGAGTGTGTGCGTTAACTGTCAACTTCCGTTTCCTTTGTAATAATGAGTATTTTGTGTTTTCGTTTATAAACAAATTCTGTGGTTGCTTGAGTGCTTCTTTTTTTCTTTTGTTTTAATGTGTTTGCTATGATTGTTAACGACTAAATGATGTTAACATTATTCGGGCCAATGGCTTATATAGCAATTTCCAAAGTTTTATTACGAAGAAGAAACTCAAAAAAACCCTTTTGAAAGATTTACAAAAGTCGTCATTGTCTTCATTAAACTATTTCTTAAAATAAACCATGTGTCATAATGTTTTTTAGTCGTTGTTTTTCCTTATTTTTCTTATTTTTGTATTTTTATTTTATTTTTGTTTGATTGTTTGCTTCCTTTTGCAGCTGAAAAGGACTTAAAGGAAAACTTTAAGTGTTTTTGTTTTTTGAGTGGATGCTCGTATAACAATGGCGAAGTTTTTCTTTTATTACGTCTCTACAATAAGGAAAAATTGTTTATGATGGACTTAAAAGAAAAGTGTTTTTAATAAAGTTTTGTTCAAAACTGTTTTAATGACTTTTTAATATGAAATGTTTGTTAAATAATATTCATTGATTGAAATATTTTTAATTCATTCGACTGATATTTAACGCTGTTTTTGGTCAAATACGCGATTTATTCTGGTTAAGGTAATTAAAAACAAGTAAGAGTGCTATATTCGGCTATGCCGAATCTTATATACCCTTCAACTTCAACAAAATTAATACTAACTATATATAATTTTACATAAAAATGTCACTGGCTCTTAATGGGGTAAGTATTTTTAAAAATTTTAGTATTTCCTCGAAGATCTCTTCAAAAGCTTTAAAATGATACCCATATTGATATTTCAAAAAAATTGAAAATTTCAGAGCCCCGTAACTCGGAAAAGATAGGCGAGCGCCAATTTTTTCACTTGATGTTTTTTAAATAATTTTTTAATTCTATCGCTCCATGAATTTATTTTATGATTGGAGTTATTTTATTGTTCAAATTTTTTGTAAGCTGCCTCGAAAGACATGGACCGATCATCATGATTTGCATTAGCACCTCTTTCGACATTATGTCTGATTAATTGGCATAGTTAAATTTTCTTTAGCATATCTAGTGCTTCGGCAAACTTGATTTTAACACTAACACGGACGGACAGACGGAGGGACGAACATCGCTCAGTCGTCAAATTTGCAGTTAAAGCAATTTTTTGCAGAGTTCAGTTCGTCCTTCTGGCGTTTTTAAAAGCTCCTTGCATTTGTATTGAACTAACCTGGCCTTATTGCTTGGATTTTTTTGTTTCCTGGCATGTAAAATTGTATTGTTACTTTTACTCTATTATGGAACTTTACTACAATTGAGGCTCTGGATAGAGTCATTCCCATGGTATGTTTTTTAATAAACATGTGTTTTAACGAACTTACAGCCATCCACGTTATACAATTGTGTTACTCCAGCGAGACTCGAACTATTTGATGTCTTTTTTTTTTATTAAATATGCAGTTTCTAACTAGCGCAGTCGACCAGACAACAAATTCGCTGTGACTCCGGCGAGTCCTGAAATCTTCTGTTTTAAAGACTTAAGCACGTTTGCCACACACGTTTTCCTTTTTCTAATTTAAAACATCAGGAACTTTAAAGAGCTGTTTTCCATTAAAGCGCGAATTCTTTAAACAATTAGTCCATCGTGACTGCTCAAACACAGATTTTTTTAAGCCGCTAATGGGATTCGAACTCATGGTCTTCTTTTGAATTCCATTCTATTTTAGTTAAGATACAAACCAGCATTTTGAACGAACAACATTAGCTTAAGGGATTGCCGAATTGTTTTGTTTCGTAACAATATCAATTCTTCTTAATGTAGGCACCAAGATAAAAAAGCATTGGAGTTTATGTCTACAGATAATGTATGAAGAATCGGCGTTTTGCTTGGTTGAGTATTGATATCTGTAAAATAGCTACTGGTAGCTGCAATACAACGAACTTAACGCTGCAACTCTTGCTTAAACAATTAAGAATTTTAAGAAAAAAAGCTTACAGCCATACTTAAATCAACGTTGAAATCTTAAAATTATAAGGTTAAGGGTGATCCCATTGCAGGCCTCATTTGGACGTATTTTTTTTTAATTTTTAAGCTTAAGTATCTTCCTAACTTTAAATATTAAAAAAAAAAAAATATTTAAAACATAAAGTTAAAAAATAAAGGGTGAACCATATTTTGTACGTAACCATATGTACGTGTGTGAGTAAACTTGTACTTGGCTGATTTATTTGAAATTTCTAATTTAATTTACTCGTCTTCATCAAACTTATTCACAATTGTGTTCTATTTGTAGATAAGAAAGGGAATCCATAAAACTTTACATTTTGTTAAATTGAACTACAAATTAATAACATTTACCTACAACAACAAACACAATAGATTTATCCAAGAGTCATACGTTCTATGAAATTGAAGCCTGTCGAATTCTTTTTGCCCGTTTTGCCAATTGTTCTAGAATCTATTTTTGTATTTTTCATAAGGTTTCATTATTTCCACCAGTATGTGCGCGTGTAACAACATGTAAAAAAATATATATAAGAAGGATGTACTTAAAGAAATTAAAGGCCATCAGATGGGTGAGTGAGTGGTGTGCCTTCAAAGGGATTTATGATGAAGATTCAATAAAAAGTTGTCAATCGAGTGAGCGTAATTATTGTGAGCAGTAAAAATCAAATTAAGTGCGGGAAAAATAATAAGAAAAATTTATTTTATAAAATAGTCAAAATTCGGCATCGCTACCATCTAGTAATTGATTGCTGTTGCTTCTAATATTCCAAAAATAAATTTATATTCAAATTATTTCTTTTTAATCAAAAATATTTTTCTTAGTGTAACTGTTTTGGTTTTCTGGTGAACGCAGTTAGTTTGTTGTGCCGTAGTTCATTTATTTTTATTGATTTGTCAAGTTTGATTTTTTACTCTATCTGTTATGATGCTAACACCGCTATAAATTATGGCCAAGGGTTCACAATTGGTTTGTCTAAAAAGTTTCAGATAATAACTTAAGAGAAAAAAGTTTATTGAAAGGTCATTTATTAAAAGCAGTGGCAATTGGATTTTTAATTAAATAATGCATTGAACTATTTTTAATGGCTAAAATATTTGTCATTGAAAGTATTGTATACATGGCGGGAGTTATTAATTAGAACGAATAATTAATTGCCAATTACATTAGCATTGCATAGTAAATACTGTTCAGTTTTTTAGCATTAAACATATTTTCATTACGAATAATATTTTTAGTAAAAAGTTAAAAATAAATCATTATCATTAACTAATGCTAAAATGGCTCCAAAGCATTACCATTAAGAAAACTTATTTCCGACTCAGCCAACTGAACATACTAGTTACATAAACTCAACCTATTTAAGGTTTTGTTGTGTTTTCAGATTGAAGTTTAATCAAATTATCAAATTACTTAATTATACATTTAATTAAAAAATAAATAAAAATTTTTTTAATTAAATAATTAATTGCATCAATAAATATTTAAATAAAAAGAGAACAAATATTTAAATAAATAATTAAATAAATCAAATAAATATTAAATAAAAGTTCAATCTGAAAACAAATTAAAAAATTTAATGCTAATGAAAAAATCCAAAGTATGTGTTGACAGCATAATTTTTCTAATAAAAATGCAAATTATTATTAAAGCTCTGGAGTCCGTATGTACTTCACTGGTCGGTTCTAAGTTCAAATTTTAAGAAAAGTCAGTAAAATTTTGCATTGAGTAAAGAAACTGCAGACACTTCAATTCAAAACAAGTAAAGATGCTATATTCGGCTATGCCGAATCTTATATATCCTTCACTGTTTATGTAACTCTTCTTTAGGGAAGTAACTTCAATCAAAAAAGCAAATATTGGGGGGACAGAAAATATAAAAAAAAAATAAAAAAAATTTGTACTGCACTTTACATAAAAATGACATCGGCTCTTAATGGGTTAACCACTTTTAAAAAATTTTAGTATTTCCTTTAAGATCTCCTCAAAAACTGTAAAATGATTTCCTTATTGATATTTTAAAAATTTGAAAATTCCAGAGCCCCGTAACTCCAAAAATATTGGCGAGCACCAATTTTTCACTGGATGTTTTTTCTTATTTTTTAATTCTAATGGGGCGATCCCCATGTATTTAAATTTTTGATTGGAGTTTCTTTTTTGTTTCAAATGACATGAAAAATTTAGAGGTAGGCGTGTTATTTTGGCTGCTGCCTCGAAGTACATGCACCGATCATGTTGATTTCCAATAGCACCTTTTTCGACACTATATTTAGTCGATAGGCATATTTATTTATTTTTTTTTTTGTGAACTCTAGTTTGCCTCGGCAGGGTGTTAAAATTAAGAGGTTGAAAGTAATTGCTTTAAAAATACTCTTATACGACATTTACACTATGCAATTTTTCATGAAACTAGCATAAAATTTTTGTTTGTTTGTGAAGCAGGAGGAGGGGATGTTACTGTTGCTAATGTGTACTTTTAGATAACGCGTACCGCCATAATTTAAATAGAAAATGAAGAACAAAATGCCTCAAAAAATGCATAGTGTAAATCTGGACTTAGTGGTAAAGAAGAGAAATAATAAAGATTTAGAACTAAACATTGATCAGACCAATTACAGTATTTTTTGACTAGAACAGACTAAAATTGCCGAAAATCATTGGAATGTACCCGATAGTTTACAGCCTTAAGGTCGTGCTACGCATAAAAAAACTTAATCTTTAGTTTCCACAAAGTTCAAATATGCACTCAATTAATTTGCTTTTACTGGGACATGAGATTTTAAGCAGGAATTTTCGGGATTTCAGTGCACTTATAAGGTGATTTAGCAGTAGGATCTTTTAGTAGGAGTTTTTAATATTTTGAGCAAAAAATGTCTTGTCAAGGAACAGTCAAAGGCTGAGTAAGCGGCTCTCAAGTCATGGTAAGACATATAATTTCTGTAGCCAATAGCGTTGCCGTTGACTTGTGTTAACAAAAATTTATTTTAGGAACATATTTGACTAAAAAACATCTTAAAAGCTGTATTTTCAAGCTACAACATAGATTAAGTATATTAAAAAAAAAATTATTTTCAATTTAATACCAAAAAGCGCTGCCTCGGCATGTAAAGCTTCGTTCATCCATTTCATGCTGAGTTGTCTTACAAAAAAAGTCACACAAAACTGGCTTTAAAATACATAAACTAACTGAGAATTATAGATAAGCATTAATTGAAAAAAGGATTAAATTACGTTTTTCTGCAATTAATAAAAAATAATTTTAATATAAAAATTTTAATTCTTTCATTAATATGAATCATTGCTTGATTTAAACCAGTGTTTCAAAAAACTGCTATTAGCAGTCACGTTTTACTAAACATTATTCTTTGAATGAGTTTCTCTGCAAACCCTCTCATATTCTTATTGTCGTTATTATAAAGAATATGTCAATTTTTAGAATAATGTTTATTGTTAAGCATTGTGTAACAGTCTTCATGGTCACAGTGCTGCAATAAAAGTTTAAAATAAAGTTTTTTTTTTTATTTTCAAGTGTTTTTTTTATTGTTATTAATAAATTTGATGAGCATTTCATTTTGTAAATTAAAAAATAAAAAATAAGAAATATTAAATTTATATTTACACAGCCATGAGAAAGTTAAATTGTCCGTTGTTGTGTTTTGTGTTTTGAGCTTTTCTTAACACAAGTGTTCCACTTAAGTGGTCATCGTAACAGGCTTTTTATTAATGTTAACAATGTAATCAATACAAACAGACATATACATTTATATATATTTTTTTACAAATCTTGTTATATTTTGACATCTTAAGACTTTTCAGTACAACAAGATTAAAAAATTTAAAATGTTTGAGAAAATATTATTTTGTTTATTTTACAATTAAACCCAGAAATATTTTTTACTAAAAAAAAAAATATAAATGTTGTGTTAAGACTCGATTTTTATATTTGATTACAATACAATTAATTATAAATGCTTATAAAGTAGAAGGTTCCGTTATTAAATTTTCCTTTAATGCATAATCAGATTTAACAACAACCCTGTGGTTGAAATAAATTTTGAATCGTCTTTTTTATCTCTACTAATAATTTTTTGCTTTGTTTGACTCCTTTCGCTTTAACTATACTTTTCTTTAAGTTTTATGTGTCTCATTTGTATGGAATTCAAGGCAGACTTAGAAAAGAGATTTTTTTAACTTTTTAAAATCGTTTCGGATTTTATATTTTCTATCATTTTTCGTATCCGGAAATCAAAAGGACTTATTATGAACAAAAGCTTTATCGTTTTCTTTTCAAAAATTTACAAAATAACTCTTGCCAAAAAAAAAACCTGACTTCAAAACAAATTTCACATACGTAAATCATATTACATTAACTATTAGGACACCCTTATATTCCAACTCCAAACTTGTTATAGCAGACTTTGCACTACTCCTCCTTCTTAATTTCAACTGTCTGTCTATAACATTTTAATAGTTTGCAAATCAAATTACAACAACTATGGGGCACCCTTTCATTTCCAAATACAAATTTTATACTTGCTGTGGTTGTAGACTTAGAAATCAGGTTCTTTTTAGATTTTATTCGTCTGTCAACAACTGTTCAACATTTTGGCAATACACATAAAATTACATTAACTAGAGGGGCACCCTTTACTTTCAAAATTTTTCATCGCAATCCATATTGTGTCCAATTTGCTAGCGTTTGTGTATAATGGGTTAAAGGTAATACTCATAAAGGTCAATTTACCCGTATTATAGGAGCACCCTTTAAATTCTAAATTCAAATTATAAACTTGTTGATAAAGCGGGCTTAGCAATGCAGATTTCTTGTAAGTTTCAGCTATTTGTCTATAACGGTTCAAAAGTTTGGCCCATACATCAAAAAACATCTACTATTGGGACACCCTTTTATTTCCAAATCCAAATTTTATACTTGCTGTTTAAGCGGAGTTAGCTTTACAGGTTTCTTTTTTGTAAATTTCAAGCGTCAGTCTATAACGGTTCATAAGTTTGGCCATATTCATCAAATTAAATGAACTATTGGGGCACCCTTTAATTTACAATTTTTAAAAATAATACTTGTTACTATAACGGTCATAGCAATCGACACTCTTTCCAGTTTGCAAGCGTTTGTCTATAACGGTTCAAAAGATGGGCGCATATAGATTATTTAACTTCATCTGTGGGGATACCCTTTAATTTTTAAATTTGTATTTGTATTATTTTTTTCCCATTACAAGCTGTAGTGACAAACAGTTTAGTTTTAACTTTAAAATGGTGGTCTTTACGGTTTATAATATACATAAAAAACATATTTGTAGTATGGAGACACCCTTTAATTTTAAAGATTAAGAAATGTTTTTGAAATGGGACCAATTTGTAAGCATTAACTTTCGTATAGAAAAAAATTTCAAAATCGATCCAGAAACGAGTGAGTTTAGCGGGCACAAACATTTAAAATAAAGAATCATTCACACGAAATGATAACCTCCCTTTGTTTTGAAGTCGATTAAAAATGCTTAAGCTATTAATTGTTGGTTATTTGTTAAATAAATTTTGCTGACAATGTGCTGGTCTGTATAACAAAGTTCCCAATAAAATATTACCCTGACGAAGCAAGGATTTTTATGAATAAAGAAACAAAAGAAATTTTTAAACGTAAAAAATCTAAGTTCGATCGATATCTTGTAACTAAAATGAAACCACTTGTCCTCCGAAAGAGATTTATTAAGATTAAATGATATAAATTTTTTTTTGCCAATTTTCTACAACTGCTGGTATTCATATTGAAATATTAATTAAGATTCTTTAAGTTTTTTTTTTCAATTAAAATTGTATTTACAAGTATTTTATAACTGAAATGTGGTTGCTCGCTTTTATCTCATTTACATACGACTACACTGTTTTCCAATTTACTTTCTCTTGTCTTATACTTTGTTGCTGTTTTTGTTGCAATCTTAGTATCCTGTTTCAAATGTTGTATTGTAATGCATTACTTTGTTATGCTGCTGTAATAATTTGCAACAATACAAAGTTGCATGGTAAGTGTCATCATTTATCTTGCACTAGACACGTTAATAATGCAAAACACAAGTCATGTACTCGTGAATGGTGAACACGTTTTCAACTGCTACAACGTTTTTGTTGTCGCCATTGATAACAATGATAAAAAGTGGAAACGGAAATCATTTCGATCTTTTTCCAGTGGCATGCATGGACAAAAACGTTCTTGTATATGATGGGCAAAAAACTTGAGGTAAAAACGATAAGCATCTTTATGCATTGTGTTAACTGAAAATTGAGTAAAAAATACTAACAATGTATAAAAAAATATGAATTATTATATAACGGACAAGATAGATATAAAAGAAAAAAACGAGGGCAGTAGTGTACATTAATAAAAATTTTCTTTAATTTGTAAATACTGAATGATCAGGTGTTTAAAGTAATTTTAATTTACGTCTTTATATACTTTACAAAAAACTCAATTAATCTTTCTGCTTAGGATTTAAACATTTTTTTGTTAACTTTTCTTTACGAAAATTATTTACATTTTAATACGAAATATAAAATCTTTCAAGTCAAATTATATTCCATTGCCAATCAAAAGAGAGAAAACAAACAAGAAATGCTAAAAATGAAAAGAAATTTTTAATAGAAAAGAATCATTTTTTGTTAATGGTATCTCATATTTTATGACGTGTTGGTTTGACGTACTGAAAAAAAAAAAAATAAAAAATTTCGTTATTTAGCACGTCAAGCAAAGACGTAGCAAATTAATGTTATAAACATGCACATAAATAATTTGTTATTTTACCTAAATTAAAAGTTAATGTAAGTAAATAGGTAAATGTGTTTTAAAGATTTTAACATGATTTAAATGCTGACAATATGCAATTTTAAGGTCTGCAAAATAAGCAAATTATTTGTGTAGCAAAAATTGTTAAAGTTATAAAAATAAAAAATTACTTTCAGACTTTTCCTTTTTTTACGTAAATTTTAAATTTTTTACAAAAGGTAAACTATGTAAACAATTAAATTTTATTAATGTTTTTGAATTTTTAGCACATTAAATCTATATTAAACCTACATAAATAATTCTTTTAAACATTTCGAATTGTTGACATGATGTAAAAAACTAATTTTTGAGGGATTCTATTTCATGTACTTTAGCTTGAAGAGGTAAACAACCTAAAAAATGTAAACATCAATTTCACAAAAGGTAAAATATGTTAACAATTAAATTAAATGATTATTTTTAAATTTTTAGCGCATTAGATAAAAAATTAAAACTTCATATATCATTTTTATAAACATTTCGAATTGTTGACATAATGTAAAAAATTTTTTTTGAGGGATTCAAATTTATGTACTTTAGCTTGAATAAATAAATATATATTTTTTTATTTGTAATAAATTAAATATAAATAATATTATGTAAAATATCAATTTTACAAACTGTAAAAAATGTAAACCATTAAAAATTATGATTATTTTTATTTTTTTTTAGAGAATTTAATATGTCTTAAAGCGACATGCCATTTTTACAAACAGTTAATATTGTTGACATAATGTAAAAAATCAAATTTGAGGTAAACAACATTAACAAAAAATTTTTTTTATTTGGAATAAATTAAAAATATTAAATATAGGTAATATTACGTAAAATATCAATTTTACAAAATGTAAAAATTGCAAACAATTAAATTTTATGATAATTTTAGTTTTGTAGAGGATAAAATCTGTCTTAAACTACATATGCCATTATTATAAACATTTTAAGTTGTTGACATTATGTAGATAATAAATTTACATATTTTTTGTACATTAGTTTTACAAGTAAACAACGTTAAAAATTCATTTCTATAATTTTTAACAAATTAAATATATACTTTTAATTGTTGACATTATGTAAAAAAAAACAGTGTTTTGGAACATTTTGAGTTAATTATTTACTTGAAAAGTAAGTCTGTATCTTACTGAAATTAAACATCTTGTAGACAATTAAGTTAAAATTGCTTTGACGTTCTTTGGCTATATTTTCACAACAATGTGAAAAAATAAAGCAAATTTACACAATATTTATGAAAAAAATAAAAAAAAGTATTTTCTCTGCTCTTGAAATAGAGAAGTTTTATTATTTTATTGAAAAAAAAAATATATATATGTTTAATAGAATAAAAACTCTATTTAACAAAGGTATTTAATTCTTTACGTTATCTATCTTACATATTATACAATTGTAGTTGATGTGTTGTAAGGCAATTTAAATTTTTACATTATTTATTGTATTTTTTACATCAGGTAAAAATGAATTTTTTGAATATTTTTAATAAATTAAAGAATATAAAATATTTTTACTCAAATTTTATGTTTTAGATATTTCGCCACCCCGTTGGGTGGCATAATCAGGAAACAGGAAATAAAAATAGTAATAACAAGTTTTTTCAAACGTAAAAAAAATTTCAATTTAATTTTTATGTTTGAAAAAAACTTTTTAAAAATTTTTTTTCCTGTTTGCTGAAGATGCCGTGTGGCCAAATATCGACAAAATAAAAAATAACGAACAATATTTTTATTTTAAAAGTGAGCTAGTGCTTGAATGAAATAGAACAGAAATTTTTTTAAATAGATTTTAAGCAATTTAAAGTTAGTTACACTATTTTACCAAAAAGCTTTTAATTCTTTTTAAACTGCATTTTTTATAACAACGTGTAATTAATTAGGTTTTATGCAGTTTCACGTTGTGGTTATTTAAGACTTTTAGGGTTGAAATAAGCGAAAGCAAATTGTAAGTAAAATATTTTAATTCTGGAAAGTCCAAGTTTGGGTCAATTTTTGAAGTACTGCTGACCATATGTTATGAATAACACGAACAATGTTAACCTCCAAATCGTCAATTGTTGCTGGTTTATCAGCTTAAACCATTGAATTTACGTGCCCCCACAAGAAACAATCGAGAGGTGTCGAATCGCACGACCTTGGAGGCCAACTGACGAGTCCATTTCTCGAAATTAACATATCGCCAAATTTTGATTTCAATGACTCGATGACAGCGCCATCTTGTTGAAACCACATTTCGTCCGGCTCAATATCATCTATATCTTTAAACAAAAAATCATTAATCAGGGTGCGGGAACGATCCTCATTGATCGTAACGTGAGATCCGGCCTCATTTTTGAAAAAATAAGGTGCGATAATGCCTGCAGCGTGTAAACTACACCAAAAGGTGCATTTTTCTGGATGCAATGGAGTCTGTAGGGTATGTTGTAGATTAGTATCACTCCACATGCGGCAATTTTGCTTATTAACAAACCCGAGCTTAAAATAAGCCTCACTGCCGAACACAATTTTCGATAAAACAACGGGTCAGTTACTAACTGCTCTAGAGCCCAATCGGCGAAAGAACGACGCATATAATGGTGTCGTGGCTTTAATTCCGGCACTAGCTGGATCTTATACCGGTGTAGGCCAAGATCTTTGCACAAAATTTTCCACTTAATGGACGGACAGAGCCCGAATTCATGCGGCCGATGACGAATCGATTAATTTGGATCTTCTTCTACACTTTTCTTTACAGCAGCGATATGCTCTTCAGTTCGCACATTTCTTCGACGTGTTGGTTTCATTGTATCTTCTGAGAAAGTATGTGGTACGAAATCTATCCACGCCATAAAAATCACGATAGCGTTTTGATAGCGTTGTTCACACGTGAATCTGTCAGAGTTTACCTGAAAATAATAAGAAAAAATTTTCATAAATTTTTTTTTTATAATTTCAAGTTCTATAATGCTAAAAAACATCGTTTATATCGTATAAGTAAGTAATTTTAATAAAAGTTATTAAAAAATAATGTGTATTATATGCCTTTTTTGACGCCGTGAATTTATTTCGTTTAACAAAATAATCAAAGGAAAACAGTTTTCATTTGTTTACATTTACTCACTTCACGTAAATAACGCTTGAAAGTAATTAAAATTTTCATGTTCAAATTTTATTTTATATTTTTTATTATATCTCTAAATATTTCCAACTATAAAATAATATGAAGAACTAAGTAAAGTTTTAATAATCTCTCAAATTTTATGTTCAATTACAATGCATTTAAAATAACAACGAAAATCACAACTACAATAACAACAATAAATTAAGAACAAAAGTGATAGCAAAACTAAAGTCGTTATCAGATGATAATGAATAGAAAGTGTCTTAAGGAAATTTTGAATTTTATCCCAAGAAAAGTATTCAAACTGTTTAGAAGAAGAACAAGCTGGTTACATCTGTATGCGTAAACAGTTTTTTAAACTTTCAAGAGCTTAGATTAAGTCAAGGCTCATTATTCTTAAAATTCTTATTTTTTTATCACTTGTTGTAACTTTTACTTCTGGGATAAGGATTCAATGTCATTAAACTATTATTTTTTCTATGACTGCTAAGGCACGTCTTATGCTGCCCACCTCTTTCACTCTGCTTGTTTGCCCTTAATTTTTGCTTGTACTTTTGCAAGAATATTTTTTTATTTCATTTTATTTTTTTTATTTAAGTGGCTTGATTATGAATATGGCTTGTTTGTTCAAGATTCTAACAACATTACGATGATTTGATTTGGATTTTGAAGCGCAATTTCATTGGTTTAACAAAGTTAGCAGCAATTTATAGAACACTTCATTAAAGTGTTATACATTCTGCTGCGTAAGAAAGAAAGAAGGAAATATTTTTTTTAGAAAACTATTTCCAAGAAGCATGAAAATAATATAAAATTAAATTAATAGTTTTGCAATGATTTAAAAAGAGATTCGAAATCTTATTTAAAGAATATTTGAAATGAATAAATAATTGATTTTTTATAATTAATATAACTCATACGTACGGAGCAGTTTACTTGTGAATATTTAAAAATAATTACAGATGTTTTCTTTGAATAAATAAATACAAAGAATAAAGCAAAAAATTAATTTATCTTTTATTTGAAGCTAAAAAAATTCAAGTTAATAAAATATAAACTTTAATGTTTCCATTTAATTTATGTTATTCAATTACTTTCATGAGAGATAAATTTAAAAAATTGTGTGATATATAGAAACCCCCAAAATAATTAAATACCTGCTGAATATATTAATATTGTTTAAACAAAAAACAAAACTTTAAGCAAAAGCAACATTTGAACATTAAAAATGTTGAAACTTTTTAAACAAAGTTAAACATGCCAACATTTATTTATGTGAAACACATATTTCATCGAACAATTTCAACGAATCTGTCTGCTTTAAGGGCAGGCATTTAACAATTAATCCAATGGTTTCACTGAAAAAAAAAAACAAATAAATAATTAATAAGAGAATTTAAAAACCTTCACTGTCAGTCTCAATGTGTGTTATATAATGAAAAATTACAAAAAAAAAAAAAAAAAAAAATACAAACACAAACACAAACACAGGCATCAATCCTCCTGCATTGTCTTTAATAATGTGTGTGTGTGTGTGTTTCTTATAAGCAGGGAGGACAGATAAGCGTCTGTTTTTTAATTTATGTGATATTTATAAAACGTTATACTCTACCGTTTTTGAAACGTATATAAACAATAAAAATTTTTAAAAAAGGTAATTTCTTGAAACGTACTTTTGCTAAGGTACGTTTATGGAAAAGATATTTTTTATTTATAATTTATTCTATACTTTCTTTTAATTTTTTTTCAGATAGTATTTTTTTAAAAGTAAATTTTTCAAATATACATTCTTTCTATTTAACTTTATTTCACTTCATTTTTTTAAAGGATTTTTTACCGATTCTGTATTAATTCGGCAAAAAGGTACTTTTTCAAATAGTACTTTTATAAGTTAATTTTTTAAATATATTTTTTAAGCGATACTGTTTCATAAAGGAATTTTTAAAGTACTTTATTTAAAAAAGTACCTTTTTTAAAGTACTTTTTTCTTAAAAACGACGTCTTTTTTAACTGCTTCATTTAAAAGCATCTTATTCAAACATCATTTTTTTTTTCTATAGAAAAAGTACTTTATTGGGATCTTTTTAAGGTGCTTTTTAGGGCTTTTAATTGCGTTTTTTGCAATATACTCTTCGAGAGTAATTTTAAGAATCCTTAATTAAAAGGCACTTTTTGCAGATAAGTTTTAAAGGACCTTTAAAAAAGATTAAAATGTTCTTATCTAATAATAAATGGCCTTTTAAAAGGATGATTAAATTTAACGTTTTTAAAGATATATTTTGGAGTTCTTTTGACACGTTTTTTTTAACGGTACTAATTCAAAGTAATGTTTTAAAAAGAACTTTGTATAAAAGTTTCTTTTTGAGGTCAGAAAATAAAAACTTTTTAAAGGTACTTTTTTAAAGCAATTTTACAGTTTTGAATTGTAGTTTTCTAGGGAAACAATTTTCAATATGTACATTTTCCAAGCGAAACTATTTAAAAAGCTTATATTTTTTAAGATTTTTTTAAAGATAATTTTTTGAAAGGTACATTTGAAAAAAAGTACATTTTCAAAGCTTTTACTTTAAGAAGGTACTCTTTGAAAGTATACGATAATTTGTCAAAATCGTTTTTACATGGTACCATTTCTTAAGATATTTTGTAATGCTGCAAAAAAGTACGTTTTTTAAAGTTATAAAACTTATTTCTTAAGGGCACTTGTTTAAAGGGTGTTCTTAACTTTTTTTATTTACGTTTTTTTTAAGATTTTTTAGGTTTGATTTTTATTACTACATTCCTAAATTTTCCTGCTTTATAAAGTTATTTTTTGTAAGCATCTTTAATTAAGAGTTATTTTTTGACTGGGGAAATTAATTTTTTTTTGATTCAGGCAAAAGAATTTTATAAATTTTTTTCATATTTTAGATACTCTGCTGACCAAAAGCGATTTATTAAAAGTATATTTTTATGTACGAATAAACACTTACAATTATATAACAACTTCATGCATAAGTATGAATTTTTCATGCATACAGATGCATGCAACCGTGTGCATGTGTTAGTTCACTTAAAAGTAGAAAAATTAATCAAAAGCTTGTTTTTATTTTGTTACTTTTAAATTAAAAAATAAAAATGAAAACAAAATGGATGAAAAACTATTTCAGTTTGAAGTAGTTGTTTGTAGGGTTGGCAGCCAATACAAAAAGTTTAAGTTTAACAAGAAGAAGAAGCCAAATTTTGATGCAAAAAATGGCAATTTTTTAGTCGGGAGTTGTTTCGTAATGTAACTTTGGCGATAAAGCTTAATTTCTAAACGTAAAATTGTCACATCAGAAGTAGAGAAACTCTATAATTTTCAAAAGACAAGTGAATATAACGCCATTTTATGGCATGAAAAAAATTTCCCTTTGTGGAGATGTTAAGTGACCAACAAGACAATGTATAAAAATTTATAATAATTTTTATTACAAACAAAATAAAAAGAATTTTTTCTTTTAAAAAATAAATAAAATAAAAATAAAATAAATAAAAAATTTTTTGGTAAAAATTAAAAGACCTGAAATGTTTTATAAAAGATTTTACTAGTTTTGCTTATAAGCGCGTTGCACTTTTGTTTCACATTAAATTATTATTAAATTAACACCTTTAATTTAAAATTTTTATATTTCAATTCCTGAAAATTAAAATTGTTTTCTGTTTTATGTGTATTTTATATATTTATTTAAATACTAATGAAGTTTATGAAGTTTATTTAAGAAATTAAACAAATAAAAATAATTTTTAAGAGATTATGATAATTTTTTTTTTTTGTAGAAAAATATTAATACAAATTTTTCTATTTATTAAAAAGTTTTTTTTTATTCGTTGTAATAATTGGTATTATTATTTAATATGTTTGAATTATTATATGGCACTTAGGCAAAATTTAAAAGCAAATACAAACAAGCATGAAGCATGAAATGCATGTTCCTAGAATTTTTTTAAAATCTTTAGAAATACAAATATTTTTTTCTTTTTCGATTTTCTTAACACTAGGTCAGTTTATTATTTATTATTTTTTATTTATATCTTCCATATTTCGCCACGCCGTTGGGTGGCATTTTTAGGAAATTAAAAAAGAAAATTTATTATAAAGGTCAAATAAACAATTATATATAATACAATTTTTTTTACAAAAGTAAAAAATAAAAAATAAACTCTATAAACTCTATAAAAATGATTGTTTAAGAAATATTTCTCAAAAGAAGTTTCCTCAAAAAACGCTTACAATTTTTATAAAGAAGTTCGTAAAAAAAAATTCTATAGACACATTTTTTGTCTTAAAATGCCTTTGTTAAAAAGTTTTTCCGAAAAAGTTTTCCAAAGAAAAAAATATTATTTCTAAGAAGTAGCATTTTGCCCCCAAATAATTTTCTATGGAAAAACTTATCGCTAAAAAATTTTTTATAGAGAAATTTTTCGTTAGAAAAGATTATCCCTAACAATTATTGTCCCAATAAGTTTCTCTATTGACAAATGGGACCAAAATTTTTTGTAAGGAAAGAATTCGACTTTAACATTTAAATCAAAAAGTTTGTCTCAAAAATTTAACTCATTTTTGTTACAAAAAATTTTTGGATGGACACATTATCTTTTAACGGTTTAGAAATATTTGCCTCAAAATATTCCTTAATGAAAAAATTGTTTTCAAAAGATTTTTTATGGAAATATTTGTCACAAAAATTTTTTTTCGTTTTTATAGAAAAGTTTGTCTCCATAAATGTCTCCGTGTAAAAAATTATTTTAACATTTTCTATAGATGTATTTTATCAATATGTTCGTTCAAAGAATAATTTATCGCTTACAATTGTTTATAGAATAGTTCATTTCAACAAATATTCTCTATCTTTTTACATAAAAATTTGTGACAAAAATATAAGTTTCTTAATCGACAATTTATTCCTTACTACTTTTTTATAAGGAAGTTTCTTGATTAAAAATTTAACTAGAAAAAGCTTTTTAACTGCTATTATTTTTTCCCGAAAAAGTTATAAATATTTTTTTTTGTTTAGTAATGTTTGTCCCAAAAAATTTCTAATGGAAAATGTATTCCTTACAATAAATTTTTTAAGAGAATTTTGTCTCAATATGTTTGCAAATTAAAAAATGTATCCCTTATATTTTTTTGTAGAGAAGTTTGTGTCAAGAAATTGTCTTTGTGGGAAATAATGTCCCAAAACATTTTTGTTAACGAAGATTTTTCTTAAAAGATTTCTTTTAGAAAATTAATGCAAAACCAGCTTCTTTACAGACCAATTTTTTTCTAAAAAAATTCAATATGCTAGAATGAAAATTAATTAATTTTTTTTTACTTTTATACTCCTGATAATATATTTTTACCGTTATTTTGAAATTTTTAATTAAAAAGTTAAAAAAATGCTGAACTTATTTTTTTTTTCGAAAGCATTTAATAATGAAAAATTTTTCTTATTAATAAATTTTCTTCTTGAGAACACCTGCACCCAGAGGGTATTTTCTGTTATACAAAATAATGAGCCGTAGATTGTAATCAACATGAAATTTTTATACAACAAAGTATTTGCATTAAACAGCCCAGTAGTTCTGATGGTATCAGTATACCCTTTTCAGCCTTGAGCTTAACAGATGATTAAGTTCATCAACATTTTTTCTCAATTTCTAAGAGATTTAAATTTTTGGTCTCAAAGCATAAATATAAAGCTTTTTATAGACTACCCCAGTTTAACTTGTTGTGTCACACACTAAAGATCTGCAGAAAAACTGTTAATTCGCTAGTAATCATCCCTAAGTTATTTTTGGTTAACAGCCTTTTCATTAATTATGCATAATTAAGCTGAAAACGAATCAAAAGTTCTTTAAAACAAAATTAAAATTTATTAACAAAATATTTTAGTCTACAAAACACAAACATTTTTAACGTGAAAATCATTTCAAGAGATATAATATTTTACATGTGTTAAGAGACAAAAGTAATATTTATAATCTATTCTTCAGTTAACAGGGCTTAAAAACTTTTCAACTGACTGTTTTAAATTCCCAAAGTCTATAATTTTCAATTAACCAACAGACAGACAAACACAGAGTAATTGAAGTTAAACAAACAAAGGGATTCTCATATTTCTTTAATTTCCTAAACACATTTGAGGCAGCAGAACATTTTTACTACAATATCGAGTGTTGTAACATGATTACTTGTCGTTTGTGTAAATGTCTGTGATTTAGACGTGACAAGAATTTTTTTAAGAGAGTAGAAGAAAAATAGAATTAGAATTTTTAATTTAACATTTTTTTTTGGGAATGTGTCGAAAAATCATTATTTTCTGTTGCATGTAAATCTCCTGAGAATGTTTTCTACTTTTTTATTTTTCTAATAATACATTGTATTATATTGTTGACAATAATTTACAGTAATGGATAAAATAATTTCAACTTGTTTAACTTCTTTACCTTGGAATTTTTATGTGTAGAAGCATATTTCGTGACAACGAAAGGAAAGATACATTTCTAGTGATTTTGTTTCAAGTTTTCATAACTGGACTTTCAAAAATTCCGCAAAATAATAGTTGTTATACCCTGCACCACAAAATAGGGTATAACTAAGTTTGTCATTGCGTTAATATTTCTACCATATCCATTTCCGACCCCATAAAATATATGTACATATTCTGACTTCTTATGCATCGCGATGACGACTGAGCGATGATCGTCTTTCCGTCCATCTTAGCGTTGAAATTAAGTTTGTGAAGGCACTAGATCAGCTAGAGAAAATTCAAATACGCCAATCGATCGGACATAGTGTTATCAGCCCACGTCGTTCGAGGCAGCGGGCATAACACCACGCTTAAGTCTAAATTTTTCATATTATTTAGAATAAGAAAGTAACTCTAATAAAAAAAAATAAACAAATATATGGGGCGATAGAGAATTAAAAAACCAAAACATCAAGTGAAAAAACTTGCACTCGCCCATTTTTTCCGAGATATGGGCCTCTAAACTTTTTAAATTTTTTAAAAATATCAATATGGGTATCGTTTTAAAGCTTTTGAAGAGATCCATAAGGAAATACTAATATTTAAAAAATGATTAACCCATTAAGAACCGATGTTATTTTTTTCTAAAATTATATATATGCAGTACCAACAATTTTTTATTTATTTTTTAATTCTTTGTCACCTCAATATTTGCTTTTTTGATTGGAGTTACTTCCCTAAACAACATTTACATAGATGATAAAGGTTATATAAGATTCGGCATAGCCGAATATAGCACTCCTACTTGTTATTTTTAATTTTAAATTTTCCTTCTTTTTTATACCTTTCACCACAGGCGAAAATAGCAATAAAAGTTTGTTATTCCATTTGTCATTTCACTTTCTACCCAATAACGTAAGCGATGTCCGTCTGGCTTAAAGTTAATTTTGGCATGGCCTCAGAAGAGCCGCAGAAAATTCTAATCCACCCACCTGGCTGTCAGGTATAGTTTCTAGGAAGTTCGCTTTGAATTTGTATGTTTTTGTTTAGTTTTATTTAAAACTAAATATTAAAAAAAAAGGATTTACAAAAAAACTTTAATTTCATTCAGGAATTAAATTTTCATAAAAATCATTCATTGAACATTATAATAATGTTACAAAATTAAGATCTGGCAGCCCCTGTTGTTGTTGCCTATCTGAGCATGGGTGAAAAGTTACTTCCACTAATAGTGTGTGTATAGAATAATACCACAATTAGCTAACAAAAGCTGAGCAACCTCGATAGCCGTGTTGGTAGAGGTGCTTGCTTGTAGAACAGAAGATTGTGCGCTCGAGCCCACCTTCGGACATGCGTACAATGGATAATATTAATTGTTATAATGCAAATAAAAAATAAAAAAGCAGCAGTACAAACCTCTCGAGAAGCTAAGAGACAATTATTGTGAGAGGCCATGGCAGATAATTAAGTGGAGACGTCTAGTTTAATATAACGGTAACAGATAATTGTCATGAAGCCCTTTATAATAAAAACTAAGAAATCAACCGTCGGAACAAGAAGTATAATCAAAGTCACAAAGTAAGAATCCGTAGGTTTGTATAAAAAACCGAAAAACGTTACAATAATTGTTTTAAAAATTTTTTTGAAAAATAAATGAATTTGAAAACCATGAGAATAATAACCAAAAAATTTACAAAAAATGGTCAACGTTTAAATTATTTATGTAAATAAATCCTTTGAAACATCTGCTTATAAATATTTTAACCACCACTGTAAATTTTCATTTTCTTGTTGTTGTTCATCATTCGTATCATGTCGTTGATTGACAAATGTTTGATTTTTACTAAGTGTCATCAGTACAATATACAAGAACAACAAAAAATGTAAAATAATCGTATCTTTTCGTGGCATTAATTTTTTAACTGTCATGTTTAACTTAACGTAACCATTATTTAGAGCATTCGCCATTAACTTACTGCCAGAAAAAGATAAAAAAAATAATGCACAACAAACACAGACAACAGACAATGATGTTTAACAACAACAAGTTCAAGAACAAATTCACTAACACGAGCATAAGAAAATAAAAAAGAACAAAGAAAAACCAAAATGACAACAACAAATTAATATGCAAAAAAAGAGCCATTTTTTATTTTAGGGTTTAGATCTTTTGGTGTTACTGATTTATGATAAAACAACAGAAATTGTTGTTAATGTTATAATTTCGTATTAAATATAATAGTTTTGCTTTTTTTTTTGACAAAAAAATGACCTTCAAGTAGAATGTAAAACATTCGGGGGTAAAAATAATCAACACGTTAACAACAACAATTAAATAAAAAAATAAAAAATATAATTAAAAAAAAAATAAATTTTATAATTTTCAACAGATTTAAAAAAAGAGAAAGCAAAGCATGTGCAGATTGTATATTATTTTAATTAGTTAATTTGAACATACATGGACTGTTCAAAACATCCAAAGCTTTTTGTCCCACTAATATGTTTTATTTTGTTTCGGACAAGGTTTTCAATTAAAATCAGCCTGGGTCTTATACGATAAATTATCTCAGAGACAAATCTGATCTAAAAATCTTTTTAGGCAAAAATGTATATTTAAGATTTGTTTTTTTTTTTCATAAAAAAATTTGTCCTAAATAAAGTCTTTAATACAAAAATGTGTCTCAAAAATTTCCATAGAAATATTGGTCCCATAGAAAAAGAATTTAGGAAAAACCTCATTGAAAAATTGTACCTAAAATTTAATTATAGAAAAAATTTGCGCAAAAAATATCCACATTTAAATATGTTTCCCAAAAAGCTTTTTGCCATAAAAAAATATTCGTCACTAAAATATTTTGCATTTTGTGGTTTTGGCCAACACAAAGTTTTTAGAAAAAAATTTATTTATTTATTTTTACAGAAAAATTTGAAACAAGTCTGTTAATATAAAAATTTGTCTCAAAAAAATTTGTCACAAAACAATTTGTACCAATTAAAATTGTCCCAAAAAATTTAGGTTTTTTGTTTTTTAATAAGCAGTTTTTCCACAAAAAATTTAACTCAAACAAGTTATTTAGTAAAAAGATTTTTGCCAAAAGTATTTGAGTAGACAAACTTAACGCAATACAATTTGTCCCAAATTAAAAAAAATCTTTCTTTAACAAAAATTATTGTTCCAAAATAAGGATTTTTTGATAGAAAAGTTTCTTTCAAAAAGATTATGTAATTAAATGTTGGTTCTGAGTCAAGTTTTCTTTATAAAATCTGTACTTATAATATTTCCTTTCATAAAACTTTCAAAAGAAAGAAATTTTTAAAGCAATTTTTTATACTTAAATATTATGCAATTATAAATTTGATCGAAAAGAAATTGTAAATTAAAAAATTTTCTAAACTATTTTGCGCACAGAAAACAAAAACAAGAAAATATAGTTCCAAAGAGCTTATTACTTAGAGAATGTAGTCGCAAGTAATGGGAAATTAAAACATTGTCGATTATACAAAAATATGTTGAAGTATTTATTTTATAAAAAGGTTTTCAATCCTTTTTTTCCTACAGTTGGTTACTAAAATAGATTCTAAAATTAAGTCTTTTTTATTACACATTTGTTGAAAATTGTATTGATAGAATTTTTTGAGGTTTTAAACAATAAATTAATTTAAAATAAACCCTACCAGACATATAACATAAATAACTCTCAATAAAATACATAAGTATTTAAGTAAGTAAATAAATCAAATTAAATTGGCAAATGATAGAAAGTTATAATAAAAATAATAAAAACAGCCAAAAAGAACCAAAATAAACAAAAGCCATAAAAGCGAATTCAACTGTAAAACCGAAACTGATATAAAATTTAATTAACCGTTAGGAAAACAAATATGCTGTCAACAAAAATGGCTTAACAAAATGGAAAAATGTTCTTGATTGCTATTTTACGGTTATTTTTAGTTTTATTGTTCTATTAAACAAATAAAAAATAAAACAAAACCAAATTAAAATAAAATAAATGCAAAACCAACAGAAAAAACGCGAGACATTTAAAAGCAGGCTTTTTCTAGGGCCAATTTACAAATCCAGTCGAAGGTCTCTCCCACATTTTTATACGTTCTTATTTGGAGTTTTTCTCGAAATGTGCAATAAAAAAAAAAAAAAATTATGAATTGTTGCAATCGAAATATATTCTTAATTTATTTATACAATTTTATTCTGTTTAGCAATATTTTGGCAAGACTTTTGTTAAGTAATAAATATTTTATTTTAATTCAAGAAAAACGTATACGATTACAACAAACAAAAATATATAGAAGGCCTTTTGAGAATTGATTAATACAGTCTCGAAAAAAAAATACTAAAACATTTTCAAAAGACACAGTGTTTCCTTTGAATAATTAACAAATAATTTTCTTTTGACTAAGTTGTTGTCGAATGTTCAGGTACGTACTTATTTCTAAAAATGTCTTATCAAAAATTATGTGTTGTTTTTTTAAGCCCCATAAAACTTTAAATTATAAAAAATGACAGTAAAAATTTAATTTTAAGGAAAAATGTTTTCTTTTCAGTTATCAATTCGAGCCACTTATAGACAGACGACTTCGTGATTTTTATTGTGCACATAATCTTCCTTCTGAGCTGTGCGTCTGGGTTTGTTAGCAAGCGAAATTGCCGCAAATAGAGTGAGACCAATCCACAAATACCCTACAGACTCCATTGCATCCAGAAAAATGCAACGTTTGGTATTGTTTATATGCTGGTGGGCGGATCTCCTGTTACTGTCAATCGAAATCATTACAGCAGCATGATTAATGATTTTTTTTAAATATGGATGACATTGATCTGGATGAAATGTGGTTACCACAAGATGGCGCTACGTGACATACGGCGACCGCAACCATCGAGTTATTGAAATCAAAATTTGGCGATAAGTTGATTTTGAGAAATGGAAATGGCCTCCAAGGTCGTGCAATTTGACAACCTTCGATTATTTCATGGAGGGGGGCACGAGACAAATTAGAAACAATTGACGCTTTTGAGGCCAATATTGTTCGTGTTATTCGTGACATACGGCCAGCAGTACTTGAAAAAGTGACCCCAAATTAGACGTTCAAAATCCGCTTCGTCATGAGAAGCCGCGGTGGCTACGTGTCCGAAATCATTTTTAAATATTAATGCCATGTTCTGATCTTTCTTATTAAAAAATTCTTCATTACAATTAATTTTTTGTGTTATTTTTACAATTTAAAGTGCTACCAGCCTTAAAAAAACGCAACATGTGCTGACATGTTTTCAAGTTTGCTTCGTCTTTTAGAGTATAAAATGTACTTTTTTTAAGAACTTCTTTTAAAAGACAAACATGCGTATTCTACAATTTTTGAAAATCTTAAAAGTATGAAAAGGTTTGAAGTATAATTTAAAGGTTGTTTTTGAGTGAGTTTTTCAGAAAACAATATTTTTTAGAGTTAATTATAAAATGTTACTTTTTTTAATTTTAATCAATAAGTTTTTTTTAGTAGTTTATTTCTTTTTAAAGGTACATTTTATAAAATATATTTTTATAAAAAGCCGCACTTTTGCAATTGCAGCTATTTTATTTAAAAGTACCTAAATCTATGGCACTTTGTGTAAAAGGTATTAAGCGTTTCAGGGAGTTTTTTTTCTAAAAGGTACTATTTTAAAAATCCCTATTTTAGAAAGTACTTTTTTCAAAAAGTACCGATTTTGAAAAAAAAATTTTTGAAAATGAAATATTAGAAGTTACTATGTAATGTACTGCAAATGGAACTTCAATTTTAATTCTGGTTTCTTTATTTTTTTTTTTAATTTTTAATATTTTTTTCAACGATTAATTTGTTTCAAAATTCCTTTTAATAACAGTAATTATTTTCTGAAGTTTTTTTTTGAAAACATCGAAAAAAATATTTCTTGAAGAACAATTTGCTGCCACAATATTTATTCGGTTTCATTTTATCGCTCAGGTATTTTTTTCTTACTAAAATGCAAATTGTGTTCATTTATTTAACTTCTGGTTAATAATTTATACTTTTTTATTTTGTAATTGTTCATTACGAAATTTCAATTGTTATTTGCTTGCGTGAAAATAAATTAATAAAATTTCAAGTAAATATAATTTTGCTACATGTCATGGATTTAATTAATTAGTATTTAGAATCATTAATGAAAAATTGTTTAATGGATTTTTAAGAGAGTTTCAGTATAACTATTTTATTTAATTGATTTTACCAACATTAACAATCCTTTTTGTTTTTTCTTTTAATTCTGTTCAACTTCTGTTCTGGGGTTGTTGTGTGGCAGAAGATGTCAGAAATAAAAAATTTATTTCTTTTAATTAAAAATAAAAAAAAATATTTAATGGACCTTTAAAAATATCATTAATCATTATTGTATGCTTTGAAGTGTGTGTTTGAGGGTGTGTGTACGTGTGTTTGCTCTCGCATATATATTTCAAAATGTAATGGAATTTGTAATGGATTTAAGCTGCTGTTTAAATGTTAAAAAAAAAGAAATAAGTAAATGGAGAAGGAGAGAAATCCACAATTAGTATAATTATCCGTTGTTTTTTGGATTTTCCATACCTTTTTCTTTTTCTGTTTGTATAATTGATGATCTTCTGTTATGTTTTTTTTTGCTAAATGATGAAATCTGTTGCTTCATTGCAGATGAAAAAACGACATCATCAATAACAATAAATGAAAAAATAAAAAAGGACCTAAACAATTGCCAATTCCTTTTTAAACTGTTATCTAAATAACAAAAAATTAAAAGGCCTTAATTTATTTAAGGGCTCATGACATATTTGCGTTCTTTTCAATGTTAAGTTGGGCAAGGTGTGGGAGGGACGGCAGTTTGAGTTCGGTAAAAATTTTTGTTTGTTTTAAAAGTAAAAATCAATTATTTAACAAAAAACATTAAACGATAAAAAATTATATGGCCGCTGCTTTAAATATTTGCATTTAATTAGTATTTAAACGATTGCCTTTTTATGATGATTACTTTAGCGATTTCTATGGTTTTAAACGTTTTTTAAATCATTTCATCCATATTTTTCTTCTTAAAAGCAAAAGTATTCGAGCTAGAAAAAGTAACTGTCTAAAAAACTTCCATAGATTGCGATGCCGATGTGATGAATAAGTTACTTCCACTAATGGTGTGTGTATAGAACAATACCACACTAAGCTAACAAAAAGCTGAGCAACCTTAATGGCTGCATTGGTAGAGACGGTGGATTTTCTTAACTTTTCTCCCGTGATTAAGATAGAACTACACGAGATTCTTGCAAAGAAGTGACTGAGCTCTGTGGTAATTGTTGTAAAAAATGACTGTATGTTAATGGGGTTTAAAAAACTGTATAAGAAAGATTAAAGCATCATTTCCTACAACCGCCTGCTATTTTAAAACTAGATGTTGAGAAAGGGAGAGAGAGAGAGAGAGTGATGTATCAAATGAAGCAGCTTGTGTTCTATTCTATTCAAGGGATCTAAAACCCAATGATGTGTAGATCAGGCAATAGTTTCTCTTTAAAGGTGAAAAAGTAGCAGGTTCCACTGCACACACTAATTTGAAATAAAATATGATCGAGAGAAAAATTACAAAATTGAAGTTGTCACATGCAAGTGCATATGAAAAAACTCAATACATTCACACTTTTTTACCAACACTTTTGCTACTTGCGACTCAGCTTGCAATGAAGTATCGAAGCAAGTGAATTTTTAACAGTTGATGCAAGTAAAATGACTATATAAAAAACAGTGTTACCTAGTGCTCAATTCTTATAAAAATTACTAGCAATCGTTGCAGTAAAAAATTAAATTACGGCAGATTTTGTGCAATATATATAAGTGAAAAATATAGAGAGTATAAAAGCATCTTTTAAGGGTAAGTTTAAAGATAAATTTTAATATTTTCGTAAATAATATTGCAGCCGCTAAAAAATGTTTATGTTTTTTCTACAATGTTATTAATTTTCTTTCAAGCAATTACTTGTAAGTGGCAACGAGGGGTAAGATTTGTCTGAAAGTGACTGAGACGAAAGTGCTATAGTCCTTAAATGGCCATCTCCGGTTGCCTTTCAACTGAAGCACACTGACAGAAATTTTGAAATAATTTTGGCGACTTTCTGTATTAATTTGGTAACTTTCTGTAATAATTTGACAACTTTCTGTAATTTCGGGTTGTTTACTTTATAAGTGATTTTTATGCTTAATACTAGACTTCCTCATAACGTTTTCTATTAATAAACAGACTTTCTGGAATTTTTTCGGAGCGCTTCCTTGTGAAAAAAGCAACTAAATAGCATACTTGGGATTTTTCATTACCATTGAAATTTCATTGGCATTGTTTAATTTAATGCTAATGATTTCATTTCAAGTATAATGGATCTTACTAATAGTAATGAAATTTTAATGAAATCGTTTAATTATTAATTACAATTGAATACAAAATAATTGTTTTTATGAAACACAAATTTTCGCTCGCAGAAACTTAAAAAGACTGTGCAATATAAATAAATATTAACTTGTAGATAGATTTATATTTGAAACTTGTTAAAATTTATCGACTTTAAGTGAAATAGGTGTAAAACTTGATGTCTGCAATCTATATTCATTTAACATCTTAACTACCAGAACTTATTATTACACGAAAAACACACATGCTTCCATTTTTTTGATCAAAATGTCTCCATTTTACTTTAAGCTTTGTACTTAGTGTATAAAGACAAAAAATAATTCATTAATGATAATGATTTGAAACCATTTAATCATTAGTCAATGGTAATAATTTTGTTTTTAAATAATTAGACAAGTATACATGGTTTTTAGAAATGAAGAGCAGTCGAACTGAGTCGCTTGTACTCTTTGGGATCTGTTTCACATATTAAAGTCCAACAGTAGTCGCTCATCATGCCCTCGTCCCAAAATCCTTGGTATCGTTTTTCGATTTTCGCCAAATCTTGGTGTAGTCGCTCTCCTTGCTCGTCGCTTGTATCACCCAAGTTTTCAGGAAAAAATCGAGATGAGAATGCAGAAAATTTATTTTGAGAGACATTCGAGCTTAAATCTTGCAATAATTTTGCAACAAATTGTCGAATTTTTGCTTGAAATCTGGGGATTTACGGTTGCCGAGAAAGTTATGAACAATATCTTGAAATGATATCCATGCTGCTGCTTTATTGGGCGTTAAATATTTTGTAAAGTTTCTGTCGGCCATTAATTTTCGAATATCAGGTTCGACAAATATTCCCTCTTTGATTTTGGCGACGGACAATTTGGGAGACAACTTGGCCAAGTACTCAAAACTCGGTCCAGGAACAGTAAACTAGATCCAATTTGGAAAAAAGTAACCCGGATTTGAATTCAGCGCCTCAAATAACATCAAGATTAGTTCTCAACTTTTTTGATCCAAAAGTTGACCTGGATTTGTAAATTTGTGTTATCAATGAAACCTTTATATTAAAAAGCATTACCATTGGTGAAAGTAATGATAATGGTAAAAAATCATTGGCATTATTAATCATTCAATGCTAATGAAATCGTCAATTAATTAGTTTATCTTATTAATAATTCCCATGCATACGAGTATTTAATAGAATATTAATTATTTTTAAAATCATATTTTTTTAATTACCATAATGCTTGGCTTATATTTCACTTATTTATGCTTAAAGCTAGTGATATGCCATCATTTTTTCTGTAAAAAGCTCTTAATTGCAAGAACATGAAAAAGGTATTTTAATAAAAAATTTAAAAGTTTACAGAACTGATTTGACACAAGTCTTCTATAAACATAAAAATGATTAAATTTTATATCTTCCCATTTTTAATTTGATAAAAGGTTTTTAACTTTTCACTCAACATTTACCTATAATCATTATAAAAGAAAATCTTACCTGCTTGACTATTAATTTTTCACACATTTTCCATTTTGCCCCACCTTAAATCGAATGTTTATTTGGTTGATTACATTTTGTGTCTTTTGTATTTTTTAATTGAGGCTTAAAAATGTAAATTAAAAATTGTGTTTCAACACCTTTAACACACAAACGCACAAAGGTTAAGTCCTTATTAAAAGGCATTGAAAAGATTTAATATTTTTTTTATTTTGTTGTAAAGAAAAATCTTGATAATAGAACGTAAGAAAAGAAATAATTGAATCCTTTTGTTGAAATCGAAGCAAATAGATTTTGTTAAAGCTTTGACAGAGAAAGAACCAGAGAAAAAAAACGAATAAATCTCTTAAATCTTTTAAGATGGATGGTAAAAAGTTGAGTAAAAAAAAACATCTTTAGTTGTAAGACACGTTCTTATTTCCATATATGAACATAAACTCTAGAGCAAGGACACATTTCTATTTGAATTAGGACATTTGTGTAGCATTGCTTCCTCTTTAAAGCAAAAGTGTGAAATAAAAAATAAATAATCTAAAAAATTGAAAAAAAAAAAACAAACAAACTTTAACCTTTTCATAAGGAAAGATTGTTATTTTTTAAAATTAAAAAAAAGTCCTCTAACTTAGTTGTTCTTTTTTTTTGAAATACCTTCCTTTTATTAAATAAACACAAAAAACAAGAAAAGCTTATATATTTCTTTATCAAGTCCTTTAATCTTTTCTGGCTACAACTATTTCTAAATCTTCTTCTTGTTTCTATACAGCCTCCAGACCAAAAGCAGTCAAAGCAGCCAGTCAAATTTTCATCGTATCAATTTACAAAATTATGTGAATAAAAAGAAAATAAAAATAAACATGTTAAAGTAGAAACAAAGAAATTGTCTCCAATCAACATTATGAAAACGATCCCTTTTCACTTAACGAGATGCATGCATAATGAACCAGATAGACATTTATAGACAAATGTACAAAAATATATTGTCATAGATAACAAAAAATAAATGTACTGTTGAATATTAAATAAAATATTTTACACATAATGTATTTAAATTTAAAAAAAATTAAATAACATATCGTACATAAATACCCCAAAGGGAAAAAACATAACCTTACTTTTTTTCTACAATGTCTGTTCGTCTGCCACAGCACTTTATGTTTGAAAACGCCCACCTCCCATACAATCGTAATTTGTAAAATGCCATATTGTCCGTAATACTTTACATATAACTTTCAATTTTGCTATACTTGAATGTTATATTGTTACAAACATTACCGGAAAAAAATGTTAAGCTTTTGCCCGCTTTAACCCCCACCACCCATACAACCTCAACATTAAAAGTGCCATATTTTCTAAAATATTTTAGGTACAACCTTCAAATTTGATATCATTTAAAATGTTTCATACAAAAATTACAATAATACGCCCACTATTACGTCCACCTCCCTCACAACTTAGATAAGAACAACAGCTTGCACTATCAATTTAAATTAAAAATTATGCAACAATCTAAACAAAAGTCAATACCTTCAAAAAAATATCAATCAAATGAATAATGTAAATAAAATAACAATAAGCTCCTGCTATATGTCCTTTACTTCAAAAAAAAGCTTCAATCTTTCATTTGCTATAAATCTGCACCTACACGCAGAAAAAGGACATGGTTGTAATATGGTCACAATAATCATATTATGTTCTTTTTTTAACAATGTTTAGTTTCCGAGAACCAATTATAGTTGTTTTCACCAAAACTTGAGTCACGATAAACATTTTTTGTTAACTTTTAACGAATTTATGGTTACTGTGCACAAAAAATTCAATATGGTTGAATTTAATTTAAAAAAATTTCAAACACAACCAAAGCTTTATAACTTATTAAAAATAAAATAACTAACCATAATGTATTATTATTAATCAACCTATGGTTACAAGCAACAAAATAATGTTTTCGCTAAAAAGTATTTTGTTCCAGTTCTTAACAGTTTAGTAATTTTTCTGATAGCTAAAATTCTAAATGGTTTTTTATTGTTAAAGAAACAAAATAAATAATTAAAAATAATATGCAAAATATGAAAAAAATAAACAAAAGAGAACCAAAACATTAAAAAAAAAGTTGTAATAAATTTGTACGTATTGTAAGCATATAAATCTTTATTTTTGTGTTTGAAGCACAATTGTGAAATCATTTATTTGGGCTTATAAACAATATTTTTTAATATAACTGATTCTTGTAGCCAATGGTCAAAGCGTTATTATAAGCAAATATATGATTTTTTGTGAATGTATGTTTTTAAATAATTTTTATGACAGATCGGTAATGAATAAACAATAATAAGTCTTTTATATCAGGAAAATTTTGCACTTACGAGTCTTTATTATAATTCAAATATATGACATGACATTTTTAGTCAAATTTAATATATTTTAATTTAACCATTTAATGTTTATATTTTAACATAATTATGTTTATACTTTAGAAAGTTATTGTTTTACTAGACAGCAATATGGTTGCAAATGTAACAATACTATGTTTTTTTTAGCAACCATATAATGCAACCACAATTAGTTGCTCCTAAATTAGGGTTACCTCAACGATATTTTTTCTTTGCGTGTAAGGCGAGGGGCTGCTCTATATTTCCTAGTCCATTGAAAATGCAAAATGTTCACTTTTTACATCACAATTCTATTGTTAAGAAATTTTTTTTGTGTTTTTTTTTTAATTTATTTTTTCATCTACTCATTCTAGAACAACTAAATTAATTAAAACTAAATTAGTTAAAGAAAAAATTATATATTTAACAAAAAATATTTTTTAAAATATATGAAATAAAATAAAATAAAAGCGGGACAAATTATATTTTAACTGGGAACTCAAACCATAGGTGTTCCTATAGTGATGTGATTTGTCAGAGATTCAGAATTAATACAGAATTTGTTCAAATCTAGCATTTGGCGGATTTTTATATTCTTTTATTCTAATCACTACTGTAATATATACTCTACTCTATTCTACTATATTTTGCTCTTTCAGTATTGTTAGATTAGGGGTTTTGTCCCCAAAGTGGGAATTTTTTTTTAACAAAATGGAGAGACAAATTCTGTTTGCGGATTGGAATTTCTGTGGTGAAATTTTAAATTCCTTAGGAATTTTTGTATTTTACTAGATGAACCCGGTGTGCTTCGCTACCCCCCCTTGTCCACGCCCCTTTGTCCACTCCCAACGTAATATAGTCAAGAATATCCTATTGCGAAAATTTAATGACGATCGGTCCAGTAGTTAAGACTATATTACGATTTTTAATTTTTCTAAAAAGGGGCCCACCCACTTTTCTCCTGGTACGTATTCCTAATTATGCCAATACCATATGTGCCAAATATCGTCGACGTAGGTCAAAAAATGGCCAAAATATGGCGATTTAATTTTTTTTGTTATATGGGCGATGCCACGCCCCTTTGTCCACTCCCAACTTTATATAGTCAAAAATGTCCTATTGCGAAAATTTAATGACGATTGGTCCAGTAGTTAAGACTATATTACGATTTTTAATTTTTCTAAAAAGGGGCGGGGTCCCACCCACTTTTATCCTGGTACGTATTGCCAATTATGCCAATACCATATGTACCAAATATCGTCGACGTAGGTCAAAAAATGGCCAAAATATGGCGATTTAAATTTTTGGGTTATATGGGCGGTGCCACGCATCGTTGTCCAATTAAAACTTCATATAGCCTATTATTCCTTCCAGGGTCACAGTAACATGCTGTGAAAATTTCAGGAAGATCGGTCCAAGGGTTTGGCCTCCTATAAAGCACAAACATACAGACAGACATTCATTTTTATATATATAGATATATTATTTCAACATTATTGCATTTTGGTTAAAGTTCTAATAATTTAATTATTTTATCTACAAATCTTTCAGTATGACAACAAAAACATTGCTGAAGAAAAAAACTGTAAAAATGATAAGTTTAGCAAATATAAATGAAGTAAACAAGGCAAATTGAAAACAGGTATGTATAACTGTAGGAGATTATAACTTTTGACAGTCAAAGAAGGAAAAATCACAAAAGTCACCTGGGCTGCTAAAGCCACATGTTGTTAATTCGCCTTGTGAAGTAATAAAGTTTTAATTATGGTAGTATGGACACATTTTTCAACAATATTTTTGTACTAAAAATTGAAAAAAAAAAATAACCTGTGGAGTCGATTTGAGACAACCGTTTTCAAAACTTTTATGACAGCATTTCCTTTAAACACATTGAATGCGAAAGCAAAGAGGTATAGGGAATAGGGAGCTAAATTTTATCGGAAATTTTAATTTATCAAGAAACTTTTAGAAAAAAATTAAAAATAAAAAAATAAAAAATATAACTAGAATTTTTAACGAAATGACCAATAATTATTCAGAAAAAAATCGCTTCAGTTAATAAGACAACTAAAAAAATATTTTCTGTCCTTAAGTATCCTTTTCACCCCTTTACACTCAAGAGTAAAATTAACAACTAATTTTTCCTGTTAATTGAAGCGAAAAAAAGTGTATTGATGGTAAGTGTGAAATTCCGTAAGAGAATAAATAAAATGGAGTCTCTAAATAATAATTTTTTTTTTAATTCTTGAGAGGTTAATTTAATTTTTTTTTTAAATATAACACATTTTTTAACAATAATAATTAAAAAAAAAATAATTTTTTATTATACTTGTATCACATATAATAATCCTACTAGCAAAACACTTTTAATTTAATAAAAATATTTCAAACCCCTGACTGAAAACATGTATTTAGATCAATTTCAAACCAACAAACCACCGTTGGCTGAAAGACTTGGCAAATGTTTGACGGTCCTGAGGAAATCAGAAACTTCACAAGCATATGAATACCCAGCTCTTATGTCAGTCTTTTTCCAATTAATATAATTGACCTTGTTACTGACATCCTTGCATATTATGTACTCCTTTCTAATTCGTTCCATAGACAAATGAGGATTATTCACACCCACAAACACGATACCTCGTTGAGTGGCAGGCTCTATAACGACACGAAAATATAATTTTGGCACCGGAATTAAGCCATTGTTGTTGGCATCGCGTGATAAATAGAGAGGAGTTTCATGGCCCTCTATGTTGGGCAGGGTGGTGACACCATAAACACCTGTATAACATTCAACAAAGATTTTTTGCTTGGAAACCCAGGCCCGTAAACCATCCTCAATACGAGCCCAATTGCCGGCATTGAAAACCTGCCATTGAGGTGCTGTGTTGATGAATAGAAAAGTGGCACGCTGTTGGCTGCCATATAAGAAATCAGCCTTGGCACCCATATGACCACGGGCTAAAAAAACGTTTTTGGAACTGTCAAAATATTTGCTGCCAACGTCACCCAAATCATTATTTATCACCTCCTGTTGGGTCTTTTGCGTATAAAGTTTGTCTACATTTTTGCCACCAAAGAACCCAGCGGTTTGGAAATTTATACGCTCCACAGCGGTCTGAAAGTAGTTACTGCCCGGTTGCAGAACATGATAAACATAACGGGTAACTTCTTCTTCTTCGTTAAAGCAAACCTGCATTTGTTCGACAAAGCGGTTGGGCGAGACCTGAAAGCCTACTTTAAGCAAATTGCCACCATTGCAAGTTTCACCAGTTTTTCTGACTACAAAGCCAGGCCAGGATTTGCAAACAAATTCAGAAAATTTATAGGTGGTGCCATCAACCGTAAAAATGCTTCCACTTACACAGGTTGCAGTAATTAGGGTTTTGTCAAAATGTTTAAATTTACCAGGACAAAACATTTGCAGGGTCTCATCTGAATTTACTTGCATTAAACCATTCTCTGAGAAGGGATAGAAATTATCAGTATCAGTCTCCAAAAATACAGGCTGAGGATCTGTTAAACCCGATCGTATGCTAATACTACATCCTGTGTGGATTATAAGGAATTTAATAAGATTTTTTTTTCAAAATTAATATTGAAACCTACCAGCATTAAAATCTTCAGACACTACTTGGCCATCTTCTACCGGAATCGCAGGTATTTCATTAAAACTCGCCTTATCTGAAATATTATCGCCGAAGATTTCTTCCTTTACCTCTAAAGGGACTTCTGGCGAATTGTCAGAAATTTTAAGTTTTTCAATGAAATCCAAAGAAAGTTCAGAAACTCCAGCTGATGTCCCCTTAAAGAGACCAAAGCTTGCCGCGAGCAGTAACAAGTAAGTAATTACCTTCATGCTAAATCAAATGTGTCTAGCATTCGAATTCTTATGGTCTGAAACTTAAATACTCTGCTAATAAGAGAATTCTGCAATTGGGGACGGGACTCAACCAGTTGTATTAAAGTGTTTTAAATTGCGAGAAAAAAATAGTACAAGAAGAGAGAAAATTTACTTTGATTTTATATTTTTAATCAAATAAACTTTATTAAGATTATTGTTATCAAAAAATACCGATTGATTTGATAAATTTGTTCACCATTATCTCGCACAGCGAGTATTTAATCAGTTGGCCAAGTGCTTTTACGTCAATTTGGTCAATTTGCCGTATTTAGTTATTATACCCTTCACCACAAAAAGTGGAAAGAGGTTATTACTATGTTTATCATTCCGTGTGTAATTTCTACAATATCCATTTCCGACCCCATAAACTATATATATATTCTGACTTCTTGTGCAAAACGAAGTCGATTGAGCAATGTACGTCTGTCCGTCCTTGTTTGTGTTGAAATCAACTGCGCCAAAGCAAGCTTGATTTCACAAAAAAAAAAAAACGTCAATCGATAAGATATAGTGTCGAAAGAGATGCTAAGGAAAATCAGCATGATCGGTCCATGTTCTTCGAGCCAGCAGTCAAACCACCACGCCTGCCTTTATTTTTTCATGTCATTTGAAACAATGAAGTAACTCCAATAGAAAAAAAACAAATATAGGGGGCGATAGAGAATTAAAAAATAAGAAAAAAAAAACATCAAGTGAAAAAATTGACGCTCACCCATATTTTCCGAGTTACGGGGCACTCAAAATTAAAATTTTTTTAAAATATCAATATGGATGTCGTTTTAAAGCTTTTGAAGGGATCTTTAAGGAAATACTAAAATTTTTAAAAAATGCTTAACCGATGTCATTTTTATGTAAAATTTTTTAATTCTCTGTCACCCCATATTTTTGTTTTTTTTTTTTTTTTTTATTGCAGTTACTTCACTAAACTAGATTTGCATATATGGTGAAGGGTATTCAAGATTCGGCATAGTTGAATATAATAGCACTCTTACTTGTTTTTTTTTTAATATAGACTTATTTTTTCCCATTGTATTTGTGGTCTTATCGATATACGATTTATTATATCTTTCTGTTTTATTTAATTGTTTTTTTATATTTTTGATTTAGTTGAGTGTGATTTATGCTGTTAAGCCTTTAAAAGAGCATTGATTTGTTATTTCAACCAGTGACACTCGCAACGTTTTGTAAATTTTATCAGTTTATAATTCTTTGAAATACGAATACAATCCGACTTTATACGAACTTGCTGAAAACGTAAAAAATTTCAAAAATTTTTATATAAAATTTTTTAATTTTTTCCCAACCAGGATTTGAACCATCGATCTTATAAATGAATGAAATTTTACTTTATTTTTGTGGCTATCCAATGGCTAGCACAAAAAAGCAAAAACAAATGTACAAGACGAGTTACAAAGAGAACGACAAAGAAAAAAGCTTTAAGTTGTGTGTGAACTTCGTCTCACCAAATTAACATTAAGATTAGTTGGTTAAATAGATGATGTTTACGACGTACATAACGTAAGGTAGATAGATGCAAAGAATGCTGATGAAGGATGTGGCGGTCCAGAAAATGCTGCATTTCATTCTGCTAGCGTCTAATTTTTCTTGTTTTCTTTGGATAAACGTCCACATACATTTGTAAATAATTTTCTTTCTAAAAATGTTTTGAAATTAAATTAAAAAGAACCAGAAAGCCGAAAATAAAGTAAAATTTCATTCATTTATTTTTATTTTAATTTAAAAAAATTTGATTTCTTTTTTAGTTCAGATTTACAACAGTGATTTTTCTAATTCTATATTAAAGTCCTACTCCCTTGAAATTCACTTCAATGGCATGGCTAGTTTTGCTTACCCCGCTTCACTACACCTCTTGCCGACAAAAAAAAGTTTCTTGAAAATAGTTTCAGTTAACTTCAGCAGTTAAATACTTAATACTATAAAAGCTGTAGCGAAATGCCCATACGAATATGCTGTGCCACAGTAATCCATTTCATTATTCATTTTTTGCTGCTTGGTGATAGTAAATATTTTTTTTTAATCAAGCACGATCAATGTAAAGTTTTTTTAAATACTCTTGATACAATAAGATTTTGTTAAGTGTTGAAAACGAGGCTTTTTACCTTTTACCTTCATTTTTAATTGCAATTATGCAATTGAAGGTTTTGAAAGCATTTAGGTCTGTATCATTAAATTAATAGTTTATTTGTCTTGTCTTTAATTTAATACGTATAATAAAGTGAGTTTGTTTACCTTTAATGTGTCAAGACATTGTGGTAGGACAGACAATAGTAACGGCCAGTTTTTTTTTAAAAAAGAGCAGCACTTCAGGCATTAATACCTACTTAGTTTATAACCGTGCTACATTCTTTTAGGAAAGGAACAGATAAGACAGAAAAAAGGTGGTGAAAGGAGATAGATATAGCTATTTAATTAATTATTTAACTTCGCCGGCGAATATGCTATGAAGAAGTACATCTGATTATGTACCTAATTATGTATTTATACCATTTAACAGAAAAGAACATTTTTATTTTTTGACTGCCGCAAGGGTTGAACCCAGGGCAACCAGATTTGTAGTCAGCGTGAGTGACTACAAGTGAGAGTGAGAGTGCTATATGCGGCTATGCCGAATCTTATATACCCTTCACCATATAAGTATGTAAATTTATTTTAATGAAGTAAATCCAATCAAAAAAGCCAATATTTTGGTGACAGAGAATTAAAAAATAAAAAAAATTACTATAATGTACTATATGTAATGTTACAAAAAAGTATCAGCGGCTCTTAATACGTTAATCATTTTTTAAAAATTTTAGTATTTACTTAAAGATTTCCTCAAAAGCTTTAAAATGATACCCATATTGATATTTTAAAAAATTTTAAAAATTCAGAGTTCCGTAACTCGGAAAATATGGGCGACCGCCAATTTTTTTACTTGATGTGTTTTTCTTATTTTTTAATTCACTACCGCCCCTTATATTTTTTTTTTTGATTGGAGTTACTTTATTGTACCAAATGACATGAAAAAATTAGAGGTAGGCGTGGTGTTTTGCCCGCTGCCTTGAAGGACATGGACCGATAATGCTCTTTTCCAATAGCACCTCTTTCGACTTTATATCTGATCGATTGGGGTATTTAAATTTTTGGAATGGCAAACTTGATTTCAACACTTACAAGGACGGACAGATGGACATCGCTCAATCAACTTCGCTATGCATAAGAAGCCAGAATATATATACTTTATGGGGTCGGAAATGAATATTGTAGAAATTACAAACGGAATGATAAACTTAGTTATACCCTTGTTCTACTTTCTGTGGTGAAGGGTATAATGACACAATTTCTTTTACTTGTTTTCATCTGGAATTAGATGTTTGTCAGGAAGTAAAAATATTTTACCGAAATTTTGAACTTTTACTGCTAATTATTAATGAATTTACAGTTTGACCGCCAGCAACATTCTAAGAATTTGAAATATTGTTTCATAATTCTGATTATAAAAATGTATTATTACGTTGTCTCCTTTGTAAAACGAAGCCATCCAGGCCACCATACTCTGTAGTCTTCGGTGGGATCTTCCTTTCTGTACTACAAACTCAGTCAAGAGTATTACGCGCTATTGCTATGTTGTTAGCTATCTCACTAACCAATATTTCGTAACAGTTTGGACCATGACATACTTTTATTTTCTGTACAGGCGCCTTAACCGTCTTATCTGCTGTTTTAATATACATGCGCATTCGCTACCTCATCTATAGCGGTTGGTTCTTTTTTCGATGCCCTCGTTTTACTACAAAGAAGCGTTAACCTTTTCATCTGTTTCTCTAACTTATAGGCGCTTTCATCAATTCTTCTATGCAGTTACACAAATGTTTTAATTTTTCTCCTGAAGGTGTACAATGCTGTTTTCCATTTGCCCTACAAAAATATTTTTTTCTCTTTATAATGAACGATGCTGGTGGGATTTAAACCTTTTATTAAGAAGTGGTGGAAGTAACAACTTGTTAAGATGTGTTGTTTGTTTAAGCCAAGACACAATCCAAAATATTAAACGGTTATCATTAGCTTTACGTAAAGGGTTGCCACACGTTTTACCCACAACAGTATTTTTTTTATCGTTGCTGCAGTTCTGTATGGTTCTCTGTTATTTTTAAACGTAAAATTAAATAAATTATTAAATATTTATTTTAAGGTTAATACAAGCTGATATTTTTTTCTTTTTAATTTAATTCTCTTCTAGAATTTTTTCTTTGTATTAAGAGAAAATTTATTACTGTCATTAGCCTTAATAAATATTTATTATCTTTATTTGTTTATGGCTAACGTTGCTTTTCTTAACTTCTGTTTATGTACGTATTGAGGTAAAGAAAGATTACAATAATTTAGTTTCTTTACCGAACGAAAAGTAAAGTGTGGTAGAGCAATTAACAATGGGACAGATAAGAAAAACCCAAATGCTTTTATAAATACTTACTGACTTTCTTTTGCGTGTCTTTGAAAAATGTTAAAAAAAAGTGCCAAAAATGTCCGAGTAGTATATTTTGGTAAAAATAATTAAAATTTGTCTACCAATGGTTATCCAAGGTCATTTTCAAATTAAAAAAAAGTTCCATTATATTAAATCCATTGTTTTAACTTTTTATTGAAATTAAATTATTTTCCAAGTCAGTCACACTAATCAAATATTTAATAAAGTAAGCGAACTTGATTTATTATGTTTATTCAATGTAATTTACTTTTAAATAAAGGGTATTACTTAGGTAATGTAATGCAGTTGCAACTACTTGTGTAGTAAAATTAGGCCATAGAAATAGCTCTTACAGCCGGTATTTATCGTAAAGGATATCTTTTAAGCATGTTAGAACTTGAAATTAAAAAAATAACTCTAAAATTTACATTTTGATGAAATTTTTTTTTTATTATTTTCAGTAAACTCAAGCAAATCATTATGAATAGACTCACGCTTGAACAACGCTATCAAATCATCCAAGTTTACTTTGAAAATCAGTCATCAATTCGAACAACTTATAGACGACTTCGGGATTTTTATGGTGCACATAAACGTCCCTCTGAGCAAGCCATTCTTCGAACTGTGAATAGATTTCGTACCACATACTCTCTAGAGGATGCAATAGCATCAACACTTTGAAGGAATGTGCGTACTGAAAAAAATATTGTTGCTGTAAACGAAAATGTGGAAAAAGATCCAAATTTATGGATTCGTCGTCGGTCTCAGAAATTCGGGCTCTGTCTTTCCACTACGTGGAAAATTTTGCGCAAAGATCTTAGCTTACACCCGTATAAGAGCCAGCTAGTGCAGGAATTAAAGCCACGAGACCACTATATGCGTCGTTCTTTCGCCAAATAGGCTCTAGAGTAATTAGTAATTGACCCGTTGTTTTATCGCCAAATTGTGTTCAGCGATGAGGCTCATTTTTGGCTTAACGGGTTCGCTAATAACCGAAATTGCCGCATATGGAGTGAGACCAATCCACAACATATCTTACAGACTCCATTGCATGAAGACATTGTTTGTATTATTCGTGACATATGGCCAGCAGTACTTGAAAAAGTGACCCAAAATTGGACGTCCAGAATGCACTTCGTCATCAGCAGCCGAGGTGGCCACATGTTCGAAATCATTTTTAAATATTAACGCCATTAACGCCAACTTCTTTATTACAATTTAATTTTTTCATTAGACTAATGGTGGATAAACCAAGTGGACACCCAGTACAAGATGGATATGAAAATTTTAAAATAAAAGGAGATCGTATTTGGCTGTTTAGCATTGGAAAAAGTTAATCTAAAGACTTGTTCCACACAACATCTCTCGGCTGTGTATTTTATTATTTATTTGTCTACATCAGCGTTTCAAATATTTGTCTAATGTGAACGTATCTGAAGAGTAAAAGAAAACAAATTGAATAAATTGTTTTATGGATTGTATAAAATCCCATAATCATTTTATTTTTATTTTTATTTCTATTATATTTTATTTTATTATTTACTCAGCATATGGAAAAACAATTATATGTTTGTATGTATGTATATGTATTCGTATATATTTTATTAATAACAGTTTTGTTTTTCCTTTTTTTTGTGTTTTTTACTTCTAAGCTTCTTATTTACTGATAAGCATTTTGGACACTTAAATATTTAACTTAAAAGGATATTTGTATATGAATTTGTAACATTGTTTCTGTCTGTCTGGTTGGTTGTGTTTCATAGATATGATAGTTATTAAGGTAGCCGAAAGTATTTGTATAGACACTAATTGTAAAAATATCGAAAGCTTAAAGCTGTGGCGGTTTTTTCATTAGTTTTGAAACAGGAGGCAATTGTTGTAAAAGAAAAGGGAAATAGTTAAAGGGAGGCAAGGAAGAAGAGTGTAGTAAAATAATAATATTTTAAGTTTCTTTTTTTTTTGGTAATATTTATATACAAAAGTAATTATATTTGACTTAAATTTATAACTGCGTACGAGTATATAATATTAATTTTATTGAATACATTTCTAGTTTTACTTTCACTTTTTATTTACACACATTTATCTATTTACAATCTAATACAATAGAATAGAACAGAATAGAACAGAATAGAATAAATTACAATTTGTTTGGTTTTATTTGTGTACTTTTGTTTTCTTTAATAATTTAATGCTTAAAGTTTCATTTAGGTATTTTGCTTTTTAAGTAAATTAATTAATTTATTTAAATGAGTGCATGAAAAAATAAATTTCTTAGGAACCAAGTTTAAAATAATTAAAAAAGTTTAAAGACAAACACAAGCCAAACAAATTTTATAAAAAGGAAAATAAACATAAAAAATTTTTTAACAAAATTAGTTATTCTGTAAAGTAAAGAAATACTACTTTGGGGCTTGTTTGCATATTCCCCAGTAAAAATTTTCTTGTAACTTAAAAAAAAATTAAACAATATTTTTTAAACTTAACAGTTTTCTGGGACCGAGACTTAAGCACAAAAAACAAAAATTGGGAATATATATATATAACTTTGGCTTTTAAAGGGTTAAGCATTTTTAAAAAATTGTAGTATTTTCTTAAAGGTCTCTTCAAAAGCTTTATAATGATACCCATATTTTGGAAATGTTACAAATTATTAAGACACCAACAGCACAAAGAATTAATTTTAAGGCAGACACAGATAATGTTGCTCAGATTTATAGACATTTAGTAAATAAGAATTAATTTGTACTTTGTATTTGTTATAAAAAATTTTTTATTTGACAAAATCTTTTTTGGTTTGTTGAAATATGTTAGTTTGAAAAATTTTTATTACATTTTGTTGTTGTTTTTTGTTGATTAAATAAATATTTGTTTTCCTGATGATGCTACACAACGGAATAGCGAAATATCACACACACACACACACATCTTTCCACACTATGTCTGATCGATTGGCATATTTTAATTTTCTCTAACTGATCTAGTGCAGTGGCAAACTTGATTTCATCACTAACACGGACGGAGAGACGGACATCGCTAAATCGACTTCGCTATACATAAGAAATCAGAATGTATATGATTTATGGGGTGGGAAATGGATATTGTAGAAATTACAAATGGAATGACAAAATTAGTTATAGCCTTTTTCCACTTTTTGTGGTGAAGGGTATAAAAGCCCATTATAAAATTATACTGAACATTAAATTTGCTTTTAAAAATATTAAATAATTTATTAAAATACTTCTCGTAAAAAACAAACTTCACAACAGATGCAAAAGAACAGTACCTATGAAGACAGCATACCCTATGGGAGCATCCTTGAATTTTTTATTTTTTAATTGTTTATATCTGTTGTTAAAGCGAACATGCAAAAAGTATACATTCTGTATAATTTTCGGGAGTTTGACTATAACGGTTCAAAATATAGAGTACTATAATTAAAATTACATCACCTGTGGGAATACCCTTTAATTTATAAGTTAATATTTTTAATACTTCCTGTTATAGGGAGCGATAGTGATATCAATTTTGTTAAAATTTTATAAGGGTGTTCGATATGGTTCAATAGAAATGTACAAATTATGTGTGTTGTATGGAGACACCTATAATTTTTAAAATGATGAACTCTTTTTCAACTAAAAAAATTTAAAAATCGGTTTAGGAATTTAATTTTAATTTAAAATAGCTCTTAAGGCCCTGACACAATCGTTTTAGTCGTTAGATGCGTCAAAGCTGACATGTGTGTCCAAAATTTAGCACAGTGTTTATTAAAGTAAAATCTGTGATATTTTTTTTCGGCGGGGCTGCCCGATTTGGTAATCTTTTGAAGTAGTTTATGTATAAATAAATGAAAAGTGACTTATTTTCGGCTGCTTGGTTCATTTTGAATTTAATTTTTAAACATTTTTAGAAAGAAAAATTATTTACAAATGTATGCGGACGTTTTTCAAAGAAAACAAGAAAAATTAGACGCTAGCAGAATGAAATGCAGCATTTTCTGAACCGCCACATCATTCATCAGCATTCTTCGCATGTATCTACCTTATGTTATAAACATCGTAAACATCATCTATTTAACCAACTAATCTTAATATGAATTTGATGAGAAAATGCATTTCTTTGTCGTTCTCTTTGTAACTGCCATCCCTAAATTAGCGCGTAAGACGCAAAGCAATGTAATTCATAGCTTTTGCGCTGAAATGTCATCCCTAAATAACAGCGTTAACTTCGTGTCGTTAAAAGTAATGTTAACTCATTTTATTTCATAAAACCCGCTGTATAAGAATAAAGAAGAGATAAAACCGCTAGATTGCCTTGAAAATTACTAAATCGTCACTACTTTTCAACCATAACAAAACAAAACAAACCAACAAACAGCAAACTTCACTTCCTAACGCACTGTCAAAATTGGATTTTCCAATTGCTAAGCGTTGACGCCAAGCTATTTAGGGATGCTTCATACATATTGTATATACATGAGAAATTTTGACAGTTATCTTGCGCTTTACGCGCTAATTTAGGGATGGCAGTAACTCGTCTTTTATGTATAATACATTCCGTACTATCAGAGTTGCATTTTAGGTTGCTTCATTTTTGTGTGTCAGTGTCGCATCTAAACGCAAAGCGATTGTAGCGATTTTTTCTAAGTATGAATTTCTTGTAAATGAATCCTGCGATTTTGTAGGATTGAACTGTTAATCGAGGCGCCTAAATGAATTTATTCTTTTTGGAAAAAATTACATTAAAATATAAAAATTAAAGAGGACAGAAGAACACCCATTGTGTTGGCAATCATTGAGTACGACAATAATAAAACAGCAACAAAACAGTTTAGCCTAGTTAAAAGAATTATATCTTTTAAGTCCTCATTCTTAACTTCATTAAACATCTGTGTTTTTCTCTGAGTTTTCGCCATTCTTTCTTTTATTAATTTATTTCTTCTTTATGTAATTTTGTTAATTATTTTATTACATTTTCGTTACCACATCTCTGGAATAATTAATAGGAAAATATGAATATTAGGATTATTATTATGAAATTTTGTATTACAGAAAAGGAAGAAAAGGAAAAAAAACATGTACGTGCAGGAAGCTACATTCTTTTTTTAGTAAGCTCCAGTAAAAAAAAATCAAGTTTATTTATGAAAAGTAAGTAAATAAATTAAGTTTTTTATTAAGTCAATGATTAAAGTAAATTTAATTTAAGTATTTGTTAGAATTAAGAAAAGGAATTGAAAGATGACTGATTCGTTTTTTAATATAAAGAGCAAAAGCTTTTTTAAGATGGCTTAAATTAATAAGCCTTAAAACTATTAAACATCTGAGAAATATTCTTCAGTTACTAAATAAATGACGTTAAGGCTCGCTTAAGCTTAATTTAATAATTAATTAAATTTTCAAAATATCGAACTTTTATTTGACAAAAAAACAATAAAATAAAATCAGATTTAAATGCCGCAAAATGTGATGTAGATGTAAAATAAAACCATGTTTTTATTTTCGAATTTAGGCCTATAGTTCTCAGAAGTGGCCAAGGCAAATCAATTATCAGCTGGTATCAATAGGGAACTTATTCATTTTCAGCGTAAATTTGAATGTCAAACTCCATATAAAAAAATTGACAAATTTTTTGGTAAATAGAGTTTGACAGTCTCTGACAGTTTATAGTCTTTGTTTTTAAAGAAAACTATTTTCCGTCCACAATGTAAATAAATGAAGCCGCTGGAAAATGCTTTAATGTAATTTATTTAATAATTTAATTTTGATCCTTTGTGGCCATAATAGATGTAGTTCTTTTTAAATTCAAACGAGCAAACGCCATAAGATATTAAGATATTCGCGCCTTAGTTAAGGCCGGCCAGTGATGGAAAACTTGCCTGTAAATGTATTAACCTGAAGTTGTTTTTATTGTAAAGAACTATCGATACCTGACAGCTAATACAAATGTTTAATTTTTTATGAAGTTGAAGATTTTCATAAATTTAAAATTAATAACAGGTTATGTACATTTCAAATATATACACGTACATATCGCACATATAGTTCAAAAGTGACTGAACTCAAAATTGAATTAAATTGTTCCTTATCTAGTGTATAAATATTAAAGAAATAAAAAGAACCTTTCATGTCATAATCGGTATGGATTTTCTTCTAAATAGCCTAGAGTTTTTGTTTTTAACCATTTTTATTCAGGTCAAAAACAATTTTTTTTTATGATTTCTGAAAAGTTAAAATTTTGAGTTGTGTCACTTTTGAACTAGGTGTGCGATATGTATTTTGAAAGTTGTACGAAGCGACAGCACACTTCAAGCAATTCCCATTTCGATTAGTTGAAATTAATGTTTATACAAACTTTAGTTTGAGTAATCAAAGTACTGTTATCTACCTCTACTCATTCAAAATCAACTATCCATCCCTGATTTAACAGTTTACATTGAATACCAATAAATAACGAAGAAGAAAAAAGTTAATTTGTGATTTTTTTTTTGTCCATATGTAAAATTAACATTATAAATTTAATGCATTTATCAATTTATGTGTTTATGTAATATGAGAAAATTGTACTGCAATTTGGTACCGAAAATTGGTACTGGATAAATTGAGCAATGGAAGTAAAAAAGTATTTAGCAAAAAAAGATATACATATATGCTTTTAATAGGACAATGCCTACCCGGATACATAATTGTAATGTCCTAAATTCTTGCCAGATTTACCATATTCTCCTTCATGTTTGTTTCCCGCAGCAATTTCTGATTCGAAATCTTAAGAAAGGGCTCCGTAGAGAAAGAACTAAATAAGAAATTTTACTTTTAATGAAATTAGAGAATAGTTTTAAAAAGAATCAACTCAAAAATATTTGTGTGAAGCCTTATTAACTTTTCCTCGTATTTTTGGGGGCATTTGTTTCTATTAATTAATGTTATGAGAAAAAAAAAACATAATTATAATCATAAAACAAAAATGAAAAATAAAATAAATATGTAAATACGTGTATAACTAAAAACTGGTTTAGTCGGTCATAAATTTTAAAAGGAAGAAAATTGTTATTTCTTGTCAAATCTAAAATAATTTAATTTATTCTTCCTGGTTTTCAGTTTTTAATTATTAACAAGCGGAAGCTCTATATTTTATTATTATTATTTTAATGCTTTAAGAATTTTTAATAGTTGTTGTTGGTGTTGCTTTGTTTTTTTATTTTTATTTTACATATTTAACTGTTGTTTTTTTTCTCTTACAAAAAAATGACAATTTGTGCGTAAATTTCCACAATTACTAAAACAGCCATTATTAAGGCATTTACACAGCAGTAGAGGCGTCGTAATGGACGTCGACGTTTACGTTGACATTGTGACACTGCATAGGAATTAGACGTGTTTGGCAAATATTGTTGGCCTCGCAGCTTATCAAAGTGACCATTGTTGGAGACTTTTGATTCCGTTTTAAATCTTGCATTTCCAATGCAACCGGGCCAATGTCAAACGGACGCCAACGAGGATGAACTATTGTAGGCAACCAGCAAAGAATCGTTTTCATCACTGCCACTGCCAGCACTGCGTTCCGATTCGTTTATAACCTCCAATTTAGTTTGCGGATGGGCAATCTTGTATTTGTTGTGACGTTTATTAACAAGAACCGAACGTATATTATTATTGCGGACACGATGGCTACGGGCACAATGTTTTGGTGAGGCACCCAACATAGAACAATCACTGTTCTCACCTTCATCATCATAGTAATCATCTTCATCCTCATCATACCCATCACATCCATAATCATCGGCTTCGTAATCAAAATCCTCATCATTGTCGTAGTCGTAATCGTAGTCATCAATATCGAAAAAGGCACAACAACCTGTAGTTGTTTTATGTTGTGACGTAACACTCTGTCGACGGTTACGTTGGTGCTGATGATGATGTGGTTGTTGATAATGTTGGTGATGCTGATGATGTGGATGTTGACATTCATTGTAGGATTTAACCAAAGAATTATTTGTTGCTGCTGCTAATGTGGTTTTTGCCTAAATAAAATGGGCGCATAAATCATGAAATTATAATTTTGTATTGATTAAATAAATGCTCATCACACAAGTTTTCATTATATTTATAAATTTTATTACCTCAGGACCGTGCCAAGTGATGCCAGAACGTACTAAATTGTAAAAACGTAACACACCCCACATTGACAGAACCTGAAAAGTATTTAAACAAAAATGAAAATTAATGTTTAATAGAAAACGTATTTAATAGAAAAAAAAAATGAATATATATACAGGGTGGCCCAAAAACGATTATAAATTTAAATTATATGTTACAGTGAAATTTTTAGTCCGAAATTTTGACTGTATTAACGGTTAAACAGTGATGGTAAATATTTTAAATTTAGTACGAGTCGTTGAAATTGTGTGTTTGTTAAAGAGAAATTTTGACAAAAATGCTGCATCCAGTGTAAGTGTCTTCTGAAAAATTATTCAAAAAGCCATGCACTCAAGGGCTCATGATTCCCATGTTGCGTACTAATGAGGGCTCTGCTTCTATGGCCGGCATTTGAACTCTGCATTTCACCCACCAGCTTAATAAGAATTTTACACAAAAATCCTACATTTCTTGCTTACAAGGTTAAATGGATTCATCGATTGAAGGCAAATGATCATTTAATCAATTTGGGCTTCTCGGTTTTGGACTTACAAAAGTTCCAATAGAACACCTTATTTTGATGAAACGCTATTTTATTTATCAGGCACATTTTTTATTTCTGCAGCAATGACAAGAAACAAAATTACCGCTTTTGAGATCGTGACAGCCAAAACATCGTTGCCATGAAGCCAATACATTCATAGAGAGTTACAAGGGTTACCCTGTTTACACTGTACATCTGAACTGGTCCTGAGATGTCGCTCCTTACTAAACACACTATCGGAGCGATCACAGATTGACCTGTTATGGGTCCCTGGTCACAGGGATATTCTGGGTAACTGTGAGGCCGATGATGTCGCCAAGGAGGGCACATTGCTTCCTAGCGTCTCTTCATTACTCGACGTTGGAATTCCTCTGGCAACGGTTAAAATGGCAATATAGAACCACTTCTTCAATTTGGCTCGCAAATTATGCTGTATTGTGGATTACACTGGACCTCAGGCGAACCAGGCAGCTGCTCGGACTGGACAGGAAATCCATTACTATCACGGTATCGGTACTTACTGGTCACTGTCTAATCGGCAGGCACGCTGAAAGTCTCGGTCTGCCCTTTAATGATTTCTCTCGCAGCTTTGGCTCGAAGGATATGGAAGAGATCGTACTGCACTTTCTGTGTCATTGCCCATCCCTGGCTCGAAGAAGGTTTAGAATTCTGGGCTCACCTTTCTTCGGTACTCTTACGGAGCTATCATCTTACTCTATAGGGAAGTACATCCGGGAATCTTCAAGGTTCTCAATTGAGTAGGGGGAGTCGCGCCGCCTTCCTTGTGGTATCACAACGGGCCATTCATGTGTGCTCAAGTGAGATTCGCCGTGAGAGGCTGTCACTCCTAACTAACTAACTACCCTGTTTACCTTTTTGATATTTACTTGTCACAAGCGTTAAAAATTACTGCCTTGAAAAGTTTCTTTTAAATGTTGCTGGGTCCAAGAAAACTCGAGTGTATAAGCTAAACGCTGACAGTGTTTTATGGTTTTTGAATTGCACTTTCATGTGTAAACGCTAGGTAATAATTTCTTAAGAAATTGCTAAAAAATTAAACGCTAACTTAAGGACTTAGGAACTGATTTGACCATTTTTTTTAATATTTTTATCTAAAGAGCTTCTGTAATACATTCTTTTTTAAGCTTAAGGCTTTAAAAATATTTATCTCTAAAACTTTTCATAGGATTCTTTCCCATTAAGTTTTCTTTATATTTTTCTTTCTAATGTCAAATGATTTTGTATTGAAATTTTTATTTTGAAATTTAAATATATTTCAAAATTTAAGTCTTCTTATTAAAAATCAAATAAAAAAAAAATTATAAAAAATTTTTGGAAATTAATTTTTAAAAATTTTAAAATGTACAAAATAACGCACTTCGATAAGAAACTCTGCCATCTGCTCAGACATCATTTGGTAGATGAGAGCATGTGTGATATCTATTCTATATGGAATTTTTCTCCCCGATCTCGTTGGAAAACAATAAAAAATATTTATTCGGGCCGATTTGCATGTCGAGCCCAACTTTTTCCAATAATTTACTGGCTGGTCCTCATAATTAGTATCCTGGGTAGTGTAAGCAAGTGTTTCTTTGTCCCAGCATTAAAAGACATTTTCTGCAGCTAATGTGTTTTAATGTGTTTTAGATCTACAGTTTGTGTGAATTCACAACTTTGTTTTGGGGATATCGCAAACATATCACAGTGTGGCGTCAGCGTACATATTATGTGCTGCCACCCTCCGTCTTGCGCAAATGTCGTTTGGTGGGCTCATTTATCATATTAAATGCCTGGCTGTTATTATCATACGCTGTGGTCAAGGTATTTTTTCTTTCTCTAAGAAACTTGTGTCAATTTTAATAAGTCTTTGATTTGTGGTCTTTAATTTTTGTAGGTTTCTCCCAATCACATGACACCTTGGCTGACTATAAATACGTTTGTTCTGGTCTCTGATTTAATCATCTTCTTTACTGAAGTATTGTCGGGTGTTTGCAAATTGGAATTGTGTACCCTGATCTCTTTTACCCTGGCTATGCTCAATTATTTGTTTGTGCGCTGTGTGCAGGGTGTCTTTTTAAACGCCATTGAGATGAACGAAGCGGACGATATAAGATTGTGGAAAAGTTCTTAGTATTTTTTTTTTTTTGTTCATTTAACATATTTTGTGTTGTAGTAAGTGCAAAAAATATATATTTTTGAATATTTAAAGTGTGTTTTTAATGTTCTTCACAAAAAAGAGGAAAAACGAAAATGAAAAAAAAAATTGATGCATTTTCTATTTTTCATATATTTTATATTAAAGCCAGCACTTGTCCATTTATTTTACTCTGTTTTTTTTTCTTAAAATTTTATTAAAATGTTACAACGGAAGTGTTTTTTTGTTATTCCATTAAAACTTACATTTATGAATGCTCGTGCTATAAAAAAGGCCACTTCCGCTTTGCACATTGCATCGAATTGCTGTGAAGTAAATCGAAAAGAAAAATAAAGTGAAAAAACTTTGTTTGCTTTAAAAGAAAAACTAACAAAAGGAAAAGCTAAAGTTAATAAAAACTATAAAATATAATTTTTTTTCTATTCAACATAAACTTAACTTTTACATAAATCATTTTTAAACGAGATAAAATAAAAATGAATTTAGAAAGTTTTCGATTAGATAAAAAATAACGACAGTAAAATCTACTCTGCAACAACTTTATTATAAAAATAAATGTCGTGCTTTAGAATTAACAAAGAATTTTAAATTTTATGTGTTTTGTAAAAACTGCTTCAAATTTCTTTATTTAGTTAAATATTTTTTTAATTGAATGTTCACCCTCATTCTAGTTGTCGGCGTTGTCGTTTTGGTCACTTGGTATCAATATCACTTCGCATCAATGTCGGCGTCAATTTATTAAAAATTTTGCAATCTATAACATTTCTGTGACGAAGTTGTCGGTTTATCGAATGAAATGAAAATGTACGTCTTTTTGCTAAATTTAATTTGTGTTTGATACTTTTATGGTAAAATGTTTTCTAAAGGAAATTTTGATTTATTTGATGATAAAAGCTTAAAAACAACAAAAACTTGTATTGGAAAGAAAACTTCTTAGGCAGAACTAGAATATTTTTAATTTGCCACATCGCAAGTATGTTCATGTGTTTTGTCTGCTACTGGCAAGTTCCATGATATTAGAATCGTTTCCCATGTCAACCATTTAAATTCCTTGAACTGCTCCTTCAGGATTCAAACGCTTCTGGAAATTAAAAAGGTTTGCACAGCTTCTTCCAGCGTATAGAGTGAAAATTGTTTAAACATTCCGCCGCCACTGGCTTTACATTCCGCTTTATTTTTTTTGCAAACTTTTTTAAAAGCCCCTATTCAATCCTTTATTTTGTTACCTTTTGGCATCCATCTGCGGCGGACCAAGAGAATTTAGAATTTTTTCAGTTTTTCTTTAAAATTTCAGGAAGCAGCGTCTCTGCGAAATGTTTTCAAATTGATTTGCATTTGTTATCTTCACTTTTTTACATTTTCAATGTTATATTTGGTTTAAAACACTTCCAGTCTTAATGCAAAAAGCCGTCGGCAAAAAACAGTGTCACGTCAATACAATATCGTCGTCATATTTGTTATAGAATACAAAAAATCTTTGAGCAGTAATCGATAAGTGTCAATAACGACAAGTAAAATAACAAATCGAATGCGTCGCCACATAACAACATTGATATGTGACGATGCCGACAACTAGAATAATGGTGATTTTCTGAATTTATTAATTCTTTTTAAATTAATATTTGTTTAGTTGCATAAAAATACTTTATATCATTTCTTCTACTTAAAAATATATTTTCAATTAATAAATAAAAAGTTTAAAATGTTTAATTAAATTATTGTTTATATTTTAATTTTATTTTACAAGTAAAGAAATATCGGCAATTAAAAAAAAGAGAATATTTTTATTTTCGATATTTCTTAACTTTTTTGTGCAGTATCATCAGGATAAAAAAAAATTTAAAGAAATATGAACATGAAAATTGGCAACAAAAAATGTATTATCTTTTACAGTTCGCAGACCCTCACTACAATACAAGGAGTATTGCAACGTTCAATTTATAAGATAAAACACAATAATAAAAACTTGCTGCTAATTTTGAAAAATGCACAAAAATTAAAAATTTTTGTTTTCTAAGTTTTCTAAATGCTTGAATACATACTTAATATCTTGCTTTCATTTTGTGAATGACTAAATTTTAAGAAGAAGAAGAATAAAAACCGAAGAATTTTCCTGAAATAAATATTCTATAATTAAATATATAAAATCATATAAAAAGTTTCTTGCTATTTAAAACATGACTCGTTTTGTTCTTTCTCTAGTTTAAAACTCAAACAATACAAAATTAATACCACAATGCAATACTTGATCTTAATATTGGGATATGATTTATAGTAATTGCAGGCTTGAATATTATTCATTGCTTTTAAATTACATTCTTTGTCAACAGCAAAAGAAACCGGGTGCTTAAATTGAAAGAATGTTGCATACTTTAAGGATATCTTTAACACTACAGGCAAACTCAAATACATGGAATATTCTTAAATTATTCTGGGAATAAAAACCAATAATTTGCAGCCTGCTGCATTTTCACAATTCAGCATTAGGTTAATTTTGAGCCAAAGGACTTTTCAAATAACAACAATATACAACAAAGTCAATTAAGAGAAAAATTCCTGAAATGCAATTTTCGTTATTTTGTAATGTAGTTGTTAATAAAGTACGTGTTAGTTAATGAAGAGAAATGTGTGTCGTAGAATTGTTTTGAACCCACATCTTAACATCTCTCTAACAGTTTAAAAAGCAATATTATCATTTTTTGTTTTTTCGCAAAAGCGTAGAACGGGCTACCACTTTTATTTACACCATATTTCACCTGTGCTTTAAAATTAAAAAAAATACGAACTTAAATATCTACTGAAAGATAATTTTGTTCATTTAACATATTTTTAATAAAGTGTTTTCCATTAAATCCCAGCGACATTAATAATTAAATTTTTATTAAAAAAGTTTCGTTGCATTTTTTTTAATTAAACGAAAGAAAAAAATGTGTTTGGTTGTTGCGGGTAATCTATTCATCAAAAGTTTTTTGCTCGAAACTTAGTTGGCCATTTACATGACAACCTGTACAATTGGTATGCAGCAACATAAAAAACATGAAATTTGTGTTTCATTAAAAGCACAACCAGAATCTGACCACTCGTTTTATTTTAAGAGAGAATTTTATTAGATAATGGTAACAAAAAGGAAAAAACTGTGACAAGACCCACTTTGCATGTTTTAAAATTAAAGAATCCAAAATTTTTAGTACTTTTTTAGAACAAAAACTTAAACTTAAAAAAACCACAATTTTTAGTATTTTTGTTAGAGCGAAAATTTTATATGACAAATTTTATTTCGATTAGTATTTATAATCCGTTGAATATTATAAATTGATTTTAAATAATTTCTTTGCTAAAAAATTAGATTTAAATGAACAGCAAGGGGTAGAGTATACAAGAAAGGGAGAGATTTGAATACCTTTTTGGATTAAAAGATCCGATCCAAATTTATAAAATGCATTATAGGGCTATCGACACCTTGACATTATTCTTAAAAGGGCCAGGCGTATTACTTTTAATACCAGGGTGCTTTGAAGCGTAGGAGAGGTCTTGATAGAAGAAAGCGTCTTTTGGTCTTTAGCCAAGTCATTAACCCTGTTATCGCCTATGCCTTTCCAGCTTGGTTTTGAATTTCTTCTTACTAAAGGGAGAGACTTATTCAATGGGAGAGAATGATTTTGGTTGCTTGCCTCGGCTAAAGGGCTTATTTAGGACCAAATGGAAAGATTTGAGCGCCATTATGTAGACCAATTTATTGATTTTGCGCGTATAGATGCCTACATGGTGGATTTGGCTGTGAAATGCCTGAAAGGCGTGCGATCGTCAGCGAACTCTCTGGTTAGGGAGTGCTTCATTAGAGTGGGGAGTTTGGAGACGGTTCGCCTGTGAATTTGTTTTTTTATTACCATTCTTCTTCTTATTTATTTGTTATTTTTAGTTTTAATTTTTAAGTGTTAGTCCTTAATTTCAAGTAGAATCTTAAATGGGGTCTTTTTATCTTTTTTTTGGGATTCTATTAATTATTTTTTGTTGTTTGAGTTATGTGCTAAAAAATATGTTCCATTAGTTTTAAATTTTACTTTTACTTTAGTACATATGTAAGAAATAATGTTTTTTTTATTGTATTTTTCATATTATTGCTGAAATTTTTTATGAAAATATTTGGGCAAATAAATTAACTTGAAACTTTATAAAATACATTTCAGAATGTTTAATGAAAAACAAATTTTTTTATTTGAATTGTTTCTTCTGTTATACATTTTTTGCACGATGATGTTATTTTTTAAGCATCTGCAGAGAAGCCAGCAGCAGCAAACTATCATCTACAATCATGTGGAATCAAGGTAATTAAATTCTCTCATTACTAATTTAAATACAATTTTTTACTTTTACCTTGTGTCGTTTATTTCTTTTGGGTCAATTTAAAATAAAAAAAATCTGCTCCAACCAGTATGAAAATAACGCAATTAAAATAAAAAAAAAAAAAATACATAAAACACAAAATGAAATGGAACCGGACAAAAACTTATTTTTACGAAACTTTACCTTCCTGCTTTTGGCTGTAATGTGGCTTAATTAACCGGCAACAAAAATAAATTAGTTTCGAAAAAAGTAACTTTAGATTTATAAAATAGAATGTGCATTTGTTTCCATTTAAAGCACGTTCAGACGGGACGAATATTAGATAAAATATGCGAAAACTTATTTCTACTTCTCTAAGCATCAGCTTCCATTTGGCTCGTCTGCCTGCATGTCTTAAGAGTACAGATGGTTTTTATTTCTATTTTAGTCTATTTTGTTCCAACTTTTTAAGTTTTTGCTACTTTTGTTCTAAAACTTTCTACATTGTAATATTAAGGACTACGAAGGATATAAAGTTTTCAAAGGAAAGATGTTGAAATTTTATTTATTAATTTTTTTTTGGCAAAAAGTAAAAAAGGTCAAAATTTTAAATAATTTTATTTAAAATAATAGAGAAATAAATTTGCTTTAAAGGTAGCAAAAAATTAAAACAAAGTAAAACTTGAACGAAAATAAAAGTTGCTGGCGAAGGGTAAAATATGCAGATGTTTCCTGTCTTGAAATTTAATACTAAAAGTGATTTTAACCCAGTTAAAAGGGAAAAAACCTTTAGAAAACGACACTATTTATAAATTTTTAATTATATTTGAATATTTTAATTTGATACACTTTTTTGCTTTTGGCCAGGCATCAACAAAAAAGGAAAGGTTTTTTAATTTATTGGCAAAATGTCAGCAGCACAAATAAATATTTTAATAATTTTTGCGCAGCTGATTTTAATACTGGAAGAATTTAGTTTTTTATTTAAAGTTCTCAATTAAAATATTTAAAATTTTTATTAAAAACTGTGTTCGAGTTCTTCTAATTATTTCTAAAAAATTCTGTAACGTAAACAAAAATAGATAACTGATACAATTAAGGTCTGTTGCTTTGCTCTACTTTGGAATTCCGTGGGATCCCAACTTGCACGAAAAGTATTCCCGTACTTCAAATTTATGTAAATGAGAGCGGTTTTGAGAGAATTAAGTGCTTTTTCTTCTTGCTTGAAATAGTCCAAATTTTTTATTTGTGAAAGTGATTATAAAACACAAAAAAAAAAAAAAATTAAAAATAAAAGCAAATAAAAAAGTAAAAGCCCTGAAAAATATCCAAGAAGGAGTAAAATAGGAACACTAAATAAAAGAAAATTTCTAATGGCAAATGAAGAAGTGTTAAAAACTATTGCTGCAGACCGAGTGGACAGTTCAAGTGATTCTAGTGATGATGACGACATTCTAGAACTTATTGAACAAGAGTCCGACTTAAAAGAATCGCCTAACTTCTTTGTGAAATTTTTAAATGCCAAAGAAATTAAACTGTGTATCCATGGTTCCGTGATTTTGTCGTGTATGGCTTTGTCTTCCGAATCTTAAAAATTAAATAGACTATGCACTACATTCTCCGATAGAACAAGAAGTATAACTAATTAAGGGGTGTCCTGATAGAGAATAGTGATAGTTTCTAAAAAAAACATTTAATTAAATTTTAAAGGGCTGCCCATACAGGATGCTATTTTGATATATAGAAACTTATCTATTGAACCGTTATACGCAGATAATTAAAAAAAATTATTTAAATTAGAATTAAAAGGAGTAGAAGAAACCCCTTTTTATTATTATAACAAACTTGTTCAACAGTTTGGGAATATATATCAGGGGCACCCTTTAATTGCTACTGTAGTATACTTACCAATCAGGTTCTTTGCAAATTTCAATCGTCTGTATTTAACGGTTCAACAGTTTTGACTTACAAATTACATCAACCCTTCAATTAATGATTTAAATATTTATACTTTTTATTATTCCAAACAAAGTAGTGGACATTCAGTTTGATTTTCAAGTGTTTGGATATAACATTAAAAAAGGTCAAATTACATTAATTTTGGGAACACCCTCTAATTTATAAATTCAAATTTTAAGCTTGTTGTTAGAGCAGAATTAGCAATACAAGTCCTTTGTAAGTTCCAGGTGTCTGTCTATAAAAGTTTGGCTACATACATCAAATATAGGGTCACCCTTTAATTTCCAAAACCAAAATTGTTATAGCGGAGTAAGCAATACAGGTTCTTTGTATATTTCAAACGTCTGTCTACAACTGTTCAAAAGAATGGCCAAATACATCAAATTAAATGAACTATTGGGGCACCCTATAACAGACATAGAAATCAAGATTCTGTCAAATTTTCAGGTGTTTGTCTGTAACGGTTCAAAAGATTTCTTTATATAGGTCAATTTACATCATTTATGGGGACACCCTTTAAATTTTAGAGATATTTTTGTATTACCCTTTAAGGTTCATAACTAATTTTTAAGATTATGAACTAATTTTAAAACGAGACGAAGCTGAAGCTGTAAGCATGACCTTTAAATAAAAAACCAAAATTCAGAAATGACTATGTGGAGAAAGAAAAATAGAATCATTGCTTATTGTTGTTTTTGCTTAAACTTTAATTTTTGTCTTTACTTTATTGTCTAGACAGAAATCTTTAATTGTTTAAAATGTTTGTGAGAAGTTTCCTGACGAGATAAGTGAGCGGTAGCGAAATGGCCATAAAGCCGTGCCAAGCCGCCAATATCGGTGATTTATAATTCAAATCGGTATATTTAGAAAGTAGCACAATAATTTAAAAAAAAAATTAATAAAAAAGCAACATTCAGTCGAGTTGAAGCTGGCTTAGAAACAAAAAAATATCCACTCATGATAAAAAAAAGTCAATTGCTACAGAAAAAAAGCTTAAATCAAGAATATTTAATAAAGAATTATTTAATATTTCAAAATTAAACATTAAGTCCCAATATTCTTCCTTAAATAATAAGAAAATTTATTTTTTTGTTTTAATTTCACTCACCTTGTTAACATGATCACGCAGGACATTTGAGTAGACCATAGCCACTGCTTCTAAGGCCATGAAAGTTATGTAACCAATAATCCAAGGAACTATTAAACCAGGATTTTCCTAAAATACAATAAAATTTCACAATATAAATTTAAATAAAAAAGTACTTATTTTATCAAATTGACATAAATAGACTTGCAGTAATATTTTGTATAAGAATTTTTAGCTTAATTAAAAATTAAATTTTTATATTTATTTATGAGTATTTTATCTTTCGGTTTTGACATTGAATTGAGAGACAGTAAATTTGTTGTGTTATATTTTGCTTTGTTCGCTATTCTGTTTATTAAATCTGTCAATTTTCATTAAAATACACTTTTAAGATCTTTTTAAGATAATTAATATTGAAACATGAGTTTTATAAATAACCTTGATATACTTTTGTAGAAAACAAACAATAAAATTTAATTTAGTTTTTTCTATCAACATTTTATTGAATAGTTTTTAAGTAAGATACGCTTTAGATTTAAAATTTTTTTTAAGATTTTAAAATATTAATATAATCTAAAATAAAGTAAAATAAAAATATTTTATAACAATTAAATGAATAAGCAATTTTAAAATTAACACAAAAATTTCTATTTTAGTTTTTAACTCTTCATAAATTCATAAATTAAAATACTTATACGTGAAATTATTTATTTGGTTATAAAAAATAAAATAGTTGAACTAATAATTTAAAAAAAAATTAAACATTAATTTTTTAAAATTAAATTATTTTTCAGATGCGCCTAAGTTTATTATTGGTCGGAATTAATTGTAAAGAGTACACTAAACATTATTTAATGCATTTGTAGAATGTTCGAAAATTCGCGCTAAATAGTGCTATGCCCGCTAGAGAAAAAATGATAAATATTACCCTGTTCCCCTAACCAACAGCTGTACTCCTAAAAATGGTTGATAAAGTGTTGTTACGAAAACAAACACATACTGATTTTTATGTTAATAATGGGAAAGGGATAGATGAGAGGTAAGACAGATGGTAAAAGTGCCCATTTTGTTAGTTATTTTACAACGCCGGCGAATATGCTATGAAGAGGCTGCATATTGTAATGATAATTCTGAATTTGTACTTAAACCATTTAAAAGAAGAAAAACATTTTTTTGATTACTGCAGGGTTTGAACCCTGGCCAACCAGATATGTAGTCAACGTGCCTATCAGCTTTACTACAGCAGCCTAAAATTAGGAAACATATTCTATTTTAGGGAAATATTTTCAACAAATCAAAGAAGAGTAAGACAAAATTCTATTTTTTATATAAAAATATGTTTAACAATATGGAAAATTATCTCAATAAATTGGCACGCTAACAGGCAGAGTCATCGCTTGTTACTGCTCCTAGCTCCTATCTGTTAATTGCTTTTTATTATTCTTTTTGTTGATACGTAGTTTTAATAGAAATTCGCACAAGTCTTACAGAGTAAAATAATAATTATATAAAATAAATTCGGCACACGTTGACGTTGAGGACCAGTTAATTAATATGTATGTCAGTAAAAGTCTTATAGTGTCTAAGTAAATTTTTGCGTCATTTATATTTATAACTAATAAAAGTTTCGTAGTATACCCTTATGCAAAAACTTTTTGCAAAAAAATTATTTAAAATTTATAAATTCATTACTTATGCGACAAATTACAAAATAGATATTTTCCATTTTAAGTTTTACCGGTCAGAGTCAAAAACCCTAAAAAAATCCACGGGACGTTGCATATTTTTACTCTTCTTTGCAAACAGTTTTTTTAATCACGAATTATTTTCGTGAGTTAGTTAATTGCTATTAAAAAATTAACTCAGAGTTAAAATTAACATTTTGTGGTATCAGTGGAGAAAGAAAAACAGAAATATTGTTAGTTATTGTTGTTTTTGTTTAAACTTTGATTTTTGCCTTTACTTTATTGTTTGGACAAAAATCTTTGTTTTATTTAAAATGTTTGTAAAGTAAGCGGTAGCGAAATGGTCATTGAGACTTTCTTTTACTCACAATAATCAATATCGGTGATTTATTAATTCAATCGGGATAATTAAAAACACAACGTTTTTTTGAACACTATTTTTTTGATTTATTTCTTAATAATGAAAATTGTTTCACCTTCATCTCAGGCATTTGCTTATTTGGCAGAATATTTCAGTCCCATAAATGTAATGTAAATGAAAAAGAAATTGCTGTTATATTTCAGATAAACATGACAACAATGACAACAATATTCCATAACAAGATATATTGTGTTATTGTATTATATTTTTCATTAAAAAATGGCTTTCAGTTTCAAAGTGACAAAATGTCATTTCACAGAAAAAAATCTCTTCTGGAGATTCTTTAATCAAAATTCTTTATAAATTCTATTTTTCACTTTAGATTATAGAATAATATAAAAGCAAGATATTTGTGTCTGAACAATAGGTAGTTATTTAAAGTAAAGTAATGGAATGAAAAAAAAAAAATAGATTAAAAACAGAAAATGACAGATAAAATAATTTTTAAACATTCAATAATTTGGAGGCAAAAAAAAAAAGAAATAAAAAAACGTCTGTTGCCCTTAAATAATCACAAATGTTGTAAACAAGTATATGCAAGATGTCAAACAAAAAATGAAATATGACTTTGCATATTTTAAGGCGCATATTAGCATTGCCAAGCGAATAAAATGGTAAACATGTTTAAAATTAAATTAATAAAAATAACAAGATGGGATTTAAAATGGAATTAAGAAAATTAATTTATTTTAAGATAAACGTCCTTAGCAGCATTTTACACCGGTTTACTATTAAATACTATTTAAATATTGGAATGGACCGTAGATTGTATGGTAATGCTTGGGTCAGAATTTAGTTGCCAAAAATAAATGCTTTTGCAATATTTACAAAAAAAAAAAAAAAAACATTTTTAATCCATAGAAAATTGCTACAAAGGATTATAAAATATTATGAATATCATGTAAAACCGACTATTTTCTTATTCTAGTAGACACTATGACCACCATCTCACAGAGCGCAATTTACAGAACCCAATATATAACGAATATAGTTTCGGAGACCATATTAAACAAATTTTAGTTTTGACAATGTATCGTTTACTTAAAGAAACTCATCTGGATAATAATTTCCACAAGATCAGACCCCTGTACAGTCTTTTTTCTAATTCGAGGTGAAGTCTGAAATAACATGTGTTTAAATGTATCCTTAAATTAAGCTTACCCAAGAGTATATTTTAAATGTCACAAGAACACGTAACAACATAAAACTATCACTTCTTTGATCTAAATTTTTTTCACATTCACCAAACAATACAATAGCATTCTGTTCTTTTTTAGCCTTCATAGAAAACAAGGGAATACTGTTCTATCTGCCATCTTCACCCACATGAAAAAAAGAAAAAAAAAAAAACTAATAAAAACAATATCTATCCAAAGTATGTTTCTTTATATTTGATTGCTTTTTTAAATAAGATTTTTTCGTTTATGTTGTTTTCTTGTTCTTTGTTTGTTCGGTGCGTTTTTGTAATAAAGAAATTTGTTTCGCAGCGATTTTTCAATCATCTTTTTATTTCTTTATTTGTATGTTTTTTGCTTTCATTTTATTTTATTACTTCAACGTTATTGAAGTCGACGGTATATGTTGTGTAAATACATATATCGAATTAGGGTGAACCGTAAAAAGAGAAAGTTCCTTAAACTACCCATGACATAAGAGCTTGGGATAATAATAATATATAAAATACTAATGGCGCTTTACCCGTTCGGTTCCTTAACTCATATAATGAAGAGTTTTGTTCTGGTGAAAATTATCAATGAAAAATTACAGCTAAATATTTCTTGTCTTTTTTCTAGATCCGTATATTGTATATATGTACAACTTAATGCCCCGGCGAAAAATATAAAATTAAAAAATTATGACACTGAAGTAGAGTTAACGTTAATACTTTCAAAAATTTTGTGATGTTTTAATAGAGAACAACTTTATCTTGCCTGGCCCTGGTTTAAAGTGCATCAATAAACACTTCTCTTAAGGCCATAACTGATTATCCTACAAATATGACTGGGTCCATAAATCTTTAATTACTTTCTGGCATCTTTATTAACTCTTGTGTAAAAATTATCGCAATTTAATTCTTTTTTTATTTTATACATTTTTTCATTTATAGCGAAAGAAAATTAAAAGAAAACTTTAACAACTTTATTGTTGTTTAGTCATCAGTCTATCAAACTCTGATGTTTCGATAGGCAATTTTGTTAGTAATCAATCAAAAGCAAAGTGTTGCCAATCTCAAATGCCCATTAATGTGCGATGATAAGCATTTTATTGCTTAAAACGACCAAAATAAGCTGAAGTTATTGAAAGGATTTCTTTTAAAGAAAAAATTTTTTAGAGATTTATTAAAACTTTCAGTGACCCTTTTTTGTCTTTCATGAGTAGAGTTCATCCCCTGAGCTCTTAAAATATTACCCTGTTTTATAAGTTTGATTTTTGTATATTTAAGAAGGTATTGAACCTTAAACATATTAAATGGAAGTGTAATTAATAGTTTCTCTTACAGTCACTGTCCGGTAATTAATATTGATTTAATCAACAACTCATTACAAATTCGCTCTGGTATAAAGTTTTAGAAACATTTTGTTGTTACTTAATACTGTAATATAATATTTATTCAAGAACCTACAAAATTTATGGCATTTTTTTCGCTTTCGAACAATAAGCAACTAAACAAAGTTTATTGACCCCTGTTTTAATAAACAACAACATGTTGCAAACAAACTACAAACTACTCAATTTATCATGGAATAAAAAAAGAACAAACGGTTTATTTCTCACTCTCTTCATCCTAAGCAACAATAACAGAAAACATTAAAGACATTATTAACAAATGAAAGAGAAGCAAAAAAAAAAAGAAAAGGAGTCATTAAGGAAATTAAATAAACAACGATGCTAAAGTTGATGACGAATAAGAAAAACAAATTTTGCAAATTAAACAAAAATGATGGCATTTTATAAAGACAAATATTATAGAAAGTCAACAAACCCACACACTTAAATGAATAAGGATATTGTAATGAAGTCAAAAGTTTCAAATTAAAAGAAGAGAGACAGAGAAATCGTTTGTATGTGTTAAACACCATGTTTCAATGAAATAAAACCGTAAATTCAACAAAAGCCAAAAAGAAACTAATTTTTATATTTTAATTTTCCATATTTATATTTTTCATTATACGCACACAGATAAACAAACACCCATTTATACATTTAAAAAACCACATCAGACAAACCAAGATTATTTGGCAATTAAGTGGTGCGTTACTATAACACAGAATAATATACTTTTTTGAAATGTTCTGAAGTAAGTCTAAAATGTACTTTTGTAGCCAAAGGTAATTTCAGAAGAAAAAAAATTATTAAAAAAAAAAAAAATATTACAAAATGTGAAAAATAGATAGTCAAAATATGTAACCCAAAATGCAACTCTGATCGTAATGAAAGTATTATTTTATGGAAATGTTCAAAAAAAATTGGCAGACAGACCTGTTAAGTAATCTATTACAAACTTATAATTTTTATTAAAAATGTGATTTAATTATAGAATTATATTTTTGAAAAGTTTTATTGAAGCCAAGACGAAATAATACAGGTGGGTGGTCTCGATGGCGAATTCATTAATTTTCGCCGCAAACGCTAAATGTCAAATACCATAAAAAAATTATAAATGTTTTTATAAATGAAGTTTAACATTTAGCATATGCGGCGAAATTAATGAATTCGCCATCGCGACCACCAAGGCGAATTAATTTCCAGGTGTCAGCGTAAGAGAATTCACTATTTTTTGCTTATAAAAATTACTGTCAAACTTGATATATAAAAAAATATACACAGATTTTTTATATATGGAGTTTGACATTAGTGTTCACGGCGAAAATTAATGAATTCGCCTGCACTGCCGCCTGGTTATTGATTCGCCTTGGCGACCACTTTATGATTTTTCACCATGTATTGAAGCTACACCTGGCAGTAACTCATTTATTCGAATAATTTTTTTAAAGTTCTATATATAAAACCAGTTGGGGAGTGTGTAGTAATCAGCAAAAGAATTTCAGGTAGGATTCAATTTCTTGTTATCTACATGTTGTGAGTAACAAATTTTGAGAAGAAGAAGAACTCAGCCTACAAAAAATCAGCTTTCTTTTGTAATTTTTTTGAAAGAAATATTATTGATAATTATTATGGTTCTTCTCTTTTAAACCTTAATTACGCAAGAAGAATTGCTAACGCTGGCTATTGTTTATAGTTTTGTTTTAAACTTTAGCAATACAACTATACAACTGATACAATGTCATAAGCTGTTCACAAGCAAGTAAAAAAAAATGCAAGGAAAGGTCGTGAATTTAATCAAAAACAAGTCAATTGTTGCCGGACACCCTTTTCTTGAAATAAAAATGTATTCTTTTTATATACACGTGGTAAAACGTGTATGTTATGTGTCATAAAATGACACTGTCAACACATGTTCAGGGTAATATTTTTCATCAATTTAATGTTTGTTTGCATGTTTCTCTACATGTTTAAATTTGCAACTATTGCACACTTTAATATTATAAAAAGATACTTTGAAATTTCTTTGTGGTTGCCATTTGGGATACAAACAAAGAAACAAACAAACAGTTAAATTTTACAAAATTTTCTAATGTAACAAGCAAAATTATCTTAAAAACTTCTAAACATGATTTTGTAATAAAATATGAATATTGCTTTTTTGCTTGTGCATTAGGGGGAGGCAGGAGAAGGAGGAAATAATAAAATATGAAATAAAATTTTTTTATATATCAAAAACAACCAAATATATATAAAAATATGAAACGACATTTACAAAAATATAATATTTAAATACTTAAAAATATTTTAAAAGAAGATTTAATTTTTTAAGAAATATTTAAATTTTTCCACTCACCTTGATAATGCCAAATATCAACATGATGCTTAAGACAATCATTGACATTTGTGTGCCAATAATGGCGAAATAAGCTATTTGTACACCTGTTGAGAAAACAAAAACAAAAAAAGAAACAAAATTATTCCAAAGAATTTCCAAAGAAGATATTTCAAAAATTGTTGCATAATAAATGAAACTTGAAACCACTGTAACTGAAATTGGAAAATGAGCACTTCAACATCAATTAGTATCACTTCAGTAAATACGACCAAATTGTATTTCATGACATAAATTTTTAATAGAATCATTACGACCCATCATAAGGATGGGTAAAAGTTTTTTCTTCAAGTTGGGATTGCAGAATTTTTTCTGTGATACATCGAGTAAACAACAAATAAAGAAACTGAAATAGAGATGTTAACACATGATAACAAAAAGGGTGATGCGAATTTTTTTTTGCTCTTATTTGTTGTTGTTTAAAGAAAGATTCATTTTAAGTTTTTGTCAGCAAAAAATTTAATCCGCTTTTATTTATATTATATTAAGTTCTTAAAGGTTTTATTTTAATCCTTTGATCTGTTTATTTTTTATTTTGCGACCCTTATTAAATAAGAAAGTGTACAACATTGGCACATGTTTCATTTGTTCTCGTGTAGGATCGAATTTTAAATCAAATTATAATTGAATCGAGATGTTGCTGATTTAGTTTCCCTTTTTCCAGCAAATGGTTTTTAAAAAGACTTTATGTTTTAAGATTAGTACACAGAGATACAAGAAGTTTTTTTATCTTTTTCCTTTGCAATTTCTTGTTGCTAACAAATAGAACAAAAGTACTTTTTTAAGTAGTTTTCAGATAGTACTTTTTTATGTTATTAAATACATTTTAAGTTCGATAATTCTTGAGATGGTACTTTTATGTAAATGGAGTTTTTTTTAATAACATTAACAAAAATGAACTCTTAATTTTAATTAAAGGGGACTTCTACATAAATGTTTTTTTTTTTAATTTAATCCGACTAATGTTTTCTCATATATATATTTCCCAGTATGTTAAAAAAAAATAAAATTAAAATATTAATAAAAAATATCAAAAGTTTTTGTCCCAAAAAGTACAAAATATTAATGGTATTTTTTTATCCTACTAAAGGCCAGGATTCATTAACATACACAATCGTAAGATTTAATCACACAAAAATCTGACAGAATTCTGTCCTACTTAAAAATCGCTTCAAAATAGCGTCGTAGGTGCCACACTATTAAACAAACAAGATGCAATAAACATATGGTTTAAATATTTTATTGTTTTTTTTTCTGCTCAAATTAAAAAAATCAGCTCTGGTAAAAAAAAGATAAAACTATTTTATAAATTGTTTCAAAAGATTATAAAATAGTACAGACCTATCAAAAAATCTGTCACACACATACTCTTTTAATCCACACTATTATACTTTTTGAGCACAAATGCAACTTTTGTCAGATCATACGACTGAGTATGATAGCATTTATATCCTGGCCTTAAGAAATATTTTTTCCCTAACAGCAAATGCAAAATATATTGAACAAATCCGTTCATTTACTTCTACAAAAAAAATTAAAAAAAATAATTTTGAGTTCTTGACTTCTTCTCACCATCGATAAAAATATCACACTGCTTAAGTTCATACTACAATTGTAAAAATAATTCATTAATAAAAAATTTATTCAAGAAAACTTTCATCGACTATATATTAAAGTGGAGGTCTTTGACAAACTATGTGGGATTTTTGTTTCGATTATGATATTATTGCTGTAAAAATATATCCGATACTGTGTCGTAAATTAAAATGTGTTGCCATTTGTGAAAACATAAACGTAGTTTTACTTAAAAATTTTTTTTATCAACACAGCCATAACTCTTAAAACGTGGAAAGTACAAAAGACATAAAGATGAAACGTATACACGATATTAAGCATGATGTTGAATTAGTCAGTGAGCGAAATATATTTTTTATCTCTGCAATGGTACTTTTATTTAAAGAATTATTATTAGGTTTTAATAGATGTTTATTTAGAATTGTAATAAAAAGAATTAAAATAATAGTTTTTTAAAGTGAAGTATACTTGTATTTTATTTTTGAGTTTAATTTTAAATTTCTTTAGTTTTCTACTAAAATTCTTTAACTGTTTCCAAAAGTAGAAAAAAAAATCTAAATGAAATTGAAATGAATTTATCTTTTTGCATACAAATGAGGTTTTAATAGATGTTTAAAAAAGTACCTTCAGAAAATTACTTGTTACGAAAGTACTTTTTTGCTATTAAAAAATAATAAAATAAGGTACTTTTTGAGCAGGGAAATTTTTTTTAAAAATGTATAAAAAACTTTTATTTTTTTCTTTGTTTTTTTTTTAATTTTAAAAGTTTTTTTTTTTTTTTTTTGTAAAAGGTACTTTTTAAAATCGTCATATTAACTGAAAAGGCCTTTTGCGTATGAGGCTAAGATTTACTTTTTACAAAATTATTAATTAATTAATTATTAATTTTTTAGAATTTGTTTTTGTTTTGAATGTAATTGTGCGAACGAACGAACGATTGCGACATCGTGAAACTGGCCCTTAATTTAAGGAGATTTTTTTAAGTATTTTTAAATGTTGCAAGTACGTTTTTCTTATATATTAAAAAAAACCGTTATTTTTTTAATAACTGGTGCCACTTTTAAATAGACCTCTATTTGCGACAGGTTTTAAACAACACTTGTTTGAAATTATCTTTTTTTTCGATCAGCTGTTATTTTATTTAGAATTGTAATAAAAAGAATTAAAATAATAGTTTTTTAAAGTGAAGTATACTTGTATTTTATTTTTGAGTTTAATTTTAAATTTCTTTAGTTTTCTACTAAAATTCTTTAACTGTTTCCAAAAGTACAAAAAAAAAAATCTAAATGAAATTGAAATGAATTTATCTTTTTGCATACAAATGAGAAATTCTGATTAATCTAAAATGCTTGTGTACAAAGGAACATATAAAAGACTGACCTGACCTAATGAATGAATGAATGAACAAACAAGTGCCTAAATACAAATACATGTATTGAAATTTGAATACCGGTTTATTTTTACATTAAGATCCTTCTGTAATATTGTAACCACAAGGACTTAAAGTTTTTACAGCAAAAGTAAAAAATGTGAATTCATATGACAAATTGACAATTGTGACAAAAAACTTATTGTTATCAAACTAACAAGCACAAATGCATACAGAAATACTATACGTGTATTTGTGTGTGTGCTGCGTATTTTGTACATAACAAAAACTGTAATGCAGCTTTCGATTAAAACTTTAGCAAACAACAGTATTTATTGTTAAAAATTTAAATTCAAAAGTAAATATTTACGTGTTTGTGTGTGTGTGTGTGTATGTTGTTTTCTTTTTTCTTTCCATTATTCTCTTTTTTATTTCCCCCACCCCTTTTTTTTAGTAATATTGTTTCTATACATGTGTGTGGGCGTGTGTGTAATTAAAATGTAACAACACATGTGTTTCTTGTTATTGCATGCAAACTTACTCCCACGACTGGAAACAAAATGTATATTGAGTTTTTTTGGAAACATGATAATGAGTTTATTTACACATTGCAGGCATCTCTAGAAATGTAGCAACTGACTTTTAAACATGTTATTTTAGTACTTCAAATTAGTTTGATCGATATTAAAATTAAAATATTTTTTGTCCCCACAAAATTCATAAAAATAATTGTTTTCTATAAATTACAAGGACCGTCAAGCATGTAAAAAACTACAATTAATTACACAATATATTACATGGAGAAAAAAGTTTAAAGTGACCCAAATGCACATGAACATGATCAACAAATATTTATAGCATAAATACGTACTGAAAGCAGTACTGTGCACAACATAAGCAATTATATATTTAAAATATTTTTATTTCTTCTCCCATGAGCTCTCTAAAGCGTCTACAGATTCTCTTTCTCTAAAAATCTACAGATTTCTTTTTTTTATATGAACCGTTTAATTACAATCGTTAAATACAAAAATTTTAAACAAATTTATGATCTTTCAAAAACCATTACTAATTACGGTGCCAAAAGCGATAGAGAGTCCGCAAGCTATTTATTGAGTTACTCCAAATTTAATTAAAAAAAAACGAACGGCAGTTAATACTGTGTGCGAATTTAGCTGACTTGACAGGTATATCCCGGCTCCTAATTGATAAATATCTTAGACGTGAAAAATCTACTCCTCGGCTTAGAATTTGGGCTAAGTATATAGTCACAAGTATTACCACATGCAGAATATAAGTGCCACAGCGCACAGTCGAATTAATTCTGTACTTTATGAGCGGCAACCGCGATTGAATTGAAACATAACTCGTCTATAGCCATTTAGAATTTTAAATCTGGAAGTTATACTAGTTAAAAAGCTCGTGCCACGATGCTGTAAATTAGCACAGCTCGGGTGTATGAAAAAATAAAACTATTGCCAAATTAAATGGCGAAAAACTACGGAACTGATCAAAGAGTACTTAATACAAGAGCAGTTGGATTAAGGACTCTCTTTACAGCGGGTTGGAAACACCGTTATTTAGCTTACGCCTCACAAATGTTCTTACTCTAATAGAAATACAGAAAGTTGTCACAGTAAAGCACTTCTGTGTGACACCAATTAAGTTTTTTAAATTAATTTAAATAATTATAAATTTAAAAAAATTAAAGAAACAAAAATAGATTTTCAGGTTTTTATTTGTGTTGTTACTTTTGTTTTGCACATTATTGTAAGAAAGCTTGTCAGTAAAATTATGATTTATTTGTTGCAAAGTTTAACTTTTAAACAATTTATAGAAGATTTATTTCAAAAACATATTTATTTTTAATTATGCTGTAACGTTACATAATATTTTTACATATCATGTCTTTACTGCAGTGGCGTTATTATTCAAAAGTTTAAAGTTTCAATTTGATATTTTAATATTCTTCAGTGATATACCGGCTTAAAATGTGTATAAAAATTTTAAAAGTTCTTTAGTTTATTTCCTTTAGAGAAACTATTTTCTTACAGCAAGAACTCAATATAAAATTTTCATTAAAAAAATGTTAATTTTTTCTATAATTTTTATTTGACGACGACATAATTTTATAAATAATTATTTTAAAGCGATTTTTATAATTTGTCTTGCAAGATTAAGGCGACTCTTGCAAAAAGAAATTAATAATTATTTTTCGGACTTCCTGCCTTAAATGTCTCTAAGGGTTTTGTAATGGCATGTGCCTGTAACTTAGGAAGTTTTTTTTATATTTAAATATATAATTTTTTATAAATAAATTTTTAGGTTTTCTCTCCCTCGTCTGCCTTAAATTGACATAAAGTTAAATGTACATTTTTAACATCCCTAAGGGCCAAAAGATAAAATTCACACACAGTGTGTTGGTGGCTTCATATATTTTTTAAATACAATAAAATATCAACGCAAAATGAACAATAGAACGACAGTTTTTGTTAATAATTCTAAAACTTCACAAGCTGGCACTTGTAACTTTTTAAACTGTTGTAAAAACGTGGAATATAATTTTAAGAAATTATTAATTTGAAGATTTTGTATGGCTGAGGTCACTCAGTTTTCAAATAAAATTATATGTAACATACATCTCATATTTAAAAATAAACTCACTTTAAGAAAAAAAAAAAAAAAACAACTTACCATAGTAAACATCTTCTAGGTCACTGGATTTATGAATATTAATATTTATGCGCCAGGAATAAATAAGTACGATAAGCAAGGATATGTTCTGCAAATAGATAAAAAGAGTGTGAAATCGAATTAAATATTTTATTTCAAAAATTATCTTTAAATTAACTTTTTTGCCATTAAATTTATAAAAGAAAAAATTTAAGTCAGTTTAACGTTAAATGTAGCGTTTATAAGAAATGAAAGAAAGAATGTTAAAACAATAAAGTGTTTTTAACTCTTTCTGTTTAAGTATTAATATCTGCATTCCCAAATGTAAATTTCTAAATAAGTTCCGGCTTAAAACAACAAATTCTTTAAAGGCACTACAATGCCTTATTAGCACCTTTTCCACGGGTACATTTTAGAACCGAAAATTATTTTTTTAAATATTCATTATGAAAAGAGATTTTTTTATTGAGACTAATATTGAAGCTAAAATGTAAGGAATCATTTATAAGGTGTCCCTAAAAATACCTTTTTAAAAGTAATTTTTAAAGGTTCTTTTAGTCCTATTGAGAAATAAGTAAAATAATAAAAAATAAAACAAAAGTACTAAAAGAGCGTATATAGGAGGTACTTTTTATAAGTATTTTAAAAGCTTGCTTTTTGCAGATACTTCTTTATCAAGTTCTTTTTTAGATTATTTTTTTAAGATTGGTTTTTTAATGTCTTTTTTTTCCACGGTCCTTAATTAAAAAAGTACCTTTAAAAAAAAAAACTTATTTTAATATAACGATATTTAAATGATGAAATTTAAAAACTTATTTCTTAAGATATTTTTAAAGGTACTTTTTAAAAAAGTACCTTTTAAAACATTTTTGAAAGCACCTCTTAAAAGTTTTTTTTTGTGTCCTTTTTCTCTAAGTACGCGTATTTTGTTTTTTTTTATAAAAATTTGGCAAAAAGGTACTTTTTTTAAGAAACATAAATGAAAGGTACTTTTTAATGAAAAGTACTTTTAATATGCAGTTTTTATTCTTGTAAGTCCTTTTTACTTTTTTGTTTTAAATGTACTCTTTGGAAGGTATGTTTTATAAATAATAATTTTTGTAGTAACAAAAAATACTTTAATTAAAATTAAACAAACTTAAAATTGTTTGTGTCGAAATATTTTTAAGAAGTATATTTTTAAAAGGTACTTTTTTCAAAGCAATTTATTAAAGTTGCTTTCTTTTTAATAAAATTAACTTTTTAAAAGCTTTGTTCTCCAAAGAATATTTAATTTTACTTTTTTTAACAAAATATTTGCCTGATGGTATTAAAAAGCCCTTTATAATATTTAATACATTTTATATATCGTGGTTTGCTTTCGTAAGTTACACATTAATATTTTTATGTTTCTTACATTAATAACTGTCATTATTATTAAATTTGTAAATTTATAAAAAAGAAATAAATTAAATAATATCAGTTTTTCAGTGAACACAGACTGAAAAATATCCTCACAAAGTGTAAAATAAATTCAAACATACAAAAAGGTTAAAAGAAAAGTACTAACTTGAGTGTCCAGCAGTTAGAATAATGAGAGTACTCTTTAGTAATATCTGGTCGCGTGATTGGTTCTGTGAATTATGTTGGGAGAAATGTATGTATTATTTATGTGTTTGTAAAGCGAAAACCGCTAAGGATACAAAATAATAGTTGAGTATCTAACTTTAATTCCTAGCAACTCGATTTATTGTGAATAAAAAGTTTCTAGTTGCGTTTAAGATGAAGAACAGTAAGTTAAAATGTGAATGAGTGTGAGTGCAAGTGAACATTAACCATTAATGGTTAGTGATGATTTTATTTACACTATTTCATATTTTATTCATAATATTATTAAATGTACATTTTTTATTTAATTAAAAAACAAAAAAAAAAAAAAAAAAACTCGGTAGTTGTCCTTGCACCACACATTGGTACATTTTAATATAATTAGTGTGACTTTTATTTTATGTATGCAGATGCAATCCCTTTACACAAACCACAATTCTACACACACACTCTACACACAAACATGCAAACAATATATTTTAAAAATGCAAGCAACATGTTGTGAGAACGCACAAACTTTTTCAGAACATTTATGAAAATGTTTGGATTATAAAATTGTTTTTTTTTTCTTTTTTGTTTTGCTAAAGAGATTACTATTATATTATAATTTAAATAATTTTATAGTTTTATTTTATGTGGAAGCTTGCACTGAAAATCGATTTAATTCTCATAAATTTATAATTGCCGAAAATTTGTTGCTTTTCCACAAATGGAAAACACATCGAAATTGTTTTGAAATAATTAAATAGGTGCGTTATTTTAAAGATTATTTTTGAATAGATTTTGCTAAAAAAATGTCTTAAAAGTGGCTCTGAAAATGACAATTATTAAAATTAAAATTTTGTTTTGAAACAAACTTTTTTTAAAGGAACTTTTCACACAACAGCATTAGAAAAAAAATTTTTTTTAATAAAACTAATAAGAGGTATTCTTTGAAAATAGCTTATTTAAAACAATTTGATACTTGTTTTAATGGGTACTTTAAGGCACTTTTTTTCTAAAAAGTACTTTTTTTCAAAAAGTATTTTTTCGGAAAATATTTTTTTAATTTAAGTTACTAAACGTTATTTTATAAAAATATCTTTATTTATAATTTACTCATTTTGATAAACTTCTTTGAAAAATATATTTTTATAATTTAAGGCATTTTTTAAAAATGTAACATTTTAAAGACGTACTTTTTTAAAAGAAATTTTAATATAATAAAATTTTTACAGCATACTTATATTTTTATATATCATAATTAACTATATTCAAGCTTGAGATTACTCACAATTTAAAATAATATAATTTTTTAAAATTTAGAAAAAAAGTCCTAAAAAATTAAAATTATAAATAAGTACCTGTTTTAAAATGTACTTGTTTGAAACAGTATTTCATCTAAAATTTTTAAAGGAATGTTTTTAGAAGTTACTATTGCACAAGGTTGTTCCCCTTTTAAAAAGGTGTTTTATTAAAGGTAGTTTTTATTAAAGTACTTTTATTTAAAGTTTTTTATAAGATTACAAACTTTTTATAAGGCGAGTTTTTTAGGCCACTTGTTTTAAGAAGGGGTTTTTAAAGCATTTTTATAAAAGAGGTTTTTTAAAAAAGACACGTATCTAAAATGTACTTTTTGGAAATCTTTCAAAGGTACTTTTTCCACAATGTACTTTTAAAAAAGAAAATTTTTTAGTCTGAAAAAAATCTTTTTTCAAACAATTTTTCGTACAGGTAGCTTTTTTTTTAGATATTCTTTTGAAATTATTTTAATTCAAAGATCAATATTTTGAAAAGTACTTTTTAAATTTTTGTTTTAATTTTTTTTAATATGAAAAATTTTTAATACAAATGTTAAAAATATTTTTTTAAACGTTCTTTTTCTAAATATAAGAGATAATGCGATTTCGGCTTAAAAGTGATTCTTTTAAAAATCGGTATTTAAAATCTGGAATCTGGAAATGATCAAATTATAACACGTAATATATTAATTTAATTACCTTAATTTGCACCGAAGTCACGACTGATAAAAGCTTCACTAAACAATGATTTTTTTAATTGTATTAACAAGACCTGTAAGAGTGACGCAACTTTTCTTATTAAACATTTCAGTTTATAAGTCTGTATATTATTATGAAAACTGTTTCCCTTTACCATGTTGTTATGACGTTCATTTGTTTTCTATCTACGCCGCTAACACACATAAATAGCTGGATTGATATCTTTCAATTTAAAATTAGTAAAAACTACAGCTTCGAAGGATTGGAATGACTGATTATGGCGAAAATTTAATTATCAAAATGTTTAGACACATGTATCAAATTATCAAAATGTTTACACACATGTATTGGAATAATAAAGAGACAATAATCACTCTGCATATTTGATTTTAGAGCTTTAAAATTTTACATTGAAAATTTGAAGGGAGATATTCAAAACCTGAACACCTACTTTTTTTAACTGTGGGCAGAAAATGTTAGATGAACTATTTTAGTGATCATGCAAATGTTGTGTGGCTTTAGTGCGGCTGAGTTCCAAAACGCCAGTTGCTTTGTATTCGAACAATATTCATTGTGTTTCATAATGCCGTGGCACTAAATGGTTACAATGCATACCATTCCAAAATGTCGCTGACAAGCATTAGAAACGTTGCAACCGATCGACTAGCGCATTATTGTCTAAATTGATGCTTTGTTTCGCAACTTTGTATATGTACAAGATCTAAATACCGCAGCAAAACTGTATACAAACTTTGTATTATTACATTTTGGAACTCAGCTTACTTAAACATTTATGTATTTCATACATTTTCAAAACTGAATTTTTTTTGTTTACAATTTGTAAGAAGCTCATTCATTATATTTTATGGTTTTAATAATTTTAATTTCATTAATTTAAAACTTATTTACGCATGTCTTTATTCATTTAATAGTTTAAAATTTAAGAAAATTATAATTTGTTTAGGATTTGTTTTTTTTTCGTTTCTTTCACTTGCAACAATTAAGCCCATTTGCTATAAAATTTTCTTAATGAAGTTATAAAATTTAGTTTAGTATTTTTTCATTTAAGCTGCTTTCGTTATAATTTCATTTAAAAAGAAATAAATTGCACAATATTAAATGGTCGTAAAGGAGGGAATACAAAAAAAATCTAAATAAATTCACAACACGTTTTCATAATCAACATAAATTATGAGCTTTTACTCTGTATTATATTCGTGTTATAGTTTTTTTTTCATTTCGTTTTAATATTTAAATAGCAAAGCGTAAAGAAAAGTTGAAAAATTATCCACTGCAAAGTACATCATGACATGTTATTGGAGCAGCAAATGATTATTACTTTTGTTGTTGTTTTTTTTTAAGAAAGAAATTTAGTGGAAACCAAGTTCAACTACATGACATTAAACGGAGCATCTTTAACAGTAATAAATCACTAAGAAATTCATGTGTATCTTAATGGGTGGGTATCCTGTATGTTTGTGTGAGCATGTGGTTGTTTTAGTGTATGTTTGTGTGTTTAAAAGTTAAAAACAAGAGCTTATTTAAACAGCACATTAAATTATTTTAATGGAAACAGTAAAAGCTCGCTTGTGTGGTTTTTTACATCATTTGTAGTTGTTAATAATAGTTTTAGTAGATTTAAACAAAAATAGCACCATTAGGAGATGTTGTAAGCGAGATTTTGGAGCTTAGTTTCGAATGTTCCACTGGAGACAAAAGAACAAACAAACTAATAGTCTTAATGATGATTATATGGTCTAATAAAGACCAGGCAAAAGTATGGCTGCATGCTTCTGGCTTTTTATTAATTTTTTTTTAAAAAGAAAGAAGTTCTTTTGGTTCTTACGGTCCCTTGTAAATGTAAAAATTAAACGGCCTTTGATGTTTCGCCTAGTACGAGCAGCTTCTGTTGTTTGGAGAGCTTTTCGTTTAATACAAGGAAGACACTACAGTATTATACATCACTGGCATAATTAAACTGATTTAGTGCCTGTTTACAAATGTGTATTCAAATTTGTTTTTGTTTTCAATATAAATGCGCGTAGGATTTGCTTATTTGCTCTTAGATTAAATTTCTTTTACACAGTGGGTTGGAAACGAAATATTTTGAAAACAGATCAGCGACTCGTTAAAAAAAAAATTTACTTATAGAGTATTTTTGAAAACAATGTCCAATATTTCAAAAAAATTAAAATTCTTAATTTTTAAATGCAAATGACTTTATTAAGGCGCTTTAAAACTGTGGTAAAAGTTTAGAAACAAAAAAAGGCAAACGGTTTAAAATTTGCTCCTCCGAGGCGCCCTACTTTAATGTGCGGTTTTTGTATTAGAAACGAGCGACTCGTCTAGAAAATTTGTATGAAACGCACTCAAGTTTTTGAGTGATTCCTATACAAATTTTCTAGACGAGTCGCTCCCCTGCAATTTAGAAACCGCACATAAGACTCGATTATGCCACTCCTTTTCCTTTAGTCTGCGAGGTTCAAATATTAAACATAAGCTCTAATACTTTTTTGTCACAAATATGTACAAAATCTGCCCCAATGTGTTCTGTCGCCATACTGGTGAATATATTGCCAATAAATTAAATTATTTATTTTTAAAAAATTTAATTTTTTTATTACCTTTTAAGAAAAGTCAATTTCAAAATATTATTATGTTCATATTAAAAATAAGTCTCTTAAAGCTTTTGAGACTAAAGTGTACTTAGACTGAGAAATTAAGAGAAGCCCTAAAAATTTGCTTAAACTGGTCCTTGAAAATGGCAACACTTGCGTGTCAAGAAGTGCAACGTTAATACGGTATAATTATAGCACTTGTAACACTTAAAAAATAATTCTACTTTTTTATACTAGAACACACACTCACTGACTTACTCACTCACACTTACTAACATACCAGCATAACATATAAATCTTTCGCATAATAAAATATAAAAAAGGGGTAAAATGTTCACACTTTTTTGTAAAATGCAAACATTTTGCTTTGCCGTTTCTTATGTATTTTAAGGAGGCAAAAAAAAAGAAATTAATTACTTACAATTGTATAAATTGCACTTGTTATGGCCAAGTTTTTAGCATGAAGCATGCGACAACATCCGGTGGCCGTCAGCGGTCCATATGGATACAAAATTACTGATTTCATTTTTTCACCAGCACCAGCAGCAACAGCAGCAGCAGTAACACAACTTTTATGTTTTGTTTTCATTTTGTTAAAATGATGAACATGTCAACAGCAGCAGCAGCAGTACCAGCATCAGCAACAATCAAAAATTCTATACAAAACTTCAACATGATTTTGTGCGCTTCAGTAATTTAGTTGAAATATAAAAAACAAATAAACTGTTTCATACTTTTATATTCGAGTGAATGTGTGTGTATTTGTTTACAATGTGTATTTATCTGCTTTTGTTTTTACATTCATTCAAATTAAAGTATGTTTGCATGTACAACTTGATGTTTTGTTGGCACTTATTTTCTTTTTTTCTTTTTCTTTTTTTTCGTATTTTATTTTTGTTTTCAGCAGCGTTGATTGGATGGTTGTTTGTAATTTTTTTATTATTGTTTTTTTTTTTTGTTTCCTTTTGTTCACTGTTGCACTTCTTTCGAATTAATTAAGCATGAGCTGGCAAATGCTACAAATAAATAAATAAAAGAGAGAAAAAACAATCTTTAATTTAGAGCATACTTTTAGGCTAAACAAAACAATAAGTATTGAATATGTTACTAAAATGGGGTCTGCATAATAAAAACTGTGTAAAAATGTTTGCTGTAGATTGAAAAAGTGTGCTAATATTCATTACACACAAGCTCACATACACATATGACTGTGTCGGTCTATAAATCTTTTATTACATTTCAGCATGTTTATTAACTCTTGTGTGAAAATAAATTTTATCTCTGTTTTATTTAAACACAATTTTCTATTCTATTCTTTTCTTATGTTATATTTTTATTTCTTTTATAGCAAACGAAAATTTTAAAGAAAACTTTAACAAGTTTTCTGTTGTTTAGTCATCAATCCTTTAAATCTGAAATTTTAGAGCAAAGTGTGGCAAATTAAATCTTTAATGCCCAATTGCTTCAGACGGCCATAATAAATTGTTGTTATTAAACAAAGTAAAGCTTCTTTAAGTTATTGAAAGGATTTCTTTTAAAGAAAGAATTTAACTTCTTAAATTTATTAAAATTTTCAGCATCCTTTTTTTGCCTTGCAGGAGTAGAGTTCATCCCCTAAGCTCTTAAGATATTACGCTGTTTTTAAAGTTTGATTTTTATATATTTAAGTAGGTATTTAATCCAACCCATATTAAAGGGAAGTGTAATCAATAGTCACTCTTACAGTCACTGTCCTGTAATTTATATTAATTTATTCAACATCTTTTTACAAATTCGCTCTGGTATAAAGTTTTACCAACATTTTGTTGTTGTTATTAATACTGTATATTTATTTATTCAAGAGCCTACAAAATTTATGGCAATTTTTTTCGCTCTCGAATAAAAAGCTACAAAACAAAGTTTATTGACCCCTGTTTTAATATACAACAACATATTGCAAACAAACTACAAACCATTTCATTTGTTGTGGAATAAAAAGACAACAAACTTTTTGTTACTCACTCCCTTCATCCTAAGCAAAAGAAAGAGAAGCAAAGAAATAAATGATTCCTATTATTGTTGATGGTGAATAAGAAAAACAAATTTGCAAATTAAGCAAAAATGATGGCATTTTATGAAGCCAAATATAACACAAAGTCAACAAACCCACACACTTAAATAACTTAGGAAATTGTAATGAAGTCAAGGTTTCAACTAAAAAGGAGGGAGACAGAGACATCGCTTGTATGCGTAAACTACAAGTCGACAAAAGCCAAAAAGAAACTTATTTTTTTATTATAATTTTCCATATTTATATTTATAATTATAATGCAAAGTTTGCGTTGCACACACATTCAGTTTTAAACATTTGAAAAAGCACATCAGAAAAACTAAGATTATATGGCATTTAAGTGGATCGTTACTATAAAGCAGTTTAGTATTTGTTTTCATATTCATAACTTTTTGAGTTTACTTCTTTAACCAAAAATAGTGGAAAAAAAGACGTCCAGACATTTTTCGTATGAAATTTTTAACACTACGCATATAATGGTCTCGTGGCTTTAATTCTTACACTAGCTGGATCTTATACGAGTGTAGGCTAAGATCTTTGCACAAAATTTTCCACATAGTGGACGTACAGAGCCCCATATTCCTGCGACCGACGACGAATCTATAAATTTGGATCTTTTTCCACACTTTCGTTAACAGTAGCGACATTCTCTTCAGTACGTACATTTTTTCGGCGTGTTGGTGTTTTTGCATCCTCTAGAGAGTATGTGGTATGAAATCTATTCACAGTTCGACGAATGGCTTGCGCAGATGGACGATTATGTGCACCATAAAAATCACGAATTCCTCTATAAGTTGCTCGAATTGATGACTGATTTTCAAAGTAATCCAAGCTTACTTTTGATAGCGTGAGTCTATTCATAATGATTTGCAGAGTTTACTAATGTAGACAGATGCGAAGAATGCTGATGAATGACGTAGCGCTCCAAAAAGTGCAGCATTTCATTCTGCTAGCGTCTAATTTTTTCGCATACATTTGTCAAATAATTTTTCTTTCTAAAAAAGATTAGAAATTAAATAAATGAGCTAACGCCGGAATAATTTCGATTCATTAGTGAGAAGAAATCTTTTATCAAAATAATTTTTTTTAAGGAATCAAGCGCAATTAAAGTTGATTAATAAAAAATATTCCAATTAATAAATTTTCTTTTTAATTGTTAGTGTTATTTGCTTAAAAAGTACAAATCATATTAATAAGTTATCGGCAGTCTTAAGTAGAAGGAAATAGCTCACGTAATTGTAACTTTAAGGGAGCAAAATATTATATGTTAAATAAAAATTCTGTGTGTCTTTAATATGTTTGAATTACTTAAGAAACTTAATTTAATAAAAAAAACTGTTTAGGGTTTTCTGTATGAGAACAAGGATATCAAAATGTTCTTATAAAACTAAATCTTAATCTAAATTTATATCTTAGTTTGTACATTATTTGTAACAAGGAAATGCCCCTTTCAAAACAACACTAAAATGTTATAAAAAAGTTTTTCATCTAATGTGATGACAAAAAGCACCAACAAATTTCGTTTGTATCGTTTAGATACGTTGAATAATAACGAATTAAGACTAAAGCATAAGTTCAGCAAAGCAGAAAGGGAGAAAAGGCAAATAACATATTTCATTTTTAATGTTTACGTTATCTGGATAAAAAAATTAAATGTTCATTTAAGGGCTTATAAAGTTGAACGCTTACAGTCATGAAAACAACCACAACTGAAAAAATTATGAATTAATTGTGTGTTATTGCTTTTTTAATTTTTGTAGTGCAAAATTTAAAATTTTTTTTTATTTGTTAAAAGGCAAATAAATATTGTTGTACACATTTCAGTCTTTTTAAGTTAAATGCCTGGCATCTAAACAAAACTTATGAATTTATTTAATTTAATATATTTCTCATTATCGATGTGCTGTGTCAAGTCATTCCAGTAACAGCAAAAATATTTTAAACTAATTTTACCAAGCAAACGAGTGCTTACTTTTTTAATCAAATCAATAGCAGTTACCTTTTATTGTTAAGAGGAAAATATTTTACAAATTGAACAACTTAAACCGGCCGATAGGTTCAGTTTTAAAAATACAACAAATGCTAACAAGCCACTAGCTTTAGTACGATATATAAATTTAAAATGTCATAATATGTTTGTCTGTCGTGCAAACGAAAAATTGTAGCTTAACGGCCATGAAGAAGAGCTCTAGCTGCTAGCTTAGGATAGTAACGGCATAACAAAAATGTTTGGCAAATGTGGCTAAAATAGATCGAAAGTGACTGGCATTTATATTTGCATCCAATAAATCAGAAAAAGGAGGTTATGAGCTGAATTCTATGTTGTACCAACAGCGTAAGTGTTGTCTCTTCAGAGTAATACAATACCGGTAGGATCAATCAAGCATAGCCCGAGTCATAGTGTAAGAAATAAAGTCTTTTTAATGTGCCATTGTAGAGTAAAATAAAATTGTACGTCTGATCAAAATCTAAAATCGTAACAATATTAAAGGATCGCTTAGAAATAAAATTCCTTCGTCCCCAAAGTGCATTTATTTTAGCTTTTCTTTTAATATTTCGCTAGCCCTTTGCGTAACGTTGTCAAAAATACCTAAATAATTAGTTTCATTTTGATTAGTTAATGCATTGAATCTAAAAATAATTATAATGAATCAAACTTTATTGTAGGAATAATGCTTGCATAACTTACAGTTTGTACATTTTCATCGTCGTTAAATTTTTTCTACAAGTCAATCAATAATTTGAATCAGATCCAGATTACAACTCCAAAAAAAAAAAAAAAAATCCCTTAATTTGGTAACACTAATTAAGATGTAGTCATTTCAACACACACATATTTATTGCCATATTTATAAGGAATAATTTGGGTTCCAAATCTGACATGAGAATTTTGTTTTAAAATACAATTCAATTTCAAATTGTTTCTTCTAAAAACGGCTGTTAAATATTATACCCTGTTCAGGCACACGCTTTAATTGCACAATTAAGGAATTTACACAATTAAGGTTTTAATTGAGCTCAATTTACCATATAAAAATTCAGTTAATAAATTGAGCTATTAGTACTTAATTGCATCACTAATTGAATAAGATGGGAAATGCCAGCTTTGCCAACAAGAATGTATACTCAAGGAACTATGTTCAGTGAGAAAAAAATATTAATAAAATTTAAAAGCTGCAAGTAAAAAATATAAACAAATAAATCAAAAGAAAATAGCGGATTATACGAAAATGTCTTTTGCCACTTCCAAGTTCAAAGCAACAACAAAAATCCATGTTGATTTTGTAATAAAAAGAGAAATGAGCTGGGCGGACGACACTACCTAGTAAAATAAATATGCCTTGTGCCTTGAATGAGCTTAATTGAGCATTTCTGAACACCAAATTAAATTATGCAATTAAAATTAAATTAACTCAATTAAGAAAACATGTCTAAACAGGGTATTAATCTTCTTCTATATTATAAAAAATTGTTGTGACTTTATAACTCACGAACGGTCGAACCGAATTCGATTAAATTTTTAGGTTTGTTCATATGGTCGTGTAGATGGTTTGTACGTAATCGGTCGACACGTTCGAGTTTATTTGCTTGTGAGTGCGTCAACTACGGCTTAACGACTGAACTTATTTTAATGAAATTTGAAACATGGGTAGCTATTTGTCCTCATGGTAAAATAGGGTAGTGATATTTTGAAATGTGCATCTAAATTGATTTTAACAAAATCCATATCGATCTTCGCAAAATCAGATTCTAAATATATTTATAATATAGATTTAATTATTATTATTATTATTAAATTTGATCCATTTCTCACATGTTCGGAGTAGCTAGAAAGGCTCAAAAATTAACCGAGGCAACGCTGGATACTAGAAGCTAGTTATTAATAAAAACTAAAGTAATCATTAAAATATTGTGTTAAATTTTCTTCGTCATTAAATTTTTTCTTCTATAATCTAAAGCACTATTTAAAAACTTTGGTCTGTATAATAAAAGAATATTTCATATTCTCTCAATATTTTATTTATTTATTACCAGATTTATTTTTGAGAATTTCTTCCGTTTTATTTTGTGTGTGAAATTTTAGCCAGAAAATTTAATATTGAAATATTATCCCCATAATAAGATTAAAGGAATTTATATTTAAAAATTTTAAAGGCAATAACTACGAATCTTAATAATTCGTTTTGAAAAGGAACAAAAAAAAATCCCTTGTAATATTTTAACTTTTAAGGGGATTACAACAGGACGTATGATTTATTTGATTGATATTAAAATCAATCATACGCAGTGGTATTTATTTCTTATCAACAACAGAATTTTTAATGTGGTTGGCTGAAAAAAGCTTAAAAAGCAATTGGAATAAGCAGATTAACATAAATATTTTTGAGTCTATTAAATTTAATATCTAATATTTATGTTTTATTAAAAAAAGTAAAATGATTGAAAAACAATTAATTATTAACGAGGTAAGTTTTTGCTTACAATTTTATTTTCATTATAAAGCAAAAGAAAAAAATTTAAGAGCTTTCATATTTTATCATCCCTCTCTCTCTCTCTCTCTCTAATCTTTTATTCTCTGTAATAAATCTCTGATGAAGTACTTTACTTGAACAACAAGTTACAATTATGTCCATATATTTCACAAATTATAAAATTTTGCTTAGATCAGCAAAAAAAAAACAAAACATCCATATTTATTGTTATTTGCAGACAAAACTTGCCAAATTGCTACTAACTAAATTGTTATTGCCGTCATAGTTCATTTTTCTAATGGCAAATTGGCTGTAATAAAAAAGTTGAGAAGAACAACCACAAACTAAAGTCATTATTGTCATTATAACAATGATTTTATTTTAGACAATTTGTATGTGACTATTTGTTTTTATTGTATTGTTGTTTAAGCTGTATTTTTGTTTTTATTGTAACTTTTAAACACAAAAATAAAACGTTAAATAAATAGCAGAAAATAATACAAACACAAATTAAATATTAACCGCAAACTTTTTCCATTTATATTAAAAGTTAAACTATTTCTGTAAATAAATGAGTGAGCGTAGATTGTTTGTCTATTTAAAAGCTTTAGATGCCTCTACCAGGGAAAAATCTTGTCATAAAGGGAGTAAATTTTTTTTTTTGGGATTTACAGTGGGCAAGACAGAAAATCAGGAGCCTTTAAGTTTGGCCTTCGCCAAGAAGAAATGAGTTGATCATGCAATTGCTTATTGGACTCACACACAAATGCTTCCGTGACAGAGCTACACGTTATTTTAAAATTTTACAATTTTACTATTTGCTGTTGTAAGTATATCTGGTTATTACAGTTCTATAGGTTATTCAGTATGGGTCAAAATTTCGTCTTCTTTGAAAACACCTTTTCATTTTTGGAGTCTTTTCTTGTTATTAGACAGGGCACATACTCTAAGTTAACTTCGATGACTGCCTATAATGCTTTAAATTAATTTAAAATACACCTTGCACTAACGTGGCCACCCCTTCAACGATTAAGACATTATGGTTCAAGAGATAAGGGCCTGTGAAACAATTATAGATATTGTAGCGAAATTGTTAAATTTTAACAATTCAAAAGCTCGCCCGCCCCTGTGTTTGACATTGGATTCGTAGTATCAATATCGGAAATCGTCAAATATGATTAACATCAATCATTGGAGAGATGTCCTTGATGTTATTACAGACGGGTCAAAGTCAAACACTGGGGTTGGGCGAGGCGTCTTAATTTCTAGATTTGAGATCAGGATGAAGTTTGAGCTACAGCACCAATATAGCGTGATTCAGGCTGAAATCTCAGCCATTGGAGGAGCGATTGGCTGGATGAGGTACCAAAGGATATACGGAGAGGATATCCGGATCTGTACAGACAGCAAGGTCGCTATAAATTCCTTATCAGGTGTCTACATGACATCCAGATTGGTTCGTGGTCCGTGCCGGCAATGTCTAGTTGAGATGGGCATACCCAGGAACATAGTTGCGGACGAGCTCGCTTAATCCGGAACTTGGCTGTGAGACAGGGAGATACATCCACTAGTGGGAGTCCCATTAAACTACTGTACTGATTTATTTCAGCGGTCAGATTTTCTGACGAGGTCACCTTCATGGTTTCGAGGATATTATGGCCTCAGTATGATAGTAGGAGATCTGCAAATCTGTTCAGACAGTTGGGCATACTGGTGGCTGTGGCACTATGTTGTCGGTACCCCTGCTAGGAGACTGAATCTTCTTTAGCATGACTTCTTTAGAAGTTGTCAGGATGAGGAAGTGGAAAAAACGGTACAACATTTGCTCTGTTGTTGTCCAGCTCTTTCTGGCGACAGAGCGGCTCTTTTCGAAAGACATATCGGTAGTTGAGGTTTTTAGGATAAACTTGTTTATCTGATCTTCGGGGTGGTTTGGGGTTTGATATTGATGATAATATAGGGATCTAAACTGATCCTTTTCACATTTCTTTTCAGGCAATACAACGGGACCGTTTAGGACTATACCCCCAGCCTGTGCAACCTAACCTAACTTAACAATTCAAAATGGATGACAACGACTAGTTATATTCTATAATATTTGCGAGTGTGGAATATTCGAGAACGAATAAAGTATTTGAAAAATATAAAATTATATTTACGAATGATTAACTAATAACTTGCCATTGAAAATTACAATAAACAAATAAATTACAATTTTTAAAACAAAATAAATAAAAAAAATTTTCGCTGTAAAATTTTTTCCTAAAAAAAAATAATTTATTAAAACAATAAATAAATAAAAATGCAAAATTGTCAAATTATTTTTTTTTCACTTTACTACAAAGGGAGTGGTGAAGCATATTAATATGCAGCGTCCACTTAGAAATCTTTTTAACAGCTCACAATCATTTTTATCAAATCAATAAGAAGCATAAGCAACTAATAATATTGGAAACAAAGAAACTTTAATGAATTATTATTGATGTGTATTCGCATTTGCCTCCTTAAAATATACTACACGAATATTGTTTTTCATCAACCTTTAAAATCATCATACACAGCATACAAATAGAAAACTTAGCCAAAGAATATTTCATGTCCTCATTGTGGGAAATTGTTATAGTTTTGTTAATGTCAATCATTTTGGGTCACTATTGTTGTCAATGAAATCTGTCTAACATGAAAATACGCACAATTCTATCTAAAGACATTTAGACTTATAGACATTTTTATATAGATTTGACTGAATGACTTGACTGAGGCTTTATGTACAATACAACTCTAAGGACACCCAAGAGAACATTTATGATGACAACAAAAAAAGAAAAAGAAAATTATTGCCAATAAGGGAAAAAAAAACTAGAACTTGTGAACTACCAACACATTGTAAATAAAAGAAGCACTCATCCGAACGAACGTTCGTATCAAAAGTTACAAACACACAAATGTTTGTTTATGTGTTACCACAAATACCGCATGCGGCAGAACAAAGGGAAAATAAATGTTGGTTATTAAATTTAAAACAGAAATTGAAAGAAAATCTTATTGTTAAGTTATAGAATAACAAGAGTCGTAATTGTAATTGAGAAACGAAAAGCATCAACATTTTTTTTAAATATTAATTAAGTTTTCAAAAAGCTTTTTGTAACATAATACCATGAATAGAATAAAAAAATTTTAGAATTAAATATAAAAAAAAAACAATTTTCTTTCAGAAACCAATTAAACAAAAATTTTTTTTTAAATACTCGCCGAAAGTACCCGTTCACAAAAGTATATTTTATGATTTTAAACACATATTTAATTTTGAATATTTTAAAGTGCATTTTAAACGAAAGCATTTTACAAAGTTACATTTTTAAATCGTACCTTCTTTACTTAAGAAAGCGAATTCTTAAAAACAAAGTTCTTAAAAGAGTATTTAAATAAAGTTTTTAGTAATGGTACCTTTCAAAGAAATTACCTTTTGTGATAAAACTTTTTTTAAGAAATTCGGTTATAAACAAGTTCCTTTAAAAAATAGCTTAAAAAGCTGATTTAAAAAAAGTAACTTTTAAATAAATAAATTGCAAATATGACGAAAGAAGTAAGTTTTAAAAAGTAATTTTAAAATAAGTGCCATTTATAAACGGCTTTTATCAAGTTATTAAAAAGTAAGTTTTTAATAAAATAAGTTAATATAATTTTAGTTTAAAAATATGGAACTATAAAAAGCGCCTCTAGTAAAAGCAAAAGGGACATTATGTCCTTGTATTTTAAGGAAAAGAAAGAACTCTAAAACTTACATAATAACATTCAAAACAAAGATCTTTTTAACGGAATATTTACAAATGTTTTTTCTAAACAAAGTTCTTAAAAATTAAAAAAGTACCTTTTAAAAAGTACCTCTTGAAAAGTACCTTTTAAAAAATACTTAATAAAAATGTTCATAAAGATGTTTAAAAGTACAGAGCAGCTACTTAAAATACTTTTATAAAACATCCTTTCCAGCAAATATTTTTTTAATGTTGCTTTAAATAAAGAACCTCCAAACACAGTACAAAGAGAGTTCACAAACATACTTTAAAAATGACTTTTTCTAAATTTTTAATTTAAATGTTTAAAAGGTTTTTAATTTCTTTTATGGAACCTATTCTTGTTTCGAAGTTTGCCAGTTGTAAACACTTTTTCTTAAAATGCTTTTAACGTTGTTAAACAAATTAAAATATTATTTAATTACTTTGCTTTTTGGCAGTTTTATTATTGGTTCTCTTTTTAATCTTATTTCAAAAAGAAAAACACTTTTTATAAGGAGTCTTATCACAGACTTCAAAAAGATTTTTAAAAAATTAAAAGCATTAGTCCTTCAGCTTTATGTTTTTTTTAACAATTTAGCTTTGTAAGTCCTTGTTGACTTTAGCAAATAACAGAATGGTTTTGGAGCGGAAAAAAGCACAACAGATTTGATTAAAGAGCCTGCAGCAAAATGTTGCGGTCACATCAAAGCAAATTTGTCATGTGTCCTCGGGCATGTAATTTAAATTTTCAATAAGAAAAATTAAAAACAAACCTCATGAAAAATGGAGCTGGTGATAAATAATGCAATCAAGTTGGGCATAAAAAGATTAGAAGAAAAATGTTAGACATGAAAAGACAAAGAAAAAGTTTGAACGAAAGAAAAATTAAGCTTCAGGCCTATTTACAACAACAACAATACCAAAATAAATAAATAAATAAAAATAGCAAACACAAAAGCAATTTTTATGATGAAGTTTTATGAGTTGGCAGGCTAAGTAAATGTAGTTCCTATTCTACATTTTCATCTGTCTTTTTTCAAAATTTATAGTTGACAGCATTTAAGAGTTTCGAATTAAAGTGTTTTAAATTTAGTAACTGAATTCTGGCGGAATTCATATTTAAATGTGTTTTAACTTATTTCACATTCAGCAATCTTATGCAAAAATACAATAAACAAAACTTTTCAAATCCGTAACTCCGTAGAATTTTTTTTTTTTGGGTTTTTTATCTTGAGAATTTTCAGTTTTGTGTAAGTTTTTGTTACAAGGAAGCTGCATTTTGAAATGCTTTAAATTGTTAATCTATGTATTTTCAGTGTCTATTTTTAAAAACTATACAATGTTCTTTCATTTCAAATAAATTTAGCTAGTTTTCAATTAGCTGCTTGGCATTCTTAGCTTTGTTTAAATATACTTCAATTATAAGAAAGAAAATGAGAAATTTTTTTAAAGAATAAGTTCCAACTAAGCATCCAGCATCACTATCATTGTATTCTCAATTTTTTAATTGTAACAAAATATTTAAAAGTTAATTTTTCTCATAGCAAATATTCTACTATATTATATTTAAGTTGGAGCCTTAAAAAAGTTGTATTTTACAAAAATCTTTTAAATTTTAGTTTAGTTTTTAGCTCTTTCCTGCACGCGGTCGAGTAACTCCAAAATAGTTTTTGAAGCACCGGCCCATACATGAGCGTTGTATTCCATTTTCGATCTGATAAACGTGACATAGATAGCGAGGAGATCAGATGGAGTGAAGTGTTTCTTACACTGTTTCAAAAATCCTCGGCGCATGAATACTTCTTTGCGACCTGACCTGAAAAATATGCTTGTTCCACCGAACATCACATTGAATCTTCATGCCAAGAACATGAAGCCGTACGCCTTTGCAAAAGTACTAAACCCTGTTCGCAAGGCCCCAGTCAGAGATTGCCAAAAGATTGTGATTTAGGGTATTGTCGCTGTGCTTTCCAGATGGCCTGCCCTATTGCGAAATGAGTGTGAATGACATATGCAGCTGTCATCTGCGAAAAAATTATGGGGTTGGTCTGTCTGACGTAGAAGGCCCTTAAGAAAAATAAGATATAGGGTAGAAGAAAGGACAGAACGTTGCAGTGCTCCTGAATTAGCCATGAACTCGTTTGATGAGATGTCATCTATAACAACTCGTATAGTGCTTAGGCAAATTTATTGTACTTTGTACTTTTCCTTGTTGACTGTGTCTATTACTATGAGGGCAGTTCTCAGTGTAATTCATAAAATAAAATCTCTTAGTTGCTGGTAAGTTGATAATGTGGAGGATTTTAAACATGTAACGGAATTTGTAATAACTTTTGTCGTATTAAAATTTAAAATTATAACATTTAAATAGTTTTACTTTTTATTAATTGTTTACAATTATTTATTTCATTTTAAACTGCGGCCTGCGTCCACATTATGTTATTTAAATTCTAAGTATAAATTATTCATTTCATTTACTATAGGACACATACAGTTGATCATAAATGTTTTGTTTGGAAAAATGATACTTCTGTTCCAACCAATTTTTTCATACCAACATTTGTCAAGAAAAATTATATACTCATCAACATGTCAAAATCGCCAAGTCGCCAAATTAATAATTAGAACGAGAAATCGTCATATCTGATATCCCTGTTTACAATAATTTTTCAACAGTTTGAAGGGACAACATAATTGTGCTTGATCACAACAATAAAACTCATAATTTTTATTCACATCTTTATTACATCAAAATTTTATCTTTAATTTTATTTTTTGTTTTATTAAACAAGCTGATTGCTTAGTTATTAAATTTTATAAAAAATGTTTTTTTAATTTCCATTAATTGTATTTTTATTGACCTTCTGTTATCTCTTTTAAGACTTAATGACTTTTTTCCAATTAAACAAATTTATGCCATGTACTTATTGTCCTTAATACATTTTAATTTCAAGGGCCTTAAACATTAAACATTTATTGTATAAAAAAGAAAGAGGAAGAGAGTGAGAGTGCAGTTTATAAACTTAATGATATAATTTTCAGTCTAATAACTTTTGCAGAGCATCTTTATGTCAGCAATGTAACCAACCATCTGTCAGCTGATGTCATAAACAATTGAAATCTTAAAATATATTAATGCTACTGAAACAAGGATGATGATGGCATACAATTTTTTAACGCAAAGGATAACGAATATTGTGTTAAAAATAGTAATAAAATTTTTAAGATAAAACTAGTGAGTTGAGAGGTTTATGGGTTATCATAAGTTACTTAATATTGCCAGTCGTTAAAACTTAACTATTCTTCCTTCCTTCCATTCTTACTTAAGCAACTATAAAATTTTTTCTTAATAAATACAATTATAGATGTAACAAACGAGCAAATGGCCAAACAAACTCTTCTTTAGTTTGTCGCTATTTTTCTCTTTTAACAAAACGCATATAAAAGTAAAGAGCGTAAAGACACTACCGTAATGGCAGTATTTAACAATGGAAAAACTAGTGACAATTTATCCATTTACTTAGTTTGACAGGAATGCATTTTTGGTTTAAATTCACGTTTCAATCGTTTAAGTTTTTATTTATTTCTTTTTTATCCAAATTCAATATTAAGGCATAAAATTGTTTTTAAAGTAAAAAATTAAAATAATATGTGATCAGCAAACAAAGTCCAATGGCTTTAAAATTAAAGACAAAAAGAATGTATAACTTATCTCTAATTATAAATGCGGACATTTTTATGAAAAGTGAATTACAAAAAACCATAATTTTAGGAAAACAAATGAAACTTTTGTTCCTTATTAAAAGTACAATTTAAAAGGTACTTTATCTTGTCTTAAAATATATATTTTGGAAGACATATCAAAAAGCATATTTTTTAAGAGAACGTTTCAATAAAGAAACTCGTTTACCATAAGAGTTCTTTCGAATAACAATTTAAAAAAGTACGTTCGGAAAGTACGTTCCATTAAAAAAAACAATTTTTCCATTAACGCTTTTTTTAAATAGCAATTTTAAAAATAAACTTTAAAAAAGTACCCTTTTTCTATTTTTCCATAAAATTCCTTTAAAATAGGAATTTAAAAAAGTACTTTTTTAAAAGAACGTTTTAGTAAAGAAACTGTTATTCCATAAAAATGCTTTTGGATAGCAATTTAAGATTTGAGATTTGAAAAAGTACCTTTTTAGGAGGACGTTTCAGCAAAGAATTTTTTTTCCATGAAAGTCCTTTCAAATAATTATTAAAAACAAGTACTTTTTTTAAAAGAACGTTTTTGAAAAGAAACTATTTTTACATAAAAAATCCCTTCGAGTGGCAAATTAAAAAAGTACCTTTAAGAAAGTACTTTTTTAAAAAGAACGTCTAGTAAAGAAAATATTTTTTCAAAAAAGTCCTTTCGAACAGCAAACAAAAAAATACTTTATAAAAGTACGTTTCAGTAAATAAACTATTTGTCAATAAAACTCCTTTCGAATGGCAATTTAAAAAAAGACCTTTGAAGAAGAGCTTTTTTAAACAGAATGTTTAGTCAAGAAAATATTTTTCCATAAAATTGCTTTCAAATAGCAATTAAAAAAAGTACTTTTTGAAGGTACCTTTCAGTAAAGAAAATATTACTTAATAAAAATTCATTCGAATGGTAATTAAAAAAGTACCTTTAAGAATATATATTGCCAACATTCAAACAACAAAATTAAAAAAAAAAATATTAAATAAACTTTCTAAAAAATTTAACAGGGGTAAATTTTAGAAGACTATAGTTTTGATCTCATCTTTAAAAATATCTCATTAGTACCTCTTATGAAATTGTTTTAGAAAGGGCAACAACAGAATACTTTTTTTTAAATCTTGTTAAAAAAAAGTACCGAAGAAAGAAAATATATATAAATTTCGCAAGTTGCTTAACAGAAAAAAGGACGGTTGCGAAAGTGCCGTAGTACCTTTGTAGACGTACTTTTTACTTTATCAAACATTACCTTTGAATGAAGCTTAAAGAAATAATTTTTTAATAAAAGTCCCTTTTAAAAAGTACGCTTTACTGCCCGTTTACTACACACACTCCTTTCAAAATAGTGTCGTTTAAGAAAGCATCTGATAAAAATGCCACCGAAAAATATCTTTAAAACAAGAAGTCTCAACAATAGTACATTTTGTTAAACGGTGTAGTCAAAAGAAATGTTGGGCCTTTTAAAAATCTTATACCTTCGAAAAAAGTACATTCTTTATTAAAAGAAAAATGCTTTAAAAAAATAATTTTGAAAAAGTACATAAAAATAATTTATGTAAAGTAAATCGTAAGAATGGCCTTAAAAAGTACTTTGGAAGATTTTATAAGTTTTTAATATTTTTACAAGTCTAAACGTCTTGTTATCCTAAAGAATCGTGTGTGGTTTATAAACTATTTTGCACCTTCTACGTACAGTTTAATAACTTTTTCTTTTTAATTATTTTTGTCCTTAACTTAAATTGAACTTTGGAACGATATTGAATTACATAAAAAAAATTCATTAAAAATTTTGTCGATTCTATTTAATTTTTAAAATATTTAAAGGTTGTGTTCCCAGTTGACAAATAACTTTTAAATTAGATGCGACTTTTTTTTTCTTTGTTCATTTCTCTATTTCCAATTAAATTCAAGTGTTTCACCAACAATGTTGGAAAGGGAAAATACTTGTTCTTAATAAAGTTTTATTTAAAGTACTCATATGTGTAATAAGTAGAATTTACAATGAGTCAACGGCAGTGGCCCTTAAACAAGTTTCATAAACTTGAGAACAAATTGCATTTTAATATAAAAAAATATATTTTTATTGGTGCTTTAGCAAAAGTTTAAAAATCTCTGGCCACTTGAGAGAAAGTTGTGTTAGAGACACAGCTATACAGAAGTAAAATAACTTTTATATGTGTAAGTGGTAGGGATGGTATTTTTGTAGTCAAGCACATCCTTGTTATGGATTAAAAAAATACTATTAAAGAATTACTAGCAAATAATTACTTTCGCATTTCTAACTTTATTGAAACTTCTAACTTTTTTTTTAAGTTTAATTGTAACATTTTAATTTCTTTGTTAAAAAAAAGAAGAAAAACTTTATCAATTTCTTTTGTACTTCTCGTACTATTTCTTATGAACCTTCAAAGTCAAACTTTATTTAGTTCATTTTAACTATTTCAAATTCGATGTTACTCATAGAACTGAAGAACTTAATAAACAAAAAGAAAGAAATTAAAAAACTTTTTAAAAAATCTTGAAGCAAAACAAATTAGAAAGAGATTAAACTCTTAAGTAGTAAAAAATCATTTAACTGCATTGAAAACCAAAATTTCAGCTAAAAAGATTCTTACGTCAGCTAAAGATAATGAAAATAATGAAAACGAACTTCAAAGTTTAAAATAAGAAATTAGAAATATTTTGATACAACGAAATAGTTTTAGAGTAATTTAAAGGAATTAATACGTTCAATTTGATAATACGAATGTAAAGACGATTATATTGTGTCAAAGTGTAAAATATTCAGTGAGAATAGTCATTGTATGCAACATTTTAAACTTTTATAAATTTTGCAAACTAATAAATTAATTTTTTGTATTAAGAGTTTTGTGTTCGTCCTTTTTTGTAAAAATTTTAAATTCCAGCAAAAATAACAGACAACAAGTAAGAGTGCTATATTCGGCTATGCCAAATCTTATATACTCTTCACTATCCTTCAACCCTTTGTGGTAAAGGGTATAACAAGTCAAAAATAAATATAAAAATTAAATTTAAATTTTAAGCTTAGTGACGAATCTTCTTTTTTTTCTCGCTTTCTCCCTTGATCTGGTTGTATGATTTTTTGTAGCTGGTTATTAACCAACATTTTTGTAGAAAAATAACCCCACGGCCTGGCAACATATAAATGTTTTCTTCTAATTTACATTTTTTTAAATCAACAGCTAAATAATTATTGTAATCCGCGTTAAAATAATTGGCACAATGTCGAAAAAGTTGCTGCTGCACCCTTTTGCTACATAAGAAAACAAATAAAAAAATCTCTAGCATTAATGTTGTTGTCAAGTTTCTTTGAAAAAGTCCTATTAAAAAAATGTAACATGTAAAAAAATACCATTTTAAAAACTTATAAACGGATATTTTCCCGTCCTTAATTTATTTTGGATTCAACACTGGTGCCACGCTGTCCAACACATGGACTTGATATGATCGATAATCTTACATTTGTAAGCCAAATTATCGTCCTTGTCAGTGCTGCCATTCATATTGTTGCAGGCGGAAACAAAGAAGCTTTTTGTTTTCAGGCTTGAATCTAAAGCTCACCCATCCCTTGGAGTTTTATTAGAGTATTTTCTTAACATTGGTAGAAGGAAAAATCATCTTTCAGAAAAGTTAGTTTGAAACAATTTCTTTAAAAAACAAATGCATCTTTTTTAAGCATTAACTTTGAAAGAATTGTTTTCTATTTAAATAAATAATTTTGATTAAAAAAGAAAATATCTACCAAAAAAAAAGGATTTTTATCGTACTTTATTATAATTTTAATATAAGTTCATTTAAACCAGTACTTTATAAAAATAACTTTTAAGAACGTAACTTTTTTAAAAATTCCCTCTAAAAAATTCTTAAAAAAACTTTTCAAAAGTATCTTTAAAAAAATTGTCCTAAAAGTACCTTTTAGGAAAGCTTTTTTTTAATTTTTTTATACCTTTTAAAAAGGTTTCTTTTAAAAAAATTAATAAAAAAAGATATTTAAAAAAGTTTCTTTTAGCAAGTACCGTTTAAAAAGTACCTTTAGAAAAGTACCTTTTTAAAAAAGTGCGCTTAAAAAAGGTTTCTTCAAAAAAAGCGTTTAAGAAGTACATTTAAAAAATATTCCTTTTTGGCAAGTAACTTTTAAAAAGTACCATTTAAGAAAGTACCTTTTAAAAAAGTACCATTAAAGAAGAAACTTTACTAAACAAATTCTTTTAGAAAACTATGTTGTATTTTTAAAAAGTACATTTTAAAAAAGTTTTTTATTTATATTAAAAAAAATCTTTTAAATAGCACCTTAAAAAAGGTCACTTTATAGAAAGAACAGTTTGGAATCTTTTAACTGACCTGACGATGTTCCCAAAGTTAGAATGTGAAAGTTTTTATTTCAACTGCTTGGATGAGAAAGAATTCTCATAATATGTAAAACAGTTACATCATCACCGTATGTCTAATTGTGACATCTTTCCACAGGCTTGTTTACTAAAACTAAAGTCCTTCTTATTTAAAACTTTATATAGAGAGAACTCTACAGCACTTTAACCTTAACATGGGCTTCTTAAAAACAAAAGTTGAATTTCCAATAAAATTTTGTCTGAATAGGACGGAGTAATTATTAGTTTGATGCAGGTCACTTTAAGAACAAAGTGAGTTACTTTTAAGTTAAAGAGTATATTATACTTTGCTACTATACCGTATATTCAAGTAATATCCCAGAGGAGTAGGAGATGAACCTGTATGCCATACACAAAGTAATTTTTTATACTCTCTATCTGGAAAAACGAAAGCGAAGCACGTCTTGCATGACTAGTCCTTCATAAACAATGATTTCAAGTTTCGTGTTTTTTATGTAATTTTTTTCTTTCACACACGTGCGTATGAAAAAAATACTCTTTACGCGTTCTTAAATTCGTGAAAAACAAAAATTTAAACAGCTGTTTATCAGTAGTTTCATATTTTATATATGGCATTTATCAAAAAAAAAAAAATACTTTCAGAGAAATATATTGTAAATTGTGTGTTTTGAAAAGATTTATGTTTAAAGATGAAACTTTGTATTGGCAGCAAAATTTATTATTTTTTTTTCATTTCTTTTCGAACGGTTTTTAAGAAAAGAAAATTTTGTTTTATTTGTATTTAATTTTTATTGTTCGCATTTAAAAAGTTGTTAAAGACTTTTTCTTCACATGATAATTGTATTAAAATTGGTGAAATTTAGATTTAAAAAATTCAATGGAGCCAATGTGCTCACTTGAACTCAAAAACTAAAAGCTTCCACAATTCAATAGTAATAAAAAAAAGGATAATGATTCAGAATTTGCTTTAAAAATTTCAACATTAAATAAGCAAATAAAGAACTTTCCAACAATAAAAACTGAAATGTTTTGAAACATGAATATCAGATCAGAATTTAAGCTTTACCCAACAACAAACTAAATCCTTGTTATACAAATGTAAACTCCTGGTTTTATGGTTTGTGAGTAAAACAAAATTATCTTGCGGTTAAAAGTTCAACAAAGGAACAAAAAGTTTCAAATTTCAATATGGTTTTTGCTATTTAAACTGAGTTTTATTATACTTCAGGTATTCTAAAAAGCACAAAAATAATTCTGTTTATTTTCCAAAGGCAACTTTAGACATGAACTGTGTGTGTGTGAGTCGTCCACATATATACGAGCAGCAAAGCAAGTACATACTTAAAACAAGAGATAAAAAAGTTTTTTTTTATGAAATAAAGAAAAAAAAATATTATTTATGAAATTATGTTTCTTTATGTTAAGCTCGAGTTTCCTGTGTTAATTTTTGCTGCTGCATATTGTGTCTCAAAGGGAAAAATTTTTTGTATCTTAATATTTACATCATTTAAAGCCACTACAACCTGATACTGGAGCGTAAACCAAAAAAATTTATGAAGCGAAGCGCCTGCATGTGATTACACACAACTTTGTAAACTGACTGTTTAAATGAATGAATATAAAAAAGAAACAACAAAAATTCACACATGTGTTGACAGTTTCAAACATTTCAGCTAATTCGTGGGCTTTATGGTTTAATTTATTCAAAAATACCTTTCAACCATTAACAGTTTTGTAGGGATTTTTGTCTTTATGAAGATTTTTTTTCTTACGAAGATGTTAAGGACAAATTGTCGTTCAACTGTGTTGTAGAATATTAAAAAGCAATAAAAAGCGAAGCAAAAATATTACAACATAAAACTCTTTATTTAAAAATAATTGAAATTAAAATTGTTATAAAAAATTTATAAAAAAGTACTTTAAAAAAAAGTACCTCTGAAAAATTTTTATGTAAAAAAGGCCACTGAAAAATTTTAATTAAAACAACCTACAGAAAAAATTTTACAAAATTGTATGTACTTTTACTGATACATTATAAAGTACTTTTATAAATAAATTTTTTAAATTTTAAGTTTATTCGCAAGTATTTTCAAGGATTGACCTTTGGTCAAGTTCCATCTAAAAAAGTGCCATTTAAATGAGGTTTTCTTTAAGAAATATATTTTCTCTATTTTAAAAAACAAACACCAAAAAGTGAACATTAAAAAAATTATCATGTTTTGGGAAAAGTACTTTCTATTTGTTTAGACAAGCATTAAAAAAGTACTTAAAAAACAACATTTTTAAAAACTGTAGCTTTCCAAAATATATATCCATTTACTAAAAATAAAAGCCTTTTTAAATCTTCAAAATAAATAAATAAATAAAAAATTAAGGTACCTTTTTTAAGGTACTTTTTAAAATAAATTACCTTTAAATCGTTTTTTTAAAACAGTGAACCTCAAATTAACTTATAAATTGTTTTAGAATATAATGACATCATAACAAAAGTACTATTAAAAAAGAACCTTTTCAAAAGTACCAAAAAAAATTATTAAAAAAAATATGTATTTTGACAGTACTTTTAGTACTTTCTTTACAAAAACCCTTTTTGGTTTTATAGATAAACCATTCAAAAAAGATGAGAGTACTTTATATCTTTTAAAACAAAAAACTGTTTTTGCACAAAAGTATCTTTGCAAAAAAGTTTCTTTAAAAACCTATACCCATTTGGAAGGAAAAATTAAAAAGTGCATATCAAAAAGGCACCTCTTAAGGAGCACATTTCAATAGCACCTGCAAAAACATTGTAGTAAGAATTTTCAAGGACAACTATAAAAAAATTATCTTCTAAAACGACATAAAAAATTATTTTCAAAATCTTTAAAATGAAAATATCTAGAAAATACTTCACATTTTAAAGTTTCCAACAATAAAAGCCAAAATATATTAAAAATGTGTTGTTTATGTGCATCATTATCTTCATCAGTTGCACGTACTTTTTTATACTAAAAACAACACCACGATGGGGGATATTGTTTTAATAAAAAAGTTTTCACAAAAAACAGCAAACAATTTGGGGATCTGAATAATTGTGAGTTTTTAAGTTTCTGTTCAGTTTCAGTTTAGTTTGTACACAGATTTTGAGAAAAACTTTGTTTTCATATGAGTTTTGGCTTGTAAGCGGTTTCAGAAATATGTGACTGGTATGTTAAAGTTTATTTTTTATATTTCTTATTTTTCATAATTTTATGGGATTTTTTGGTTCCTTTTAGCAACTCAGTATCTGCTTTAAAAACTGTGACGTAACACGTTATAATTTATTTATTTTTTATTAAATATCATTTTCTATTTTTTAATGTTTTAACAATGAATTACGTAGTACACTAATGTTAAGGATTTTAAATAATCTTTGGTTATTTTGTTTTTTCATCAAACTTTTATAGAAAATAAAGTTTTTAACTTTTAAGAAAATTGCTTTTCTTCTTCTTCTAAGTTATGTTGTTTAGTATTAGGAAATGTGTTTAAGTAATAGGATTATAATGTTGTTTTTAATTTACATATTTTTTTTCATTCACAAAATTATTAAATTTTATGTTCGTTTTTAGAACAGTATAAGAACGAGTTTTTATATAAAATGCTACAAAAAAATTTAATGCATTAATTTAATTTGATTTTTTTTTAATAAAATAAAAGTTTTCTTTCAAACTACAGTTAGTTTTAATCTCCTTAAAATTTGTTTGCACTTTATGATGTTACAGAGCGTATGATTGATTTTTATTTTATTTAAATAAAAATTAATCATACGTCTATCAAATATGAACCTGATAAGTCCTCGTCCACACTTTGCAACTTTTGTTGCGCAATTCTTAAGTTTGTTGGTGAGAGAGGAATGACGAGTAGAAACGGGTACACTATTTTATGTACCTGCAATTCTCTTTTGTTTTTTCATTCGTCAAGCAATCAAGACCGAAGTTGCAGAAACAAAATTTGAAACTGTGTTCACGAATGAACTTTTATTAAAGAATTTTAAAAAATTGCATAACTAGACGGGGACTAAATAACAGCAATTTTTTATTCCTAATTTATCTTCAAAAATTTTTATTTAGATTTTTTAAAGTTTTTTTTTTGGTTTTGTTGCAAAAACTTGCAAACGGTTTCATTCATGCGACTTCCGGAGCTGACTTCGTAGTTGCTTATAATGTCAGTCATATAAGACCTTGGTTTTGATAGTTTCCAGTTGTTTCTCGAGAATCGTTAGAACGCTATAAGCCATTTTGAATTATTCGCGTAGCAAAGGTCTTTAACAGCAGACCTACCAAAAACAGTCTGATTGCCGAACTTTGTGTAAAAGAGATCGATTGTCAATGCCACCACTCCTAAATCACCACCAATCAATCACTCTTTGTGTATACCTTGAAGAACCATGAGTTCTTGACATTATTGCTTTTGCGGTATATGTCAGCACCAGCCACCTGGATTTCTAGAGGTCTGATAATGGAAATGAAGACTTTCAAAAACTGATAAGTGGCTAAAATAGTGGCTGTGGTTTTAACCCAGGCAGAGATGGTGATTGCATTTTTTGTGCTAAGTCATTCGAACAGAAGGCGGTGGTAGTTTAGTTAGTTTCCAGTTTTTAAGCAAAAGTAAGAATTAGAATCAAAAGTAAAGTAATGAAGTGTGTGTTTTCCGATCCCTAGAGACAACAATTTGTTGCCGTAACCGTCAAGATGAAATGTAGAGATAAAATGATGAGTTGTTTTGATACTTGGTCCGTTAATGTTCTTGAATTTAGCTGCACAGATTCGGACACATCCCTTATATTCTTGTCGAACACTGGGGTCATTAATTTACCCACTATCAAGCCTTCATACTAAAATCGTAGTATTGGACGACATAATACTGATTTTCTTAACATTGCGGAAGAGTAATGCGACGCATTTTCGTCCGCGGATAATACTTTCATTTGGATCACGTTCATAATTTTTTTTATTTTGAGTTTGAAAATAATCTGTTTTATATACCGTATTCCATCCATATTTTTGTTGAACTGAATGAATTGATTTAAATTTTTAAGAAACTATTAGTTTTTTCATTTTTAATCTTTAGGCTGCCTATTAAAGCTACATCGATTTCAATAAGAACAACTAAGTACAGAAATAATTTTGTTAGCTTTAAACATAAAGGTCTTCAAGACCGGCAGATGAAATTAATAAAACATGCTTGAGGGTTAAAAATTCTTCTGACACTGAAAGATAATCTGAGCAACATATTTTAACTCGCTCAAAATTTATAAAATAAAAAAAAATAAAAACGAAAAAAAGAAAAATGTTGATCATACTCCCCGTTACACCATACAAAATTTGTAACTAAATTTAAAAGTAAATTCTTTTTTTTTTTTTGTTATGCATGATCGTTTAAGCGAAAAACTTTTGTGTCCAATACAAAAGCTACTAAGATAATAGTAATCCTACGAAAAAAGATATGTAATTTTAATGCTTGTTTTTTGCAAGGTGGTGAAGAAAAGGCTCGCAAAATAATATTTAATGAAAATTCCATTAAAATAACATGTTATTGATGGCAACCAATTCAGAAACAAAATGTTAAATTTTTTTCGTTTTAATTAAAGTTTTATAGTAAAAAAAATTTTTTGCATCTTCAACGTACGAATAAAAAATCACTTTATCACTGGTCGGAGGAAAAATAAAAAAAGTAAAAAAATATTTATTTAAAATTTTAACCAACAGTAACTTTGATTCAAATTAAACGGAAAATAAAAGCCAATTTGGTTTTAAACTTATAAATTTTTGTTTCTTCCTTTATTAAAAGAAAAAAGTATCAAAGTGTAAACACTTTCTATTATAAACTAGCAAATTACAAAAAAGAAAAAAAAAATAAATATTCTGTTATACAGTAAAAACAATAAAGTTTTGTTTTTACATTTTGGTTGCAGAACCTTTAAAAATTATTAAAAACGCTTTAAGTGACCGCAAAGCAAAGCAAAAAGAACAATTTTGAAATAAAAGTCAGTTACATAAATAAAGTCCCATGGTGCAGTAATAAATTATACGGCCTTGATGACTGCATACATATTTAATTTTATTTTTCTCTAAAATACGATTAGTAATTTTATTTGCACAGACAAAAAATAATAAAAAAGAAAAATACCAAAAAAATGAATATATAAAAAAATTATATGATTTATTGAAAATAAATAATTTATGAAAAATCACTTTGTTTATAAAGTATCTGAAACTTTTCGTAAAAGAATATAAAGTCTTTGCGAGTCATTTGTAAAAAAAACTAATAAAATATTAAACATAAATATTCCAATTTTAGTATGACATTTCGTTTAAGCCGATCATAACAATTCAAATAGAAATAAATAATAGAAAAAAATATAAAAAATAAATATCATTAAAAGCTGTTTTCAATTATGAATTGTTTTTCTATTTTCTCTATGCTTTTTATTTTTTTATCATTTCCATAACTTGAGAAGTTTTTTTGTTTTACAAATAAATTTACATTTTTATTTTATTGTCATAAAAAATATAGACCACAATCAATAAAAGGGACTAAAAAGAAAATAAAAAAACCCAACTAAAAAAATACAAATAAAAATAAAGAGCAAAAGAATATAAAGTTTCCTCTGAAGGCATATTTATGGACAGTAGAAAACTTAAGAAATGACAAATAAATAAACAGCCAAACTGCCTCTACGGACGTTTAAAATAAATATTTGACAACGACAACAACTTGAAACTGTGACAACATACTTTTATAATAAAACTTATTGCTCAATAATATTGTGTTATCTACAGAACTCTTTTATATTTTGACCACACAAAACCAAAAAAAGAAAGAAACTATAATGGCAAAAAAAGGAAAAGAAAATACGCTGTCGCACACTTCTCTTAAAACATATTGGGCTTCAATAATAAAAATTCTACTTAAATTTAAGCCTAAGCAAAAAAAAAAATAATATTAAAACATATTGAATTAAACGATAGCGAAATAAAAGTAAAAGGTTGGTCGTAGCTGTGTCGCAATAACTTTTAATGCATTTACACACAGACAGTAACGCATTCATTTAAATATTTTTTTTAATGCAAAAGCGTTGAATTTTTATTTAAACATTTGCAAGCCTTGGCTCTCAATCTGGTGCTTTCAATTCTCAACTATTTCGTTTTAAAATCTATTTAATTGTTCAATAATAAAATAACGAAAAAATATTAAAATTGTTAATGATGTAAAATAACAGTTACAGTTTCAAACGCTATTTGAACAATTTTGTGATACTTAAAAAGAAATCAATTAAAAAAAAATTGCATAACGAATAAGATATTTAAGTATAAAATTTTTTCTAGCATGCAACAAAATATTAAATGGTTCTCAAATTTTTTTTTTAAATTCTTATATATTACAATATTTTCTCTGAATAGAACTGTCTAAAAACTGTATTTATGTTTTAAAACAAAATATCAAATAATTAAAAATAATGGTAGAAACTTTATTCCTATTAAATTTATTGCATGCAATATTTTTTTTTTACTGACTGAACAAATCACCTTTTCACCCTCTCACTCGTAGAACAAAAATATCGTAGAAAAGAAACAAAAGCCTTCCTATAGGAAACTACAGAGCAAAAACATTTAATAAATATAAAAATATTCGCAATCTACGAACATTTCTTTAAAACCTTTTAAAAGGTGTTTCCAGCGTATTCTGTTACAAACAATGGCTCTTGAATTATAAAATAAAAATTGTCACATGAAATAACTTTCTGTAGGGTATAATTTGTTTTTTTACAAAAAATTTACACAGCAAATATGATTATATAAAAATAATAGTACAACAACAAGAAAGTAATAATATTGAATACAATATAACACAAAATTATTTTATTTAATAATCAGAATATTTCTTTGGTGCTACAAATTTCTTTTTTAAGTTTTTACGTCTAAGAAAATTCAATTCATTTATAAAAATTTTTTTATAAAAAAATTTGTTAAAAATTATACAAAAGTACGTCTGTAAAAATGTCTCACTTCTCACAAAATTTTTCCCAAAATTTTTAGTAATGGAAAAATTTAGTACAAAGATTAAAATTCGACAAAAGTGTTATTAATAATATTTTATTGACAAAAGGAAAAATAAATTAAAATAAAAAAAATTGTCGCATAAAGCAAAGTTATTTTAAAGAAAGCAATTTGTATAATTTTAAGCACAAGTATTTACTCGTATATCACAATAATATTTCTAAACGAATTTTTCAACAAAATATTGTTTATACTCTACAAGAGATTTTTGTAGAATGCGAGTACTTTGAATGATAGAAAAAAATTTATCGCATGCTACAAAAAATGCTAGCGAAAGTAGTTGAAATTTTCTAAGCAAAAATTTTTATCTTCACGAACGACCTTCTTTAAATTAATGCATATTATGTTCATACAAAATTCTTGCATGCCACAAATTTCTCGAAAATGAGTTTTATCTGATGGTGCCTGCGAAAGATTTAAGAAAATTCATTTTACATGTTTTGTCTTCAATTTATTAAAGTGGAAAAAAATTTTCTTAGCTGTAGATCACAATTCCCTGGTTTGTATAAAAATATAATATAAAAACATAAAATAAAAAATAAAACATATTAAAAACATAAATCAATATCATTTGACTTAAGCTGTTAATCATTTAATTCGGTAATCTTTTGAGGATGTTATTTCATTATTTTGCATACCAGTAGCAATTTAAAAAAGGGTGTAATTAAAATTGTTTCCCTCTTTTCTCCTTTTTTATTGTGTTGTTTATTTATTTTATTATTATGTTTTTGGTAGCTGGTCATAAAATTTGTAATAAATTTTTCCTTGATTCAGGCAAATAACGCTATTATTCCTTCAAGTCATTCGTTTTATGACCAGCTTTTACTTATTTCTCAAATTTTCTACTTTGTTTTTGATTTCATTTAAAGCTTTAAGTATTTTCAAGAAAGCATTTACGGGATGATGATGAGGGTTTTTTGTTAACACTTTATTCACTGTGCATTAATTAAAATCAGTGTTGTCGTAGTTTTAAGCTGTGGCTACCAAACTTTCATTGTTTCTTTTTTAATGTTCTTGAACAAAACTTTGTGTGGGATCTTATAAAATTTTTATAAGCCCAATAGAATTTGAAATTATAAAAATAACACTAAAAATTAAATTTTGATAAAAAATCTTTTCTTATTATTTTCAGTAAACTCTGTAAATCATTATGAATAGACCCGCGCTTGAACAACGCAATCAAATCAAACAAATTTACTTCTTAAATCAGTCATCAATCCGAACAACTTTTAAACGACTTCTTGATTTTTATGGTGCACATAATCGTCCGTCTGAGCAAGCCATCCGACAAACTGTGGATAGATTTAGTGCCACATACCCTCTAAAGGATGCAAAAGCACCAACACGTCGAAGAAATGTGCATACTGAAGAGAATATCGCTGCTATAAACGAAAGTGTAGAAGAAGATCCAAATTTATGGATTCGACGTCGGTCTACAACATAATTTAAGATTATGGTATTATCGGATCTTATTTCTTCAAAAATGAGGCCGGATCTGACGTTACAGTCAATAGAGATCGTTACAGGCCATGATTAAAGTTTTTTTCTTTGAAAAAATGGATGACATTGATCCGCACGAAATGTGGTTTCAACAAGATGGCGCTACGTGTCATACGCTAACCGCAACCATTGAGTTATTGAAATCAAAATTTGGCGATAACTTGATTTCTAGAAATGGACCTATCAATTGGCCTCCAAGTTCTTGCGATTTGATACCTCTCGATTATTTCTTGTGGAGCCTACGTGAAGTCACTGGCTTATGCTGGTAAGCAACCAACAATTGATGCTTTGAAGGCCAATATTGTTTGTGTTATTCGCGACATACGGCCACCAGTGCTTGAAAAAGTGACCCAAAATTGGACGCCCATAATGCAATTTGTCATGAGTAGCTGCGGTGGCAATATGCCCAATATCAATTTTAAATATTACTGCCATGTTCTGATCTTTCGTATAAAATAAATTCTGCATTACAATTTCATTTTTTGGGTTATTTTTTTTAACAATTTAAAGTTCTATCGGGCTTAAAAAAACCGGATATTTCTTAATAAATTCTTGAGAAGAACAAAATTTTTTTCCTAATTAAGTAGGTCACTTCTTTTTCACCAAATATTTGACTAATCTCACCGTACCTTAATACTTCTTGCTATGGAGAAAATATATTTTTATTTATTTTACAAATTATTTTCAAATTATTTAAAGTGTTGTTTCAACGTTGAAGTAGAAATATTTTAGCCAAACGTACGTACCACTTCAGTTTAAACACAGTTGTGTAAATAAATATTTTTCAATCATATTGAATTGCCACATTCAAACAATAAATAAAATTTTTATGAACAATTTTACATTTCATAAAAAGTTTTATTATTCATGTTTATTGTTTTTGTTTTTTTTTTCATTCAAGTTTGTTGTTTCATCACATTTAATAACACAGGCAAGCCTAAAGGTATGCAAAAGATTTTGCCAAAAGGCAAAAAGCAGTAAAACGATACAGAACGAATAGAAAAGGAGACAATTTGGAGTATTGTGTCTACTTAATTAAAAATTTAATTAAAACATATTGAATAAAACATTTTATTAATTAAATTCCGAAAAAGCAAGACTACTCACACATTTTTAATGATATGGAAAATATTTATGAAATAAAAACTCTTTATTATTATTATTTTTTTTTTGTTAATACATTTTGGCTCAATGTATGGGATATGAGAAAAATGTAAGATATTCCGGAAAAAAATTTAAAATTTGTTAAAAATTTACTCATAAAAACATCTACATGTAAGAGTGTTTTTTTTTATTTCAAAATAACTTATTACCGTTATACAATTAAATAAAAGGACATAGGCTTTGGTTTTTCTTAAATAAAAATATCTTTTTTAGAAATAAAATACAATTTTAAATAATTATAAATTTAAATTACAAAAAAATCGGAAACAATAAATTAAATTGTAAGTGCTTGTGTGTTAAACAAAAATTAAATATCGTAGAGTCTTTGTGATATTTTACTTGTTGTTTTTATTTTTCAAAATCGTAAAAACTTTATAAAAGAGTCGCAAAAAATTCTGCCGTATACAGTGGATAAAGAAAAATAAAATCATAGTTGATTAATGTTGTTTTTGTTTTTGTTTGAACTTTGATTTTGTCTTTACTTTATTGTTTAGACAAAAATTTTTAGTTTATTTGTGAGATGTTTCCTGACGAGCTAAGTGAGCGATAGCCAAATGGCCATCGGGACGTGCTTTCATCTTTATTAATCAATTTCGATGATTAACATAATTTTTTCGCGAAAATGGCACGATAATTTTTAAATTTCGATTAAAAAAATTTTTTCTCATTCCTTTTTATTTTGTACAATTTAGCAAATGAAAATATTCAGTATTTAATTATTTTATAAAAATATTTAATAACTTTAAATATTTAAATATGTATAACATTCATTATCCAATTAGCATTTTAATTAGCTGCGGAAAAAATCGTGTTTTTACAAACATTTATTTAAATTTTAATTTTAATAAAATCGCATATGACCCACACATGCACAAATTAATGTTTATGCAATTATGTTAAGTGGATTTAACACAGCACTACCACGGCTGAAAGTTATTACATACATTATTAAAGTGTTAACACACAAGGCCATAATATCCATATATATAGACGTTAAATTTAAAATGCCATAAATTATTATTATCCTGTCAAGAAACAACAGGATTTATATTCGTAGTCCCTAAAGAAAGTATACAGTCGTGAGTGGATACTGAATATTTTTTAAAGAAGTTAATTGCTGAAGCTTAAATTATTGTTAAATACAAATTACTTTTTCTATTTGTTTTTGATACTTTGAAGAATAAGAGGAGAGACAGTATACTTTTAAATTCCGAAATTTTACAAAAATGGAAAAAATATTAACAAAGAAAATTCTTGCAAAAATTTTCGAGTTGGCTTTAAAATTCTGCTTTTTCTTTATAATTCTTCTTCTTCTTCTTCAATAAAATAAATTTTAATATTTTTAATAAGACTTAATTTCATTTTTTTAAAGTGTTAATTTTAAATTTTTAAATTCACACAAACTTGATTTATTTTGTTTGTGTCTAACAGCAAGTGCTGTTTTCATATGAGCCCCTACAAACGTGTAATATTCTTTAGAATTTTTTGTGGTAACTCTTCACTGCAAGTGTCCATACAAAAGAAAAATTGCCTTTGTTTAAGAAACAAGTGTTTTCCTTTTTACGTCTTCTTAACATAAGTGAAGGGTTAATTTTAAATTTATAAATGTTCATGGTTCTGCATAATAAAACAGCTTGTTCAGCAATAGAAGCAACAGTCTACAACTTACAACAAACTAGAATAAAAGCAACAATATTTATTTTATTTTTTTTTTGCAACATAAAAAATGTGTTAAATTTAAAACAAAGTAAAGATATCAGATTTAAAAACGAGAACACACTCTCTTAGTTTTATTTAGTTGCATGCAAGCTAAACTACAACAACACTCAACAACAAGTGACTAAACCAAGCAGAACATGAAATAAAAAATAAGAAAGAAAAAACAAAAAAGTCATGTTTTCAAATAGAACAAACGGAAACTGAACCAAAACAAGAGAATGAAGAAGGGGAAACACAATGAACATAAGAATGATGTTGCAAAAATAACAACATCAATGGCAAAAAAGCAACAACAAAAAACTACAGAAAAGGAAATAAAGGTACCCCCCTTCCCATATTCATGGCAGCAAACACATGTTTAGTTAATTTAGTGTAATTAAAATGGCAAGAATGACAGACATTTTAAGGACTTTTTCTCGTATTCACAAGTAAAAGCTAAAGTTAACCTACAGAAGTGGCACTTAAATAAAGTCCAAGTATCAAATATAGAGTTGCCAGATTATAAACATTCAAAGGTAAATAGGTATAAAACACAATCACCTGCAGGAATAAACAGGAAAGTTCGAAAAACAGATATGGAAAAATTTCCGGCAGGCGTAGTGTTTTTTCGGCTGCCGCGAAAGACATGGACTGATCTCGCTGATTTTCAATAGCAAAATTTTTGTATTTAAATTTTCTTTAGTTCATCTAACGCTTTGGCAAAGTTGATTTCAACACGAACACGGACGGACAGACGGACATAACAACATATATACTTATGGGGTCGAATTAAAAATTAAACGGAAAATATAGATATACCATTCTCCATCTTTGGCGAAACACAAGTGTTGCCAGATTTTAAGATTTTTACAAGAAAATATTTAAAAATTTTTTTGAAAATAATTGCTCGATTCAATACATTCGAATCCATTTTAAATTTATTTTCGTTTTAAACAAAGTTTGTTTTCATAAATTTTTTCAAAAAATTCTCGTTTCTGATCTGGGCCTAATTAATCAAAATTCATCAGACGCTTTAAAAGTTGCTGGAATTATTTCACATGCATGAATAAATTTGTTTTGTGGTTTTGAAAGGGCTAAAAAAAATTGAGCAAAAAACAGATTTTGTTGATCTTTGAAATCAACCAAAATTAAGGACATCTGGCAACTCTACACTTATTTTTTTTTATTTTATTTTTATTTTATTTATTTATTATTATTATTTTTTTTTTGTTTGAGTGAATATTTTCTAAATAATTTTTTATTTTGTTTCTAGCCCACAACAAAATATATTCCAGCTAATTTTGTGTTAAAAAGAAAACAATTGTTGGTTTTAAGGTTTTGCCTTAATTTTTTAGAACACAAAACTTGAAGAGGGTTAATTAATACAAATGAAACGCCGCATGTTTTTATATTAAATTTTTTTTACATTTGCGTTTTATAAGCTACATTTTAATTAAGCAAAAATAACTTCATTAACGCTTATCTATTTTGTTGTTTCTTTTTTCTTTATTTATTTATATTAATTTTGATTAATTAACAAAATCAACTTTAAAAAAAATCAAACCCCAACTGCATTTTCAATTTAAATGATAGAAGAATAAACCCAGCGGAAACAAAAACTCTCTGCACATCCTGTCAGCTTCACCTGAACCTTTGTTAAGCTAAATTATCTTTCACTTTTCCTTTAAACTGTTCTGGCTTCCTTTGTGTCTTTTACCGCATAATCCCGTAGCTATAAATTATTTCTTTATTTCTGTTTTTTATTTCATTAAAATATATATCTTTTAAACTAATGAAATACTGTAATGCGACTAATGTTTTGTTACTGGGGTAATATAATGTCAATGGTTTTGTTTTACTTTATATAATTTCCGTTGTACTAAATATTCAAATTAAATGAAGAAAAAAAAATAAATTCCCCCCTAAAAAAGTTTCATTAAAATATTTTTACTAGTAAACGAAAAATTGTCAAAGGGCAGCAAATGTAAAAAGGTGGGAATTTAAGATGATTAAGAAAATTAGAAAAGTTTAAGATTCTTAATAAAAATAATAAAAAATTCTTTAGCGAAAAATAAGTGTAACATTTCTGCCAATGAATCAATTTATTTGTACAGTGTCAACTTCACTTCTATAGGGGATTTTCCAGCTTTAGCGTCTATGAAGATGTCTATTGAGTGAAATGAGGACATCGCCTTTTTCAAGTATAAAACAACGGCCTGTTAAATAGCCTTGCTGTTACACCTTGTTAAAAGCTTGCAAAACTTTTTATTTGTTTTCGACATTTCTATGTTGTCTTCTAAATCAGAATTTATTCAGAATTAAAAAACGCTATTTAATTTTTGTAATCCAATATTTTTGTAATCTCTTCCTAACTTTGGAATCATGATAGACAATAAAACTTTTGGTTGCGTAGGGCAAAACTAAGAACGTCTAACGACATTATGTATAAGAAAATTATTGTCACTGCTACATGGCGCAACTGAATGAGCATCTTATTATTGATTCTCTCAATGCCAGGGGCGTTTATTCAAGTAAAATCTAAAACCTTAAAACCTTAATGTAACGTTTTTTTTTATAAATTTAAAATTTTATTGTTATTTATAGTCTAAACTTATATTAAATATTGTACTAAAATTTTATTTTATATCAAATATTGTACTAAAATTTTGTACTAAAATTTTATTTTATATTAAATATTGTACTAAAATTTTATTTTATATTCAATATTGTACTAAAATTTTATTTTATATTAAATAGTGTACTAAAATTTTGTACTAAAATTTTAATTTATATTAAATATTGTACTAAAATTTTATTTTATATTAAATATTGTACTAAAATTTTATTTTTACCCACGAGTAAAATTTTAATAAAAATTTTAAATTTTTACTAAAAATCTTAACTCGTTTTAAACTTTTATTAAAAGTGAACATTATAGTATTTTGACTTTAATCTTATTACTTTTGTTAGCTTATTGTACCCGGCCTCTCCTAGGGCCTTTCTAGGCACTGTATAATATATTATAGCCTTGTGTTCTATGGGGCTCTACTCCAAACACGTGAGAAATCCAATAAATCAGTTTGGATTTTATAGATCAGATGATATCTAAATTTCAAATATTTTTAGAATCTTATTTTGTTAATATCAGTTAAGGTTCATAAAATTGCTCATTTGTCCTCTTCCCCACTTCCCTCTTCTATTCCTATTTTCGAAATAAACATAGAATATTGCAGCCTTTACTAAAATATCTAACTGTACTTAAAATGTTATTGTAATCGGTACGAAACTAAACGCCCGTTTTTCCCCTTTCTCTCATATAGGTTCTAGCTCTAGAAACAGATATAGATGAGGACCTATCCATTTATTGTTTAGATGCATAAAAATATCTGCTTCCGCTTTTTCTCCCCTCCTGATCTACTACTCAAAAATATAAATACCCAATTTCACTATGAAGACAATTGTTTCAAATTTCATTAAAATCAGTTCAGTCGCTTAGCCATGATCGATGCACGCACAAACAAAAAAAAACAACCTCACGAAGAGATTTATGTTTTCCCGGCGTGCTTCGGTACGCATCTTTAAATGATGACTCACTGACAGCTGTCAATGTGTATGCGTGTATGCGTTACAACGTGTATTTACCGTAATATGAAGTCAGCACATACACGCTCATAGGCGCCTACGTATTTGTTTTAGTTGTTTTTTTTACATGAACAAAACACATGTTGTCATAAAAAATCTTAACTCACGAATGTGTCGACCGATTTCGTGTAGGCTTTAGATAAACCATCTATACGACCATATAAACAAACCCTAAAAAATTAATCGAAGTGGGTTTGAACGACCATCAAACACTTGCAAATATTTTTTATACATATAGATATAAATTTTAAATATAAATATTAAGTTAATTTTTGTGCGAAAATATTATTTCGGCAATAGAGTTTGAAGTTACAACCAAAAGCCCTTTACTTTTTTTAATAAAATATAATTTTAAACCACGAATGTTTTGTCGCGAATATTTGCCGTCAAAAATAAAACACGTATCTGTGTATATGAAATTGCACACACTTATGTCGTCGGACGAAATTCGTCATACGCGGCGAACTTTGCAACAGAATTATTTCTATTTCTTATGCAGGCGAACGACGAACAAATCAGTACAATGTGACCACGTTTGACTTTAGATTCGAAGTATTTTAGCAAACAAAGTTATTTTACTTAACAAATTTATGTGTTTTTAATTTTGCTGCATTTATTATAAGTGCAAAGATTATAAGTTAAATATAAAAATAGTTCTTAGTCATGTTGTTATTTAAATATTTTTATTTAAATATTAAATATTTTTATTTAAATATTTTTGTATAAAAAAAATTCTAAAATTTTAACACAATTTAAAATTTGTTTAAAAATGATTAGCTTCTAGATATTAGAAAAAAGTAAAAAAATATTAAAAATTGCAAAACCCGCACTTTATCAATCCGAGATATATTGCTCCTCCAACGCCATAATGAACATTTATGTAATAACACTTTTCATACAAAACAAATTTAAAACAACAACAATAATAAAAATTATGATTAATTTTCTTTTACTCTTAGCAAAAATTAAACAAATTACCGAAACATGTTAAGTGAGAATTAAATGCGTTAACTTTCAATAAATACCGGACAAAATTTTGAAACACTTTATTTTTATGGCGTGAAAAAACACTCACTCATTTAAAATCTCTTAAGATGATTAAATTGTAATTAGTTTCGCTAAAAGTTTTCTTGTCAAACGACGCCAGCAACTTTAGTTTTCTAGTGAGAGACATAAGCCGTAAGCAACGACAGCGAAAGAAAACGATGATGCTTATAATGCAATAAAAAACGCAACAAAAAATAATCTTCAGTGCCTTTAAGAAAACACTTTCAACAGAAGTATACACACGCACACACATGTATGTTCACACACATAACAACTGCCAGCCATGACTGTCATAATCCTAACGAAAAAAAGATGACAGTGATTACGCCAGAAAACAATTTTTCCTTTTTCTTTCTTGAAAATTTTGCAACGCAAAAAATACTTTTGGAAAATACTTAAGAGAAGAAAATAACGACAAAAAATTTATGACGACACCAAAAATGCAAGCAAATCAAATCAAGATTATTAAACATTTTTAAGAAAGGAACAAAAATATTTTTAATGTAAAAAGGAACCGAGCAGATAAGAAGAAGTAAGGCTTCTTTAGTACATTTTTAGTACTAAAATTTAAAGTTAATTTCAAAAGGGTTGCTTTTATTTTTTATTTTACAATAATTTATATTTATAATATTTAAAGCAAAATATTTTTCTTGTACTAAAACTATAATATTTTTAAAAAATTTTAAAATATTGTTAATTTTTATTTTTTTTATTTAAATTTTAATTTCGCTTCTCGAAATTTAGTTTAATTTACTTTAATTGTGCTTGATTCCTTAAAATATATATATATATATATATATATATATATATATATATATATATATATATATATATATATATTTCATGATATTATTTTCTAGTTAAATTATATTTTATTTTGATTACATTGTAAAGTTCTAATTTTGTACTAAAATTTATAACCTGAACTTAAGTTAAATTAAATATTGCATAATAACAACTTTATTGTAGCACTAGATTTTTATTTTTCATCAGAAACATAATTAAATCCAAATGTACTAAAATTTATATTTTTAAAAATATTTTAAGTTTGTTCTAAAAAGTTTTGCATTAGTTATCACACATTACAAAAGAACATTTATTTGTTCTTAAATATTATTAAAGCTTTGATTTTTCTTTTAATTTTGGTTTTGAACAAAATTTTTATACTGCTATTACTACTGTACGAAAATTTTTTATAGGCATTTTTTCAATCAATTTAGAACGAAAATTTAAATTTTATACTTAAGTGTAATTTTTGCAAGGGTATATATTGTTGAAACTGTTGTACTAAAATTGTATATTGTTCTAAAAATTTGATTTAAGACAAAAATTAAAATTATGTACTAAAGTCTATTTTAACTTGATTTTTGTATAGATATAATTGTTGTTTTTATGCGCAACTTTATTTGACACACACTTTTTAAATTTTGTACTAAATCCTTATTGTATTTATTTAACCTTGATACAACTGTTGTACTAAAATATTCTATTGTTCCAAAAAAACACAAAATTTTAAAATTTGCACTGAAGCCTATCTTCACTTAATATAAGACTCATACCACTTTTATACTAAAATTGCATGAATGTAGCTCTAAAATGTGAATGTAGCTTTTTTACATACATTTTTTATTGATACAAGTATAACTGTTGTAGTAAAATTTAATGGTGAAAAAATAAATTTTGTATTAAAGCCTATTTTTATCTTAATTTTTTATAAACTTTTTGAACGGTAATAAGTAAAACTTAATTTTTGTTTTTGTATTAATTTAATTATGTGACAAGACATTTCCAAAATAAATAAATTAAAAATCTATACGCTTTTTCGTTCATCTATGTGAATAAACAGAGAACAAAAAATGCTTCTCTAAAACTTAGTTATCTTTTCTCACTAAAACTGTAGATTTATGAGCTTCAAATTTTGTATGCAGAATAGCTCAAAGTAATTAAATCCTTCGAGGTTAATAGTGACTCTGTTTTCTAGCAATCATCAAATTTATTATTGCTGCAACAGTCAGCCACTGATATTTCAAAATTAAACCGTCTTTTCTGTTGAAAAAATCACAAAGGAAAGAAAGCTGAAAAATATTTTTCTTTTATTTACTTTAGATTTGATATTTGGAATTTTTATGTCTCAAGGATATTGAAGAAAACCCTCTACAGGGTATGATGGATGCTTTAGTTTTTTCATTTATTTAATTTTTCTCATTTCTTTAGTTATGCAAATATTTCTTTTACTTTTTTTTTCTTAATCAAAAGAACTACGTTTTTAATAAATTCACAAGAATTGTGGTCCCTACAGTGTACGAAATCAAGGTTTACAAATTCTATTAAATTTTTTAAAGGAATGGGAAAAATTTCATTACTTTAAATAAAAACTTTGAAAAAATATTTCAGGCATTAAATGTTGTTTTTAAGTTAAAAATATATAGGAACTCCTTCTTTTTGATAAAACTTCCTTGTGGCACTTGCTTACACTAAATACTAATTAACATCTTGAGAAAGAAATGATGTTTTCATTTCAAGATTTCATTCATTCGTATTGTGTTTTTTTTTTTAATTAATTCTATACAGACTAAATTTAATTTTAATATTAAAATATTTATTAAAATCAATAGAAGTAAAAAAAATACTAATTTTCTTTGCTATCTTTCCGTTACTTCACTAAAATAAGGACTGATGGCGTATGATTATTGGAAAATATTTCTTTGTAACATTCATACGCCCTGTGTACCTTCTGTTCTGCATTTGTAATAAAACCTTGCAAAACTCTGGGAATGTATAAACAATAAATCGTTGATTATAAAGTCGAAATTGAGATTTCGGTTTTAAGTTATTTAACGCATTTTATTCCATACGTTATAAGCGTTATTTTAAACAACACATAAGCAAAACAAATCAAAAGTCAAGCCTTGTCATTTTTATTTACCCTCTTGCTTCAATACTGAACAAAAATTTCATGCAAATTTCATGAAAAATTAATTAATGTAATGTAAATTAGTTTTTAGTACTTATGTCACAAGTTCATTGAGTAATTAATAAATTACTTTAACAAACAAAAAAATTACAGCTGATTATTATTTGTAGATATTAAAAATTTCATAATTTGACAACAATTTTCCACAGAAGAAATCCAATAAAATTTTTTTTGCTTTTTATATCAGACTTTATTTAATTTATTTTTAATTTCTTTTAGAATTAACACCTTACTTGAAAATGATTTGTTTGTTTCTTAGTTAACTTAAAAATTTGGATAGTTTAGAAAATAATAATTTAAGTAACATACATGTTAAATAGTTTTTACTAGTAGGCTTCAGAGATTAAAATCAGAAAACCAAAAATTTTAAGTTTTCATAAAAAAAAAAATAAAAAAAAATTAAAAAAAACACGAGGGTAAAAAAATTCTTACTGAAGGCGTGTGTGAAATGGTAGAAAAGTTCTCTTGTAAGTAAAATGTTGATAGTTCTGAGGTAAATAAAATTTCACTACCCCTAAGGGCTAGTAGAATTTTTGACAAAAGCATAAAAATTAATGACACAAAAATTTTTAAAACTTTTGTGAAAATGAAAAAAAAAATGAAAAATAAAATATTAAATAGCTGGCAACGGTGTCATTTAAATAAGCAACGGAATATATTTTTTATTCAATTCATTTCTAAAAATATTAAATTTTTTTCTATGGAAACGTCAAAATTTTATATTGCCAACAAAAATATCATTACATTATTTTTTTTACAAGAAAATAAAATTAAAAGATTTAATTTTTCTTAGAGATATTTTAAAATATAGTGACAATGAGTAAGTGAAATTAGCAACTAAACAGTCAATTTATCAATTAGTGTTTTGAGCGTTCTGCGCTCAAATTTCAGCAGTTCTTTGTCATAATAATAGGCAAAGGGTAAAAAGATCTTTCCACCGATACTTTGGTACTTCTGCAAATTTTTAAAATGGAAAAGTATATTTTCTGAATGTTAATTTTTTTATATTAGAGTTTTTTCAATGCATTCGTAAAGAGAGCAACGTATATCACTTGAAAGATTTAAAGAAATATAACATTTTTATTTGAAATATAATGAGCAAAACAACACGTTTCTTTTTTATTAATTTTTTTCAAGAAAATATTTTGTTTTAAGAAAATTATTTTTTTTCCAACTTGTGGGATATTTATTTAAATTTGTTTTTTATTTATTTTTTTATTTTTTATATCTTCTTATATTCTTTCAATTTAAAATATAAATATTTTTTTTTTCAAACAAAATAAAAAGATCCCTGGTTTTTATACATGAAACGCCTGAAAAAATGTCTGTTTTTATCTATTAGAGTTGCTTTCTATATGATTGTCCACAAGGTATTTTTCTACATCTTCAAAATTGTAGAGTTTTTCTATAAAACATCCTGTACATCCTTTGCTACGCAACTCAAAATTTTTCTCCACAATTTGTTAATGATCGATTAAACAGCAACTCACATTTGTGTAATTTAAAATCTTTTGTTAATATGCCTTACTTTGCGTTAATAAAAACTTTCGATTATACCAAATTATTTTGTATGTAATTATAATTTTAACACAATCTATATAAATTGATGAAAGAATATTGAAGTTCTCTATTATAAATTTTTATAATTTAGAAAATGTTCATATACATATACAAGCTTAGAATTCCCATAACATAAATTAATTTATAAAACAAGACTTCAGTCTCAAGGAAACTATAAATTATTAAGTGCGACTTTGATTTTCCTTAGAATTTTTTCGATAACACAAACTTGAGTTATAAATTAAAATATTTTCGTAACATGTTTATTTGTCGGTATAAAAGAAAACGTACAAAAACTAAACTAAAAAACCATACAGCTCAAGTTTTCCAACAGCACGTGCATTTGAATGTTGTAGCCTCGAACAATATTAAAAGTATTATTTAGATGTTATTTAGGTGTTATGCAGGTGCTGGTTATGTGGTTTAGAATACAAATTCCTAAACAACACATGCACCTTTTTCGAAAAGACTAAATATAAATAAAAGTTTTTTGTTGTTGTTGTTGAATTAAATGGATAAAGGGAAAATTTATGTTTACAAAAAACACTAAATTTCAAAGCAAATAAATTCGGTTTTAAGTTTATTAACAAAATAAGAAAAGAAAAAGTAGATTCCTGGTAGTAAATTTTGTGAAAGTTTTAAAAACAAAGAAATAATTCTATAAACAATTTTTTAAATTTTTTTCGCGTTTTAATTTGTATTTATTTCCTTTTTTCATTCGCTTACCTTCAATGTTTGTACTTCAATTAGAAATATCAGCTTTCAGTGAAAATTTGCATATTCTGTAGTGTTGCATAAATTTTACAAATTCTTTTTATTCTTAATTTATTTTTAGCACTTGATGTTTATTATTATCAAACAAAACTTTTGGAAAAGATAAAATGTTTTTAAAATTTCAAGTACATGTAACAATAATGATAAAAACTCTAGTCAGTTTTTATTTTAATCATATTTGATGACTCTACAGTTGCTTTGCAGCTAAAGTGTAAGAATATATAATCATTAGTCACGAAGAATATTTAACTGAATGTAATTTAAAATTCTTATTTTTGAAATTAAAATTAAATTAAGATCGGACATTTTTTTATAAGTGCAAAAACAGACGTTAAATTAAACTCCAATTTGTATTGGTTGTTTACATATTATTTCCTGAAGATGCCAACCGGAGCTTGTCGAAATATCGTAAAATAAAATATATGTTACAACAAAGAGCTTCAAGCTTAAAAATTATTTAAAACTGTTTTAAACAATGAAGATTATTTTTATTGTTATTGTTTGGACAAAAGTCTTTATTTTATTTAAAAAAATTTGTAAGAAGTTTCCTGAAGAGCTAAGTAAGCAGTGATTACAGAAAAATTTTTACAATTAATAAAATTTATTTTAACAAAATCTAAAATCAAATTGAAAATATTTCACAAATTAAAAAAAACAAAAAAATGAAGAGTTTGGAAACTTAAAGCCATGCATCTTAATTAAAGCGATAAGCGACAAAGCGACGTATGCAAAGCTTAAACGCTGAAATTCTTTAATGCCAACGCCATGTCATAATGATACAAACAGGATTATTAAAAAAGGCTTAAATATTTGTTACGAACCCAGCTCAAAAATTAAAAAAAAAATTGTCTACGACGCGCAAAATGCAATTGAAAGCAAAAAATGTATTACCTTTCTAATGAATCCAATAATGTCTCATTCCGCCATAAATTACTCTATATATGCCAAACTATAAATAAAAGTTTTGGAAGTCCGTAACTCCGAAACAAAGGGTCAGCCCCAAATCTATCACTTAAAATTACAGTTTATACCCTGTAGAATTTTTTTTTTAATTTTAAATTGCGTGCATAAATTAGTTTTATTCCAAAATAAATATATCTTTTCTGATACATGAACATTTCTGGTTTTTGCGTTATGTAAATTAAAAATTTTTACAACAATAAAATGAATTATTTTAATTTTAATTTTTTTACATGAAATTTGTATTTATTTTTAGAAGTAGGTTAAAATTGGAAAAATAAATATTTTATGTATGCCAAAAAATTATAAAAATTAATAACTTTCACGAGAAAAAAATATTAGATTTTTAAAACTAATATCAAGCTTGTTAGGAAGTTTTTTTTGATTTACTCAAAACTACGGAAATGCTGTTTAATACGTTTTAAAAATAAAGCATTCACGCAAATTGTTTAAGCATGGGAACTTTAGACAATAAAAAAATGCTTTCCGCTCTTGTTTAGGTATGGCTGTTACGTAAAAACAAATTAAAAAAAAACTGCTATAAATTTTATAAAATACCAATTACACCAAAAGAAAAATGCTTTCAAAAAAACTTATATAAAATAATTTAAATAAAACAATACAAAAATTTGAAAACAAATATTCAGTTCTTTGTTGGAGTAGAAAACTCGATAAATTTTAACTTTAGAACTATAGAAATAAGAAATTTAGATGACTGCAAAAATTTTGATAATTTTGAGAAAAATCTGTAAGGAATCTTGAATTAATATCCACAATTTGTTCTATTTTGATAACAAAATATTACGATTAAATATTTAAAAATTAAACATTATATTTCAATAACGCTGAAATTTTCAAAACCATAAAAAATGCATACTATAAAAAAATCAAGCCATTGGCTTGGCATAAAAAATTGTTATCGAAAAAAATAACACAAAAAAACGAGGTCATTGTATAATTTCATCAAAACAAAAATCTAAAAAACTATTTGACAACATAAAAAACCTAAAATACCTTTAGAGATATTAAATGAAATAATTCTTTTAAATTAAATTAAAAAAAAAAATCATGTAACACTTACTTACATCTGTTAGCAGAAGATCCAAACACTTGCATATAATGCGACTTATTTTTTAGAGTATAATTTATTTATATGGCCTTTCAATTTATATCTTGGCTGCTATTGTTTAATTTTTAAAGCTATTCTTCTTCTTCTTGTTTTTGTTTTGAAACAAAAGTCAAAGCAAACATTTGAATAAATCCTTTAAAAAAAATTTAATTGTGATAATAAAAGCTTTTACTGTTCAGAAGAATGACAATTAATCATTATGTTATTAAAAATACACACATACATTTGTATATTCATATTTTAACAATTTGATACTGAATTGTTGTCTGCTATTAAAAGTATAAAACAATGATTTTTTAAGCAGATGATTTTAAAAACACCATTAACTCAAAATGGAAACAAAAAAGCACTTAAACTTTTCACAGATTTATTAAAGTTCACTTTACTACAACACTCTTGCTTTCTTTATTGGCAGCAATTTATTTATTTTATTCGTAATATGAATAATTTGTTATTTTTATTTTGTTTTTCTTTAATTTGTTTGTTTGAATAAAACGTCAAGCCTGTCTACTGTTCAAACATAATCATTATACATTTAATGTATAAATGCTAACACTAACACACAGTACTGTAGTCTTTTATAACGGTATCTATTTGTATTTTCCAAAATTTACACCAGTATATTTTTCCGCTTTCAAATAAACACACTTGTTAAGCAGACACTGGTCGTTGTTAACTGACGGCATGCTGGCATAGACATTTTTATTTTTATACCAAAAATTTTAATAACATCGCAACAACAACACCTTTAACGGCAGTTATAATATGAAAACAGCACTGATAAAAGAGAGCATGTAATTTAGAAGAGAACAAATTTAAGAAAACTCTTTTAACGGTTTGTTGTTTATTTTTCTTTAGTTATATTTTCGACAAGTTTTATTCAATGTTGCCAACCTTTTTTAATTTTGGATTTTTTTTTTATAAAGAACATGATTTTTCTAAATAAATTTTTTTTAAGTTTTTGCTGCTTTAAAATTATTTTAATTAAAATGAAATTTTTTTAAGAGGCCTCTTTATTAAGTCCCTTTTCAAATGGTACTATTTAAAAAATACTTGTTCAAATACTCGTTTTTGGAAAAAGGATGGTTTATGCGGATATTTTTTTTAAGATAAATTTTTAAAAATTAAGTTTTATATGGTAATTTTATAGTAAAAATTTTCAATATATTATTAAGTACTTTTTCGCAGTTTTCTTTACGAGATTTTTCAAATATACTTTGGAAAGAGTCTTTTTTGAAAGATAAACTTTGTCCAGGTACTTTTTAGAAGCTGCATTTACTGAAAAAATATTCTTTGTATTTTTTTTTTTTTATTTTAATTCTTTTTAATATTTTTTTAAAGGTTTATAAAAATACTTTTTTAGAGGTAATAATTTGAAAAGAGTACTGCCTTAATAATATATTTTTAGTTTTAAGATGCTATTATAAAAGGAAATCTCCAAAAATCGTTTGTATGTCAAACAGTTTAAAATATTCAAAAGTATTCAGACCAAGGTTTTACTTACTTTTAGAAAGTTTTTTTTTTAAATTTTGAAATGGTCTTTTAAAAGCTCTTTTTAAAAAGGCCATTTTTAAAACCTACTACAGAGAATTAATTTTTGAAAAATGTATTTAATTTGGCATTTAAATGGTACTCTTTTAAGTGGTACTTTTAAAAAGTATATATTTCAAATGGTAAGAAAATAAATAAGAGTTAAAAACGGAAAACAAAAAATTTAAAAAAAAATTTAATTATCAATATCGGTGTTTTAATCATTAAATCGGGATAATAAACTTAAAATAGCCGGAAATTTAATTAAAAAAATTTAAGTTTTTATCAAAAAATGAATAAAAAAAAAACACATGGCCACAAAAAAATATTACTGAGTTTAAAAACACAACAAAAAAATTTAATTAAAAAAATGTATTTGTAAGGTACAACATAATTTTGAACATACAAGAAAAAAATAAACAAAAGACTTTAAACTTCTTTGTAAGCTTCAGTCTGTTTATTAAATTTTTTGAACCTTAAAAACGTCTTTTATTTATTTTTCATAAAAAAAACTTCGTGCTATTTTTTTTGTATTTGATTATCCCAATTAAATTAAATACCGATATTGATTATTTTTGACCCTTAATAATCAATATCGGTATTTAATTTAATTGGGATAATCAAATACAAAAAAAATAGCACGAAGTTTTTTTTTATGAAAAATAAATAAAAGACATTTTTAAGGTTCAAAAAATTTAATTAACAGACTGAAGCTTACAAAGAAATTTAAGAGAAATTTTAAGTTAAAAAGGTAATAAATAAATGACATTAGCAACTAAATTATCAATTTATCAATAGGTCTTGTATCAAGTTTTAAAAGCTATGAATTTTTTTGAGTGTTCTACGCTTCAATTTCGGCAGTTCTTTGTCAAAACAAGGCGCCGAAAGATCTTTCCACCAATACGTGGGTTGCAGGCGCTGCTAATGCTACTTCTGCAATCGTGGATGTGAATTTTAGCTTTTAAAATGCAAAAATATTTTTTCTGAGTGTTAATTTTTTTATCATATAGTTTTTTAATAGATTCCTTAACAGAGCAACATTTATCACTTGAAAATTTTAAAAATATATCGCTGGTCTCATATAGAAAGGCCCTAACTCGATTTTTTACGAAATTGAAATTTTTCGTGATTCCAATACATTTTACACAGTATCAGAAATAACGGGTTTCTAAGCATTTGCATTTTTAATATTACATTGTGATAAATACAGTTTCTATTATGTTTTTACCTTCTCCTGTAAAGTTACATATCTACGAGTTAGGGCCGTTTTACATGACACCAGCGATATGTATGTATATAAATTTTATTTAAAATACAGTGAGGAAAACAAAAAGGTTCTTTATTAAATTTGTTTAATTTTCAGTATTTTTTTTTTTTTTTTTGGTGTACAGTTTAAAATATTTTTTCAATATTTTTGACCCTTTTTATAAGTTAAAAAAATTAAAATTGAAGGGGTTTACCAATAGTTAAGCGTACTGGTCTATTAAAAGCTGCTCACGATATATTTTTTTTTTTTTAATAAATTAAATTGAAAACGACGCACGAAAAAATTGTAATGGCAGATAATAAAAAAAGTATATAAAATAAAAATTATAGAAAAAAATTATTGGAAATTCAGATACGAGTACAGTTGTGTTTTATTTAAACAGACTGTGTATTTGAAAAAGATTGTGTACCACTGTGTTCCATAAAATAAAAAGTATAGAAAATTAGGAGTGTTCACATAGAGAATGTAGTCCTGAGGAATATGGAATTTTCTTTAGAACCAAAGGAGACAGCGTTTTAAAATTTACACAAGTCATGTATTACTCAATTCACTAAAACAACTAGTAAGAAAATTCTAACAATAATAAATAGGTCTTTCCATAGAGACAAGATTTGAATACCTGTTTCTTTTGATTTTTTCTAAATTTTTTATGAATATTAATTTACTTAAATTGTGCTTGTCTTTTGCTTTATTGATTCAATGGAGTTCTCATTTAATCCATTTGGCTTTTGGTATAAGACTCTGAGGTTTTCTTTACAAAATTTGGGTAGAATCCACTGATGAGCTACATGAGCAGCAGGGAAATAGTCATATGGGTATATGCTTTCCCCACAGTAACATATTTCATTTTTAGTTGAAAATAATAACTATGTCATGAGAACATCATGAAATATTTATATCTGAAGGAATGAAGCACTATTCAAGTAAATTAATATTAAAAAGATTCCAAATAATAAATTTTCATATTTGTAAAAAATATTTTTTCAATAAATCTTTTCGATTTTTAGCATTAGTTTTTATAAGTAGAGAAATTAATTTAGGCATGTGTCGAGATTTTAACTCGATAAAAAAATAGTTTTCAATCTTTATGTTGAAGATGCTCATGCCATTGAAAACAATATTAATGATTCGCTGAAATCTTGTTTCTTATAAGCTGTATTAATGCTCTTTAACAAAGTAATAAAAGTTCTTAAACATTTTCTTAGGCTTAAGACAAGGATATCATTAATCTTAGTATCAGTTTTATACGAAAAGTTATAAAAACTGTACACATCAGAAAAGAAAACCCATAAAACACACGTTTGTTTTTTTGATTTGCTCTACAAAAACCAATCAAACTAATACGTCGCTCATAAAATTCAAGAAAAAAAAACAAAAATCTTATCAAATTACAAATTACTTAAATATATTAAAGTTGAGTTTCTCTAAGAATAAATTACTTGTAGTTTTTTTTCGTTACTTCCTTTCCTTGTAAATTGACTGACCCTTTTATATAAATTGTTTAACCCTGTATAAATTTTACAGTGTTAGTCATCATTAGAAACATTTGAATGCATCTTGTAAGTTTAACATTAAGCGAACAGTTAACGGAAGTTTAGCACATTTACTAGAGCAGAGAGGCCAACTTAAAAATAAATAAAAAAAAAGAACTTTTATAATCAGTCAACTATTTTCAACAGAACTGTCAGTCACTCAGTCAGTCACTTACTCACTGAAACAGTCAGTTTAAGCCACCCTAAATAAAAACACTTTTAAGGTTTATCTAAACGTCATAATTATAGATGGATGGGTAAATGGTTGGCATAAAAAATATGCACACTCACACATACACATGAATACATTTTCCAACATTGAACAATATTTTGTTTTATATAACTTTTCTAAAGTGTTCAAACAACCAAAAACAACATTTCAAAACGTCAAGAAAAAAATGAAAAAACAATTTTGTTGAAGAAGAAAAATTATATGAATATCGATTAGAAAAGTAGAAGAGTAAACAAACTGTTACAATCACTGACGTTTTTACAAGCTCAAGGATACAGTTTCAGGTGCATTTTTTTAATTTTGTTTTTTTTTTTGTGTAATGGCATGACTGCTTCACACAAACTTACGTCCGACCAAGCATATAAACGACTGAGTAACTGCATAAATGGGCAAATGAATGAATGAATGAATAAATAGATTTATAAAATGTTCACTCATTCATGCAATAAAATAACTCAAGGCTATTTTCATAACAACAACAACGACAACAACAACAACTGCAACACCATAAACGGTGAATACTTAAATAATAGCAAGAAGAAGTTTAATGGCAACAGACATTCTTATCGAACTCACAGTTTAAAATCACAGCCAATTTTCTTTGCTCTTAGCCTGAGAGACTGTATGAGTTTTGGAAAATGCATTTTGTTAGAAAACTTTTGTTGCAAGTTATGATATGTACTCGATTACCACAAATTGTTGTGGCAGCAATGATTTTACTTTGGTTTTGTTTCGAACAAATGTCCACCCTGTCTGCTGATATTGAACTTGTTGAAAAAGTAGAGAAACACAAAATGAATGAATTTAATACAAACAATCAAAATAGATTTGAAGGCATTCGGGGTTTGCAAAAGAAAAAAAAAACTCAATGCACAAAATGATTCGCTTTATTTAAACAGAACTTGAAGATTTTTAATATTGATGCAATAAAAAAAAAGAAAATTTATGTGAATGAAAGCAAATTAAAGGAATTTTTACTTCAACCTTAAAAAAAGGATGTCATAACATCAGGCAGGTAAAAAATGTAATTTTAATGTTTGGAATTAAAATCACTTAACTTTAAATTCATAAAACAACGTCTAAAAATGATTAAGCAAAACTGTTCCGAATTTGTCCGTTTGTATGTTTTAACATAATTCCCTCATCCACCGGTATAACACCGGACGTTGGTATAGGTAGTGTTGCCAGATTGACAATTTTAAAACGCTTGATTGAAAAACAAGTAAGAGTGCTATATGCCGAATCTTATATATCCTTTAAGATCTATGTAAGTCTAGTTTAGTGAAGTAACTTCAATCAAAAAACAAATATTAGGGTGACAGACAATTAAAAAGTTAAAAAAAAAATTGGTGCTGTATATAATTTTACAAAAAAGTGTCTTTAAGACCTGATGACGGGTTAAGCATTTTTAAAAATTTTGGTGTTTCTTTAAAGATCGTTTTAAAAGCTTTAAAATGATGCCCATATTGATATTTAAAAAAAAATGGAAAATTTCAGAGCCCCATAACTCGAAAAATATAGGCGAGCCCAATTTTTTTCACTTGATGTTTTTTTTCTTATTTTTTAATTCTCTATCGCCCTATATATTTATTTATTTTTTTTTTCGGAGTTACTTCTTGTTCCAAATGACATAAAAAAATTAGAGGTAGGCGTGGTGTTTTGCTTGCTGCCTCGAAGGGCATGGACCGATCATGATGATTTAAAATAGTACCTCTTTCGACACTATGTCTGATCGATTGATATATTTTTTTAGCTGAACTAGTGCCCCGATAAACTTGATTTCAACATTAACACGGACGGACGGACATCGCTCAATCGACCTCGCTATACATAAGAAGTCAGAACTTTATGGGGTCGAAAATGAATATTTTAGACATTACAAACGGAATGACAAGCTTAGATATACCCTTTTTATACTTTTTGTGGTGAAGGTTATAAAAAATTAAGTATTGACCGATCTAAAACAATACGGCCAAAGAAAATATTTTATCATATTTTAAAAAAATGGTCATTCGCTTTTTACAAGATTTTGTTTTAACTGAAAATTTCATTAAATGCTTCTTTTACTTTTCCACAATCGCATTAAAAAATTATAAAAAATTGTTTTTGTTTTTAATATAGATATGCGAACACTCCGTTCGTTTGGGTTTAATAAAATCGGCAGTAAGAATGCTAAAAGCAATAAATAACATGATTTATAATTATATAACAACGCGCTATCATCCCGATAAAAGTTATAAGAATTCAACGATATTGAATGGCCACCGAGATGTGCTTCCACTCTTAATAATCTATATGGGTGAATTTTTATAATTTTTTCGTGATAACCGCACGATTTTATTAATAATTAATTAATTTTATTTAATATTTCCGTGGTTTAATTTTAATTTTGATTTATGTTTTTAGATGGGCTTAAAAAATCTCGACTTTTTTGGATTCTTGACGACTATTAAAAATTCTTAAGAATGAAACTTAATCAAGGCCATCTGGCAACTCTAGGCGATAGTCTCTTTTTAAAACATTTACCGTTGGTCATTCATTATTGAAATTTTACAAGGCGTTTATACAGTCCGCAGCCAGGTTTCTTGCCGCAGGCGACCAAATGTCTGTCGTTCTTTCGTGATAGAATTTTAGACTAACGTCGAAAAAATGTTGTAAACTTAAAACTATTCTTTTAATGAATCCCAAGAAACAAGCCAACACAAGACCCAACCCCACAATAAAAGAATCCTTTACATCAACATTTTTACACATGACTGCTCATGACTAATGGACGGACACATGTCTTGTTTTTATATGTGGAATAATTTAAACCCTTAATAAAAGTATAAACAAAAACCACATTAACGAAAATTAAATCCTTTTTCTTAACAATCTAAAATTTAAAACATTTCCCTTTTTCCCCATTTTCTTAAGTGTTTTATTTGTATTGTTTGTTTGTTTGTGTTTTTTATATAGAAATATTATTTTATTTTCCCCTGGGTAGTTTTTTTATTTTATATGAATTTTTACTCGTATTAAAACCTTTAAAAGCTTTTTACCACAATCATTTTTACGCCACTATTAACAAAAACAAAACCAGATAAGAACTGAAAGAAGGCTTCAACTCTGAAGCACTTGCTCAGAGTGTATTTTATTTTAGTTTATATTTTTGCTTTCAAAATGGTCAGAGCAACAAACAACAATGGCCTCTTAAAAGGGTAAAGAAAACTGTTTAAGCAGGCATCATTAAAACTTTTTTTCTGTTTTCGTAGGGCTCTGCTTCGTTAAACATTAAAATAACAATTGGACAAAAGAAATAATGTTCGTTGAACATTAAAAAAGGTTGTGCTTTTATTTAACGAAAGAAAAACATGTGCAGGTTTGATTATGTGTTTCTTTAATATTTATTTAAAGCCTTAGTGTATGCTTCGATTTTTTAACTGATTTATTATGTTTTAAACTTGCCTACATTGCAATTGAGCTAAAATAAAATTCATCATTTTTAAAATATGTATTTTTTTTTTGGCAAATATTTATTTGTTGCGTAAAATAAATAACAAAACCAAAGAAACTAAATTCAAAGAGATTGCTTAATAAATAATCTACTGATGTAACAATTTTACTGTATTTTATTTAAAACTAGGAGTTTTTTTCTGCATTCATGTTACACAAACTCAATTTAAAATTCAATCATTCAGCACTCACGGTACTTCTTGAACAAAAAACCGTTTTAATCAACCAACTATAAACAAGTTTACGCAACATCAAAATAAACAAAAAAAACACTGCTTTAAGTTTTAATTACTTCATGTTGCACATGTTACTCAACCTAAATACTCAAAGAGAGACCCCAAAATAGTTAACACACAGAGAGCAAGAATTGTTAACACATAATTGAGAGACAATTTGTTTGAAATATTTATTCTTTTGAATTACATACAAGAAATGCTCATTGGCACACGATCAATCAGTTGCATTTTAGTACTTAAAATTGAAAGACGTGAATCTTGATTGTATTTCGCGTAGTTTAAAAAACTTTTGTATATAGAAAATCATGCTAAATTAGTTTTTATACTATTCATGCATAAAATTATTAAATAACAGCATTAAAAAAAAATCTTAAAGAAAATGTGTAATAAAAACATGAAAATGAACTGGTTTTCTTTAAAACAAAACAGGTTTTAATGCTGGCAAAATTTCAGCTTAAAAACCACAGCAACAAATTGTTAAGAAAAACCAACTCTTTTAAAAAGATATTTTGGTGTTAAAATCAAGGTAAAATTAGAAAAATTAAGAAATTTTTTTTTTTAATTTATGATGAAAATAAAAAATACAATGATTCTCACTGTAAGTAAGAAATATGATCAAATTTAATAAAATTTTTGAATTCAAGATTTTAATTACCTTTAAGCTAAAATTTAAATTAGTTATCAACTGATTTAATGAAATTAATTAATTTCTACTTAAATTAATAATTGTATCAATTATTTAATTAAATTCTAATACAAAATCAAATGAAACCTCTAACAGCTGCAATTAATTTTTTTTTTTGCGAAATATTTAAAATCATCATTCTTTCTACAAACTATTAAGGATTTTGATGTTATTGAAAATATCTATTTATATAAAAATTCACGATGTTATCGATAAATTAATTAAACTGTTCGATAAATTAATAAATCAGATTATTTTCTTCAATGAAAGCTTGTTATCGAAAAATATCGATATTATTAAAATTTTGAAATTATGCGAATATTTTTATGACAATAATGCTACAAAAATTTTCTAAAGGTTTTACAATTTATCGATTTTATATGACCAAATTAATCGAAGTAATGAAATTTTTAGACGAATTTCATTTTTTTCGATGTTTTTGAAAATTAAAATGTAAACAACAATTTTCTAACACTGAAAATTTTTCGATTTGTTTAAGAAATTTTAGTTGTTATTTAAAAATTTATCGATACTGTTATCGAAAATGTTATCGTCATTTGTCGATGTTATCGAATTTATACAATGTTATTTTTAATGCTTTAACAGCTTGAAAATGATATTTTTCAAAGTTACCTAAATATTTCGATATTTTTGAGAACTTCCCATAAGTTCTTATTTGTATTCTATATTATGGAAGTTTTGACATGCTGTCGAAAGTATTGTTTCTTGCATAATGTAAAATTTAAAATTTATTGAATTTTTTGTATTTTTATGAGTTTTTTTTAACAATGAAAAGCTCCGGTTATAACTTTTTAAACGTTTCAAAACTTTATGATGTTCTTTCAGTATCATTACTTTTTGATAATTGCGAGAAACTTTAAAGTTTCTAAACTTTTAAAAGTTTTCAAATTTATTCATTTACTGAACGTTTTAAAGATTTTAGAAATAAGCATTTAAGTTTGTTGTACGAGTGGGAAGTTACGATGTGTTTTAAATATTTTTAATTATTGAAAATTTTCCGCTGTACACAATCTTTTAGATGCTTTTAACATTTTTTAATGATTTAAATCTTTGTTGTTTTTTGTAATAATTTCTTTAACTAAAATGTTATCGCCAATTTTGGTACTGTTTGTAAAAATTCTGTTATCAAATTACTTGTGGTTTGTGCTTGTTTTCTTCATATTATTAATATTTTTTTTTTTTTCAATTTATCATCAATTTATCATGTATTTTAAAAACAAAGAAATCGATTGAAAAAACTCAAAACTTATTTCACTTACAAAAGACTATTCAAAAAAGCAAAAGGTAAATCTTAAAAAAAAACATTTTGTCAAAACTATTGAAAGACAATGAAGCATCCAAAACTAACACACAAACACAAATACATATTTGCTTACCGCATTACAAAAGAATAAGAAAATAATAGAGATTTTTATGAATAGATTTTTAAACCTAAATCTCACAATGCAGCATGAAAGACAATAATAGTAAAAGTAAAACCAAACAAAATGGCTCATTGCAATAAAAACAGCTCTTGAAAAATAATTGAGATAAAATCAAACAAAATTTAAATTAAATGCACCCACCATAGACGAGGAAGTGTTAAACACTAGATAACTAATTCATCTAGAAAATATTTTTATTTAAATTTCGTTAATGAAATTTAAACAAATTAAAAATAGAAAAATCAAATGCAAAAATATTCAAGTTCAATGTTTAAACAATTTCACATTTAAATAGAAAAAAAAACACAAACGTCATTATAAATAAAAAAAAAGAACTTAGCGAGATGTGCTCTTATGTTTTACTCTTTAAGTTGTTATAATCAAATACTTTTTTAAGGAATGAATAAAGAATGTTCACGATTCATGTCATCATATTTGGAAGGCTTGCAAAAGCCATTAAATTATGTGTACACTTGGTTGGTTTTGCACTTTCTGTCGGTCACAGATACTTTTTTCGAAAGGTATTTTGTTTCTATACTCAGGGGGGGTTGAATAAAAATGTTTTCGTTCAAATTAAGCCACTAACCAGAAAAAATATTTGGTTTCTCTCCCACTGTGCAATCTTCGCATTATTCTGGTTTAACAAAAAAAAACTTTTCTAATGATTGCAGAATTTGTTATTATAAAAATTATCATAAAAACATTCACATAATTTAAAAGAGCAGAAGTGTGTGCTTTTTGTGGCAACACACTTGCCATGACATTTTCATAATTCTACTGTTGATGACATTCAAGAAAGTGTCGTTTGTTTTTGATTAAAATTGCTAGAACGTGAGTATTTGGCAATTTATAGTTGTTTAACAGTAATATGAATAATTTAAATTAAATACAATCACTTTATATTTATTTATCGATTTTTGTTAGAAATTATGCAAAAAGAGTGTATATTAAAATGTTTTTGAAGATAATATAGAAAATTTATACTAACGAAAAACTTATTTAATACAAAAAAAAAGGTTTCCAAAAATATTTTAATTAAAATAGTTTTAATGTTATCGAAATTTTTTAGGTTTACAATTTTTAGAGGTTATGAGACTTTATGAGACTTTAGAATTTAAAGTTAATAAAATCTTTTTATAATATCGAAATTAATCGATTTTTCAAAATTTATCGATTTATCGAAATCTATCGATTTTTCGAATTTTATCGATTATAGACTTTTTGACTTTTTTTAATATTTTTAATGACATCCAAATTTTTTTTTAATTTTTATTGTTTAATCGAATTATTGCAAAAACGCCAGCAGCTTTATTTAGATGGTGTCATAAATTTATTAAAAAAGTGTTTTTAATTGATTCTAAATATTGAACATAATCTACTCAAAGAAAAAGAAAAAAGTTTTTGTTTATTTCTTTAATGTGTTTTTATTTTCTTCAATTAATAAATTTTTAGCTATTTTATATAAATAAATGAAAAAAGGTATTTCTGATTTCTATCATCATCATCGATCATCCCAACTTTTAATTATTTATCAATTTGTTGCAATTTATCATTGTTGTAGATAGATAGTGCTTTTTGTAACTCTAATTAGTGAATTAGCAAATGAGTTATTTCTTACTGAATACCCCTGAATGTATAAAACTTAAGAATAAACTTTTCTTTTTTCTTGTTTCTTAATTAACAACTCAATGAGTCTCTTAAGAGAAATGAAATTGTCCGCAATTATTTTCTTCTTTGTTCTCAATACTTAAGATGATGGCGATAATGATGGCAATGAAAGTGATAATGAGGTTGCAAGCAGTTGTTGTTACAATAATTGCGATGATGTTAATGACGATAATAATGATTGGCTGACGTCAACATCATTCGTTACTTAAAAGTAAAACTTTTTCTAATCAATTATTTTCATAGTGATGATTGTGAGACGAGAAGGTGGCAATTGTTTATAAAAATATTGTTTGAGAATAAGCTTTTTGAATTAATTTTTTTATAAATAATACTGTTTAATAATTAAAATTAATTTTTTTAATGAATTTTTATGAACTTTTCAGACACATTTAATTAATAAATTATTGATTGTTTATTATTAAAAATTAACAATTTTGTTAAAAACAAACAAATACAGATTCTTTTTTTTTTTTTTTGGAATGCTGATTGGTGGCTTGATATGCGGATATGATATGAATATATGGAATTGAGTGTCGAAATCTGGACTATCCAATTTAAAGATCCTCGTCAAACTTGGTTGCGCATTAACTCAAATAGACTTTTTGGATTTATATCTATCTCTTTCTAGATTCTCTTATAGATACAAACACATGACATTAAAATATGTTTCAAACAAGTAAATTTAAACATCAAAATATGTTTTAAAATTAATAATAACAAATTTAAAGTAAAGAGTTATATCATTCGTTATATCGAAGTTGGACTGTAATTATAAAGTTAAATATTGTTTGTGTCTTAAGTAGGGCATTAAAAATTTTAGTGTTTAATGCAGGACTCTATTATTGTAATTTGTTATCTTTTTAATAAACTTTTATTGTTGTTTTTTTTTATTTTTTCTTGGTTAAACAAGTTAAACAATAAAGTCAAGGTTAAAAAAGATGTACGATTACAAAACATATAAAAAATTATTAAATTTAAAAAAAAACTTTTTGTTCATTTAATACAAAAAAGCTACTTTCATATGTATCTACCTACATATGTATGCAAGGTACGGAGAGAAACATATGCATTCATACGTAAATATAAATAATAATCACACTATTTTGCAAATACCCACCAACTGAAACTTTAGCCAAAACAATAAAAAAAACAAGCATCTCAAACAATTTGTGGTTGCAAAAATCCCATTTTAAACCGGTTTATCACTTTTACTTGCTGTTGTTCATTGTAAATTATAAAGTTAAACACATTTATGTTATTTTGTAATACCAATATTTGTTACATAATTTTATTTATATTTAAGTACTCGTGTGTGTTTGCATGTGTTTGCATGCTAATTTGCAGATCATAAACAAACCTGAGATAAAATAAAAATGTAAACAAACATCACTGAGAATGAGTAAGAGAGAGCAAATTTAAGCAAATTCGGCGTTGCCAGAATGGATTTTTTTAAATATTGTACGATTTTTTACTAAATTTTATATTTTTTGTAGGTTTTCTTCATTTCATGAATATTTTTAAACTCCACATTTATTTACATATATGATTTTAAATTTCTTTTAATTTGGGAGACTATAAAAAATCAAATATTCTTCAAGATCAGAACAAAAGAAGTACCAATTTCTGCAGAACCAAAAATTTCTTAGAATTTTTGATATAAACAAACAAATTGTCTAATATGGAATAATCAAACCACAATTTTAAAATGGATATAGAAGAGTGTTTTAATTAAAAGATTTTTGGTTTACGTAAATTTCTTGGCCTCGCCTTCTCTTTAATCATTTACAATAATTTTTGAAATTTTTAGATTTTCCAGTATTTTCTAGACATTTAATTTTTCCAAAGAAAACACAAAATTTTTTAAGAAAAGTTTTGGAAACGCTAAAGTAAAGTTTTATTTTGTCTATTTAACTGGTGGAGTGTTATAACAAAAAGGAGAAATAAACGGGCAGTGTTGACAATGCACTTGAACGTACCTTGTTTAACAATTCGTAGCACAGTTATGTAATGAAATTAATAGGATTCCCGGGTTTTACTTGAAAAATTTATAATTTATGTAAAAATGTAACATTTTTATTTTGTATAATTTAATAGATTTTAATGATAAAGTGTTTCTAGTTGAAAAACACAATTTCGGCAACACTAGAAATAGGAAGTCTGAAAACAAGCTAAAGAAATTTTGAGCATCTAGTTAATTATTCTACTTAGTATTTAAATAAAATAAACAAGAAAAATATATTAATTGTATAATCAAACAATTGTTATAAAAATACATTGTTGTTAAATAAAAATAGCGCAAAAGACTAAGGCATTGATGCCCATATTAGCAAAATATTTCGATTTAAAGAGGGTTTGTTAAACAAATTTTTAAGAAAATTGCTCTAGTAAATCTTTTTTTAACCCAAAAATATATTTTGTGTATACGGCCATGAGAATTTATTAATCACAGTTACATACTGCTATTAAAAAAATATATGTGTAATAATTAACAGTTTTTTATTTCTTTTTTTTTTCATAGACTTAAATGCAATTAAAAATTTTTATTGCCTGGCTCTAAACAATTTGTGAAGTTTCGCACTTCATTTTGAGAAACATAAAAAACGTAAAACTAATTTTTACATTTAATTAAACAAAATTACTGTCTACAGTCTAGTCATGCATGACGTACTATTGAAACTATATTATTTATTCAACTTTCTTTAAGTACCTGTGAATATCTTCTATTTTATTATAAATTAATTAGCATTAAAAACGTATATACAGTGGGACAGAAAAATATACAGCCTAAAGAAAAATGTAATGTAAATGTAATGCTTTTTGAAAAAAATGTAATAAAAGAAATATAAAAAATGTCAAAATTAAAAAAATACAAGTAAACAAATGCTTTCTTTCACACATTTGTTGCATTATTTCAAAGAACATAATAAAACATGACGATTTTTTTTGACGATTAAAACGTTACAAGCAAAACAAAATCGCGAAGAATTAAAAAGCGTCTGCTGCTAATATCGCTCAAATATTTACACTTTGTTTTTTATTGAGAGCAGGGTTTTTATATATGGGGACATATCCCTGAATAGGGGATTTTATTTTCAAAATGGGTATTAAAATTTCAGTTTGGGAATTGAGGATTTCTTTGAAGATATATTTTGGGGGGATTTAAAGAGTTTTTTTGGGGATTTTTTAAATTCTGTTCTTAGTTATGGTAATTTTACTATTCTTAAATAAATTTTACTTTTTTATTATGTTCAAGTTTCCATTGTTAAAAACTACGACATGTAGGTGTCTCTTCGTCAATTTAAAGAATTTATTAGTTTTTTTTAACAATGAACTCAATGAAAACCAAAATCAGAAATAATATGCAATACGAGGTGCTTGAACTTTTATTGAGAATTAATAATAATTTTAATAATAATAATAATGCAATTTATTGTGATATTTTTGTTCCATCTTTAGAAATGCTTCAAATTTTCAACTTTAAAAATTTGTCCAAAAAACCACTCGACAGAATCGAAACCACTAGACTGATTTCTTGATATTGATAATTGGATTACCAAATCCCCACGGTTCAAGCTAATGAAAACGATGCAATTCAGTTAATACTGGTTTAAATTGGCAGAACAGTTTTTTGTCATAAATTTTTACCTTTTTCAGTGAACTCTTCTTATTTGTTTAATGATTATATATGGATTTTTAAACCATTTAAGACCTTAATATATCATGACAATACGACGTGATGGTACACTTTGTGAATCCACCAAACAGATATTTAACTAGGCAACATTAAATAAATATTTCAATAAAGTAAAACTTTGTTGCTGAAAAAAATACTGAAAATGCCAATAGAAATCAAGCTAGTAAAAGCCAAAAAGCCTTACTCTTTAATAAATCCGTATAAAATTATCTTTCCTTAAATAAAAAATTTCATAACGAAGCAAATTTATTATGTGTGACTAAGGTAAATAAATCGTAAGCTTATTTGCCCTCCATTTACGCCAGTATAATTTTGCTTTTTTTTTATTTAATGATTCTAACCTCATTATTTTCTCTGCAAATTTCAAAGAATATATTTGTTTAGCTTTTTAATTTATAAAAATAAATCTCCTTGCAGAGAATAAATGTTTTAGCGATGAGATTGTAATAAATTTGCATGCAGTTTATTTTCAGCTAAAAATTATAAATTATAACAGACTCTCTCTCTCTCTATCTGTCTATCTGTGCGTTTACATTGTGCTAAATAAACTTGTTTACTAACGACTACAATAGATAAAACGTATTTTATCTGTTTGTGCAACGTTTAGTTGCAAAATGAAATCCATCCACAATGTAAATTAAGGAGTGTTAAATGAATACAAGGCAGGGATAGGCAACCACTGCCAATCTTGCTTCATAGCAAGTGTGCAAAAAGAGGAATATTGACTCTAATATGACTGAGACAAAAAAATTCAAATAAATAAAAACACAAAAGTTATATAAACTGTCACTCATTGAAGAATATTTTATTTTACTTGTGTTTTTATTTAAAGGCAAAAGACCTTTTAAGCCAATAATCATACATATCTTCTAGAGACAACAAACATATTCCGAGATTCAGAAGTTTGCCATAAGAGTCTCTAGGCAATAGCTCAAGTTTCAAGGTTCTGTTAAGCAATCTGCAAAAAATGCACAGGTGGTTTTAAAGATCCCAATGCCTGTTAAGGCAACCGATAGAGTAGCTGTAATGGAGCAACATGACTGTAGCTTCAAAGACTTACCCTAAGAAAGCACAATAAACAATATTGCCTTCCCAAGACTAAATAGAGATTATTCAATAACAAACTAGATATCAGCTTTCTTATAGCAAAGCTAATTAGGATGCTAAATATTTCTGTTTAATTTATTTATATCCTACAGTTATGTCGGTTAAACAATTCACTTTTTTTCTACGTGGCTCTCACCGCCAAAAAAAAAACCCAGCACGCAAGCCGTCACTAAATTTATTGACAAATTTACAAAATGTTGCATTATTACTGACACCAACTCCGTAAGACTTCACACGTTTCCTAGCAAATATGAAGATGATATATTTTATTATAAGATAAGGCCGTATTTCACTAGAAGTCCTTAACGAAAGAAGTCTGGTCAGTATCTTTTGTTACAGAATGTATAGGAATTGGGAGCACTTAACATTACTGCAACAATAAAATATTTTCCGCTAAATAAGTAACTTCCACCACTAAAAAGCATGGTGTGTGAATAAAATAAATGGAAAAGTTATTTAAACCGATCATGAGTTCAACTCCCATTAACAACACAAATACAAATATTAATTGTGTTTAGATGAGTTTTTTAAGAACAAATAATTAAATAAAAACAGCAAAGAAATCTCTCGCGGTGTCTGAAAAGAAGAAAATCCAATTTATATGTAGCCGTAGTAAATGAGTTGATGAAGGCGCCGAAAAACGTTTGCCACCAGAGCCAAGTTTTAATTTGTGTTATCTATTGAAAGAAAAATACAAAAATTCTGGCAAAACACAAAACTTAAACAGAAAGAACGAATACTTAACCTGTATTTTTGTATCAATATCTTGGATTACACGAACAGCTGATACAATTGAGTTAATCCCACTCTAAGACTTCACAAGTCATACTAGACCAGGCGTAAACATTTTTGCAGATGATTGTTTTTATGCAAACTAATGGACTAAAATAAAATTTTACAAAAAATTCTCTTTTAAAAAATTTATTAAAATTTTACTTACGTCTGCTAGTCATATAAGTGACGATATGCTTTGCTGTTAAAGCAACAGAGAAAACAAAGATATGCACCATGCGAAGTCTTTGTCTATCTCTGTTTTCTAGTTGGTTTTAAAAAGCAAATAAAGCCAGTTGACAAACAATATCAAGTGTTTGTGCAATATCTGCATTTGCTGTTGCAAATATTTTAAATGCAATTTGTGTTTCAGTCATACGTAGCAAAACGAACGAAGCAAAACTGTTTGCCCAACGTGAGAAAGACTCAAAGTTGTTGTCGTTAAAAATGTTTTTGCTGCTTTTAAGCTTTTAAATAGAATGATAACTTTTAATAAAAAGGTTAATTATCGCAGAAAACTCTTCAGAAAAAATTCATTAATTAAAATTTCTTTACTATTTAGTTTTATTTTTATTTTTAATTTAAATTATTTTTATTTATTAAAATTATCTTTTTCTCTTTTCTTTATAGAAAATGTTGTAAAAATAATTTTAAAAAATACTGAATATCCCCTTGACCAATAAACAGGACGGCAATTAACACTGCCAATTAAATTTGCAGTAACAAGTACTTAAGTGACATTTTATTTAAACGAAAATCAAAAACCAACAACAACACTAAAATGTCGTTAAATATGAATCTCGTTGATGTTCAGGAGCAGTTGCTGAAAAATCACATAAAACAGCAAATTTTTAATAAAACTTCTTTAAATAAAACAGAAGATGATTCAATAGGAATTTATTTGCATCCCACACTGGCGGAGTATTATCTCAGTAAGTTTACAAAAACATCTTTCAAGTAATCGTTTTATCTATCATTTTATCGTTTTATGAACAGTGACATATTTGTTCTCATAAAAATTGCAATTAACAATACGAACTTAAGCCAAACTATTAGGTGAAGAAGAAATGTCAAGCCTTAGCAAGCTTTTTTTGAGTTTGAATTTCAACGAATGAATGCTTTTATATACTTTCAATTAGGCCTAGTAAAAACTTATCGATAATTTATCACGCTTTAAAATTTGTTATTTGGATTTTATAAATCGTGTAATGGAAAACCTTAAAATAGAAGCTCTTTCATAACAGGATATTTTTTAATGGGCTATAAAAATATAGAAAATGAGTGTTATCGATAATTTTTATGCAAAACTTTTTTCAACCATATTTTAAGAGAAAAGTCTTCTTTTTTACAAAAACTATGTTTTTAATCAAAATTTTGTGAACGTTAGTTAATAATATTGGTATTGGTAAGTTTAACCATAAACTTTGTTATCGATTTTTTTAATCATATTAATATCGTTCATTTTTAAACAGCAATGCTTTATTACTTTCGATAACTCTTTACCAAAAGCAAAGTTTTTATTTAATCGCTTATTTTTAAAATTTATGGGCATAAAGTTTTATTATCAGTTGTTTAAAAAATTAATCGTTTTGTCGACGTAAATTTGTAATCAATAACTTTACAATATATTAAACAAATCATGTTATCAATTACATATGAAAGGTAATATGTTTTTTATTAAATAATTTCTTCAAATAAGAATTATAATTAATCGATAACTTTTGTCTACGCATAGATTTCTCTATTATGCTCCCTCAAATATTTTTTTTACACGTAATTGTTAACATATTTTGTTTTATTTGAAACCAGCGCGAAAAATTTTGATTTGGTACAAAATAACAACATTTTTAAAGTTATCGATAACTTTGTCTAACAAAAAATTATCGATAAGTTTAAAAATATTGGTATTATTTATTTTTTTATACAAAAGAGAACCTGCTTACCACTAAGCTTTAAAATATTTTTTAAGATCTTTATCGATTGTTGTTATCGATTTTATTTAGCTGTATTTTTTTTAAATATTGACTCAAGTAAGAATTTATAAATGATAAACATGAAAACTTAAAATTATGCCAAAAATAAACTACAAACACATTTTAAGATTTTAAGAAATCTTGTTAATATTTAAATACACATCTCTAATGGACTGAGTTCTGCAACATTTTGTTTTCATTCAATCAGACGAATTTTATCAAAGGCAAAAAACACCAAAACTATTTCTACTCTTCAAATAGAAATCTGATTCTTATTTGCTGCTTTCCTTTTGTCCTTAAATATGAATGGCATCAATTTTGTTTTGTTTTTTACTCTTCTTTTCATTATTTAGATCTTACACCGTTTATAATACTCTCCATATTTGTGGCATGCCTCATAGTGGTACTTAACATGTCCATTTTCTGCACCACAGTCTCACACCTGAAGCAACGTGTAGATGTTTACTACAGAGGACACTCAATATTTTTATGTTCCCTATACCCGATTATTAGTTGTGCAGCCTTGACGACAATTTTATTTCCCAAATCTTGGCTTGTCTGTCACACTGTTATGCATTTGAGCTTTACGGTTGGTGCGGTAGCATTTCACCAATTATGCTTCCGTTATGTTGAATCCAAAGTGAATTATTTAAAGGAAACTGATGGTGCCACAATGGCAATAAATACACCACCATGCTGTTGCTGTTGTATGTGTTTGCCGGTACTGGTGCCTTCAAAAATGAAAATCTGTTTGTTGCGTTATATGGTGTGGCAGCTGCCATTTGTACAAACTTGCATAATGTTGGTTATAAATATGACCTACTTTAGGGACCAGGTAAGTCGCAGCTATTAATTAATGTTCTGTAAGAAAATGTAGCACATATTTGGATGGTATTTAATAGTGGAGTAAAACTTTAAGCCATGAGATTTCTAATTTTTGGTTTAAAGTTTTATAGAAAGTAATTAATGTTCGTTTTGAATAATTTTGTATTTTATGTTCTCTCTTTTATATTTCAGGATCTGTATAAAAATGTTTCAATATATTTTATACCATTTATAGCGTCTTCGATATTATTGGGCGTGTGGGCCTTAAATATAACCGTACGTTTGGTTAATGCCATTCATTCCGAATACAATCTAATGGTTAGTATTGGAAATAAATTTTTATATCCTTAAATATAAATATCATTTGCCTTTAGAAAAGATTATTTTGTCTGCAACTTATAATGCTGTTGTGCAAGGTGCAGTATTTGCTGTTGGACAGTCAATTAAATCACTTTGTATTCAGCGAAAAATATCCCATCAATCACACAATTTACAAACAAGGTAAATATTTATGAAATTTATAAATTTAGTTTTTTTTTTAATTGCTAATTTCTTAAAATTTTATTTAGCAATTATTAATCTCTTGATTTTGTTTGAAATGGTTTTTGTATCTCTATTGGTTCAAAGTTGTTATAAGCAAATGCCAACAACAAATAGAAAGGTTGCAAAAATAAGTGTCATTAGTATTGATTGTGATATAAATTATATTTTTAAATAAAGTTTTCTTACCGAATTTTCATAACAGGCTTTTTATTCATTTAAAACAGAATCTTATAAAATCGGTAAGTTTTTGGTTATTGTTAAATAACCATCATATTAAAGCGTATATTCTAAAAAAAATTTCTTTATTTTATTCATTTTACATCCGCTAAATAAAATATTGTGATGTTCATTGTAATTAAAATATGTTTGAAAATATATTTTTAATCTTATTCACATTAAAAAAATATTTCTTTAGACAAAAAAAAACAAACAAAAATTATTGAATTGAATTATTGAATTTCGAACATAATTTCGAAAAATTAACTTTTACTAAAATATCAATATAAAACTCTTATTTTTATAAAAAACCCTTTTCTAATAGAAAAAAAAAAAAGTTAGAAAAAATTTCATATTCGAAATTTCAAATTTAAATGCTAAAGTATCACAAGCCAAGTTAACCAATTATTATTTATTTTAATATTATAAAATTATCCAAAAATATTATAAAAGTGAAATAATTGTTTCGCACCACCTAAAGAAAATGTTAATAATTGAAGTTTGTTTATTATAATAGTTATCGGACGAAAATTTTTAATGCATATTATTTTCGAAATTAGTTGCTGTAGTGACAAAAGCCAACATAACCACATATTATTAGTTTCAATTCACAAAATATTTTATAAAATACAATAAAGTAAATTTAAATTTAAAGAAAAAAAAACATTTTTAAGTTTTATTGCTCAGTACAGGATTACTTTTCACGCAAATAATCAAGAAAGAAATTACAAAATTCTATTTTATATTTTATTATTACAACCCAATAAAGGTTTTAGTAAGATAAGCAGTATCAGCAAGAGATCTATAACGCTTCAAACAGATTGTCATAATATTCACAGCTGTTTAAATGCTAATTTTTTACATTGAATATGAGAAGCAACAAAACCGTTAATCTGAATTCAAATACTAAAAACGATACAAAAGCATGATACGTTGTTGCACTAAAAATAAATATTTTTTATTCAAAGCAAAATGATATTTGTTTAGGTGTATGTGTACATAATTTATTCAAATAATTCTCTTTGCATCACATTCAATGCTATAATTCCAGTGGAAGAACTTCAGCACAAGTAAACTTATTTATTGATACATTTTTGTTAATGTTTATTTTTTTCTCTATTTGTACTCGTAACTGATCAAAGCCAATAAGCTTAATTTTCATACACTCAAACTTTGTATTCAAACTCAAACTCTTGAACATTAAACAATTTAGGAAATTTACACATACAATTAATTTAACGAGACTCGTAAGAAACGTTTTCCAAATCAGTTTAATAACTCAATAATTTTAGAAGATAATTATAAAAAAACAAGTTGTTTCAAATAATTTGTTTTTAATTTAAGTCGCTATTCAAGAAAGTACCTTTATTGAAAAGAAACAAAAAAAATTTTTATCAAGCAATTATTTCTTCGACCTATTATTTATATTATAATTAAGAAGACCTTTTAACCTCCAGCTCAAAAACAGTATTCTAAATTATAATAAAAAAGTTTCCTTAAAAAAAGAACGTATTATCAGGTCCATTTTTTTAAATAATCCTTTTAAAAAAGAATACTTTAAAAAAGAATTTTTTAAAGGCTTACTTCATTCTATAAAATAGTACCTTCAATACATTTCTAAAAAATACATTTTTAAAAAAGTCTTTTAAAATATCGTATAAGAAAGATACCTTTTTTTCTTAGTGGCTTTAAAAACAGACTTTATTAAATTTAAATTATGTTGATTAAACAATACTTTTGTATCTTAGAAGTACTTTTAGCAAAATGGCCCCCAGCCTAGTACTTTTTACATAAAAGTGTCGTTAAAAAATCTTTTTCAAAATAAACATTTTCTAATAAGTAACTCATTTTAACATGAGTAACTTTTTGAAAGAGTTTGTTTTAAATTAAAAAAGTACCTTTTAAAAGGTACATTAATATATAAAAATGTCTCATACCTGTGTTAAATGTTTTCTTTGTAAAAGCCTAAATCACAACTAAAATACAATATTCTCTATTTTAAAATGGCATAAAAAAATTGTTACTAATAACTAATTTTTTAAAAAGTACTTTTAAAAAGGTACTTTTTAAGGGGTACTTTAAAAAAATTATTTATTAAAAGATACTTTTAAAAAATTTACTTTAAGGGAAGTACCTATGAAAAGGTACCTTTTAAGAAGTACCTTTTCAAAAAGGTACCTTCTCTTTAACGCATACTTTTTTTTAATTTTTTGAACCACAAAAAGTCAACTTAAAAAAATAATTCTATAAAAGAGTTTTTAACAAAAAAAAAATGTTTTAAAAACAGAACAAAAAATTAAAAAAGGCTTGAATAACAAAAATCATAAATCACAAATATTTCAATAAAATCAGGAATTTTATTTTAGGCAACATATGTATGCACGTAAGTATATTGTATTTCTGTCAAACTAAAAATTTCCAAAGTCATCCATGTTGCTTAATTCCTAAAAATCAAATCCCCTGCAGTTAATCACTTATTTCTACAAGAATTAAAAAGTTTATGCAACATATCACAGATTAAACAAACATTTCACTTTAAAAGAACATTATCGCTGTTAAGATTTAAATGTTAAATGACTGCAATGAAAAGGAACCAACCAAACGCAGCAACGCAAAGCATTTCTTTTAACATTAATCCAATTAATTAAATAAACTTGTTTAATTTTTTTTAACTTAAAACTTAAATACCATTAGACAATTATTGTAACCACTTCATGCTTCAATTGAAATAATTACCAGCGACAAACTCACGAAATAGATGTTTTCAATTTTAAAATTGACAGCTTTTTAATTGAAGCAAAATGTGTGCGAGTGCTTAAATATGCAAAACTATTCAAGTGAATAACACTAACACATGCGTTTTCTCTCTCTTTTGCATACGTACCGTTATTTTTTATTTTGCTTACTTGTAACTACTTAATGCAACAGTAAACACACACTGTTTTACTGCCGCCTCCCTCACTATTTTATTGTACGCACAAAAACTTAAACCCCTTATTTTAAAGCATAAACAGTTTTGCTGTTGTTGTGTAAGTACACGACTGATGTGTTGCGTATGTGTGTTTCTGTTAATACTGAATGATGGTTTTATGGTTTAATGCTTCAACGGTTTGTTTATGTTCGTTGGTCTAATATAATGGCATGTAATTTATATTGCAAATTATACAGTGCATATTGTTAGGCGTTTATTACTAATATAACTGTTATATTTCAGTTCACTTGCTTTTGACACCAAAGGTCATTACGACTGAAAAGCATGTAACGAATTTAAGTCTTTTTAAAAAAAATTTTATTGCATTTTGTAATGTTAATAAAATGTTTAATTAAAAAATTAAACCGCATGTTGCGTTGCACTTTAGAGGGGATCTGAAGGCAAAATAATTTTAACAGCAGTTAATATTTAAATTAAAAAGAATATTCCCATATTATTTTTTATTAAATAAAAAGAAGATGATAATATTAATTTAAAGTACAATGTTCTTTATTTCACTTTAGTCAATGATTTTATTATTTGCTGTTTACGCTTTAATTTAATTTCAAAGTAATGGATCAGAGAATTCTGCTGGAGACTGTAGCGGGTAAAAATATTCAGGCAAACGAAGTACTGACTCAGTAGCTAAGAGTTTTTACTAATGCTTTAGATTTAGATCGTCACATATTCCAGTTTTCTACCCTTAAAATAAGTATGTATGTCAAACGATGAGAAATGGTGTCAAAGGAGGTGCTATTAGAAATCAGCATGATCCGTCCATGTCCTTCGAGGCAGCAGAAAAAACACCACGCCTACCTCTAATTTTTTCATGTCACTTGGAGCAATAAAGTAACTCCAATAAAAAAAATAACGACGATAGACGATAGCGAATTAAAATATAAGAAAAAATATTCAGTGAAAAAATTGCCGCTCGTCGATATATTCAGAGTTACGGGGCCCTGAAATTAAAATTTTTTTAAAATATCAATATGAGTATCATTTAAAAGCTTTTGAAGAGATCTTTGAGGAAATACTAAAATTTAAAAAAAATGCTTAACCCATTAAGTGTACCAAATTTTCTTTTTATTTTTTAATTCTCTGTCACCCTAATATTTGGTTTTTGGATTGGAGTTACTTCACTGAACTAGATTTACTTAGATGACGAAGGGGATATAAGGTTCGGCATAGCCGAATATATCACTCTTACTTGTTTTTATTTATTTACTTTTATTAACACAGACTAACCGGTACTCAAAATTATTTTACATTTTTACGTGATATGACATGAATTGAAAGGAAGAAACACTGTAAAGTACCTTGTTTCTGTAACTTAAGTGAGAAGTTTTTCACATAATAATGTTACGGTCATATTGTTTAGTACAAGGGGAGCTAGAATTAATAACGTTCTTTATTATATAAAACAATAAAAATGTACAGGAAATACTGGATCTCAAAAAAATTGATTTTACGAGATGAATTCAAAGAAGGTGGAAAAATAGTTCTATGGGTTGCACTTTGGGAATTTGTCTTTTTTGCTGCCAAAATTAAAAAAAAATATTTGAAGCCTTGAAGTTTTTTCTTCAGTACATAAAAAACATAACAAAATAAGTTGCTCCATCGTTGCTTTACAAATGTAAATATATGTGGTTTTTTAGTTAATTAGAAAAAGCGATTAAGTGCAGTAAATTTAATGTGAATAAACTTTTACGCAATTTTTAGATAGAGAAACAAAAACAAAAACAAATTTAGTATCGAAAGTGATTGAGCACTTTTTATATGTATTGAATTATATTGGCGAATTCCTCTGTTACAAAGTTTGATTAACTCGAAACAACTTAAATTACCTAAAAAGAAAGTAAAACTCTTCCTTTTTAGGTCACAAAATGTATAAAAGTATTGATTAAAAAAAATAATTTTTCTAGTGCGAATACAGGAGCCTGCGTGACCAAATATATTATTCGTGAGAATGCGCGGGCATGCGTTAACAAAATGCTCTTTATAAGAATATGTAATAATAAGAATTTAAGGACTTTTAAACGGAGGCTGAGCAACATTGCGAAAAATTAAAAGAATTAGTACAGTCATTGGACTGTAAATTATTTTGACCATTAAAATTTCCAAATTTTATATATTGGGATGGTTCAGTTATGCCCACATTTGGAAGATAATCTAATTGCGAAATAAATGAAACTTCACAAGTGTTCAAACGAGTTTTATCCCATTGGAAGATATTTTATTGAAAGACTTCTCTTTATTTTCACGCCTGATTGCCCCAATTATGATGAATTATATTTTTCATTTACTAATTTTTTTTTCTTCCAAATACTCTGTGTAGAAATTCAATATAAATTTTAAGAGGAAGAAAAAACACGGATACTGCCATATAAAAAAATATAAAAGAGTTTATTTATTTTTGTCTTCAGGTTGGATACATTTGTTAAAATCTATTGCATTAACTCTTGTATCATTTTAAAAGTATGTGTAATGGTAGTATATCTATGTTTCAACGAAATTAAAACTTCACTAGACATACATGGGAGTTATTAATTAGCTAGACTAATTAGTTGGCGATTTCATTAGCATTGAATGAAAAATAATGCTAATGAATTTTTTAGTATTGTCATTATTTTTACTTATGGTAATGTATTTCAGTGAAAAAGGTTTCATTGACAATTAGTACAAAAATTAAATAATTGCCATTGACTAATGATTTAATGGTTTATATTCATTATTATTAATAAATGTATCAATAAATGTACTCCTAAATACACCTAAAGAAAAGGTATAGTAGAGTATTTTTTTTTTAAATGGATTTTAGATCAGAAAAATTTGATGAAATACATACATATATGAGTACATGTTTCAACTTTCTCAAGAAAAATGAGGCACTTTGGAAAACCTTTTCGTTTTCATGTAAGTTATAAGATCTGCTAGCTGGGGTATTAGGTAACTTTAGATCTCAGACATCAAGTTTTACACGTATCTCACTTTTTTTAGCTTCTGCAAAAAAAATTTTCGTTTCATAAATACAATTATCTTTGATTTAATTGTAATTGGTAATTAAAGGATTTCATTAAAACTTCATTATCATTAGTAGAAACAATTATAATTAAAATAAAATCATTAGCATTAAATGGTACTTAATTTTATTTTCATTGTCATTATAATAAACAATGCCAATGAAATTTCAATGGTAATGAAAAATGCCAAGTATGCAATAGAGTTAAATAAACTCTAATTAAACACGGAAAACTATAATCCTGTATAACTCTTTGAATATTGAATTTTTCGCGAAAATAAGTTTGATTCGTGATCATCTATATTTTTTAACAAGCAAACAAATACAGCCAGATCCGCAAAAAAAGTTTCTAAATCAAAGTACCAGTTTTGCATATTTCACTCTCGCCTGCATGAATTTTTATTTATTTGTTAAGATTAAAAAAAAATTTAACAATTTTTTTATTTCTTTTTTCCTTTTACCTTTTTTTAATGCTCATAAAAATGTTATAAAATTCTAGACCAATAAAATTTTGTTTAACAAGCATTATTTCTAGTTACAGCTGGAAGATTTCCAAAAAAAAAGCCTTTACATGAAATTAAGAATTTTTCTTTTTTTTTATTTAGTTGTTTCAGTACCAAACATTTATTTTTTAGTCTTTTATCTTATTGTATTTTTATAGCTAAGTGTCTGTGTTTTTTTTTTTTTTTATTTTGGTGTAACTTAACTGGCTATAATTCGTTGTTTTAACAAGCCCAAGGAGACATGAACAGACGCTGTGTTAAATGCGAGATTTTTTAAGAGTTTTATGGTCAAATAATAAATTCAAAATCAGAGTCTTCTTAAATATTTATTGCTGTTTTTATTGTTGTTATTATTATTTTAACAGAATCTTGTTGTTGTTTTAACCGCCATTAATTTTAAATTTCCCTTGGAGAATTGTGTATTTTTTTATGAATAAATTAACCGCGGATAAATATTTGTTATGTTTTGTTTTTTTTATCTTGCCAATTAACTTTAACCGTGTTTTTTACGATTACACCTAAATTATTCTCTTTATCATCTTTATGCCCTTAACACAGTTAAATGTAAAATAGCACTCGAAAAGAGCGGGTAGTTTTACAAATAGAATTTTTATGGTAATAAATAATCGTTCCTAGTTGTAGCGCCAAGTAAAACGTGTAAATTACTTTTTATTTCAAGTAAATATTTTCCAACAAAAAGCATCAAAATAAGGCCAATATTAATGTGCACCATTGCAGATATCACAACAGACATTCTTGATAATTACCCGTCTCTGATAGAAAATCCTTTATTAAAACAAACAATGTTTTGTCCAAATATCTCTTTGTACATACTCTGTGTGTGTTTGTGTGTGTATATGTATTTTAGAAAGATTTGTCCTTTTTGACAAATTTTATTAAGTTTTTTTTCTTTGTGTTTATTCATGTATTTAATATTCATGATTTCATGAGTGAATTATTCCACTTGACTTATTATCATGAGTTTCGTCTAAAGCACAAACAACAATAAAATTAATGAGAACAAAATCAAGCGAATATATAAGTTAATAAGCAGCATAAACACTTGTAGAATTTCTAATCATCAAAACATGAAATTGTACTCCCAACTTAAGTGTAATCAAGAGTCAAATAAACCAATGTTGAAAGCAAACACGCACAAGCATACTTTATAAAGCATGAGACAAGGCTATACTTAAAGCATAGAAAAAAAAACGAATTGACAAAATACATCTATTTTACTTTATGTACACCACCTGTTAATACTTTAAGAGAAGAACAATTTAAAATATTAAATTTTTTATGTTTGCTTTTATAAGAAAACGAACGATTAAAAACCGAATAATTATTGAATTAAAAAATCGAAAAACCTTAATACTTTTAGATATTATAAAATATTAACAAAAATAAAAAAAATAAAAAGCAAAGAAATGTAAAATAATCGAATAATTTTATTCGATTAAAATTTAAAAAAAGTTATATAGTCGAAATACAATTTAATTTTTATGTAAAAAACAATAGAAATAATTTGTGTTTGCTATTCGAAAAAAAAAACGAATAATTATTCGAAAAATATTCGAATAAAGTTAATATATCGCCGCACTTTTGAGATCTTTAAGTATTTACATATAACAAGATGTATTTCTAAATATTAAAAAAAAAAATTATAAAAATAAAAAAGCTAAGAAAATGTTTTATAATCGAATAAATAAATTCGCTAAAAAGTAATCATTATTGATAACATATAAATATATTCTTATGTAGAAAAAATAAAAAACATTCATAAAAGATAACGTCTTAAATTCAAATAAAACCGAATACTTATTTAAAAAAATGTTCGTAATTCATTTATATTACTATTTAAAATTTTGTAACAATATTAATATTCGAATAACTAATCTAATAAAATGCCAAGTAACATAAACCTAAAAAATTTAAATGGAATAGTAGTAAACAAATTAATTCCAAAATTAATTTGGTATTATTAAAAAATTTTTGCTTTGTTTTCCAAATAAAACAACCTAAAAATCATAAGTTTTTGATAAGAAAATTTAAATCATCCCATTCATTTTGCAATATAAAGCATTTATTGTCTATACAAGAGCGCGTTAATAACAGATTGAGTGTTTTAGCTTTTTTGGGGATTTTCCTATCAATCACTTGTAATCACTGCATTCAATTAAAAAAAAAAAAAAAATATATATATATATATATATATATATATATATATATATATATATATATATATATACATACAAAGGCATTTTTACATCAATGTTTAAATAAATTTTTACCTTTTGCAAATACAGATTTACTAACACATCAATAAATTGCTTTTGTTTGCGCTCACTATAGTTTGTTTGCAACTACACAAACAAACACATAAAAACAAGCAGGTTTGTGTTGTCTTTTATAATAAAAATTGATAAAAATCATATTAAAAATCACCACATGAAATTGGGAGAAGACAAATATTCAGAGACTTAGTCACATTTCACAGGCTTTAAGTAGGGTCATCATGAATATTCAATAATACTAGACGAAAGAAAGAATTTAGACTTTAGGAGTTCTTGGTTAGACAAGTCATTCACAATAAATGCATATCATAGTAAAATTTTCGTTCCAGTCTAAGAAAGTTTATTTGAGGTGTAGTCGCAGCCTTGCCGAAGTCAAGTCTTTTAACTGTTGTTACAACATTTATTTATTGGCTTATGCTTACAGGTAAAGAAATAATTGTATAAAAGAAATAAGTAAAACAGGTTGCCAGATCTTTTCACATTGGAACAATTTAGACGTTTTAACTCGCCTATAAATAGAAATAGCAATTTCTACCGATATTAAAATTTAAACAAAGTGTATGTTTTTGACAGTGTTGTAACCATAATTATACAAAGCAGATTAAAAAAAATTGATTAGTCAAAACATATTGTAGTTTTTATATGTATAATTTTCATAGCCCTTTCATTATATAGCCAAGGTCGAGCCATACTTTTTATAGTTTATTTTTAGATTTACTTATGACGTTTTATAGGCATTTTGGCTTCGTAATTTCTACAGTCAAAGGATGAGGCAAGTTTAAATAAATTAAAGTCATTTTCTAACCATATTTTTCAATCAAGCTATTCTTTTTGCACTGAAGTCAAATTTAATTTGATCATAAAATAATCAAGCTTCATTGTTTTTTTTTTTTTTTGGTCTGAGTATAGTTTTATTAAAATTTAAATTAAATTAAAAATTAAGTCATCTTTCAATTTTGATTCTAATTATAGTATGTGCGAGTCCTGTTTTAGTATGCTCCTGTTCGGGTAATAGTCTACTCATAGTCTAGTATTCGTTGCTGTTCATACTCTAGGCACACTTTAGTAAGTGTTCTTTCTGTCTATTATCTTTTTTTAGGTAAAGATCGTAGCCCTTTCATAGTTATAATCAAGACAGTAAAGTCCATTATAATATGTCCCTTCATTTTCTACAAACAATAAAAAAATTATTAAAAAAATCAATACCAATATCACTGTCGCCCACTACAAATACGCTTCTGGTTAGCAGTTCACTTCTACTTCATTACGCTGTCGACAAACGTTTTAGTTAACTAAATGACAATAAATTATGATGAAACATAAACATAAACCAAAAACAAACAACAAACACGAAACTCAAATTTGCCATAAAATAAGGCATAAATTTTATCCAGAATACGCATTTAAAGCCATGGAGCAACAAACAAAAGAAAAATCACCAAAAAAAATTAAATAGAATAAAATAATAAGGAGAATGAGAAGGAAAAGGAAAAGCAGGAAACAAACATATTTAATGAAATAATACAAAAATTCACATGATGCCTGTAATAAAAAATATAATAAATTTGATAAAACTGAGCAAAATCAAAACTGAACTAAAGACAAATAAAAATGAAAATAAAAATATAATAAAACAAAACAGACAAGCAACAGCAGTCTTAAACGCGTATAAGGACCAGTTTAATAAAAACTCATACTCACATCATAACACGTTATTTTCATAGCGTGTTATAAATCACCACCCACATATACACACTTATTAACACACGCACACGTACATTTATGTCATCACTCTCTGGTTTACAGTTTATTGGTGTAAGGAATGAATAGTTGTTGTTGTTCTAAATCAACAGCAATAATTTAAAAACAATGTTGCATATTTTAAGAAGTTTTACAAATCAAAAAAAAATGCAAAATAAAATTAATGAATGAAAAAGCTAATTGCGCACGTGAAGGTAAGAAAATGGAACATTAAACAAGCAAATTTAACAGAAAAGATATTTGAAAACATTAAGTGGGTTAAGGCAGGCAAATGCCGACATAAAGAGAAAAAGCGTTACATTAAACCACATAAAACAAAGAAAGTGAAAAACATCACAACAAAATGTTTAAAATTTTATAAAATAAGTTCAAAAATTTATGAAAAAAGAGACATTTTAAAATGGTAATTATGTGTTTTCAAAGTTTAAGTAGAACTTTTGGAATAAATTCAACGGCAGCGATTTCCTTAAGCTTTTTGCTGAAAAAATATAGAAATTATTAATTTTTTTGTTGTTGTTAGTTTTGTGACAGTCTAGTCTGAGTCCAACCATAGTGTAATTTGTATTAGGTCTGTTTGCTTAGTGTGGTATTTATATTCAGGATAATTTTTGTATTCAATTCATTTTTGTGTTATCGCTACAATGTCTGTCCGTCTTTCGAGGACCTATTTCTTTGGTATCTTTATACCTACAAACATAATATCATTATATTCGCTACAACTACAAATAAAAAAATGAAGGTAAAAGTTAAAGGGTGTCCACATAGAAACGTTATTTTTAAATTTATGGCCACATCTTTATAACCATTACAGGCAGACACTTAAAATTTACACAGATTGTAGGCATTTTGTAATTTCAAGTATAAAAAATTAAATTTAAACTTAAAGGGTGACCCCTCAGACACTTTATTTGTATATATATGGTCTGATATTTTAAACTGTTACATCCAGACACTTGAAATGAACATATAGTTAGTGTTTTATATATAAAAAATATAATTTTTAAACTTAAAGGGTGTCCCCACAGAGAGGTAATATTCGCATTACGATAATATCTTTTTAGCCATTATAGCCAGTCACTTGAAATTTAGAGAGAGTAACCACTGTCTGTAATAACAAGTATAATTTAAACTTAAAGGGTGTCCCTATATAGACGTCATTTTATATGGTCACATCATTTTAGTGTGACAGTTATTCATTTTAAATTTACAGAGATTGTGGATGGATAAAGAGTATAAAAAATTAAATTAAAATTTAAAGGGTGTCCCTATAGAGATGTTATGTTCACGCATGCGATCTTATCTTTTAAAGCATTATTGACAGACACATGAAGTTTACCCAGAATATTTGCCATCTATAAAATCATGAATAAAATATTAAAATTACTACTTAAAGGGTGTTCCCACAGAGCAGCAAATTCAAGTTGTGATCAATTTTTTTAAGTTATAAGCTGACATTTGAAATTTGCACAGAGTCCGCTGGAAATATAATTTAAAAAATTTAATTAATAAAATTAAAGGGTGTCCCCGTAGCGACACAATTTTAACATAAATTTCCTTACATTTCAAAGCTTGATTGACAAAAAATTTAAGTTTTCATCAACAAATAATAAAAACATTAAAATTTAAAATTAAAGGGTGACCCATATGTGGTGCATAACTGTGAGTAAGTGTGAGTCCAATTCGCGCTAAGATAATTTTTTTTTTAATCAAAGTACATTCACAGCCTTTTTATTACTTAGCAGTTACAGTCTTACGCTGGTCTAGTGACTGGTCGTAGTCGTTCCTCTGTGTTTACACAGTTCAGTTACTGCCTACATAAATCCTACAAATATCGTTACATCGCAACCTAGTTGCAATGTTTTCGTAGCCTACGCTAATTACAGTCTAATAATACTAAAGTCATTAACACATTAGTCTTTTATGTTTAGTCACAGCCTACTAATGTCATATTTAAAAGAATGTTAATGGACGTCTCTGGTAATTATATAGTCATAGTTTAGTCATGACCGCCCTATCATACTCGCAGTTAAATGCGATTTAGGTGAAAAGAATGAAGTTATTATTTTTTTTTTTTTTTTCATTGAAAATAAAGAAACAACAGTATTTGAGTTGACTTTCGGCAACTAAAATAATTAATAAAAAAATAAAGTTGACAAAAAGATAGTCTACCACCCGAGCAATGACGTAAATAAGTATGTGTGGAGAGAATACCTACCCATCTCCCCCAGATTATTTTTCTTTGTATAGATTTTTTATGTAGGACGCAATTTTCGTCACATTTAAAAGGTTTAAACCCCCTCTTGAAATGCCCTCCAGTTACGCCTTTGCAACCGTGAGACAAAAACGAATTGTTATAAAATTTAAAACATGCCTACAAACACAATTTTCCAAAACACATCTTGCTATCGCTTCCAATTGATCTTTATAGAAAATCTTAATTTAAAGTTAAATTGCAAAAAAATTTACAAAATCAATTTAAGTTTTCTTTTTCTTAAGTACTTTTTACGCACGTACAATTTTTCCTACTCCTCCCTTCTCACCGCATATTTACCTGACTTTTTTTCATTAAACAACAACAATACCAAGTGTAAGTTGTAGTGAGCAAAAAGCTATAAAGTTATTATTGTTCGCTTAGAATGAGTAAAAGGTGGTCGTCACATGACAAACTAATGACGGCCTAAATGTTCATGTGAGTTGACAGTTTGAAAGTTGAACAATGACTACTAGAGCGATTTTGAACAATGAAAGTGGATTTGTTTTTTGTTTTTCTATTTCACATACAATATGAAATTGATGAAAATCGAATTAAGCATAATGTCACAACAGTTTAGATGAGTTTACTTGTAACGTAACATTAATTGGTGGAATCCTTAAGTAAATTTACGAACGCAAATTGAAGATTCACAGATATGAAATGAATTAAAAGAGAGTGAGATTTTGTTGTTATTTTTTTTTTTTATTTAATTAACTGTTAGCTGGCAAAGAAAGTTCTGTGCATCAGCAGATGTTTTAAGGGTTTTTAAACCAACTCACAGTCTCATTGAAATATAAATCTTTTATTTAAATATCTTTTGTACTTAAGAAAAAAAAATATTATACTTTCACATATAAGTTGTTCCCTTCTCGAGCAGTCGAATGCTATCAAACATTGCCAAAAGAGAAGAAAGAAGAATATTCATGTATTTTGTCACGCTTTAATCGCATGATATAAAAAAAAACGTTTAGTATTGTTACCAAATTAAATTAATATTTATTTATGTTGAAGATTTTGTTTAATAATTTTATTTATATATTTTTGTTGCCACGTACAAAGCGAATTTACATCAGGTGGCGGCGCCGCTACAACAATACAATAACAACAACAAAAACAGGCACTTAAATGTATGAGAAACTTAATAAACCAGTGACTTTACGTGGGCCCATAGGAAATAATCGCACCACCTGGAGGCCAATTGACAGGTCCATTTCTCGATATCAAGTTATCGTCAAATTTTGATTTCAACTACTCGATGGTTGCGGTCGCCGTATGGCACGTACCACCATCTTGTTGAAACCAAGATTCGTGCGGATTAATGTCGTCCATATTTTTAAACAAAATCTCATTTATCATAGTGCGGTAACGATCTCCATTGACCGTAACGTAAGATCCGGTTTCATTTTTTAAGAAATAAGGTCCGATGATGCCACCAGCATGTAAACCACCCAAACGATGCATTTTTCCGGATACAATGGAGCCTGAGGGGTATGTTGTAGATTGGTCTCACCCCATATGTAGCAATTTTGCTTATTAACAAACCCGTTAAGTCAAAAATGAAACTCATCGCTGAACACAATTTGGTGATAAAACAACGGGTCAGTTACTAACTGCTTTAGAGAACAATCGGTGAAAGAACGATGCATATAATTGTCTCGTGGCTTTAATTCCTGCACTAGCTGGATCTCATACGGGTATACTTGTACTTTTCCTCGTAGTGGACGGACAGAGTTCCAATTCCCGCGACCGACGACGAATCGATAAATTTGGATCTACTTCCACACTTTCGTTTACAGCAGCGATATCTCTCTTCAGTACGCACATTCCTTCGACGTGTTGGTGTTTTTGCATACTCTAGAGAGTATGTGGTACGAAATCTATCCACAGTTCGACGGATGGCTTTCTCAGACGGACGATTATGTGCACCATAAAAATCACAAAGTCGTCTATAAGTTGCTCGAATTGCTGGCTGATTTTCGAAGTAAACTCGAATGATTTGATAGCGTTGTTCATGCGTGAGTCTATTCATAATAATTTGCTAGATTTTACTAAAAATAATAAGAAAAAATTTGTAATCAAAATTCAAATTGTAGTATTATTTTTATAATTTCAAGTTCTATCATGCTAAAAAAACACCATAGTATAGCGTTATTTAAGTCATAATCTATTCGTCGTCTAGTCATATTTTAGTCGTAGTCTCATCATACTTTATTTATAGTCTAGTCATATTCTAGTTAAAGTGTTTTCATATTTTAGCCATAGTTTAGAATTCATGAAATCGTAATAAATTCATAGTCAAGGCGTGGTCTAGCAGTATTCAAGTCATAATCTCTTAGTCGTCTAGTCATACTCACAGTTTACTAAAATTATAGTAATAATCCAGTCTGATCATTAAAAGCACACTCCTACTCAAAACATAGCCGAAACATAGTTCAGTTATCTTAATTCAGTCATAGTGTTCGCGTTGACTCGTCTACGCTTATTTATATTCATTCAGCCCAATCAAATTAAAATCAAAGTCTGGTCATCTTTTTAAAACTACTAATTCCATAAAGTCGTAGATTCTTATAACAGACGTAATAAGAATTGGCTCAACAACAAGGAAAATAATTGAATTGTATACTGCTCTTGTCAGGATCCAATGAAGTTTTAAAAGTGTAATCAAACTATAGTCAAGCCACAGTGTAATTATGATCAACTCATATTTCTATCAAAGTCAAGTCCCTGTCACTAAACATTTTTTAAGAAAGAAAAAGAGCAATAAGTAGAAATTTCTACTGGAACAGAAATTTCCCATCTAATTCTTGAAATCAATTATGTATATGTAAATTATTTCCCATGCGACTTAAAAAGGGTTTGATTTCACAGCACTGCACGGGGTTTTAACAAATAAAAAACATTTTAGTATTTTTGAACATTTTATTAATATGAACACGTATTTCTAAGCAAACTGTAAAACAACAAACAAATAATCAAGTGAATATAAAATCAATCAATCAATCAATCAATACGATGTTATAAAGAAAACTACAACAACAAAGAGTGTGTATGTTTTTTATGTTTTTATATCCATATTAACAATATCCAGTCAATCATTTAAATATTTTGTTGCTGTAAATACTAAATATCAACACAATTTAAAGCAACAAAAATTCATTTTATAGGAAAAGAAAAAATCGAAAAATAAATTCATGTCACACTGATTGAAAGTGTGAAGTGAAGGAAAATTGTCAGAGCAGTAAAAAATTTATGAAAATAATACTCAATGTAAACGTTTTTTAACTTTGAATGGATTTTTTAAAACTTGTGTTAGTTTTTAGAAGACTAAAGAAATTTGAATATCTAGGGGCATAAAAAATAAATAATAATAATTTTCAAATCAGACTGAAAAAGTGATGAATGTTTTATTTGTTGATTTCCAATTTTTACTGAATTACAAAATTTTTGCTAAATGTTCAATTGTTTTATTTTATGAAATTTCAGGAATTTTTCTGGTTGTTTTTTTTTTTTTTTTTTTTTTGTTTTTTATTCTTGGAAATTTTTGGGTAAAACTTTTATTTTTTAGGAAATTTTTTACCTTTCAACGAAACGTCTTTGGTAGATTTTTCATTTGTAAATTTATGAATTTTGTATTTTCTATAAAAATTTCTATTTTCTCTTCTTGTTAATTGTTTGTGCATTTTAGAGTGATTCGACTTTTGGAGGATTAATTTTTAAGGTTGTGCGATTTTTAGAGATTTTTTTACATTTCGGAATATTTTTGGTATTTTAATTTTAATTTTTTTTTTAATTATTAAAATATTTTCAATGTTGCAAGGAACATAACTGGAACGAACGACGAATTTTTGGTCGCGAACATTCGTCGTCAAAAATGAAATACATTGTGTATATGAAAATGCACACAATCATGACGTCGGAGGAAATTCGTCATACGCGGTGAATTTTGCAATAGAATTATTTATATTTCTTACACCGGCGAACGACGAACAAATCAGAACAATGTGACCATGTTTGACTTTAGATTCGAAGTATTTAAGCAAAAAAAGTTATTTTACTTAACAAATTTATGTGTTTTTTATTTTGCTGCATTTATAATAAGTGCACAGATTATAAGTTAAATATGAAAATAGTTTTTAGTTGTGTTTTTATTAGTGTTTAAATTTTTAAATATTATTTTTTACAAAAAGTAAACAACTTCAAAAATAATAACAGCTGTGTTTTTCCGTTGTTACGAGTATTGCGCTTAATATGATAAATACACACAACGAATTTTTGAAGACGTATTCGTCGTGGTGGACGAAATTCGTTGTTCGTCCCAGTTGTATTCTTAGCATTTCGTAATGATTTGATTTTACTTAAAACCTCGTTTTCTCGCATAATTTCGATTAATCATGATTTTCGATAAAATTTTTTGTTTTGTATTTTATGTTTTTTAAATGATCGGTTTTTCCTGAATCTTTTTTATAATTGATTTTTTGAATTTTTCATATTTTTTTATTGGATATAATTTTTTCTTTTCTTTTCTTTTTTTCCTTTGAAATTTTACAGGTTTTGGGAGATTTTTATTTTTGCTTTGAAACATTTTTTTTAACTACCAATGTGCCATTTGCTCGTTAATTTTCGAGATTTTTTTGTGTAATTACGTTTTGAGTTCGACTGAAATCAATAGAGAGACATAAGATTAACTTCTAAATTATTTTTTTAATTTCAAGTCTTTGTTTGGTGCAATAAAATTAACAATTGTTTAAATAAAATTGAAATTAATTTATCATTTTCAGATTTTTTCTTTTTATAAATTTTTTTTTTTTTTTTAATTTTTCATATTACATAATGACAAACTTTAAAGCTACTATATAAAGTTGATGTTAAAGCTTTAAACTATAAATAATTTCAAGTTAATCTGTTTCATTTTCCAAGGCTTTTGGTATAAAGCTTTTTTATTATCTTCAAATTGTTAACAATTTTATTGACTTTGGAAAAAGGAAACAGAAGTATATAAACATTTCCTGACACTAAAACTTGAATATTAATAATTCAACACTTACCAAGAACTACCATTAGATTACATTAGTTTTCATTTTTTTTTTGTTGCTTTATATTTGCTATTTTTTCTGTTTTCAGTTTGTAAATTGTGAAGCCATGTGAATCCATTAAGTTTTTTTAGATTTAGAACCTGAAGCACCAAATAAACTTGTTTTCTACAGTAAATCATAACGAAAAGCTACAAAAAAAGAGAATTAAAAGAAAAGAAAGAACCTTGTCAGGTTGTTGTTATTTACTGTTTGTTTTTTTAGTATTTATTTTTCTTAAAAAAAGAAAAACATTGTTAGGGCAGCACTTGAAAACATGAAACGTGTAGATTTTATTAGGATATTGATATTCAAAAGTAATAAAAGGAACGAAATTTATTGTAAAGAAGGAAAGAGAAAGAGAGAGAGTATAAACTTCAATCCAGTGATTATGAAATCGAACATTTAAACTTAAAGTCAAAAGAATTTTAAAAGATTTATTAGATTTTTTTGTTAAGCACATCAACAGCAATGTAAAATATGATTTATTTTATCGAAATCCTGAAAGTGGTTATTTTTTTTTTATTTAAAAAGAAATTTTAAAATATTGCAGCACGAGTAAAATATAAGAGTTACTTTCTCTAACTTATGCTTTAAATTTACCTTCAAATTTATTTTATTTATACGCCATAACATATGCATCTGTTTAGTTAGAAAGCAAGTAAGAAAGTAAAGCACACTTCTAGGACAATATGTTTCTAACAATGTACAGGCTGTCCGCCGGGAAGTTATGCTACTTTTTTGTTTATAATTTTTGATATAATGAAAGAGAATGGATCTTTTATTGATAAATATTCTGTTAAAGGTCGGCAATTATGTATGAAATAAAATATCAGATAAAGGTCCGCCTCTATTAGTCTCACAAATGCGAGCCCTTTCAAGCACTTTTTTTCATTACATTTTCACACATTTCGTGCAGTGTTTCATTAATTTAATCACGAATATTTTTAACGATTAAGACACGTTTGATTATCGAATATTTTTTCAAAATAAATTAGCCGCGTGTCTACCTCACGACTGCCAAATTTAAACTGTTAAAACAAATGTTAACCCAAATGGCGGCAAAACGAGTATACCTTCCCGACTGACACCCTGTATAACTTAAAACTATATTTATTTTCATATTAAATAAACACAATTAAACATTTTAAAAATTACATTTTCCACACAACGTTTTTTTTAATTATCAAGAAATCCTTATCTTGTTTATATAAAACAACTCTCAGAAAGTAATTACAACAAATCTTAAATGAGATTTTTTTTAATCCATTATTGCCAACAAATCAATATTAATTATTGAAATCTCATCTTATTTATCCATTATGTTTTCGTTCGTACAACAATAAAGAAAATAAATTTTATTTTCATGTTTGCAATCTTCAAGAATAAAAACGCTTTTTCACACTTTAATTTATAAAAGAAGTTGATATAACAAATACATACAAACAAACACCTTGCTCACATAGACACGAATATAATACATTTGGTCATGTGTAGTGTAACTTAAGGTTGTATTTGTTGTATTTTATTGCTACAACGCGAAGTGGTAGTACTGAAGCAGTAGCCATATACGAGCATAAAGTGTGTGAGCACATGCGAGGGTTTCAAGGGAATTTTTTTAATTTTAAATTAGAAGATTAATGAGTAAATAGTGATGAAATAGTTTTTCTTTTAAAAATTGCGAAAGATTTTTTATATTCAGAATCGTAAAAGTTTTTATCGAAAGCCTTTAAATTAAGAAGTTTTCCTCACGTTAAAAATGTAATAATTTGCAGGCTTGGATGCTTGGATGTTTGTTGCTCATTCATAGCTAAACGGTCAAATAAATTCCAGTCAAATTTGCACCACAAATAGTTTTGTACCAGATTTCTATATAAAATACATTTTAAAGCATTTTAAAGCAAAAGGGGACTGACTATATTGGATAAATACTAATTAAAAGTATACTTTTAGGCGTTGAAAAATACATAAATTTTATACGGAAAAGTCAGCATCAGATGACGCTACAATTTAATATTTTTAAAAATTTAAGCGTATAGAAGATAGACGTTTTTATTGTTTACAACATAATTAACGATGCAAAGGAATTCGTTGGCAGATGCTGGTTTTAATTAATTTTAAAAATATTTTTGCAATCAGTTGTTATCTACAGTTTTACTAGGAGGCAGGGGGCGGTATGGTAATTAAGTTATTGCACATTATATAATTATAGCTTTCGCAGTTTGACAGTTAAAGTTATATTCTTACCACAACCTTCTCATTCATATTCTTTTGTCAATTTAGTCATGGTTCCCTTAATAGTCTAGTCGTAGTCTAATAATTTCCAGCAATAGTCTTGTCATAGTCTAGTCTCTAAGCATTCAAAGTCTTTAAATTGTCTACTCAAATTTTAATTCTTTAGTCATAATCGTGTCATACTTAAGTACAATTCTATTCATAGTCTTCTTATAGTAATGGGCAAGGTATATTCATTGCTTAGTTATAGTTCAGATGTATTGTAGTCAAATTCTAGTCATATTTCAGTCATATCCTACTTATAGTTTTGTCACAGCCCAGTTATAGTCTAGTTGTTATTCAGTCACAGTCTATGCATTGCCGTGACATATTCGAATCATAGTTGTATCATGTTCCAGCCATATGCTACCCAGTAAAAAAAGTGAGCAAAAAGATGTAATGAAAACACCACATCTATATGAACGGGTGAAAAACCTATGAATTTTACATTGGCATGTCATTGAAGGTATGTTGTTCGTTTTTAACAAAATTATACTACTTTTAAATAGGTTTCTAAATGCTAAAACATTTCTGTGATGAGAATTAATTTTTAAGTAATTAAATTCCGTTACATTATATGTAGTTTTTAAAATATATATTTCTTTGCTAACTTTAGAGCATCACTTAAATTAGACTTAAACGATTTTTGATTCGAGTTCTTATCATACGTTCTATCTGACCAATAAATTAAAATTATACCATTAAGAACAAAATAAGAAAAGTAAGAGGCTATAATTAAATTAAATTTCTTTAGAAAATGTGCATTCATATTGAAAATTTTCATTCTTTTGATAAGCACGTTATAAGATTAAATTGTTTTTAAAATAAATCAGAACGTATTTTAAAACAGTAACGAAATAATATATTAAGAAACTTGGGGTAGACAAGCCGTTTGTTACGACTAACTTTAAAATTTTATTATGGCCTACCAAAACTTTTGGACATACTCTCACAAAGGCCTTATTTTAAACCGCGACTTCCTACAAAAGTTCTTATAGAACTCTAAATAAAATTGTAAAACAAAACAAGTCCTAAAATTCGTCTTTTATTTCGTTTATAGATTTAAGAGGGAACTTTTTTATGTGCTTCGGTTTTTTGCCTTTCAAAAAAATTTTTGATTCTTTTTTCTTGTTTGTTAAAGTAGTTGGTTAAATATATGATGTTTACAGTGTGTACAACCTAAGGGAGATAGATGCGAAGAATGCCGATGCCGGACGCGGCGGTATAGAAAGTGCATCATTACATTCTGCTGGCATCTAATTTTTCTTGTTTTCTTTGAAAAACATCTGCATACATTTGTAAAATAATTCTTCCTTCTTACAAAAAAAAAAGGATTTTAGAAATTAAAATAAATGAACTTAAGCCAAAATCACTTTCGATTCATTAATAATAATAACGTTTTGTCACTTTAAAGCGAGAACGCTAACTTTATGTTGAACTTTTGTTAATTTTGTTTTGCTATGAAAGATATGAAATGAAGTTTTATTTAAAACTCTTATAGTCATGCAAGGAAAAATGTAAATCAAAGAAGAAGTTCAACATGTTATTTGAAAAAATATGTGAATAAGATGCCGTTGGCTAAGAATGACATACATTATTTTTTACTGGGTAGTATTAGCTTTATCATAATCTAATCATAGTATAGTCACTCATTAATCATAGTCTAGTAAAATATTAGCCAAAGACTAGTCACAATCCAGTAATAGATTAGTCATATTCATAGTCCAGCCTTCTTTGCCCGAAGTCTTTTTCTATTTCCTTACACAACAAATATTTTTTAAATTGTACCAGAGAATATTTTTTTATTTTCTAAAGTATTCTTCAGCTTTCCTGGATTAAATAGAAACTTAAATAAAAATCTTTTCGATTTCAATGTTGAATAAAAAAACATTATTTTTTACAACATCTCATACGAGTATTTGAAAAAAAAAAGAACAACAACAATAGCAACAAATTTATATAAAAATATTACGATAAATGAACCTTTTATAAATACAGACACAGGAAAACCTGAAAAAACGCTTGTGTGAGCCAAAGGCCTAAAATACAAAGGAAAACACACACCCATACACACACACATGCAGAAATATATATAATGAAACAGCGTGTTATATGTTTTTATATCCATTTGATCTGAAATTAAATGTGAAATTTAAACACTTTTTGTAATTTATCTGCCAGTTTGTATCCTGGGTATTGAATTATTTTCCGCAGCGAATACAACAAAACAAATAAATAAATTTATAATGTTCATTCGTTTACAAAAGGGAATACAAGTACAAATTAATAAAAACTTATTGATTTTTAAAAGTACTTTTGAAAAAAAAACACTAAAAGAAATATGGGGTGCTTTTTAAGCCCGAAAGAACTTTTAATTGAAAAAATAACACAAAAAATTAAATTGTAATAAAGAATTTTTTAATACGAAAGATAAAAACATGGCATTAATATTTAAAAGTGCTTTCAGGCATATGGGAACCGCGCTCGCTCATTGCGAAGCACATTCTGGGAGTCCAATTTTTGGTCACTTTTTCAAGAACTGCTGGCCGTATGTCACGAATAACACAAACACTGTTGGCCTGCAAAACGTCTATTGTTGCTGGTTTATCAGCTAAAGCCAGTGACTTCACGTGGCCTCCCAGGAAATAATCAAGAGGTGTCAAATCTCACTACCTTGATGGCTAACTGACAGGTCCATTTCTCGATATCACGTTATCGCCAAATTTTGATTTCAATTACTCGATGGTTGCGGTCGCCGTATGGCACGTAGCGCCATCTTGTTTAAACCACATTTCGTTCGGATCAATGTCGTCCATATTTTGAAACAAAAAATCATTAATCATGGTGCGGTAACAATCTCCATTGACGGTAACGTGAGATCCGGCCTCATTTTTGAAGAAATAAGGTTCGATGATGCCACCAGCGTGTAAACCACACCAAACGATACATTTTTCTGGATACAATGGAGTCTGTAGGGTATGTTGTGGATTGGTCTCACTCCATATGCGCCAATTTTGCTAATTAATAAAGCCGAGCCTCAAATGAGCCTCATTGCTGAACACAATTTAGCGATAGAACAACGGGTCAGTTACTAACTGCTTTAGAGGCCAATCGGCGAAACAACGTCGCATATAATGGCTTTCATTCCTGCACTAACTGAATCTTATACGGGTATATGCCAAGATCGTTGCACAAAATTTTCCATGTAGTGGACGGACAGAGTTCCAATTCTGCGACCAATTTCTGGATCTTCTTCTACACTTTCGCTTACAGCAGCGATATTCTCTGCAGCAAGAATATTTCTTTGAAATTGTAAAAAATAACACAAAAAATTTTATTGTAATGAAGAATTTTTTTATACGAAAGATCAGAATATGGCATTAATATTTAAAAATTATTTCGGGCATATGACCACCGCGGCTGCTCATGACAAAGCCCATTCTGGACATCCAATTATGGGTCACTTTTCCAAGTACTGCTGGCCGTATGTGACGAATAACACGAAGAATGTTGGCCTCCAAAGCGTCAATTGTTGCTGATTTATCTGCATAAACCAGTGACTTCACCTGGCCCACAGAAAATAATCGAGAGGTGTCAAATCACACGACCTTGGAGGCCAATTGACAGGTCCATTTTTCGAAATCAAGTTATCACCAAATTTTGATTACAATTACTCGATGGTTGCAGATGCCGTATGGCATGTAGTTCCATCTTGTTGAAACCACATTTGATCCGAATCAATTTCATCAATAGTTTCACAAAAAAATTGCTTTAACCATGGTGCGGCAACGAACTCCATTGACCGTAACGTGAATTCCGACTTCATTTTTTAAGAATTAAGGTGCGATAATGCCACCAGCGTGTAAACCACACCAAACGGTGCATTTTTCTGGATGCAATGGAGTCTGTAGGGTATGTAGTGTATTGGTCTCACTCCATATGCGGCAATTTTGCTTATTAACAAACCCATTAAGCCAAAAATGAACCACTTTGCTGAACACATTTTGGCGATAAGACAACGGGTCAGTTGCTAACTGCTTTAGATGCCAATCGGCGAAAGAATGACGCAAATAATGGTCTCGTGGCTTTAATTCCTGCACTAGCTGGATCCTTTACAGGTGTAGGTCAAGATCATTGCGCAAAATATACCACGTAGTGGACGTACAGAGCCCCAATTCCTGCGACCAATTCCTGGATCTTCTTCCACACTTTCGTTCACAGCAGCGATATTCTCTGCAGCAAGAATATTTCTTTGACGTGTTGGTGTTATTGCATCCTCTAGAGAGTATGTAGCACGAAATCTATCCACAGTTTGACGGATGGCTTGCTCAGACGGATGATTATATGCACCATAAAAATCACGAAGTCATCTATAAGTTTCTCGAATTGATGACTGATTTTCAAAGTAAGCTCGGATGATTTGATAGCGTTGTTTAAGTGTGAGTCTATTCATAATGATTTGCGAGAGTTTATTGACAATAATAAGAAAAAAAAAATCATCAAAATTTAATTTTTAGGTTTATTTTTTATAATTTCAAGTTCTATCTTGCTTAAAAAAACACCCTTTATATTGGAAATATTTAAAATTTAAACTACTAAACTGTCACTAAATGGTAAAAATAAATACAAAATTTAATTTTTTTTTGTTTTTTGTAGACTAGACAAATCATGGTCTAGTCATTTTGAAGTCATTTTCTTGTTATATTCAATTCATAGGCATTTTATAGCTTTGTTATGTTTCAGTCACAGTTTCCTCTTACTTTTCATTGAAAAAACAATAAACTTAAAATAAAAATTTTAATATTCTGAATTATTGAACACAAGGCCTTTTGTTGCTACACAAATTGTTGCTACATGAAATTATTGGTCATTTAATATTTATTATCGTTGATACTCCGTTTATAAGCTTTTAAAACTCTTAACAAAAATAATAAAAGCGTATTTTGCGTGTTTGTCATGTTCTTAATTTCCCACTAATTATCACAATAATTTAACCGACAAAATTCCAAAAGCACGTGACAACAAGAAAAGCCAACATTTGGTATTTTTATCTTCTTAACAGTTTTCATAAGAAAAAATAACTTTTTTTACCATTTCCAGGTTCAAGGTTGCAGGGAAGAAAAATTATTTAAATGTACGTGCTGAAGTTAAATACAAAAGGTAGGAAGGAGCATTACAAATTTAAAGGACATGAACAAAAATGAGTCGCCCTCTTTATTGTTATTATTTCTGGTTTGTTGCCTGTAGCTGTGATTGAGTTTTGTTGTAATGAAAAACAAAAAAAATAAAACAAATTTTACTGTTAAAGAAATCAACGTCAGCCAATTTTAACAAATAAATGACATCAGATGTCTTGTATTTTTAAACAATCAAACCAATATTTGCTTTCCTCAAAATCATTCACAAATAATAATAAAAAAAATTAAATATTAAAATTATAACCGAAAATAAACAGACGTAAAAAAGGAACAAATTCTTCTCTAAAACAATAACTAAAGCAAACTTAACTTAACTTAACCAAAGCAATTGCAAAGGCTGCTCATATTACAACGCAAACATGAACATTTTAATAAGAAACACATGTGTCACGTCGATGACCCTGGGCCAAAAAAAAATTTTTTTTAACTTTTTTCCACATCTCCTTTGACAAATATACTGCTGTTAACACTCCCAGTAATGGAACGACGCACACAAATGAAACCCTTGAAAGTTTTTGATGGTTGCTAAACAATGTTTGTCGTTGGCAACATGGCAGGCAGCCAGGCAGCAGGCAGGCAAATGCTTAATTTGTCACTTCAACGAATTAACTGAGATTAGAATGGCTTAAAAAGTACAAAAAACATAGAGCTATTTGGTGACAAAAAAAGTAAAAGAAAGGATTTCTAGGCCATCAAACCAACATCGTAATAATCACACAATTTATGTAGTTTTCGACAGATGTGTCAGGATCATCAAACAACAAAACTCATTTAGAAAAAAACAAAAACAACCAACTTAGATTTACTATTTGTTAAGTCGTAACATGTTTGATTGTTTTTATTGTTAGACCTTTTTGATGTTCACACTAGATGTTTTATATCAGATATGAATATTTGTGGAATTATCAAAAAACAAAAAAAAACATTTATAATCCTCATCGCAATATGTTCAAGAACCTGTTGAATCAAAATGAAAGTTAAAGTGTGATAACTTTGAAATATCAAAATATATTTAAATAAATTATAAAATATAACAGAAAAATATAGTTGTAATAAGACTAGACTACGACTACAGCTTAGCCAGACTGTGACTTGACTTTAAATAGAATAACTGTGGTCTATGATTAGGCCCTGAGCAAACTGACTTAAGATATTTTAAAAATATTATTACATTTTTAAATATGACTATAACTAGGCTGTGACAAGACAACGGCTACAAGATGTGATTAAGATTAACGTCAGTGCCTGGCCGGAGCCTTTACCTGATGGTGGTCTTACCTCCATTTTGTCGCAATTTCAAGAACATGGCTTGCAGGAGCATAAACTTCCCCTTGCTTGAGGGTTGAAGTCTAGCCAAACTCCGTCTGGATGGAAAGTGCAACAGTACACTTCCATCTATACCACACTAAACCTGCAGATATAGACTTTTACTTGTAACCACAGCCACCATGTGTACCGCGAAGGGACCTCACCAATAACCGGCTAAAGAGATGGGCGGCTCTCTGTATGGGCTACCGGTTTCCGTGATGCCAGTTTATTGAAGAACACTGGTGCATCCTTCGACAGTACCCCACTGTTTATCCAGATTTGGTGCCTGCACACTGGGGGACTGGTTCCCCCTATACCCCGAGAACACTTCGTCTGTGTGTAGGTAAGCACAGCCAGACTCTTAATGCCGCCGGGGGGAAGTCAACGGCAACACTATGACTACGCTATAATTAGTATAACTGAGGTATAGCTAGAATGTGACTATAATATAAGTAGACTCTGACTAAAGATTAACTAGCCAACATTTAGAATATAAATAAAATATGACTAGAATATTAGTAAGCCATGACTAGACTTTTACTTTGTCATGACTAGAATATGACATTATTGTGGTTAAATTATTACTAGGTTATGAAAAGAATATGACTTGACTATTCTTAATGATAAGACAGTGGCTAGACTATGACCGGAATGTGACTAGAAGGCGACTAGACTTTGACTAGACTATGACTAGATTATGACTGGACCATGACTATGTAATGATTTAAACATGCTATTATTATGACTTTACTATGACTGTTCAGTGAAAGGAGTACGACTAGAGTGTGACTAGAATATGACTAGACTTTAACCTTACTGTGACCATACCATGATTAGTCTAAGCTACGTCATGACTATAATTTTATAATGGCATTGTATTGCGTACAATATTTTATGGCAAATAATAGACTTTTTAATGACTTTTTTATGAATTGAATTTGGCATTATTTTGCCTAGGCCTTATCTTCGGCTATGATTACAATATAACTTGACAATGGATAAAAAATTACATTATTATGACTATACTTTATCTGGACTGTGAACTGACTGTTATGAGATGAACTTTCGTATAAACATCTTGTCATGATATCTTCTTTTTCTTACTATATTGTATAAGTACTACATTTATAAGCAACTCTGTAAAGCAGCTATTAGACGATCAAACTTCGCCTGTGAGCACGGCCTGATGACAAGCCGATGACAACTCGTGTAATAGGGCAAATTTGGTGTTTGTCAGCGGCGCTGGATAAAAATTAAAAATTTTTGATATTTTGTGTTTGCAATCATGCCATCACACTCGTTTAATAGCTTGTTTGTCAAACACAGTGTAAATTTCATTTGTGTTTTTGCAAGCGAATGTTGAAGATGGCATGGCTAGAGCGAACGAAATAAATATAAAGCGAATAAAGATAATATGTCTTGAGAAATTATTAGAAGTACTCGTAATATTTAAATTATATTACATTGAAATTCTTAAGTTAGTGAATTTTTTATAATAATGCAAGTTTAAATATAAATAAACATAAATTAATTTGTAAGTTTAGCTTTAAGTTTTATCTTCTTCTGTTAATATCAAAATAAAAAAATAAAAATAAAAAATAAAACAAACAAAATATAAAATAGTACTCGTATATTTCTTTTTTAAATAACTGAATATAGATTTTAAATTCGAGTTTTAAAGGAATTAATTAAAGTATATGAAAGTTTGCCGGAATTATGGCAAATAAAAAGTGATGTTTATAATAATAGAAGTTAAAAATAAAAGTCTTAAAAAAAGCTTTTAGAAAAATTAAAAAAAAGTAAAACCAAATGCAACAATTAAAGTTGTGAAATAAAATAAACATATTAACCCAATTCACAATTTTGGCAAATGGTCTTGCATCATAGCATTTGCAAAATTGGGTAGCATATTTTACTCATTATTATATGTTTTGTTGGTGTAGACTAAAAACATGCTACACAATTTTACAAATGCTATGATGCAAGACCATTTGCAACAGATCGTGAATTAGGCCAGTGCAACTAATTCATGCGCTATCACAAATACGAAGTTTACTATTCAGAATCTGCTTGCGCATTGATGTTTGACAAACTTGGCATGATCGTGTAATAGCAAAACACTCTCTCTCATCAGGCCGTGCTCACAGGCGAAGTTTGATCGTCTAAAGCGGCTATAATAGATATAAGCAAAATTGTATTTAATATAATTAAAACACATTTTACTTAATAAAAGACACTTTTATATGAATAGCCAAAAGAACCACACTATATGCTAGAGATGAGCGCAAGCCATCTAAAAGAGTACAATACTGTCTCTTTTTCAAAAGCGAATATTGACTGTAGCTATAAGAGAAATTTAGTGCATAGTAAACATAGAGGAAAAATAAACAAGCACACACAAGTTTGTTGTGCAATAGTTGAAAAGACAGTAGTGTTACGAGTACAACGAAAATGTTGTACAATACTCGGTGTTACACTTGTCAATTGCGTTGGTATTTATTAAGAGAAGACTCTTTAATTTTTTAAAACGCAATTTTATTTTCTATTATTATATTTAGCAAAAAAGGTAAACAAACCAAAAAAAAAACATAAGTCATACATTTGAGAATTAGAAAATGAGGATAATTTAAGCGATAAAAAATATTGGGTCGATTCATAAGCTTAGATGTGCATATAAAAATTATTGTTCATGTTTTCAATCAAAATAATATATGTTTTTCATTTCCAATTACAATCCTTCCTGAAGTACACGATTCATTAATTCTTCATTAATATTTGAATGGAGAAAGATAATTTTCCCGACTAAAAGCTCATTACCGCCTAGAATAGATCTTTTTTCTGATATTAGCTGACGTCCGACTGAAAAAGCTCGCTCTGAAGCCGCACTGCTTCCATTCTTTCAAAAGCATAACAAATTTTCAAAATCGGTTAATAAATGGAGAAAAATATGTCCGTCCGAATTAAAAAAATAATGGAATTTACCTGCATCAAAATCTGTGAACAATTTCCGAAGTTATAGTAGAACACACATTAAAAAAACTGAATCTAATTGAAAACCTACTCCTTTTTGGAGTCAGTTTAAATAAAGATAGTTATTGGTTTTTATTTATTATTATTTTTTTTTTAATTATAATTTTTTTTAATAATATAAATACTTTTATATTATTAAATATTAGAAAAATTTACCAATTTTTTTCTTTACTAAAAGCGTCTACAAATTTTGGTGTGAAAAGATCAAAGTTAAATTCCTGTAGACTCTGCAATATTGTCATGTTATGACAATAGTGTACAACAGAATAAATTGTTTTCACTAGTGAAATTTGCATCCACATAACAATAAACAGTTCCTATGCTTGACAAATGAATAAATGGTGTCGAATGCTTTTGTTGAATGAGTACAGTAGTGTTAGTGTACTCATATTTCAAAAGCAATAAACGAAGAGAACACTTCAATAGTAAACAGTATGAAAACCAGCAAACAAGACGTTTTGTGCTCATCTCTACTATATACTATGGCTGTACTGGACTGTGTGTATGACTTGACACTACGACTGGTGTATGTGTATACTATAATCATAATATGATCAGACTCAGATGTGTATTTATTTGGTATTATTTAAACTTGACTTTAAGTACGCTACGAAGGGACTGCGACTAGGTAATGATTTTAAAATGACATTGTTATGGCCAGACTTTAATTAGAGTATGATTTAACTATGACTAGAATGTTATTAACATTAGGACAAAACTTTAATTAGAAGTGATTATAAAAATGAGTATGAAATAAAAAATTACTATCTTTTGACTTGACCGCGATTTTATTATGACCAGACTTTTTTTTTAAAGAGAAGTAGCACTTCAGGCATCAATACCTACTTAGTTCGCAACCGTGCTACATTCTTTAGGAAAGGGATAGATGAGAAAGAAGAAAGGTGGTGAAAGGAGATAGATATAACCATTTTATTAATTATTTTACTTCGCCGGCGAATATGCTATAGAGAAGTACCGACGAAGGAGGATGCATGTTTTAATTTTAGATCTGAATATGTATATATACCATTAAACAGAAAAAAAACATTTTTATTTTTTGACTTACCGCAAGGATTGAACCCAGGGCAGCTGGTTTGTAGTCAACGTGTTTACCACTTAGACTACGGCTTTATTATAGCTAGTTGATGACTAGCGTAAACTGGATGCATATCCGACTATAACTTGGCTCTTAAGTGATTGTTGCCAAGAGTATTTTACTTTAAATTATAACTTGTAATAAAAAAATGCAAAATTACGGGGTCACAATACTGGTACATCGTTTAAAGTAATTTCTGTTTGTAAATTAAACAAAAAAGTTACAAATTTTTATTACACTCTATAAATATTAATAGTAAAAAAGTATGGCCTTGTTATCATACACTGGCAATGACAGTTTACGTTAATATTCAAATAAATAGTCGTCGGCCTCATTTAAAAATATGAATTTTTCCGAGTTTGTATTGAATAAATAAAACTGACACACATACACTCACACATCCATACATACATTTATCTAGAGAAGCTGACAAAATAAAACCTCTATTAGAGTAGAAATATAACCTTGCGGTTGCGGATGCGGTTGTTTTTTTATATCCAGTTTTGACAACATTAAACGTTTAACGAATCCGCATGAAATTAAAATCTATTTTAATTTCTCTCAAGCTTTCAATTTTAAATTTTTTCTCTTTCAGTATGTTGCCGAAGTTTTATTGTTTTTCTAACAAAAAATACTGTTTGGTAATATTTTTTGTAAATGACTAGGAAAAAAGAAAGAAAATGTAAAAAGTCAATTAAAAACAACAATAATTTTCAAATTTTCTAATTTTTTGCTTATTTAGATTTTACAAATTTTTTTAAATATGTTTTAATAAAAACCAATAAAAAAATTAATAAACAAATAATAAAAAATGACAATAAAATCCGTATCCGTTGCCGCACTCATTTTATTTGTTTTTTCTCTGACATTCGTAATCTATCGCCGCAACCGTAAGGTTGTATTTCTACTCTTGTTTCAACACTTTTAATATTGCATCTCATTAATATTTTTTATTTTTTATTTATTTATTATAATTTTTGGTTTGCAAGATACAGACAGGCTGACAGACTGAAGCTTTAACTGGCTGCCTGCTGCAACAAATATGGTCCACGCGATTTTCATTTAATATTTTAATCATAAGAACTGCATGTGCAGATGTATTAATTTTTTTTTAATATGAAATCTTTAAATTAAGTGTCTTATATTGTTTGCATTTGGACAATGAAAGTCATTTTATAATTTTAATATTTGTTCAGTCATCTTTTTTTATATGTTTGTTGTTGTTTTTTAATGCTTAATTATTCATGTTTATATATTTCATATTTTTTCATAGCAAATTTTAAGACAATTAAAATCATTCGTTATGGTTCAATGAATTTAATTTCAAGAGAATGACTGTTTTAATTAAAAATTAGTTAAAAGAACTATTTTTCTTGATATGCTTTTGTTTTAAAAGAAAGCTTGAGATTACTCGTAACAAGGAAAATTAAATTAAAAACTTTAACTTTCACTTCAGTGATTCCATTTGGTTTTGTTTTTTCTTCAACAAATGGGTGGGTGTTTTCTACGTGTTTAAGGAAGACATGTGTGTGTTTGACTTTCACTTAATTAATTTAAAAATTTGGAATGTTAGCACATAAACTCAGTAAAAATCTAACTTTCAAAATGTATGAATAAGACACCGCTGTTTTCTATACACTCAGAACTAATTAGTTTTAAATAAAAGTGAAATCTAAAAAAAAGTTTAAAGATATTTGAAATGCCAGTGACATAAAGTTGTTTTTAAGGAAAAAGATTTTTATTTTTCTCGAAAACCTCTAAACTCTTCAGATAACGTATACAAAGTTTTGGTTGAAAAATAATAAAAAATAAAAATCTAAAATAAAAAGAAAGTCAAAGGAATACATTCTTAAAACTAGGTAAAATCAAAATGAGAAAATGATTGAAATTGAAAGGTTAGAAAATTTTAACTTAAAGGCATAAAAGAAATGTTAAAGTGAATAATAAGTATAAGAGTTGAAACGTATAAGAGTATGAGTATAATAGTATAACAGACGAATAGTATAAGAGTATAACCGTATAACCGTATCAAACTATAAAAGTCTAAAGGCAGAATTAGTCTTTTCTTTCCGTTCCGTGACGAATCAGCTGATCAGTTTCTGTTATATGAAAAATATGTGTTTATGGTTTATTATTACTTTGACGCTCTGTTCTGTTCCGTTTGAAACAGTGGAAAAAAGAATTTAACATTAAGTTACTGTAAAGTTGTTTGGTAGTGTGAGTCCAAAATTGTAAACAAACTTATTTTTGTTATTGTAATTGTAGTTTTTATTGTTGTGTTATGTATTATGTTTTCTTTGTTTATAATAAACAGCTAATATGTTGTTACAGAAAAACTAACCACAATAATTTAAAAAGCAGAACAGGACGGAACAGAACAAAAACAGAAAGTAAAAATAAATGTGGCTTTAAAAGGTGTAAGATACGGAAAGCATAGGAGTCTGAGAGGATAAGCATAAAATTAAAAGAGTATAAGAGCCTAGCAGTATAAGTGTAACAGTACAAGAATGGCGTACACAATTTTAAAATTCTAAGAGTATAAAAGTTCAATGGTATAAACGCAAGGCGAATTCATAACAGGTATACTCACGGCGAAAATAAATACAACACTGCGATATAAACATGTACATTTTGTTTTTGTAAAAATAGTTTCGGCTGTCAAAAGCAAAGGAAATTGTAACTTTTAACACTCGAAGAAGGAAAAATCACAGTAGTCACCTGGGCTGTTAAGGCCACCTGTTGTAAGGTCCCATAGGAAATGTGTTATAACTTCCATATTAATCAAATAAAAAACTTGCTTGGAAGAGTAGTCGTGGTACGATTATTATATCATTGGGGTAGCAAAGCACCCTGGGAACAGCGAGTATTACATAGAGTGTGCTCAATACTTTCCAATCATTTCGAGTCCTCTTACATCCTGCAAAAATCTACTAATTTTTGCTCTAATGGGACAGTACCAATTATCACACCTTTTAATATTGTTAACAATTTTTATGTTCAAAACCAGGAGTAGTTAAGTTCTTGCCATGTCAAAAGTGGACTAAATGGCCGATAAGACCCTGCAGTCTACCCTAGTCCTATATGAACGAAAACCAGTTATATAGTATTCTGTAACAAATGCCAACTAGATAATATTTCAACGGCTTGAAAGCTCGCACATTTGGACCTATCCTTCAGCACGAAGAGTGCCCTTTTAAATGAGATTTCTTTTGTCCATTTTACTTTATATTAATTCAAGGTTTTGAAGGCCGCCTGGATGTTAGTATACAGAGTAACTTCCTTCCTTTTTCAACAAATCTTTCCACTGATATTTGCAACGTTTAATACTCACTAAAATTAAATATTTTTCTTATTCACTTTAAGAACTCTAATTATGCTGTTGTTAATTTTTTCTGTTAAAAATACAATGTTCGTTGTAACAAGATGAAGGACGTGCAACTGCCAGCACATATTCACCTTTAAAACAAAATGTTGTATGAACATCCAGCCAAACGCTTTTAAATGAAATCTTATATTTAAAATGTACACAAACTCGACTCATACTCATTCGTATTCAAATCTTTGCATAAGTAAAGTGTATTAGCACGTCGGATTATTGTGTGAATGTGAAAGACGTTGACAAGCTTTTTCTTTTACATGTAACGTGATAATAACTTATGCCACACACACAAATTACACAACATCATCCTGTCTTGATTTTGGCCTAAGGAACTAAATGTGTTTTTTTTAACATCCCCATTTTTGTTGCAAGTGTGATTTTTTCTAGGAGATGTAAGAATGTCAGTGAGGTGTAGTGTGGTCTGGTGTAGTGTGCTGGCAGTAAATCTATGACTTGTTTATTGGTTTATTTATCATTGTAGTTTTATTGTGTATATATGTATGTGTGCGTACGTATGCAATATCTAGCAGATATGGATTTAAAAATGAACATATCTCTCGTTTGCACGTTTTAAGAATTTTTGACAGTTTCAAAAGTTGTTGTTCTTTATTTTTGCTTTTAATTTTTTTGCGAAGAAAACTTTAAATTCAATATATACACGCTCCACTTGCATGAATTTTGTCTTTACATTGCAAACAACTTGTTTTTGTAGGTGTGTGTATTTTTGTTTATTCTATTTAAAAGTTAAAATGTTTGTTTTATTTTATTTTTCAAACACCCACTTCCTTGTGACAACATCAGCAAGCGGTTGAAGTTGTTGCATATAAAATGAGGAAATATTATAGAACAATTTGATTTGACTTTTTTTAGATCAAATTGAATTTAAGGATTGGATGTTTTAAGAACACAGGACAACAAAATTTCAATAAAAAAAATTATAGAGAACAAATGTAAATAGCAATTTGTCAAGCATTAACTCTGAACGAACTAAGAGGTGACCAGTGGGTTTAAGGGAGTTCACTAATGACAAAGTAAATAATACTGTTACGAATGTAAGATCTGGCAACCCTTGTTGTTATTCGTATGTGCGTGGTGAAAAACAGTGTTGAAAAATTTACTTCTACTACTTGTTTTTGTATAGAATAATACGATAATTAGCTAACAAATGTTGAGCAACCGCAATGGCTTCGTAGATAGAGCTGTGTGCTGTAAAACAGAAGATTATGAGTTCGAGCCCTGTCTTTGGACATGCGTACAAAGGAAAGTAACAATTGTTATAATGGAGTTAATAATTTCGAAGCAGCAGTACAAACCTCCCTGAAATAAAAAGACAATTATTGTATGAAAGTCACGGCAGATAACTTAGTAAAAAATTCCATTTAATATAAGAGTAGCAAGACGCCCTTTAGAATAAGAGAAAGAGGTTTAGCTGTTGGCACAAAGAAGAAGCAGCATAACAACAGTATACGGCAGATGAATATTGTGGCTATCGGACTAAAGGGGATGACTGGCTTGAATGTAAGAAGTTGTGAGTGGTCTGTGGACGGTTAAAGTTAGTAAACAAGGCATCGAGTAGCTTATGTCTCGCCAGAGTAACACAGCAGTGTAGCGTGCATGGCTGCGTTTGTAGTAATGCATGTTTAGTAAATAAGAGATGGTAGGATAAAGAAGTATAGTCAGATAGAGCCACAGAGAAAGAAAAACAGAACTTATAGTGTTGTCACAGTGGTATTTGCAATCATAAGAATCCATACGTGTTGTTAAAAAGGAAAAACGTAATACTTAGGAAAAAATCATTGGTTAAACCATTTTCACTAGTTACTTAAGGACTATAAATTTTTGCATAAAAGGTTAAAGAAACTCGGAATATAAAAATATATATTTACTTTTATCTCTTCCGAAACGTAGGCGATGTTGTGATTGGAATTTATTTTGCGTTTCGGTGACAATTTATTCATTCTTCTGCTTCATCTCTTCTGCTTCATTGCTCTGTGGTTCTGTTCGTTAAGCATGCGCTTCTACAAACTTGTGAAGCCTTCCATGCCAAACTACTTTGTTATTTCGGTGAGACTCAAACTTGTCGATGCGTTGTTTAGCAAATATCCGCGTTCAAAACCATCCAGACTGTATTACACTTTGACTCCAGATTCGAACTCACAATCTGTCCTTTTATTTTAACCAACTGATTCTTCGCTGCCACAGATTTTTGTAATGTTCTAACTAACGTTCATTCTTGTGTATCATACAGAAGCCGTGACCATCTAATCCTCTATGCTCATGCATATGAAACGATGATACTTCATTTGTTGCAGCTACACAATAACTGCTTTTATTTTCTAATCATTTAGCACCTTTAACCATTTCAGTTGCTCTTTTTTTTTTATTACAGACTCCTTAGCCATCCTTTCACGCTTTCACGCACTAATCCACAGCAGCTGCACACAATTATTGCCACAATAATTGCCTTTTTTCTAACCCGGACTTCGCCTTTTTAAACAACCCATTCAACCACATGCCGCCGATGGGAGTTGAACTCATGACATTCTGTTTTTTTACAAACACTCATACGCCTCTATTAGCGCAATTACCGGATCAATATTTGACAGCCAACTTTTTTATTCTATTCACACACACTACACTTTAGTGATGGAGGAAGTTACAATGTATTCATCAAACAAAACAATTTCACTTTACTATTACCGACATGTAAATACTGTAACAATATATTTGTGGCTCTGAGTCAAAAGAACAACAAAGCAAATGAAAAAGGCATTAAGTTCGTTAAATACCTAAGGCAACCTTAAAGGCGCGTTTAAACTTAAAAAATTAAAGGAAGGTTGAAATCCAAATTTTTAAAAATTTAAGATCCAAACAGTTGTAGATTTCCTAACAGTGTCAAACAGAGCATTGTTCAACCCACAAGAGCCATACACCCACAAGACATCATTAAAATTACTTTCATTCTAAAATTTTATCTGAAACACTTTTAAATAGTTTGTAATATTCTCAATTATTAACTTTATCCTGATGATAATTTTAAATATTTTAATAAAACTAAATTTACATAAACATTATAATAATCGTTGCTCATACAAATAAATGTGGTTGGTGGTTCTAACAAGACAAACTTTTTGAAAAATTAACTCAATAAAAAAGAAAAAAAACACAAATTTTATTACTGAAAATTTACACATTTATTTAACAAGAATTGTCTGCACTAAAGTAATCACAAGTAATTGTCTATGAAATGAGAAAAACCTACACATACCACCTCAAACAATAGACTTACACACAAGCAAATGCAGATAAAAACTGTTTAAATTACACACTCATGGTTACACTCACACTTTATTAAAAAGAGACAATTTTACACTTTATTTTTAAAACTGCAAACAAAAAATCTGGTCGAAAACTATAAAAGGAGCAAAACAAATCCTGCGCACTAACATGAATAGATTTTTTTAATACTCTTAAATAATATTAAGAGAGCAACAAAGATAAAGCAACAGGCTGTAGTTAAGGAAAACAAAACCGTATAACTTAAAAGCAAATGCGTGTGTGTGTGTGAGAGAAAGTTTGAATGTGCAATAAAAATATTACAAATGCAAATAAAAGATCATTTGCAAGTTGTTTCCTTTTGCTTTAATTTCATCAGATAATTTTATGATTTTTGAAATAATTTTATATTTTCTTTACATCTTTAAATCTCTAATTCACATTTAATATTTGAGTGGCAGTTAAACAAAAAAAAAAATACAATAGAAAAAGGTCAGGTATATTAAAAAAAAAAGTTCTTTGTAAAAGTAAGCATAAAAGTATGACGTTATAAAAACATTAGAATACAAAATCAAAAGTATTGAAGTACAAAGGAATAATTTAATAAAAATAATTAAAATATGAACTTAAATAACATTTAAATATAAAAGCAGTAAAGTGATAAACCTATACAATTATAAAAGAATACAGTAACAAAAGAATAAAATTTTTAATTAATAAGACTATCAAAATTCCAATTTATAAATGAACAAAAGTATGCAAGTCATTAAGTTTAAAAGTATCAAAGTATAAAGGTATACAAGTATCGGGTGTTATGTTAATCCCGATAGAACTTTAAATTGTAAAAAATAATACAAAAAATTTTATTGTAATGAAGAATTTTTCTATACGAAAGATCAGAATATGGCATTAATATTTAAAAATTATTTCGGGCATATGGCCACCGCGGCTTTTCATTAAGAAGCGGATTCTGGTCGTCCAATTTTGAGTCACTTTTTCAAGTACAGCTGGCCGTATGTCACGAATAACAAGAACAATGTTGGCTTCCAAATTGTCAATTGTTGCTGGTTTATCAGCACGAACTAATGACTTTACCTGGCCCCACATAAAATAATCGAGAGGTGTCAAATCGCACGACCTTGGAGGCCAAGTGACAGATCCATTTTTCGAAATCAACTTACCGCCAAATTTTGAATTCAATGACTCGATGGTTGCGGTTGCCGTATGACATGTAGTGCCATCTTGTTGAAACTACATTTCGTCCAGGTCAATGTCATCCATATTTTTTAACAAGAAATCATTAATCATGGTGCGGCAACGAACTCCATTGACCGTCACGTGAGATCCAGCCTCATTTTTGAAGAATTAAGGTGCGATAATGCCACCAGCGTGTAAACCACACCAAACGGTGCATTTTTCTGGATGCAATGGAGTCTGTAGGGTATGTAGTGGATTGGTCTCACTCCATATGTGGCAATTTTGCTTATTAACAAACTCGTTAAGCCAAATTTGAAACTCATCGCTGAACACATTTTGGCGATAAAACAACGCGTCAGTTACTAACTGCTTTAGATCCCAATCGGTGAAAGAACGACGCATTTAATGGTCTCGTGGCTTTAATTCCTGCTCTTACTACATCTTTTACGAGTGTAGACCAAGAAATTTGCACAAAATATTCCACGTAGTGGACGTACAGATCCCCAATTCCTGCGACCGATGGCGAATCGATAAATTTGGATTTTGTACAGTGCAGTACAAAAGTACAAATATTCCTTTGACGTGTTGGTATTACTGCATCGACTAGAGAGTATGTGGTACGAAATCTGTCCACAGTTCGACGGATGGCTTGCTCAGATGGACGATATTGTACACCAGAAAAATCAGGTAGTCTTTAATTAAAGACACGGGAATATTTTTTTGTTTATTTAATTTTTATAAAAAAAAACTTTGTGCAACAATCGACCGTGTGGGCCGTCAAAGACGAGCAAAATCCAACGAAAGTTGTTCGTGGAAGAAGCACTTCGAAGCAAATGGTCGCCTGTTTCTTCGGCAACGAAGAAGACGAATCATTGTTCACCTTGACAATGCGAGCTTTCACACATCGGCTCAAACCAGAGCGTTTTTGACCGGCCAAAATGTCGAATTAATGGGTCATCCGCCGTACAGCCCTGACTTGGCACCTAAAGACTTCTTCTTGTTTCCGCACATCAAGAAAAAAATGCGTGGTCAACGATTTTCGTCGCCAGAAGAAGCTGTTGAAGTGTTCAAAAACCATGTTTTGAGGTGTCTCAATCGGAGTGGAAAAAGTGCTTCGACAACTGGTTTGAGCGCATGCAAAAGTGTATAAATCATGCTGGAGAATACTTTGAAAAACAATAAAACCATTTTTGATTATAAATATTCGCATTTTCACTATTAGGCCAGAAATATATAGAGCAGCCCTCGTATAAGTTGCTGGAATTGACGACAGATTTGGAAAGTAAACTTGGATGATCTAATAGCGTTGTTTAAGCGTAAGTCTATTCATAATGATTTGCCAGAGTTTACTAAAAATAATAAGAAAAATTTTTTCTTAAAAATTTAATTTTTAATTAAATTTTTAGTGTTATTTTTTATAATTTCAAGTTCTGTCATGCTTTAGAAACAATCTTTATAAGAAAATTAAGGTATAAAAGTACACAAGTATTAAATAATAAAAGTACAAAAAATTATACAATTAAACAATTAAATAAATATTCACCGACTTTCATTCAAAACTAAACTAAATGAAATCAAATGTGCCTGTGACTTGAAAGATGTTTTAAATGAAGATATCGAATATTGAGAGGAGTATATTATTCGAAGCCTATTTTGGAATCATTAGATCTCTTTTCAATCTGAAAAAATAAATATATTTTGTTATCTGCTGCCAACGTTATTAAATTAAAAATTAAACAAAAGTTTTAAGAGATTATATTTGCTAAAATAATATTGTACAAGGATTATTTTAATGCCTGGAAAATCGATTTGATTCAATATTTGTACTTAACAAACGGTGCTTTTACAGACATTTTTTTTTTAAATTTGGTATTGGAATATAAGGGGATCCCAATAGTTAATGAAATTTAAAGAATGTGGCAGATTAAATCTGTTTTGAAGTCGGTTTTGTCGTAACATTTATTAAATTTACGGTTGAAGTATTTTTTTAGGTCGATTTAAAGTATAAATCAATTTAAAATACATTAACGAGTATTAAACAATCTACGATTGAACTTCACTTTCTATCGAATTTCTTATCAAATAAAATCACATAGAAATTTATCAAAAAGCACGTGAATAACATGAAAGTATAAAATAGAATCATAAGAGTATTATTTCATCATACGTGAATAAACAATATAATAAATATTTGATAAATAAATTCGTATTAAAACAATTTGGTATAAATATTTTTTTTCTTTTTTTTTTTGTGTAATTAAATCAATTTGCAAAATTAATGGGAACACAAAAAATTCACTTCTTTTTATTCACTCGTTAGAAAGTAAAATTTTTCTTTTTTTAATTTCTGCCATTAAAAGTCCTCGTAAAGTATTAAAAGCGTCACAAAAAAACAAAATAATCAAACATTTATTCTGCCTCATTTGCCAGCGGAAAAATTATACTTAATGTTCAAATTTCCTACAATCACCTTTTGTTTCGCCGCATGCAAAAAACGAACACCCACTATATCAGTGTGTGTGTGTGTTAGTGTGTAAAAATATATGCAAAATGATGTTGTTGTTAATGCCTAAGTGTTCTGCAATTTGCATATTTATAAAGGAAATTAAAGCCATTGACTTTGAAATCTTGAGAATAATTTACTCCAGCTGTGTGTGAGTGTGTATGTAAAAGTGTGTATTTTTGTCTTCATTTTCATATTTATCGCCATCATAATCATTCAAAAAAAACCCATGTATAAACCCTGAAGCACACACAGACAAGACAAGTGAAAGTCTAAAGAAAATTGTTTTTTGTAAAATTTCAATTTGTATCACTTACAGTTTTTTTTACAGATTAATAGAGGCAACATGGCATAAACACACACAAACTAACACACAACTAATATGAACATCTTTGTAATGCAATAGATATTGTAGGAAAGCTTAAGAAAAAAAAATTCCTTGATTACGAAGATAATGATGGCAATAACGTTGACAATGATACACCGTAATAACGTTATGCAGATATACTAAACAAGCAACCACCACACACACACAAACATCCATGCATACGAATACACAATCATTCATTTTATTACTGTTAACTGACCTGCTAGAGGAGGAAATCTACACTAATACAGATTTTCTTTTTTTAAGTCATGAAATATTAAACAAAAAAAAAAGAAAATTTCAAAGTAAATGTTAAAGGAGAAAAGAAATTCTTTTAAAGTTTAATTTGACGACAATTTTTATGCTAAGAAAAAAATCGAAAAAAAAATTAAAACAAAAAAGCCAAACAAAACTACAGGGTGTCCGCTAGGAAGGTATACTATTTTGTTTGTTTATTACTTTTTTTAAATGCAAGAGAATTTACCTTCTATTGATAAATTTTTTATTTAATATCGGCATTTATTTCCGAAATAAAATATCAGATAACGGAGGCCGTTAGTGTTAGAAATTCAAGCCCTTTTGAGCACTGTTTTCATTACATTCTCACACATTTCACGCGGCATTTCATTTCATCACGAATATTTTGTTTGAGTTGCTCAAGCAACTTTGTTTGCATAAACCTTGCTTTTCAGATATTCCCACAAAAACAAGTCCGGAGCAGTCAAATCAGGCCACCGGAAGGCCAATCAACATCACCATTTCTTGAAATTACTTGTTGTGGAAAGAGGTCTCGCAGCAGTTCCATTGTTATTCTGGCTGTATACAATGCGGCACCAAATGTTTCCTCTTGACCAAATTGCACACCAGACTGTCACTTCTAAAGGTTGCAAAGGTCACTCATTAATAATTTTAGGGTTTTCCGTTGCCCAGAAATGACTATTCTGTTTACTCACACACCCATCCAAATGAAAACGTGCCTCGTCACTCATTATATTTTTTTATATAAATCGAGGTTGTCATGGGCGAGCTGCAACATCCTATTGGCATATGTACGGCGGCGTAAATGGTCTTGTGGAAAAAGCTCTTGTGTCAACTGAATCTTAAACAAAAATCCTTATGCAAAATTGTGCCAAGGTTGTTCTTCGAAGACCAGGCTCCTAAGCACGGTGTCAAATTGAAGCCATGCTTGGGCCTATCACCTACAGACCCTTTTCTTTGAAATAATTCACTACACGATAAGAAGTGCGTTTTTCTTTTTCTTTTGACACGTTGGTTTTACGAATACTTTTCCGTAACGACTACCAAATATGAACTGTCATGACTAATGTAAACCAAAATGGCGGTAAAGTAAAATATACCTTTCCGGCACGCACCCTGTATTAAATTTATTTGCCAGGAACTCACGAAAAGGTATGTAACATGCCTGGGCCACCCTTGAATTTAACATTTTAACTTTTTATTATTTGTTGTTGAAATTTTAAAGGCTTCTTTGTGTCTTTTGTTGTTAAAGGAGTTAAAATTAAGTCTCTAATGGGGACACCCTTTAACTTTTATTATTATTCTTTATATTTGTTTTAACAAAAATCATGGTAATACAATCCCTGTATAAATTATAGGTGGCTGCCAGTAAAGATACAAAATATACCACTAGACTAGAGTGTGCTATGGGGACACCCTTTACGTTGTCACTTTATTTATTTTGTTTTCTGTTCCAGCGGACATAGTAATAAAACCTCTGTTTAAATTTTTAGATTCTGTCTGCTTAGATTTAAAAGATAAAGCTGTATTCTTTAAAGTCAGGTTTTCTATAAGGTCACCCTTTAATTTTTCAGTTTACTTATTACATTTTTTTTTTTGTTATAAAAAACATTGTAACATAATTCCTGTAGAAATTGTAGGTGCCTCCCAAAAAAGATTAAGAAGACTGCGCTACAGTCGTCAAAATCAAGTCTCTTGTGGGGACACCCTTTAATTTAATATTTCATATTTGTTATAAAAGCGAGCACGAATTATGTGTAAATTTTAAAGGCCACCCTGCTATAATTGAGAGGACAAGGCCGTGTACGTATAAACAATATCTATATTGGGCCACCCTTTTATTTTTAATTTAATTGTTAATTGTACATGCACAGCGTAAATTTTAAGTGTCTGCTATAGCTGCTTAAAAGATACACCCACACACGTGAAAAGCGAGCCTTTGAGGGGACACCCTTTAATTTAACTTAATTTATCTTTTGTTTGTATCAGCCATAATAATACTTTTTTATATTAATTAAGGTTATGTAGCCATAATGGTAGCGATGTTATCTAAGTTGCTTTTTAACCCATTGGGAACAAAACTCCCAAAATTGATAATATGAAACGAAATTAATATTCAATTCACTTCTTTTTTACATGAATTTATTCGTATGACAAAATTAGCAAATTATACACTTTTAATATGAAATTTTATATCTGTTAAACTTTCACTAGAGTTGCCATATTTTTAATGAAATTTTATTTTTTATTTTATTTAAACCTAAATTGCCTTACGTATCCAATTACTGTTGTTGTCAAAGAAGTGCTCTTAAGTAAAAAAGGGTCAACTGAAAAAGTGTTATTATATATTTTGCAAAGACTTATAGATTTGCCCTCATACTTTATGATACAAAAATAAAATACAAAACTCTACTTGATACCAACTACAATCTCTATATAACTTAAATCTAGCTCAAATTTCAAAAATCCTATAAAGCAGCCATTTTTTAGTTTAAATCAATCAAGAATCAATTATTCCGAAAAGCCTAATCATAAAATCTATGCTTTACAAGGGATCAATAAGGAGACAATGAATGAAAATTTTACAATGAAAAATATATTAGCCCTCGTACTTGTAATTTTTTTACATTGAATATATTGTGCCCAACCTCATTTGAAAATGTCATGCAGTGAAAAAGCGGCTAACGAGGGTTTTTAATTTCGTTTCTTATACAATTATTAATATTATTTTTTAATATTTGCGGAATATCAATTACGCTTATAATGGCGCGTGTTAATCACATTAGTTTCTTGGGAGTGAATGATTGCTTTAATGGAAAAGAGAAGAAAGAAGAGCTAAACGAATGCATGTACATCTATTTTATTTATATCGTTATAAAAATTACATTTTCAGGACTTTTTCGATTCGCGGGTGAGTGTTTTAGTTTTAAACCCTAATAAAGTTTATTTCAAGCAAAGGCAATTCAGTGCTTATTTACATCACCCAGTTTTACTGAACACGAAGGCAAAAAAACTTGTGAAAGAGTTATTAAAAGTAACGTAAAGAATAAATGGATAAAGAATAACTGTGTAATTAAGTTTAAAATAAATTGAATGTCGACATGACTAAAAGTAAGTGAGACAGATAAGAAATTATGGATGAAATAATTTTGTAGTATAATGATTTTTATTTTTTTTTTTTTTTGTATTAAGTTGATAAGGAAATATTGGCCACAGAAATTACGTTGTTTTTTACTTAAGAGAATTAAAAAAAGTGTTGTTAAATACAAAGTGGCTTCAATAAGTTTTATTGATAAATCTTAAAAAAATATTTTTATTTTTTTTTTTTTGTTCGAATTGAAAAAAATAAAAAATAAAAATTCTAAATACTAATTTTGTTAAACAATTTTTTTAAATTTCTCTACTAGATATTTTGGAATACCCCGTGGCACGTATACCAACAACAACATCTTTTCTTTTTCTCCACCTTTCAAAACTTAAATACCACCCAGCTAAAGACCCAGTGCTTTACTCGGCTATGCCGAATCTTATATACCCTTAACCATCTATGTAAATCTAGTTTAATGAAGTAACTTCCATCAAAAAAACAAATATTGGGGTGACAGAGAATTAAAAAATAAGAAAAAATAAGTAGTACAATACATAATTTTATATAAAAATGCCAAAGGCTCTTAATGGGTTAAGCATTTTTAAAAAAATTTAGTATTTCTATAAAGATTTCTTCAAAAGCCTTAAAATGATACCCATATTGATATATAAAAAAAATTTGAAAATTTCAGAGCCCCGTAACTCGGAAAATATGGGCGACCGCCATTTTTCACTTGATGTTTTTTTTTCTTATTTTTAAAATCCCTATCGGCCCGTATATTTGTTTTTTGATATGAAAAAATTAGAGGTGGGCGTGGTGTTTTGCCTGCTGCCTCGAAAGACATGGACGGATCATGGTGCTTGCAATAGCACCTCTTTGATACTATTTATGATCAATTGACATATTTAATTTTTCTGTAGCTGAATTAGTGCCTCGGCAAACTTGATTTCAATACTAGTAGGGACGGACAGAAGGACATCGCTCAATCGACTTCACTATTTATAAGAAGTCAAAATAAATATACTCTATGGGATAGAAAATGGATATTGTAGAAATTACAAACGGAATGACAAACTTATTTACGTCCTTTTTTCCACTTTTGTGTTGAAGGGTATAAAAAGCGTAATAAACACAAGTTTCGTAAATTACAAATAATGTTTACACTATTTGAAACGTTGTCATTTTCATTATCTCATTTAATTAAAAACCACCCATCACTACTTTCAACAAACAAATAAACATTTAAACTCCACCGAAAACCAGATTCTAATTAATTGATATTTTAAGTTAAATTAATTGTTACACTTTTTAATTAAAGGCCACAATTAAATTAAAATAGTGACTGTTTATCAAGATAATTAAAATTAGCTCCTAAAGTTATGCAACAGAAAAGCAAACAAACAGCTATTAAATATGGAATAAATAAATATGAGTAAAAGTAGACGAGGCGTATGATTTATATAAATTGATTGTAATTAGAAGTTTTACGAATGGGTATGAGTAACGCAAGGGGAAATAAAACATTCGAGTTTAAATTTATCTAAATAACAAAAAATGGTTGCTTTAGTTCGGTTACAAACTAAATAGAACAATTTTTTCGTGTTATTTATTTTAAATATTTGGGAAACTGAAATGTTTTTAACTCATGATGTTGCTGTAAAGTGATCGAAGACTTTTCATAGTCATTTTTAGTCATAGTAGAGTTCGAATTTAATCTTTTTTTGTTAAAAGTGCTGTTAATTTTTATTTTTTGTTTTCATCTTTAGTTTTGTTTTTGTAAGTAGAATAATTTTTCTATTCAGATTTTATTTATTTTTTTTAATACAAAAATTTTTTAAATGAAGGAAGAGCTGCAAAATTTTTATAATACAATAATTCCATTCAAATAAAATCATAAAAAACCAAAACTTTGGTCAGGTTGAGGTAACCTCTTCGCTTTTAATTGAACTTAATTAAGGTTCGGTTGGTTGTATTGCCAGCAACATAATTTTATTATTGTCATTAAATTTTTTTTTTGAGAAATTCGTAGACTTAAGGCATTTAAAAAGAAATAGAATATTCTTAATGAATAAAAATTATAAATATAACGCTTCTTTAAATGCCAACACACTTAAGTCTGGATTTAATCATTAAAATTTTATTCATTTAATAAAACATAAAATAAAAAATTTGCATTTCGTCTTAGAAATTTATCAATGAATAAAATATGAGTCAAATAAGTTGTGTATAAGAAACCGATTGAACAAATGGCAAAGTTCAATATACTAAATGAAAAACTAACCGTGTTTTTTTTTTTTTTTTTTTTTTTTATGGATTCAAATGTCAAATGCTGATTGTGTGTTTAAAAAACAAAAACTGTTGCATTATATTGTAAATTTAAGTTTTCTCTTTTTTTTGTTTCTTAAAAAGAATAAAGATTTATTAAAAAAGTCTTCAATAGCTTTGAAGCAATTATTATACAGCAAAAAAATACTAGAAAATTTTAATAAAATCTCTTTTGAAAACGAATTTTAAACAAGTTACAAATGATAAACTATTTTTAAAGAATTCAGGTAAAATAAAATCATTTTAAAATAAAGTTTTAAAATCAAAAATATGGATTTAGTTTTTCTTGCAGTAAAACATCGTTTATACATAGATTAAATCCACCATCATCAATTTTTTTAAATAATTTATTATCTTAGAATATTTTATGAAATTCATTCATTTTTAATTTTTTCCTTTTGGAAGAATTATCTTCTTCTGTAGCAGATTGAAAAAAATAGTAGACGTTATTTAGGTTGAGTTCTTTAAGTAAGGACTTAAAGAAAACAAGTAAGAGTGCTATATTCGGCTATGCCGAATCTTATATACCCTTCACCATCTATGTAAATCTAGTTTAGTGAAGTAACTCCAATCAAAAAGGCAAATATTGGGGTGACAGAGATTTAAAAACAAACAAAAATTTACTACTAAAATTTGTGTAAAAATGTCATCCGCTGGGTTAAGCATTTTTTAAAAATTTTAGTATTTCCTTAAAGATCTCTTCAAAAGCTTTAAAACGATACCCATATTGATATTTCAAAAAATTTTAAAATTGCAGAGCCCCTTAACTCGGAAAATATGGTTGAGCGACAATTTTTTCACTTGATGTTTTTTTCTTATTTTTTTATTCTCTATCGCCCTATTATTTTTTTAATTTGAGTTAATTTATTGTTCCAAATGATGATGAAAAATTTAGAGGTGCTGCCGGCTGCCTCGAGGGACATGAACCGATAATGCTGATTTCCAGTAGCACCTCTTCCGACACTATATCTGATCGATTGACAAATTTACTGTTTGTTTTTTTTTTTGTGAAACCATCCGGACGGACAAACGGACATCGGAATGACAAACTTAGTTATTCCCTTTTTTCCACTTTTTGTTGTAAGATCATATCAGTGAAGAACACGCCCCTTATTTTTTAATTTTATTTTTAAAAACTTTACCCTGCACTACGTGACGTAGTTCGTATAAATATCTAGTATTTGTCAATAACCTTGCAAAGGGCTAACTACGTAAAAATATAGTTTCTTTGCGGTTATAAAACTTTCTTAAAATATTTCAAGTGTGCAGCTATTACAACAGAATTAACTTTTTATCCTTTGGGTACGAAACCCTTAAAGGACTAGATCAGCAAAACTCGAGTAGTGGCTATAGTAAAAGGAAACAAGAACTATTTAATAAAAGTAAGCATAGCTAAAATTTAAAGTAAAGGAATGTTTTGTATTACGTAGGCGCCAGCTTGAGATTAGTTATGATTCTCCGTGTGAGCTGGACAAACATCCAGCAACATAAATAAAATCGAGTAAACAACATCTTAGTGAACAACATATATTTATACCGGTTTATTTACACGGAAAACTGTTCATCAGTCTTAAATAAATATAAAACAGTGGTCGGCAGGAAGGTGTCGATTTTAGAGAGAAAGAGAGAGAGAGAGAGGATGATAAGCAATCCTCAATGAATCTCTTTGCAAATTCTATACTTCGCTGACAGTTACTTTAAGTTTTCTAGAATGCATCAAGGAAGCTGTATAAAAGTCATTGCTACCATACAGTACCACCTTCAGATTTTCAGGGCAGTAATAAATTCTCGGCCGACCAGAATTTAAACATAGTACTTTTACAGTATTTTTATGTACAAATTTCATTGAAAAAAAATGTATATAAAAATTTAATCAAAATGTTATTGATAAATTTATAAACAATTCCAAAAAGCATAATTTTTATTTAAAATCTATCTACGAGTAAAAGAAATGCAAAGCAGTTTATAAATTATTAAATATTTGCTTTGTCTACCATTTGCCTTGTGAATTGTGTTACAAACATTTCATGACCTTTAAAACTTTCCAGAAGATGAAAAAATCTAATAAAAAATTCATAAAAGAAGACACCAACCAACCAACCAACCAGGCTCGCCATCGATGCGTGAAATGGCTTTATTAAAGTGTTTTGCATGAAATGTGATTCCACTGCCTGGCAAAATCTAGCTGTTTGCCCTGACATTTAATAGAGCAAGTAACTAATTTTTAGTAAAATATCTTGTTATTTATGGCCTCTTAAGCATAAAAAAGGCTTAAACAAGTTTATGGTAAAACATGATGATAAAAATATAAATAAATAAATTTAGATGAAAAACAAATTTTATGAAAAATTAAGTTCACAAACTTTAAAAATTATTCTGAAACAATGTGGCACGTTTGTAATAAAAACATGTACAAACATGTTTATACATGCTCAGTCATGTTGTTTGTATGCTTTATAACAGATTAGTTTGTATATTTTTTGGTTTTTAAAGGATATAAGAATATGATATGTGTATTTTTAGGAGCACGATTATATTTGTATGTAAACAAACCTTTAAAATTTATTTTTTTTTTTTTTATTGAAGAAGCAATTTTGCAATTTTTTATTGATGTAAAATGTTCTTAAAAATTTATGGCCAATTTTATCATTTTTTAGTACAAAAATTTAATTTTATAAAATTTTTTAGGTTTCTCCGATTTTATTACTTCAAGCCGTAGAATGCGTGGTTTATAAATTTAAATTGAGTTTAAAGATTTTTATTAAAAAAAAACATTTTTTGTTTAAAAATAATAACTTTTATTCATTTTTATAAATAATGACAAGTTTTGGTTTTCCTACCACATACTCTCTAGTGGATGCAATAACACCAACAGGTAGAAGGAATATGCGAACTGAAGGGAATATCGCTGCTATAAATGAAAGTGTGGAAGAAGATCCAAATTTATCGCAGGAATTAAGGCTCTTTCCGTCCACTACGTGGAAAATTTTGCACAAAGATCTTGCCCTACACCCGTATAAGATCCAGCTAGTGCAGGAATTAAAGCCACGAGACCATTATATGCGTCGTTCTTTCGCCGATTGAGCACAAAAACAGTTAGTAATTGACCCATTGTTTTATCGCCAAATTGTGTTCAACGATGAGGCTCATTTTTGGCTTAACGGGCTTGTTAATAAGCAAAATTGCCGCATATGGAGTGAGACCATCCACAACATACTTTACAGACTCCATTGCATCCAGAAAAATGCACCGTTTGTTGTGGTTTACACGCTGGCGGCATTATCGCACCTTAATTCTTCAAAAAGGGGGCCGGATCTCACGTTGCGGTTAATGGAAATCGTTACCGCACCATGGTTAATGATTTTTTTTTATTTAAAAATATTGATCAAATTGATCCGGACGAAATGTGGTTTCAACAAGATGGCGCTACGTGCACACAGAAAATAGATTGGCAACAATTGGCTTGATACGTTAGAAATTCAATTACTAATATAATAATTTGATTTTTATTATAACTAATTTATGGTCTTGCTTTATTTTTTATAATAAAAGCTAACAAATGATATTTGCTTCTAAATGTTAGTTGTAACACCTCTTAGAAAAGTTAACATGACCGATTTGTGTCTTTACTAAAATCTATTCTATTAAATGGAAGATGCAACTAAATTTATTCAGTTCATTTCTACTGAAAACCAAATTTTGGAAGTAAGAATCATAAAACTCGATTGTATATTCTGAAATCGAAAAATGTTTGACACAATATAAATAAAAATTGTACACATTACAAAAATCAAAAATATCTTAATCCAAAAATAAAAAGATTTATTAAAAGTGGTGAAAAGTTCTCCAATATTGGAAAATGGTAAGTTCAAAATTATCTCAGAAAGACATTTATATACGAATATAATAATAATTTTATAATATTTAATTTATTTCGCAGCGCAAAACGTGCAGTATGGGATAGCAAGTTGAAGAAATTATGTGGAAAAGAAGAAATCATGATGTAAAGGAAGGAGAAAGCTGCATTCAACGGTTCTAATCGTGAAATTTATAATGTATAATCTTATTCCTATAATTTATTTTTAAAATAAAAGTTTAATTCACAATAATATTTTAAGTCACCCAAGAATCATTTTTTAAAACAGTCATGACTGCTATATACATTCAGTTACTACAACCGACAAAATTCGATTGACTACAAATTCGGTTCTTATAACGAATTTCTTTTCTCTGTGTGCCATATGTCGATCGCAATCATCGAGTAATTGAAATAAAAATTTGGCGATAAGTCGATTTCGAGAAAAGGACCTGTCAATTGGCCTCCAAGGTCGAGCGATTTGATACCTCTCGATTATTTCCTATAAGACCACCTTAAGTCACTGGTTTATGCTGATAAACCAGCAGCAATTGACACTTTGGAGGCCAACATTGTTCGTGTTATTCGTGACATACGGCCAGCTGTACTTGAAAAAGTGACCCAAAATTAGACGTTTAAAATGCGCTTCGTCATGAGCAGCCGCGGTGGCCATATGCTCGAAATCATTTTTAAATATTAATGCCATATTCTGATCTTTCATATAAATAAAATTCTTCATTACAATTAATTTTTTGTTTAATTTTTTAAATTAAAAGCTCTATCGGGCTTAAAAAAAACACCCTTTACCAGTGTTTGGCGGACTTGCTTTTTTCAAACCTGTAAACTCTAGCGAACCGATCGAGATTAAAAAATAAGTCCGATAGAGAGTGAAGCAACAACAAGATACAACTATGAGGCATGAGGCTCAGGAAACAGTTAGACAGGAAATTTAACGAGGCTCTGCAGGCAGTCAAGGTCTTTGCAACTTCAAGTGTCTTCTAAATGACCGAGAAAACGAGCAAGATGAAGTTGCTTACTGAATGTGGACACTATTATAGACATCAGCCTACGAGTTAAACACAGTTTTGCTTCCAAAACTAACTTAAGCGGAACATTGGAGAGATCACAGTGATAAGAAAGAAGGTCGACTCTTAATATCTAAGCTTTTTCAGAAACAAAAAAGGACCACAATTCCCTAGTGGTCTGCTTCCAGATCCCCTACAAACAATTTATTTTCTTTAAAAATATTCCATATTAAATTAATATTCTTTTTTCTTTTTACAGGATTTATTTTCGATCAAAATTCCATTTAACTTTTAATAAAAAAAAAATTGTAACTGTGACTGGAAATTTTTAAGTTTTAATTGCCACAAATCCAGCCAATCTAAACTGTGTGCATCGTTTAACTTGACAAGTCAAAAAAAATACATAAATGTTTCAGCAGTAAAGCTTAGCATTTTTAACAAAATGACAATATTAAGGAGCAGCTCACTTGACTAAATTGGTAAAATTACAAAAACAAAAAAACAGAAGTTTAAGATCAGTTCTTCGTTTGCAACTTATTTTGCGCTGCAATCTTTTTTAAACAAAAAAAATATTTTCCTTAAAAAACGTTGTTGCGCCCTAATGTAAAAAATATCCGAATTCATCAATGCATTTGATGCAATTTTGTTGTCAACAAATTTTCCAATGTAATAAAACCAAACCACCTCTCTTTCTCGCTGAATGATTTTGGAAGTTATTTATTTTTAATAGCAAAGAAAATAAAACAAATAAAAATTGTTTTTTTTTTTTTTTTTTTCATTTTATCTTAATTGTTGCTACGCGATGAGTGGCAATTTTTTAATCAAAAAATCTTTTGTAAAAAAAATAAAAAATAAAGGATTTTAATACAAAGTTGGCATTGAATTGATTAAAATGTAAAATTCACTTCAATACATTTCGTGACTGATTGCAGGCATTAAGTTGAATTTAAAATCAAAAGGAAAAATGAATTATTAAAAAAAATTGTTTTAGTAGTTTTGACTTTAAACGCAGTTATGGAAAAATTATAAGAATGCGATGGTTTAATCGCGGAGGCACTTTATTTTAACAAGAAGCATTAAAAAAGTTTTCAACTAATTTTGAAACTCAAGACGAATATTTTACATCCTTTTCTGAAATTAAATTAGTTTTGCTAAATTACATAAATAATATTTAAGTAATAAAATAATTTATTTAAAATTAATTGAAATTAAGGGCAAAATTAGGGACGAAAAGCTAAATGGCCATCACTCGAGTGTATAAAATCGACGATATTAAACGAGCAAAATTATCTGTTAATTAAACACCTGCAGACTTTATGCCAGTCTTGCCACCTATTCCTAAATATGGGCTTTCAACATTTACATAATTTGTTGTTGCGATGAAAATGATACTTTAAAAATCAGCCAAATAAGAAGTCTGGTAACGTCAGATTTGCCTGCTCTTAAAAAATTTTTATTAGTCAGTTAGACAAGTAATAGGCCATCAGTAGATTTTTGTTATTCTTCTAGTAAGAAGACAATTAGATGTTAAAGATAAAATAAACCGTCGCACAGCGGGAAATTTCCACAAAAAAAAAGAAAAAAATTCTAAAGTTCCTTTAATTGTACTTGATTCCCAACAAAAAAAGATTCCGAATAATAAATTTTCATATTGGTTCTAAATATGAAATATTTATTACAAGAGATATAGTCACGATTAGAATTAGATCTTAAAGGTCTTACATTGTACACGCCACATTGTCTCAAAATACTGCACCTTAAAGTTATGAAAACTCTTTACCGATTGAAATCTTTTATCGAATGATTTGCGGCAGTTTTATTGCTAAGTTAAATCAAAAAAAATTTACACTTTTCTTGGTGCTTCAATTCGTATTCAATGGTAAATACAACAAATTTAATTTATTTATTTTATTTTTTAAACTTTTTGGGTATTAGGGGATTTACATTAAGAAGTACGGATAAGCAGCGAAATCATTAAATACGATCGTTTAATAAAAAAAAATACTTCCCAGAAGTCCTTAGAAGTTCCAAATTTAAGGTCCTCTATGCCCATATGGAATTTCAATTACTCAACGCGTTTCTTGGACAACAGATTTTTACTTTTCCCTTTTCCTTCGCGTGCATTGTTTTTTTAACAACGTACTATTAGAAAGCAAACGAAAGAAAGTAAACATTAAAACTGACAGATTTTTTAGTTGCAGTGGATTACGTTGTAGCGGTTAAAAAAATCCACTTAAGTCCAACTGCGAAATGCTGCACGATAGACAGGTGGGTAAATGTTAAATTAAAGATCGACTCTTATATCCAACCAACGCACTATAAAAATAGCTCCACTATTGGGAGTCTGATTCGATGGAAAAAGCACTTCTTGCCGTATGCACTTTTATTGCAGCAGGACTAGAGATGGGAACGTGCATTACCTTCTATTCAGGATTATGATACATCTGAACCAATTCACGGTTGACATTTTTGCTCAAGCTCAAACGTACTAACGTGAGTGTAAAAAAGTTGTCTCAAGCATAAAAGCCGATACATTCTTCTCCAATTTTTTTACAGGCCAGTGATATTCGCAATCAATAATTAATGTGAGTGATGTGCGGCTCTAATGTGTTTCTATCATGTGATGGTCATTTGCGCGTTATGTGTAACGAGCCATAGTGATTTATTTTAGTGAGAAATGGAAAAATTACCCAAATAAAGGTAAAATCTTCATCAATTCTTGTGTCTCTAGCAGAAACTAGAATTCTTTAACAATTGTTTGAGCTATTAAAAGAACTGAAGTTCTTACGAAGTTGACTCTATGGTGAACAAAGTTGCCATACTAGTAAAATTTACATATATTTCATTGCTTTTGGTTTTTATTTTCAATGTTAAAATGTTATTTTATATATATATCTCTGATCTGAGGGCAAAATACATCATTCGATATCATACATACATTATAACATTTAATTTCTATTGGAATTTCGATCGATATCGAGTGCTGTAAATTGCCCCCTGTATTTCAATAGAAATCTAAGCTTTCGGAATATTTATTTATTTACAAAAACAATCATTTGGAATTCTGAACTTTATCAAAGCAAATATTGTACAAAACATTAACGTATTCTAAGCAATCTTAATATTTCTTATTTTGTAATGATAACAACTTTTTAGTTGACTCTCGTTTTAATAAATTTACAAAAAGTTAAATCAATTTTTAGTTTTCACTACTTGTCGTCCTTTAACAACTTAATGCGATAATTTTCTGTATTCAAAATCAATTTAATACTAAAATTATTTCAACAAATTATCAGCTCCAATAATTTTACTAGAAAAGAAATTACGAGCCAAAACAAGAAAAAATGTTGGGTATAAAAGCAAAACACAGAGTAAAAAAATCTTTAAATAATCGCAACCCACACGAATAGAAGTAAACAAGTGAAAGAAAGGATGCAAATGCGAGTAATCTTCATGGCACTAATCTTTGTGAAAATTAACGTTGCACAAGGTCATACGTTGCCTCCAGCTAATGGAAATAAAAGTAATTCAGCACAAGGTTTCAAAACAGCTGACCTGAAACACATCACATGGTCCTATTTTCAATTTCATGGAGTCCGCAGTTTAAACTTAATTGTGTGCCCTTCCAATAGCCAGGGTGATTAAGAATTATAAAATTGATTTAAAAGAATTTTTAATTTTCTATAAATTAAATTTATTTTAAGGCTTAAAAATTACTTCTCTTGTCGCTTTCTACATGGATCAGAATATACCGTTACGTGTTTGGTCTGGTGAACACTATTTGAATGAAATGCCTAAGCTTGCCATCTTTGGACCTCCCATAACATTTCGTGAGGTTAAAAATGATCCTTACCGACGGCCCCTACAACTTCAAATTGGAACTTCAAATCACAAAACGGGCATAATTTTAAGCGATTTTCAGAGTCCCTGTGCCTTAAACGTTTTAAGATGGTCAGCTGCATCGGAAAATAATTATTTTAAGAGCAATAGTTTTTGGCTGCTGGTAACAAGGAATCTTAATTATTTAAAAGTTTTACAAGATGAGGAAATTTTTATACCTCCCGACAGTGAGGTAAAAGTCTTAGTAGAGTCGTCTTCGGATGGAAGATATTCTTTGCTGGATGTTTACAAAGTGGCAGCCTTTAAACCTTTAAAATATAATTTTGTCGCTAAGAATTTTACTGGTGTGAAGGAAATGTTGGAAGCTTTAAGGTTATATGGTTCAGTTATATCGCTCAGAGAGGATTTGGAAGGAATTACTTTTAATACCGGACGGGTTATTAATTTTCCTGATCTTTTTACCGATATGGAGGATTTATCTTTAAGACATATTGATACCATGGCTAAAGTGACAAACCGTTTAGTGATTGATATGGGCAGAAAGCTGAATTTGAGGTTGTTTGTTATACATACAGGGTGGTCCAAAAATAAGTATCTTTTAAAATTATATGTTCATTCATTGGAAATTTATTTTTACTACATTATCTCGAAGGTGAAACATTTGTGTGCGAGCAGATTTTCCTCTTTCAAAAAAGTGAGGTTAGAATCAAAGACGCAACGCGCACGTTTTTTTTTTTTCAAATAGCTTTTATAAAAATGCCATCGTGTTAACAAATAGCAAATCAAGATAATTATTTATACTTCAATATCCTGTTCAGTATTTATCACTTTCTATACGAAGGTATAGGTCGATGTGCAGTTCCTGGAGAGACTACCCTGGCATACCCTGGTGCTGTGATTATGTACCCCTGCCATTTTTTAAATTTAGATTTGAAAAAAAATTAAAGTGAGTGCTGTAGTTTTGCCTAAAATGCAACACCCACCGCGAAACGTTTGTGGACCCCGTCTCGGAACGGTGCGTACCGTTCAGAAAATGTTTTAATCCAAGAAAGCATTTCACGCATCAGCATGACGAGATTTTTCCATAAACAACTTAAGGAATTGAAGGCAAACGACCATTCACTTCGGACCTTATTATGAGTTGCAAATTCGTATTATGAGTTGGTAGCACTGTCGAACAAAATCCACAGCTGGCAAAATCAATATGCACAAAAGTTCAAGCGGCAAAAAATGGTAAGAAATTACACAGGAGCTAAATTGTGTGGGACCACCCGTTAGAACTACAGCAATCGAACCATAATTTCGTCTTAGTCATTTTAATTAATAATTATTTTAATTTTTCGTTTATAAATTAGTAAAACAATATTTCTTTAGAGTGACAGCTGATAAACATGTACTATTGTGAATAAACCAATTGAGTAAAATTTACTCAAATTTATCGAATATGCGTCATAATATCAAATGAAAATTTATTCGATCAGCTCTTTCCACTACAGTCGAAGATCTAACGTTGCTCATAATAGGCACTTTCGTTACGGCTGCTCAATTTAACCCTTTCGTTTTTCCGACAAGGCGCATATTTATCTGAACAACAGTGTCAACAAACCAAATTGAAACATCTGGGGATCGGAAAACCCATACAGTTTGATGTCAATTTTGAAGGAGTGACAATTAAAAATAAAAAACTGCTGGCAATGACATTTCAGTCAACGTCAAGCGCTAGAGAATCTCGAATACTGACTTTTTATAGCCGGAAATAAAAGATATAAACTTGGATAATCTTTTGTTTCAGCAGGATGGCACGCCTCACCACACAGCTCATCAAATAATTGATTTTCTCGCTTTTAGATTTTAATCGTGTCTTGGCGATTTTATTTTATTGAGACTTTTTCCTGGCAGGTGCCGATTCTATGCAAATATATAATATCGGTCGAGCTATTATGAAATATAACCAGAAACCATCAATAGTCTTCGAAAATTGGACTGAGATGATAAGCCACTGCCAAGCCAGCTGTGACAGTCTAATAAATGAAACTTTGTTGCCTAAAAAAAGGAAGTATGTTTTATTTCTTAAAAAAAACCATAAGAATTTAATTTTTAAAAAGATACTTACATTTGGACCACCTAGTAATTCCTTTAAATAAAATTTCCAACGAAATAACTTTTATTTTTCATTATTATTTCAGTTTCAACACTTATCAAACTGACAACTATGGCTGGCATAAACCTAATGGCTCTTTTGACGGCCTAATGGGTCGTTTTCAACGTTACGAATTGGATTTTGGTCAAATGGCCTTCTTTATGCGACTAGATCGCACGGCTGTATGTAACTTTTTAGTGGAAACCTTTCGAATACGAGCGGGCATAATGTTTAGACAGCCTCCGCTGTCTTCGGTGGCCAATATTTTTACCATGCCTTTCGATAATAAAGTTTGGATTTGCTTAATCATTTTATTAGTTGCTGCTTTTACAATATTTTCTTTGGAATTGTTTTTATCTCCACATGCACATGAAATTCATTACGGGGATTGTGCTATTTTTGTTTGGGGAGCCATGTGCCAACAGGGCTTTTATGGCTGTGTGTCGAATTTATCAGCTCGCATTATAATTTTTACAACATTTGTGGCAACTTTATTTCTATTTACTTCATTTTCAGCGAATATAGTGGCTTTATTACAAAGTCCTTCGGAAGCTATACGTTCGTTGAGTGATCTTAGTCACTCATCTTTGGAACTCGGTGTTCAAGATACCACCTACAATCGAGTGTTTCTTAATGTTTGTATAACCTTGAATTTTTTTTATGAATTTTAGTTTTTTCATTTTCTATATTAACAGGAATCTACTGATCCATTCACACGATATTTGTATTTAAAGAAAATTGTTCCAAAAGGCGAAAGTATTTATATAGATCCAGCAGTTGGCATTAATAAAATGCGCTATGAAGCCTTTGCCTTTCAAGTAGAACTACAAACAGGTTATCAAATAATAAGTGATACTTTTAGCAAACCAGAAAAATGTGGATTAAAAGAAATGGAACCTTTTAAATTACCCATGATAGCTGTCCCAACGCGCAAGAATTTTCCCTATAAAGAGCTATTTCGGCGACAGTAAATTAAATTTAACAAATAAAAATTGAACATTCATTAATTTCTTTTATTTATTTTAACAGATTAAGATGGCAACGCGAAGTGGGTTTGATGAACCGTGAGGAACTAAAATGGTTCACCCAAAGGCCCAAATGTGAAGGCATGGGTCATTTTGTTTCAATTGGTTTAAAGGAGTGTCGTTATGCTTGGGCTATATTGGGGTGGGGTTTTCTAATTGCCTCCATAGTTTTAGGTTGTGAATTGCTGCTTAAGAAGTATTTAAAATAAATAATTATTCAATATAAAAAAATCTTTCAGAAAACTTTAAATAAATAAGAAAAATGTGTGTTTAAAAATTAATCTGTCTTAAATTATTTAAAGGACGGTTTGCTGGAAGAGGTACCACAGGATATACGGAGAGGGTATCCGGATCACTACTGACAGCAAGGCTGCGATAAACTCCTTACTGGGTGTCTACACAACATCCAGATTGGTCCGTGAATGTTGGACATCTATAGATGAGATGGAGAGACATTCCAACCTAGAACTTTCTTGGGTGCCGGCTCACTCGGACATACCCGCGAACATAGTTGCGGATGAACTCTCTAGATCTGAAACTCGGCTAAGGGACCGGTAGATAGAACCACTGGTAGGAGTCCCGTTAAGTTGCTGTAGGGTATTATTTCAGCAGAAACTTTTTGGGGCCAAGCAGACTAGATGGTCTGACGAGGTCACCTGCACGGTTTCGAAGACATTATAGCCTTAGTATGATAGTAGGAGATCTGCCAATCTGCTAAGGTTTTCTCGAGGACAGCTGGGCATATTGGTGGCCTGCTGATAGGGCACTATGTTATCGGATCCCATGCTAGCAGACTGAATCTTCCACATCATGACTACTCTAGGAGTTGTCAGGATGAATAAGAAAAGGTGGAGCATTTGATCTGCCATTGACCAGCTCTTTCTGAGAACAGAGCTGTCCTTTTCGTCAGTCCGAGACTGCATGTTCTTGCAAACCTATCGGTTTACGATGTTGTTAGGTTAAACTCGTTTATCCGGTCTTCGGGGTGATTTAGGGGCGGATCTTGGTAACATAGGGACCTGAATTGATTCTGTGCACATCCCTTTCAAGGTAACACTACGGAACCATTTAGGACCCAAGTGAGTTGGTCTTCTCATACCGGCAGTCTGTGCAACCTAACCTATATTGATTTAAAATATTTTTTTAGAATACGCTGCCAGGTCTTTCAATATTAAAAAAATTTAGGTGTTTTAAATCGCCTAAAAATATAAATTTAAGTTAATAGAAATTAAAGCGATATTCCAACTGATAAAGTCGAAATGAATGCAAGTTGTTCCATGTGGATTCGTCGGCAAGTTTTTTCGGTCAGTTAAAAATCTAAATTATAAGACTATCAGTCCTTTAAGCAGTGTACAAAGCATTGCCGGGAATACGGCAAAGATCAAAAGGCCATGATCACCGACTTCAGGTCGTCTAATATTTTTGATTTGAACGTGGGCATGACCATTAGAGAATAATTTTTAGCAGTTAATGAAAGAATACTTTACTTTCTGAAGCCGAGCCAAAAAATAAAAGTCTATAAGATTATGAATATTCATGAATTATCGCAAATCCTGCGAAGGCAGTAACATCAAATAAGTTAATGTTGATTTTTTTTTTAATTTAAACAGTATTTTTTAATAGAAAAAAATCTTTGATTTCTTATAGAATTTTAATTTTCTTTAGAAGAACTCTATTCCATATAAATTTTCCAATTTATAAATGAGTACTTTAAATGTATATTTTACTTGAAACAGACTTTCGACTAAGGGGCAAATTACGGCATTCGATATCAATCGAAATTTCAATAGCATTTAAATGTAAATTTCGATTGATATCGAATGTCGTAATTTGCCTCCAGATTTTATATGTGTCACATTTAAATTTTTCATGTGTTTCGAAGGACCTATAATTTTTTTACCTTTTTCCAATATTAAAATGTAGGCATGTACGGCAAGATTTTTTCTTTTTATTTCCATTTTTACTTTAACAAACAACTTAATTTGGCAATTTCCTATAATTTGATGATGGCAAATATGAAGGTAATTCCAACAACTACTTTTTGTTGCGTGTCTACATTCGACTGCGAGTGTGAAGAATACTACTGCTGAAATTGTTGGTGTTGAGGGGGCGAAAGGACGACCAGCATATAAAAAGCCAACAAAAACCGACACAAGTCAGAGTTTCGAACAAGATTAACAAGTTTATGCTAAGAAATTCCCAAAGGATACACTATTGGCAAATAGCAACGATGCATTTTCTTTTGCTTGTAAAATCAACTTTAGCAGTTTTTGTGCTAAAAGAGCTTAGCTGTTGCACAACATCTATAATTAAAATGTCAACGAATGAAGACAGCAATAATGTGGTAAAAGTTGTTACAGAAACCAACAACGAGTTGTTGCTTGCTAAAATAATTGTCGAATATTTTCAATATCATGGAGTGCGTAGCTTAAATTTTATATCATGTCCATCCAACACAACCTCAGGTAAATAGATTAAAGAAAAAAAAAAACAAATATAAAATTAGATTTTTAACACGACAAAATTTTTAGTATTGACATTTTCCAAAATGGTACTATTTTACCAGGAACACAATATGCCCTTAAAAATTTGGTGGGGAAAAGAGTTTTCTAACGAAATGCCTGAACCTGCCCCGTTTGAAGCATCTCACATTTCTAAAGGCCGACCCTTAAAATTTAAACTTGAGCCTTTAAATCATAAAACGGGTATAATTTTACCCGATTTTAATACGCCTTGTGGCTTAAATATTTTAAAATGGTGTGCAAATTTTGAAAACAATTATTTTACCACCAATCGCTTTTGGTTGCTGATAACGCAACAATTCATGGATTTACAAGCTTTAACAGATGAAGACATATTTCTGCCACCGGATAGTGAAGTCAAGGTTTTAACTCAAGATATAAATCTTAAATATTCCTTAATAGATGTTTATAAAGTTGCTGCTTTTAAACCTTTAAAATACAATTTTGTATTGAAGGATTTTTCCGAAAGCGACCACATGATCTCCGCTTTGCAATTGTACGGTTCAGTTATTTCTTTGCGTGAGGATTTAGAGAATATTACTTTCAATACCGGTCTGGTTATTGCCTTTCCCGATTTGTTTACTACTTTAGAGGATTTGTCTTTGCGACATATTGATACAATTTCCAAGGTTAACAATCGTTTGACCATAGAACTGGCCAATAAATTGAATATGCGGTAAGTATTTCTCTAAAATATAAAAAATTAAAATCTTACTATTTTTTATTTATTTAGTTTCAATACTCACCAAACTGACAATTATGGCTGGCATCAACCGAATGGTTCTTTTGATGGCTTAATGGGCAGATTTCAACGTTATGAAGTGGATTTTGGCCAAATGGCCATTTTTATGCGCTTGGATCGTATAGCTTTATGTGATTTTGTAGCTGAAACATTTCGCGTACGTGCTGGTATTATGTTTAAACAGCCTCCCTTGTCAGCAGTAGCCAATATATTTGCCATGCCATTCGAATATGACGTTTGGATTTCTTTGGTCATTTTAATAATCGTCACCTTTGTTGTATTTGTTTTGGAAATGTTTTTATCTCCTCATAAACATGATATGGATTATTGGGATTGTGCTGTGTTTGTGTGGGGTGCCATGTGTCAGCAAGGCTTCTATGTTCCTGTGAAAAATCGTTCAGCGCGCATTATTATATTTACCACTTTTGTAGCAACTTTATTTCTGTTCACTTCGTTTTCTGCTAATATAGTGGCTCTATTGCAAAGTCCCTCAGAAGCTATTCATACTCTTAAAGATTTGAGTCAATCACCTTTGGAAATTGGCGTACAGGATACAGTCTACAATAAAATATATTTTAATGTGAGTTGACACCAACTATTATTCCGAAATGTCATTCAGTAAATTCTATTAAATTTGAAAAATATTTGTTATTCAAGGAATCCACTGATCCTGTTACAAATCTCTTGTATCACAAGAAAATAGCGTCCAAAGGTGATAGTATTTATATGAGACCTTTAGTGGGAATGGAGAAAATGCGTTCGGGCATGTTTGCCTATCAAGTAGAACTACAAGCTGGCTATCAAATTATCAGTGATACATTCACGGAACCTGAAAAATGTGGTCTAAAGGAATTGGAGCCCTTCCAACTGCCCATGACAGGTGTACCAACACGCAAGAATTTCCCCTACAAAGAACTTTTTAGACGACAGTTATAAAAAGTAATTTTTATTTAAAAAAAAATTAAAAGCATTTTTTCTTTTCATTTTAGGTTGAGGTGGCAACGCGAAGTGGGTCTCATGAATCGAGAGGAACTTAAATGGTTTCCGCAAAAACCCAAATGTGAAGGTGGTGTAGGCGGTTTTGTTTCCATTGGCATATCAGAGTGTCGTTATGCTTTTGGTATATTTGGTGTTGGATGCCTATTTGCTGTCTTTGTTTTGTGCATTGAAATAATGCTCAAAAGTTCATTTAAGTCGTGGATCTTTTCCAAGTTTTTACCTTGTTACCGGTCCTTAACTGGCCGTTAACCTAAAATCTTTAATCTTTTGCTCACAGCACACTGCACAGCATCTTGTTATTTTACATAAACCCAATAAAGAGGGTTAAAAAAGAAAATAAATCTTATTTTAAATATACACTTAATTCGACGGTTTTGTTATAAATTTTTAAATTTCATTTATTTTAAATTGGTATGGATATTTCCTTTACCACCGCTTTAATAATATCGGGCGTTTTAAAACACCAGTTTTTAATATGTTTACTAACGCGACACCAGGCCTCGCCATGTTTGGGTTCTGAGGCAATACAACGTTCCAATACTTCTCGTTGTTGAGTTTCTGTGCCATGCAGTAATTCAAACTTATAAAAATAAGCCCAGGCATCACCCAAATCGGGATCGATTTTAACCTTGAAAAAAAATATAATTTAAGAATTACTTTCCTGTAAATGGAATAACATTAAAATGTCTTACTGTGCGATTAAACCAATCCCGGCATTTTGTAAATTTATGTTCTGACCAAAACAGTTTTGAAACGGCTAATAAAACATGCGGATCATGTTCACATTTCTTGAGAGCATCTACTGATTTTGTTTTTCTTTGAGGTTTTGATTCCATGAAAATTGCCTCAGCCCATAGTTCTCCAGAATCGGGACATTCCTGTAAAGCTCGTGCCATCATTGTACTGGCTATTTCCTTTAAGCCGGCTCTAAGTTCGACACGTATGGCTTCCAGCCATAATATGGGTGTTTTTGGATTACGCAAACGTCCTCTTTCCAGTATTGAACGGGCCTTGGTTAAAACTCCTTGACGTTCTTCCAAATTTGCTGATAACAACCAGAGCGGTATAGAAGTGGGACACTTTTTAATACCCACATTGTAAGTGGCTGCAGCTTCTTCTAAACGGTTTTGTTGTTCTTCTATTTGGCCCTTCATCATCCACAATTTAGGAAAGTCGGGAAACACTTCAACTGCCTCATCTAAAAGTCTCAAAGCATCATCCAAACGATCTAAAGCCCATTCAAGGCGGGCAGATTTCATCATTACTCTAGGTGTAGGCGCTGAGCCTCGGGCTTTGGCCAATAAACGTCTAGCGCGTTCATACTCCGAGTTTTCGGATTCTAATTTAACAGCCGCCAACCAAATATCTTCGGAATTTGGATTGGCCTGGAAGGCCAAAGATAAAATACCTCTAGCAGCAGGTACATCACCAGCCAACCATTTAGATTTGGCACCCATTAGCCATAACACCTCTGACTTGGGGCAGTGAGCTACAGCACGTTGCAGCAGAGCTTCCAATGACTCACGCGTACCATGATTCTTTTCAAAATAGGCTGCTCTCAGCCATATGCTTTTCTTAGAAGGAAATATTTGCAAAGCATGAGCATACACAGCTCGGGCACATTCAAAGGCATTCTCTTTGGCGCACTAAAAACAAATTTTATTAATTTTGAATTCAATATTACAATAAATGAAACTTACAAAATCGGCATCATCCATCCAAGTTTGTTTACGATCTTCTTCTTCAACACCAACCCCCAAAACAGCCTTAATAATGGCCTGACAGCAGTGAACAGCACCGGATTTTTCTGCTTCTATGGCCTCTTGGAACCAATGTTCTCGATTGATTTCTACACCATTTGCCGCAAGAGAAGTTAACGAACGATCTATTATCTTCTCTACCATGTGCTTGTTACCATTGGCCTCTTCAAGTTTTGCTGCTGTCGTCCATATCTGTCTATCTGTGGGTATATTTTCACGGGCTTTGTTAAGAACCTTGCGTGCATTTTCATAAGTCTCTAGGCGTGCCAGGGCTAGCCACAATTCAACACTAGTGTTGCAACATTCGACAGCTCTTGAGAGTAAAATTCTAGCATCATCTGGATTTTCTAATTCCACAGCAGCCTTCCACAAACGTACAGAATTCGGTATATGTTCTAAAGCCTTACGATAAACTCTTCTTTTTGCTTTAGCCTCAGTCTCCAAATCTGCGGCTTTTATCCAAATACGCACTGAAGTGGGTATGTGGCGCGCAGCTTGAGCTATAACTGCCTTAGCAGTATCTATTGGCTGCAAGCGGGCCGCCTCCAGCCACAAATCTTCCGATTGGGGATTAATCTCACATCCACGCATTATTAAATTTCGAGCCATTTGAACTTTACCCGTTACCTCTTCTAAACGAGCCGAAGCTATCCAGGCTGGTGGATGATTAGGATTTGTTTCTCTTACACTTTTAAGCAAGAGGCGAGCCTTTTTTATATCATTAATATCACCGCCATAAGTGGGAATCATACTTTGTAAATCCGTTAGATATCCCTTAGGGTCCACTACGGTCTGACCCGTTACGGAGTCCGAAACCTGTGACAGTTTTACATTCATTAAAGTGTTACGAGCCTGACCTATTTTACGCAAATCTAAATCTCCTGTAGGTGTTAACATACCCGGAGTGGCTACACCAGGCATCATAGAGGCCAAGCCCGAAGATGGATCAATGGTAGAAGATGATTCTCCTCCCAGATTGCGAGATAACACACTGTCAGGTAGCGGAGTAAACTTTTCAGCTCTAGGATTACGTTGTTTCCTATTACGACTATCACCCACTTCGGGTATATTTGTCCATTCTTCAGCGGTGACATTAGCCAAAGAACGTTTTAAGTCAGAAAACTGTTGTTGAATTTTAGGTCTGGTTTATTGATTAAAGTACAAAAAAATATGTTTATGAACATCTTTAAAAGTTATTAATAAAAAGGCCGTAAAAATTTGTGAAGTGAAAAAATTTCGTGATATTTTTAAAAAAATTAAGTTTAGTTCTTGTTTTCTTTAAAATAAATCTAAAACTATTTAAAAATTACAAATCATTTATTTTTATTTTATTTTAATTCAAAAAGCCCTATGGAGCAACCTCTTTAAAAATGGCAATATTTATAACCAAAAATCCGTTAAGAGAATTAAGAAGCATATTTTGAGGGTGTCAAATATGTTTCGTTTCGTTGCATAGTTTCATCAACAAAAATTATTATAAATTAACTTTAATAAAAAATGACAAATAAATAAATTTTCATAAAATGTTGCCTATTTTTAATTATTATAAATATCTTGTCTTAAAACTCGCTGGAAATGCAAAAACCCCATCATATTTACGGAATATTAAAAATATTTCAGTTCTATTGCATACTTTAAGGGATATTTATTATTTAAAAAAAACAACTTCCTTGACAAAACGCGGTGTTATGGTATCTTTAAGTTTAAAACAATAAAATAAGAAACAATTAATTACCTCTCCTGACGATATCTCTCCAAATCTTCCCTCAGTCTACGATCCCTATACTCCTTACGTTTTTCATCCATACGCTTATCAATGGAATCATAAATAGCATCAGCTTCCTCATCGTCTTTATCATAGGGATCTTTTGAGAACAAAGAACCACTATAGCCACTGAATTCATCGTAATTGGAATCATTTAAATCTTCATCTTCCTCTTCTTCTTCATCTTTTTTCTTGCGTTTGGCTGCCGGTGGAGCATGTCGATCATCGGAAACATCATTTGCATCACGAGCGGGACCAATATCAGAACGTGTTGTAAACCCAGTAGCACTTTTAAGATAAAAAAAATATTCACATAAATATTTATTTTAAATAAATAATTAATGTTTTAACCTACCCACGACCCACACCAGCTACATAACCAAGAGGAGCTGGTACACCCAAAAAATGTTTTTTATTGCGATTTGCTATAACCGCTGCTGTTATATTTGACATGTTTACTGATTTTTTCTATTAACTTTTCTTAGTTTTATAGAATTTCTTAATTTTTCCCAGGAAAAATGGTAAACGTTTTGTTTTTCTTTTTGTCTGTGAAAGGAAAACAAATTTATTACACAGCTGATAAATGAAGTGATGCCAAGTCTGAGTTTTAAGTTAAAAGTATTAAATGGCAATGCCTCACTCTTAAATCGGTTGAGATTTTAAGAAATATTACACAGGTTAATAAACACAATATTTAAAAAACTTAAAATTGTATTGTTTTCATTTAACAACAAACAATTTAAAGTAGTAAATAACATAAATCGTTATTAATTTTAATAAAATATAAAACAATTTTTACACGATATTAATTTTAAGCAGTCTATTCTCGCTGGCAATGATTTGTTGAATTCAGCACAAAGAAATTGACGTTTTTTATTTTATATTTCAAATATTTTTTTTATTGCATTTATAGATAATCTTAATTTAATTTAATTTAGACTTGCACATGGCGAAATAATACAAGGCGTTCAAGATGGGGAATTCATTAATTTCGCCGTAATCGTTAAATGTCAAACTCCATATGTTAAAATATGTATAACCATTGCGAAATAATACCAGGTGGTCGCAATGACGAATTCATTAATTTTCGCCGCAAACGTTAAATGTCAAACACTATATAAAAAAAATTATACATATTTTTTATGTATGGAGTTTGAAATTTAGCGTTTGCGGCGAAAGTAATAAATTCGCCATAGAGACCACCTGTTTTATTTCGCCAAGGATTTGCACCTGTTTTAAATAAATAAAAATTTTAAACACCAGACTACCAGACGTTTTGCCAGTTTCTAATTTACTATATTTACCTGTTGTTTTTGAGCATACATATTTACATGAATCCCTCAAAAATAATGTAAATTCGAACCGAAGCATTTTTATTTAAAATTTTTATTTAAAATAACAAATTTTTCGCTAAAATTCTTACTACATTTCTTTAATAAAAAGTTATATTTTTTTAAAACAACAACATTAGAAACAATATTCAGTCTCGTAAAATTAAGCTTCTTCTTTTGACTCCTCCATTTCCAATTCTCTAGCCAATAATTGAGTGCGCTCGTTTAAAGTTTTTTTCATGTCTGGCTCTAGTTTCATAATATCAATGGCTTCCTTTAACAATTGCATGGATTCCAAGAATTTTTCCTAAAAAATCAAAAAATACATACATACATACATACATAAGTAATAAGAATACTTATGGAGAAGTTTTAATCAAATTAATAAAAAAAAAGATCTCAGATCTTGCTGACCTGTGTCGCAGTTTGCGTAAGTAAACCATTTAAAAATTCTCGTTTTGCTTGCACAAACATGGCTTCTTGTAGATCAAGTAATAAATTGCCTCTAAATATACTTAAACCACTATCTAAAACATCAGCAACTTCCAAAAGTTCTTGACAGAGATCAATTTTACGTTTAATGGCAGCATCGTTCATTTCTACAATTATAATGGGTTTATTTGAAATTATATTTAAGTTTAATTTGTAACAACAATTGTCTTCTTGTCTATGAACCTGGTAGTGTAAATCCAGGAGCGTTGCCATACAACTGCGTTAAGGCATATTTTACTTGCAGCACATGCGTATTTTTTTCATGCAAAATGTCACGATATCTGTGAAGAAATTCTTCAAATGCTCTAACGGACTTCTTGTCTAATGACTCAATTTCCTTAAGCATGGCCATATTACCGAGGTTGATTTGTTTTGCCGGCAGTTGATGTGGACACAATTGGCAACGCCATGCAGCTGAATTGTCCATGGGATTTGTGGAAATGATCTAAATTCAAATACAGCAAATCGCAAAGAAAAAATTTCAGTAAAAAATCATGTTATCTTATCAAAGTTTAAAAGAAAATTACCTTTCCCACTTTGCATTTTGCACACAGCACGGCGCCTATGAATGTATTAAGCTCTGTAGGATCCTGGCATCTTTTGCATGTACAATCGAAACACTTTGCTTGAGACAAATGTTCACGTCTCAACAAAGTACTTTTCAAAGGTTGCGTATATGAAGTACAAATTATATTCCCCTTGGCAATAGGCTGTTTAGCAATAAATATTATATTCATTTGCTCATCGAACGTATGACGGGTGTTCGAAACGCAGTCGTGTGACAGCATGGCTGCCATGGGATATATAGCCCGCACTTTACGATTTTCCATTGTTTGGCGAACCTCAAAAGCATTTGTGTCTAAGCGTGCAGCCACACGCAAAATTTCAGTTTCACTCCAATCTGTCATGCCCAAAATGGTTTTGATAAATGTCAATAAATTGGCACGCAACACTTTGTACAGTGGCGTATCTAAACGTTCTTCCAAATGATCCTCCAAGTTAAAGAATTGTTCAAATTGACTGGGATTTTTCTGTTTTAAGAGCATACAACGCAAAGGCAGTATAACACAATAGGCGGACTCTTTTTTACCTGCTTGTTCATTGGCATAATTATAATCGATTTTAGCGGAAAACTTGCGAGCAGACATTAAATCACATTCATCTTTGTGATGGGGAGACTTTTCGCAATCGGGACCACATAAGGGCCAAGCACATCCCTTGCATTTGAAGTAATTGGTAACAGGAGTGGTAAGTTTGCGATGACAACCCAAACACTGGGGAGAGCTGGCAACTTTTGGACCATAAATTAGAGGAGGTTCACGCAAAATAATTTCACCTTTTTTAATATCACGAGTGGCACGTATGTGGCGTCCCAATACATCATTTTTAGCAATCTATCAAGAAATTGAATTATTAGTTTTTGACAAAGAGTATTAAAAAATTTAGGCGGCAAAATATTTTTCCGAATTCTTTTGTATTTTCCCAATTACATAAACTGTGTGACAACTTTTGCCTCAAACTGTACATTTATATTAACACTAACAATTCACCTCATAACATTTACACTCAGCCTTGTGACCTTTTTTCCAATGAATTTTCTGATGCTCTTTACCACAGTAGTACACCTGTTTGCAGGCCATGCACTTTAGTGAAGCCGGCACACCACACACGGAACACTGTGAGGGATTTGTCATTTTATTATTTTTTTTTTTTTAATTTTTCAACTTTTCTAATATTTCTTTAGTATATTGACAAATGCTTCTAATTAAATTTACAATATAATTTTTACAATTTGTTTGCGTAATCAAAAATTGTGATCAGATCACCCAACCACTGTGAACCGAAAGACAAATGAAATGAAATGATTTTTTCACAGAAAGAAAACAAAGAAACATTCTTTTGTGTTTCTTCATTCCAATCATCACCACCATCAAAACTATAAGCGAGGCGATCAGTGAACATGAAAACAAAAGAAAAAACTGCATCATCTATGAAAAGTGGCCAACAAGAAAACATTAATAAAATTAAAAAAAAACACACACACACGATCAGACATGCTCTTCAATAGACGCAAATGAAAAAAAAAATAAAATATAAAAAAGAGACGATTAAATACAAATTCATCCATTTGTCAGACAAAATCCTCTAATATTTTGGGCAAAACAATAGTGACAAAAAATAAAATCATTAAGAAGCAGGTTGTTAAGAGAATTAAAACTTTTATTGAAATGATTCTTTTCTTTTTATTAAATAAATGTACAATAAGTTTAACTTTAACTGAATTCAAAAAAACAAAAATTGCATAGTATGGACGGTGACGTAATCGAATTTTCGAAGAAAACATAAAACAGAATGATCTTCTTTAAGAATAAGTTACTGAATTTTGTTTTCTTTCAAGAAAATAAAGTCTTTGCTTCATTTCTTAAGCCCGTGATACACCCCTTACACGATGTAGAAATTGATGGGAAGACAAAAACTAAATGAAGCAACAACATGAAAGTTACGAAGAATGTATAAGAAAAACGATAAATGTCCAGTTTAGATAGTCGTGTACTACACACTCTAACTTTTCAAACCCTCGCCAATAAACTTAAATTTCTGCAGATCGGCTAGATCCTTGGAAAATTGTGTGTATGTATGTGTGTTCAAAAGGTATAAAGATACAGAGTACCTAATTCGATAAATCTGTCAGATTTGTCAAATTTTTGTAAAATGTGTTCTCAGAGTTGCATTTTAAGTTTTATGTGACGGTGTGACTCCTAAACACACATTTTCTTGCGACTTTTTTGAGTAAGATAGAATTTTATCAGATTTTATTAAGATTTCGTAAAATCATTATCATGATCTTAGAGATCACTTTCATAATAGAAAATAATTATTGTTTTTATTCTTTCACTACTCTGATCCCATTTCATAGAAGGACTGTTTGGCGTCTGCGGTTTTTTGTGATTTTATTTGTTTTGGACACATGTTCACATTTTTCATTATTTTTTTCTCAGACAGTTTCACTCACGTGTGAGCAGTGTTGCCAAGACAAAAAAAAAACTTTGCAACTAAAATGTCTTAAAAATTAGGTAGAAAATAACCGATTTGAATCGGTTTAATTAAAATTTGAATTAAAAGTAAGTTCTTGCCTGGAAAGTGCGACAGGATTTTTTTTAACACGGATCCAGAAAGGCGAACTGGCCAATTATACGTCTCAACAAATTTCAAAAGTATAATAAACTTTTATTGATCTCATATATCAGCATTTAAAAAAAAATTAATATTTCCTTAAAGATCTCTTCAAAAGCTTTAAAATGATACCCATATTGATATTTAAAAAATTTGAAAATTTCAGAGCTCCTGAAAGTATGGGCGAGCGCCAATTTTTTCACTTGATGTTTCTTTTTCTTATTTTTAAATTCTCTGTCGCCCCATATATTTATTTCTTTTAATTGGAGTTACTTTAGAGTTCCAAATGACATGAAAAAATTAGAGGTAGGCGTGGTGTTTAGCCTGCAGCCTCGAAGGACATTGACCGATCATGTTGATTTCCAATAGCACCTCTTTCGACACTATACCTGATCGATTGACATGTTTTTTTTTGGTGAAATCAAGTTTGTTTCGGACGGACAGACGGACTGAAAACTTATTTATACCCTTTTTCCAATTTTTGTGGTGAAGGTATACAAAGTAGCCAAAACGAAAAAAGTACACATCTTTTCGTTTAGTTGAAAGTAACTAAAACGGCAACACTGTTGGCAAGTGGATGCATTTGTTGTTGTTTTTCATTAAAATGAAATTGTTGTTCAAATAAACTTTATAAAATAAATACACACAGTGCTTCAAATTTAGCTCCATTTTCCTTTTTTTTTTTTTGTTGTTTTTGTAGAACCGTTTTATGGGAAGAATATTTTATGGCAGAGTGAAAAAATTTATTTTTATTTTGGGACTTTTTTTTAGGAAAACCAACACTTAGCAGAATACCAACAACTCCTAGACATAGAGAATCAAAATTGGAGAAAGAAAAATTAATTTGGAAAATTTTTTAAATGAAAATATTATTAAATTGTAATTAATTTAATTTCGTTAGGAAAAAATTTCTGGTTTATTTTGTAAAATATAAAGGGCTACTTTTGAGGGTATGTGTATGTACATTCAAGACCTTCACCTTTTAAAGACTGCCACCTCCTAAGGCTTGCATATTTTTTGTAAATGAAAAAAAAATAAAACGTTCAAAATTTGTTCTGTATTTAATTTCTATTTGTTTATTTATTTAATATTTGTATTGTGTATATTAATAATTATAAATTATTTTTATTATAAACATGTTTATTTCTTAATAAAAAAAATTGGAGGAAATCAGTCTTTTTTTTATAAAAATTTAAGAAAGATGAATATTGATTTGTAGTTGGGACATTTTTTACATACATATAAAAATGAAGAAGAATGAATATTAATATTATTGTTATTTTATATATTTTATTTATTACAAAAAATTGTAGCGAAATTATCATTAATAAGTATTAAGATTTTTTACTATCTAATGCTAAAATAAATTCTAATTTTTAGATAGTTCGAAAAAAATTAAAAAAAGAAAATTTTTGAAAGTGCTTTCTTTTATGGAAATTTTCTTATTTCAGTTTAATTTCAAGCGTCGTTTGGTATTGTAAAGTCATATTATATCAATAATTTATTAAGAGAATCTTGAAAATGTTTTTTGGTTGAAATACAGTAAGAAAACAGGCATAATTGGAAATAAATACATAATAAAATATTTTTTGAAATTTATAATATATAAATAGTTACATAACCTCAAAAAAAATAATTCGAAAAATGTATTAAATCGCTTTAAGATGAAATATATTTTTCATAAAATTCTTGCTATTTTTATCAAAGGATTGGAAGTCTTTTGAGAACAGTTTGGCTATAGGAATTACTGCTTGGAGATAATTATTTGGAGTATATAATTTTTATTCAGTTTAAAAATGCCATTCAGAAAAACCTTTTCTAAAAAGAGGAGGCAGCTTATTTTCGGTTTAGATATTTTAAGGACCATTTTTACTTTTATAATTTGAAAGTGATTAAAGGAGAGTTTAATTTTTGTGGTAATTAAATTAAATTTCCCTCTCTCTATCGATTAATCAAACAAATGTGCTTATTAAACAAAATTTAAAGGGTTTTTTGTAAATATAAATTACTTTTCGAAATTATAAGATTAAAAAACATTTTTACCAATAATTGTTTTCTATTCTCCCCAATTTCATAATGTATTTTAATAAATATAATAAAAATATGATAAATTTATACAAAGTTAAATTGTTTTTTTTTTTTTATCTTTTGTAGTCAATTATTTCCTTATAATTAAATGCAATCTTTTACACACACACAAGTTCATTAAACATAAAATTTTATATCAATCAATACACAAACAATACATACATACATACATGCAGCATATAAATAGACTTAATTATAAATTTTATCTAGACAACAATAAATTCAATTAAATTTTAAACTTGAAGCACTTTTGATCTTTAGATTTCTTTTTTATTTAAATATAATAAAAAATAAGAAAAATTTATAAACTAAATGATGTATAAAATAAACAGGAATTCCTTTTACTTTGTAGATGTATTTCTTTTTTTTTTTTTTGTTTTTGTTGTTATTTGAAGTTACTAGTTACTTTGTTTAAATTTATTTGTATTTTAAATATTTGTATCATTTTGGAGAACACTGTGTTACAATAAAACAAAAACTGTGTTACAAAAAAAAAAAAAAAAAATAAGTATGATTCTCGAATGCAGGGCTAACTTCTCCAACACAGACTAAAAATGGTGAAATTTTCAACAAATTTGTGAAGAAAAAATTATATAATCTTTTCTAGTTCTTGTTTCTACTCATAAGCCGCCTTTTTTAGCACTTTTCATTTTGTTCCTAAAATTTTAAAGGAAATTTTAGTGTTAAAAACTGAACTCTATTTGAAAAACCCAATGACTTAAGAAAATTATCCGAAATAAAACGTATATTAAAATTTTCGAACTTTATTTCGAAATTTCGAACTAAATTTCGAACTTAATTTAAGAAATTATAATTCATTAGGAATGAGTTTGAGAGCCTCTAAAAAAATTTGTGGTTTCAAATGCGAAATTTTAAGGCTGTACAATATTTGTAAATTCGAACTTAATTAATAGACTCAATTTTTTTTACTATTAATAAAAAACTTTATGATTTAAGTTGTAGTATACTCGAAGATTCAAAATTAGTTTCGAACTTTCGAAGCCGTGTAACTGATTAAGTAAATTTAATAATAATTGAAGCAAAGCCGCGAATAACGTTGTAAAAGACAAATTTTGCAAAACCTGTTTTTTTGCAGATTACCGTTAATTTTACTCTCTTACATTTGTTCCAACAACAAAACATTAAAATTATGCATTTTATCACCGTCAAAACGCAATTACAGTGGAGATAATCAAACCATTTAAATACGTTTTTTTGCTCTCCTGAAAACTTTTTTTATTTTGTCATTTGCAACGTTATTCGCGGCGATCCTTCAATTAAAGATGTTGAAAAAAATCTAAAAAACAAAACATAGTGTCAAGCCAAGGCGAATCAATTAAGGCCGTGTCAGATAAAACTTTTGCTTTGCGTTGCGTTGCAAATTCGCTTTGACATCTGAGATAAAATGCAGGAACTTATATGAAGTATGACACATAAAGCACTTTTAACGCAAAGCAAAGCGCAAAGTTGGGCAACACTCATCTTTTTGCGCGCTTTGACAATTAGCTGCTATACATTTGTATATTATTTTTGGCAAAATCGAACGTAAAAGAGCTAAAGGCCTCGTTATGCGAACGTTGATGTAAGAAAAATTTAACGTATTTTAACGTACGGTCGTTTATGTACTTATAGAAACTTTACAAATGTCAATAAAATAAACAAAACATTGTGCAGCACAATTTGTTTGTAATTTTTATTTCAAAAGCCCGGAAAGAATTTAAAAATGGATACTGAGGATTTATTTGCTGATGTCCATGAAAACTGTTTTGCATAAAAAAACTATAAAGCCAAAATATTAAATTATAAAACCTAACACTATTTTCAATTTGCTGCAGCTGTTCAGAACAGTGTTGAGATTTGTGGCATAGTTACGGGCACTGTTCCGTACATGTTAATTTAGAAAAAGTACTAATTTCGCTTCGAAAGATATTTTACATTGCAATATTATGTATTTAATATATTATGTATTTAATGTAACTATTTATTTATTATACTTTTATTAAGCAAAATAATAAAAAACTGATGAATGATACAATTATTGTCAATACTTCAAAAGCACCTAAAACGGGCAAATGTGCCGCAATGGTACTTATCACATATAATTCCAGCACTATCTTACGAATGTCACGTAACAATGCCGTCAAAACCTATTTTATACAGGTTGAAGCGTTACGGAAACGTGACAGTTAATTTCGGTAAGCGTTTGCATTGTTTTAGTATATTTAAAAACAAACGGCCGTTAGGTTAGCTTACGTGGACGTTCGCATAATTGTACCTTAAGAGTCTTAAAATATTATTTTTTTTATTATATATTCTTCCTTTATTATTTTTTTAGAAAATTATGGAAGAAAAACTTATAAAAACAAACAATAATTAGGCGCTGTTAAAGTTTTTATTGTGACATACCTCTTGCGTTATACGCTTTTTGTTCAAAGTTTGAAACGTCACGCAAAGCGATAAAGTTTTATCTGACACGGCCTTTACCTGGTGGTAGCGACGACGAATTCATTGTTTTGAAATTGAATGAATTAATTCGCCTTGATGTCAAGCCATGCAATCTAAAATGTGTAATTTTAAAGGTTTTTTTTTAATAATTTTCTTTTTATGTTTATGTTTTTTGTAACACAGTGTTATTTGTTCGAGGTGGTTATTATGTTTGCTTGTTTATATTTGTGTGTGTTAAATGACAATATGAAGAAAAGTTGGTAATAAATTAGTAAATTTATCTTCAAAGTCATTACTTCCATCATGACATTTCTTTGATTCCGTATACCAAAAGTAAACAATAAATATTATTTTCTAACCTCAAACTTGAAATCAAATAAAAATATTAATATTAATAATGATTTAATTTTATATTTTCTTATCAAAAGAAATTTTTCTGTCACTTTTCCCTCTTTTTTTTGACACTTAAAACATCGCACAAAAATTAAAAATCTGTATCTAAATAAATAAAATTAAAAAAAACGAAAATTACTCTATTATTTTTCGTATAAAATTTGTAAGTGTAAATAATTTCTTTTCTTGTTCTTTAAATATTCATTCTTCTTTTTCTTCGAAGTGATGATAGTGATGATGTATGTGCTCGTGCACATAACGATGTATGAGCGATGAGGAAGTTGTACTTGTATTAGCAACATTTGTATTGGCTAAAGTGACGCCTGGATTATTGCTGTCATTGCTGGCAACACTATTACGGCCACTTTCACTATTGCGACCCACAACTTCTTCTAGTTCGTGATCTTCATCGAGTCCTTCTTCTAAATCTTCCTCAATTTCTAAACCATCATCCAAATGTAAGTTGTGAACTTCACTCTCAACACGAAGCAAGGTGTCGGCATTTAAAGGAAGCTTACCATGTGTTGGAGCTTGGTGTAAATCGTCATCATCATCCAGATCTACCAAGGTGCCTTCAGCTACATGTATTGTAGAGGCAGAATCAATAACCACCTCTTCTGGACTTTGTACAGCTGAGTCATGTTGTGAATGGCTGTCGTCGTCACTGGTTTGACCCAACAGATTTTCACATTCTACTGGATCACCTGCAATGTGTAGCATGGTTGTATAATCATTATCCTCTTTAATACATATTTTTGAGTTTGTAGTGACACTGTTGACTTCAGCTGTTAAAGCGTTTGCACGTCGTTGTCTCAGAATTCGATGTTTGCGCCTTTGATTGCTTTCACGAGCATTTGTAATTGAGGAGACTAAATTTGTTTGTTGTAATTTCTCACTTAATTTTGCATACAAAAGTTGATCATAATTCTTGGCCTGATCACGGCGCCATTTTTCTAATTGATCCAAGGGCGATTTTTCAATGGTGGGACTTACCAAATGCAAAGCAGACAAATTGTGTTTTGAGGATGAGGGCAAACGTTGATAGCCATGATACTGAGGAGAATTTTGTGTTGTTGTTGTTGTGTTGGGATTTTGTGACAGCTGCTGCTGCTGCTGATGATGGGTCTGTACATATGAACCACTGCGTAAAATTTTACTGGTTTTTATTTGATTTGGTGTCACCGCTAAACTCAAGTGTTTGCGTGGAGTATTGTGTGTTTTAGTAGACATAATGGGCTGCACTGTAGCAATTTGTTGATGTTGTTGGCCACCACTATTCGCAGCAGGGTTGCTGGTTACTTGGTTCGTTAGTGATGTATGGGGTGGCGGTGAATGACTTAAACCTCCTCCACAGATGGTGGCATGTAAAAAAGAATCATAACCACAGAGATTCGTTTTACCATGATGTCCAGGTGCTGAAGCGCTACCACTGCCAGCGCTTAGGAGGGCGTTGTGAGCTGCTATAACAGCTGGATTAATAGCCAGTTGCTGATGATAAATGGGAATGTGTGGTTGGAGATGATGATAGATATTGTTGCTGCTATTTGTACTGTTGGGATTTTCGTGTAAATTTGTATCGTGTTGATTGCTGTTGTTGCTGATGATATTTGCACAACTGCTGGAACGATGCTGGACGCTGGCATAATTTGTTTGATGGGGGCTGACTGAGTGTGTATTGCTGTGGTTGGCAATTAATGTAGGAATTTTCGATACTGTATTGGAGCGTTGACGATGTTGTTGCAGCTGCTGTTGCTGATGCTGCTGCTGTGAAATTGTTGGTGCTGTTGTTTGAAGCTGTTGAGAGTGTTTGTTGTTGCTGCTGCTGCTGCTGTGCTGGGGCTGTAGTAGATGTTGCTGATGAAGTTGTGTTGTTGGCTGTGAATGCCTGATGGGACTTACATTTGCTTGGGGTTTTCTGTAAGCCAAAAAATGTCATATATTAGTTACAACAAAAAGTGGTTTTTGCGGCCTTCTTTGCTTAGGAACTTAAGTAGGAAGGACATGAATAAGAAAAATTCAAAATGGTAACAGGCACAACATTTGGAATAATTGAAATAAAATTCCTTCTTTCATTAAAGATTATTTAAAAATTTGGATTAATTTTCTTTTGTTGTATTTGTATACACATGCAACGTTGCCAAATTTCAAATAAAATAAAAATTAAATCAAATTAAAATAAAATAAAACAAGCAGTAACGAATTTGTTTCTTGAGTAATTTGAAATTAAAAAAAATTGCTTACCCATTCAGCTGAAAACACAAACGATTTTTTTCCATACTCTCCCTTATAATACTTATAAGATCATTACGATTAAGCGCCGTTTTCCAGCATTCAGCTGAATTGCGTTTTGGAGCACCCGCCAATGATTTATTAACTTTAATAGGATTGCGCAGTTGCACACCATCTACGGTATCTGCACCAGCACCACCTGCCCCACCATTATGTAATTGTTGTTCAGCATTCCAAATTAATTGTTGTTGTGTAGGCTGTTTTTGAAGATGGCGATTTTTCCAGCAGGTTTCATTGCCCACGGATAAACTGCGTTGTCTAGTTTCCATGCATTCTTGATGCTTAATGAATGCAATAGATAAATATTGATGATGATCATTTAATGTTTAAAATAGTTTATGCAAGCGAATGAGGCCAGATTATAATGTGAGTTAGAGTAGATGGCAAAGAGGCAGCAGATTAAAAGAATGCATTATCGCAAAACAAATGCAAAAGTTTACATATAAATAAAGAAAGAAAAAATAATAATAATGAAATAAATTGAAAAAAATAATAAAATTATTTGAAAAATATTTACAAATAAAAAAAACTGTATAATGAAAATTGGCAACATGGTAACAGCATGTTGTTAATAGAAGAGCTTTTATTCTGGAGACCATTTAATATCAAATCAAACTTTAAAGAATAAAAATGCGCGAATAAGTAATATGCCTTTAAAAACGTCTTTGGAACAACTAACTATCCATAGATGGACCTTTCCATAGATGCACCTTTCCAAATTAAAAACAATTTAACAAAAAAAATTTTGTATCGAATATTCGAAAACTTTCAAAAAACACTTCTTTGTGGGGACCTTAAAATATTGCTGCCTGAGGTCTAGCGACCTAATGGAAGTCCATTTTAGAAATGAATAAAAAATAAGGTTTTGTATTTTAGTAAAACTTATAAAATGTCCCTCGTAAATTTCAATTGTCAAATAAGCAAATGCAATTTTCTTTTTTAATTTCTCAGTTAATCAAATTAATTTGTAGTCTTTAAAAAATGTACCGCCATTTGTTTTAGCTGACATTAACAATTATACCTCTCCCTCTCTAAATATGATTTTTTTTTTAATTTTGTAAAACTATTTACCTTTTGTTTTCGTGATTTCCTTAGCATTTTCATGCGTGTCGATGCCACATGTTTCATATAAGCCTCGTTTGTATTCGATATTTTATGGGCGGGATATTGAGATGTGGGTGAAATGGTCACATTGCGACTTTCATGTACAGCATCTAGACATTCTCTACAGGCCTCAGGTGTAGTGGCTGTCGCCGTCTTCAGATTATCATAAATAGTTTCAAATGGTGAATTCGATACTTCTGGGGCATTTGCTGGCTGAGATTGTGGATTACAGCAGTTTTGTTCGATTTTTAATTTATTCAATTTATGGTTTTTCGAATTTGTTTTATGGGCCAAAACCTGCGACAAATTGGAATTGGCCACTTGAGTATTATTTGTGTTATCACGCTCTTTATCACTATTACTATCGTCGTCTTCCTCATCAGATTTGATAAGTTTGCGTGGCCTATAGCGATGTAGTCTACGTGCCGCTTGGGAGGCTGTAACTAATGGCGTTGATTTTTGTTGTACAGAATCCAAAACCATTGCATTAGCGGAGGTTTTTTTATTTTTAGCAGCTTTAGTTTTGCCCTCAGGTGAAACAGTGAGACGCACATTAATGGTTTTACTGCCGCTATGTGGCACCACCACAGATTTGCCAATCGATTCATAGATGGTATAAACAATGCCCACAATATCATCTTTAGTAATTTTGCCATGATGACCATCCAAATCGTAGAAGGTAAAAGAAAACTGCAGGGGTTGTGATGATTTGCCACCCTCTACCGAAACATCGCAAGTAAATTCCTACAAAAAGAAATAAATAAGAAGAAGAAGAATTAAGGCCATCAATAATAAGTTTAAAATAGATTTTATTTATGTTTGTATTTTTCCATAAGTACAAAGTGGATTAAGGCCTTCATACCAAAATGCTTTATAACTAAAACCAAAACTTTTAGTGGAGGCCACTTAAAAGCCTCTTATAGACTCAAGTATAAAGAAACTCTTGGAAAACAGCTACAATTTGAAAAATAAAATAAATAAAAGATTTTCCAGGCGGGGGTGCGTTTTCATACAATTTCAAGTTTGGAAATCTAAAATCAATATAAATCAAACACTTGTGAATATAAACTTAAATGTACAGACAAACATACATTTATGTATATAAAGTCATCAGTGGCAAACGTCACAAACACCAACATCATTTTATTAAATTTAATTTCGTTTTGTTTTTTGTTCTTTTTTTTTTTTTTTTGTTTTTGTTTTTGTTTGTATTTATTTTCCCTGAAAGCAATCATTATCAAAATGAATTATATTTAATTTTTATGGCCTTAAGATGCTGAAGAAAACACTGCTTGTTAATGGCGCTTACATATATGTATGAAAATATTTGTGTGTACATACATATGTACATACAACAACAAAAGCAACATTAATAATAACAAACTGTTTTAGTAAAGAATCTTCTTGGAAAGCAATTAAAATTTTGTAAAACATAAAACAAAATTTTGTTCATTTGAAAAAATTATATTAAAAAAAAAGAAGACAACAATTCAAATAGAAAGTCGTCCCCTGGGTGATGTTTTTTTAAAATACCAAGAACATCATCATCAACATAAAAGTGTGAAATAAAATTTATTACGAATTTTATATGTAAATTTTTCTAAGAAAATGTAAATTTCTTTTTTCAACAAAATATCAAATGATTTAAATACTTTTTTCTTTGTCGTTTTGTGTAACATTTTTTTTAATTTATTCAACAGCGCTGTCTAAAACATTACAACTAAATTACTGATCTCAAATGTCAATTATCACATAATTTCCCAGTTGACAATATTGTTGTAAACAACAATGACATGCATGTATGTATGAAATTTCTGAAGTTGCCGTATTTCACGCTAAATGCCAAAGTAAAAAAAAAACAAATCTGTCTTTCATAAAAACGGTATCTTTTCAAGGGCGCTTGAATTACTATTCAATTTGATTATTGTTTAATGTTTTGAAAACAGTTTTCTTTCAATAATGAGTTTTGCACTATTTTATATTTTTCCTTACGCAAGAGATGCCAAAGGTTTCACTCTACATAAGTAAGTCGCTGTTCTTCTTAAAGAAAAAAGCGAAATAAATTATTCGATTATTTTGCGGAAATAATTCATCAGTGGTGATGGCGCAGCATAAATTTTTCCGGCGTCTAGTTACTTGTTTTGAGGAGTGTAAAAATCCTGACATGTCAGATCGGGACAGCCGCCAAACAACTACTAATGACATGGAGCGCTACAGAGCCAAGCAGAAAATCTTTTTTCTTCCTCTCTTATTTGCATGAATTATCACTGGAAAACATGTGTTTCCAACAGAATGTAGCAAAGGAATATTGGCGAAGGCTGCACTTCTCGTTCACCTTGTAAAGGATCCGCCAAATAAATTTTTTTTTTTTAAATGCTAAATGCATTGGATGGTCAGTTGGCTTCAACTCCTGAACCAATTGGACTTTGTATGGCGTCATCCCAAGGTCTTTATCCAAAATTCGTCTCAATGATGTGTCCGAAATGTTCAATTGTTGAGATCGACGGTGAATTGATGTTGGTGGCGCTTCACGCAAACTTTTACCACAGCAGAAATATTCTCGGGTGTACGCACTGTTTTTGGCTTTTCACGCTTTGGTTTATCGATGAGGATGCTTTCTTTCACTTTTTTCACAAGATAACGAACATACGGAGCTGACAGTGCTCTCTTCTTCCAAAATCCGTACGCAATTTTCGCACACATTCTGCAACAACTCTGGGAAATATGTCGCATTATTTCCCAGCGTTGTTCAAGCGTACACACAACCATATTCGTTCAGCGGAAGGATTAAACTAATTATTTGTTAAATCAGACATGAAGTAAGTGTTACCATTTACGAAATAAGCACTAGTTGTGTGGGTAACTTGTACTGGGCGAAGCGTTTGTCCAATTTAATGGTGACAGTTTCTTTATAGCGTTTCTTGAAGTCTCAAAGATAGTATTCGCATACAATGTGAGAACTTGTTGCCAGAAGTTCTCTAGTGAGTGAAGAAAATTCACAGAAAATGGTTCCGTACAAACATTTATTCTCGCTTTAACCATTTAATCGGTATGATTTTTTCTATGTAATGAAAACATAAGTTCTGCAGCGGCTGAACTACTACAGCTTCTGAGGAGTCGTTTGCACGATTTGGTGGCTGCGGTCTCCCTTTTTAATGATTTCTGCAGTAGTTGTCAGGACGAGGAGACGTTGGAACACCTTCTCTCTCTCTGTGCTCTGCTGGGGTATATACGACTGAGATAGCTCGGTCAATGGTACTACGGGAGCCTATCTAGTATATCATCGCTGGGGCCACGTAGGATCAGTATCTTTTTGAGGTGCAGTGGGCAATTCACTGGCCCACAGTCAGACGTTGCGACCATGTCAAAGGGAATGGCCTTTTCCGCCGGAGTCTTCTCTGCGTTCTTTACGCCCACAGTTCTTTTTCTTTCTCTATTCCTTATCTTCATCTCTTTTTCTAGGTTCTGATTTTTTTTCCTTCTCTCTATTAATTTTTCTTTCTCATTAGGTAGCACAAAGAGACCATTTAATCGACCCAGGTGAGCTGTGGCAACACAGCTGCCTGCCTGACCTAATCTAACCTAATTCTGTAGTTTTAAGTAGTAAAAATTGTTTTTTTTTTATTGCTTATCAAAATATATTTGCGATTAACACAAGAAAAATTTAAATTCATTTTTACAAAAAAATATTTTTTAAATCTTTTGTTTTAAAAAGTTATTACGGCATATTCCGAGTTATGACAATGGCATATACCAACACCGATATAACTTATACCGAAAAAACACACTATCACCGTTATGCATCTTCAGTTTACCCTACGAAGTATTATTGGTGGTAGATTCTCGCTCGCGAAGCTTAGAAAAATTAATTCATAATTTGCTTACGCGGTACCTCATGAGCATTACTTTTCCTAGTTTTTGAAAGCACTTTGCGAAAAAATTCTTAAGAAACGAACATATGGGTTGCCACCTTCATACGTTTAAGAGATTGTAAATGTTTTAATGTCAACTTAATAACAGTATAAAACAGAGATGGGAAACACAATGCTGTTGTAATTGTTCAAAAGAAATAGAGAACATTAATAACCATTAATTGTTTAATGTCTTCAAGTCAAAGAATTGATTTGTTATTAAAATAATTTCCTTAAATTATTATTGGAAGCCTTAAGGGGTCTTTATATTTTTACGGTAAATTTAATACTTGAATATCACTGTTTTAGTGGATGCAAAGCATTTTAAGTGTCGGTAAACATTAAACATGGAACTTAAATTAATGACGCAACAAATTTACCTTGAAAAATGTTAAGATGGAGAAGATAAATCCTCGCTCTCTCTCTCAGTCACTCTTTGTTTATCAACAGTCATAAAAGTCTTAAACACCAGTTATTGTTTTTTTTTTTACTGGCAACATTGTGCTGTTGGCGTTTAAAACCGAAGTTTAACTTAAAGTACAAACCTGCTTAAGCTTCTCAAATGAAATTAACTGTTTTGTTGAAATAGCAACATGCCGTCATTGTACATTTCTGCAATATCAAGTATCAAGTATCTAAGTCTGTCAGGAATACATACATACATACATTTGTATACCTACAATTGTAATCATAGCACTAATTCCTTTTAATAATTTTTATTTTAATAAAAATAAATAAAATAAATAAATAAATTTACCTCTAAACGTATATGGTCCTCAGAACGTAGCTGCTGTTGTTGTTGCGTATGATGTGCGTGACGCGTTGCAGAGTGACTATTGGGTTGTGTATCCATCTGTCCCTCAATATCATGTGCAGTTGTTGTCTGTTGTTGGCAATCTTGCTGGTGCTGCTGCTGCTGTTGACCATGTTTATTATGGCTACTACCAATGCCAGATTGTTTAAGATGTTTACCACTTCCACCAATATCCTTTGTACCGTTAAATGCCAGTGACAGCTGTTGTGTTGTAACATGATGATGTTGATGTTGCTGCTGCTGCTGTTGTTGTTGTTGCTGCTGCTGCTGTTGATGTAGTAACTTTTGATGATGCCTTTGATTATTATTTGTGGCAGATGTTATGTGGCACGCATTTATGCCTGATGATGGTGATGTTGTTGTAGTTGCTGGTGCTGTTGTTGCACCAATTATATTAACAACCGGTGAACGTAACGGAATATTATTTTCACGATCACTTACTAGCAATAGATCAGGTGGAGCACTACAGGAAGATGAGGCACGCACCTGATGGTACATTAATTCTTCTGAATCGGTGGTGCATTCTTGAACTGTAAAGATAAAGATTTAAAAAAAATTAAATTAGGCTTTTTACAAGAGCTTTTAAAAAACTTTTAAATTTTAAAACTATAATTTTTGGTTTCTATTAGAGCCTGCCTAACCTCCTCTCGCCTAAATGCGATCACAGCTTCCAGCATTAGCAACTTCCATTAATGAAAGAAATAAATAAAACAGGAAATAACTAGCAGCCAAAGTCTTAAAATTAATCACTTTAGAATCCTGTTAATTTAAATGTTTTAAGCGTCAAACCATCGACCCGGTTAAAGTTTAATAGAACGTTTAAAAACAAAGTACTCGGTATGTTAATTTTTCTTTTGTTACTTTTTTTGTTTTGTATCTAATCTTGGAGACGGTATCTTTTTTTGTTGTTGTTTTATTTTTTGTTGTTGTCGGTGTTAGTCGCAGTTGAGTCAAATGGTTTAAGGTTTTATTTTAGTTTTCTTTTTTTAAATATATTAACAACCGGCTGTTTGGCTGTTCGACTGCATGGCTGGGCTGTGGTTGACTTGATTAATGCCTTTTATCATGCAATTTTGCATAGTCAGCGTTTTTAACACCATTACAGTTTATCGTTCAGTGTCCATATTGATACATTTTATGAAGGAGTACTTGAGAGCTTAAAGTATATTCATCATGCTATTTGAATGTACGTTGTACATACAAACGTACATACTTACTTTATAAACATACATAAATTTACAGACGTATTTCGGAGGGTAGTAAGAAAATTGCGTATTTATAAAAAAACAAACTTGGACTAAAGAAAGGCAACTGTTCCAGCACCCTTACCATTGTTGTCTGAAATCTTAAAATATTTTCATATTTAAGGCAACAGTTGCTGCAACACGAAACAAAGCTACACACCAGGCAACAGACGAGGCAACATTACAAGAAAAATTTTATGTATATAATTTTAGACTTATTAAGTAAATTAAAGAAAAATTGTAAAACACAATGTTTTCTAAGAAAGAATGTTTTTCAAAAAAATTTGAAAATTCCAACTTGATTTGAATAAGAATATTTCAGATAAAACAACAAACAAAAATTTAAATAATTTTTTACATAAATAGCACGATTTTAAAACAATGTATAAAAAAATAAAAAGCCGAATATAGTACATATATGGCTATACCGAATCTTATATACCCTTCACAAATATACACATGTAAAATCAAAAAAACAAATACTGGGGTGACAGAGAATTAAAAAATAAAAAAAATGAAGTACTACATAAACATAATTTAACATAATATAATTTTACATAAATCGGCTGTTAATGGGTTAAAAATTTTTAAAAAATTATTGTACTTCCTAAAAGATCTCTTCAAAAGCTTTTAAATGACATCCATATTGATATTTTAAAAAATTTCAAAAGTTCAGAGGCCCATAATTTGGAAAATATAGGCGAGCGCCAATTTTATTCACTTGTTGTGTTTTCTAAGTTTTCAATTCGCTATCGACCCATATATATATATATATTTTTTTTTATTGTAGTAACTTTATTGTTTCAAATGATATGAAAAAATTAGAGGCAGACGCGGTGTTTTGCCCCTTGCCTCGAAGGACATGGACCGATCTTGCTGATTTTCAGTAGCACTTTTTTCGACACTATGTCTTATCGAATGACGTATTTAAATTTTTCACAGCCCCATAATAATCATTTAGAACAATTCAAATTACTAGATTATCGAGAATTTATTTTAAATCTGTTTAGTTTTTTTCGAGCAGGTCATTTTTGACTTAATTATCGAACTTAACGGGAAAATTGATAAAGGCTTTTTTAAATTTTAACATACACATACAAGTCCGTGTGAGAAGTGTAAAAAAAGAAGTTTGCTTAATTTTATCGTCAATAATATCACACTGATAGATTTTAGGGTAGGTAGGCCTGTCTAAAAAGTTCTACTTCTTCATATATTTTAAATACATGACAGCAATTTCGTTTCGTTAAACGGCTTTTTCCAGAAAAATTCCCTAATTACTCCAACACATTTGACATTCGCATTCACCGTTTTGCATGCAATGAGCTTCCTTCATTATTCTTAAGTTTTAACAGTTTTTTAAAGAAAATATTATTTTAAAGTGCTCAAAATTTCTCGAACCACCTACGTACTATATGTACATTACACACATTCAGATCTAGTGTTTTATATACAATTTGAGTTGAACGAAATACCGAGTCTTTGTGGCGCCGCACAACAAGCAAAAGTTAAAAGGGGAAAACGCGAATACACAAAAAATATTAAAGGCCATGATGATTGTTTATTTCTGTGTCCATTCAATTAACAGCTCATTGTAGTTTTTTTTATTTTTTATTGGTTTATTTCTTTATTCATTTAATGTTTTGAGTTATTAAGATGAAAAATGAAAAAATACAATTAAAAAAAACTCTTGCTATGATTTGGTTTTTGCACTTCTGTGTAATTACAATGATAACGTCAGGCGAAGGGCGTAAGACCAAACAAAATTAAACTCGAAGTGGAAGAAAATTTTTTTTAATAAATTTAGATGTTAAAATGATAATAATCATTTAACAAACTCTATAAGAACCTTAATTAAACACTCTGTAAGTATTATACTTTCGCCTTCAAAATTTCAAGCTACTCATGTTTTCTATAATTCATAGTTATTATTTAATAATTTTTTGGACTTTAACCTTGTCGCCAATATGTCGTGTCTTGCACGCGGTAAGAATTCAATTGTTCTTTTTTATTCTCTTTTCTTATTATGTTATAATTCATGTGTGTTGCCAGATTGTTAAATTTAATACACATTATTCCTTAACATATTTCTTAATATCTAACTTAACGCTATCATGATATTAAAAGATGTTACAATATAACAGAATCCGATAAGCTAAAAGAATTTCCTGACAAGCCGACTAAGATTAAATCTACATATGTAACATTTACGATTATTGGAGATTGCTATATAACGGTAAGATTTAGCGTCATTTCCCTGCGGCATTTTCATCTTTGGTATTAATTTACTTTTTTCGATTATTAACAATTTAATTTTTTAAGAAAAATAAGAAGAAAGTGGAATAAAAGACCTCAAGCTCAAACAAGTTGTAATTAGTTTTCAATCACAATTCTTTTTAATACAACTAGTGTGACCAGATCTGAAAATTATTTAAGTTTTTTAGCGTTAAATCGATGTCAAAAAAGTGCTAAAATTTATTTTGTTAATTAAATTGAATATTTTTGTGTCACCGTTTCTGATTTTTTATGTATAATTTCATTTAAATAAATTTATTTCTTTTTCTCTTCTTGGTACTAAGCAATAATTAATATTTTTTAGCATCACATCTATTACAGCTTCCTCAACTGGCAAATTTTTATTTATTACAACTATTATTTTTATTTTTTATATTTAAAAGAGTACACTCTTAATTTCCGTTATGAAAGTGCAATGAAACAAAAAATAAAATAAAACGTGTTTCTTTTATAGGATGGAAATACCCCCGCTTATAACTTCTTGCGTATAAAGTTTTATTATTATTGGCTACACCCTGCTTGATTATTACTTGTGAGCGTTTTTTTAACACATAAATGTTTGAATATGTTTGAAAAACGTCTATATAAATTAAATAAATGAGTGTGAGTGCCTTTTTATAAACAAACTCACAAAGCCACATATTTGAAAAAAAACAGCGTTTGAAAAACGTTAAATTTATCTGAAAAGACCGTTTAAACGCCAATTTAGGCTACTGCTCAAACTTCATTTTCTAAATATATTTTTATGAGCCTTTTATTTTAAAAGTGGCTTAATTCACTTTTGGAAAAAATCTAATTAATGGCAACACTAAATACAACTAAACGGTATCTTTAATTTTTAAAAACTTTGCAATCAATAAGTTAAGAACTATTGAGATTTGTTCGAGAGAAGTTATGGTAATTAACGGTATAACAAACATGTCTGTTTTAAAAGTGACGTAATTCGCTGTACTCAGGAAAATAATAACGGGGCTTAGTGTAAAAGAAATAGAAATATGTGATAAATGTGTCAGAAGTATTGTTTAGAATTATTTTTTATTTTATTTTTTGAAAGTGGCTTAAGTCAGTTTATCATAACAAAAAGTGGGGATTTTTTAATGTTTATAGGAAATTATTTTTACTGAGAAAAATATCAGTTCCATGCGATAACAAATGCAAGCAAGTCTTCTCGAAAGTTAGCACCCATATTTTTAAACATGTTAAAACGCTAAACCTTTAATATCTTAAGTGACTTATGTCACTTTCAAAATAAACGGGTCAAATAAAACCGACAATTTTATTTTTGTAACAATTGATTGTAAACGCATATAAAAAACGTCTGCTGTTTACTGATATTATGACGTCAAATATTCAACGCTTATTACTTCTACGCTACCAGAATAACCGTGCATATGTATATGTTAAGTACACCTTAATCTAATATGCTGAAAAAACTAATTGGTTTTAAACATAAATTTAATTGATAGTATGATATTGTTAATTGTGCTACAAAATGATAAATATGATTTGAAAAAGTCTAACAAAAGTATTAAGTGATAAAAGCAAACTTTGGTACCAAATCAAAAAAAAAAATGCTCAAATGGCCACATTGAATAGAATTTTAATTATTAACGGTAAATCATTATTAACCATAAATATTTCGAAAGCTTTTTTGCCATCTGTTTATTTTATTAAAAGCACTTTTAAACTAAAACTTTGCTTTTGACCAACAAATCTTAACTAAGAAATCTTTGTATTTGAATATTTAAAAAAAAAAAAAACCTAAAAATTTAAATCATTTATCGTAAGCGGCAACAACATTTTTTATCTTTATACACACAAGCGTACGTATGTTTGTATGTAGTGTAAGTTTTAACAATCACATTTTAGAGGCAAATCTTAAGGTTGCGCCTAGAAAAATAAGCTTAATTTACGGCTTTGTAATCTATTACTACAATTTCCTTTACCGAATAATGTATAATTGTTTAAACTCTCATTTGTTGCGCTTAGGTTCATTATAAAAGACCACCCTTCTACTTACAAACATATTTCTTCATATTTTCAGTATTGCACACACAAAGCAGCTTAGCCTTAAGCGCGGTATCTTTTGAACATAAACAACAACAACAAAATAATAAATGCTTTCATGTTTCTCATTTTTTATTTCTGCTGATTCTTCTCAACAGAAAAAGATACAAAATTGTCTTCAAACAAGAAAAAATAAAATAAAAACTTCATCTACAAACCTCTAAGTCAAAGCCGCCAACATCAGCTACATGCCTGCCTCACTGCTGTGAACACGAAAGCACAAAAAATAAAAGTAAAAAAAAAATTAAATTACTAAACGGTCGTCAGGCGAACACAGAGACTAAGCGAACAACCATCCGTCAGTGACTCTTTCAGTCACTTAATATTTTTTTTCATTGTCTTTTTTTTTTTTTTTTTTGCTTACAATCAAGCCGCGTTTTTTACAAAATGCCGTAAAAGCGTGCCTTTTGTGACTGTAAATACAAACAGATTTATATATGTATGTATGTATGTATATATGTGCATACAAACATTTACTCGAGTATGTTTTTGTAGTTATAACAGTGTTGTTTATCTTTTCATTTGATTTTCTGTGCATCGTTGTTGTAAAGTGCCTGTTGTGCAGAGAGTGCTCTTAACGTGTCCATATATATGGATGTTAAAACACTTATGGGTCAAATTATAGGCACAGGCTCAATTATATATTCTACACTTCTGATTAATGAAATTCATTAATCTTAGCAGTTACCTGAAAGCGACTTGCAACGGAGTATAGTACGCTTCCGTTACAATTTAGTTCTTAGAAAAACACTTTATAGCTAATGAGTTGAGGAAAAAGTTGGGGTTTTGCCAAAATCTTATTAAAAATATAATTTTTACTGGGCGGTGAAGTGGGCCCTGATAATAGAATTGCTTATCACCCGAAGAGTAAAAGAAGCAAGCAATTATTCAATGCTGCGTATTAAATTTTAGCCACACACCACAAAGGAAGAAACTGCGAGGAGTATCTTAGCGATCAGTGCTTGAAATCGGTTAAATTTCGAATATAGTATACGGTAAGGCGGGTCGATTTGTAGGGAGGCAAAAAAATCGCCCATGGCTCAATGAAAATCGTATTCTAGGGATCAAAATAAGAAACTTTGAGGAACTATACCTCTAAAACGAATTCTAATACCCCCCGTAGGGTCAATTTTTAAAAAATCCAACTTTGACCCATTTATAGTGCCCCAATCGAGTCCAAATGTATGACCGACCCCCACTAACTTTTGAGGGCCAATCCACCCATGCCAGTGGCACAACCCCTGGAACTCCCCTGGGGGGTTCCCCAGACAAACATTTCAAAAAATCACCATTTTTAGCACTTTACATGAAAAAACCAGCGAAAATTTTCACTGAGCCATTGCCGATTATTAAAACGACCCGCCCTAGTATACGGACTTAATTATTGTGATTTGTGCTCAATCTATTTCAATAGTCTAGACACTAATGATAACTAATGAATAGACGGAAACGAAAAAGACATTTATGGCCGGGGCACATAGATTCCATCATTATACTTTAATGTATTCAACTGAAAAAAAAGTAACGACGGATGAGGTTAACAAAATGAGTACTTTGTTGACTGACAAAAAAATTATTAAAACACAGCAAGATCGAACACAAAACAAGAAGAAGCAGCTAATGATAGCTGTCAAAGTACTCAACGTACGTCAAAAGTTAAAAAATTCGCACTTAACGTTGATGTAGACGTACTGATTGTGACAACACTCATTATAAAATATGTATTTTAACTTACTGTCAGTTATAAAAGGAAAAGTTTAACGTATGACAGATTCTTTGTGCCTTGGCCTTAAATTTCTCACAACAGTTTATTTGAAACTCGCTCAAAATTTTGTTGAAAACATTCTCAATGCAACTCGCAATCATGTTCGGAATTATTGTTTTGTTTGGGTGTTTTGCATGATTGGTCATTTCGTTTTTTTTTTAATATGTTTTTGTACTACACGCAAAGAATAAACGTGGTTGAGGTAACCATTGATCTAAGAGCAACATTTTATGGTTACATTGTTGCATTTTTTGTGCACAGTAACCATATAATCGTTAAAAATTAACAAAAAATGTTTATCGTGACTAAAGTTCTGGTGAAAATAACTATAATTTGTTCTCCATAACTATAGATTGTTACAAAGAACATAATATGGTTTTTGTGACCATATTACAATCATGTTTTTTCTCTGCGTGTAAAATGCGTTCATAATAAAACCGTTCATAGTAAAGCGAAAGTCAATCCCATACCATAACTCTGATACATCCAAGCATACAGCGATTATTCCTGAGGTGCTCATTTTTTTTTTTTTTTTTTAAAGAGAAGCAGCACTTCAGGCATTAATACCTACTTAGTTTTTATGTAACCGTGCTACATTCTTTAGGAAAGGGATAGATGAGAGAGAAGACAGGTGGTGAAAAGAGATAGATATAGCCATTTTATTAATTATTTTACTTTGCCGGCAAAAATGCTATGAAGAAGTACCGACGAAGGAGGCTGCATGTTTTTATGTTAATTCTGATTATGTATTTATACCATTAAACAGAAAAAAACATTATTTCTTGACTGCCGCAAGGGTTGAACCCAGGGCAGCCAGATTTGTAGTCAACGTGCTTACCACCTAGACTACAGCAGCCTCATGGTAATCATTGTCTAAGGAAGGTTGAACATTATGAGCTGCTCTTTTCTAAATATTGAGCAACTTTTCAATTTCGGGTTCACACTCAGCACAATGATTTTATTGGTCCATGTAAATTTGCTGGTCATATTCTAGAACGAATCGTTCGATGTAGTATAACATTTTGAATTTATGCTTGAATGATTCCTACAGATCGAAAAGGGCCTTCATTCACAATCGACTATTGTATCTGTACATTTTATCAGTTCGCGAGTTTAGCTATTCACAATTCTTTATAGTACGAGGCACAAATAATGGAGATTTATTTACTCATGACTTTTGCTATTAATCCAAGAATTTGCCATACTTTAAGACCGACCCATATCTTTATATTACGAAGCTCCTCAAGGGGAAGGGGGAAATCCTGTGGTCACTATCTGCCACCGAAATTAAATAAAAATTTCGATCAATAGCAAATGCCATATTTTGCCATCGGGACTTCCCGCTTTCTTCACTTTGTGTATGTTTTGGTGTGAGGTTTTTTTTAATTGTTGTTGTTGTTGAAAATTTCAATTAAAAAAAAAGGCAGGGGATGTACTTATTATTAAGACCATAAATGTACTTTAACATATTTGTAAGGTTTTATATGTTCAAACATACACACACACACACACACACACACACACACACACACATGTACATTCATAAACACGTACCACTTTGAACTAAAATCGTGCATTAGAACTGGTTTCTGTTTTCTTTATTATTATCAAAGTTTACTTCTGAAGGTATTACGAGTACGATTATTTTTGTTTTTAAAATTCTGTTTTTTCTTATATTTCTTGTTGCTTATGTGTTTTCGATTGTGGAACAAGTACCTCATAAACAGGGATGTAATTTTTGGTTTCTTAAAGTCCTTGCTAAAGCAAACAAGTGGCTGCGCAGCATAGTTTTTTTAGTTCCAAACAGGATTTTAATATTTTAAATAAAGTAAATTTTTTTATTTTTACTTTTTTTATTTTTTATTTTTACTTTTAAAGGTAGATTCTAATAAATTTTACAGAGATTTGATCAAATCATAATTTTTTTAAATTTAAACAAAGCAATAGTTGCCAGCTGCATTTAAACAAATCACAATATTTTTTACTAGTAACCATAAAATAATTTTTTTTTATCGCCAAAAGGTTCACAATTAAAAAATTCAAAAATGTTAGAAAACATTCAAATTTAAAGCATTTTAATAGGCATTTTTTTTAATCATTGCATTTATTTAACAGTGTACAACTAGCTCTACTTTACAAAAATATGAAACAAAATATCTTCAAAAAGCATCGCCTCTAGACGTAAGTGCAGGAAAGCCCACTATCCAATTCTTTAAAAAAAGCCGATGAAGCTGATGCTTTGGGTCTCAATTAAAACAAAAGAACACAACTTAAAAAATAGCTAATCCCTGTTGAGCAACCACAATAGTTGCGTTGATAGAGATATCTGCTTGTTGTAAAACCATAGATAATGAGATATGAGTTCAAATCCCATCAAAGCCACGAATATAAGTTTTTAAAAAGGGAATGAATGAAAACCAGAAGCTCAGGTCTCTGGGAGTTTGAATTACTAAACGAAAAGCAATTGCTATCTATGTTGCCACGGTAGATGAGCTGGCGAAGGCACTTATCTATTAGAACATTAGAGGAGATGGTTAAGGCGATTGTATAGCTAAAACAAAGAACGACCCTTACTTTCTATGTATATCTAGCGAGCCCCCTTTCATAACTCAGTAGTATTTCTGCTGCTGAAACGTCATAACCAAGGTTGCTTTAAACTTTACCCCTGCATAATAATATATTTTATAATTTTTCGCTGAATGGTACTGCAATCCAAAGTATAAATATTTCCGTATTTAAAATCAATTAATTTTCAAAAAAATTTGTTGTGCTATATTTTTAATACTATCCCGATTTAAATTTAAATCTCCGATATTGATTATTAAGGGTGAAAGCACGTCTTGATGGCCATTACGCTACCGCTTAAACTCGTCTTTAGTTTATTTAAATTTTTGTGAGAAGTTTCCTGACGAGCTAAGTAAGCGGTAGCGTAATGGCCATCGAGACGTGCTTTCAACCTCAATAATCAATATCGGTGATTTATAATTTAAATCGGGACAGTATAAAAAAATGGCACAACAAATTTTTTTGAAAAATTAATTGACTTAATAATTGTTTCCCGTGTTTTTAATATAATTTCCCTATTTTATTTGAATAGTTATTTATTTGCGTACATGAATTTTTATTATATTCCACTACACTCACACACACACACTCATTATTTTTTAGATCGCATCAAAAAACTAATGCCGCTATTTTCTGTTTATAGATTATTAACAGAATAACACGGCAACAATAATAACTCATACCGCACCGCACAACCACAACCAAATAATAAATTTTAAATAATATTTAACAACAAGTAAAAGAAAAAAAATCTCATTAATTATTGATTGCTTTTAACAACAAATGATGACGTTAATTATTAAGCGGTTTTTCATTTATTAAAAATTTGTTGTTTTTGCCATTTATGGTTGTCGAGCGGAATGTAAGGGGTCGTTCATATATTAAGTACTTGAAATTATACAGTTTATAATGTATAAATATCTACAGTGGGCGCTAAAACAAAAATTCGGTTCTTTGACCTCAACTGAAAAGATAAGTTAAGTTCTATTGTTAAATGGCCTAAAACTTTGGAGTATCAGTCTCAATTGTTAAGCAGGATATTAAGTCGCTTTTTATTATTTTTCTTTTAAAGAAAATCTACGCCATTTTAAAAATTTTATTTGGCTTCAAATTGAAATTTTATTATGTAACTTCTAAATTACTTAGTTATCTTTGTATTTGATAAAAAAGTTCAATAATATTTTAATTAAATACATAAATAATTGAATCAATTAAAAATTAAGACTTTTTTCGAATCCAAGCAACAGCTTTAAATGGCGAACCAATCAACTTCTTAATCATATTCGCGAAAGCAACTGTGAATTCTACACGATCTCAACAGGTTTTTTTTGCGGTAAGGGCCACATCTTTTTTGAGGAGTTTTTCGTGGCCTGCTATTTTTATAGGAGGCAGATACCAAATAATTTTTTGTAAATTTATTATTTTCGAAATTATCAGTTTATAAGATTTTTTTAATAACTTTAGTTTTCGCAAACACCAGGCTCAAAAGCATTTACTGTTCAATAAATAAAATAAATTTTAAAAATATTTATAAAAAATAAAATAACTTTGAAATTAGTTTAATGACAAAATTTCCATACAAATTTTTCCTAAAATACATTTCAAATATTTTTTAATATTCTATGAATACGGCAGTAAATATTTTATTTAAGGGGTTTGCTTAACTTAAGTTGTGTTGCCAGATGAAGAAAATACGTACACTGCAGATTGTTAACAGCAACTAACAGTTATCAGTTTCAGATGATTGACAGAATGTGAATACATTTCATCCACACTATCGACTGTTTTTCTTTTGCTTTTTTGATCGAATAAAATTTTCGTTTAATTAATTAATATTCACAATAATTCTCAAGTAATCAATAAGAAAACTTAGACATAAAAATTTACATTTTCTAAACAAAACTTGTTCAAACTAAACTAATGATGAATTTAAGTGTGATTAACGTAAATAATGTTAAAAATTATTTAATAAGGATTAAGAAAATAAAACTTATAAAATTGGAAAATTTTCTGATTATTTTAATGTTTTGTCACCCACTGTATGTGCAGTTATAAAAAAAAATTAAATAAAACTTATACACATAAAATAAACTTGCATGCACCGCTTAAATTTTATGGCTGCTATTAGACAATTATTGATTTCAAATTTTTCATTTTTTATATTTGTGGTGATGTTATCAAAAGACCGCATTCAAAATTTTATTATTATTAAATTTAATAACCGATAATAAAATCAAAAAGCCGACCCATTATAAGAAAAAGTAGTATGAAACTTGTTAGAATCCAGAGTTGCATTCGTCGTGTGTATTAAAGTAACGAGAGATTTTTTTTTGTAGGTTGTCCTTCAAGTTAAAAAAATTAAAAGAAATTGTATGGAATCATAAAATTCTGGGGGTTAAATATATAGGCGTATATAACCAATAATACTGCTTAGCTTTTAAATCAAAAGGTTTTATTTATTGTAAATCAAAAGGTTTTATTTATTTTTTTTTTTTTTTTTTGTACTTTGTACAATTTATAACATTAGAAAAATTTTTATTGCCAAACCATTTTATACGTATTCATAAAAAAGCAAATCATATTTCATATTTCTGTATTGTTACTTAAAACAAAACACTTTAAACAAAGAAAAAACATTTCAAGTTATAAATGTGCTCGAAATATTTGAATTTTGTTGCTGTTTATTAATGATGATTCAACAATTAAAGTTGATATAAAACATTACAAAGGAATTCCGAAAAACGTGTTTTGTGTTATCTTGGCGCCGCTATCGTCTAAAGCAACAACACACAATTTTTTTTTTTTTTGGAATATTATAAAAAAACCAGTTGGCTAAAAAGAAATAATAAACAAAAATAATAAAAAAATTCAAAGGCAAAAATCTAATAAAAACATCAAAGCAAAGGTTGTTTTAATAAAAAATGTACCAGTGAAAAATATTAAGGGTCGTTCTCACAGCTGCCAATTGCTAAGAATTTGAATGTTATATGGAACAGATATTTAGTTTGTAGTTATTTAAAGTTCTCCTTCTTACTTTGGTTTATAATTAAAGGCCATTTGTTTGAACGTTATTGCATATTTTGACTTTTCACAACCATACATGTGCAATATTATTGTGCAATCAAATTGCCTTCATGTACATATTAAACTAGAAACAGGCACAATATATTAAACAAATTCAAAATAAAAGCTTGTGATTTATGTTGTCCAGTTAAAAAAAAGATTATTTTGCAATGTGTTAAATTTGACTTTCCACCAAAATAGAAAACAACCGCTGATATAATATTGCACTACTTATTGCAAGGTGTGGAACAAAACGAATAAATTCAAAAGAAATAAAATTTCCGTAATATTGTGTAGCCTATTGAGTGGATATACTGTACTCAGGCGATTAGTTTTTAAAAATTTTTTATTTTCTTTTAAATTTCACAAAGAGTAAAAGTACTCTTTGTATATCTGTCAAAATTTCTCATGTAAATACAAAATGTATGAAGCATCCCTAAATAGTACGGCGTCATCGCTTAGCTATTGGAAAATCCAATTTTGACAGTGCGTTACTGCCATCCCTAATTTAGCGAGTAAGACGCAAAGCAATGTAATTCGTAGCTATTGCGCTGGAATAACATCCCTAAATAAGAGCGTCAACTTTGTGTCTTTAACAGTAATGTTAACTCATTTTATTTTATAAAACCCGCTGTATAAAAATAAAAAAAGAGATAAACCCGCTAGATTGCCTTAAAAATAACTAAATTGTCATTACTTTTCAACCAAAAGAAAACAAAACAAACCAACAAGCAGCCAACTTCACTTCCTAACGCACTGTCAAAATTGGATTTTCCAATTGCTAAGCGTTGACGCAGTGCTATTTAGGGATGCTTCATACATTTTGTATGTACATGAGAAATTTTGACAGTTATCTTGCGCTTTACGCGCTAATTTAGGGATGGCAGTTAGGAAGTAAAGTTGGCTGCTTGTTGGTTTGTTTTGTTTTGTTATGATTGAAAAGTAATGACAATTTAGTTATTTTCAAGGCAAGCTATCGGTTTTTATGTCTTCTTTATTTTTATACAGCGGTTTTATAAATTAAAATGAGTTAACATTACTGTAAAAGACACAAAGTTGACACTCTTATTTAGGTATGTCATTGCAGCGTAAAAAAACTACGTAAGAAGGCGTTGCGCTTTACGCCGTAATTTAGGGATGGCAGTCAGAAGAAAATTCTAGTTTTGTAGGGTTGGCTATACTGCTATACTGTTACACATAATACTGTTATACTTAATAATGTTATATATAAAGTTGTTTTACTATTCTACAGACTATTTTTTTTTTGTAGTCGTGTCTAAAATCATACCAATTTCAGCTGTTTGAGGAACTTGTACGGTGCTACACGTTTCAAGTCATCACTGTTGTGGGTGAAAAGTTATAAATTTTAATAACACCGGCAGCACTGCAGAAAGTAATTGAAACATACTCCGCAGTCTTTTTTTCTGTATTTTTTTTAATATCTTCTTTAAGAAAAGCCTTCAAAGGCCATAGCGCGAAAGGAGTAAATATGACGAAGAATTTTAAAGCCATTTTAATTTCATTCAACTAAAAAAGAATTCCAGCATTAGTTAAACCGCTGGCATAAAACTTTCTTCTGTAATAGGAAATATTCTGATTGGAAAAAAAACATTTTATGTTTTGTCCTTTAAATCTTTAATATTATGGATTCGCGAACCCTCAAACTCTAGCCTAAAGAAAAGTGTTTCAACAATGTAATTACAGAATAATTATTCTGTAGGTTTTAAATAATTTTATATTAACATTGACAATTCACAATTACCAAGTGTTGCAAAAGACAAAACATTCAATATAATTGTTATTTTCCTAAAATATTTTTGTCTCTAATTGAAGTTCTACAATAAAGAATTATGCTGGGATTAAATTATACTAAATCGTCATTCAACACGCTTTATTTGGTGAATTATTAAGTGTGACGAATACAATTTAAAGAAGAATAAGAACGAACGAGCAAACACATAATAACAATAAAAATTTAATTGAAAACATTAAAGCACCCGGTCAAAGCTTAAATTTATTATAATAAAAAGTCAGTTTAACTGTCATCGTATTTTATTATTTTAAGTGACAAGCAAATCTACAACACACATTCACACACATACAGGAAATTTAAAATTTTATACGATGTTCCGGAAACAAATTGGAGAAAGAAATGAAAGATACAATTTTTTACGCTTGTTGACTTTCCTTTAAAAACTTGTTTTTGTTCATATTAAATAGGTACTTAACCAACACTACTTAATCCTCGTAAGATTTTTTGTTGTTGTTGTTGCTTTTTGGTGAAAATTTTGTTTGTTTTTTTTTTTATTATTTCAGAAAACTTATTAAAGTCACATTCATCAAAGGCCCGATGCTATTTTGGGATAGAGGAAGAAAACGACACCACCAACATTTATACAGTTATCTTTTATAAAATATTCACACAAGCACACAAATTCATACATAAAAAAAACTTCTTAAGATAAAAGCTAAGCGCATAAAAACTGTCAACTAAACATCAAAGTGGATGTGGTTGACATGTTAAAATGAATGTAAAGGGTGATTTTTTTAATAAATTTCTATAATTATTTAAACAACAATAAATAAATATATAAATTGTTTGTATTTTGACTATACATTTTTAGCAAATGATCTATGACAGCAGACTAAATTTACAACCCTTCTTTGCCAGAAAACAGGGTTGCCGGACGTAAAAAAATTTGAGATGTAGTTTTTTTAACTGCAAAAGACTTAGACTTAAAACACATTATTTTATTCCAGAAAAACGCTAGAATATATTTTAAGCGTTCTTAAATGAATGTGTATTTAATCAAGGAGGGTATCATTTTATAATGAATGAAATTTAAATTATAAAGAAATTACTCGTACTTTACCGTTACTAATAAAAACTAAGTTTAATGAACAAAACACATTGAACAATTTTTAAGCGACGTTCAAGCGTAGAACACTTTGCATGACAAACTAAAATATGACTTAAAACACAAACGAGGAATTGTTTAAATTTCTTCGCTAGAAAACCAAACAACTAAAATACCACCCTATAAAATATGCCCATATATACAATATACATACATACATACATACTTGTTTCATCCTCTCAAAAATTTATGTTTTTCGCATTCTTTATCACATTTTATGACAACCATCACGAAAAATATATACAAATTTTTCGGTTGATACTGTCAAAGGAAAATTGAAATTTATAAACTGTTTTATTATTTTTCTTTTGAGTCAAAGATAAATAAATAAGGGCGGTGTTGGGGGTTATAAAATACTTAAGAAACATCTAAAGAATTATGAATCATATGTTCAAAAAAAAAAGATATAAAAGCAAAAAGTTTGTCTACAAAAAAATGCGGGGGCTTGATTGACGACACACCTTAGTTTTATAGATTTGGATAAAGAAACATTTAAAACTGAGGCAACATTAAATTGATTAGCAAACCAAAATAAAACAACAGAGTTGTGAATATAGACAACTAACGCCGTTAGAAAGAATATAAATAAAGCACATTTAAATGGTGGAGGTAAATGAGACGTAAAACAGAGAGGAGATAAGGAGGAAAAGTGGGCTCAGCAGATTTTAATAAAATTTGAAATATAGACAGTTCCTTACCTTAAGGTGCAATAAATTATTTTTTGAAATTTTAAATATAGAGAGATTATTATCTGGATGGTGCAATAGGTTTGTCATTTTTTTTTTTTTTTTTAATTTTGGACCTAGAGGGGAAAATGGTCAAAGCGGCAATGTTTTCTGGCTCGGTGGATTTTAAGGGAATAGAAAGGTTTCTTAATTTTTAAAATTTAAGACGATACTAAAAAATTACAGCGTTAAGCAGCGTTACATAAAAATGCCATCGACACTTAATGGTTTAAGCATTTTTTAGCATTTCTCTAAAGATTTCATCAAAAGCTTTAAAATGATACCCATATTAATATTTAAAAAAAATTTAAATTTTCAGAAGCCCCTTACTCGGAAGATATGGGCGAGCGCCAATTTTATCACTTAATATTTTTTTTCATATTTTTTAATTCTCTATCGTCTCATACATTTCCTTTATTTTTGGAGTTAATTCATTGTTGCAAATAATATGGAAAACTTACAAGGTAGTCGTGGTGTTTTGCCCGCTGCGTCTAAGGATATGGACCGATTGGCGTATTTAAATCTTCTGGCTCTTGCAAACTGATTGTAACATTAACACGAACAGACAGACAGGCGAACATGGCTTAATCGACTTCGCTGTGCATAAGAACTCAGAATATATCGCTCCTTTATTGCAACATAGTCATATCTCAAAAAACTTGAACTTGGCAAAATGCGATTTATGTTTTCAAGACATAAGCCCTATGATCTATTGCCGCAATTGCAATTGCTATAACTTCGGTTCATCTTGGGATATAAAACTGATTTTTTTTCAACATGTACAGAAGGTCTAAAAGAGCAGTTTTGCTTAAGTAACTACAACTTTTTAATTTTTTGAGATATGACTATGTTGCACTAAAGGAGCGATATATACTTTATGGGGTCGAAAATGGATATTGTACAAACGGAATGAAAAACTTAGTTATACCCTTTTGTTTGAAGGGTATAAAAATATTCGTGCGGAAGTTTTACTCTGTTTATATTTTTAAAAGGCAGGAAATGTTTCTCGCAACATGTTTATTAACTGCGAAATGTTTCTGTCAACAAAGTTTTTTTTACCTACGAAAAAATATGAGCTGCACTTATTTCTCGCAAATTGTATAAAATAGCAAAAAATGTTGCTTACTTGAAGGCAATAAAGACGGAAAATAGTTGCGTTGGCACTGCTAGCTAAACATCAATTTTTCAAGTGAAACAAATAAAGTTGCCAAACATTTTTCTTAAATTTTGAACAAAGGCTTCAATTCAACAACAGGTGGAAATAAATCACGTTTGATTACTAAATTTGAAAAATCGCCACTGCGATTATTAATGTGCCGAAAACCAGTATCTTACAGCTAATGTTGCACTGGACATTCTTAACATCAAACCAGGTTTGGTTTTGTCCTTTAGTAAAATTAAATCTGATGCAAAAGTATATAGACGCACTTTTTTATCCCAGTATATTTTTCCTCACCAAAATATAAAATTTAATATTAAGTACAATGCTCCAGTTTATTTTTTATTAAATATATTTTTTTATTAACTTCGTTTCAAATTTCCTACTTTTCATTCATCTCTAGTTTTACGCTTTTTTGCTCGGTAAACTTCCACACATTTTTTATTTGAATAGATTTTTAATAATCTGCAGCAAATAACTTGAATACAAAAGAGTTCGGTAAATAAAGAAATGAATATAAAATAAAATAAAAAAAAAAAATTTAGAAAAGGCAAAACAGCAAAATAAATACTTTATACTCTGCACAAGGATCATCATTTTCAACAGAGCAAGGATATGACACAAACGTACATCCTTCATCTTTTTTAAGGCAGCCATAAAACAAGAACTAAACATATGGAATAAATAATAGACATTTGTGAGTGGCATTTTTCTTAGTTAAATGCTGCTTACTTTGCGTACGTGCAGTTGTTCCTTCTTTTTTTTTTTGTTTCTCTTTTTTTTTATTAGTGCAAAACTTGACCCAGTTTTTCTTATTTTCCTTTCTATTTTTGCCATCTTAGCACAGTAAGTAAATATGTGTATAAAATATTCAAACCCCTATTTGCGTTAAATATATAACACTGGCATAACAACTGAAACGAGTACTTTAAGTAAATAAAACTCTTAAGTAAACTACGACAACAGGAGTAGAGTAGAGCATCCAGAAGAGGCTTTTGTTTGTTTGCATTCCCCTAAGAGAAAATATATTGCAACATTAATAATTGGGTAATATTCATTCATTATGCGGTTAAGTTTGCCAGCGCTATGAAAGAGAAAAAAATAAATAAATTAAATAACGATCAACGAAATATTAATAGCGCGATTTATCAGGTTATTAAGAGGCACGCAACAGCTTAAAACAAGTTTTTTGAAAACAAAATTTATAACACAGCAACCATGAGATGCTATAAAACAGGGATGGGTAGCGATTTTTTTTTTTAATTTTATTAAACGAATTTTTATTATCAATAAAAAATTTTCTTAACTTTTATATATACAAACTTGTTGCAAGTGTGTCGTGACTTTAAAACTCACAACTGTACAGAGGGGTATTTTTCCAGACATTACTTTTTTTTAGCGTATATTGGCTCTAAAAATTTATGAATGCACCTAAATTAATAAAACCTGGCAGACAAATCTATTATGATCATAAGCTATTAAAGCTAGAAAAGAAAAAAAAAACGGACCAAGGAGAAAAAAGTTCCTCTTGGAAGAACTAATCCCACCTCTGAAAAATGGAAGTTTTTTTTCAATTTTCAAGTTATTTTGTTTAGTAATTACAACTTTTAATGTCAAGGAATGTTAAAAAACTTAAAGTTGGACTCAAAAGATTAAAAAATGCCATTTTTGCCCCGCCCCTTTTGGTGGGCGGTAAAACAAAATATTATTTAAAAAAGGAAGTTATTATTAAATGAAATGGATTATTTACGCATTAAAAACATAAAAATTATTTTGTATGGGCAGGGGGATCCCAGTCCTAAAAAAGTTCCTGTAAAAAAATTTTTTTAATTTTTTTTTTTTTTTTTTGCTAATTACCTAAAAACATTTATTATTAATGTTTTCAATGCCTTACCAATCAATCCCTGCCTCCCAAGAATACTTTTAAAACCAAGGCAAATTAAGTATAAGGTGATAGCGATGGCGAATTCATTCATTTTCGTCGGTAGTCTAACTGTCAAACTTCATACATAAAAAATCAGTGTAACAGTTAGATAAATTTTTTATTTTATTTAATTAATTCGCCTTGATTAAAACTATATTTTTGTTATTTGTTACTTTATGAAAGAAAGGTAATAATTTCTTTGGGAGTGGGTCTTATATGTACTAGTATATAGTGGGTTAGGGGCAATAACGTGCAACATTTTTAGGATCGCGATGGAGATCACTCTCACAAACCTTTTAATTTTTTTTCACAAAAAAAAAGTTAACAAAAAAAATCCTTTTTTTAACTTCAAAGAAAATTTTTTATCATCAAAATTGAAAACAAAATTTGTCTAAAACTGAATATAAGTATCTGCAAATATAGCCTTTCACAGAAAAAAAAATTAATACAAAATCTTTATTCGTTTAGACACAAGGAAATATATTGTAAACCTCTCAAAATCGTATAAAGTCAATAAAAACGTATGTGATTTATCCGACTTTCTTGACTTTAACTGTGTCCCAAAACCACAAATCTTAAGCAAAAGCCCTGAAAATTCACTATACGAAGTAGAACTTCTATCCAGCTGCGTACTTAGATTTTTACATTTTAAAAACTTATTTTTAGATTGGCAAAATACCTCTCTGTTAACCCGTCAAACCGAATTCATAAAAATTTTTTTGTTCGTCGCGTCATAACTCACTCACGACCGATTTCGGGCATTTACGGCTGCACTGATTTTAAGTAATTTAAAACAGAGATAGATTTCTATATAGAAGTTCCAAGAGGTTATGATTATTTACAAAATAAATTTTAACAAAAAAAAATTAAGAAAAATAATAACTGATAAATTTGAAACAATTTATTTACATAAAATTTAGAGGCCTTATAATTACTTTATAGTCAATCATTTCATTTATTTTAATCAGTTCGAAATAATATAAAAATATAAATATAAAGTTCTCAACAAAATTCGAAAGAAAATTTTGGTGTTATACGGCATTTACACTATGCAATTTTTCATGAAACTAGCATGAAATTTTTGTTTGTTTGTGAAGCATACCATATTGCTTGACTTTTAAGAGGATGTTACTGTTGCTAATGTTTACTTTTACATAACGCATAACGCTGAAATCTAAATAGCTATGTTAGTGTCAGTGTTGTCAACGAATTTAAAAAGTAAAAGCTTTGAAATTTAAAATAACTCAAAAGAATAGCTCACCAAAGAAGTGTTATCCCCAAGTCGTTTTAAACAAACCATTAGAGAATATTCTTAATTTTTTTATTTCTTTTTTCTTGTTTGTCTTCTTTATGTAAATTATACATCAACAATATTGTGCATTTAAAAGCATTAAATAATTTCAAAAGCGTAGATATGTATGTTTAGCAAGCAACAATTTTTTGCTGTTGTTGTTTTTGTATTAAATGAATACAAAAAGATGTCATTCATCAGCTATTCAGTCAGTCAGACATTCAGTCATTTGAATTACTGACAGTAATACGTCATGGGAGATATTTATGAGGGCAGCATTCTGCACAAAAAAGGCAATTTTTAAAAAGACGTGCCATGATTAAATGATTAGTGGAGGAGACAACATTTTCTTCATACTAGACGTTGGAGTTTAAATGGAACAAGAAATTAAATGGACATAATTTAGCAAAGTGTAAGCAAAAAAAAAAAAAAGAAGAAGAAAGAAAGAAACAATAAATGACATAATTGGATATATGAAAGCATTAAGTAAATGATAAACAAAGTTTTATCCTTTTTTTTCTCAAGCAAAAATACAAAGTGTAACTAAAATTGATGATGGCACTGCTAACTTCACGTACTTGCAAACACATTAACAGTGGCAGCTTTGAATTAATGTTACAAATTAAGTATGTAAGAAAAACTAACAGAACAAAAACAACAACCATCTGCAGTGAATAGTATTTGCTGTCTTTAAAGGTACTTTAAGCAGTTTATGAAAAAAATAGAAAAAAAGTCTTTAAGAAACTTTTATTTGAAAACAAATAAACAAACAAGATTTTAAGGCACGTCAAGTTCACAACAACAACACAAAGGTTCAAAATAAGAATTCATTTTATTTCTTAGAAATTACAACTTATTGTTATTCCTTTTACGCATCTGCGTGAAATAATGAAATTTTATCATAATGACATTTGTTGACAACAAAGCTGTTGTGTTTTTTTTTTCGTGCCTAATTTGTGGGCGGCAGGGGCCCATGAATAAAGGTTAAATTTCCATAACTCGACATGATTAAGACAGTGATGTAGATGATTATAATGTTAATGGAAAATTTAATAAATGTTAAAGTAAACTCGTAAAGCAAAGTTTAAATCCAAAAGTTAAATGCTTTTATTAAAGAAAATTGTTGTTTCTATTATTACTGACACACAAGAAATTTGCAAAAACAAAAAAAAAAAAAAAGAAAAAACAAAATATAAATAAAGAGATATAAAATAAAAACAAAAATAATGAAATTAATCTGCAATGAAGTATGCCGAGCACGTTTTTCCAACCATATGTACAAAATAGTGTCTTAGTTATGTCGTCTATTTGTGTGCGTGTATGCATCAATGTGATAAACACATGTTTGTGTGTTTGTACGATTATGTGTGTAAGCATCTTCCCTCAAACCTATTCAGTGGTTTTTAAATAAATTGTATTATTTTACAGGGGAAGAAAGTTTTAGGATTCGAATTCAAATGAAAATAAGAAAACCCCATTCTATTAATTTTCCAAAAAAAAAAAAGAGAGAAGAAGAAAAAAAGAAAAACCAAAAAGATGAGTTTCTTTATTTAACGTTTTAATGCCATTACCATGGTTACTACAAATACATTAAGATAAGCACGCACGTACACACTTAACCTCCAACAAGCAGACACACACTGATAAAGCAGTTGTCTGTCAATGTTTGAAAATATAGAGACCTAAATTAAAAAAGAAAAAAAATACACTTCTTACTCGAAAACATTGGTACACCTAAAGCGTAAAACGACAAACCTTCGATTGGGGGGAACTTCATACCAGCGGTACTACTCCAGATAAATATCAGCAATTAACACCCAATGTTGTCAGTTTGGAGGATTTATCTCCAAATCGGGGATTTTGTTTTTTAAATGGGGATGTAAATTTGAGTTTGGGGATTGAGGTTTTGTTTTTCCCTTTGGGGATTTAAAGAGGATATTTCGGAATTTTTTTAAATATGGTTTTGGATATTGCAATTTTACTATAATTGCATAAATTTTATTTTTTGCTACGTGCAAGTTTCCTTTTGTGGTAAAACAAAGCATTGTTAGAAATAATGGCATGTAAGTTCCTCCGTAAATTTAGAAAATGATGTCGTCTTTTTTTAGCAATGAACTCAATAAAAACCAAAATACAATGCAATACGAGCTGCTCGAATCTTTATTGAGAAATAAAACATATTTTAAGAATAATACAATTTGTTGTGACAGTTTTGTACCATCTTCAGAAATACTTCAAATCTTTAACTTCAAAAAATGACCAAAAAATGCTTGTAATAACGAGATAGAACATTTTGATTCAAAACTTTTTCGAACTTTACATATACATATGTATATTTTTTTGGGATAGCTGAAATTGTTTATGGGGGAGTTGTGGGGATAAGATTTATCTGATTAGGGATACGATTCGAAAAAAAATCTGGGAACCCTGTCAACAACACAGATGATCGGCATAACTCCCTGGTACCTTTAAGTGACGTTTTTCCATTTGATAAAGCCAATTTATAATCAATTTTTAAAACGTTTTTATAAGCTTCTGACCACAGAAAATTCTTATTACCGTTACGTTTTTCTCTTCGCCGTTTGGGGTTCTTTCTATTGCAAATGGCCCTTTAAAAATTCTCCTCTGTTTCCTTTGTTTTTATTTATTTATGGCTCTGACTATATTTGATCCCACGATCCCTTGCTTATTAAGCACGGACTATTCTTAGCCAGCCTCCATCGCACATAATTATGTTACTAAGGCGAGAAACGAACTACTCGATTTATTAAGCTCGCGCAACGATCCAGAATCTATTCTACGCTGTGGCTGCTTTCTTGTTTACGAAGCCAACTCTTTTTAATCCAGTTACCCACACTGTTGTTATGCTGTCAATTTCCTGCGTTTTAAAAAATAAGTGGTGCTGTCAAGTTTCGAGCAACATTTAAATTGGAATATTAGCGTACTGTTGTTTTTTTTTTTGTGGAAATGAATACCTTCAAAATACTTATATGCCGATACCGTGACAACAATCGTTAAAATTGCCTTTTCTTTGAAAATTTTTATAACTGTAAAGTTAAAAAACAGCGTTAACAGAGTTTCAGGTGTGAGTACGCCCAACCTTAATAATCACAAAAGATCAAACAGAAAAAAAAAAATGGTGGGTAAAATACATTGCCATGCCAACAACAAAATTTTATTGTTACGGTTTGAATAACTTTTGTTGTTGGTATTTATGTTGTTGCTGTTATGCTGATGTTTTCATTGTTCACCATAGGCAACATACAAACAAACATTTACCATCTGCTGTCAGGATGTATTTTGTATTTTTTTGTTTTGTTTTTATAAAATCATTTGTTTTTCTATTTCTAATACTCAGAGGTTCAGGTTGTTTTAATATTTTACCTAGAATTGTAAAAATATTTTACTGCATTTGTATGATTGAAATTTTGTGTGTGTGCGTGTGTGTGTGAGGGTTCATTTTGATTCTTTCTTTTTCCTATGAAACTTACAGTAGAGTAGATAGAAACAAAATCCAGTTTCAAGGAACCTTTAATTGACCTACTTGCTTGCTTGCTTGCATTGTCTGTACCTAGAAGAAGTTCAAGTAGAATATTTTATTTAAGAGAAAAGAATCTCATAAGTTCTTTCAAACAACTTTATTACTTTAAACGTTTTGTTAATATTGGAAAAGATTTCCTTTTTATTTTCCCAGAAGTCTCTAACAAATTGCCTTGAAATTTATGTTATAGGTAGTTACATTTATTGCTCAACTCAGAGAAAAAAGAGAATAGCAAAAAAACAAGAATAAAGGTCAGCCATAGGACTTGCAGTTAACTTTTTTTATGAATATGATGGCAATGTTTGTGATAACTGTGCTTTAATTGTAGCAAAAGCTGGTCTGTGACTAAAATATGTGTAAAATAATAATAAAATGGAGAAATAGATTTACAAAAGCAGTCTTTAACTATAAAGCTAATTTTAAAAGCACCAGTTAAAGCAAGCTAGAAGAAGAAACAGTTTTGTTTTAGTAGTTTGAAGCAAACAGGCCTAAGAAGAATATATTGACGGCAATTAAAAGAAATTCGTTTTATTTGTACGAGAATAACATTAAAATATAACATTAAAATATAAAAAACGCTGAGGATGTACTACTTACAAGAGAGAATAATCTAAAAAAAAGTAATGGAAGCGCCCACGACATTTTTGAAATTATTTTTCCCTGAGTGTTTTTTTATTTATTACAACTCTTTCTTAGCTTAAAAACCCAATAAAGTAAGAAACGCAATTTTTACAATTACCAAAAGCCCCCATTTTCAAACAAATAACGCAGCTGACAAGCCACAACCAGGGTTGTCAGATTAAGGGATTTATCGCCAAATCGGGGATTTTATTTTCAAAATGACGATGAAAATTTCAGTTTGGGTATTGAGGAATTCTTTGAGGATATATTTTACGTTCTGGGGATTTAAAGAGGTTTTTTGGGGATTTTTTAAAATTATGTTTTTGTTTGCAATTTTACTACTATTAATGAAGTTTTACTTTTTTGCTACGTATGGTAAAACAAAACCAAGGCGAATCAATTAACAGGTGGTAGCGTAAGCGAATTTATTCATTTTCGCCGAAATCATTGCTGTCAAATTCCATACATAAAAAATATAGACAGATTACAAAAAATATGTATTTCCCTACGATGCCACCTGGTATTTGATTCGCCTTGAACAAAACCTTGTTAAAAATTAGGACATGAAAGTCTCTACGTAAATTTGAAAAATTATTTTGACTTTTTTCAACAATAAACTTAACGAAAATCAAAATAAGAACGAGAATTAATACACATTTCAAATATGATACATTTTGTTATGACACTTTTGATCAATTTTCAGAAATTTAACTTTTCTATTTTGGCAGTCAACTTAACTGTTAAATTGAATTAAATAACAATAGTAGTATTATTTGTAGTGGAGATTCTAAGGGATAGTTGAAATTATTTTTTGGAGATTTGTGGGAGTAAAATTTATTTAATTGGGGATACCATTCGAAAAAAAAATCTGGGAACCCTGGCCACAACTAACGAGCGGGCGGCGAATTATGATTATGCAGCATTTAACAGGTTGCTATTAAAGGCCAAGTTTCACTGTCATACACCAGAGAAAAATATTTTATTAATTATTTCAAAAGATTATAAAATCGTACAGATGACAGACATACCTTTTGAGATAATAGTGAATCCTGGCCTTAAGATATATTTTTATTAAATAGCAAAAAAAAAACGAATCAAAAACTTTAAATATCTAAACAAATATAAGTAAGGATCGTTAAACTTATAGAAAGTTTAAATAAATTATACAAAAAATTAAAAAAAATATATTGAATAAATCCTTGCAACCGTAGTGTTTTACAATTTTTTTCTTTTTTTTTTTGTAATTTCTATTCGCAACAGAATCTTAAAATAGCAAAGTACTGAAGTGTGTACAAAATATATTTAATTATCGGACAAATAAAATATTGATTTAATTGCTTTGCTATCATAATGCTATTAACTAAAATCTAAAACAGTTTTGTCTGATAAAAGTACAGGGTGGCGCAATAGTAATGTCATTATGTTAATGAGTCTTTCTTTTCGAAAACAGCATCAAATGTCAAAGTACTTCAACTTATGTATTGTAGATAGATAGAATGTAAAGGCCGGGGCACATAGAATCCGTCATACGTTAAACTTCAACTTTTTCAACTGACAACTCAGTTAAAATACATGTTTTCTTATGAGTGTTGTCACAATCAGTACGTCTCCGTCAACACAAAGTATGAGAGTTGAGCAACTTTTAACTTTTGGCGTTTATTGAATACTTTGACACATATCAATTGCTTCTTCTTCTTCTTTGTTGTCTTGCTGTGCTCTTTACTCTTCCTTTGCACATATTTTTTTTTGTACATACATTAAAAGCAGTATTGCCGTTTGGTTACAATTTTAACTTTTTTGTAACTTTTGAAAATTTATTTATTCTATAAAATTTTTGTTATATTAGGTCAAATTTTCGCAACTTTTGATACAAACACGAAATAAAGTAATATCAGTGAAAAATTACTTCTTTCATTATTTGATGTAAAAATCTCACTTAACATATCTACCTTTCTTAACATATCAATTCGGTTTTAATTACAAAGGTTACCTCAAATGCAATCAAAATCCCATTAAAAAAATTAGTTTGAATAAATGAAATGTTCTTGTTTCAAGTTTAGAAACAACAATTTTTTCCCAACCGGGAAATAGTATGAGCTGCATTTCGTGCGTTCTGTTCAAACTTGCGAAAAATGGTAGCAACTTTAGTTATTCCGCTTGAAAAATTTGAAAATCGTAGCAATATCTCGATTTAGAAAAAAACTACTCTTTAATTTCCTTCACGAAGTGCTGGATTATGTACTTTAAATAATTTTATTAAACGGTGAGCATGCACTTTTTTCATACCGAAGTATTAGTATTGGGTCCTAATATAAATTCTCATGAGTAGCATCGGCGTGAAATTTTATTTCATACGTTATTCTTTTTTTTTTTTGTTTTTGTTCGGTAAATAAATTTGTTGCCTTGTTATTTTCCCTGTCATATAGAATAAAACTTTTTACTATATTTTATGCCAAGGCGTATTAATTTACTGGTGGTCTTAATAGCCCAGCTAATTTTTGTTTATGTTCGACGTTTTCAAAATTTTAAAATAGTTTAGAAATTATATAATTTTCAAATAATTTTAAAAAAAGAAACTAACTAGTACAACTTTATTTAAAGTATCGAATGATGAGAAAAGGATAAATTAAATTCGGCTTCCTTCTGTTCAGCCAACTACTTTTGACATCAACATGGTGCTGTGCAACAACAAAATTACATTGAGTTTTTGTTTTTTTAGCCGTGCGGCCACCTTATATTTAACTCGCCTTAATTTTACACAAATTACATTAAATTACTATTATCTTAAAGAAAAATTTCAAAATGTAACTTTTATTGAAAAAAAAATCATATTTTTTCTGTCTTTTCCTGGCAACACTAATGAAAAGATTAACAGCTGATTTAAAATCCGTCAGCAAAGTACTCATTGTGCCAACCTCATCCGTCGTTACTTTAACTTCAGGCAAATATGTCAAAGTACAACGTATGACGGATTCTATGTGCCCCGGCCTTAAGTCTACAGCAAGTTATTGAGTGATACACACTTGAAGGATCTGATATTATTGTTACTGATTATTTGAGCGATTTTCGGTCTGTCGTTTAAACGCAGCATAAATTTTACTGTTTGCATCGCAGCTCGATTTTCTTGGGAGGGCGTGTTGGCGTTGTTGTTTTTCAGAAATGAATATAAACTGGAAAGTCATTTTTTAATTTCACAACTTTACGTCTTTTACTTTTATTTTCTAATAAAATGTTATTACTTTGGGCCTACCCTTTATTTGCGATGTAAAATCAACAGACTCTTTAACTATTCTAAATATCAAGGCAAGTTTGTGTGTATGTTTGTGCAAATTTACATCGAAATATTAATGTCTTAACGTATTTAGTGTTTGTTGTAGGTATTTGTTGTTGTTTTTTTTCGTAGACGACAGGAAGCAATTTTAATCTTAATCCCCATTGAGATGTCTAATACAGCTGTAACAGCCTAACAAAGAGACTCTTAAACCAAACATAACAATCAATGGTACTGCCACACCATTTTTACATACAAACATACACACATGCATATCTAGAAAACACACACATGCCCACCCATATTTCAATGTGAACTGTTTAGTGTGAATGGCAGTGTTTGCATGAAAAACATTGTCTTTTTTTGTTGGTGCTCTTTTTCTTTTTGCTTTTTTTTTGAGCCCCACCCAAAATAAAAGTCATTTACACTTTTTTGTATTGGCGATTGTGTAGAGAAGTGTTGTCAAATGTTTTTTTGTTTTTACAAAATGATTTTCACTCCTTAGAGTTTTGTTGAATGTTAAAAGCATAAATGAATGAATGAATGGAGAGTGAATGAGTGAATGAATGACACCTTAGCGGTCTAAGTTCTTTGTTCCATTCTATTTAAAATGTTAAAAAGCTGCTGAATGCCGTGTCAAATTGAATAAAAAATTTTCAGCTGAACAAAAAAAATAAATCACACATAAATACATACAAACTCATAAAGATAAATATGCATTCGTTCATATATATATTCTTGTTCAACTTGTTCATTAATAGAGCATTCATGATTTTAATAATTTTTATTTAAAATTTCACATTTTTTTTTTTTTTCAAAAAAATGAAATTTACTCATCTCTACCCCAATGAAAAGCTGCTACGTACATATTGTTTCATTCACATTTTCGTAAAAGAATAATAATGAATGTTTAATTTGTCATAGTAAAAACCTACGCACATACGAAATTAATCTTTTTTTTGTGTTTACTAAAAATTTTAAAATTTTATGATGGAAGAGCCCTATTGACGAACAATCGTGTCATGTATGAAGAATGAGCAAACAAAGTAAATTTTTTTATTTAAATATCAAACGACACAATCGAAAAAGTGGTAAAACAAATATTTAAATACCAGGCGGCATAAAAGTGATCGGAATTGATTACAATTTCTGTTTGATCAAAAACGTTTATTTGAAAATATAAAATTGATGGCAAAGTTGTAATAATTAATCGAGTTCGTTTAACGGCGTTTTAAATTGGAGCTAGGAACACAACTAGGACAAACGACGAATTTTTAGTCGCGAATATTCGTCGTCAAAAATAAAATACATTTGTGTATATGAAAATGCACACAATCATGACGTCGGACGAAATTCGCTATACGCGGCAAACTTTGCAATAGAATTATTTCTATTTTTTACACCGGCGAACGACGAACAAATCAGTACAATGTGACCATGTTTGACTTCAGTTTCGAAATCTTTTAGTAAATGAAGTTATTTTACTTAAAAAATGTATATATTTTTATTTTGCAGCACTTATAATAAGTGTACATGTTATTAGTTAAATATAAAAATATTTTTAAGTCGCGATTTTTAAATTTTAATTTTTTAAATATTTTTTTTTTCTGATGGTCACCTTAGCAGCTCATAAAACCTAAACTTCAAAAATTATAACAGCTGCGTTTTTTCGTCGTTGTTGTGCTTCATACGACGAATTTTTGACGACGTATTAGCCGTGTTGGACGAAATTCGTCGTTTGTCCCCGGTGAGTTACTAGCATTAAATAGCGTGGCGTCATCGTTTAACCAAGGCGAATCGAATATTAATTGGCAGCGTAGGCGAATTTATTCATTTTTGCTGGTAACATTACTGTTAAACCTTTTATATAATAAAGATCATGGCGAAATCATGTACCAGGTGGTGGCAGTGGCGATTTCATTTATTGTCGTCGTTGCAGGAAATGTCAAACTCCATACATAAAAAATCAACGTCAAATTTTTTTATCTGAAGTTTGACATTTCCTGCAACGGAGAAAATGAATGAATATCCACTGCCAGATCATGGCGAAATCATGTACCAAGTGATGGCAGTGGCGACTTCATTCACTTTCGCTGCTGCTAGACATGTCAAACTCCACATATAAAAAATCAGCATCAAATTTTTTGTATATGAAGTTTGATATAACCTGCAACGTAGTTTGACAATCATGGATGCCAGCAAAAAATAATGAATACGTCTAAGCTGCCACCTGGTAATTAATTCGCCTTGTATTTAAGAATTAAAAAAATTCGATTTTGACATCACGTTAGGTAGTGCATTGGCTGCTTGCTTCCACGATATTTAGGAGTGTATCATGATCGGCCCATGTCCTTCGGGGCAGCAGACAAAACACCACGCCTACCTCTAACTTTTTCATGTCATTTGGAACAATAAAGTAACTTCAATCAAAAAAAAATAGAGAATAAAAAATAAGAAAAAAAAACATGAAGTAAAAAAATTGGCGCTCGCCCATAATTTACGAGTTACGGGCTCTAAAATTTTAAAATATAAATATGGGTATCATTTTAAAGCTTTTGAAGAGATCTTTAAGGAAGTACTAAAATTTTTTTTAAATGTCTAACCCATTAAGAGCCGATGTAATTTTCATGTAAAATTATACATATGCAGTGCCAATTATTTTTTTAATTTTTTAATTCTCTGTCGCCCCAATATTTATTACCTAGATTTATTTAGATGTTGAAGGGTATATAAGATTCGGCATAGCCAAATATAGCAGTCTTACTTGTTTTCCTTATAAGTATTTGCCGCAAAGATATCATTAAGCATTAAGCATTAAGTACCATATTGAAAAATTAAGGTGCATTTATATGTATTACTCTATCACTTTCGCATTCCCCTGTACTTATAGAAATAAGCACTTAAAAACCGTGGCTGGTTCGTTTAAAGTGGAAAATTTTTTTATACATGAAAAATATATTGTCATCTTGTTTTACGCAGCCCAATAAACTGAAATTAAATAAGAACTCTTTTAAACTTGATTACAAAAACGAGCTTCCGCTGATATAAAAATTTATTGAAAATTTTAATCAATTGTCTGTTAAACGTTGTTGATACATAACAAAAGAAAATAAACAGTTTTTTAATTACATTTTTCTATAAAATAAATAAACGAAAAATAATAATGACAAGAAAAGTGTGGGCGTTGACAATGCAATGCGTTGCTTAATTTACCTTGTCAAAAATCTTGTGATGTTAATTGCTTCGAAGTATTTTTCGAATACAAATGAAAAGAAGGAATATACAAAATTAATGAATTTTAAAACAAATCATTGACCAAAATTTTCATTATTTTTTTTTTTAAAGATTGTTGTAGCAAAAATTATTTTGTTTACGAAAATTTTTATAAGTGAAGCAATTTATGAATTTGTTTATTATAATTATTTTTTTTTTCAAAAGCTATATTATGATGCTTTTGTACATTTGTACATTTCTTGTGTCACCTTTTTTTAACTGCATTAAATTATTTTTAGATTGAACAATTACGCAATTTGAATTTTCGATTTTTCATTTTATTATTATTTTATACATTTTATTTTTTAATGCATGAAAACTTTGATATTTGCGGCCGCTTCATTAAGAAACATACTAAAATAATAATTATAAAACATATAGAATTAAAAATTAAAATATTTAAAATATTTAATCGACTTCAAATTTCATTTAGATTTGTTTTTTATAAATGTTCGGGATTTTGATTTTCGTGTTACTCTTATTTTATTACCTTTGGATAAGAGATTAATTTTTTCTTTTATAAAAATTCTAGTTTAGAATCGTATTTTTGAAGCATGAAAAAAAGGTTTTTTTTTAAATCCCTTTCATAGTTGTTTTTTCGATTTAAATGAGTAAAAATTATGACTAAATTACATCTGAAATAATATTCCTCTACCAAACCTTTAAACGACTGCATCCTTTTAAAATTCATTTAAATACGTACTTACATTCAAATGCTCTCACTTAAAAGTGTGCACTTACGTACAATTCATTCATACCACTTCGTGCTCTCTTATGAGTACAACACCAACAACATTCAACATTGTAAGTAGTAAATCCAAGTGAACTCAAGTGTGTAAACACAGAGGCGACAGTAAAGTGTTAAAGTACGCGGAAATATCCTATAAAAAATATTGGCTGTTTTAACACTAAAAAAACAATTCCTCTATGACTAAACATTTTGTTTAAAACATTTGACTATTTGCTTTGTTTTTTTCTTAAAATGAGACGTTTGTTTTTAAAATTCTTGTGCGAGGTAATAATAAAAGATTAAAGATGAATGATTCATTCCCTGGCTGAAGAATTTTAAATTAAAAAAAAACACAAACATTTAGAGGGGGACAATTTAAAAAATGTGCAATAAAGTCGAATTAAGTCTAAAATGTTATTTTTAAAATACTTATGTCATAAGAATTGTCATATTTATCCTTAGAAACGAACTCTTATTCCGACCCAATTCATTTCCTCAAACCAGCAAAGGACTGTAAAAAAATGTTTAAAATACCTATAATTGGTTGTGATAAAAATACAAATTAGGGTTATAAATGACATAATTTTAATTTAATTTTTTAATTTTGAAAATAATTAAGATTTACTAGCAGTACTAATTTTTAAAAATAAGTCCATGTGTCAAGTTTTGGAGATTTAAATGGTTTTAATAAATTAAGGTGCTCCCATCCCTGACTATAAAAACAAACTGTGATGCCAGACCGTATGTTAGGCTTATTTACCCTTCACCACAAAAAGTGGAAAAAGGGTATATCTAAGTTTATCATTCCGTGTGTAATTTCTACAATATCCATTTCCGATCCCATAAAGTATATATATTCTGACTTCTTATGCAAAGCAAAGTCAATTGAGGGACGTGTCCGTCTGTGTTAGTGTTGAAGTCAAATTTGCTGAAAAAAATAAATAAATATATGCGCCGATAGAGAATTAAAAAAGAAAGAAAGAAAAAAACGTCAAGTAAAAAATTGGGGCTCTCCCACATTTTCCGAGTTACGAGTCTCTGAAATTTTAAAATTTTTTAAAATATCAATATGGGTATCATTTTTAAGCTTTTAAAGAGATCTTTAAGGAGATACTAAAATTTTTTAAAAATGCTTAACCCATTAAGAGCTGATGTCATTTTTATGATTTTTTTTTAATTTTTCAATTCTCTGAAACTAGATTTACAAAGATGATGAAGGGTATATAATAATTTTTAAAAAAATTACATTTTTAAATTTTAGATTTAAATAAGCATTTAAATTTTGAAATAATATATTGAAAATATATATTTGAAATAAAATCTCAATTTGCTAAAGGAATCAATCGATAGAAAATATAATATTTCCAATCTTTAATTATGAATCATCAAAACCATCTTAAAATTGGCACCACAAATTTTTTCTCCGTTCGGAACGCTAGATGCTTGCCAAATTAGATTTAAATACCGCTAATAAAATTTACGTACGTACACATTCCCTCTTTATTTCAAAGCAAAATATAAGTTTTATTACAAAAATTTTGGTTTCATTAAACCCACATATTAATTTAAGAACTAAAATTTTTATTAGAAAAAATGTCAATGGCCATTAATTGTTTCAAACAAATACATATTATACACACATGGCAACATATACTTACATACATACATATACTCGCTTATATCACAACTATTCAAAAAAAAATATTTTGTTTAGAGTGGGAATCAAATGGAAAATAAAAACAGTCATATCAATTTTTAATTTATTTATTTTATTTTTTTTATTATTTTATACTGGCTGTTATCAATTAAGAACCACTTAAATGATGGATAGTGCACTTTTGAAAAAATAGCGGCACTTAAATATAATAAATGAAAGCCGACAATGACTGGATAGTATATTTTGGTAAACGGTTTCTGGCTGTTGTTATTGTTTTTTTTTTCTTCTCATTCATACATATAAATTGTGCTAAAGTGTATTGTTTCAGCTTTGGTACATTTTTGCTTTTGACAGCTGATGAAGTGCAGAGAGGATTTTTTTGAATTTTAATTTAAAGAATTTTCATAAATATTGTAAATATATAAAATTAAGAAATATGTATAACTTTTTGTAATAAAAATATAAATTTTATTATTTTTGACCATAAAACTGTCGATTTTTCCCCCAGATAATATCTGGCAACTTTAAACTCTTTAACAAGAACAGTGATGCCAAAGTGTGTTTAAAACTACACCAATAAAATATGTAAACAAATAAGTATACACAAATAATAAATAGTGCAGTGAGTGAAACTTTAAAAACTTTAATAAAATTAAATTATTATTGACTTTATATCTTAAAAAAAAATTATTTATTATTAAAATATTTTTTTTTTAACTTTCTGACTTTGACATTTTTTGATTTATATATTTTAAATGTCATTTTACGACAGCTTGTCAAATATAATAGTACTACGCATTTTTTGCGTCTTGTGCTTCTGCTCATTCTATCAATCTCTTTGCACACAACTTCATTTGTGATTGACAGTTTGATTGATTGATGTATGGTATACAAAAACATTTTTTTCTTCTTTTTTTTTGGAAAATTATTTATGTCTATATGAGTATTATTTATTTAGAAGCAAAAGAGCCGAAACAGGCAGACATTTAATTTAATCATCTCAGCATGTTTAACTAAAACTTATGTTTGAAGAAAACGAAACCTAATATTTGGTTTTGTTTTTGTTGTTGTATTTTGTGAAAACAATAAGAAAAAATAGTCTACAAAATTGTTTTCTATAGAAAAACAAACCCCTTTTTTCCTGTAAATGTGAACAACAAACATGAAAACAATTTCGAATAACAACATACTGTTGGTATAATCAGTTTCAAAGAAAAAACCCTATTTATTTATGCCACTCTAATTAAGATTTGAATCTTTATTTTGTTCCCTTTTTTGTGTCTCGGACATGTTTGTATAGAAAAATGTGTGCATATTCATAGTGGTGTTGTGTGTGTAGTGGATTCCAAAAAATAATCAGCAACTTCGGCAGAAAACATAAAACCCTACAATTGTTATCATGTAAATAATACACCGCCATACATGAATATATCCAGCATAAAATTCTGGATTTTTTTATTTTTTACTTCTTCTACATTTTTTTTATTCAGTTTAAAACTACATCATTACAGCTTTTTTAATAACTGTTTTGTTGTTGTAAAAAAAATAATAACACCACTATAATCATCAAGTTAGTGAGCAAGTAAACCTGTCACTCAGTCAGCCAGTAGAGTTGTTGCCCGAAATACATACACACAAACAAGTACATACTCGTATGTATGTACATATGTAGCATGAGTATAAGAGCTGTTGAATGCACCATTCATTTTTGGTTTTATTTTATTTTTGCTAATGTCCTACATTTCTAAAAATCATGTTCTTTTTTTTCAATATTAAGTGTAAATTACACAAGCACGAAAACAGTGTTAAACAAAAGTTTATATACAACACGTATAAACTTTGAAAATGAACAACAAGGAAAATAAAAAAACTCAATTTGGTAACACTCCCAACGTGTTACAGTTTGTTTTTCTTCGTCTTCTTACTTCTTTTTATTTTGAATAACTGTTTTTGTTTTAAGTGCTTTTTATTTTAAGAGCCAAGCGGCAGAAGAGCTTTAAGCCTTAAAAAATTTTTAGTAAATGAATATAAATTTACGTAACAGAAAATTAACAAAAATTATACTGGAAAATCGAATTTAGAAGATATAAAATATTTGAGCTTAATTCCAGTAGCGCTACCGAAAATATTGTTATGCACATTTGTATTTTTATTGCGCTTAACACAGATCTAACTAGCGGACTATATAAATTTTCTTTTAAAAAACAGCAGCACTGGAAAGAAATAAAAGTAAAAAGCATAAAAAAACAGTTAGGCTGGCCAGACAGCTGCCATCTCATTGTTCAGGTACTGAAGACCGTCTAGCTTTTGCAATGATCAGACGATTATGTTGTAAAAATATTATACGAAAATAAAATTTTATAATTGCATGAATTGTGTAAAGTTTTCCGTTTTAAGAAAATAAAAGGTGCCGCCAAGTTTTTAATGTCAATAAATTGCATACTTTTAATTTAAAAAAAAAAAAAAATAAATAAATAATAATATTTTATACGAAAATTAATTATTATTTATATATTTATTATTTTTTTATTTATTTAATATTTATATTCATATTTTATTTATTTGCAACATTTTTTGTTTATACATTTTTACTTTCAAAGAAAATTGTTTTCTTTTTTATTTCAAAGAAGAGAAATAATATAAAAAATGGCTCTACTCTTTAGTTCTTTGCAGGTACTGTTCAAATGAACAACCCATATGTCCACCCTATGATTCAACTCCAAATACAGCAGAAACAATCTTGAGAGCATACTCTGTCTCCTGGATTCACATACATCAAATTAAATGAACTATAGGGGCACCCTTTAATTTATAATTTTGAATATTAATAGCTGTTACTATAACATTCTGTTAACATACAACGTTCTGTCCAATTTTCAAGCGCTTGTCTACAACGGTTCAAAAGATAGGCCCATATAGGTCAATTAACGTCACCTATGGGGACACCCTTTAATTTTTATATTAATTTTTGTATTAACTTTTGGTATTGGAAGCTTAAGTAATACGCAGTGCGTTTTACAGTTCACTTAAAAAATATGTATGTTGTATGGGAACACCCTTTAATTTTAAACATTATTGACTGTTTTAAAAACTGGAGCAATCTGTAAGCATAATCTATTAAATTACTAAAAAGTTTTAAAATCAGTTCAGAAATGGCTAAATTCTGCAGGCATAAACATATGAAAAATCAACATTCACACGAATTGATAACCTTCTTCTTTTTGAAGTCGCAAATACTTTAATGAGAAAGTGTTGCCACTAGTAAATGTTTCTATTGAGAAGTGTTTGCACAATAAACAGCGTAGGAAAAAAAATATTTTTACGGGTTTGCTGCGCCTGCAGATAAAGTTCAGTAGCTGAAAGTTAAAATTGTAACACTTTTGCTTTTACAGAAGTTGCATTTTTATGGCTGCTACAAAAAATAAGATTTGGAATTATGGATTGTCCTTAGGGAGGTGTTATTTTCGCGTATATGGCCTTATCTTTTAAGCCATTATAGGAGGCTACGAAACCCTTCGGATATAAGTCACTGTCTTATTTGCTTGATTTATTTATAACAAACTTCGTTGATTAGAAGTGAAATTTTTATATAACCTTTTTTAAAGTTATCACAGTTCTGTTACGTTCTGTTACGTTCTGCTACGTTTTTTTAGTAGTTTTTATTAAATCTTTTCGTTATTCTTTAAGTTATATAAATCTTTAAATACGTTAAACTTTTGATAAAAGTTAGGTTAAGTAAGACTGACTGCTCATTTAGACCCCTTTGGCGACCTTCTTTCTCATCCACAAAAGAAAGAAGAGCAGGAGAAAAGAAAAGCAAATGAATTGTTCAAGGCGAATGAATTAACAGGTAGCAGCGTAGGCGAATTCATTTATTTTTGCTGTGAACACTACTGTCAAACTCCATAATTAAAAAATCTGTGTATATTTTTTTATATGAAGTTTGACAGTAGTTTTTACCAGCAAAAAATTATGAATTCGCCTACGCTGCCACCTGGTAATTGATTCGCCTTGGAATTGTTCGTAATTCGTAAGATAATTTAAACTCAACTAAGGCGAATCAATACTAGGTGGTCGCAATGGCGAATTCATTCATTTTCGCCGTAAACGCTAAGAGTCAAACGCCATATAGAAAAAAATTATACACACTTTTTATATATGAAGTTTAACATTTAGGGTTTCGGCGAAAATTAATAAATTCTTCATTGCGACCACCTAGTATTGATACGCCTTGAACTCAACCTTAAATAATAATAATAAATTACATAAAATGTAAATAAGGAAATTCAAAACGTTATTCAAATGGCGAAATTAACATAAAATAATTTGAAAATTCTTCATGCTTGTTGTGCCCTTCAACATAAACTTATCATACATTCACTTCTAAGACTTTTTGCCGATAGAATCTTTTGATACACATAGATCATAACCTCACAATTTTAAATTGCAAACATTTGATCTCTACCACATTCAAGATTTATGTTCCGGTATAAAAAGTGTAAAATGTTTAAACATCATTTAAATTAAAATCTGCAGAAAAATTCAATTGACACATTTTAAAAGAAAAACACTCGTTTTCTTTAGAAGCGTAAGATTAATATTAACCTCTACCGTTTTCTAAATTGTTCAGTAAAATAGTGTGATACACGTTTAATGTGAATGTTTGTGGTTGTAAATTCAGTACGATTATTTTAAGTATATTATAAGTCACATTTTTTCAACAAAGATCAAATGTTGTGGTTGACTCATAAGGGGATCATTCCAGGAAGACCTAACAATAAATGTGTGTGGTCTTTTATGCATTTAAAAATAAAAGAAAAAAAGAAGAGAAAAGAAAATTTTTAAAGCAACATCACTTTAAGATTATCTGTGAAAGAAATGCTAAAAATATGTGAAGATTATAAAAACCTGACTGAAAAACTGACGACTTTAAGTTCAAACTGTGATAAATCTGAAATTATTCAAATACGAAGAATTTGTTATACAAAATGTTCAAATGCTTGTTAGTAAGTGCAATGATCACAAAATAATGAAAATCCAAACAATAAAATATTTTAACGTTGAAAAGTCATCAATCATTGTCAAGAGCTAGATGATGCAGTCAGTAAAAGATTAAGCAAAATAACAAAAATAAAAAACAAAAACAAATCAAGCCAAACAAGTTTCATCATAAAAATTTAGACTCTAAATTTTAGAGGCATTCCAAACCAACAACAAACAAATGACAATAGAAAAAAAGATAAATTTCTAGTAAAATCAAAAAACAGTGAAATCTTTTGAGTTTGGACTCTAAACTGTCATACAAATAACTTTAATAACCAAATGTCATTTTCATCTAACAAACAGCAGCTGTCTTTTCTTTAAAGGTTTGAATGTTTTATCTTTCTTATTTCTATAGAAAAATGCATCATGGTTTCTGGTTTGCGTGTTGTTGTTATTTTTTATTTTTATTTTTTTTTTACTGAAGCCGACAGTACACAAAAAAAATTTTTTTTGTCTGCCGGATCGGTCGGCCTATTCATGTCAAAAAGCAAAGCAACAACCATCTGAGAAAAAAACTAAAATGAGAGAAAAGAAAGAGAAAAAAATCAACGTTGTTGGATTGATAGAGTAACTGGCCATGCCAGGCCAATTTTAATTTCAATTAAGCATCCATTTTTCAACACAACATAAGCGGGAATAAATAATTTAAATGGAAAATAGTTGCTTAAAAGCTTAAAGAGCAACGTGGTCAGTGGTGGTGGGAAAGACCACCACCCCTGCAAAACTAAATGTTATTTAAAAAGCCAAAAAGGAAAAATTGATATGCATAAGGGGGTGATTTTTAAACATAATTTTATTAAATTTTAACTCATCTGTCAAAGCTTCAAAAGTTGTTCTGTCATTTTATTTGACATTCAGTAATGATTCCATGTGAAATCGTGAATGTTTATAATTTATGTTGAAAACTTAATTAATGTTTGAAGAAAAAGTTATTTTTGTTTTTTATTATTAATTAAAAGATTTTGCAACAGCTGTCTGTCAATTTTTTGACATTTCGGAATGTTTCATTAGTAAGAACTTACAACGATTTTTTTTTAAATAAATGTCTAAACAATTTGATAAAAAATATTAGTCTAATCCTTTTTTTAACAACGTACAACTTCAAGAAAAAAAACTGTGGCAATACTTAAAATAATTAATTTTCTTCTCTTACTTTCAGGGCATAGCTGCCAGATGTGACGATATTAAATTGTTTTGGCGATTTAAAATGCTACAACTGGCATCTTGGCGGATTGACGCAGAAATAGAGTCTTACTACTGACGATCATATCTACATTAAAGACGTGCACAGATATATCTGTTTATATCAGTTTTTGTGTTTCTACTCTTATGAGTGCGTATTGGTGAGTACGTTTATGCTTCTGATCAGAGTTGCCACACAAGAAATTGACTTCCTACCAATAATTTTCAAAAATCCTACCAAAATCGTTCACAGCCTACCAAAAATTTAAAAATACATTTCTTGCACATAAACTCTGTTATACTCATTTGGTTTTTTTCCGTAATTGTTGAGATGGAAGTTTATCTTTTTAGAATGAATACCCATCACTTTCCTGAAGCCAATCAAATTCGCTCAACCATTCGGTTCTAAATTTTCTTTTGACTGTTTCTTTACAATGATCACTAAAAGTATTATATTATTTAAAAATGTTTTAAAACAAAAATTTTAAGAGTGGTTTTACCTGGTTGATGGTATGTCGTCTTCTGAAAATAAACCTTCACTCAAAAATATTGTTAATTTCAATTTCATAATATTGTTCGGATTTCTTAAGCCATGGTTATAGCTTTAATTATCTCTATGCAAAAAGCAGAGATGTTTTTTATTTCACCTAAGATAGTTTTTGAAAACAGTGCTAGCACTATTCAAAGTTATTGTTTATTTAATTCAAAGTTACATTTTTTTTTTTTTTAATTATATGTACTGAATTTCTAAGGAGAAAAATTTACTATTACTAAAAAATTGCTACAGGAGGAAATCCTACCAAAAATTTAAAAAAAATGCAACAAACCAACCAAACTACCAAACCGTGTTTTAAAGTCGAAAAACTACCAAGTTTGGTCCGATTGGACCAAAGCGGCAACGCTGCTTCTGATATAAGTTGATATTGTTACTTTTTCTCTTTGGATGGATGCGAATGAGTAAAGAGAGAATGAGAGTAACATATCTGTTCTCCTATGTTTTTACCAAACTGATATAAACAGATATTGATGGTTGTACCATAAGTATTTATTGTATGCTGCGAAGTAATATTCAGTAATACGTATTAATTTAAAATGAAAAAAACCATTATTGTTTAAAAAAAAAAACAATATTGTAAATTTTTATATTATGCTTTATTCAAGATAAATAAATATATAAATAGGTATTTCAAAAACAAATAATGAGTCTTAAGATTTAATGCGTATGAATTAATTAAAAATATTATTATGATTATTTAATAAGTTTTACAGGTGTACATTATTTATTTCGGAAGATTTCTTTCGTTACGATAAGGAAAAGAAAAACAATCTAATTTTTTTATGTTTTTCTTTAGTGTAAAAGTATTTTAAATATTAAATGAAGTTATAAAAAAAATTTCTAATTTAAAATCAAATAGCATTACGTGAAAAGTTTGCTGAAAATGCATATTAGATCTAAGTTATTCTTTATGAATAAGGCTGTAAAAAATAACAATTAAACTAAAAAATAAAGTATCTGTAAGTATTTCTAGTCAAAATAAAAATCAGTCTTTTGAATTAATATTTACAAATAAAATATTATTAAAAGATTTTTCATTATAACCAAGCTTTGATCTCTTGTCTGTAATAAGAGCCCTAGCAATAGAAAATATCCTTTCTGAAGGAGCACTAGATGCTGGTATAGAAAATATTCGGCAGCTTAGTTTGTACAACATAGGGAATTCATTTTTTCTATCATGCCACCACTTAAGAGTATTAAAATTGTTATCTAGAGGCACAATAGTATTTTCATACTTGGCTATTTCATTTTCAATTATGCTTTCGCTTGAATTAGCTTTTTCTATTGGTTGCACATAATTTTCAAACAATGAATAAATTTTTGAAGAATTTGCTTCAATGAGCGAAGTAGTTGAGTATGTGTCATTACAATAAGACTGTTACAACGATTTGCACTTTAATATTACTTCAGTTTTTTCTTTAATATTAAATTGGGTTAATTGATTAGCTGGCGGAAATAAAAATATTGCTAATTTGTGAAAAATTGTGATGCCTGTTTAGTAGATAAATTTAAAATATGTAAAATTATAAGCAAAAAGATTTAAAATATATATTTTGGGTTGTAACAAAAGTCAGTGATGACTTACTTGAATTCGAAAACCCTTTCATTGACTTCACTCCTAGTAGCTTACTTTTACATTCCCCATCTATAACAAAATGACCCGTAATGGCAAGATAGGAAATTTTACTAAAATTTTCTGTCCACAGATCACAAGTTAGGGCATAACCAATTTTCCGTATTGATGAGATCTCTGACTGTAACTTTTCAAATTGAATTGAATAGCTATTCTCAACGTTTCGGTTAATTGTTGTTGGGTGTGGTATTACGGCATCTATGTTAAGACCGGCTTCGAATTTATTTCCAAGTGATAACAACAATTTTGAATATTCTTTAAGTCCACAATCTTTTGCTAAAGAGTATGGGCGTATATCTCCAGTAACCCATTCGGTCATATCAGTGCAAGCCTTTTTAGCTTCTTGATTTGGCTCAATTAAAATATTCTCATTTTCACTTCTTAAAACTTTATAGCACTTGTGTTTATTTAAATTAGATACCCCGTTTTTATTGTATTTATATACATTTATACACATTTTGCACGCAACCAAATTTGGTAGTTCCACATCGTTTTCATCTTTTATAAAACCAAAGCAATCCCATATCTTGCTTCGCCCTCTTTTTTCACTAATTTTATATAAATTAGACAAAATTTTTTCTTTTATTTCAATATTATTCATATTTTCCCACTAATTTATTGTTTATTTTCCTAAATTCTCATTCGGCTTATACCAAAGACTTTATTTAAATGTCTGTTTCACTAATCAAGGCCTTTTATATATTTATAAGGTCGTTTCACAAAGTTAAAAAATAAGTATTGCTTAAAGAAAAAATATATATAAGGAATAATTTGAATTGCAGTATTGACACATAATGGGTTAAACCCAGGTAAGCCAATGCAAACCGTTTTATTCCCACTGTGCTTTATATGCTTCTAATAATATATGACAAAAATACATATGCACACTTTTCATTGAAAAATTGTGCGTTTTAAAAGTCATAAAACAAAAACATTTGTAACAAAACCAAATATATACAGTAGCCAAAAATACCTAAACTGCATTAACTGGTTATTTTTCTTACAATTTTTATACCTGTAATCATCATAATATTTTCCTATTTTTATTGACACATGAAAATATATACATTAAAAAAATCTATTTATGCTAATGAAAATGCATAAATTCCACCACAAACAAAAAGTATACAGCAAGCATTGCTTATTCCTTTTTATGTACAGGTACTTCTTGCTTTATGTTGTTGTTGCTAAAAATTCCAATAGGATTCAGTTTCAATTTTTAGGGTTTACTAAGAATTATACTCTACTAGTATTTAATATTAATTTTTCATTTTGCTAAGGAACGTAACTTTTAGCAAGCAAGTACAGCGAACCAAAAGGTCCGCTTCACTCTACTAAATTTTACTTTCCTCTATACAATTATTCACAATTAATAACAAGCTGAATGATAAACTCCAATTCATTTGCAAAAATCGTTCAAATCAAAATGATTTTATTAAAACCTTAATTATTTATTTATTTAATCTGTAGGACTTTTTTAATATAGAAAAAAGTGTAAATGTTTCTACATGTTAGAGACTTTACAGTTTCCCAATAACACAAGTAATTAACAATAAAGCATGTTTCCTAAGTTATGACTCAAAATATCATATTATGTTTTTTTTTTAATATTCACATACGTTAATTACATATTATTTTATCGACTATATAACATCAATTCTATGTTTATCTAAAGGTAAAAATATTTTTTTCTTACATTTTTTTGTTATTGAAATTTTTGGTTTTTATGTTCTAGACAACAATTTTATAATTTTTCATTTGTTTTTTTTTTTTTTTTTTGTTTAATTATTGATAATGTAGTAAATATTGCTAATATTTCTAATTCTACCTTTAAAATCATATAACTAATTACTAAAACTAAAAAATAATAATAACATTATTACGTACAAAATTAAAATCCTGCTTATTAGCTCTTGCCTTTATCATAAGCAGCACACAATCATCTTAAATATCTGTTTCATAATCAGATATATCCAAATACTCATGGTACAACAGATATTTGAGAGTAAAAAACTGATAATTTTGTTACTTTATGCAATACCATAAACAACTGTATGTGTTTATATCCATAGTGTGAGTACGCACAAGCAAAAGCATACAATATCAACTACACTCATGCGTTCTTTTGTATCAGTTTTACTTGTTATGTATATGATATATCTGTTTTTGCCATACTGTTGGATATATTGGTGCACGTCTTTAATCTACATATTCAGCACAGAACTTTAATTTTAGGTTATGACCCTTTTTTCAGCAAAGGCAAGAAGTTAAAATATAGTTGCCACAATTTTTTTTTATTTTATAGCCTTATTATCTTTTAAAGGCCATAACTGTTAATTGTTAAGTCAACCACCTAAAAAATTCAGTTAAGTTTCTAAATGGAACAATTTCATTGAAAAATCACCGAAAAAGTAAAAACAATTAAAACTTGTTAAAACTTGTTGTAATACTCGTGTACATCTCCAACAATAAGTTGCTCGAACTTCTATTGCGCATTAATTTCATGCTAAAAAATGTATTTCTTTAACAAAAATAAACATTTTACTCGCTTTATTTTATTAAGACTTCAAAAGAAGGACAGTTATAGGGGACGCTTGAAATTTTGTGTTGTGTATAATGTGATGCTACAAAAGCAATCCATCAACAAGGGGCAATACGTAAGACTAATCAAACAAATGTGCGTAACATTTTTTATATCCTTCACTACAAAAAGTGGAAAAAGGGCAAACTTAGTGCCATTTCGTTTATAATTTCTGCAATAATTGCAAAACCCGTAAATTATATATACATAGTTTTGAAAATATTGCTATTGAAAATCATGGACCGACGGTGTCCTTTGAGGCAGCGGGCAAAACACCACGATTGCCTCTAGTTTTTCCATATCATTTGGAACAAGAAGGTACTTCAAATCAAAAAAAAAAAAAATATGGGGCGATAGAGAATTAAAAAATAAGAAAAAAAAATTGGCCCTCGCCCATATTTTCCAAGTGACGGGCCTTTGAACTTTTAAATTTATTAAAATATCAATATGGGTATCATTTTATAGCTTTTGATGATATCTTTAAGAAACTACTAAAAAATTTTAACAGCCGATGACATTTTTATATAAAACTATAAAGAACTTAATTTTTTTTTAATTCTCTGGCACCCCAATATTTGCTTTTTTGATTGAAGTAACTTTACTAAACTAGATTTACATAGATGGTGACGGGTATAAAAGATATAAAGCACCCTTGTTTAATTTCATATTAAAGATTTATTAACGATTTATTGAATTTTTTTATATAAGACGCCTTTACCTCTAATCTGTCTGGCCACTATGCTTGGGAGTTTCTAGTTAAACACTAAATTTCCTTTCAAGTTTCACTACACTCACAAATTTTTTTTAACATAATAAATGGTTAAGTTAAACAGCTGATCAAAATTCTTGTGAATTAATTTGAGTGCTTCACGTGTACTCCAATGGATACTGTAAAGGCTTTAAACAACTTAAGATTGACTGGAGGCAGTAAATCGAGCCTAGAGCCTATTTTCGTAAAGACTTGTTGACTTTCCCTCGCAAAATATAAAACGTTGGAAAAGTTCTATGTAATTTTGTTCACATTTTTTATTAAAGTGCAATTTCTCAACACGAAAACAATGTATTTCTTTTTAAGGAACCTTTTTACAAGCTTTAAATTTTTAGCGGATTCTCAAATCGTTTTTAAGGCATTAAATCTAATGAATTTGTCTGAATTAAATAATATTGTGCTGCTTTTTCATACCTTTCTTATTTTGTTTGCCACTGTTTTTTCCACTTTTGTTGTTTTAATTGTGTTTTTCTTTCGATTAGCAGGAAGCCAAAGACAAGAAGCTACCGAGTAACAGTTTTTATTTATATAAAAACTGAAAAACTATGGAACTGTTGGCGAGGCGACTCACTTTACTTATTCAAAGTCAAACTTTACTTAACTGGTCGTTGTTGTTTTGCTATTTCATTTCTCTGCTGGAACGATATCTTCATATTAAAAAAAAAGTTGAGGTTCAAACTACAAATCTTGTATACAACAATGTAGGGAAAGACTTCAAAAACAAAAACAAAACAAAAAAAATATTTCTGAAACCTGAAACTTATTGAAACGTATATCTTGAAAGAAAAGATCAACTAAAAACATTAAATAAAGCGAAAAAAAGGGTTTCAAATAATAATATAAATACAAGTTGATGTTACGTTTAGCTAAGATCAGGGATGGAAAATTTAACATAATTTACTTTTATATTGCCCACATGAAGAAAGAAATTTATCTCAGAGAAGGAAAGTAAACACAAAAAGAAAAAATTTTTTAAATACTTTATTTTATTAGCATTTGGTTTTGATTCTTTTAATATTATCAGTGTCTCTTATTCAACTTTTTTGATTGAGATTTAATGCTGCTTGTATTTAAAGAAGTTAACCATTTTGTGGTTATAAAGTGAAACTCTTTGACAGTCTTTGACAATCTCAAGTGTGTGAAAAGCTCATTTATGTTTGATTTTACAATATAAAGACAAATTGACGTTTATTTTTAAAATAAACATGTGGAAATAAAAAAAATCATTTAAATGTAAATTTTTAGGCTCAGCGTACTTATTTAAACGAGTAAAAGAAATTTATACGATGGCTGGCTGATTGGCTGCTATTAACTTACACTTTAATTTTAATACATCTTAAGTTCGCACAATCTTGGGACAAATTTTATCTTCTCTTTTGAATATCTATTTGTTTACGTACTCGCGGTGGACAAAAAAAGTCCAGATCTAAAAAAAAAATTATTTGCTGGCAAATTATTTATAGCACCAATTTTAAAAGACCCTATTGGAAGCAAAGAATTATTGATGGCTTCTGTCCTACAATCGGTGCTATTTAATAAATTATGGGCCTGTATCTTCTTCCAATGATGCTTAAATGTTTTAGAGATGTTACGAGTTTTTCGTAAATTTATTTTAATTTTTAAACCCACCTCTATATGCGACAATTATGCTATTAAATATATATACACCAAGCAAAAATGTGGAGCGTTATTGAAATCGCTTCAGTAAAACTCCCTATGCACTACAGGACAAACATTTTCTGTATTAAGTTTTCATAGTCGCCAAAGTTGGACCATTAAATACACAACACTACATTAAAACACATGCTTACATACTTAAGTAAAATTAGGTCTATTTAATTTCAAAAAAGTGTTATTAAGTGAAAAGCATGATTGCCAAAAAAAAACGATTTTCCATGCCTGAAAGACTTAAACACCAACTCGGCATAATGGTACGAGAAAGATCGAAAACCCTGGCTGAACAATAAACTGCAGGCAAACCCCAATCAAACAAATGAAACAAACCATGATGTAAAAAAGATGGAAGAATCACAAAAAAAACAGCGGACACTTTGAGAGCTTCCTTTAGCTCTTGTTGTGTGCCGATGCCGACCGTAAATACAAAAAGTGAAAAGAAGTTGAAAAACAAAAACAACCACCAAGACGGTACAACTATAATCATAAGTTATCTCAGAATAAAAGAGAAAAAAAACGTGAAATAAAGAAAACACAAAAGATCCGCCAGACGAATGGACGTTAACACAGGAAGGCAAGCAGGCAGGCAGGCAGGCACGCACGCACATCCCAACTGCAATCGACAGTCTTTATTGTTGCGTTCAATGTTTGCATGATGCTGTTTACAGCTGTCCCTTTTTTAAAATGTTCAAAGTTCGAACCAAATCAATTACTGTCCTGAGAATCTCTGGCCAAAAGACGTTATTATTTTTCAGAGAAAACTGTAAGTTGTGTTTAAATTCAAATCGTGTGGTTAAAATTCATTAGAGCATGTTTATACGCGGCATCAGTAGAAGGAACGAATGAACGAACGCAGCTTTACAATACCTCGCATTCATGCTCACAACTAAAGAGTATTATTTTACTTTAAATGTTCATTGTTTGGTAGTTAGTGTCAATCTCTTCGTTTATTTTCCTGAATATTCTTTGTATTTTATTTTTCCTACTTCTTTTGTGTTTTTTTTTTTTTTTTTTTTGCCTGCCGCCGCTGTTTGTATTTTCAAATAATATTATTGTTGTTTTTGTCGCAGTGCATTTAGAGATACAGATAAACAGTGTGGTAGAAAAGTTGTCAGCACTTTATTTTATCTATACATATAATAAAACTGTACATGAAATATTTATTGAAAATTTTGTTAGATAGTAATCGAAATAGAATACAAAACTACAATTTTTCAAATTTTTGTTTGTCTGTATATCTGTGCGTCTGTCTGTGTTCGTATCACGTAAAAACTACTGGATAGATTTAAACAAAATTTTGTGAGGAGGCGCCTTAGAACCTTGGTTCCAATATAAAATACCTTCTTTTTTTTCTTAAAAATAGGTCATTTCGTGACAAAATAGGAAGACAATTGTGAAAGAACCTAATTTAACTTATAATGGTACTGAATTAGTTGTCAGCACTTATTATTTTGTGTAGATAAAAAATTTTTAACACTGTCTACAAAACTCTAGAATAAATAGTTAAATTTGAATTTAAAAAAAAACTAGAAATTACTTACAGACGAAGTCGTGGACACAGCTAGTTTTCAAATAAATTAGTTTTTGTTTTCCAAAACAGTTGAATTTGTTCAAATAAAATATATATTTTTTAAAGTTTATGTATAAAAATCATGTGGCATTTTTTTAATCTGTGAAATATCCGGCATTTGGCATCGATTGGTTTTTTAGCTCAAAAATACATTTTGAGGCCTCTTCGTCTTCTGAAAGTAACACACACATTTTTGATTGCATTTATATCGCTAAACTTTTTTTATTTCTTTATTCTTTTTTTGTTTATTTTCGGAAAATTTTTAATAGGCTTGTCATTGTTTAATGAAAGATAGCATATTTTATTATATCTGCCCTTTTGGCTAGGGCTAGTGCAAGAATATAGTCTTCCTTTTTCCTTACATCTCCAACCCTTATAGGTCGGCTTGTAGCATTTGGAAGAGTACGTTTCCAGTTATGGCTTATGACTTAAGTTACATAAGCTGGGATTTTCATTTGGTTTTAAATTTGTTCTTTCCTTAATCTTTCTCTATACCTGTTCAAGACGTTATACGATTTTTAGTTTTAAAAAAATTAGTTTTTCCCTTTTACGTTTGGTCTGAGTTTTATAATTTTATTATGTTCTCATTTCTTTTGAAATGTATACTGATCAGTTTAATCGATTCCAGCTATTAATCCAGCTAATATTACCTCCAGTAGATTTATTACGCAAGATACAAATGTTATTCAACTGATAAATTGGCTCAACTACTTGAAATCCTTGGATCAAGTTTAACATTTGAACCGAATAGAAAGAAATTAGACGTATTGCCACGTACTCTGCGCATATCACTGTTTAAAAATTACCATCATATACATCCAAATTTCATTTTTATGGAGACACCCTTTAATCTTAATTTTATTTTTTTAATTTTTTTATTACTTGTTGCTGCAGCAGACTAATAATACAATTTCTATTAAAATTTTACGTGTCTAGCTATTACGGTTTCAGACATCTATTGCATGTAACAGACGGATATAACAACAGAGTTACGTGGGTTACGTCTTTACCCTTTGATTTTCAGCTAACGGACTTTCCAACTAAATGCCCATCCTAAAGATTTTAACAAGGCATGCGACTTTTATAATCAATTACTACAAAATGGAGTACATTACTGGAAATTATGATGATCATTAGCACATATTTTAAGGTATTCTCTTTTAACTTAAAAAACTACTTCAATTAATGCTTCCTTTTTTACAAAGTAATGTTAAATGTTCTGTAAGCAAGTAACAAAATATGGCAATCACAAAAGTAAGTCATTATATAGAAAGTACTTTTTAAGATGTCTTATTTTTTGCTCGGTTATTATTACTACCATTACTGCTAATATACAACCAATTTTGATCTCCACTGTAAGTATATATATATAACTCTCAAGAAACATTATACAGCTTTACTATAGATCTGCAAGTTTACAGTGTTGCTCATTTGTGCGAAAAGTCGTTCTACCTGGAATATTCTAAAAGAAAAGCTCGATGAAAAAACGTTTAAATAAGACTTTTGAATATTTCGTTGAACTTTCGTTGCATTTTGCATAAAGAAGAAGAAGAAGAAGAAGAGGAAGCTTTCTATAATTTGGAAAAAAGTTGTTTACACTTATGGCAACATAAACATTGATGCTGATTGTAAGTAATTTTTTACTAATGACAGGCATTTTTAAGTAATTTTTTTGGAGGTAAAAAACAGAATACTTGTCAACACTATTTAATACTGCAACATTGTCTAAACATTAAAAAATACGTCTTTTAACAAAATATAGAAAGAAAAAAAATAAAATAAAACAAAGGTTCGTTCTATTTTCTTGGCAAAAATCACAATAAAAAAATACTTGTATATCTATTCCAGCATTTTAAAGATTATTTTACCTGTCTTTGAAAACAGAGAGACAGACAGACAACAAACAGCAGGCAAACAGGCAGAAGAGCATCCTCATCCAAACACACTGCACACTGCTTTCAAAACTAACTGGTTTCGGCAAAACAAAGTTGTTTTTGCACAGTTTTGTTTTTGTTTTTTCTGTTTTTTTTTTTGCCAGTCAACTCAGTGATATTTATTTGTAAACTTTTCTTTAATGGCCGACTTTATGTTGTTGTCGTTGTTATGTTGCTGCAATTGCTGTTTCTACAAGCAATTAGTGTTTAGGGTATAATTGAAAGGTAGAGATTTATAATGAAACGATCAATGTTTTAAAGCAAAATAAACATGAACAAAACAATAAACGAACTAACGTTAAAGTTGGAAACAACAAATCAAAATTTTTGTTTCATTTTTTTTTTACAATTTTGCTCTTGAATCTGGTTAAGTTTCTTTGAAGTTTTTTTTTTTTTTTTTTTTTTTTTTTTTTTTTTTTTTTTTTTTTTAAACTTAAAAATTCAGTTCGTTGTACACCAAAACTATTTCTTGTTTATATCTAAATAATACAGTGTCTATTTTCTTTTTAAATGCCGACCACAAGTTTTTTTTAAACAAAAGCAACAACAAATTAAAAACACGTTGAATGTAATACAGGTCAGGGATGGAAATTTTTTTTAAAACATAACATTTTGTAAAATACTATAAAAAAAGAGATAAATTATTTTTAACAAATATATTATCTGTGGAAATTATATTTATACATATTTATTTTATTTTTACTTCGAGCTTTTTTTCGTTATTAATTTGAACTACTGACAAAGTGAAATTTAAATTTTCCTAAAACACTCAAACTTTTTTCTTTCGAGGTAACTGACTGTCAAACTGATCCAAATTTTTGTTAATAAATTTTCTTCCACAACAAGAAGATGAATAAAAATAAATAATGATGTGTTACAATTCACAAATTTATGCGGAGATCACTTTGAGTTGTTTTCTTGACGACTGCATCTTAAAAAGAAAATTAATATCAAATTGTGTGCAGCCCATGCCACAGTTATCAATTCAAATGAATTTTGACAAGTGGGCTAGACTTGAAAAGAACATCTTGAACGTGTAACTGCAGGGTTAAATAGACTGATTAAAAGAAATCTTTGTTTAGACGAAATACTTTTGAAATCTTGTTGCACAGACTGGTTCAAGATGAATAGAAAAATCAGAAGGTGCAAAGGTATGAAAATAATTCCATAAATTTTAAAATTTTATTGTAGAGTATTGATTTGAATAAAAAAAATGTAGGTGAATAAATATTTGAGTGCTTTAAAGAATCAAATATTCTTACGTAAAAAATTTATTTGCTTTAAACAACAAATTTTCATAACACACGCTGAATTTTTTTACCTTTGCCATAAAATTCTTTTTTATCATTTTTTATTTCATTTTCAGGTAAAATCAGAGAAAAAAAGGACAGCACGTTATTTTACTGAAAACTTGTCAGCACCTTTTATTATGTTAAGAACTTTCCAATAATAGAATTTTATATTACTAAAACATGTTAAAATAAATAGTGATCAATGCAGATGAAGATTAATTATTAGTCGTAATAAAAATTTTCGGAATTTACATAAAATTTTTAATATAAAAATTTATTTTTAAAAACAGTATTTAAGTGTTCAAAAATGTTCGAATGAAATACAAAACATTAACAAATAACAACTGTTTTATGAATGTATACTAAATTTTCCATCTCTGCTTGAGAGTATGAAAACATTTACACACAGTTCACAAGTATCTGCATACATACATTCGCTTGTAGATAGATTATGTAGTATTTCATAGTTTTGCTAGTTGTTGCTCGCTTTACTTGCATGTCAGCCTTCATTTGTTTACATCCATATTTTTTGTTTTGCTTGTCTCTTCTTCTTCCTTTCATTATTTTGTTTTTGTTCATACAGAGTATTGCTCAGAGTTTGTATGCATAAGTAAATGTTGTTGTTGTACCAATTTTTTTAACTTAACTATTTGTTGTTGTTTTCATAGTTTTTTGTTTCTTCTTTTAGTTTTGTTGGCGGGTCGGCTTTTCAAAAGCAAACGATCAATTATTGTGCTGCTTTTGAATGCCATGCCGAATATCTTCAAACTTGTTTTTGTATTTTATTCTCTTTAACAATTTTCAACACAACACTTGTAACTGGTATGACGACCCAACATACATATAATCGAGACAAAAAAAAAAACGTTTTGGTCTTTTAGGTAGAGAAACATTATCAGATACAGATATCTAGGTACCTATTAATTATTACATGTGAGTAAATAAATTAAAAGTCCCAGCAATATTGTTTCACTTTAAAGTTTATGTACGAGTACCTATACGAAAATACAATTATTCACAATAAAATCTTATAAAATTCTGCCGTACTTAGAAAAATCACAAGATAGAGATGCAACTTAAAATACTACTATGATTACAGAGACTAATATTTTTTATTTTTTTTAAGATTACCAAATTAGACAGGCTTTTCCAAAAATATGTCACACATTTTATTTTATTTTAATACATTTTTATGTAACTATTTAAGTTCGAAAATGTTTAAAGGGGCAAAACTATTTTATAACGCTTTCTTAATTTAAACACCATTTTTTACATCTTCATTAAGAAAATTAAATTAAAATAAAACTATTAAAATTCATATTGTCAATCAACGATTTTCTTCTACAATAAAAATGGATTTTCGTACCGCAAGATGAAACAAATTAATATCAGCCAAATTTCTTTAAAAATTATAGTTTTCGTTCGTCTAACCAAAATTGTTTTAAGTAATTTGTATGGTAAAAAATTTTTAACTTCAAATCATTATATAAGCGAAATTAGAAAGATATGTGTAGGTATTACCTATAAATTATTTAACTCGAAGAAATTAAAATTAAATTAAAACAACTTATAGGCCTAAACAAAAAAATAAATTCAAAGTTTGCTGATTTTAACTTGTAAAAAAAAACTAAAAAAAAACATTTTAAAAAATCTTTCAAAACTTACCAGAGAATTGTTTATAACCACCAAGAATTTTGTGTTTCCACCATTTTACTAGATTTCCTGCCATAGCCGCCAAAATGGTTTTAAACAAAAACACTTTTATTCAAATACTGCCGCTGTTATTAAGTTTTGTTTTTTTTCTAATATTTTTTGTTTTTATCCAACAAAATGGTATTCAGTATTTGTTTACCATGCTTGTGTATATTTACTATTGCCTTTTGCTCTTTTATTCACTCACTCATTCTCGCATACATATACACAATTTTTTTCTTCTGTTTTTTTTTTCACTTTAGGTTTAGTATAGGCAAAGGGCACAACAACACCATTTATTTGTGTTTATTGTGTTACTTCTTTTTTTTACGATTATTATTGTTGGCATTACTTTTTTAGGTCAAAAACAACAACAAACATCACTCAAAGTAAGACAGAAGAATAACAAACTTTTACAACTTTTTGAGTCTTCCCTTTAGTTGTTGTTGCTGCTACTGCTGCGTTTCTTAAATGAGACAACAGAACGTAAGGAGTATAATAAATAAACAGAGATGGATGTTTGAGGCCACAGTAGTAATTCAATTTAAGTTTTTGATTTTCTTTTGTTTGTGTTTAACAAAATTTTCAGTTCAAAGTTGATGCAGACCGATATAAAATATAAGAAACACAAAACAAGTCTTATAAAAACAATACATATTTATAAATTAAATTAGATTTGTTTCTTTTCTTTTAAACACAAAAGTTATTTTAATTTTTTTGATGTTATTTTAGTTTTTAACCAATAATGGCTTGAATCCCAATATGCTGCAGTTGTTATTCATTTAATTATAAAAGAGGGTTGTTTCTTTTACTTTAAAAATTTGTCATTTGGCCGATTAACTTTTGTCTTTTTTGTAGCATCTTGTTGGCTAATTTTCACTTAGTCACCACACACACACAAATGAAATTTCAATCGTGTACACATAAGTTATTTAGGAAAAGTAATTTTCTTTATTATTTTTTTATATTCATTGATTGTTTTCCTAAGAAATGTTAACTTCGTAAATATACTGCATTACTTTCTTCATAGATTTGTGTATATACAAAATACAGGAAGAAAATTACAACAAAAAATCGTATATAAAAACACCACTACACAAACGATTAACCGACAAACTGAACATTTCTATCCAACGACCAACTTTCAACTAAACGTTAAAAACAAGAAAATGTGTGATTATTGTTGTTTATTCGTGGTTTGAAGCGAACTTGTGTTATTTATAACCAACATTACAACCAGGTATGGGAAGCTCAGCGTATATTTGTTTTGCATTTAATATTAGCGATGACATTTTAAGATTTTTATTTGGTAATAAATTATAATCGAATTAAGGACCAAAACTTGCTTATATTATATCTGAAGCTTTAAGGCCCAACTATAATGTGCATAAGATAACGTAAGCAAACTGTGCAAATACATTAAATTATATATGGCAAACTATAATGTACTTAAGAAAACTTTTCGTCAAGTTTCGTCAAATGTCATCAATAAGCAAAGTACACGGAAACAACTCATTGTGCATTGTATTATACATTATTTTTTTTTAATTATTGTTGGTTACATTTACAAAAACAGAAAAAACTTGTAATAATTGTTATTGAATTTATCTTAGAACATACATAGAGTAAATATTTTAAAAATTCAGAAAATGTTACAGTGGAAAAGATTACACACACAATCTCAAAAATTTCTAGTAAGTTTCAAACTTTGTCAAAGTTTTCATTTAGTTTTATGTCTTCCTTGGTCATCTGAAAAAAAGTAAACTTAAATATAACGAAATACAGAAATAGATTAGCCAACGCCACATTAATTAACAAATGTTCGTGCCACAATTAAAAAATGGATAGTGTTATTTTGAAATAATTAGAAACCTTTTCAGTATTATAATTAGAAATGTGTGGAAGTTTTTCAATTATTAACAGAATTTTGATTACTTTTATAAAATAAGTCATGTGTTTTTACATGTTGACGTAAAACCAGAAACATATATATATTTGATCTCAAATTTTTTAGGATAAAATATTTTATTTACTTTTTAGTTTTTATTTACATTTACATGTATATTTTTTAAATATATTAAAGATTTTTTTAATTAAGTTTTTTTTGACAGATGAAGACTTTTCTATGCAAATTTTTGGCAATGGTTGGGCCTTTAGTCTTTCTGATTGTTCTTTCGCTAAAGACTTAAATAACATTAAACTGTTTCAAGCTCAAACATGCTTTAATTTGGTACTTTTTTCGATTACAACTTGTTTCCTAACATAAGCTATGAATTTTGTTGTATCATACAAATCTTTTTTGTGTTGCATGTTTCATGCATAATATTTTTACATGTTGGTATTCAACGAAGTTTGTAAACCGCTACACTTTATGGTGACTCCAAATAGTCCTTTATTATTTATTAACTCTCCATATAAATAATAATAATATATCATTTTGAATTTTAAGAATTTCTCAAGGAAATAATGACAGAATTGTTTAGCTTGTTTTTTTTTATATGTTGTGAAAGTCTATTTCTTGAGTAAATTAAAGCACCATCTAATGTTGACTTCTATATTTAAAATAATTTTATATCTAACGCCGAAATAATTTTATATCTATCCCTGACATGTCGATTCAGGCCTAATGGTGTAATAAAGCAAATTAGGTTTATTATTCTTTTAGACATTAGCGTAAGGAAGCTTTTAAAAAAAATTAAATTTAAGAATTTTTATAATGTAGACCAGCGGGCAAATTACGGCATTCGATATCGATCGAATTTCTATAGAATTTAAATGTAAATTTCGATCGATATCGAATGCCGTAATTTGCCCCCAGAGAGTTCGGTTTCGATATACTCACATTTTCGTTTAAGACCATGAACCATTAAAACTTTTAAAATAGTTTTCTTTATTGTCTTGTCCTGAAACTGCACACGAAAAAATTTCTCTTTATAAAATTTAATCAACCCTCGTGTGAGTAAACATCTATCCCCCATATGTATGTTGAAGTGCTCTTATTCAAATTCCAGATGTTCCCACATTTATCACAATTATTTGGAAAATATAAAAAAGCGTATATACAACCCATTAAATACATTCTGGCAAACATCAAAGAGGCTCTTGTAACTTTGGGGCACAAGAGCTTTTTTTATAAACAAACTCAAGCACGCACACACGAACAAACAAGCCAGCAAGCACACAAGACCATTAATAAACATCCGCTATTCAAATAAATTTATTTGTTTGTAACTCTTCATTCTCATCGTTACGTTGGATGTGTGGTTACTTGTAATATGAAAGTGATCCGTGTCATTTTCTGTTTGTTGCTATTGTTTATTTAAAAAAGTCATTTTAATTATTAATGACAAACAAATTTGTCGTTAGTAAAAATAGTAACAGTAAATGATTTTATTCTCAGTCTTGAGTATTTCAACGACCCCTCCTTTTGTTTCCATCTTTTTACAACTCAACATCAAAGTACAAACTTTCCCTTCATACTTGTCTAATTACATTTCAAATTCATCAAATTTCGAGTGGTGGCTAATTTCTTTTACTTATGTATATGTAATATGTACGTTTATTCTCAAATGTGTATAATGCGTGTGTAAATGCATGGTGGGGCCTTAATAAAGATAAGCATTATTTAATGACACTCTAGATGAAACAAATTTATTGCGACTAACTTCAAGCGACAGTGACGGGAAAGATATTTAAATATTGAAAAAAATTAATGAACTTGATACGCTTAGATACTTCCCGTCTAATAATAAGGCTTTCAAATGATAATTTAAAAGTCTTGAAATATCCTGAATTATCGATTTGGGGTCATATATTCGGAAAAAAAAATATATGTATTCAATAAAATAACGTAAATGCGTGGACCTATCCGTTTTTCCTTTCCAAGTAGCCATTGAGCATAATTTTTGTTTCATTTTTCATACATGTTGTCGAATTCACATTTCATCAAAAGTTATGCAACGGCGGAGAAATTCGTAAGAGTATCGCTTCTGTAACTTAAGTCCATAATTAATTAGCCAAAAAAGTATTGTTCATTTACGTAGAGATTTACGTAGAGAAAGCTACAGAAACGGAGAACAAGATCCAGAAATTTTCGATCATTTCTTTTTTTTTTTTTTTTGGGAACTTTGTTCCACTAAGCTGTAGTCGTAAATTTTAACACAGTTTGCTATTTGGTCGATTAAAACTATGTATATTTGTATCATAAGGCAAAAAGTATCCCAACTGTTTACTAAAAAATCTTAAAGTTACGAGTAATACTTCGAAGTTGACAAGTAATTTTTTAGAAATTTCCCCTAAGGCAGAACACACAATTAAGCTCACAACTCCTTATAAGAATTTATTGTACTTAAGTTCAGAAAATTCCGTAAGCGACTTGCAATCCTTATATTTATTCACAGCAGTTTTTGGGATGTTTGCAGAGTTACACAATAAAATTCTTTGCCTCACTGAACCAACAATGTGGTATATTACTATTCTATTTAAAAAAAATGTTAAAAGAAATATTGGAAGTCAAAATTTGTAACTTTAAGTGTTTTTAAGTGTTTTTTATTTTTATTTTGTGGTTAAGACTCATTTTTTTCCTGTACTTTTTATATTAGAATTATATTATTGACACACATCCATATTGCAGTGTTTTTTTAAACATATTGTTACGTTTTACCCTTTTTAGCAGGCAAACGTACGGATTCTTTTGATTGCAAATACCACTGTGGCTAAATTCTGTCTTCGAATTATTTCTTTATGGCTTTTCCTGGCTCTACTTCTCGATCCTACCGATCTTGTGATCCCTTGGTCTCGTATTTACTAAACATGCGTTATCACCACAAACGCAGCCATCCACGCTACACTACTATGTTACTCCGGCGAGACATGAACTACTCGATGCCTTGATTAGTAACCTTAACCATCCACAGACATCTCCACTACTCCTTTTATCCAAGCCAGTCATCTCCTTTTAATCCAGTAGCCACAACACACGTCTGCCATACACTGTTGTTATGCTGTTACACTTCCCCGCGCTAACCGCTAGTGCTCTTACTTTTTATTATAAAAGGCTTCTTGACAATTATCTGTTGCTCTTATATTAAGTTGGACGTCTCCACTAAATTATCTGCCATGGCTTCACACAATAATTGTCTTTTGCCTCTCGGGAGGTTGGTACTGCTGTTTATTAATTTTAATTGCTTATAACAATTATTATTTTTTTCCTTTGCACGCATGTCCGAATGCGGTATCGAACTCAGGACCCCCTGGTTTGTAGTACGCACCTCTACCAACGCAGCCATTGAGGCTGCTCAGCTTTTGTTGGCTAACTTGTGGTTTTGTTATTCTATAAACACACCATTAGTTGAATTAGCTTATTCACCACGCTCATACGGAAACAACTACAGGGGTTGCCAGATTTTATTATTCGTAACAATATCAAATAAAGAATTTCTTTCTTTATTTCTAGCATCTTGAAAAATCTCAAGAACACTACTTTTTTTAATAAAAGTACGTGTAGTTTTTCGCTGCCGTTGCAATTTTGTTTATAAACATTAACAACAAGAACCAACAGCTGATGCATAAAACTAATAGGTGTACATGTACTTATGTATGACTTGTCTTTAGTACTTCAAGGGCAATTAGCGCTGTTTTTGTTTTTGGTTTTTTTTTCTTAAACATTATCTCCATTGTCAGAATCATAGAATCAACAGAGTCATCTTTCATCGCTCCAGTCAGTCATAACTTTATCATCTCATTCTCTGTTGCCTTTTTACATATGCATGTAAGGACTTTATCAAAAAAATAACATGCAAACAGAAATGTAAATATAATTAGACTGTCTGATAAGTTTTAGGCGCCTGAGTTTGCAAAACACATTTACAAAAGCTCACATTCAAAAATCCTTAAGCGTAAACTAATTGAAATAATAATTTAAGTAACAAAATAATTTAGCAGTCAAGTACAGAAGCTATTTTTGACATTTAAAATATTTCAATTTAGAGTTAAAACTTTTCATACCACCCTTGTGAATAAATCAGTAGCACTCTACGGCTTTTAAGTGTTTGCATTTTATGGAGCGTACGTGAGTTGGCAATAATTTGCTTAAATGTTATAAACTCAAAGGGTTATCAAGGCGAACAAAAAAAAACAAAAATGATTTATGTTCATAAATTAAATTTATTGAAAAATTTTAAAATTAAGTTAAAATGAATAATTCATTATTTAAAAGTTTATATTTTTGTAAAGGGGGTTTCAATGGCAATATGAAGATATTAGCGTGAAGGTAATTACAGATTATTATTTTAAAATCTATTGATTTTCAGAACACAAAAATAAATCATCACATCAAGGTACAGTGTCAAGCAACAAGTGGAAATAATAAATAATACTTGTACATATATACAAGTTAATATTCTCTTGTGGTCCTTTCCGTTTTAATTTTCAGACATTGGTAGCTTAAGCACAAAAACTTAGCATGAGATCAGCATAAGTGACAAAACTAATCAGGGTTTCTAAAAGGCCCTTAACACACAGAATATAGTTATGGGTCATGACAACAATCTGCAATGATTTTAGCTACAGCCTGTACGGCCAAACACTCTGAGAGGCTGCTTAATCCCTCCACTCATTCCAAGTTTTTGTCAGGCATACGGTTGTAAGTATTTAGTACATTTTAGTCTTTTTAACTTTAAATCCCCTCCTCCCTGAAGACAAATATTAGAATTTGTATGCGAAGTTTGATCAAAAAAGGCACCTGCAGAAGAGGACTTATCATAATAGAACTTCACCAGGTGTGGATGCCAGGAAAAGTTTCAAAAAATTAAAGTGGCAGTTTTGCACGCTTACGTGAGTCCTTTAACTTTTTAGCTAGTCAAATATAAAAATTCCTACGACAGAATAACAGTCGGCATTCTTTTATTTTTTCACGAAGCGATAAGTTTGTAGTGTTAAAATTGATGCGGTCAGACACTCTTAAGTTTTTTGAGTTATCGGTTCTGAGCTGCTTACTTCATTTACTAAATTTTATGTCTTACTTTTGCATTATTACAATGCATTATGCGCCAGCTTTTATAACAATTGTTTTTGAGGTTATTTTGGAAATTTGGTGCTTATTAATAAATACAAAATATACATATGTGCGATAACGAATGTATGTAATGAAAAATAATAATAATAATAAATAATGAAAAATGAAAATATTAACTGATTTTATCTCATACCCTTTTTGAACCATAATACGCAATGGGACCTTTTTTTCAATAAGTACACACGTTGCTTAATGTATTTTTTTTTTTCAACTTAACTTTGTTTGATTAAGGCGAAGACCGCAATAAAATTCATTGTAGACGATTTTTTTTTACAAAGTATTTTTTCCATTACGATCTGGCAACTCTTTATTTATTTTTTGAAAATTTGAAATAAAACCGTAAACAATTGCATTTGAGAGATTTTCTCAATTTATTTTTTATGAGCGTCAGCTGGCATTTGCAGAAAGTGCACGTTTTAACTGCTAACGCAAATATTCAACTCACGAAAACAATTCGTGTTTAAGAAATAAAACTATGGCATAGATATCTCCTAACAAATTTTTTTCAGTTTTGTTACGTTTTTCCCTTTTAAAACAAACGTACGGATTCTTTTGATTGCAAATACCACTGTGGCTCATTATAAATTCCGTATTCTTACTTTATGGCTTTCTCTGGCTATACTTCTTGAACCTCCCGGTCTTGTGAATCCTATGGTCTCGTATTTACTAAAAATGCGTTATTACTACAAACGCAGCCATCCACGCTACACTACTGTATTACTCCGGCGAGAAATGAACTACTCGATGCCTTGTTTAGTAACCTTAACCATCCACAGACATCTCCACTACTTCTTTAGTCCAAGCAGTCATCCCCTTTAATCCAATAGCCACAACACACGTCTGCCCTACACTGTTGTTATGCTGTTATACTTCCCTGCGCTAACCGCTACCGTTCTTACTTTTTATTATAAAGGGCTTCTTGACAATTATCTGTTGCTCTTATATTAAATTTGACGTCTCCACTAAATATCTGCGCCATGGCTTTATACAATAATTGTCTTTTGCCTCTCGGGAGGTTTATACTGCTGTTTCATAATAATTAATTTTACATTGCTTTACAACAATTATTATTTTCTGTTGTACGCATGTCTGAATGCGGGATCGAACTCAGAACCTCCTGTTTTGCAGCACGCACCTCTACCAACGCAACCATTGAGGTTGCTCGGCTTTTGTTAGCTATACACACACTAATGGTGTGTGTATAGAATCTATACACACACCATTAGTGGAAGTAACTGTATTCACTACTCTCATATTGTTAACAACAATGGGGGTTGCCAGATCTTACTTTCGTAACAGTATGTATGTTTTCTATGGCAGTGTTACCAGTTGATTATAATTTTCATATCCGGTATCACTAAAATTGGAACATTTATTTACTTTATTTTTGGAATATTGTTAAATAATTGTAAATTGCGGGCGTACAAACTTAGTTATTAGTGTCAGTGGGAAACGAAAATCTTTTAGGTTGTGGCGTCGACATTGTCAGGCAAATATTAGTGGAATATTTCTACACTTGACAATTTCTACTCAAATTAATTTCCTTAATTCTCCCATAATTTTATTACACACTTTTAGCTCAACAAATGAAGCAAATTTTTTTTTATTATTTTCCTGAGCGGAAGGTGTTCAAACATTTTCACGTCCATAGCTATAAATAAATGTACACACTACGGACGTAATCATCAGCATGAAGCTTTTATTAAAAGCCGACATAACTGCCACCCAGAAGACGATGAAACAAACGCCTTGAAGATGAATAATCTTGAAATATAGTCATTTTGTCTATCTTTCAGTCGTTTGTTTGTTTTTTACTCTTTTTTTCTTTTCTGTTATCTTACTTACTTTTTTTTAAATTTTGTAAATCGATTCGCAGCGCCGCTCACAACAAAGTGAAAAATATAGTGGGATAAACTTGATGTTCGTGTGAATGTTTTATTAATTTGAAAGGGGTTACAAGAAGAGCGGGCACATTCATAATTGTTATGTAGTATGTTTTAAGCAAATGTCGTCTTGGCTATTGAAAACTGAATTGAGCGCATGCGCGCAATATGCAAGTATGGACAGCGGCTGTGTTTCTTTTTTCATGCTTTTTGCTTTTTCTCACTCGTTTTGTTGTTGCTTTAGTTTAGTGTTATTAACACATCAAAAGATATGTGCCGCAAAAATGTTTTTTTTTTTTGTATAAATTTTTTGCTGCCTCGTCGGCACTCTCAAACGTACCAACCACTACATATCGGGTCTATATCGCAACATACACTTTTATTTATACGGAATATTCATTAATTGTAGCTGGATTTATTAAATTATTACTTACTACTTATTATTAACTTGTGCGAGTGTGTGCGCGTATGCATGCATGTACACTTATGTGGCTGTGTTGGTATTTGTTTAAATAAGTTGCAGCAATTTAACGCCCTGTACCAGTGCCAACCAACAAACCAACCAACTGTATTTTTTTCAAACCATTTTATTTTTACAATACTCACATGCATACATACATACTTCTTACGTGTGAATGCATGCATGCAAAATATTAATTCCACTGTTCAATTTCCTTCACCATTTATTGTGTGTCTCATTTAATTTGAGATTATCATTCTGAGATAAAAAGTTTCCGATCAATTCTTTGATCTTTTAACGAAAGTTTTATTCCCGCAGAATAGTTGTTAAAGAATTTATTAAGAAGCCCTATGAATACCGCAGGCGTAGTGAAGTAGTTACACTATGAAATTCTATCTTTTTCTTAAATTTCATTAAAACATTAAATTTTATAATTCTATGAATTAGAAATCTTAATTAACACTGTAGTGATGGCGTTTTTTGCCCTGAACTAGGTGTAACTGGGGTTTAGATAAGTTTGAAAGCAAGGCGAATTAAATACTAGGTGAAATAATACAGGTGGTCTCGATGGCGAATTAATAATTTTGCCGTAAACGCTAAATGTCGAACTCCATATATAAAAAATATGTATAACATTTTTTACATGGTGTTTGAAATTTAGCATATGCGGCGAAAACTAATGAATTCGCCATTGCGGCCACCTGGTATTATTTCGTCATTTAGGTGGCCGCACGTCTAAAAAACAAAAACCTAATGTCATTTTGTTGTTGCAGAGTACCACGTTGATGTCAAAAATAGCTGACTAAACAAGAGGAAGCCGAATTTAATTTATCCTTTTATTATCATTTGGTGCTTTAAATGAAGTTGTAACAGTTTAATTCTTTCTCCTGCATATGCAGGAACACCTCATATTTCATTTTTTGGCTTTGAAATTTAATTTTATAAATTTTTAAATTTTCTTACTTTTTAAAATTATTTGAAATTTTTTATTTTTAAAAATTATTTTAAAATTTTGACAGCAACGTCGAACATAAATAAAAATCAGCTGGGCTATCAGCTGTAAATTAATTCGCTTTGTTTTAAAGTAACGGTCGAAAAATGGAGTACTGATATGATCCAGGCGGAGAGAAGACTTAGAATTAACAACAGATAGCCTTAACAGCCCAGGTGACTATTGTAATTTTTTCTTCTTCGAGTGTCAAAACTTAAAATCTCCTTTGCTTTGCAGTGTTGTATTTATTTTCGGCTTGAGTATACCTGTTATTAATTCGCCTTGAGTTAGAACTATTTTTAGCAAAGCCAAATCGTTTTAAGAGCGATAATTTTCGTTCAAGTGTCGTTCAACTCCCTTTTATTTTCTCGTTAAGCGAACGAAAATATATTACATCCGTGAGAGAATGGTAACAAAAATGTTCAAAAGTAAACAAAATATTTAAAAGCAAAATGTATATTTACAATAAAAAATATACAATATTTTTAGGTTTCAAATGAAAAAGAGATAAATTTGCATTAAAAGAGTAAAATAACAGGAAAAAAAACCAATTAAAATTAGTTATTTGCAATTTATCATTATAATTAGGTATTAAATTAAGTATCAACTGCGGCATTAGCAAAGTTTCATGAAAATCCTGAAAGAAAACTTCTTAGAGAAAGAGAAATTCATTGATTTTCTAGTTGTTTAAAAACAAATCTCTCTATAAACTTGCTCTTTTGAATATTTTTACTTAATTGAACGGTGCTCTAAGGAGCGCAAAGCGGTCAGCAAAGTGATCGGATCGCTTCGTTCAGTTGTGTGAGTTCAATGGTACTCGTTCGTTCATGAACGACACAGTTATACTAAACTAGGATTTTAACAAACTGATAATGGCTCTGTGTATCACGATATCTTCTTCTTTAGCAAACGTGCGTCTTTAAACCAAAACAGCCCTCTGAATGGCGAAAATTGATTTTACGAACCCTGTTTATCAACTAAGACTTTAACCTTCTGCTCTGCCACATTGACTCATCTAGCGCTCTCACCCAATAATTGAACTTCTTTTCTACTCAAAACTCTGCAGAAAACTCTCTAGGCCTTGCTGGGATTTGAACTCATGATCTTGAACAAACAATCAGACGGATATCATTACCAACGTAGACATTGTGGTTACCATGTGACTAGAAATCAATTTTTTAGCTGATAGTTTAGCAAACCGTGGTCATAAGCTTCACTAAGGAATATTTCTGAAGCCATTTAATGAAGATAAGAATGCTTCTCGTATTGAAAATTTCTTACCTGATTGACACATGTCATGTTTTTCACAGCAAGTCTAATTTTGATGGAATAGAAATAGAGAAATAATTCAGATTTGCGTGTGACGCGTGTGAAACGGGTAGCTTTCAATTTACAGAAAGCAACGCAACCAACCAACTTGCTTTTCACGCACATACTTATGTATGCCCTTCATTGCATTGTATGTCTGTATATATGTACGTATAAATGTTGTATACTTTTGCTTTTTTCCCACAGTCATAATTTTGAAAATTTCTATACAATGGGTCCACTTTTACCCATCGCTTAATCTTTTCTTCTCTCTTTTTTTTTTGGTTTTTTAACACAAACATACAGAGCAAACAGGATATGAAAAACATGCGAAAAATTAACACAAAGGACTTAATTACACATTTGCAATTACACACTGAATTGCAAATAACAACACAAAAAAAAACGAAAATAAAATATGAAACAAAGATACCACCACAAAGAGAATACAAACATGTAATTTGCATATGGATATGCTTATTACGCATTTAATGTCCTTTTGTGTCAATTCTGCAAACAGTAAAGCTGAGAATATAAAATACGCCAGTAGACAAATAGACGTTGTAAAAAATGATTCAATTGAAAATTATGGGAAATGAGGGAAAGATTCTCCTGCAAATCTTAAAATATGCTCTAGGTTTATTTTATTTACGCGTCAAATATTTATCAAAAAAAGTTAAGGGCTGAAAAGGGTAATTCTTCTGCTCTTTTAGGTGAACATTTTTTATGATTATTTTTTCCCTTCGAATTAATTAATTCATTGCGGTAACTAAACCTCAAAGTGCGGTAAAAACCGATTGAGTAAATATAATTATATATTATATATATTATAATCGGCACTTTTGCGCAAAAAAATCGGTTTTATCGGCACTTTAAATTTAAAAAATCAGCAAAAAACGGCAAGTAAAAAACAGATTTTGAATACAATAAAACATATTTGTGGCGAAAAATCGATAAATCGGAATATAGATAACATAACCCCAATTAAAATTCAAGTTTGGAGCTTTTTGAAATCTCTCACCTTGCAAGCAGAGTTCGAGGCCGATGGTAAATGATGACCGGCGGCAGCTAAACAAAAAATACTAGGCAACAGCTTAAATTTGAGTTAAAATAATATATTTTCATTGGCGACGACTAGGCGAATACATGTGGCTAACGGTAGGCAAACACGGACAACAAACTTTGTGAATTTGTTGCGAGTTTTTCCCGATTAGAAATATTTTCTCCTTTTGATTGACTGTAGAGTGTGAGAAAAATTTGTTAAAAAATTAAGTATTATGAATTATAAAAGAAAAATTATACGTAAATAACCAAAATACCTCCCTTCAATTCACGATGATGTCACTTTTTTTTATTATTTTGTTCTCACAGAATTTATAATTGTAGGAATCTTTTCTCGAGAAACATTTTTTCCCTGGAAAAGAAATTCTGTAAGAATATTCAGTAAACAGTAAATGATATGAAAGCAAACGAATAAACTCCGGCTTAGGTAATGAAGCCGGCTAATATTTTTAAACGAAATCAGCCGCACACTTCGGCGGTGACGTTATGCTTTCAATTAAAATCAATAGTGGCTGTTAGCCGATGTCATCAATCTTAGACCTTCAAATAATCTTTATGCGAGATTTTTTATACATTTTTCATGCTACCAAAACCACTTAAATCACTTGAATTATTTTAAAGCCATGTCGAAAATGTATTTTTTCGAACTAATTTTGTCTTTGCAACACTATGTTGTGTCTAGGATTTTAAAGTGCAACTACGTGCTATCTATTCATATTGGATGTTTTTATCGAAAAAGTGACAATTACTTTTACATTTTTTAAAAGCAATAATATTTCTTGTTACAAAAAAGTGTTAAAAAATATAAAAAGAAATATATGTAAAAACAAATTTTAATTTAACAATAAAAACGATTTTGTTTGAGCAGGGTTAATGAATTAATAAACAAAAGCAACTATTTTAAGTACAGTCAAGAACCATTTAGTGTTGCCCTATTTTGCGATATGAATATTTAGTAAAAATTGGTACTTTATTTTGAACATATGGTTTTTTAATTTTGTTTTGCTACAGGTTTTCTTTGCACACCTGCAAAACATAAATAAAAATATGTAAATAAAATGGAAGTTTTTGAATCAATATTGAAATGTATAAACCAAAGGAAAACGCATCTTATATATGCATTAATTGTGGCCACAAAGTGAAAGAATTGTACAAAAAATACAGCAATTCTGTAAAAACAGTGAATTGTGTAAGTGAAAAACACAATATCAAAAAACGAAATTTTAGAAATAATATGTTAATTTTTTTATTTAATAAATTTCAGGATAAATGTCATAATGTTGCAGATAAATATATAGAATTTGAGGCAGTTATAATTTTAGTGGACTCCATGTTACTTTCGCAAGAGGCTTATAGACATTCTTTATTTAATAGAGACTTTAAGGTGAGCGTGTGTTTGTGCATCAATTTTTTTTATAGGAATAAAAAAGGCTTCATTCTTTATTTAGCTATTTTGGAAACTTTCTTTAATGCTTCTACTGCTTGAATCATTTGCGTTGTGGCGCGAGAAACGTGAGCAAGGCGATGGGGTGACACATTCTATGTTGGTAAATGAACATGGCTTTTATTTATGCTGTGCGCGAAATATGTGCGGTTAGTAAAATAAAATTTTGGTCAACAATTTTAATAATTTCTTTAATTATAGATTATATACTTGGCACCGGCTTACTCTTTCTGGCCACAACTAATATCAAAAACAATTTAATTTTAAATGCGGGCCTTAAATCCTATTTTTTAATCATGCTAAAGGCAAACGTTTTGGCCAACTTTTCAAAATTTTTCTTATTGCCTATTATACTGTGGCGTGAAAATACTACAGACTTTGGAGCTGCTGTTCATCGCATTTTAGTTACGAGTCATCATCTGTGTTCCCTGACATTTGTTTATGCAGTTGTAACGCGATTTCGAGCTCTTCAAGCGGCATTAGTTGTTTTACCGGTCTACATAATAAAAGAGTTTTTAATGCAGCAGTTTTCAATCTTCATGGAAAAACTATTCTCCGAGGACTAATGCAAAAATATATATAAAAAATTTGTACTTGAATGATGATTCGTTTTTCAATAAAGTTGCTACCGGAATGAACTTTTGTATTTAATTTGGTTGTCACAATTTATTATGTAAACCTTAGGAGCATCTTATTTTCTTTGTACACTAATGTACGTTCAGCACAGTTATACGTACAGTTATGTACGTTCAGCCGAAAGATTTATCAAATATCATGCCATTAGGAAATTTTTTTTAAACGCCTTCGCGAAGGAAATAATAAAACACATAATTAAATTTTGAATTGTGACTTTGTTAGTATTGCAGTTCGAAAGGCAAAAGTTCAATGCCAGACTGCATTATAATTTGTAGTTTGCATAAATAGGAACATTTGAAGCAATTAACAACATAATCTAATTTCTAGTTCATGAATAGAGAGTTAAACGATTTTTGAACAAATTTCTGCAGCAATGAAATCAAATATTTCGAATTTTGTTTGAAATATGCATTTTTTAAATTCGGTTGCTAAACTAAGGAAATCTCATAATTTATTATGCATGTAAAGTGTCGGATTATTTTCGTAACAGGAAAGTCATTGGATTTATTCAATGTCAGACCATCACTAAAAGGATTCTGCTGTGGTTTGTTTTCGAAAAAGTATTAGTTTGCAACACTGCAAGTCGGATGTTTGAAAAAGCATTACAAATAATCGTCAAACACACAAGATAATAACGTCCAATGCATTGCATTAGTGAAATTATGAGGAATGTCATACATTCCGATCGGAATGATTTTAATTCCGTATTTATAATTCCTACCGATTTTGTTTAAGCTTTTTCAGATTCCATTAAAGACTAATCTAACTGAGGACATATAATAAAAATAAATTAAAAAACCGCAAATCACAAAATGTCAAGGAAACTTTATTGCACTTTGAAATTTAAAGGTGGTTTCATTTCGAAGAAATTTTTCGTTTTCTGAAGAACCGATTTGCGGTATTAAAACAACTTTCGATCGGAATCAATTTTTGCGACATGCCTGTATAATTAATTTACTAATTTTTCTAAATCTTAAAACCTTTTTATTAAACCGATTACACAATTTTATTGTCTTATCGATCGCCTTGATACCAATCATAAAATAAATCAATTTACTAAGTTTTCAATTTTGATCGTTTTCGTCTTTAAATTATATACAAAATGATTTTAGTTTGATACACAGTAGACCTGCAAAACTATAGATAGTCGACACATTCAATAGTTTCGATAGTTCGCTTAAATACTATCGATAGCATCGTTTCGATAATTTTTTTTAAAAACTATCGACACTGTCGTTACTATCGAATTTTTGTAATTCTGCTAATTCTTGCAACTATCGCTATCCGATACTATCGCTTTTGGAAAAAAACTATCGACAGCCAGTCAAAATAAAATTACCGATAATACTATCGATGCCTGTATAACTAATTTACTAATTTTTCTACATCTTAAAACCCTTTTATTAAACCGATTACACAATTTTACTGTCTTATCGATCGCCTTTATACCAATCATAAAATAAATCAATATACTAAGTTTTCAATTTTGATCATTTTCGTCTTTAAATTATCAACAAAATGATTTTAGTTTGATACACAGTAGAGCTGCAAAACTATCGAGTCTACACAGTGAATAGTTTCGACATTTTGCTTTAATACTATCGATAGCAGTTTCGATAGTTTTTTTTAACCATCGATACTATCGTTACTATCGATTTTTTTTAATTCTGCTAATATCCGGCAATTATCGCTATACGATACTATCGCTTTTGGAAAAAAAACTATCGATAGCTAGTCTAAAATAAAAATACCGATAGTACTATCGATTGTTTTGAAGCTCTAATGCATGGTGAATTATTTCCAAACAAGTCCTGATTCCACACTTTCTAATTTATTTGCTGACTTGAAAACGGCCATCAAAGCTTTAATTTAATTTTTGTTATATAGTCGCAAATAATATTTTATTTTTACCCAATTTATTAAATATTTTCAAATAACTCATTAAAAATATAAAACTATTTAAATATTTTCATTGATTTTGTTTTTGTATCTGATTTTATTAATTAATTTGTTAAGACGTTAATGTGATTATGATCGTTTATAAAGTTCAATTTTTTTTATCATTATCATTATTATAATGTTTGTTGTTGCTGTTCTGTTGGTGAAAATTGTTGTTTTGTATCCTCTTGTAATTTTATTTGTTTTATAATAATTCATTTTAAAAATATGTCTTATATCACTACAATTCTTTTAGTTTATGATTAATATTTTTTACTTTGTTTTATTTAATATTGTAATTACTTAAATATTATGCCGATTCTCTCTCAATTGTTTGTTGAATTTTCTGTGCTGCCTTTCTGAATTTTTACATCGATCATTGCTGTGTTTATTAAGAGGGCAGGTTGGCAGAGAACTGAATTTTCTTATATGTAAATGAACTTACAAATCAATATCTACTTAAAACGAGTTTTTCTGCTTCCGTTTTATCTTTTATTATTTTTATTATTTGTTTTTTTTTTTTTTTCTTTAGATTTAAGTTATGGAAGTTAAACCATAATCACTTCAAAGAATAAAACTTATTTTCTCGAAAATTTGACAAAAAAAAACTAATATTGAATTATCTAAATAGATAAAAACGAACTTTCAACTATCTGGGAGCAAGTTTAAAATTACAAAAAAAAAACTAGTTGCAAGTGTTTGTTTGTTTGTTTGTTTATCTGTTTATATGCATTATTAGAAAAATATAACTAAATTAGGTTTAGGTGGTGATAATGATTGATGATGATTGAATTATTTCTGTTTAAAACAAGCAATTGGTTTGTCTATTTCTGTTCTTTCTTATAACGTGGCGTCATCAATGTAATTTGCTTAATTTTAATTTGCCCCGCTTTCATACACCTTAATCCATTATTTCATATATTGCTTACAATATAGATTAATGCTTAGCTTTCTTTAAATATTTTCTTAAATTCAATCCGATTTTAATATTACCACGAAAATGCCATTCTCTTTTTTCGCTTCGTTACGTAACCATCGTGTGTTTTTATAACTAAACATCTAAACGTATTGCATCTCTTAATCTCTTAAAGGCTAAATGAACTTCTTACAACAAAAGGTGTGGGTGGTTATGTGTAACCCTTCGCTTTGCTTCACTTTACTTATTTATATCAGCTAGTATAATATCGCCACTCAGATCATATGGCTACTAGATTTCTTGACGTCTCTAGGCTCTAGGAGGTCATATTCCAAGACGACGAAGAGGAACATGATGAACAATCGTCACTTTCAGGTGTTGCGTTTGTATTGTGGGGTGCTGTCGGTCCCCAAATACGTATTGTCGAATCATCGCTTGCAGATGCTAACAACGAGGGATAAACAGGATTCCAGGATACACAGTTAACAGTTTTCGCATGACCGGCTAACTTGGCTAATGGTTCTTCTCGCTTTATGTGCCAAATACAAACGTGCTTATCCTCACTGCCGCTGGCCACGAAACTTTCATTAACTCCTCCAAAACATGAGTGTATAGCGAAGTTACTCTGTCGTATACCCTGAAAACTGCGTACTATGCATTTGTCTTCAATGTCCCACAAATGTAGACCTTGGCTAGATACATTTAACAGGGCTAAGCGATCAGCAGAATTAACTGAAAATGTCATAATCGGATGTGACTCTTTGAGCACATCAAAGTCTGTGCGTGGGTTATCAAAATTGTACCTAAAAATAAAATTAATATTTCATGTAATCGATATAATTAATATTTAATTGAATTATTATTATTTTGTATATCTTTTTTAATATGTTCACTTCACAATTCCCTTGTTGTGTTGCAGTTGTATTGTCATATTATAATACAACACTATTAACTTGTTATTGGTAGGATAATGTTCATTAAAAAATTGTGATGTTTTTCATATGTTTTTGGAAAGTTGTACTGAAGCCACGCCTGGGAATAACTTATTTATTTGAATAACTTTAAAGCGTCATATGTTAAATCAGGTTTTATTTTAAAATTACATAAAATCTTTATGCGATTATTTACAAATTTACACAGTTTTAAGTAAAATGTTATGTATTGTGAAAATTATTTAAACACGTTTACCAATTAAAAATTCCCGTGCCTGATTTAACTTTACTTTTTGGTATAAATCATTTATGTAACATGATATTGTCTCTTTAACATCTTTATTTCTTTCTTTTTTCAGCGGAAGCTTTTTGGGGCAGCGCAGACCAAACGGTCTAACGAGGTCAACTGCACAATTTCGAGAACTTTATAGCCTCAGTATGATAGTAGGAGATCTACGAATCTGCTACGGTTTCGCCGAGGGCAGCTAAGTCCACTGACGACTATGCTAGCAGGGCACTGTGTTATCGATTCCCATGCTAGGAGACTGAATCTTCTATACCATGACTTCTGTAGAAGTTGTCAGGATGAGGAAGAGGCGGAAACGGTGGAGCATTTTTTCTGCCATCGTCAAGCTCTTTCTGGGAACAGAGTGGTTCTTCTCGACATTCCGAGACTACATAGTCTTGCAAATCTATCGATCTGAGATTTTGCTAGGATAAACTCGTTTATCTGGACTTTGGGGTGGTTTAGGGATAGATCTGGTGGTAATATCGAGACCTGAATGATCCTTTGCACATCCCTTCTCAGGCAGCACAAAAGGCACCATTTAGGATTAAAGTGATTCTTTTTCTCATGCCGGCTGCCTGTGCAACCTAAACTAACCTTCTTTTTAATATCTTTATTTTCGTCGTGATGGGTGAAAATATTTTTTACTGAAATTCAAAATTAGTTTTGGTATAGTTTTCTTTGTCTTTCTGTCTTTATTGTCTGTTCGCTAGTAAATTTGTATAAATCTTTTGACATTGACTTTGTAGATTATCTAAGTAATATTTATTCTTAATAAATTCTATTTAAAACTGTTTAAAGAAGAATAAATAACTGCTCCGATCGTAAGAAAGCTGCTTATTTTCGCGTCTATAAAACAGGAAATGGTTGGTTCCTTTTAAATGTGAAGTGGACTTATAATTATTGTTATTATTAAGATTTTTCATAATTTTATCAAGAGCTTTTTATTAAAAAAAAAAGCAAAAGCAAACTTACCCTCTTATGCGGTAGTGATTATCAGCGGCTAGTATAGTCTTATTATCCGATCTGAATGCGACGCTGTTTATGCGTACACCTTCCCATGATTCAAGCACCGTGCCTTTGAGATCACACAAATAAAATTGACCCTTTTGGCCGCCACAAACAAAACGAGTCCCATCGCGATTAAATGCACCACACGACAGGCTTTCCTCCTGATTCATATTGTTCATTTTCATTAGCAAACGTCCATCGTCTACATTGAAGATACACACTTCGGTCGAATCCTCCGAACCAACAATCAATACCAACTTGGAATCGGGACTCCAGCTAATAAACGCTACACTTACTTGTGACTGACAGTCCAAAAGGCGACGCTGTTTCAGCTGTAATTTATAAGGATCAACATCCCATATTATAACCGCTCCATCTTTACTGCCCGTGGCCAATTTAAGGCCATCGGGTGAAAACTTACAGAACCACACTTCGTCACAGTGGTCGGAGAGTATTTGTATGGTTTGCAGGGGAAAACCATCAGTGGCACAACAATGGTCGGTCAACAGTGAAACATTTTGTAAATTTGTCTCCCAGGCCATGTCATGAAATAGACAATTTTGTGTCTGCAACTCAACCGCCTGTTGCAGTAAAGTACGCAAACGGCGTGGTGCCATCATTACCGAAGGTGGCAAAAACGTTTGTAATCGCTCCATCACTAGAGCTCTTGACAATATACCTTTGCCTTCCCATTTGGCACGTTGATATAAATCGTGATTATTAGAACACATCATGTACGAGGACAATTGGTGGACACGTGAAATATTATGCTGTAATGGAGTCAACTCATTACGCAATACATGCAAAGCGTCAAGAGGACATCCATCATCCAAATTTTCTAAATACTTTTGTTCCAACAAAATAAATTTCATTTCTGTTATGGTCGATGGTTTCCCATTATCTATCAGTGGCTCAAGCTCCTAAAAAGAAACACAGGTTACACAAGATTAATTTCAAACACTTCGGAATGACAATATGTTCACTTTTATTTTTTTTAATTACTTAATTATTCATAAAAGTAGTACAAAGCCATATTTCTTAACAATTATGCCAAAGTAAGTATTATAAAGAATTTTATATAAAACTAGTTATTCCTGGTGTGCTTCGCTACACCCATTGGAATAATCGTACCAGGACCACTCTTTCAATCTAGCCAATTTTTTATTTTATTTTGTACACTTATATGGAATCTACTCTTATGAAATTTAAAAATCCTTCCTCTTATGGGAGTTACCACGCCCACTTCCCCAATCAATCCAGTATTTCGCTAGACTATGCATGTTAATAAGGAAGTTTCTATTATAAAATTTCAGGGCTTTGCGCTGTAATTCTTATTTACACGGTGATAATATTTTACTTTATATGGGAGGCACTACGCCTACTGTTTCAATCCAGGTTGTGGTTCGCTAAACTTTATATTGATATGGCGGTTACTGGTGCGAAATTTCAAATTCTCAAACGTTCACTTATGCATTAGCTACACTATAAATTGTATACAATTTGAAGGAAAATACTAAAAACTACATTTATTCATGCACATAATTAAACAAAGTGTGCGTTAAAGTAGGCGTGGTAAAAAATTATCCTATAAATCGTATTAAAGTCTAAAGTAATAATATGTAAAAATTTCATGAAGATCATTCCAGCAGTCTGGCCTACCTGAGAGAGCGTAAAAAAGGTGTGGCGTCGACGGGTATGAAAAATAGATGTTGACCGATTTTCAGACCTACCCGTATGCACAAACACCGCGGCAGGAGAATTTTAAATATTAGAATTAAAAATTGTTTAAATTTAATTATAATTTATTGTATTTAAAAAGAAAAGAAAATTAATTATGATTTATCCAAGTTTTAAGGATTAAACATTTTAAAATTAATTTTGAATGGAGTTAGTCAATTTGGTTCATATCATTAGTAACCAAATTTCAATAGATATATTATTAAGTAAAATAAAAAACCTTACAGAAAAGTAAGAGCAAAACAAATAGAAAAAAGCAAATAAAAATGCACATTGAGAAAATTGAAACCAATGTCCTTTAGAAAAGCAGCAAGGTAAAACTATATCATTGAAATGTGTATGGATATGTACATACACTTACAATAGTTAAAAAAACAAAACTTTAGTACATTCATGGCGACAATTTCTTCTATATGTTAAAAACAAATTTCTTTGTCTCTTACATTTTCAAAATCAGCATAAACGCCCAACTACAAAGTGCATAAGCTAGCTTGAGCTTTTGTCAAAAACCCAATCCAATGCCAGTCAAATGCTCAGGTAAACCATTAAATTCGTACTTTTGCCAAAAATAATTTCTTTATAAATAAACAAAATTTTAAAACAAAAAGGCATTTAAGAACATATTTTATATATTTAATAACATTTACTTACACATTCAAATTTTTTGTTCATGTTCTAAAATAAATTCATTAATTTTCTTTTTTTTACATTTTTTATTAGATTAAAAGTTTAATACTGTAAGTCTTCATTGCAATTATTTTTTATGAATGTATAGTACAGCGATCAGTTTCGTACTTTGCTTAAAGAAATGACGAAACTTCACGAAAAAGTTTGCTTAAGTACATTACAGTTTGCCATATATAATTTAATGTATTATCACAATTGTTTAAGTTTGCTTAAGTTATCTTATGCTCATTGTAGTTGGGCCTTAACAAAATTTGGCATAGAGTAACAAGAGAAGAAAAAGAGATTTAGATATAAATAAGAAACTAATAATACTCTTAAAATTTATTAAGCAGTGATGCCACACGAAACACTTTTACATATGTTAGTGGGAGCCAATTTACACGATAACATTTTTCATTAAATATAGAAATTTTGTTGGCAAGATGTGTAAGAAGTAAGAGAAAAAGTAAAGTGGCAAAAGCTTTTTCTTTGCATACATTTCATTGTTCAGAGTTATTTTATAAGTTCGGAAGCGAAATGTTATCAAAATTTAAGCCGGTTGCATTAATAGTTTCATAGTAAATATGTATTCGAAGCGTATCGATAACAGCTGAATGCAATAGTTCATGTGGACTACAGATGTTTTCCATTCATAATTTGCAGATGTCAAAAATAGTTACTTTTCATTGTGACTGTTTGACAACTAACTGCCATCCCTAAATTAGCGCGTAAGACGCAAAGCAATGTAATTCATAGCTTTTGCGCTGGAATGTCATCCCTAAATAACAGCGTTAACTTCGTGTCGTTAAAAGTAATGTTAACTCATTTTATTTCATAAAACCCGCTGTATAAGAATAAAGAAGAGATAAAACCGCTACATTGCCTTGAAAATTACTAAATTGTCACTACTTTTCAACCATAACAAAACAAAACAAACCAACAAACAGCAAACTTCACTTCCTAACGCACTGTCAAAATTGGATTTTCCAATTGCTAAGCGTTGACGCCATGCAATTTAGGGATGCTTCATACATTTTGCATGTACATGAGAAATTTTGACAGTTATCTTGCGCTTTACGCGCTAATTTAGGGATGGCAGTAAACCGAATATTGCTAGAGCAAATTGATTTTAAAGCTAATACAAACTTATGCTTGAAATTCGCCGTATATGCACTAAAAATTTTGATGCAACTTTAAAAGAGAAATAAAGAAAATGGCATGAAAAATATAAGTCTGGTCTAGGTACGATATTTGGTTTATAAAAAAATTTTCCTTTTAAATGTCTGACTTTAGTCAAAATAAAAATTAGTATTTTCTATTTCTCCCTAGTTCTTCAAAAGCTTTGTTAATAAAGTTTTAATGTTAATCAAGTTTTAAAATACATTTTCTTTTTTTAACAAATAAATATGGTACAATCCATATTACTGCAAAAAGAGAACACTAGACGCATACACGCAAATGTATATGTTGTAAGTGGGCAATTGTAGAAAATGTTCATACATACAATATTACCACAGTACGTTTATATGAATAAAAGAAAAAGATGATGAACTCATTTCTTGTTTTGCAGCTGTTTTTCATATTGTGTTGTGTGTTTCCTTTATTCCTGACAATGATTACTTAGCTGTCAGTTCACAAAGCTGCTGCTGCATGTGCTTGCTTCCATTACATATTGATGTGTAAAGAAAACAAGAAAGCAAAAATCAATGTTATGATAGTAACGAATTCAAAACATTTAAAGTGGTAAAGCACGCCAGGGGTAGAGATAGGAAAGTATATATTTACGTATGTAGATACATGTGTATATACATTTATATAAATAAGAACCAAACACAGAAAAATAAAAATAAATAAAAGAGAGTTAAAGAATAAAGAAAGAAACCATTAAATGTATTAAAGAAATTTATACGAGCAACAACGTAAACAAAGAGCGTGTTTATTACGGAAATGATAATTAGTAGGTACCTGCAGATGTATGTGGTGTATACGACAAAAGAAAAACAGAAAAATGTTAACAAAAACAAGTAAAATGTTGATGGTAAACGCGCATATTGCCTTAATTTTTAACACCTACAACAAAATCTTCAAAAACAAAATATTTATTCAATATCAAAATTCATTGACAGACTGTTTCACTCTACGGCGGACGAACGGACAAACAGACTTTGAATTGAAAAAGTTATTCTGAAAATGAAATTTAAATAGTTTACTCACTTTTAAATCTGCATCTGCCTTATTCCATTCTCCCGATAAGACATGTTCACGAAACTTGGTAGCCGAGGGATGTTCTAAATAGCACCCAGATTCTGTCATAAGAGTTTTGACAGATTTTTCTAAACCCAAATCTTGCAAGTATTGGCCAATGAGACGTATAATTTCCTGATTAGACTTGCCTAACCAGGAAATTGTCTTATTCGCCACTTCATGATTATTTTGATCATCACTGGCATTTTGCGTCTCTGAGCTACTATTATTGTTATTATTATTAGTACTGTTGGCAGTGAATCCGTTGTGTTTGGTATCGTGACCGTTGGTCGACGGCGAATTATTAACACTTGTAGAGCCCCCACCAGTAGAGTCATTGCCATGACTGCTACTACTGCCAACAGCTAGTGCTGAATTGGGCATCGCTCCACTTTCAACGGTCGAAGCACTAAATGATGAGGCGCTCGATGAGGATGCGGAAGGATTCAAAGCAGAATTTTGCATATTTGTCAAAGTACTAGGGTCCCGTTCTAAACTGCCACTGCCTCCACTACAGTCGTCCTGAAACAGTTTCCTTTTACCGTCGTTTATTTGTGTGTTACTATTTATTGAATTATTGTTTATAATATTGCTGCTAGTATTATTTGTTTTGTTATTGTTGTTGCTAGTACTGCTACTGCTGTTGCTATTTTTGTTTTGTTTGCTATTTACTGATTCAACTTTTGTCTGTTTCTCGTGATTATTTTGATTACGTATATCCTCTTGTTGTGCAGCCGCTCTTGAGGTTGTTGCTGTTTCTGTGTCTATGGACACAAACGAACTGAGAATCGTACTACTGTTGCTTGCGCCGATCGAACTTGCTGTTGCTATTGTTGTCGTTGATGCTGTAGTCGTTATTGGTAATGTAGTCGTGGTCGCTGAGTTCGTTTCTACTGCTGCTGCGTCTGCGGCTGATGATGTAGAGGCACCTCCTGCTGCTGAACGTCGTCCTTTTTTGCGCGGCGGCTGGTCCTCGGATGAGGTACCAGTTGCAGCAGCTTTTTTGTTATTTCTATCAATTTTGAGTCTCTTTATAAAACACGCACTCCAACGAGGACCACTACTCCCTCCTCCACTCTTCCTTCCTCTTTGTTATGCCTTCTTGCTTCTATCTAATAACTCGGACTCTAATGCTCTCCGCCGCAAGCGCAATCAGCGACCTCGTCAGGTGCGCTTACTGAGTCTTTTGTTTATCGTATGACACAGCTGGTCAAGCTAAATAATTAATTGCTTAAAATCCAAGAGAATGCAATTAAATGTAAAATCTGTCAAAGTATATAAAAAATGAAACATAAATTAATAATCATATTTAAAATTTATTGCAAATGCGTACTAAATTGTTTCTTTTATGAAGAGAAATATTAGAAATACACGACAAAATAAAATTCTAATTTTTTAACTTTTTTCTCTTTATGAAAAACAACACAATGACATATCCACACATACTCATTTTTTGTTGTTTTGAATTGCTTTGTGAAATCTAAGTCTGGCAATATTTACATAGTGACATATACCAGCTGATCAACTAATTCTAACCTAAATGCATATAACGGATGAAACTGATGTAAACAGTGCATACACACAATATTCGTGGCAAACACGAATTATGAAAATTACGACCCAATTGAATAATGGTGGCCACATACACGACCATCAAACTTAAAAATATGAAAAACACACACAACACAAAAATTAAACTAGTTTTTTATGTAATTGTTACGTTTATCACGCCTTTATTTTGTAATTATTAGTAATTTCACTCACTTTATATCGGGCTCGCCACTAAATAATCCTTATGCCAATTCTTGATTTCTTAAATATTTTTTCAATACAATAAAACAGATGGAGTCTTATCATTAAACTAGTCACAATAAATGGAGTCTTATATTAATTTGCACTTTAACGCCAGCAGCAAAATATTCTTTATTTTAGTCAAAATTTACTTGCTGTTTAATTAATAATCTATACTCTCACTTATAAACTTTTTATTGTAAGTAATAGTTTTTCATTTCTTAATAGTTTTACAAAATAGCACACACAAACACTACTAAGCTTTACACAGAAAAATAATAATTGTACACACATATGTATACATTTTTTAATTTTTTCCCTTTTCTACTCTGTAATATCTTGTTTCTTCGTTTTGTTAGTTATTGGTGTGTGGATGTGTATAGTTTTTCTTTTTGCTGTTGTCTATCTTCTATGCATTAAAAATTAGATTCTTTTTTAAGCACTTGCATACACATCCAATAAAAGCTATAAATGGTTGCACAAATTTTGCTTTTGCTAGGAAAAATTCAATACTTTTCAAGGCGAAATTTGTATCGCTTAATGTCTATTTATTATCGAAAAATATTGCTTAATATTTTATAATTTTTACACTTAAATCAATCGAATAAAACACTATTTTTAAGCCATTGAAATATGACAATATAACAAAGAACACTACATTTACAGTGCTGTTTATTTAGCGATAAAACTATCATAAATAATGACAATTCAATTTTTCACTAAGGCTGAACAGCGATTTTTGGTGAAAAAAGTTATTTTATATTGTTTTAAATATTTTCACAAACGAAAGAGAATATGCATAATTCTCGAAACCATAGTAATACAGGGATTTAAACTCTAAAATATGTGAACTTTAGAGAGTAGAAGTACATAAATGCAAACTAGATTTATTTGTAACGTTTTTTATCATACTTTCAATAAAATTTTCTTACAATAATCTTTCTTATTAAGATACTTCAATCTTCTCTCTAGAACAACACACAAAAAATGACAGTAACATTTTTCGGCAGCAGCAGAGCTGTGTTCTTGTAAAATCTTGTTGAGCTGTCAGCAACGTGTAGCAATATGTGTATATGCGTTTGTGAAAAATATGCAAGCAAACGAACACATACATACAATAAGAAAAAAAATTTACAAATTTGACAACTCGCAAAGGAAAACAGCAAACATATGTTGATCGCATGAGCTAATGCAGTCACCTATTAAATTTGCCTTGGCTGTAAGCTGTTTTGAAACCAATTATGTTGCCAACACTGACTATGCAATAAAAAGAAAACATCTGTAACTGAATACTTTTTGTTTATTTACATTAAAAACATCTCTGGTTTTATGAAACGAACTTGATTATTTGAAAATTATTAAAAAAAAAATTAATGGCCAATCAATTTTTTTTCTTTTCTATTTTATAAACTAAAAGGTAAATAATTGGAAATTTCTTGTGATCTCTCAAAAACAAAGTTAAAAAACCAAAAGCTTCTCCGTATAAAACGGCTTTTAGTTTGAGTCCCTCAACATAGGACTGGATTTCGAGATTCAACTGGGCGTGTGTAACCACCTATCAGGTTGTTAACGGTAGAAGAAAAAAACTATTTCTTGAAACTTTAAGAATTCTTAAATCAAGGGCTGAGATTAAAATTGTTTTTATAACTAAGAAATGTTGAAAAATCTTAACGCAAATAGTTCTTAACCGTTACATTTGAAGCTTTTAATTTTGTTTGTTTTAAGTAGCTTTACCAACAGCTGGCACAAAACACTTGTTTAAATTTATTTTGCCCTGAAATCTTCATTGCTAGTGTCACAGCTGTCATTGGTCCTGCTGAATAAAATTGTTAGTTAAACTCTACACCTTTTTGCCCGCAAATTTCGTTTAAGTCTATCGTAAGAAAGATGTTCTACATATTTTTTTCTTTCTGATTTTATTCATAATCTTAATGTTTCTGTTTAGAAATTGAAGCTGGCTTCAAAAAGCCGACTAATACAACTGACGTATAGGTGAATATAATAATAATAAGCAAGTTGAAAGTTGACAGACATTATTTAACTGCTCTAGCCCCTCCCTCTTTCTTTAAAGTAAAACGATCATTTTTTTTCATTTAATTTTGATATTTTTTATTTATATTTTTATAAATCACTCTCGTAAATATAATAAATATCTTTTTACAATAGAATAAAGTTTTTGTTTTCTGTATTTGGATTATATATAATTTTTATCTATAGTATTAGTTTAACAAGGTTTGTTCTTGGGAAACATGTTTTAATTAATAATAGTTATTATTTGTTTTACTTCATTGAGTTTTATTATTTATATATTTTTTTAATTTGTTCATTTATTCAAATTTGAAAAGAGAGGTAACTAAATCAGCATTATTATATTAAATTAAATTATGATATATATTTTAATAATAGACATTCAAAAATACACAATAAAAAAATATTAATTGATTTTCTTCTTCTTTAAATTAAAAGGTTAATTAATTTTTTTTTTGTTAACGGCTTTTGAGTGAATTTTGTTTACGTTTTCAACGGTTTTAATTGTGTAACATTACGAAATAAAAAACAAACAATAAATAAATCATTTTAAACAATAAACTTGTTATATTTATTAGATTAATTAATATTTGTTACTTTTTGTTGTTGCTGTTTTTAGTTTTTTTAATTGATTTTCAGTCTCACACACATGCACTCCTTCCCAGCAAATCTGTGCTTTTTCTAATAATGTTTTTAAAAAATCAACAAAATAAAACTAGAAAAAATATTTTGAAGTTGTAAATTAATTCAAATGTTACGTGTAAGTTCATACTGTGGAACTACTGGAGCCCCAATTACTTTTAGAACCCATTCTGTATATGTATTTAAATTTAAAAAGTAATAAATGGCTAATTTTAATTTTAACATAAAGTAACAAAGGAGAAATTATTGATTAAATAACTTTACAGTTCCAAAATTATTAAAAGAAACAACGAACTAGAAAAATGTAAGAATGGATATAAAAAAGAAACTGAAATGAGTTTATAAATGAAAAAGAAACTCTTTATAATGTATATGAAATTTTAGTTGTGCCTATAAACTTTGATTTAATTCTCATAAGATCGTATATTTTCTATAATATATATTTTTTCTTGTCTTGGTTATAGTGTTTATTAAATAAATTTTTATTTTATAATGGTTGGTTTAAACTAAACAAATTGTTTTCATTTGTTTTTTATTACATGTTTTCTATAAATTATTTTTGTTTATTTTACTTTAAGCCATATTCATTGTGTCTAATTTATTTTTACATATTTTTAGTTTTAAATAAATTCATTTAGAATGAATTTTTATTAGCTGTTTCATCCGTTACGACATGATTTTGAATGTTTTTGTTAGAATAATTATGTTTAAGTTTATATTAATAAAAAAAAACTATGCTAGAGTGTTAGTAAATTATGTTTATGAATTTTATATATATAGATTTATAGATATAAAGTTGGTTGGTTGTACAAGCGATTTGCAGCTTGTTTGCGCAATATCTTATTAAGATAAACTTATGCTAATCAAAATCCTTTTTTTTTTTTTTTTTTTTTAATAAAATATAAACTTAACAAAATGTAATCAAAGGCCTAAAATTCAAATGCCAACTATTTTCGAATCTGTTAAAATTATATATGAATAACCAAATCATCTACAAGAAAAGAAAAAAAAAATAAATAAATTTAAAACAAAATTGATTCATTTTCATTTAATAAGGAAAATAATAAAAGAAAAAACAAAAGTTTAGTTAATACACAACAAACTATTTAGAAGTAAGAGGTCTTTTTTATTTTCGTTTATTTTATACCGCGCAAGAACTTGATATTGTATCTTAAAACTCTTTTTGTAGAGCCATCCACTAGAATACCTTCGAATTTAGTTATTAAAACGCACGGAATAAAACAAAGTTGAATCGTTGTTTACCAATTTTAATAACTATAACTGTCAATGTGTACCGGCACATATTGAATTTTATGAGACCCCGTGTCATGGCTTAAGCTGCAAAAAACAATTGTCTCTACTTAAACATTAAAAATAAAATAAAAGAATTCGAAATGCATTTGCTTAAAATCTAATCTCAACGAAAATTTACTAAAACAGAATTTTCAAAATAATAAATTAAGTGAAAAATTGAAAAGCTTTAATGAACTGCCATATGACCAAAAAAATATTTCGATTTAAAATCTATTTTAAAACAAATGTTGTATTAAAATGAATATCAAAACCAATTATTTTTTTAAGCATACAGCAGATAATCAAAAAATTTTAATTAATTTTAATTTTTAAAATTGTTTTTTAATCTCAATTTATTATTATTATTTTTACAAAAAAATTAAAAATGCATTCGAAGATAATGAACGATTGTAAGTAAAATGTTAACACATAAAATGTTAAATGATCTGTTAGATAACATTCAAAATGATTTTTTTTTTAAATACCCTTCTATTGACTTTGTTTTGAAATTTTTTGGCTTTTTTAAATATTATTTAACAATGTTTTATAAAATGGCGTTTGTGGCATTATTACGATGACAAATATTTTTTTTTTAATATAGAAAAAATTTCAATTTTATTACGAAATCTTAAAAAGGGTTAGCAATCCAAGATCAAAGTAAATAGTTTTTTCTACCAATTAATCTGTGACAGGACCAGAGGTAGGTGTTATACTTCTTTTCTAGAATAATCGTCAGAATTTTGAAAATTAATCTTCATAAATATTCTTAGAAATTATCGTCAAAAAATGGTAACAGAATAAAATTTTAAAATGTATGATTATATTATCGGCCTTTTGATTTGTTTCGTTCTATGAAATAAAATATTATTCTATTTAAATTAAAATGTATGTGAAAGCATAATACAATAGGTCTGTTTCTTTACTCCACTTTGGGATCCTGAGGGATCCCAATTCGTCCGAAAATTGTTTTCTTACATTAAAATTGGGAAAATGAGAGCGGTTTTGAGAGAATAAAGTTCTTCTTTTTCTTGAACGAAACAGCCCAAACTTTTTCTTCATGTAAGTTATTAAACTTGTGCAACAACCTTAAAACACAAACAAAATACAAAATAAATTCCTATTTTCTAATTTTTATATATTGAAATTAATTTCTCTTATTAAAATAGTCAAAATTCTTTGAGTTTTTATTTTGTGTTTAAAATTTAGATATTATTGTGTTCCCGTACTTTTATAAATTTTATCTTTTTATGAGAGAAAAAAATGCTTGCTCTCATTTTCACGAACTTTACCCAAAAAGTAAAAAAACAGACCTAATATAACATGAAACACAATTTTTATTTAAATTATTTTAAACTTCAGGATTAATTTTTTTTATAAACCCCAAGCTAAAATTATATGTATTTGTTTTCTAAAGAAAACAGGAAAAATTAGGCACCAGTAGAATTTTATGTATTTTCTTGATCAATACAATTCAAAAATTAAAACAAAAACCTATTAAAGTCAAACTAATTAATTTCATATGTTTGAACGAAAATCTTCACATTGATAAGTTATATATTTTTAACACGAAAACAAAGTGCATTAATTTCTTTTGCCGTATCGATAGCGATATCGTTGGATAATTCTTTAATTCGTACAACTACTATGTGGTTCTTAGATTAGATGTTAGTTAGATTTTGAAGAAAATTTTAGAAGATTGATGAATTTTCAACTTCAATAATACGATATATTGAGAATAATATAACTGAAACCGGACAATCATCAAGATATAAGGAGGTTTAAAACGAAAATCGTCAAAAGTTAATATTTGATATTTATGGAAAAAAAATCGTCAAATTGACGTAAAATCATCACATCTAACATCCCTGGACAGGATAGAGAATTTTAAGCCAAATTTTTCTCATTAATTTTTTCTTATAATATATAATGTCAAGTACAAAAAGAAGGTTTAGATTATGCACTACAGAATCCCTTTGGGTTTTGGCTTCATTTCCAGCACTGAGAGGAAAGCGGAACGTTTTCTTCCGCATAAAGCTGAAATAACATACCTAAACAAAAGCGCATACGTTACGTCAAAACGATAAAAATAAGGTTAAAAAAAAACAAATATAACTTCCCTGATAATTTTAACAAGAATAACAATTCTAATGTTTATTTTGTGTAAATCAAATGTTTTTTGAAAAAATGAGTTATTTGAATTATTATTTATTTTTAATTATTATACTGATTGAAGGCCTTGTCAAAATTTAATGTACCAATTACAAAGCGTTGCCGTTGCATTATTCCACTATGCCATATACAAACAAAATGTACGGGCATGAGCATTTTTGACAGCAAAGAAAAAACGCTTTCCGCGTATGGCTGTTAATTTTTTCTGTGCAATAAGGAAGCTTGGTAAACAAAATTATGTGAAGTCATTTTTTAGCTATTAGAAGTCGAAATTTATTTAAAAAAATATTGATGCTTGATAAGAAAGATGCTTCCTAAACTCAGTTGAAAGTTTGAGGATCTGATTTAGTAGACACTGGAAAAAATGGTAACGAACACACGTTATATCAACATGCCTGTTATATTTATTTATTTATTTATTTATTTATTTATTTTCAAGTCTATGGAACATTCATTTCCTTACAGACGATGCTTAAATTAAATAGATAACAAACTTTAATGTAAAGTATTTTATACTAAAGTTATAATTATATAAAAAGTACTAAAATAAACTTAGGTTAAAATTCTAAAAAGTTGCATTTTAAATTCAGTTTTTGTTGTGCAAAACTCTAAACCTTGAGTAGGAAAAGTGCCATTAATTAAGTTTAAATAATTAAAAGCACGAGTGAGTGTGCTATTTAAAGCATAATTTCTATTATGGAATTGAACGTTAAAAATGTGCTGATGACGCAGAATTCTAGGTGGAACATTAAAGCGAATCCGTGAAAGTAAGTCTGGGCAGTCAATATTACTATTTATTATATCGTAAACAAATAAAGCTAATTGAAATCCACGCCTATATTCTAACGTTTGCAGGCCTAGCATTAAACATCTAGATTTATATGATGGCATGGGCTCTTCAAACCGCATTGACGATAGAGCAAACTTTAAAAATATTCGCTGTACTCTTTCAATGCGAGATGATTGACGTGCACAATATGGATTCCAAATAACTGCGGCATACTCTAACTTGGACCTAACGTAAGACATATATAACAACTTTATCGTATAAGGATCAATAAAATTATAGCAATTTCTTCTTATAAATGCTAGTGCAGCATAAGCTTTAGGAACAATATAATCAATGTGTGAGTTAAATGACATGGTCGTGTCAAACATAACGCCAAGATCTAACATCATTTTTTGTGATTTTATGATGTGATAATCAAGGTAATAAACAGAAATAATAGGATTTCGCGCTCTAGAATAAGACATAAGAAAACATTTATTAAAATTTAAGTTTAAATAATTTTTCGAGCACCAGACAATAAGCTGATTTAAATCACTTTGAAGGGCTAGAGTATCGGCAATATTCGAAATTTTTTTAAACACTTTCAAATCATCAGCATACAACAAAAAACTAGAGTAAGTGAAACATGTTGATATATCGTTTATGAATAAGTTAAATAAAAGCGGACCTAAGATGCTACCTTGCGGTACACCAGAAGTCTGTATATATGTAAAAGACTCATAGCCTTCTACAACAACTTTATTTAATCTTTTATCTAAATATGATTTTATCCATTTGAGGAACTTCGAGTGAAATCCAATGGAATGTAATTTAGAAAGAAGAATATGATGCGAAACTTTGTCGAAGGCTTTGCTAAAATCAGCATAAACTGCATCAACTTGATTTCCTTGCTCTAAATTAGAAATGCAAAATTCAGTAAAAACTGCCAAGTTAGTGGTAGTTGACCTACCAGAGTAGAACCCATGCTGATGTGGGGAAATTAAAGACTTTGTCAAAAAAGACAATTTCTTGAATACTATATGTTCAAGAATTTTAGATACACAAGATAACTTAGATATTGGCCTGTAAGATGTTATATCGTTTCTATTACCAACTTTGAAAACAGGCGTTACAGTAGCTTTCTTCCAATTATGAATAAAATTGCCCTCATTGAGTGATACATTAAAAATAAAAGTTAATGCAAAAGTTATAGAAGATACACATTTTTTTAATAAAAAGGAACATAATCCATCAGAGTCTGACTTGAAATTATTTTTTATTTCTAGAGTTGCCATATAAACATCATTTTCCGAAACTTCCAAGGTACCAATATCTAACATATGAAAAGAGTTGGAGTATTTGGGTGTTTGGTTCAAAAACGGGCCAAAATTTGATTTAAAATACTTAGCAAACATATTGACTGTAGCTTGTCCTGATACGGAAACATCGTCACCAAGGACCATATTTAAAGGAATATCTGAAGTTTTCCTTCTTGACTTAACAAATGACCAAAAAGACTTAGGATTAGCATTAACATCAATTTCCTTTTGTAAAATGTATTGCTTATACAGAAATTTATTTAAAAAATTAAATTCCCGTTGGTAGTAAATAAATTTAACATAGCTGTCATAATCACTACAGTTAGATTCAATAAAACGTTTGTGAGATTTATTGCGAAGATTTTTAAGCTTTTTAAGTCCTTTAGTGTACCATGGCAACTTGTACGGTTTCGCTTTTTTCTGAGGAATTTGTTCTTCACAAATATTCAAAAAGATTTCTAAAAACTTTGTGTAACATACAGATGCAGATTGGCATGAAAATACACTACTCCAATCCACAACATCTAGTAAAGAGTTAAGCACATCAAAATTACATTTATTAAAGTTTAAAAACTTAACATTAGACATTTGAGATTTTTCAAAAAAATTATATGAATTAATCTCAACTACCAAGGCAGAATGATGAACATTAGATGGAGAAACTGGGAATAAACATTCGTATAATGAAAATTTACAATCATGTGGCACAAAAACTAAATCTAAAAAACGATTTAGTTTATTAGAGATATTACAAATTTGTGATAAGTTTAAAGAAAACAGTCCATCTATAACATTTATTTCGTGTGGTTTATTCACATTTGTTGGTAAAAAACCAATATGATCACTAATCTGTGTCCATGACACATCAGTAAGATTAAAGTCCCCTAAGACACATAAATGAGAGTTAGACGACAATTCTTTTTCAACATTAATAATATTAGATATATGAGCTTCATATAATTCATCTAAACTTTTTGGTGGAATATATGATACACATAAAAATAATAGAGTATTAAAACTATTTATAGATACAATTAGCTGATCAAGTAAACCATTTTTGTTATCAATGGTACATAAGTAAGACTTATATTTACACTTCACCGCAATTAACACTCCACCTCCTCTAGAGTAACCAGTAAGACTGGTATTTCTATCTTTGCGATAAATGTTGTACAAGTTACTATCAAAAAATTCAGCATCCAAAAAATCACTATTAAGCCATGTTTCAGTAAGCATTATAACATCAAATTCACACTGTGATGAAAATTCATACATTTCTTTGGCTTTTGTTCGCATTCCAGATAAGTTTTGATAATATATTTTTAAATCTGTTTTTTTACAAGTTAGATGGGATTTTTTTGCAAATCTTTTTTTGGAAAATTTACAAAAGGGCGTAACTTTATGTTAGTTGGCCAAAGTTGTGGATTGATTAATTTATTATAAAAACATGGAGATATACCCAATTTAAAATTCACTTTCTTAAGGCTATTCAGGTCAGCATCTTTTTTTATTAGCTTGTAGCATTCAATATGCTGTTTGCAAATATTAGCATTTTTTCCAACATAACTTATTATTTGCTCACTAGAGACTGTTGGCTTAAAAGACGACAAATGAATCCATTTTTTGCTAAAAACAACTTCAAGTTCATCAGAACTATTCACCCCAATTATTGTGCGCCCTTTTTTACGTCTACGACCATGAACATTGATCCAATCATGCATGTTAGGTTCGAACTTGTTAGTGTCAGCAGTTGATTCAACATCAGACGCAACTGTAGGCAACTGCGACAAGGAACATGTTGGTGATGACAAGCCCGATTGACTATTCGCTTTGTTTAAATCGAAGTTGTCATGTTTTGTTGTGGCGTTTTGTTTCAAAGCAACAACACTGTTAATAATGTCTACAGCATCAGCATGCTTATTTGAATTGTTCTTTTGTAATTGTTCTATATTTCTTGTAGTAGCTTTTTCTTTATTTTTTGAAAAGTCAACGACCTGTGGTTTTAACTCACAAGGTTTTTTATTATTAAGAGAGTTGGATATTAATTGTTTTAGCTCTTTTACTTCAAACGATAATGATGAGATGTGTGAAAGCAAATTAGATGAAACATTTAAGCAATCATTGCAATTAAAAACAATGTTTTTATTGTTAAACACTTCACACTGTTTTTCATTAATATTAGCACATATTAAGTGGTATTTAGCTCTACAAATATGACAAGCAATAAATTTATTTTTTAGCGAGTTAAAACATTTCGCGCACAAAGTATTTGGCGGAGGATCCATTATAAACGTCTAACCGTGTCGATAGTTGACTGTTGACTGTTCCCATATTTTAAAATTCAAAGAGCTTGTTGTGCATAAACTTAATAAAAAAAACAGTAAAAAGAGGATTCGGCTATGCCGAATCTTATATACACTTCACCATCCATGTAAATCTAGTTTAGTGAAGTAACTCCAATCAAAAAACCAAATATTGGGATGACAGTGAATTAACAAAAAAAAAAAAAAAAAATTAAGTACTACCTAGAAATCACATTGGCTCTAAATGGGTTAAGAATTGTTAAAAAATTTAGTATTTCGTTAAAGATCTCTTTAACAGCTTTAAAATGATACCCATAATTATATTTAAAAAATTTTTTGAAATTTCAGATCACCGTAACTCGGAAAATATAGGCTAGCGTAAATTTTTTCACTTGATGTTTTTTTTCTTATTTTTTACTTCTCTATCGCCCCATATATTTATTTTTTTGATTGGAGTTACTTTGGGTGAGTTCCAAAACGTCAAAACACATTGCAGTGATGCGGTTTTGCTACTGTTTTAATACAAAGTAACCAACTATGTTGTTTACTTTGTAAAAAAAAAAACTTTGCAAATTTTTTACATTTAGAAACAATTCTTTGCAATCAGTTTTTTTCAAGATGGCGATGTCAACAATAAAAAATATAATCTTTGAAAATTTGATGGGATTATTGGACGAAACACCTCAAAGCAATTATAAAATTGTACAAAAATACAAAAAAAGTCCGAGTCAATGGTTTTAATTTCCCGAGCACCTTTTCCCATAAAATTTTGCAAACGTGTTGTTAACAACAGCTGCTTGCACTCAAAATTCTACTTTTTGTCCTTGAAGATATAAATTAATTCTGTTTAAATAATAATTAAATTTAAAAGAAAATTTTCTTAATTTTCTTCCGCCATGATTGATGTGTTTGTAATTTATTTTGCACAAAATATCAACAAAGCAGTAACAAAATTAGTGATACACAGTTTGCTTTTGTTTGCGTATCAATAACTTTTATTATACATTTAGGGATGCGTAACATTGTCAATGTTTACATGGTTGCGTTTAGGAATGCATGACTTTGTTAAGTTGCATTGCAAATGACTCACCCTTCATTGTTCCATGACATGAAAAATTTAGAGGTAGGCTTGGTGTTTTGCCTGCTGCCTCGAAGGACATGAACCGATCATGCTGATTTACAATAGCACCTTTTTCGACACTATTACCGCATTTACACTATGCAATTTTTCATGAAACTATCATGAAATTTTTGTTTGTTTGTGAAGCAGGAGGATATCTAATCGTTTGACACATTTTTTTTTAGTTCAACACTAACACGGACGGACAGACGGACATTGCTCAATCGACTTCGCTATGCATAGAAGTCGGAATATATATACCTAATGGGTTCGGTAATGGATATTGTAGAAATTACACACGGAATGACAAACTTAGATATACCCTTTTTACTTTTTGTGGTGAAGGGTATAAAAATAGAAGAAAAAAAAAATATAATTAAAAACTCTTTAACTCATGAACTACTCCATTTTGAGCCCAATGATCTGACCCAATGTTAATTAATTAAAACAAGGTATACAAATACATTCTAAAGTTATTTATTTGATTAAATGTTACCACTTAAAAGTAGTAAATAAAATATTTATTAATATTCGTTTTTTTTCAAAGAAATATAAAACCAAAATTTACAGGTTATTTTTTTTAACCACAAATCATAAAGGCAATTTTTATGGAGTAGATTAATGCAATGAACAAAATAACATATTCATATCGATTTGCTTGTTGTTGTTTGTTGCTTTAATCAAAAATATCGATAATCCAATGTAAATTTAACAAACAATAAAAGTTTTATAATTGTAGCAATTAAAATAACAATAATGAGAAGACATTTATGAAAGAAAAGAAAAAAACCTACCGACAATCTCGATATCTATTGCTATTTGTAAGTAGTATTTTCCAAAGCAAATGCACCTGTTGGACTACAACACTGTTAGGTATGATCGCCCATCAATTGCTGCTGCTGCTGCTAGGCATCTTGGGTTGCAGCTGCGCTTTGTTGTGTTACCGTGGGTTGATGCTGTTGTTGCTGCTGCTGTTGATGTTGGCGGCGTCGTTTTTTACTCCACATCTCATGGCAGTCCTGCCAGGTGGGTAATGTTGGGGCGGGCATTCTGTTTTTTTTTAAATTTAAATTAAATAATTAAAATGTTTCTTCATCAGTTAACACGAATAAAAATTGATTTATATTTAAATTTGAGAGTAACAACATAAGGCAAATATTTGACGAAATAAGCGGCATTATAAACATTTTTTTTCGTTTAGTAAGACTTCATCAGTCATCATTAAATATTTACCTTTTTGTTAATTAAGAAAATATTATTTATTAACTGTTGCATGTTAACTCACTCTTCTGGTTTGACGCTCTTTAACCACTGTGACTTGAGAGCATCTTCTGCCGTTATACGTTTGTCAGGATCCAGTTCTAGCATTTTATCTAATAGATCCAGCGCCGGTGTAGGCATAAACTCAAAATCTTCACGCAGTTTTCTTCGATAAGTTCTTTTTTGTTTCAGTGTATGGAAGAGCGGTAGCTTGATAACATTTGGCCAAACAGCAGGCACCGGTGAACCGCAAACTTTCGATATATTTTCCAATAGTGCCATTTCATAGTTACCTTGGAAAAGTGGTCGTTTAAGGAAGAGTTCACCCAGTATACAGCCACAGGACCAAACATCTATTGGCGGTCCATAACGTTCTTCGCCCAATAGTAATTCGGGCGGCCGATACCACAAAGTAATGACTTTATTCGTGTAGGGACGATCACGATCTTCAGCATTGTACAGGCGCGCTAAACCAAAATCTGCCAATTTCACTTGACCCCTAAAATTGGAAATTGATATTGACACAAACAAATAACGAATGTTTCAAAAGTTTCGTCTAATATTTCTCGCCGAATTATGTTCTATGAATGTTTTGCCGAAGATTTTTATAATTTTTTTATACAAAATACGAACTTAAAAATAAGAAATTAAAAAAAAAATCGAGTTTAAATTTTTTTTTAGCATTTTCTAACTTTTAAGTGATATTTCTTATCTTTTTGTGATTTAAATTTTTCTTTAATTTTTTTTTTTAATTTTATAATTTTTATTTTTTTGTAAATTTTTTTTTATTAATTTTTAATTTTTTCCCAATCAGGAAAAAAAATTTAAAAAATGATCCAAAAAGCCAAAAATTAGTCAATTTTCATTAATTTCGTTTTTCTGAGTTTTCTATTATATCATACATGGGAGTAATTAATTAGAGGGACTAATTAATTGATGATTTCATTAACATTGAATGATAAATAATGCAAATAACTTTTTTGCATTATCATTATTTTTACTAATGGTAATGATTTTTAATGAAAAGGTTTCATTGATAATTAGTTAAAAAAAACAAAATCATTACCATTAAATGCTTTCAAATCATTTGCATTAATGAATGTATTCCTTGTCTTTGTACACTAAATACACATCTTAAAAAATAGTAGAGCATTATTTTAAAATAACATTTTGATCACAAAAATTTCGTTTAATATAATTGTTTTAACTTTCCCAGGATAATAAGACACTATAGGAACAAAAATGCTTTTGTTTTCCTGTAAGCAATAAGATCTTCTAGCTGGCGCGTTAAATGACTTTATATCTCAGATATAAATTTTTATACCTTTCTCACTTAAAAATGATAAATTATTAAAATTTTCAAATATATATTTTTGCGATTGAAAATTTGTATTTCATAAAAACAATTATTTTTTATTCAATTGTCATTAGCAGTTAAACGATTTCATTGAAATTAAATAAAATTAATTAATTAAATAAAATCATTAGCATTCAATTTTTTCCATTATAATTATTTCAAACAATGCTAATGAAATATCAATGGTAATGAAAAAATTTCAAGTATGGATTACATTAGAAAATTCTAGTTTTTTGTAAATTTCCATTTAATTTGTAAGTCTCAAGCTGGAGTATCCATTTGTAGCAGACAAGTCTTAAGCCACAGATGAATTAAACGCAAAAGAATAGAAAGCATTGCTTGTAAAAAATAGAAAAACAATTTACTTTTTTTATCTTTTTTAAGGTATTTTTTTTCTTTTATTCACATCTCGGCTCAGATCATTTTCGCTGATTGCTTTTCAATTGCAAGTTTATTATAACTGTATTCGAAAAATGCATTAAAACTCAACACGAACATATGCTCATGCTTTCTAACTGTGCTAAAGAATACAAAAAGTTACATCTCGTTTTTTTTTTTGTTATTTTAAAAAATTTCTTCCAAAATAACGAGGCTTGCGCTTATATAAAAGAAAAAACATTTCTTTCTATGGACATGGAACTTACTTGTTGTTCATTAGAATGTTTGAACATTTTATATCACGATGTAGAAAATTCTTTTTGTGGCAATAATTAAGTCCGTCCAGCAGTTGCTTCATTATACTTGCATTATTCTCATCATTGAAATCGACCATGCCCGATTCCAACAAACCCATAAGATCGTGATCCATATATTCAAATACCAAATAGAATGAGCCCTTATCCTTACGAAATTCTAATGCATCCTGTTTGTCAGTGACAATTTCGTGCAAATTAATTATATTTGGATGATTGAGTTGCCGTAGAATTTTTATTTCGCGCACAGCCGTTATTGGGAAGCCCTCTTTCTCATGATCCATGCGCACTTTTTTCAATGCCACCATTTCATTGGTATGATGATCATGTGCTTTGTACACTTGGCCATAGGTACCCTCACCTATTTGAGCAATCATTTCAAATACATCCACACAACGTTCACCCCAATCGCGTACATTATTTCGTGAATCGCGTCTGTTAAGAATCACTGGACGTTTGCGTTTAATATCGGTGGTATTTTTATTTGATTTGCAGCCACTGGAGCTGCTGTTGCTGGTACCACCTCCCAGATTATCAAAATCTTCTGGACTATTGATGAGCTCATCATCACCACTGAGATCTTCGCTGCCTGGCACCATGGGAGGCATGGGTAAATTGAGCAGACTTTTATTAGGATTAGCCGGAGCTACTGATGCTGATGAGGATGAGGATGTTGTTGTTGTTGCTGTTATTGTAGTAGATTTCTTGGACGTTGTACTCTGTTGCTTGGCATTTGTTGTTGTTGTTGTTGCTGTTGTCGTACTATGATGATTGTGTGGCGGCGGCGAGGGCGTTGTAGCCAACGCTAAATCAGCTGCTGTTATGCCTGGTGGCATTGGCAGTGCTGTGAGACTCTTAGGCTTTGATGTTGTTGTTACTGTTGTTATTGCTGTTGTTGCAGTTGTCTTTGTTTTATCCACCGTTTGAATCTCTTGTACTTTTGGATAAATATTACTTAAAGTAAGGGCACGATCTGTTTCATCATTACCTGATGATGTCTTGGTTGTAGCTATCGGGCTGACTAATTGTGGCATTGGAATGTTATTTACGTCCACTGCAGGTTTTTTCACACCATTGCTTTGTTGAGTTGCCAGCACTTCCGTTCTTGCTGCAACGGCAGCTGCCTGCAAAGAACTATCAACTGGCGCCGGCTGAGACGAAGTGGTAGCTTTGGAATTTCTAATAGTAACTGTTGTGGGTTCATCAACAATGATTTTGGGCGGCACATTGCTCTCCAAGGATGAGCTATTGTCGTTTATTGCTAAAGCCCCATTACTATTACTATTTTCTTCTTGTTTTTCAATGATTTCCTGATGGAGAAAAAATTAAAAAATAAAAATAAAATTTTTAATTATTAAGAAATCTTATGAAATCTAGTTTAACATCATACCTGCAAAGCTTTTTGCCTCTTGTGTTTATCCTTGACCAGCTCTGCAAACAAACTTGTCTCACTAATCTTCTTGCTGTATTCTATTCTCTTTTGTTTTAAATCACGCGGCGTACTAGAGGTTGATCTTGTTCTAGATCTACTACGAGACCTGCTGGCAGGCGAAAGCTTAGAACGTGAGCGCCTATAGCGCGACGAAGAACGGCGGTTGCGATAGTAATGATGAGTTCCACTGCGTGGTGAATCTGTAGGAGAGTCTGCATAACGAGAAGGTCGTGGCGAACGTGATCGTGAGGCATAACGTTCCCGTTTAGATGATCGCGATCGTACAGGAGATGGCGATGTGGTATATTTGTATTTATGTGACACTCCCCCTGACCGGTAGTTAGATGTGGGTGAGTGTCCACCTCTAATCTTTATAAGCGATATACTGGGACTTCTGAAATTCAAGCAAAAATAAGCATGTGTTTTTACTTCATTTTATTTTTCCTTTATTACTTTCATTTATTTAAAATGTAAAAACTGCATGAGTTTGCACTGCCATAAACAAACCATAAAAAATGCCTTTCTTTCAAAGAAAACTTTTTTAAATATTTAATGATGATTTTGCCGTTTTACAAAATTATAAACTTTTAATAATTTAAAATTAACAACCAAAGAATGAAAATGAAGCATAAAAAAATTTGCTAATTCAACTGGAATTTAATACATATTTTCTTTTTAATCCCTCAAGCCCCAAATATATAAATGAAGTGGGTCAAAATACAAAAAAAAAAGAATATAATATAATTAATGCTTGTTAAAATTACGAAATTTTTATTTAATTTTAGTCTACGCCTTAACGCTGGCCAAGAAACAGCAATCGCTTTAAGTTTTAACGAGTTCATTTCGTTGGAAAAATATATTAAGAAATTTAAGAAGCAATTTGATTTGAATTGAACCAATTTTAAATGAAAATATACAAATTTGAAATAATATTTAAAGGAGAAAACACAATTAAATTAAACTATTAACAATCAAACAAACAAAGTGTTTAAAACGATTTAATTTAAAAATAATTGATTTTGAAAATTTCAAAGTGTAAAAATGTATAATTTCTTTAGAAGAATTTCCATAGTTGCATTACTTTGTTTAATGCAGAGCTTTAACACAGCAAAAGCTTTTTACATTAATCCTGGTTATGAAGATTTTATTCGTCATAAACGTGACCACACAACAGTTTGTGTACAAATAAAGCCCAATGGTGTTGAAAGCCCTGAGCCATTTTATATGTGCCAGGGGCCGGAATTTCCTCCCAGACAATTAATTGTGCCGGTACAATTTTTAAAACCAACTGATGAAAGTTTTGTAAATTTTAATCATCAGCAGCCAGCGCTACAAAAACCAACTGGAGAAAATAATCAAAATTCTAAACCACCACAAACTTTACAGTTTGGAAATTCTCATCAGCTAATGCCTCAATCACCACAGATTGGAGGTGGTTATCTTGACAATACCAAACCACCTGAGACAGCTGAAATTCATCATTATTCATCACCTACCACTGCAAATTTGGAACATCATTCAAACATCGCTTCACAACCACAAAATAACTATGAAAATGTTCGAAGTTCAAGTGAAACTGATAAATTATTACCCGCTACTGTAACCAATCAAAATGATGAAAACGCAAATGCCAGAGCAAAAGTTATGAGTCCTTCAAAGAATGAACCAAACAACAGCCAACAAATGTCCACAACAGCAGCTGTGAAACACAACATAAATTCTGAACAATTTAAAGCTTTGTTAGAGGAAGAAGTGTTGGGAACTCCAAACTTAGCTTTGTCACAGGATGAAATGTTAAAATTTCAAAATATGTACATGGAATCTAAAACAGAAAATCCTTTACCATCAGAACGATTCTATATACCGCCTGAATATTTGGATGATCCTATTCTCAGGACATTTTATAACATTGATAATGATAACACTGGGGCGCAGCAATATGTGCCAAAATTAATCCAACAAAATAAACCTATTTTACAAGAACCTTCTCTGCCTGCAGGAGGGGTTATTAAGAATTGTCCCCATTTACCAGCATATTCAATGCCGCAAACAGAATCAACTGTTCCAATAACATCAGGCAAATGTGGCGATTGTCCCCCCTTTACCTATCAACCCATATTTATAGCTATACCCTGGCCTACCACTCCCTATCATGATCGAATGTCAAATATCCAACCTATATCCTGTGGAAATCTCCAAACTAATAGTGGCACATCGTATGATAACTCTTATCGTTCAAAATCTCGTGCCAATGATGACAACGCTTCTATGGAAGATTTATCGAAAAAAGATTCCTCAAATGCATCAGACGTTCCAAAGAATTCAGCAAAACCCCAAACAATATCAACCAAACCTCCAGAATCATCAGAGGAAGACGACCTCTTCGTTGAAGACACAACGGCTAAAACTGATGATGCGATGAAATCCAATGAAGACGAAAAAGATGATAAAAAAGATGAAATCATGACCAGTTCAACTAGTGTCCCTCACACCACAGTCCGAACGTTTAAGACAATGATGCATGCCGCTAAAATGTACTCTCAACTTGCCAATGTCAAACATAATGCCCCACAAGAAACACAAAACAAACGGCACATTCAATATATGGGCGGCGGTGGTTCTCCAAGTAATTTTAAAAAGGAATATTTAAAAAAATTGGAAACAAATTTTTATTAAGTTTATGTTGAAACATTTTCATCTGTGTGTTAAAATTGGAATCGCTTTGTATGTAAAATTTTCAAATACAGATATTTTTTAACATTTTCATAATAAAATTTAAAAACTTTGTTTAAAATGAAAATTTGCAATTTTGTTTAAAAAGCTCATTAAAAAGCTTCAATACTATATTCGGCTATGCCGAATCTTATATAATCTTCACCATCTATGTAAATATAGTTTAGTGAAGTAGCTCCAATCAAAAAAGCAAATATTGGGGTGACAGAGAATTAAAAAAAAAATTAATTACTACGAGGGCTGCTCTATATATTTCTGGACTAATAGTGAAAATGCGAATATTTATAATCAAAAATGGTTTTATTGTTTTTCAAAGTATTCTCCAGCATGCGCTCAAACCAGTTGTCGAAGCACTTTTTCCACTCCGATTGAGACACCTCTAAAACATGGTTTTTGAACACTTCAACAGCTTCTTCTGGCGACGAAAATCGTTGACCACGCATTTTTTTCTTGATGTGCGGAAACAAGAAGAAGTCATTAGGTGCCAAGTCAGGGCTGTACGGCGGATGACCCATTAATTCGACGTTTTGGCCGGTCAAAAACGCTCTGGTTTGAGCCGATGTGTGAGAGCTCGCATTGTCATGGTGAATAATGATTCGTCTTCTCTTGTTGGTTTTTCGAATTTCTCCGATGACTTCAGGCAAACAAATTGTAGTGTACCACTCAGAAGTTCAAGCGGAACAGTCGCCACATGACGAGTTTTGCCGAAGAAACAGGCGACCATTTGCTTGGAAGTGCTTCTTCCACGAACAACTTTCGTTGGATTTTGCTCGATGTTCTCTGGCACAACAGCCGTTTTTGGCGAGCTTCGGCCACGATTAAATTCATTATACCAATTTTTCACAGTGCTATAGGATGGTGCTTCATCGCCATACAAAGATTTAAGTTCATCAATGCACTCTTGTCGTGATAATCCACGTCGAAAGTTGTGAAAAATGATGGCACCAAAATGTTCACGAGTTAATTCCATTTTTTTCTATATTAATTTTTTCAAGTCACTGTAAACAACACAAATAATGGTCGTACCGCAAAATGTTTTGAGTACGATTATGCTTAAAAATGACAAACTTTCCAATGGAAATGTCAGATTGCACTTGGCAGCACTCAGTGTTGCCAGGCCAGAAATATATATAGCAGCCCTCGTATATAATTTTACCTAAAAATGACTTCGGCTCTTAATGGGTTAGTCATTTAAAAAAAAAGTTTAGTATTTCCTTAAAGATCTCTTCCAAAGCTTTTAAATGATACCCATATTAATATTTTAAAAAATTTGAACATTTCAGAGCTCCGTAACTTCGAAAATATGGGGTGGCGCTAATTTTTTATCTTGAAATTTTTTCCTTTTTTTTTATTGGAGTCACTTTTTTGTTCCAAATGTTAAAAAAATTAGAGGTAGGCGTGGTGTTTTGCTGCTGCCTCGAAGGACATGGACCGATCATGCTGATTTCCAATAGCACCTCTTTTGACGCTATGTCTGATCGATTGACATATTTATTTATTTTCTAATCTGATCTAGTGCCTCGGCAAACTTGATTTCAACATTAAAGCTGAAAGTCCATAGAACGCGTTATATGCGTACACGCTTTTTACGCTTTTAATACTTTTTAAGCTTTCTACACTTTTTAAATATCAAGTTACATGCAACGCTTTTTATGCGCCAAGTTTTTGTTTTCATCAGCTGTTGTGTAAATATTTTTATATAAACAAATCATTTTTGGAAAAATGGAAAGTGAAATGTTTAGGGAATTAAGGGTATATTTTGAGTTTATGCACATAATATTTTGTGTAACAAGGACCTATGAAAATCTTCAGAAAAAAAGGAACGGTTTTTGTATTTGTATTAAAAACTTTATAAAATAAATAAAAAACATTAGGAATGAAACTCAGTACGTGAAAGTAATCGATAGCAAAAACACTAGTTTTGTTGATGAAAAGGTTGTTGTAAATTATTAATATTAACGTATTTTTTTCTGAATTTATTGTTAAACAAAATGAAAAATTTATTATTCGGAATCTTTTAAAATTTAATTAATTTACTTTATTCGTGCTTGATTCCTTCAAATATAAATATTTCATGATATTCTCATGAATATCCCTTATGTAGAAAAATGAAAGAAAAAATAAAAATAGTTACTAAATGTGTTTTTGTGTAGAAAATTTTTGAGTTGTTATTGTCTTCTGTCTTATTGATTCAATGGAGTTCTCATTTAATCACTTTGGCTTTTGATATAAGACTTTCTGTTTTTCTATACAAAATTTGGGCAAAATCCACTGATGAGCTATTTGAGCAGTAGTGAAATGGCCATATGGATATGCTTTCCCCGCAGTAATACATTTCATTTTGTAGTTTAGTTTAAAATAATAAATATTTCATGAGAATGAAGGAATCAAGCATGAATAAAGTAAATTAATTTTATTGTTAAACTTTACTAAAAAAAAGAGTTTTTTTTTATTAAAAAGGCTTTTTAAAACAAAAAAACAGAAAAAAGTAATCATTAACACAACAATATTTATCGATACCATTTATAATTTACCATCCTTAGATATCAAAAACAGCAGACATTTTTTCATGACGCTTGCGAAGCGTAGAGAAGTAAAAAGTAAACGAACTTCTTGCGTTCTACGCGTTCATGCTTTCTACGCTTTGTGCTGGGTAACTTATCACATATATTTATATTGATTCTACTTTCTATGGACTTGCTATGGACTTTCAGCTTTACACGGACGGGCAGACGTATATCGTTCAATCGACTTCGCTATGCATATGAACTCAGAATATATATATACTTTATGACAAACTTAGTGGAGGGCAAAAGCCTTTTTTGCCTCTTTGGATTGTGATTTTAAGATTACACTAAGCTTAACCGATTGTAAGCCTTTCAAATAATCTTTCAAGAAAGAAGGAGGTTATCAATTCGACTGAATGTTGCTTTTTTATGTTTGTGCCTGCAGAACTCAGTCATTTCTGAAGCGATTTTGAAAATTGTTTCTTTATTTAAAAGGTTATGCTTACAGATTGGTTCTGTTTTAAAAGCAGTTCATAAACTTAAAAATTAAAGGGTGTCTCCAAACAACATACAGGTTTTTAAGTGTATTAGGAACTGTAAAGGGCGCTTCTTTAAAACTTAAAATGACTGCGTATTACTATAGCTCCCAATAGCTAATACATAATTAAATGGGTGATCCCATAGGGGACTAAATTGACTTATATGGGTCTATCTTTTGAACCGTTGTAGACAAATGCATGCAAATTGGACAGAATGTCGATTGCTATGGCCGTTATAGTAACAAGGTGCGCCAATAGTTCATTTAATTTTATGTATATGCCCATACTATTGAACAGTTGTACACAGACGCTAGAAGTCCGCTATAACAACAAGTATAAAATTTGAATTTGGAAATAAACGGGTGTCCCAATAGTTTATGTAATTTGGTGTATGTGGCCGAACTTTTAAACCGTTATAAACGGACAGCTAAAACTTACAAGGGATCTGCATTTCTAAGCCCGCTATATCGAAAATTTTTAATTTAAATTTAGAAATAAAAGGGTGTCCCATAATTGATGTAGATTTACTTATATGTTCATATCTTTTGAACAGTTATAGACAAACGCTTGTAAATTGAAGAGAATGTCGATTGCTATGACCGTTATAGTAACAAGTATTAATATTTAAAATTATAAATTAAAGGGTGTCCCAATAGTTCATTTAATTTGATGTATATGGGCCTATCTTTTAAACAGTTATAGACAGACGCTTGAAATTTACAAAGAACCTGTAATACTAACTTCGCTATAACAACAAGTATAAAATTTGGATTTGGAAATAAACGGGTGTCCCAATAGTTTATGTAATGTGGTGTATGTGGTCGAACTTTTGAACCGTTATAAACAGACAGCTGAAACCTACAGGGACCTGTATTGCTAAGTCCGCTATAACAAGAAGTTTATGAATGTCAAAATAAGAAGTATAAAAATTTTAAACTGAAAATTAAAGGGTTTTACAATAGTTGATATAGTCTGATATATATGGCCAAACTGTTGAGCCGTTATAAACAGAAAGTTTATATTTACAAAGAACCTGATTGCTGTAATTAAACTATTCAGCAGTTGAACAAGTATAAAGTTTGGAGATATAAGAGTATCCAAACAGTCAATGTAATCTAATTTATGTGGCCATACTCTTGAACCGTTATAGCCGGACAAATATAATCTGTTTTGAAGTCGGTTTTTCTTGCAAGAATTATTATTCAATTTAGTTTTATTATTTCATAAAAACATCTAGAAAAGTTTAAGAACAAGCGAGTTAAAATAAAATACATATCTCAATTATTAAAACGTGAAAAATGCTTGGTTCTCAAATTTACATTTTTTATATAGGATTTCAATACGTGTAGCAATAAACGGTAAATTTTGTAGTTGCATGTAAATGCATATTGAATTGTGTGTTACATACTTTTGCCATTTTAAACAACAATATTAAATTGGAAATTAAGTAAACATGACCCATTTGGAAATTTTTGTATTTAGGTTCTTAACACTTAGTCATAACATTGTTCCACTTCTTGTGGTAAAGGGTATAATGACAAATTAGAACTTAATACTACTATTTTCTATAACAATAACACAAATACTGCCGTGTATTTATAAAAAATTAAAATGGATTTAAATTGTTTAAAAAAATTAGTATGGAATTTTTTGTTCATTTTTCGTATTATGGGTTAGAAGAGCAGTACATGAATGGGAAAAACTAAATTTTAGTTACATTTTTTATAGAAAAAAATAGAGATAGATATTGAGGCACGTAGAAATGTTCTTCAGTAATATACCTTTTTCTCTCTCTCGTAAACAAATTATAAACTTATCTTTAACCAAGGCATATTTATTTTACTCGGTAGTGTCGTCCGCCCAGCTGGTTTGTAGTTGGAAATGTCAAAAGTTGTTTGTATTTTCCTTTGTTTGTTTACGAATTTCAAAAAACACTAACTACAAGCGTTTGCAAGAGAAAGCAAGTATTTGTATTGAGAGCAATTATCTTTTATTTCTCTTTGTTTTTTGACGTTTCCAACGCACAAAACAACATTAAAAAGCCATGTTGTTTCTGCCAATGTTGTATTTGTTGTAGAGCCGCTACTACCTTGTAAGATGAATGTGCCTTGTCTTTAACCATCTGAAGTCTATGGATAAAAATGTATCTATGACCTTTATAGAGTTCAAATAATATTAAAAAGTTTAAGTGCATTTTACATAGCTCAAGTCTTGAAATATTACTCTCTTGTATTCAAGGCTCGATAATATTATGCTCGCACTAAATAAAATATTTTAAAGTAAAAAGGTTAAATAACTTCTAGTTGAAGAAAATTAACTTTAGCACCACTTAAAATCGAATCTTTGCAAAAGAAAAGATTTTAAAATAAATTAACTTAAAACGGTCTAGCAGATCCACTTACTTATCCATTTATTTTTCTTTTGAAACCTTCCTCATTTAAGAATCTCATCTTAGCAATGTCCTTAGCGCCATTCCTGTTACAAAATCCTTAATAGATAGTTAATACAGAATATACCGCCCTGGACCATCTAAACGACAGTAATCCAAACCCAAATTCATCGGTGACTTTCTTCTCACTTTTAATATAAAAGAGCATAATTATATATTTTGCCATTGACAAGGATTTTTGATAAAATTAACAATAAAAAACAATATTAAAGATGAATTAAATTTTGTGTTTGTTAATTCATGTTTAATATTGTTTTTTATTGTTAATTTTATCAAAAATCCTTAATTTATTAATGTAAACTCTACTGTCATAGTACGACCCCTTGAGAAAGTGAACAAAAAATTCACGAAACGTTGGGGAAAAATGTAATAAAAATTGTTTTTTATTTACATGGATTAATTCAGGCCTGATTAGCTTAAAATATAAGATTATACATAAATAGAAATTTGGTGGCCTGTTTACTGATGATGCCACCCAACGGTGCACACAGGGACAAAAATATTTACTTTATATGGATTGAGTAAATTTTAATGAAACTAGGTACCACAATGTTCTTAGGGTCGTTGATTTCGAATGTGATGTCAGATTTTATAAATTAAAAATGGCGGTTCCAAAATCGCGGTCAATTTAAAAAAATTGATCGAATTCGCATCCATTGTCATTTTCATTAAAACACAAATCTCAGTATAGCTAATGTAGTTTTCCCTTTCTAATATATTTTCTTGCACACAAGTATTTTGTGAGAAGACTGCACTAAATGGAAAATGTAGCTTTTGTCGTTTTGTTAGTTACAATTTAGTTAAGGAATTCCTCTTTTTTATGGTTTTCGTAGCAGGTTAATAGCCCTTTTACACTTGCTTACTTATTTCAATTTTTAACCATTTTTCCAAGATCAAGATGCAAGATGTTATACTATGTTTCCATGGAACCCAATATTCTTGCTTCGCTCTCTTATTCATGATTCACAGCTCACATGGTGCTTCGGCACCATATTATTTTGAAACGAGCGAAGCATATTATTTTGAAACGATTCAGTTTGAATCTACGTGCGAAGCATGAAAAATTGTAGAACAGAAGTCAATGCGAAGCATGTAGTATATGTCGTGCAAGCGGTATGCTTCGCAATCATGATTCAGAGAGCGAAGCAAGTGATTAATTTTTCCCTGTAATAGCCTTTTTACACTTGCTCACATCTTTCATAAATTTGTCAAGATGTTACATCTTCCCCATAAGAAATACATAGGGCTAAAAATCAACATCTTTACAAGATGTTCCTATCTCATTTTGTTTCACTCAACATCTTTCGATAATTTTAGTGTCATCACTAGAAAATGGACATTAAAATATAAAAACAAAACACCTGTCAAAAAATTGCATTGAATAAGATGGGAGAGGCGCAATGTAATTATTTTAAATTGCCATACTCATGAATAATAAAAATAACTTTGAAATGTGTTTTATGACAAATTCTCCATACAAATTTGTTCTAAAATATATTTTAAACCAATTTTAATACCTTACGAATACGTCAGAAATTATTTTATAAATTTTTAAATAGTTTTTCTTTCTGATATATTAATTCCGTATTCATAAAAAATAAACATCTTTAAAATGTATTTTATGACATATTTTCCATACAAATTTTGTCCTAAAATACGTTTCAAATCTATTTTAATACTTTATGAATACAGCAGTTAGAAATTAAAATATACGTGAAATTAAGCAGAATTAAATTTTTTCATTTTGTTTTAATACTAAAATAGTTTACCTAATAATTGCAAAAACTGAAATTTAACAAAAAAAAAAAAAAAATTTAAAATGGTTTCGTATAAAAGCCGATTTGAAAATGAAAACGTTGTCTTATCTACATGCAAACTCTCCTTAAAAAAATTCCTGACTTCTATTTGGAATATCTTATTCTTATTTCCTTTTTCTCCAGCATAACTTCAGCTAATTCTTCAACAGCAATAATTAAACCAAATATTGTAGACTTTGTCATCACTAGAAAAATTACATTAAAACACTTATCAAAAAAATATAAAGAGTAAAATAGAGGAGGTGCAATGTTATTGAATTTAAACATAAATAATTTTAAAAATTTGTAGTTTTTTTTTCTAACAGCCATACCTAAATAAAAACGGAAAGCTGAACGTTTTCTTCCGCATAGCTTTGACGCTGAAATGCCATACCTAAACAAAAGCGGCAACGGTTTGTCAAGATGATTAAAAACAGGGTAATTAAAAACATTAAGGCTTAATTCTAGTTATCGGACGCACCTCAAAAATGATATAAAGTTGTCTACGGGGTGTAAATGAAAATCTAAGCAAAAAATTACCTTTCCTATGAATCCCATATTGTCCCATTCCCCCATTAAATACTCGATATGTACCATATTATACATACAAACTTTGGAGGTCCGTAACTCCGAAGCTAATGGTCAACCACAAAATTTTCACTTAAAATTTTACTCCACGGACACAATTTTTTCATTTCTGCAATAGATTTTTTTCAAAAAATATATATAAATTCCCTAAATATTTTAAAAAGAATAAAAATTCTGGTGTTTATGTTGTGTAAATTGAAAATTTTATAAAAAAAACCAAAATTTGTTTTGTTTTTGTTTATTTTAATTTTTTTTTTATTATTAAACGCCTTGTCAAAATCGGATTTTCCAATTGCAAAGCGTTGCCGCCGCGTTATTTCGGTATGCTCCATACAAAACGCACTAGCATGAGAACTTTTGACAACAAAAAAACGCTTTCCGCCCTTGTTTAGGTATGGCTGTAACATATTTACTGCCATATTCATAGAAAATAAAATAACTTTGAAATGTGTATTATGACAAATCTTTCATACAAATTTGTCCTAAAATACATTTCAAATCTATTTTGATTTTCTATGAATACGGCAGTTAGTAATTAAAATATAAGTTAACTTAATTATATTTTTTTCATTTTGTTTTAATACTAAAATAGTTTACCTAATAATTGCAGAAACTGAAATTAAAAAAAAAAATAAAAATTTTCATAAATCTATACATATAAAATGAGAATGGCTAGGCCGATTTCTGTAAAAAATTTTGTCAGTTATTCGTATTTTCAAGGCGTAGGTCTTTACGGAAGAAAATTTTGGAAAATCCTTCCGGAAAAGTCGGAAACTTGGAAAAATCGAAAATCGAGTTTTTGTATGAAATTTTGCGTGAAATTAAGGGTTTCTAAATCAGAAAATATAGAGTTCTTAGTGTAAATCATGGACAATTGCGGAAAATGCGGAAAACTGGAAAAATCGAAAATTGATTTTTTGTATGAAATTTTGTGCATCAAATCGCTCTCTACTGATTAATAATAAATCACATTGAAAATTTAAATATTTGTGTTGTATTATTATTCGAAAGTTTGTCTGAAGGCATAAAATTGGGGCGAGGCGAAGTTCGCCAGTTCAGCTAATAGTTTTATATAAAAGCCGCTATGAAAAAAACAAGGAAAATGTTGTTTTATACAAAAAAATCCAGACTGCTATTTTGAATATCTTTTTCCTAAAAACTATAATTCCTTCGTTCTCCAGCATAACTTCAGCTAATGCAATAATTGCTCTTGGTCCAAATATTGTAGACTTTTCTAGCACTATTTTATTAAATTGCTTCATGTCTTGGTATGCGCATAACTAAATTTTTGTCAAAGATGAAAGATTTTGCAAATTTTAACGACTTTTTTTCATTTTCAACACCTTCCATGCATTCCTCATATATGTATGCAAGCGTAAAACGCCTATAAGTATACAACAGTGGTGCACACAAGAATTTGTGAGGAAACTGCACAGTAGAGCTGCAAAACTTTCGATAGTCAGCACATTTGATCGATATTATCGATACTGTCGAATTTTTTATCTTTTGATAGTCGAGCTGGTTTGCAGCTCTACTGCACAGAATGAACAATTTTGCAAAATAAAAAATATGCTCTACTTATTGAAAAAGGAAATGGGGGGACCACCAATTCACTTTTTAACACTTTTTAGAAGTTGTTTTATTTAACTTATAAGGAAAAGTTGTTGTTATTTTAATAGTAACTGCAAATTAAGTTAGATGCCTGCTGATCAAAAATTTATTTAAGAAGCTTTAAACTGTAAATTTACAAAAAAGAAAAAAAAAAAGTTGAGTATAGCGATAGATGCTGCTGACAGATATAAATGCGTGTAATAGATAATAATGTTTTGTACGCACGTACAGACTAATGTCATGCGTTATAAAAGGACATTTAGCTTGATTGCTTACTGATATATAGAACATATTAAGTGCAGTTGTGGTTACATTTATCAAAATAAAAAATTCAATTTTTGTCGTTGTAATTCGGTTATTTGTCGCTATGTGCGGTGTAGCGAAATATTTATAAAAGAAAATAATAAAAATATTTTATTGTAAAGATTATCCTAATGCTTTAATAAATTAGAAGAGTAAAAAAAATATGGAAAATTTATTTGTTAAAAATCGTCAAATTTAAACCAAAAATCGTCTAGAAATGTCGTTATAGCATGTTTACACGGCAATGTGAAGCACTTTCTTCGCTCTCTGAATCATGATTGCGAAGCATGCCGTTTCCACGACACATACCACATGCTTCCCATTGACTTCTTTTCTAAAATTTTGTTTTTCGTTTCAATGTTAGTGTTTGTAATTAATAAAATTTTAAATTATAATATAATTATTTGTTTTTATATTAACACATATTCACAAGCACTTTTAATATTGGTTTACTTTTTTTGTTTACATTTATACACAGCTAGTTCAGATAAACTTGCGATAAAATTTAGGGAAGACAGAAATTTTTCATGCTTCGCAAGTAGATTCAAGCTGAATCGTCTCAAAACAAAATGATTCGCTATCAAGATTTTTTATGGCGAAGCACGTTGATTCGGTCGTGATTGAGCTGTGAATCATGAAAAGAGAGCGAAGCAAGAATATTGGGCTCCGTGGAAACATAGTATTAAGTCGCCAAATGTGGCAGTTATGCTCAAACTCGCAGTAAGTCTGCGCAGTGTAAAAAACACTTGCATAAGAATCTTGAAAATGCATAAAAGAATCTTAAAAAAAATGCAAAACTTTCTTAAAATAAAAACACTAATATTCATTTTAAAGAATCAACAATTAGTTGAGAATTTTACAATGTGTTATTCCTATTTCTATTTGAACATACCTGGAATAACGTTTAGAATAATTATCTCTGTTATAACGGTCATATTCGCTCGCACGTATATTTCGGGAACTACTTCTACTGTCATGACGGCCATGATCATAATAGCTTTGAGAATTGACGGCATTGCGAACATCGTGCAATTTTCGTTTCTTGTGGGGAGGTGTCGATGGTTGATGGTGGTAATAACGATCAGTGTCTTTGTATTTGTGACTATCTGAAGTGACAGCTGCCGTTTGTCGTTGGTGATAGTGATGATTGCCAGGTGTACTAGCGATATCTGAACGCCCATGATGATGGTGATGATGGTGGCGATGATCATCTTTATTGGGACTTATAACAAAGCGAGAGCTACGAATATCGCGGCCTGAAACCGAACTACTGCTACCGGCATACAACGGAGGGGTATGTGGTGAATGTGGATTCGGAAAACGATTTTTCGTTGCGGAAGTACGTGGTGGTGTGCGTGGATGACGTGTATTACGATTCGTTACCGTAACTTGCAGGCCTACAATGTTATTTGTCTGCGCTGCAGATACACCTGGCTGTACGGTCATGTTAGCTGATTCTGAATAATAACTATTGCTGCTTTCAGGTCGCAAAGGTGGTGGAGTATCTGAAGATCTAGGACTGCGCTGCTTAGTGGGTGTAAATGTGGGATCTGAAGGACTCTTCGCCGCTATAACTGCTACCGCTGGCGGAGTATAGTGCCTTAAGGATACAGTCGTATCCAAAACATCATCTAAATCATTATCCGAGATAGGTTCAATACTTGAAAATGATTTAGCACGTTTCTTTTTGCGCTTTTTCGATTTACGACTGCGCTTGTGTTTTTTGTCTTTTTTATTTTTCTTTCTTTTTTGACGTTTCATTTCAGCTTCCAACTCGTCTGTATCGATGGTATCACTACTCAAATACGTATCCAGCTCTTCATCCCATTCGGACTCTTCAACAACATGTTTATCCAATGACTTATGGCTGGCAGAAGGTGGTGTTAGAATCGACGAACGTCTACTGCTAACAAGATGCCTTTCCTTTTCTTTAGTATCCAGCCCCTTGGCCACACCATGAGTCTCGTTTAGATTAACTTTTGCAGAACTATGTATGGGAGAGCCCAAAATAATTCTTCGCACATGATTCGGTGAGAGTTTGGATAAACTATCGAAACTGTCATTTCTTTTGTTTCTAAAATAATAAAAATAACAACAGAGATTAACAAGTTATTAAAAATCACAAATTTAATTAAAACAAATAAGATCTAAATTTTAATAAGTAAATAATTAATTCTAAATACCTATCACGCACTTGGGCTACGCTACATTAGTGTATAATTTCAAAAATTTGTATTTTCACTATTTAGGAATAATCAACATTTAGCTTTAGTTTCGCCCACTGTTCAAAGTAAAATAAAATAGATTTTTGCTTCTAACGAAAAATTTTAAATTTTGAGTTTAAATAAATAGAATAAAAAAATAAAATAGTTTTTTGTTGCGCAAGTGCAATATGTTTTTCAACCACCCAGAGAAGGCCTGCAGCCTTATTCTGGAAATCGCTAAAGCTAAACCTCCATCGCTAAAAATCTAAAAAAACTATTTAGCGATTTTTGGCTACAAATAAATATAAAAATAAAGCAAATTATATGAAATAAGGGCAAATCCGAAAACCCAATTGAATAATTATTACATACACATTTGTATGTACATAAACATATGTAAAAAGCACTAAAATCTTCGACAATAAAGTAACCAAAAAAATTGGACTCCAAATTTTCAATAAAATTTTGAATTGAAAAAATATTAAGATATATTTTCAGTTATACCTATAAATAATTACAACTTTTGAATGGCATTTTTTAAGCTTGCTCTCTGAATGCAAATAAATTTTTTTAATATAAAAAAGATTACACAATATTACCTGTAGTTTTCCTCATCACTGCTTAGATTGATATCAGAACGTCCCTCGGGCTTAACAGATGCAGGTTTAGTACTATTCTTGTTTATTACATTATGTCGCTTTTTGACAGCGTTTGTAGCACAACGTTTACTTGCTGAAGCATCTGAATTGATTTCACCAGCCTCGGGATCTGAGAAATCAGTGGAACTAACATCCGAGTACTCAACTATATTGTCGGAGGTAGGATTATGAAGTTTTTGACTACTAGTGGTGTGACTTGTTGTTTCGGCGCAACCGTGACCACTGGATGATGATTGACGTCTTAAGCTGTTGCTTCGACTTCTAGATGATGTTGACTTTTCGTGTGTTCTTCTACTTTTTTTCTTTTTGGCTTTCTTGGACTTCTTATGAGGAGTATCGCTATCGATATCAATTTCGTTCGCAGAATTTACTGCGTATTTAGTGCACTGCTCCTTCTCCATCAATCCAATATCTCTATATTTTGGTTTAGTCACTGTTGTTGCTGTAGTTATTATTTTTATCTTTGCTTTTTTTCTTTCAACACTTTTCACTTGTTTTGTTAAACTTTGTCCAAGTATTGAGCGTTTCTTTTTTCTTTGGAAAATATTTTTAATTTACACTTTAAGACATATTGTTTAATACAAAATTTGCTGTAGGCAATTGAAAATATCAATTAATTTTTTTTAAACAATATAAAGTCTTTTATTTTTCCGTGTGGTGGCCGACAATTTTTTTAGAAAAGAAAACTTGTCAATTTTGGCCCGTGTTTGAGGTTAGATGGCAGAACTGTCAAAATAAAATAAGGATTATAATGCTACCAGACTTTAGTAAGTTATACATAAATAAAGGTTTTTAACAGGCTATAGTTAACCACACTGAAAGTATAATTGCAATTTTTCCATTCAGTTGCAATTTTTTTTATTTCAACGTAAAAAGTTAAACACAATATATAATATAAGATAATTTATTTAGTACATTTTGTTTGTGTATCTTAGATCAACTAATTGTTGCCTTTGAAATATTTCGATAACCCCGAACGTCAGCTGTTTGTTATCCACAAACTTTCGTTGACATAGCACATTTTCACTTTAAGTTTTTGGTATTTTAAAGATTATACACCTCAATTCTTTTCACTTTATAATGTTTATTAGTTTTAATTTCATAGTTTAAAATCGTTTTAGTTTTAATAAACTTGTTGCAAATACACTTTTTAATGTTAACTGCACTTGTGTAATTTGACAAAAATTAGTAAGTTTTTATATATTTCTTTAAAACAATAAAGTTTCGTTTTTCTTAAACTTTGGTTAATTGATGGGGCGTAATATATTTTAATGCCAGCATAATTTCATATTTATTATTGATCTTTTTTTTATAATGGAAAAATTATCAAAGAATATAGAGCACCCTTCTGGGATGATGATTACAAAATTATTTATGGTAGAAAAAATATTGCCAGATTTCAAGAAAAATTCTTGACAAATGTAAAATGGTAATAATACCAGATGCGCTAGAAGAAAGCTAATTCCTAAATTGGTTTATTTGCTTATATGGGCTTCTACACACACGTTTTCGAATTAAAATATGAACATATCCTGGTATTTCAAAAGAGATACCTTTAACTAATATATGATGTTTGTTGCGAAATAATTGATTATAAAGTTTAAGTGTGTTTTCGATATTTTTAGCAGCGATTTTTTTTCAGTTTTTTATCAAAAGTCGTAACACATGTTAAATTTTGAACATGAATAAAATATGGGTTTTGTTCAGACCATATATACTCATACTAAAGTAATAATATTAATAATAAATAATTCAATTTTTTCTATAAGATTAAAAGATCCGAGACAGTGTGGTATGTGGTAATACCTATTGTGTTAATGATCATCGAAATATTTATATTTTTTATATTTATAAAGTTGTCTAATATTCGATTAATATATTTAGTCAAGGAAAGTTATTAATTGGTGTCACACCATTGTTATTAGTAAAACAATAATTCTCAATTCAGTTAAAGCTCTGTGTTTTATATGATTATCTGTAAAGTTAACAGTGATTATTATAAATTTTTCGTACTTCTTTGTTATTAGTGCAAGATTTTAGTTTAAGATCATTTAAACTTCTTTCCTTTAATTATTAATTTAAAAGAAAACTACAAAAATATTGTTATATGTATGACATCTAACAATTGTTCACGGAAACTGAATTGAATTATGTTATATATTTTGCAACATTTTAATAGAGTATTTATGGCTTTAGAATTGTAACTATTTGCATTTTTAAGCTCATAGCTATCTCATTGTAAAAATGAGCTATTTCCATCCACACTTTGCTCTTTTTTGAGCACTTTTAGGGATTGTTGGTGAGAGAATGGAAGAACGAATGCAATGGGGTACACTGTCACAAGTTCTTGCAGTCATTCGAGCTTTAAAGCAAAAAAAAATTAAGCAATCAAGGCAGGAATCTCAAAAAATACCTGTTTTAAAGAAAATTTGAGAAAATTGCAAAAAAAATAAAATTGTGTTGGATGAAAATAATTTTATACCTTTACGCCAATCTGGCTACCCTTGTTTATGGCCGTAATTTAAAATACAACCATGCTATGGAGCTGTGTTTAGTAATTTTTTGGCGTTCTTTTTAAAATTGTTCTTTTAAATACACTGGCATAAAAAAAGAGTACAGCCATAATCTTTTATACAAGTATTTGTTGTTATTTAAAGTAAACAATTTACTTATTGGTAAACAAAAAAAGATAAAAGTGTAATAATTAATATTTTTATAATAAATATACATTAATTCATAAATAATGGCACTTCAAACGGTTAACTGGGGTGAATGCATCAATGTGAGTTATTGAGTTCGAAGGAATTTGGTTTGCAACAATAACTATAAATATTTTCAGGACTATGAAGTGATGAATCTGTTGGGAAAGGGTGGATTTGCCAGTGTGTACAAAGCCAGATGCTTAAGAACAAACCGATTGGTGGCAATTAAAATGGTAATAATATAAATAAAAGCCCAAAATTAAAATTAATGAAATATTTACTTTTAGATTGATAAAAAGTTAATACAAGGAGCTGCGATGGCGAATCGTGTTCGCCAAGAGGTGGAGATACATTCACGCTTAAAGCACCCTTCCGTATTGGAGTTGTATACATTTTTCCAAGATTTAAATTATGTATACTTGGTATTAGAATTGGCAGAAAATGGTGAACTACAGCGCTACATGAAGCAGGTTATTCGACGACCCATGTCAGAACCTGAGGCGGCCAGTATATTAGGACAAGTAGTAGCTGGACTCTTGTATTTGCATTCGCATCAAATAATGCATAGGGATATTTCACTGTCTAATTTGTTGCTGAGCAGGGATATGCATATTAAAATAGCAGATTTCGGTTTGGCCACGCAACTCAAAAGACCCGACGAACGTCATGTTACCATGTGTGGCACCCCCAATTATATTTCTCCAGAAGTAGTTGCCCGAGCCTCTCATGGCTTACCAGCCGACGTTTGGGGTTTAGGCTGTATGTTTTACACTTTGCTTGTTGGCCAACCGCCATTTGACACAGATGCCGTTCAGTCCACTCTCAATCGAGTGGTTATGTCTGATTATCACATACCATCTTATATATCCCTGGATGCAAGGGATTTAATCGATAAGCTTTTAAAGAAAAATCCAGCAGAGCGTATAAATCTGGAACAAGTATTGCAACATCCTTTTATGAAACGTTATTATCCAGCAACAATAGAAAATCAAGCAGCTTCTAACACTAACAACTCTTTGGGTTACAATCAAAGTATATCAAGTTGTGATAGTGGCATTATTACTTTTTCTAGCAGTGAGTATTTTAATATAGAATTTTAATTTAATAACTCGAAAAACTACAATTTTGACTTTTAAATAAATCACTTTCACCTATTTAAATATTTATCTCTCCTACCAGGCAATACTTCTAGCGCTTCAAGAACACGATCAAATGAAAAAATTTCTAGGCGTCCACTAATGACTCAAATTTATGAACATCAATCATATGAACAAATGGAGGAAGGTAATGAAAGACAACACAGGCCATTTCAGCCTTATACAACCACATCTTCCGCCGATAGTATGGATTTAGATTGGAAATCTCCAGCTTCTCTTAGACCAACCAATTCAAGTCCACAATTTCAAACTGTAAATCAAGAACATGATTTTTTACCCAAACAAGCCATGCATCGAATGACAGGCTCAGTTAAGGATATAAATTGTTTTAATTTGAATCAAAATCAAATAGAAAATATGATACCCGGAATACTTAGTACGCCCAGTTTTAGTGTAACCCGTTCCACTGACTCTTCATGCAAAACAGCTGCTCAAAAACCAGACAGTAGCTCGGAACGCATATCTGTACCACCTCTGAATACCAAACGTTTACAGCCTACACGTTACAAGACCAAAAATGCCATAATGAGTATTTTAAAACAGGGCGAGGTTGTTATTGAGTTTATTAAATATCGGGCTAAATACAATTGTGATCGCATAACCGATATATGTTGGATTTCCAGTGATGGAATGCGCATTATTATCTATCAGCCTGATCCAGGGAGAGGTCTTCCTATAGTTGACCATCCACCAGATTTACCATCTTCATCAGCAGACTGTATTTATTCATATGACAATTTACCTTCGAAACACTGGAAAAAATACGTGTATGCAGCACGCTTCGTGGGTCTAGTAAAAAGTAAAACACCCAAAATAACTTACTACAGCACGCAAGCCAAGTGTGCCTTAATGGAGACCTTAGAAGATTTTGAGACTTGTTTTTATACGGGGGCTAAAGTTATCAAATCACCTAGTGAAGGCACTAAAGTATATGACAAACATGGACGTCAACTTAATCTCGAAATAGATTTGCAACAGGCTCAATCCTTAATTGAACACCAACAAGCATGTTTCGAACATTGCCGCAAAATTTGTGAAGTACTTGAACTGGCGGAACAGTCAAGCGCTCATACCTGTTTTCCCATTGTTATTGGAAGAAGACCAATCAATAATTTGAAACCGCAAGAAATAACAACGCATGGCCGGGATCACAAAAATGCAATGATTTTTTCGTCTACGCCCAAAACACAACAGGATTCTTCGATCAATTTTTCCCTGCATACTATGTCCTCATTGCAAATAGATGGTAAAACTAAACAACAGCAGCAGCAACAGCAATTAATAGCTGCTCAACAAAATGTGCCGATAAAAAGAGTAGTTGTGCCCGGCATAGGTGTGGCTACAGAGGTAAAAAGAAGAAAATGTAATTAATTCAAACTAAAGTTTTGCTGTCTTTCTATTTTAGCTTTCCCACGGTGTTGTGCAGGTGCAATTCCATGATGGTTCTTTAATATCGATAATTCCAGCAGCCCAGGGAGGTGGGATTACCTATAGCCACATTACAGGTGTTTCCACTCACTTTGGTCCCCAAGACGATCTGCCCCTGCAGGTCAGAGATAAAATTACACACCTGCCAACCATTGAAAGACTTTTAAAATCAACCAGCGATAATCCCGCAACTGAAAACACGAGCAATTATCGTGCCACTTATCAGTATGATTATGCTTGCATAACACCAAAAACAAACGCCCCAAGTTTAACAACAAACAATCATCCAATGAAGTTTTTTCGATAAAAACTATTAAAAAATCTTAATGCCGAGCATGATTAGGGATGAATCTTGATACCACCTTCAATTCAATTGTTTTATTTCTATTGAAAGGAAATAAAATAAATTGAAAGGTAAAATATATTTTTATTTCGAATTAAAAAGAGCTTTTTTTAGATTTTTGGCTTTTTTAAATGAGAGACTATTATTTTTAAATAAGATTTTATTTTTGAATACATTTTTTAATTTTGTATAGATTTTTTTATTTAAACAGAAAAAATCAATTTCTGAATAAATTATAATTTTTTGTAATATTTTTTTTATTATTTAAAAAATGAACTTAATAATAAATATATAAAATATGTAGATAGAATAATTACAAATAATTTTATTTTAGTTTTTTTTTTTTTTTTAATTTAAAATATAGTTTTTATTTTTAAAACTTCTTTATAAGACAGTGGTGGTAGATGTAGTAAAGGACTTTTATTTTGTCCCCTTAAACCGTTATTCCTTTTTAAAGATAGTAATATTCAAATTGATATAAATCTAATAGAATTGCAACATTATCTTTTCCTAGTGGAATAATGGAATGGGTTTGTTCATGTGCATGAATGTTCAATTTTCAAACAATAAAAGTTTTAACTAATAAATAAAAAAAATATAAATACATATAAACATTTTTAAAACTAATTGGCAGTTTGTTTTATTAATTAGTTTTTATTTTTCGTTATTAATTTTTTTTTCGTATTAAACGAAATCGTTGTAAATCGTTAATTGTATTTGCAAAATACAAGAGGTTAAATAAATTTGTTTTAATTTGATTGTTTTTTTTTTAATTCGTTATTTCGAGTACAAAAAGTTTTCATTAAGTAATTTGAATATTGCTTTCATTTTTTTGAATTGTTACTTTAAACAAGTTTTAATTACAATTTGCGTGTTTAATTTTAAGTAAATATTATGAAGAATATTTATACATATATAGACACATTAGGATTTTAAACAAATCTATTTGAAATTATTTAATTGTACAAATATTTTTCACATGTTTTAGCAGATAAAATATTTTTCGTTTTAACTTTAGCAAGTGGTTGAATACAATAGTGATTAATTTTAAAGTGGAAGTTATTTTACATTCACTTAACCAACTTGTTGAAAATAATAATTTTAAAAATTTTACAGTTTACAAATTTTAAATGCTTACTGAGACTTTGCTTTGGGTGAAGATGAAGTAAAGTTCGAACATATCTTTTTTTATGTAAAATTACAATTTTTAAAATTGATAAAATTAATAACTCATGTTGTTATTGAAGTTTTTATACTTAAAGGAAATGTTTTTGGCTTTCCTAAAAATTTGAATAAAGGTTTCCTGATGAGCTGGCTTAAGCAACCGGAGAAGTACGTATAGATAGATACCTGCTTTTCCAAACCAACAAATAAATTGCATTATTATTTGAAAATGTTATGGGATATTAGCGTAATATAATAAATGATAAGATTAATAGTTATTAGTTAAAGAAAAAGTAACCTTGTTCAAACAAAGCTCGAAGTTATAATATTTTTCGAAGTTTCGATCTTAATTTGGAAAACAATTTTTATCCAGTCTCCTTACCGTAGTCATCTACCTAAGCCAACATCACGTCTTATGCGCTCCCTGAGTATGAAACCCAGAAAAAAAGCATCAGGAGTTTTTTTTTAATGTCGAACTTAATAATTTAAAAAATTCGAAATTATTTTCGAATATTGAAACATTGTTCAAGACTAAAGTGCAAACTTCTACTGTTATATAAACAAAAATTAGTATGAAATTAAAATATTTTCTTAATTAAATATTTAATTAACTTTAAAACACTGAGAAGTTAAAAAATATCATCAAAAGCACAATTAAATTTATTTTCAATTTTCAAATAGAAAATTAAAAATTTTTTTTGTGGGAAATATTTAAAAATTATTCAATAAAATAAGTAATAAAAAATTGTATAACAATTTTTTTTCGGTTATGGTTTTTTTTGTTTTGCCATTTTTATTAATACCTTTTTCTAATGTGTCCATACTAATTTAATTTAAATCAAATTAAATTTATATTTTTATCTTTAAATTATATTGTTATTTGTACAAGAAAAATTCAGAAGAATTCATTTTGAGCATAATATTATAAAATGTATAAATATTGAATACATGTGTTTCGAGTACTTTTTATTTTTAATTAACTAAATAAAAAAAAAATAACAATAATAATGAAACAATATAATCAGGGTTGTCTTAAAAGGTATTTAAGAGGGAATACATTTCGTAAATTGATTTATTCTTGAAACGTACGTACGATCACTAATAAATCAGCCAAGTGCGTATTCGATTCAAACACAAAGGGTTCCGTGCCATGTCACCCTTTAATTGTAAATAAATGTTTTCAAAATTTTTTATTCAAAAGATGAAACAATCACCCTTATACTATGTTTCCACGGAGCCTAATATTCTGGCTTCGCTCTCTCATTCATGATTCATAGCTCAATCACGACCGAATCAACGTGCTTCGCCATATAAAATTTTGAGGGCGAAGCATTTTGTTTTGAGACGATTCAGTTTGAATCTACTTGCGAAGCATGAAAAATTTCTGTCTTCCCTAATTTTTATCGCAAGTTTATCTGAACTAGCTGTATATAAATGTAAACAAAAAAAGTAAACCAATAATAAAAGTGCTGTAAAAAATTTCCTCACACTGGAATAGTTTGGCCACAGATTCCGTTTGTTTTTAGTCTGCTGGCTATTTTCTTTCTTTCCGCACTTAACTGATGACTTTATTTAATTGATTTAAGTGAATATACGAGTATGTACATGAAAATCTCGTCTTCATGGTTTCTCGCTTTAATTTTATTTTTTGTAAAATTTGTATAAATTTTTTTTATTCGCTTAAAACAGTTTAAAAGATGAGGGCACATATCAGACAGACATCGCGTCTGAAAGGGACATTTATTAATTTAAATTTGTGTATTCTCTGTTATAGTGCTACATACTCTGTGACATTTCCTAGCGCCTGCTTAAAACGGCTTAAAAAATTAGGCCATCAAAGGGCGAATCAATAAGCGATATCGCTGTAGCGATACCCTTTGATTTTAAACTTGACTTTATTAAGCCATAATACAACGTCCTCCAAAATTTGAAATGTCTAAATATTAAGGTTTCAGAGATTGAGGTCTGTGATATACAGACAGACGTTGTAGCGCAAATAATATGATTTTGCTTTTAATCCCAAAAATTGGTCAATTTACACAAAACTTAATTTGTTTCATAGAAAGAAATATTGAAAAAAAAATTCAATTTTCGATAACATACAAAAATTCTTGAAATTGCTTCCTCTTTCTTTAAATGACTACCCCGTTACAAAAAAATAAAAAAATAACCAAAAAAAAATTAAATAAAAATTATAAATGAGGCATAATTAATTTTTATATTAGTTTTTTTTTTGTTTGTTATAATTTGCTAAGGACGGAGAAAATTAAATCATAATGTGGAGGGCACTTTTTGTTTTATAAAAGGAAATAATCTGCAGTATTTTTGTTTTTTTTTTTTAATTAAAAATTCATTGATATGTTTTGATTCGTGGTTTTAAGACCAATAAACAACAAATTAAATTAAAATAACTTAAACTAGAAAAACAATAAAATTAAAAAAAATATATATAAAAAAGTTAATGAAATTATTTAAATAAACTTAAGAAAACTATAATTAAAGCTAAAATAATAATAAAAACTAATATAAACAATTAAAAATATTTTTCGTTTGTTAAGTTTTCTAAATTAACTAAAACAAAAATGGAGTCTCTATGGATTGAAAATTAAAAAAATATTGTTGGCATTGTTGTTGTTGCTATTTTGTGTATGTTTATGTGTTTTTTGTTTTATTTATTTCTCTTTAAGCTCAAAATGAATCTTCTGAAATATGTCCTAGAAACGATCTTTAGATGCGGCGCTATATTCTAGTTCATTAAGATTTTGTATTTCTTGTAATTCTTGAAATTTTTCATGATCCCTTATGTGAGCATAATTGGCCGACAAACACATCAGATAGTGTACCAAACTGAGTATGACCAATAATGTGGCCAAGGTTGCCAATATAAACATAACTTCAGCATTTTCAACACCATCTTTGCAAAATGCTTTAATTTCATATTTTTCACATATTTTCATGTCCTCCAGTTTGGTGTTGGCCGGAAACATGAAATCTGTAAAAGTAGAAGAAAGAAAAAAAAAAGAAAATTAATTTTAGATAAATTTCTTCTTCTTCATTTGATAATTGCAATAAAAGTAAATAATAAAAATCAATTAAAAAAAATATTATTTCGAATCGTTATTTCATATTTTTAACTCGTACTGTAAATCCTTTTAAATATATATTTTCACACAAAATATCAAAATATTATATTGGGGGAAAATTGACTAAAAGTTAGGCACAGACATGTTAAACATATTTTTATCACTGCAACCTTCATCCAGCAATTTTTGTTTATAAAGAATTGCGAGATCCGTTTTTGGACATTTTTATATTTCCTTTTAAGACAGGTTCTACATATTCCAATATGATCAACAGATGATCACAGTATAAGGTTTTAGTTTACAAATTTATATTTCAGTAATCCAAAATGCAAGTATTATTTTAAATCGGACAGTATTAGACAGTATCATATCTCCTTAGACCAAAATAAGTCGCTTTATTTATTTATCAAGTGATTGAATGCTGCGTTGCCAAATTTCAGTTTGTTAAAACAAAAGTTTTAGATGAAATGAAGCATCCACCGCAAGTGCTGTACGCGAACCTCGCTTCTTAGTGAACTACAGGGTACTTAGCGTTGTAGTGCACGTACCGAGGAGAATGTGGCTGCTGTGGCCAAGATGTGCAACTCAATCTAATAAAGCCGACACACTATCAAACGCACCAATATGACGAGCAATTTGCACAAAGCACGCGGATTGTTCAAGTCCAATCGACTCCTTCTCAGTTTTAGTCTTTCAAAAGTTCCAATAGGACCATTGAGTTTGGCCGAAAAAAAATCACAATTTCTGATGATGCGCATTTGTACATCGGCGACTTTGTCAACAGAAAAATTTGCCATTTCTGGGAACTGGAAAGCCAGTACAGAGACTGACCGTACAAATTTCTCAATGGTGGCATAATTGGTACATTTTATTTCAGTGAACGGCGAGCATTAGACATGTGCCCGTTCGTTCGTTTCAGTAACCGGTCTTTTTCGGTCATTTACCAAACACTCATCCTTTCAATTCGTTCAATCGTTCAATTTGAACATCAATCCTTATTGTGAAACCCTTGGCCAATAGAAAACAATATAATCAGATTTTCTGTAGGTTCTTAAGAGAGAGACTCAAATATGCCGTTTTATTATGAAGAAGGAAAATAAACAAAACAAAAACTAGATATTTAACAAGAAAAAGGAAAACACCAAACAGTTTCTTTTCCACACAAAAAAAAAATTATTATTATTCGTCGAAATAGAGAACTGTTGCTTTACGAGATAATTCCAGCATAAATTACGTTTCTTTTTCTCTGAGCTTTTTCTTTAGTTTATTTAAAATCACTTTTTGATTTAATTTAAATATTACCAATTATCCATTAAAAAATAAAGACTATATCCATTTTTTTAAAAGACTTTTAATTTAAACAAAAATGAAATACCACTTACATGCGTATATATACATACATACACATAAAGGAATTTCTTCTAACGACACATGACACAAAAAAAGAGAATAAACAACTGAACGAAAGTGATTCATGCATCATATTATATTCCGTAGACTATTTAACGAAAGGAGCCGGTTAAACTTCTGGCTCACTCCGTTCACTTAAGTCATCCGTTCAATTGATCCCGTACACTATTAAATGACCGAATCTTTCCGTTCACTTGATTGATTCGGTCAATTTAACCCGTTCGTTCACAAAAGACACAGCTCTAGCGAGCACTACAGAGCCATGGTTACAGACTTTTGATGGCTTGAAATGGAAGGCTTTTCAAAAAAATTAAACTTTTGATCGCTAAATTCGGTAATCGTAAAGAGAACGACCAATCAAAAATCTTAAGTGAATCAAATACCGTTTTTATAAAAGACCATACATATACATATAAACCAGAGTTGCATTTTTTTCGTACGACTATTTTACGCTTTTTAATAATGAAAAATAAAATGACTTATAATTAAATTTTTTTAAACTTACGAAATTGTGTTAAATCAATACAGCTTAGAGAACGTTCAACACTTGAGCACATATTCCAGAACATGGTGTAAATGAAGGTGCAAATAACCAAAAAACACAAGATTAAAGTCCAAATAAAGTTCAGCAAATATGTTAAACCCATAAGCTGGAACAAAACAAACAAAAACAATTATTTCTAAAAAATTACACTTGAAAACTTTCGCTAAGACATTTTTCTTGAAAAAACTTTGTCACTTACCACTGCGCATGATATACGACCGCCGACACGCGAACGCCATGCTCTGTAGACTTTGTAACGAGTCGCTCCAGTTGCCAGAAAACCAACAAATAAAATCATAAAACCTAAAGCAGCCATGGCAGCGGCAATTGTAACAAAAATCATTTGCACAGCTTCAATCCTTTTCAACATAAAAATTAAACAATAAAAAAAAAAAACAAAAATTAAAAAAAAGAAACGATTAAAAACAATGACAAACTGCTAAATATTTAAAAGTTGAATAAACTGCTCATTTACCATATTAAACGCAAATGAAAGACTTGATCCACCATGATAACGGTTAAGGAAGCGCCTCGGTACATGGTACCACAAAATATGCCCACACCTAACAGACACATTAGAGTTGCTATAAGGGTGGCATATGGTATCCGTGCCATACATGACTGGCAGCAATCACCTGAAAAAACAAACAACAACAAAAAAAAAATAGCAATAAATTTATGCTGTTGCCATCAATATTTCAATAGAAATTGCAATCAATGAATGTTGTGATAGATAATTGTTGTTGTTTTTGTTTGTGTAGGGACATGTAGAATAATTATGACTTACAGCTAAATGGAGTATTTGTAATTGAACCATAATTAAAGCGTGAGTATAAAGTCTGATAGAAAATTAAAAATATATAAAAATCCATATGATAAAGAAAAATAGCAGCTTTTAAAGTGCAGATATAAAAAACAGTCTAGAGCTTGGAGGTGTAAAATCTAAAACATTTTTAACATTTTCATAGTTTAAAGATAAACGGTTAAAGTTTGAATACTTAGCCCTGCAGTTGTAAAGCTAATATTGGATTCTTTAAAAAAAAAAATTATTACAAGCCTTTGCTGCCACAAAGTCATAACTCAAAATTTTATATTTCTATTTTAAGCACGTAAAAATTTTCTTTCAGGCTAGGATCCATTATAATACTCAGTCGTACGATCTATAAAAAATTGCATGTGCTCAAAATGTATGATAGTGTGTATTAAAAGTGTATGTGTGTGACAGACTTTTTGACAGATCTGTACGATTTTATAATCTTTTGAAAAAATTCATAAAATGTTTTTATCTATGCCATTAGAGATAATTTTTTAAGATGAGGAGAAAAAAAAACAACAACAAAATATTAACACCATATGTTTTTTACATCTTTTTTGGGTAATAGTGTGGCACCGCCGACTCCATTTTGAAACGATTTTTAAAGTAGGACAGAATTCTGTGATTAAATCGTACGATTGTGTAGTGAATCCTGGCTTTTAGTGATATTGTCTTTACTTGTGTAAATTCAAAATAAATAATGCAAAATATTAAATTTTTTTTTTTTCATTTTCGAGATATGACTCTTTTACAGCTATGGCTAGAATAAGTAAGTATTTTAACTGCTTCTCCATCGCTTGTAATTTGTGTTTTTACTTTTTAACATTTATTAACTTAATAATGTTAATTAGTTGCCACATTTCGTTTTTACATTTTGTGTTTTCTTTTATTTAAGTTCATTTTACTTCAAAGCAATTCTATTTTATTATGTTGACCCTTTAATTAACCCTTATTTTTAAAAAGTTTCAAGTTAAACATCAAACATAATGACAATATTTCTTTTCTTACTAACATCACAGAAAAATATACAATAAGTGCGTAAAGCCATTAATTATGGAGTAAAATTCACGAAGTAAACGCAATAAATTGTTAAGGAATTTTCTAGATAAATTTATTGTATTACAAAAAATTTAACAAATATAATTTACCTTAATCCATACAATTAATTCCCCTAGAATTTAGTGGAAACATGTATATCAATAAATTTTCATGACACCCTACATACTTTTCCTTTAGAGCAAGAATTTAAATACTTTTTGAGAAAATTGTTTGTCAAGCAATTTTCATTCTTTTATTCTTTTCCAGTTTTTTAAGTGTTAAGGGGACCTATTTTCGAGTTGTTGCAACTGTAAAAAAATTATTAAAAACCATTTTCACATAAAACAAAATAAAACAGAAAATTTCCATCAATTTCGTAAATTCGAACTTAATTTCGAATTTTCGAAAATAAAGCAAAAATATTTAAAGTGCACTTGTCATTAAATAATAACGTTTTTATGTGAAATAATGAATAATTTTTAAAATATGTTTACAGTTTCAAAATAAAGTTCGAAATTTAAAAAAAAAAAATAATAAAAATTTTATGTTCTAAAACTTAAAAATATTTAAGTTTTTGTTATGAAATTTTCTTAAAATTTTCATTAACCAAAATAAGGCGAAAGTCGATTTATTTCGAAAATTCGAGCTGTCAAAATTAAAAAAGGAAAAACTTTTAAAATTAATATTAAACAATAATATTTAATATGCACAAAAAATATATATATGCCTATAAAAACTTTTGAAAAATGTCTAGAATTTTGAAATAAAGTTTTAAATTTCGAAATTAAAAAAAATAAGTTGCTTAACTTTTTAGCATTAAGATATATAATTAATTGAGTTTGTATTATGACCAAATTTATTTTCGAATTGTTGTTATGTTTTAGTCAAAGAAATCACAAATAAAACATCGCATTCTCACAAGAAACAAAATATCTAACTATCAAATCTAAAAGTATTTCGAAATAGAATTTCAATTCAATTTTATAACTAAAAAATTTATATTTTAATATTTTATTAACACCGAAAATAATGAATTTTTTTTTAATGTAGCAAGAAAACATAAGGACACCTAATATTATTAAAAAAAAAACATTAGAAATATTCGAAAAAAAATCAAACATAATTTCGAACTTTTAAAGTTAAAAAGAAAAATTTTGAATTATTTTAATTTAAAATCAGTTTAAAACTGCAGACAGGATTCCTTATTTCCACAAGATATAAAAGAAAAATAAAGACGAGAAAATTCGAAATCTCGATTTTTAATCAATTTGTTCTTGAGGTATGTTCAAAATAAAATTCGAAACATCGAATTTAAAGCAATATTTATTTGAAGGCTTCATCTTATGAAATTTCTGATTCTTTTTGTAAAAAGGGCCAAATTAACAAGTTTTAAGTAACTTCGAAAATTCGAATTTAACTAAACTCTTTAAAAGTGTTGATTATATCTCAATAGTTTGACACATTTAAGTAATTGGATTATTGCTTTAACATCAAAAATTAAAATCCATGAATAGTTTCCAGTCCGCTTAAAATTAAAAAAAAATTTAAACATGATTTCAAACGATTCTCATTATTATTTAAAGTAATTTTTTTTAAATTAAATGTTATATATTGAAAATCTATTGTTTAAATAACCAGAAAGTTAAACACTTAAAAAACAGAAAGGGAACGATAGAGAAGAGAGAGAAAGAAAAGAGGTGAAGCGAAATCGTTATAAGCTGAGTATTTTGAGAATTTCCATAAAATGATAAGATAACAAAGAGGGTACTTTATCACAATTTTGTAACACATTTAAGAAGTTAGTACTGGAATTACTCATACAGTAAATGACGAAAAAAAAACAAAACAAAAACCATGTATAAAATAAAATTGCAGAATTGAAAAATTTCAATTTTTCTTAGAAATATAAATATTGTTATCAATAATAAATAATAAATTTTTTTTTTATTTATTTTTAACAAGCTAGTACATCAGTTTGGCTTTTAAACTAAATGAGAGTTGTAAGAAATGCTTTATAAAAAAATTAAGCTTTCAAAGAGAATGTGACACAAAAGTAAAATATATATTTTTTTCTTCACTTTTGTTACTCACTGTGAATAAGTATAAATTATTTTGAAATTAAAAAGGTCACAAGTGGAACATAGAAGTATGAAAAAGGTGAAAAAAGCAAAAAGCGAGTTCATTAAAAAAAAGAGGAAGAAGAAAAAATCTACTAGTAAACAAATTATTACAATCGTACCTTCACTATCATCACGTTCTGTGTAACGATCTAATGAGGGATCGGAACGATATGTGGGTCTTCGGCGATTGTTGTATGGATTGTTATTGTAGGCCCGCGTTAAAACACCATCATCTTCAAAATTAGTCTCCAATAAGATTTCTTCACGAGGATCACGTACACGATCACGTTTATTTGGAGCAGCTGAGAACATTTTTTTTTGGTTGAAATTTTATTTTAAAATTTTGTACAATTAATTTATTATATTTTTTTCTTTGGCATTAAATCATTAAAATGATTTTAATAAATCTAAGAAACGTACTTTGATATTTCTAAAGATTTATTTTTAACACAACATTTAATTTCTTGAAATAAGTGATTCATAAATTATTTTATGAATGAATTTTCGATCGTATTGTTAATTATTAAAAATGTCTTGCTTGCATTTTTTTAATTAACATTCTCTCGCGGTTTTTTGTTATAAAGCTTGTGCTTTTTTAACGTTTGAACTTTATTTTAATACTAAATTGAATAATGAAATTAAACCAAATGACTTAATACTACAATAAATTAAATATTTTTATGTAGATGTACTCTCAGTTTTGTTAAAATTATTTATCTTATCTTAAAGCTCTCTTAAAAATTGAACATTAAATTAAAGCAGTGTTGCCAGAGTAGAATGAAACTAGACGATTTTTTTAAATAAAATCTTGCCTTGTTTTTTAGAAAGTTTAATCTTTTAACCCTTTTAAATAATAATTGAGCATTCATTTTGGCAACAGTGTTGCCGGAGTTGCATCAATTGTATTATTATAGAATTTGTAGATATTTTTTTTGTTAAATTAAAATATGATTTTTTAAGTTTTAAATTCTGTATAGTTTATATTTTTTATTTTGTCCATTCCAAAGTAAAATTCTGTTTGTCGATATCTACTCTCATCGCCGTATTACCCGAAATTATTTGCCGTTCTTCTTGGCTTACGAAATTGCGGGTTAAAACTACTTTTTCTTTACTGACGACAATAGAATTGGTAGTATTTCCTTTAACTTGAGATTCCAATGGATTCAATATTTGAGAATTAACCAGAGCTGGAAATGACTGCGAAATATATGCTGCCGTCTGAAATGCTTTCCTGTATATCTAACAAGATTCTTTGTCGTTTTTATATAAGTCAAAGGATATTTAAGCTTGCTAGTAGCTTTTAGTCGTAGTACCATTCGAGCTTGCCTGTAACTGGCTCTGTCTTAAGGCAAGGATTTATGATACTTAGTAGTACGATCTTTCAAAAATAGAATGTTTGCTCAAAAACTATCATAGTGTGGATTTAAAGAATATGTGGGTAAAATACTTTTTGACAGATTTTTACGATTTTATAATCTTTTGAAATAATTCATACAATAGTTTTCTCTATGGCATCAGAGTTAATTTTTTTGCATCTTGTGTCATAGTGTGGCACCTACGACGCCATTTTGGAAAGATTTTTTTAATTCTGTAAGGCTTTTGTAGGATTAAATTGTACGATTGTTTATGGTAGTGAATCTTGCCCTTTACCATATTTCAGGATTTAAAAACGGATTTCCCATAAACATTATACTCAGGAATACCGTACTTAAGGCTGTTTATAAACCTTAGAAGAACACTCTTCTTTAAATATTTTAACAAAAATAGTGCAGGTTCCATTCTTAACGAATATATTGTTGTCATCTTTAGATAAAACATTTATTATGGCTGATAAGTTTCAATAGATTGTAATGAAAATGCCAAATGTTATATAGAACATTTGACATTTTTACTCCACTCTTTTTGACATCTACATTTTATAATAAATTCGTTTCAAAGGATTTAAAAACTCGATAACTTAGTATTGTGTTTAAAAAGTACTTTTTTGATTTGGGGCACTGTGTTACGATGCTGCTGAATTTTCCACCTCTGGATCATGACATTTTGTCACAGAATGGAATAAATTTAAATTTTCTTAATCTCAGTCACGTGCCATATTTAACGCCTAAATTGCTTGCGTAATTTGCTTTTTTAACAGAGTTCAAAAGTTAATGCTTTTTGTTTTTTGTTTGTTTTGCCAAAAGAAGCTTCAGGATTTTTATTTGAAACCAATTTTTACGTAATGCGAACACAGACAGACGGACAGACAAAAAAGAGTTTCGTCCATATCGTTTATTATGTACCAAAATTTTCAAAAAATAATTCATGTCCAGAAATAACCCCGTTACAGTTATTAACCGACTTCAATAAAAGAAGTAGGCTATCAATTCGTCTGAATGTCACTTTTTTATATTTGTGCCTGCAGAACTCATTCATTTCTGAACCGATTTTTAAAATTTTTTCTTTATTTGAAAGGTTATGCTTACAGATTGGCCCCTTTTTAAAAACGTTTTACACTCTTAAAAATTAAAGGGTGTCCCTGTACAACATACATGGTTTTTCAGTGTTCTATGAACCGTAAAGGATGCCACTTTAATATTTAATAAAACTTCATATCACTAAAGCTCCCAGCAGCATCAAGTAATACAAAAATAAATCTAAAAACAAAAGGGTGTTCCCATAGGTGAAGTAAATTGCTCTTTATGGGCATATCTTTTAAACTGTTATACACAAACCCTTGAAAATTGGACTGAATGTCGATTATTATGATCGTTATAATAACAAGTATGAATATTCAAAATTTTAAATTAAAGGGTGTCCCAATAGTTCATTTAATTAGATGTTTATGGCCACATTATTGACAGACGGTTAATATTTACAAAGAACCTATATTGCTTAGCCCGCTTTAACAACAAGTATAAAATTCTGATTTGGAAATTAAAGAGTGTCCCAATAGTTGATGTAATTTGATATATGTGGCCGAACTTTTAAACCGTTATAGATAGACAGCTGAAATTTAATAGGAAGCTGTATTGCTATGTCCGCTATAACACAGAGTTTACAATTTAATTTGGAAATTAAAGGGTGCCCCTATATTTCATGTAATTTGCTGTATATGGCAAATTAAAATTTATTTTGTTTTTTTTTCAAGCAATTAAACTTATTTTTAATCTCAGCCAATAGAAAATTTAAACAATAATTTGGTCCTGTTGTTGTGGGCTTCCCTGCGTACTTTTGTTTGGTTCCATTTTTTTCTTCTTGTATTTTTGGTTGAAATGCTTATTCATTTGTTAAAATCTCTAACAGCAAGTACGAATAAACTGGTGTGTGTTAATTGAAATCCTCTGGCACATGTTGTTATAAATGACATCCGCAAAATGAGTTTTAAGCAGCAGGTTATTCGAGGCATTGTAAGCGATGAACTTTTATCATACAGTGAGTAACATGAGAAAAAACAAAAGATTCCTTTTGGCTTTGTTCCTTGCCATGCTTATTGCTGCTTCTCTGTACCAACATATAAAAAGTTCTTTGTCAATGTCGCAATGGAGTAAAAAGGGACAAATGGGGTTGTTGAAAATAAGGCATCAAATTACAAGTAACAAAACTATACTTATTCGCATTGTGCAGGCACCAAATACACACTCACACACACACACATACACATTATTATAAATACATAAATGGATACTTAGTTTCTAAAGGAAGATAATTACTTGTCTGACTATGTTTATCATAACTTACAGAGAATAACTAAAAGCATCTATCCCTGTTTACACTAGCACACATATTGCATTTCATTTCTACAATTTGGAAATTTGCCAACTGTTTGCGACTTTTAATTTGGCGTATGGAATAACTTAAGCTGCTAAAAAATATTAATAAAAAATTAATTGCTAGTGTAAACACGCTTTACTTATTTGGCTTAAGTTTTAAAATTAACATAAACGAAATAAACTTTGTTGAACTCATTTTTAAGAGCATTTAGTGTCATTAAAATATAAACAAACTTTGAATAAAAACTTCTGGGCTTGTAAAATCCATTAAAATTTCTTTTAGCAAACCTTTCAAAATTTTGCTAAATAATTTTTTTCATTAATCCTTTTTTTTCATTTTGTAAGTTTAGAAAAATTTTCTCCCTTTAAAAAAATCTTAAAGAAAATTATATGCAATATTTTCATCTCTATGAATTACAATGTTTATGGTGAAAAATAGTGGTTTTTTTATCATCACAAATGCAGTAAATAACATACAATTTAAGCATAATTGTGGCAACCACACATACACATGTGGATGTAAGTGTTTTAAATGCACAAAAAGAAATAAATTTACAGTTAAAAAAAAAATATTCTAGACTATTCTTGTATATAAAAAAATGATATTTTGTGCTTAAATTTCTCTTATGCAGATTAACATTTTTTATACCCTTCACCCCCTATATATTCTGGCTTCTTATGCATAGCGAAGTCGATTGAGCGATTTTCGTCTGTCCGTCCGTGTTAGTGTGAAATTAAGATCAGCTAAAAAAAAAATAAATATTTCAATCAATCAGAGGTGCTATTGAAAATCACCAAGATCGGTCCATGTCCTTTGAGACAGCGAGCTGATTTTTAATTTCATTTGGAACAATTAAGTAATTCCTATCAAAAACCAAATATATAGGGCGATAGCAAATTAAAAAATAAGAAAAAAAATCATATAAAAAAATTGGCGCTCGCCCATATTTTCCGAATTACGGAGCTCTGAAATTTTCAAATTTTTTAAAATATCAAAATGGATATAATTTTAAAGCTTTTGAAGAAATCTTTAAGGAAATGTAAAATTTTTTTTAAATGCTTAACCCATTAAGAGCCGATTGCATTTTTATGTAAAATTATATGTTGTACTCGTACTTAATTTTTATTTTTTTTTCAATTCTCTGTCACCGCAATATCTATTTTTTTGTGGAGTTACCTCACCAAACTCGATTTACATAAATGGTGAAGGGTATATAATTTCTGCCATAAATGCTAAACAATTAAAGAGTAAAAAAATACTCATAAAAATCAAATTAAATCAAATTCTTATATATTATATGAAAAGCAGGCAAATTATTTATAATATCCCCTAACTGTTGGTTTTTCGTATTTTACCTTATTAACTCTCATTTGGTTAGAATAAAAATTATTTTTACATATAAGTTTTCCCAAAAGGCTTGATGAAAGTTTTCTAATAAATTGACTTGGACAATCAGAGAATTGACCCTTAAAATTATGTTAACAAAAAGTACCAAAAACATATTGGCCCTATTCACGATCTTGTGCAAATAGTCTTGCATCATAGCATTTCCAAAATTGTGTAGCATATTTTACTCATTACTATATGTTTTGTTGGTGTAAACTAAAAGTATACTAAACAATTTTGCAAATGCTATGATGCACGACCATTTGCACAAGATCGTGAATAGGGCCACAATAACTTTTTTTCGTTGGGCAAAGCACAACATCCACAATGTGAATCAGGAAAATAAACAAGACTGGAAATGATATGAATGAAACTATAAACAGAATCATTTGTGTAAATGAAATATTTTTTAAAATTTTGGTGTTGGTGTAGATAGGTATTCGATACGAATACAAAACACCTATTTTTGGAATTTTTATCTGCCCGTCTATCTGTGTTCGCATCACGTAAAATATGCTGCATGTATTAGAAATAAATTTTTTAGGGAGATCCCTTAGAACCTTGGTTCAAATATAGAATACTTTTTTTCGTAACAATATGTCATTTCATTAAGAAAAAAGGAAAGATACAAATGTGAAAGCAACCAATTTTACTGGAATAATCGTACTAAAACAATTGTTAGCACATTTTAGTTTTATAGATTGAAAACTTTTAACAGAACTCATAAAAATGTATTCGATTCAATTCAAGCTCAAAAGTACAATTTCAGAAGCTGGTTGGGGTCATTGAAAATTTCCGTTTACCATCCCTGTTAAGTTTCTTGATTGGAAATTTTTCCTTTAAAGCATTGTTTTAACAAATTATAACTTTTCTTTCAACCGAATTAATTTCTCTTAGTGTATTAAATATGGGCTCCCTTCATCCTTTTTCTCCCTCTCTCTCTCTCTCACCCGCTTGTAGAGTTTAAAACTTACTTTATAATTTTTTTTATCTTGCGTTTTAAATTGTCTTTTGAAACAATTCATGAATGGGTACGAATGAGTATTTATGTCATTCCAAGCATTTCTACAGTCTCATAATTAGGCTTTAGTATTTTATCATGTGCACTAATGGGTTTTTTTCAATTTTTTTCTTTAATTATTCTTTTTTTCTTTGTTTCTTCTTACAAGATGAATAATCCTCTATATAACACTTTTTTTAATTGCATTTCGTTTCAAATACTTGATAGCGAAAAGGATTTCCTCTATTTTTTTTATTATGAGGATGTGAAATTAAAGTTTTGTAAAAAGCAAAAAATAAAAAACACAAAATTTTGCAGAGTTTTAAGTTGCGGAAAATTCCATTACTATGAGTGCTAAAGTATGTGAATTAAATCTAGAGGAGATAATTTGTAGTTTTGAAGTAATTTTTTTAAAGGGATTTATTTTAAGTCTTTCTTATACTTTTTTGTTAAGAGATAGTAAACAAAGTCTTAAATTATATGTTTTTTGAGAGGAATTTAGTTTTTGGTTTTTGTTTAATTGAAAAAATATATGATAAAATTTAATTCTATTTTAATTTATTATCAATTTCTATACATTAAGAGTAGTCATTAAGTCGTCCTTTGAAAACCACTTAAACACATTATTGTTGGATAATTAATAAAAATAATGTACACTGTAAAAAAACTGTGCCAGGTGCACAAAAATAATTTTTTTCAATTTTTTTAATTCGAAAATTTGTTGCAAATAAGTAACTGATTTATTTAACAAATGTACTTTACTTTTTTCTGTGATTTCGTGATTGTCCTCCAAAAACTGATAATGAAGTAAACAAAATTTTCAAGGATGCTATATTTTTAAATACTAATGTTTTCAAAAATCGATTTTTTATGTGAAAATGTAAAAAATAAACACCCGGAAGAGTGTTCGAATTTTCGAATATAATTTCGAATTTTCGAAAATAATGGAAGTATGAGTTTAAAGAAAAAAAACATGACAAAAAGGCAAAATTTGTCGGTTTTATTATTTTTTAAAATTCGAACTTAATTCGAAGATTAAAAACAACAATTTTTTTTTTACTTCATGGGCATGAAAAAATTTATTATTTTATTTATTCTTATTATTATTTTTCATTTTTTAAATTTTATTATTTTTTTTATTTATGTATTTATTTTGACTTATTTTTAGCAAATTAATTTGAAATAATACGAATCATTGTGTATTTTTTTTAATTTCGCACAATAACAATCATATTCACAAAAGATATTTTTGAATTATTGAGGGTTTATTAAACGAATTAAACAATAAAAAAAAAGATTTATAAATTAAAAATTATTTTATTTTAAAACTAGCATAAATATTAAAAAAAACCCCAAATCATTATTTTTTATTCAAAATAATTTATACAAAACAAATTGATTTCTTTAATTTAATGAAAATAAAAAGGAAAAGAAAAGAGCCACATAAAGAAAGGATCAATCCAAGTAGAAATGTTGATTTTTTCAACAAACAATATTGGCCTAATGCGAACACAATGTTAACAAGTACACAGAAAGATAATCCAGGAGAATACTATTCTCCCAACACACTGTTGGTGAGTTGGAAATAAAGTGTTGTTTTTATGTGAGGGTGGGTGTTTGTTGGTGTGGGAGAATAAAACTTTCCAAACTTTTTTTTCGTTTGTTTATTAAAAGAAAAACCTTTTACATAAATATTCAAAGTAACTGGGCTTTTTTAAAGGGATGTGCAAAAGGGTTGACTAGATTTAAATGAAACGTTCTTTGAATCCTTAAGCAATTTATTTCATACAAATTTACCGTCTACCTGTCACTATTGGAAAGCACTTTTTTTTAGCCAAAACATGTGTACATTTTTATTATTCGGTTGGTGTCCGTTTATTCAATCCAAACTAATTCCAACAAATTTGCCTCAGAGGCATAAAATAAAATTATACAAAAGAAGACAATACGCAAAATGTTTATTATTCGCTAGAGAAAATTTATGGGACTTAAAGACCTTAAAATATTTTGAAAATTATTCAAATTTTGATAGTTTTCACAGGCTGTAATCTTAAATGTATAGACTTAATTGATTGCCTATTAACCTGGCAAAGAGTTACAGCGACAGATGAGGTCTTTTGCAGTGTTCTGCTTTCTCTTTTACTTAAGTTATTGTTTAAAAGATTTCCTGGTTTTGCAGCTACATTGCAGTGCCCTGTCATTACATTTACTAATATGAGTGCACGCAAAAAAACATGGTTTTGATATAATTCCAATAACCATATTATGTTCTTTGTAACAATGTTTAGTTGCGGTGAACAAATTATAGTTGTTTTCAAAAAAAAAACTTCAGTCACGACAAACATTTTTTTGTTAACATTTAACCATTATATGGTTACTGTGAACAATAATGCAACATGGTCGGTTTAACTTTAAAAAATTCAAACCACAACTCAAGTTTTATAATTTTTTAAAAATAATATAATATATTTAACCATAATATATTATTATTAATCAAAGTATGATTAAAAGCAAACAAAATACTCGTAATGTTTGCGTTTCAAAATATTTTGTTATAAGTTCTGTCAGAATGCTTTTCTCTATCAGTTTAGTATTTTTTTGTAAGCTTAATGTTGATAATGTTTTTTTTATTTTTAAGCCTGGTATTCTGTTCAACTATTCATGCGAAATGCTGTTAAACTACATACATAATAAAAATTTTGTATGAAAAAGTAATGAAAATATTTTGCAGAAGTAGTACTCTGTTTTAACTGTGGAAAAACATACATAATAGTGCTGGCAACATTTTATCAAAGCTGCGAATTAAAGCACGTAGGCATTACTTCATGCGGAATTTTTTAAACAGCTGTCTTTTGCATACATTTTTAAAACAATGTAGTACACGTTAAAATAATAAAACGTTAAATTCTTCCACCACATTTCAAATGTCAAATTTTACTGATGAAATAATCCATGTTACTCAACAATTTTCACAAAATCGAACAGAGTTCCAGGCTTTAGAGAAAATAAAAAAAAAAAATTATGTATAAAATATATAATTAAAAATAACACAAAATATGAAAACAAATAAAAAGGTAAGCAAAACATTTCAAAAATAGTTGAAATAAACATCACAATTGTGAAACCATTTGCATATGTATTTTTCAATTAAAGCTGTCATAGATATTATTCATAAACAATAATTGATATCTTGTAACAAAATATATCACCGTAGATGCCATTTCAAAGTGTTAGAAGTTTTGGATAAATATAGAGTAAGTTCCGAATTACCATTACGTATCGTATGATATCTTCAGTACGAGAATATAACGTTTATTCCATAAATAGATGTTCGCATAGGAATGTAAGAAGATGAGATGCTATTATATTGGCTTATAAACTATATTTTTATATAAATAATTCTTATAGCCTATGTGTCAAAGCCTTTTTATTATTACTATTATTATATAGTAGTAATAATTTTAATAATAATAATTTTATTGTATAGGAAATCTTTGCATTCAATTATGTAACATCACATTTTCAATCATATTATGATATTTTAACTTAACCATTTAATATTTATATTTGAACATATTTATGTTTATTCTTAACCATGTTATTGGTAATCTGGACAATAATATAACAATGCTATGTTTTGCTAACAACTATATTATACAACCATAGTATGCTGCTCTTAGATTATATTTACCTCAACCATGTATTTTCTTTGCGAGTGTACAAAAACCTACTTATTTTCACGAAGCCTAGATTTTGAATATGTTGCATCAAAAGAGATTATCTTGATAATCTTCTATTTCAAATTTCTCTCAACCAAGGTTCACTTTAATGCTTGTTTGCTTTCGCACAGACGACCATCTGAATATTCTACTTCATCTATAACTATAGAGTTATTAAAGAATCGGAAAGAAGCGTTCAAGTTCCGTGTTTTTTTTAAGAGAAGTAGTACTTCAGGCAACAATACCTATTTAATTATTTTTTAAACGTGGTACATTCTTTATGAAAGGGATAGATAAGATAAAAGACATGTGGTGAAAGCACAAATGAAGGAAATCCTTCATCTTTAATTTAACACTACTCGTCTTATGTTGCCGACTAGGCGGTTGATTATAAAACAAATAGCCATTTTATTAGTTATTTTACTTCACCGGAGAATGTATTATGAAGAAGTACCGACGTATTTATACCATTTAAAAGAAAAAAACATTTTTATTTTATGATTGCCGCAGGGGTTGAACTCTGGCCAACCAAATTTGTAGTCAATGTGCTTACTACAATTACTACAGCAGCCTCATTTAACCTTTTTTCTGTTTGTACCGCAGATTTCAAGCCAATTATGAAGTAAAACTCTTATGTATGGGCGGTTCTAAAAAGACTATTTGGGAGTTACTCTCATTGTTGACAGTCGATTATCCGGGCCTGTTTACTCGCTGGACCATCGAGGAAATAAAAAATGTCTTTCGCTGTTTTACCGTTGCTATTTTGGAATGGAGGTTGCTGTAGTCAAGGTGGTTAGCACGTTGACTACAAAACAGGTAGGGCCAGGGTTCAACCCCTTCAGCTATTAAAAAATAAAAATGTTTTTTTTTGTTTAACGGGTTTTCTTCATAGCATATTCGCCAGCGAAGTAAAATAAATAATAAAATGGCTATATCTGTCTCTTTTCAACAAATGTCTTATCTATCATCTATCTCTTTCCTAAAGAATATAGCACGGTTACAAACTAAGTACGTATTATTGCCTAAAGTGCTACTTCTCTTTAAAGAAATCAGGAAACTTATTTTTTAAAGCTGTATTTTTGGTCGTTTGACCAGTTAATCAATTGTACGTGCATCGCATTACAGAGAGATTTTGCTTTTCAGCCCAACAGTCTGTATGTGGAACAAACTCCCTGCAAATGTTCTTTTTTTTAATTTTAAATTGTAAAGATTGAATTTGGATGTTCCTAACACTATTCCTTTTATCTTTCTAGACATAATTTATTTTATATGCACTGAAAGATTAATATTATTTCCTTATGTTATGTTTTCTTCTCTTTAAAAATATTCCAAGATAATATTTAAATACGAATTGGCTCTTAAGTATCTCCAATTTTCCCCATTTTATTTTCAAATTTATTATGAAAGGAAGTAAGTAAGCAAGTAAAATACTTGTACATACAATATTGTGTGTGGGTGTGTGCATTTTTTTTACGTACGTACGATTATGTCCTATTTCTGTTGTGGTTGTTACTGATGAAATACTTCAATAACAATAAAATGGATTAAAAGTAGAAGTAGAAACCCTCTAAACATTTAAATTTAAAGCCACAAAAAGTACATATTTGATTATGGTTTGTAAAAACACTTTAAAATAAATTTCAGTCGTCTTTCTTTAAAGAAATTTAAAAAGCTGTTTAGCAAAAATAGAACATCTTTAATGTGAAATAATTGAAAATATATGCAAAAGGAAGTAATTGGTTAAAGAAGCGTTATTAAAAATGCCAAAATTATAGAAGTAGATTTTGTAGGCTTAATTTAACGTGATTTAGATCACTTTTAAAATTCTCTACAGTGAAATATAGTTACAACTAATTCTGTAGTACAGCAATATCATTTTAGTCCAATCGAAATTTTTAAATTAATTTAAACCACGAGACTTTTTCTTATTAAATTAATTAACTTTAAAAAAAAAATCTTTTTTTTTCATGCTATTTTTTATATTATCCCGATTTAATAATTAAATCACCGATATTGTTTATTGAGGGTGAAAACACGTCTCGATGGCCATTTTGCTACCGCTTACTTAGCTCTTCAGGAAACTTCTCAGAAAATTTTTAAATAAACTAAAGATTTTTTAAGATTGTCATCGAAGAGGGAATCCCTCGTGCAAATAGCCACCGTGAAATTCCAATTTTGAATTGTCATGCCGCCCTCAATGCAGTAGATGTACTTTATAGCAAAAGATGGATCACAATTCAAAACACTTACCTCCACCTATCTAGTCCCAATACACCACTATCTCTTAGCTATCCTTTCCTTTATTTAAGTGGTTTTCAACCTAACCTCACTTAACCTAAAACTAACTAATGATTTTAGAGAGTAGAAACTAAAGTATTCTTATCTTCAAGATATCAGGTTTGCAACGGTTGACATATAAAACTGTCTACAATGTAAAATTGGGGAAAATAGTTTTATTATATCGGCTTTGCCATTCCTGCTTCAAAAAAAATTATTTCCGGAATAAACTTCACTTTTTGTTTGTTAGGAAAAACTATTTAAGTGAGTAGCTTAAATGTTTAGCAATTATTTAACCAAAATTGTGTTCTGATTATAATTTATTATATATTATTTTGTTTTGTATATCTTTAATATTCCAATTCTTTGTGCCTTAGTGACACTCAATTTTGTTAAGTGTATGATTTCTCCATTTACTAAGTAAAAGAGTAAAAACGATATGATAAATCTTTGTCTGCTTAATAGGTTTCCGTTATAAAAACAGTTTGTAGTAAATAACTAAAACGGATATGAAGGCATCTTTGCTTTTGTGTTAATAAAAACAAAACTTTATAAGCAGGAAATTTTATTGTTACAAGATGGCGCGTTTTGCATGAAAACAATTAGTGGAATAGGCAGACAAAAAAAAGTTATGGACTAGAATACACGACAATGTAAATTGTATAATTGTATAAAGTAAATTGTTTTTTTTTTTGTTTTTTTTTTTTTAGTACGTAGTGTTTAAGAAAATTTATAACAAAAACGCTAACCGACTTACCCATGATATTAGTTTGTACTGTAGATTAGTTTATATTTATTAATTTGATTGTAAACTTAAACACTGTTTCGTTGTTGTGGGCCGGGTTTTAAATATTTAAGTCAACTGTGTAGTAATAACACAAATAAATATTTCAGGCCATAATGGAGATGAAAATAACAATAATATTAAAGTAAAAAGTAAGCTTAAAGAAACTTGTTTTATTTTTTTTTCTGTGTGTGACTTGTTTCTTAATTCTTTTACTATGCGACTCTTTGTTTTTAAGCAAGTTTTTCTTAAACTCTACGATATCAAAGCTGTTGTTGGACGTAGTTGAATATGTATTTGTGTGCGTTTGTTAATTAATTTTTTTAAGCTGGGTTTGGTTTCAGATATAACTTTATTAACCCTTCTTGTTTTTTTTTAATTATTTCAAACACTATAGAGCCTTGTGCATATCAGCTTTTAACATTATTTATTATATTAGCTAAAAAGCAACGAACTTTACGAAATGAAACAATTGAATGAATGCAATTAAACACAAATTACTACGCGCAAGCAGAATTAAATAACAAAATAAAACTTCTCCAATTGGAAAACAACCACCATCAAACTTTGTTACCAGCAAACTAAATTATTATTTGCCAGAGTTATATCAAAATACGTGTTCTTGATATAAAACACATGTACGCATATTATACAACTACACACAAAGAGCAAAGAGTTGCATTTTACAACAACAATACTGGATATACTAAAAAAATTGGCTATTTCCACCATAAGCTGGATGATTATGAGCTATCCTGTAGAAAACAACAATTCCGTATTTAAATACAGAAGAATAAGAAATGAAATACATTTTTTAATTAAGTTAATATTAGTTGATTGGTGAATTAGCAAAACAAAAAAATTAACAAGTTTAATTATATTTGTAGTAATGCAACTATGGTTTTTCCAAATTGTACCAAAAACTACTACGCTTCACGAAAAAAAAAACATATTGAAAATAAAAAAAAATATAGATAAAATAACAATAAAATATTGAGATAAATAAAAATAATTAATGTAAATTGTAAATATAATGTAATGTAATATTTTATACTTTTTTTCTGTTTCTTGTGAATATAAAATTAAACAAACAAACAATTAAATCTTGCTAGTTTCAAAGAGATACGGTGCAAGTTGCTGTTTATTAAAGAAATTTTTTAGTATGAAACACCCTCTTTACCACAGACACATTGTACTAAATCTGGCATCCCTTGAACTTTGTTTACATTGTACAATAACAATTTGTTTGTTTTTGCGGAACTTTATGCTTCTTCTATTTTTTGACAATCGTCGCGCTAAAATTCGTTTTAGAATGTATATATATATATTTTTTAATTTTTAAGAAAAATGCAGATAACCGAGGTAAATTTTAAAAAATAGTGTTTAAATTTATAACTTCATTGACATAGAATATACTTGCAGTTAGAAATTTTTAACATTTGTGAATGTAAGCATGCACTTCTAAAACTGCATACCAATTTACAAAATTCACCAGTATACCTTGTGTACTCCAACCGAGAATGTGAGTTAATAACGTTGGCCTTACAGTTAATTTGTGGAGTTAAGTACTGCAGTTTTTCGGCTTTGCATGAAATTCGCCATAAAATCACCGGTGGTAAAGTCAAAATTACTTTCACTCTGCCAAAGTCTACAAAAGTACTGAATGCAGAAGAACACTCTCAGCTACAAGAAACTAACAGTGACAGTGATGTCCCCTGCACTTCACGACAGGCGCAACAACGTCTTCAGCGTCGTTTAAAAAGGAGAACTGAAAGACAAAATAATACGATGGTAGTAAATGCATGTCGCGATTTTACTTCAAATCCTGATCTTATAGTGTACAGTATTGACGGCGGACCAACTGTTGAATGTTCAGTTATAATATTTCAAATACGTTTTTTCACCTGCACCGATGTTATATTTCCGCGCTTAACTAATATATCTTACGGCGAGTATTGCAATGGCAGGTGGCTAGATTTGTTGTCTACAGATTTTATCAACAAGGAAACCGATGAGTGAGTGAATGTTGAAAAATATGTAATTTTTATTTCAAAATCTACTAAACAAGTGACTACAATTCCTTAGAAAGAACGACATTGGAATGAACAAACTTTTACAAAAGATATCTTTCTTTTGTCGATCTATATGCCTTGCCTAATTTTTGGTGATATATTAGCTCAAAAAATTCAAATTAACAAAAGTTTTGTTTGAAATCTACTTATAAAAACTTTTAACACATTCAATGTTTAAGAGCACTAAAGTGTAACAGCGAATGAAAAATGTGTATGAAAAGTTTTTTGAGTCATTTTTATACAAATTTTAGAAGAGTTGAAAGCTTATTACACAGAAATAGCACATTTATTTCGGGGTTTTTTTAATTCGTTATTTTTTTCATATTCGAAATATTTTGGGTTTTTTCAATTTTTTTTTTTCAGAAACAGCCTACTTAAAGAATTCTGCAAATTATATTCCAATCATGAAATTCCACAAAATCACATTTTAAATGAACTTACAACTTCAGTTTTTACCGCTAGAAGTTTTTTAAATAACGCCCGCATTTCTCACTTGATAACTATTTTCAACGATATTCGCTGGTTATTTGAGTACATGACTTGCTCAGAATACACCGTATGGTTCTTATTCCCCACAATGTTTGGAAATTTAAATGACATAAGTAAAATAACCACAGATAATACAAATTTCGATTTAATGAAAACTCAAATACAGCTTAAAAACACAAATGCAATACCATTTCCATGGACCCAGGCCGAAAAACATGTACAGGAATTGCTTTTGGTGGCCGTGCAGTTGGCATTTGGCTATCACTGTCAACAGAATATTATATATTTGCATAGTTTGAATAATGTAGGTCAAAATAATTAGTTTTATTAAGTACAACAGCATAAAATTATCGTTTTTTTATTTTTTAGTTAGAAAAGCATCAAAGCTTTGAACTTTTGAATTACTCCTTAATACAGTCTTCAAACGCTAAACAAGTAAGTTACAATATTTACTTTTTTATGTTTTTTCAATTCATAGTAAGTTTTTAACTTTTCTAGTTATTATTTGAGAAAAACTATTTCAATAGAATTTTCAATATATGTGCCGAATTGAATATCTGTTGTGTTTTAGAATATTGTGGTGGTCTGCCCTTTTATCCCAGCCAAGCTCTTGTTATTGTATGCAACTGGCTGGATTCTTTAAAAGAATGGCAAATAAGTGTTAAAGATTGTGCATCAAATCCAGAAACAAGTTCAGAAGTACCGCATAATTTTATACAGCAACTTGAGGAATCTTTAAGATAAGGTATTTATAGACCATTTTGATTATAAAATAATTAAATTAAAAAAGAAGGTTTTAAATATTAAAAATATTTTAACATCAACAAATAACTTTTATTAATTTGTTTTTATAATATTTTCATAAATATTTCTTTTATCCGACATTAATACATTTCTATAATTTAAGAGTTGGAGTTAATTATTCCTTTGTTTTTAAGTTTTCCCCTTCCCTGCTCTTGCGATTTTTCAATATACTTGTAATAAGAAATTCCCCTGCCTTGTAGGAACTTCTAACTAAGGGACCACTGGCAGTATACAGAAAACCCAATTCATTGCCTTTATTTTCCCAGTGTTTAAATTTTTCTGGGGTAACATATTCGATAACTTTGAGATGCTTTTTGGTGGGTTGCATGTATTGACCCAGAGTCAAGCATTCTACCTCAGCTTCACGTAAATCGCGCATTGTTTGTTCTACCTCAGCATCGGTTTCACCTAAACCTAACATTATGGAACTTTTTGTTATAAGTTTTGGATTAAAACGTTTAGCTTCTTTGAGAACTGTCAGTGTCTGACGGTAATGGGCACGCCTGTCTCGAACAAATGGTGTTAACTTTTCTACGGTCTCAATGTTGTGGGCATAAACATCCAGGCCCGAGTTGGCTATAGTTTCAACACAATTAAGATCGCCACGGAAATCAGGCACTAAACATTCCACGAAAATGTTAGGATTGCTTAAAAAGAGCGATAAAAAAATTAACCATGAAAACGCTTTAAACTAAGAAATAAATAACACTACCGATTTTTAATTTCTCTAACAGTTTCTGCTATATGTTTTGAGCCGCCATCTGGCAAATCTAAAAGAAAACAAGACATCAATTAAAAAACATTTCTTTTTTTTATAAACGTGTTCTTACCATCCCTGTCAACTGAAGTCAATACAATATAGTCCAAGCCCCAAGAGGCTATAGCCTTTGCTGTATTAACTGGCTCAGCGGCATCGAGAGGTGGTGGTACTCTGGCTGTTTTGACTGAACAAAAACGACAACCACGAGTACAAGTATCACCCATTAACTGTTACATAATAAACAACAATAACAACATATCAGTTTAGGTCATTAGGTTATCTGTACACAAGCCATACGTATTTCTTTACGCACCATAATTGTGGCTGTTTGCGTTCCATGTTCACCGCCACCCCAACATTCTCCTATATTTGGACATCTGGCCTCCTCACAAACCGTAGCCAATTTTAGTTCACGCAACTGGGATTTGATCTTGGCATAATTCTTACCCATTGGTATGGTGGTCTTAAGCCAGGGTGGCAATCTCAATCTTTCATTTTCGCCCTTTTCTCGCCTTAGCTTGCCTTCAAATTCAGCCCATTCTTCTTTAGTATTATCCGGGTTTTGTACGAAATCTTGAAAACTGGGGCCTTTAGCTAAACGTTCACGTATTTCTTCAATTTTATTTTCAGGGTTAACGGCACTTGAAGAGTTACGTTGCACGAATGAACAACTGGCCTGCTAAATTCAATTTGTTCACTAAATTCAGACCTTCATTTAACATACTTACCAGTCTAACAGGAGATTTAGGAAGATGTCTTAACATTTTTTCAGTGGAAAAAAATGCCAATGACTCTAGTCCAGTTATGAAATTAATAAGAGCAAAAAAGGTAAATATTTCTACTAACAGAAAACAACAGCTGTTCAGTTCAAGCAAAAGCAAAACAAATCAAAACAATATAACAGGGTTGTATTACATCGCATTAATACACTGGAAGAAATTGTAGCTTTTGTTTTAAATTTTAATATTATTAATAGGAAAAATTTATTTTTGTTATTATTTATAATTTGTACATAAAACAAAAAATTGATACAGTCAATTCGGTTATTAGTTAGCAATCAGGGCATTTTGTGAAACTATTGGCAAATATTTTATCAATTTTTTAATTAATTTATATTATAATTGTTGAACTTAAATGTACCTTAAGGACATTGCACAATTTTTTCTTAAAGATTAAAGAACATGGGCTAGTGACCAGTAATATGAGCAGTTATTCAAAATTTATTTTTATATATATTGTTGTCTTTTGTAATTAATAAATATTTTTCGTTACGTTTATATTCTATAAATATTGTAAGAATCAAGTTGGTTATACTGAAAATGATGTAGGAAGTATAAGTAAACAACTGCACTTTCGCTTTTTATTAAAAAGCTTATATAAAATAATAAAGATTTTTTCAATTGTTTCGTTGCAAAGTTATGTAAAAGATATTTAGTTGTGGAATTAGAGCCGAGCTTCACTATTCTAAATAATTGAACGATTCATCTTCAAGAACTTTTGATAGAATTCTATTCTACTCAAAATTGCAATGAAATGTATAAGTGCCACGCAGTCTCTATTGCATAGAAACTATTATTCCATAATTTTTTTAAAGATAAAACTTAACGAAATTTTCTCAAAAATCGGATTAAGCAAAGCTCTTGAGTAAGTACACCTTTTGTTAATAGAAAATGATAAAAAAAAGATTAGAGAATACAAAATATCACAGTAAATTCTTTATAAACGTGAGATCCCTACAAGAAGATAAAATTTTCTTAATAAAAACGTATACAGTCTTGCATGAATGTGATTATTATATAGAATTTATGCGCGAATGGTTCGAAATTTGTTTTGAATTTTTTTTTTTTTTTTTGCCTTAAGATATTGAGATTATTTTTCCGGTGTTACATTTGGGCAGAGCGGGGTGGGTGAGAAACGCAACATTTTGGAAATAAAACGGTAGTTTCTAAACGGCTGGATCGATTAAAACTACATTTTATACGCTGTTACCTCAGTTACAGTAGATTTAAAATTTAGAGCTGGAGCTGTCTAGGCTTTTCAGGAGCAGTATAATAGGATCCAAAAAAAAGACCACCTCAGACATGTCATATACCTACAACGTTCTGAATATCAATCAAGTTCATAAATACTATAGAGAGGTTATGATATATTGTTAGAAATGATGATGTTTTAACACCTCCTGCCGTAAAGTTCTTTTATGAAAAAAAAACTGAACGTGAGCGTGGATTATCGTCAGTGAAAGTCAACCATTTCTAAAGGCTGCTGGAGTTTTAAACTCTAATCAGGTTTCAGGAGGCTAAATTTGGTTATTTTAGTTTTAAGATTTGGTCTTGCTTATATTTTTGAAATGATTGTGGTTCTAGTCCTTCTTTTATACAGTGTTTTTAACTATGCGCTTTTAGCCTGATTTTTAATTGAGAAATTTTTTCACAAATGATAAATCAAGAAAAATTAGTGCGGTTGCAGGTTGTCCAAAGGCAACTTATATGGTTTGCAATTATTGCTTATTTTTAATTGGGAAAAGGCAGGTAATACACTCTTATTAACATTGAACTTTAAACTTGAATAAATAAGGCCGTGAGTTTCGTGTATTACAAGTTCAAGAAGTAACAGGTGTCAGCTTGAAATTTAAATAATATTTAAATAAAGTCCCTTAAACAATTTATCATTCCGTACTTTCACCTTTTTATAATGAAAATATGTTGCCTGTAACTTATTAAATATTTTTTTGTAGACTTTATAAAACCATATAAATTTTAAAATTAAAAATCGATAGAGCAAATGAAATTCTTGCTTGCCTTTCAAGGAAAGCGGAGGAAGATGACACTTAATATAAAAAATAATTATGTTTTTAATCAACAAGTGTGTTAGGGATGGAGACCGGTAAAACCTTAACAAATCAATTTAAGCAATTACAACTCAAGCCTTACTGCGCATACGCCATGATTATTGACATTGAAACATCTGACGACTTCATTTGTCATCAACCATTCTAGTGGGTGAACGTACATAAAAGAGTGCAGTAAAAAAATATTATCAATATCCATAAAAATTTTTTAAAAGGCACAAATTTTTAATTTAAAAAAAATGTGTATCAAGAAATTAAAATATTAATAAGTAAAGTTTAAATATTTATGAACTTGTGATGGCCCAGGGTGTGTGTATGTAAAATAATATTCAGCCTGAATGTATGCAACACTTGTTAATTGGTCACATATGTTAGCTAATCACTACTGCGTCAGGCAACGTTTCTTTTACTTAAACATTAAAATTGTTAATAATAAAGGAACAATATTTATATTAATAATTAGTGTAACAAAATCAAAAGCATTATGCCTGGTACTAGGCGTATTATATTGGGTCATGTTATGTCCGGTTTGTGTAGTAAAATGAATCGCACAAAACCTTTGCCCAACGATGCCATGGAGACACAATTGAAACGCTGTTTAAGTACCTTTGATATAACTTTATTGGGTAAGAGCTGAAGTGGAAAATAAAAAAAAGTAAAAACTAACGACTTCAATTTAATTCGAGTTTTTACTTTTTAATTGTTCTTTTTTGTTTGAGAGAATTGAGTCTAAAGATTTTGTTTATTTTTAAGGTATCGGGCATATGGTAGGTGCTGGCATTTATGTTTTAACAGGTACTGTTGCTAAAGACATTGCTGGCCCTGGTGTCATTATCTCCTTTGTATTGGCTGGAGTGGTTTCTATGTTGGCTGCTATATGTTATGCTGAATTTGGAGCTCGCGTGCCCAAAGCTGGTTCAGCTTATGTCTACACCTACATTTCCATAGGAGAATTTTGGGCTTTTCTCATTGGCTGGAATATTTTACTGGAACATATGCTTGGTGCTGCTTCGGTTGCCCGTGCCTGGAGTGGCTACGTGGACTCATTGCTCGGTGGTTGGATTGAAAACACCACTTTATCAGTGTTAGGAGAACTACACGAACCACAATTCTTTTCCCGTTATCCTGATATTTTAGCTTTTCTTGTTTGTATGTTATATGCTGTGGCCTTGGCTGTGGGAGTAAAAGCCACAGCTTTAATTAACAGTCTTTTGACAGCAGTAAATATTGCTGTTATGCTTTTGGTTATATGTGTTGGCTTTTGGTATGCGGATGCCAAGAATTGGTCTCAATCGGCTGGTGGTTTTCTGCCCTTTGGAGTTAGTGGAGTAATATCGGGTGCCGCAACTTGTTTTTATGCTTTTGTGGGCTTTGATTCTATTGCTACAGCCGGTGAGGAAGCTAAAAATCCCACTGTTTCTATACCTTTAGCTACTCTGTTGTCTTTAAGTGGTGTTTCGGTTGGTTATGTATTAGTGAGTGCTGCTCTTACTCTTATGATACCCGCCAATGACATTAATCCAGCAGCTTCCTTGCCCGAGGCTTTCGGTCAAATGGGCTTGCCTTGGGCAAAATATATTATAACTGTTGGAGCCTTATGTGGCATGACCACTTCCTTATTGGGTTCTTTGTTTGCTCTGCCACGCTGTATGTATGCAATGGCTTCTGACGGTCTGTTATTTAGTTGTTTTGGCCAAATAAACAGTGTTACCCAAGTGCCGGTATTGAATCTGGCCATTTCTGGCATTTTCAGTGCCTTGTTGGCTTTAGTGTTTGATTTGCGTAATTTAGTAGAGTTCATGTCTATAGGTACCTTATTGGCCTACACCATAGTCTCAGCAAGCGTTATTATTTTACGCTATCGACCTTTGCCAATTGTAGAAAATCCCATTTATGCTCCCGATACTCCCGAAAATGAAGATGATGAGAACGATACGAACTCCCAGTATAGCATTGATACGGCCTCTCCCACCAGTGATTTGTTAGAAGGCATGTCTGCTGGCCGCCTCAACCCCAAATATAAATGGTTAGAACCTCTTTTAGGCCGTTTCGAGCCAGGCAGTGCTGTCTCGGCAGGAGTTTTACTTTTTACTGTTCTAAGTTTTACCTTCTGTTTTCAATTGAAAACCTCTTGGTCGGATAGCAAAACTGTTACCTCCTGGTGGTCGCTATTAATGTACGGATTTCTATTATACATAATATTGTCTTGTGTTTTTGTCATATCGGTTCATCATCAAAATAATCGAGGTCTTAACTTTAAGGTACCTTTGGTCCCTTTGCTGCCAGCTTTGAGTATTTTTTGCAATATTGCTTTAATGGTTCATTTAAGCTTTTTAACCTGGTTACGCTTCTTCATATGGGTTTCCTTGGGCATGTTAATATACTTTGGCTATGGCATTCATCACAGCAAAGAGGGTGCCATTTGCTCAGCCTATTCCATGTTAATGTCATCTAATACAGAATCGAAAAAGTCACCCTGGGCTGTAACAGGAGATGATTTTGATTTTCTTATAGGGGCCGGTGGCTCCAATAGTCGTACAGTATTTCAACGTTTTATAGGACGAAAAAAGAGTGGCAATCAGCCCATAGTGGAAGAAGAGTTGGTTGAGGATGAAAGTGACGAAAATTAGAAATCTTAAAAATGACAAATAATTGTAACAAACAAAAAAAAATTTTATTGCGCAAATTATTAATATATTTATGTGTAGTGTAAACAATTTTTAAAACATTTAAAAGAAAAATATTTACAGTGAAAATCAAAAGTGAAAGGAAATCTTGTTGACAAAATTTAAAACTCTCTTTATCTGTTTTGAAAAGTATGCAGCTGAGTTTGATCTAGTGTGAGTTAAACTGTCTCAGATTCAAAATAAAAACTTTTATTTTTGTTTAATACCTATTTGTGACCTTCCAGCCCACTTTTAATTCAAATGGCATTAAATATATATGAGAACAGCCAAAAATTTAATACATCAAGAGGGTTTCATTCTCAAAATAAGATTTTTTTCTTTAGTTTGCCGATGCAGGGTATTACAAAAATCAATTGGAAAGACCCATACGTAACGATTAATTTATTATTTCAATAGTTCTCCTTTTTCAAACGTCTACATCCAAAAACGTCCACGTTAAAAAAAAAGAAAAGTAAAATTTTCATTTGCAAATAGTAACAACAATATTTTTTTATAATTTTAATTTTTATAAAAAATTCAGTGGACTTGATAAGTCAAATATAATAAAATTTTATAATTTTAACTTTAATTTTTTTTTTGATGTATGGAAAGACCCATAAGGTACATATGTGTTCATGCGCTTTTGAAGTATAAAATTTTTAATAAAAACTTAATAGTTTTTTTTTCGAAATTAAAATCGTAATATTTAAAATTTTCTGAAAATTTATTATTAATTAATTAATAACCTTGGACGACAGAAGGAGCAAGAACACATTTTAATTCAGTTAATAAACATTTAAAAGCTTACATTTTAAGAAAAAAAAAATTACAAGAATTTATGTGTCCGGCTCACATTCGATTAAACACGCCGCGTCGCACACGAAGGTATTTTGCTAATCTAGCCGGTACTTTACTACTGAGTACTCCTAGATTAATGAAATTTGGCATTTTAGACCCAACCCTTTTTGTAAAATGGTGAAAAAAATTTTATTTGAAAAAATAATGTAATTATTAAAAGAAGTGGATTACATACGCCTTAAAACCATAGAAATTAATTTATATGGGCAGGGGGAGGTATAATCCCAATCCCAAATACGTCTTTGCGAAAAAAAAACTTTTTTTAATTTTTTTTCTGCCAATTTCCTAAAAATATTAATTATTAAGCTTTCCTATGCCTTAATAATCCTCGCCTCCCAAAAATATTATTAAAAAGATATTTTTGTAATTTTTTACTTCATAGTATTTTTCTGAAAATTAATTTATTCATAATATACATATATTTATAATATAACTTTATTAAACAACTTCTCTTTTGAACAAAGATGCTGATGCTGACGCCCAACGTTTTTAATTTCGACCGAAATTTTTTATTATCAAAAATTAAAACAAAACTTTTCTAAAAATTAATATTATTAGCTGCTAATATAGCCTTTCTCAGAAAAAAAATTCAATACAAAATCTTTATTAGTTTATCCACAACAAAAAATTCTATGCTATTTATCCAACTTTCATGACCTTAAAAGTGTCCCTAAATGACAAATCTCAAAAAAAAAAAGCCGTGAAAATACACTATGCGATGGAGAATTTTGTTATCTGTCCAGTTGCGTACTTAAATTTGTACATTTCTCAAAAATAATTTTTGGCCTAATGACCGGCTAGATTGGCAAAATACCCCAATGTGCGCGGTCATTAATTTGTAGGTCTCTGAGTTGTAAATGACTCATTTTTCTTTACCTATAAAAATTGTAATTTTGTACATTATAAAGCCATATTTATTTTTTTTTTTTGGATTTGCCATTTAATAAAAAATTTAAGTCAAAATGAAACCCATCTTTGAAAGTAAATATTTAAATATTTGGCTGTTTCTTAAAAAATATTAATTTTTGTTTAAAAACAAAGAACAATTTTAAATTTATTTAATTTCCTTTCACTTTATTCTCCACTATTTAAAGTTTTAAATTTATAATAAAATAAATTAAAATATTTAATGTTTAGTGAAAAAATATAAACGATATAACAATAATAAACATGTACCTTCATAATTAAATATTTATGTATAAATATTTGTGTTAAAATGTTATTTAAAATAAAATTTATAATTAAAAAAAATTTAATGTTATTATTTAATACAACAGCAAAGAAAATGTTTCATTAACCATTCTAAAGGTGCATCCTACAAGGATGTTCATAAACACTGTGGGTCGTTTCTTTATACAGCAAACATAAATGTCAGCAGATTCATTGGTATCTGTAACCTTTAAAGAACAACTGTCTCGACACTGTTTCACAATTAGATTTCAATTTGATTTTCATTATGTTTCTTGGTGTGTACTGATTGCGTTCAGCAGTTGCAATTCTTTGTTTTTTACACATGTTTTTCTTTTACATCACATCCTTGCAGGATACATTTATAGTGTCCCATTAATGAGAAGACCTTATGTTTTATGACCGTCAAATAAATTCAGTGACTGCAAAAATTAATTTAAAAAAATCTTTTAAGCAATTTAAATATTCAGAAACTAAATTATAATTTTTTTATTATGTTTTAATTTATTGTTGAGAATTGCAAGTGTCTGTCTATAATAATTCAAAAGAAAATCAGGTCTCTATGGGAACACCCTATAATTTTTATACTTGTCGTTATAGAGGCCATAAAGGTGTACAAGATCAGGCCAAAATCGTGGTCTCTATGGAAGCACTCTTTAATTTTTGTTGAATTTATTTTTCACAGTTAATAAATTAAAGCCGTATTCGTTAAAATCATGTCACTCTAGAAATACCTGTTACATTTTACTTCTACTCTTCAATTTTTATTCTTTTTTTATGCCTATCACAGTTCAAAATATAACTGTATTTTTATAAATATAACGTCACTGCCGGAACAACCTTTCATTTTTATTTTTCATTTGCTATAGTAATATACCTTCTGTGAAAATTTAAAGAGTCTAACTATTTTACCCTTTGGGTATGGAACCCTTAAAAATAATTTAATTAATAAAAAAAAAGTTGTAAATGTGACTATTCCGGATTCGAACTCTTGCCAAAAAAAATCATAGCTTCCATAATTATTTTTTGTATTAAAATAATTTAATACGCCAATCGATCAGACAGACTGTCGAAAAAGGTGCTATTGAAAATCAGCAAGATCGGCCCATGTCCTTAGCCGCAGAGGCCAAATTACCACGCCTACCTCTATTTGGAACAACGAAGTAAAAATTAAAAAATAAGAAAAAAGACATCAAGTAAAAAAAATTGGCGCTCGCCCATATTTTCCGAGTTACGGGCCTCTCGTATTTTAAAATATCGATATGGGTACCATTTAAAAGCTTTTGATGCGATCTTTAAAGAAATGCTATCCTTTTTAAAAAAAATGCACCCATTAAGAGCCGATGTAAAATTATATATATGCAGTACCAAATTTTTTTATTTTAAAATTCTCTGTCACCCCAATATTTGCTTTTTTAATTGGAGTTACTTCACTAAATTATATTTACATAGATTGTGAAGGGTATATAAGATTCGGCAAAGCCGAAAATAGCAGTCTTTATTAATTTTTTGTTATTGAACAAAAACTTCCGATGTTTAAAGAAATTAAATATTTTTTGTGGAAATTCTTATACTTGGAATTTTTTCATTACCATTGTTTCGAATAATGATAATGAAAAAAAATTAACTACCATTTAATGCTAATGATTTTTTAAAATTATAATTGTTTTTACTAACGGTATTGAAATTTTAATGAAATCGTTTAAATACTAATCGCAATTAAATCAAAAATAATTATTTTTATGAAATACAAATTTTTGATTTAAAAAAACTGTACATAAAATAAATAAATCTTAACACTTTTGTAGATAGATCTATATATCAAAAATTTTAATAATTTATGATTTTTAAGTGAGAAACTCTTTGTCTGAGATCTAAAGTTACCTAACGCACCAGCGAGCAGATCTTATTATTTAAAAAAAAAATATGGGGACATATTTTGTCTTTTGTATAATATTTCTTGAGAAAATTAACACATATATGTATATTTCACCAAATTTTTGTGATTAAAATGCCATTTTAAAATAATGCTCTACTATTCTTTATGATGTGTATTTAGTCTACAAAGACAAGGAATACATTCATTAATGATAATGATTTGAAAGCATTTAATCATTAGTCAATGGTGAATATTTTGTTTTTTAACTAATTATCAATGAAACCTTTTCATTAAAAAGCATTACCATTGGTGAAAATATTGATAATGCTAAAAGATCATTAGCATTATTTATCATTTAATGTTAATGAAATGGTTAATTAATCAGTCCATCTAATTAATTGCTCCAATGTATGGAAATTCTGTATTTTATTATTTTTTGTTTGTGCAATTGTGAAGTTTTTTTTTTAATTTCGATTGTAGGAGTTTTTTTCTTCAAAGCAAAAGCTTTTCCTTAAAAAATACGCAAAGAGAACAATATATTTTTTAAAACGCATTAACATAACATTAACGTAGGTAAAACGTTTGAAAAATAGAGGCACCCGTCTTTTTTTAACACATCACTGCTATTTATGGATCGATATTACTGAATTTCAATATAAAACATTTCGAAATTCTTTCAGATACACTTTTGCTTCTTCACTTAAATTCGCCCTTCTTGGACAATATTTTACTTCATAGTGTTTATCTCTTGCATTTTTGTCCCATTATTGTGATTTCGTTTGGTTGCCTGGCACTTTTTAACTCGTTTTTAAAACGACACTCTCTTTTTTGATTTAAACACTTATGTATTTATTTAAAGAACTTCATGTCCACTGGTTACAGAAAATATGTTTTCTATTTGTTTTTCTTCAAAAATTTATTTGATTGATAATTTCTGTCAAAATATATGATTTTTTATACAAACAGATGTTTTGAACATGTAGTTTTTGTAGCAGCTGTAACGATTTTTTTAAAATAAAAATTAAATATTTAAACGAGCAAATACCAGGAAAGGGACATTTGTTATGTTTGATAATATTTAAATATTTACTTGCTACTACTTTTTTTGAGTTTTGTTTTTAACTGATTTTTTAGAGTCTTTTTTTTAATTTATCATGTTGTTTTTGAGGTTAAGGTGGGTTTAGTAAAATATTAAAAAATTTTCTTTTTTATTTAAAACTGGTCACTGGTAAAAATATTATTATTTTTAGAAGATAATAATTAAAATGGAATTAAAATAGGGCACGGCGATCCAATATGATGTATTGCGTCCTTTTCAGATGCTAAAGCACCTTATCTAGATCTATTTCCTTAAGAAATCTCAGAAGTGAAGTTGAAAGACATAAGAGCGCCTTTGTTTATACGTTCCAATTACGTACCTGCTTCGTATTTCTTAATCCAGGGAGGTTAGCGCAGTGATACTCTCTGGTGTTCTTAGTCTCCGTCTAGATTCGGTTTGATCCAAGTCCTCAAAATATTTCTGGTCCAAGTTATGGGTGTCCTTGCTCCCCTTTTGGACAGCCAACTGCCATTTCCTTGGCTTCTACCCCAACATGCAACTCTGTTGATGCTGACTAGCGGCATTCGCAGAATAATTTGAATGTGATTTATAAATATTTTTTTATCACGTGCAGATTTTTTTACGTGTCTTGGCAAATATAAAAGCGATTACATATAGAAATCTAAAAGCGGATTTTTTATGGAAATGGTTCATTGTGGAGCTTTATAACCAGAAAAAAGATCTTAACCGATTTCCGGATACTTTTTAGCTTTTTTGTTTTTAAAACATTGTGACGCGCATTTATAAAAGCTCTTTATTCGCCAAAAAAAGTAATTCCAATAAAAAAAAAACAAATACGTATATAGGGCGAATTAAAAAATACGAAATAAATATCAAGTAAAAAAAAATGGTGCTCGCCCATATTTTCCGAGTTGGGGGCCCATGAAATTTTTTAATTTTTTTAAATATCAATATGGGTATCATTTAAAGGCTTTTGAAGAGATCTTTAAGGAAGTGCACATTTTTTTTAATGCTTAACCCATTAAGAACAGATGACATTTTTTTGTAAAATTATAAATACGTAAAACTTTTTTTTTCTTATTTTTTAATTCTCTGTCACCCTAATGTTTACTTTTTTATTTGGAGTTAATTCACTAAACTAGATTTACATAGATGATAAAGGATATACAAGATTCGGCATAGCCGAATATAGATCTTTTACTTGTTTCTGCTTCATTTTATTAAATATTAAATTTATAAAATATTAAATCCTTTATAATCTCTCGTTATTGTAGGCCTTCTTTTAGTTTTGTTGATGTGGAGGAATTCATTTTTGAGTCTTCACTATCCTTGTTCGTCCTTTTTGGACAATATGTTACTTCATGGTATTTATCTCTGGCACTTCTATCGCATTCGCTTATTGTGATTGTAATTTCGCTTTTAAAAACACTTATTGAATGACAATAAAAGAATTAGTGAACTATTATTGACAATTTTATATTGCACAATTTCCTAAAAGGGAATTCGGGCGATTGTAAAACTTGATTTATCTACCTGTAGCAGTTATGGTATGTGACACTTTAGTTATCATAAGACTTTTTTGCGTAGGATTTTCCCAACCAAAAAATATGTAAATATTTATTTTTTAACTCAAAGATTTGTAAACAACTCTTCTACTTTAGGAGATTGCGGTTTTACCGAAATCCATATCATAAAACTAAAGTTTGTTAAGGATGCAAAAATCAGGTACCTTCACTTGTTGCGAATAAAATATAAAGTTGTCAACGGATTTTAAGGAAATATGGCTTAACTAAATCGTAATAAATCCGCCTCTATGAATGAAAAACTAATAATTTTTTGTAATTTGATAGATTATGCTTACAGATTGGTCCCGTTTAAAAACAGTTTATAATCTTAAAAATTAAAGGGTGTCCCCATACAACATACATATTTTTTACGTGTCTTACGAACGAACTGTAAATGGCACTTCCTTAAAATTTAAAATGACTGCATAACAAAGAGTTAAAAAAAATCTAAAAATAAAAGAGGGTCCCAATAGGTGACGTAAATTGACTTACATGGGCCTATCTTTTGAAACGTTATAGGCAAACGCTTTAAAATTGGAAAAAATGGAGATTTCTATGACCGTAACAGCAATAAGTAATCATATTCAAAATTATAAAATAAAGGGTGACCCAATAGTTCATTTGATCAGTTTTAGACAGACGCTTGAAATTTACGATGAACCTGTATTGTTATCTCCGTATATACAATTTGAATTTATTAATTAGAGGGTGTACCAATAGTTGATGTAATTTTTGAACTTTTGAACCGTAATAGATAGAACGCTGAAACTATAAAGGGACCTGTATTGCTAATACCGCTATAACAATAATTTAATAACTAAAGGGTGTTCCGATAATTGGTGTAAATTGACTTATATCGGCCTATCGTTGAACTGTTATAGCGAAACGTTTCCGTTATCTTAACAAGTATTAATATTTAAAATAATAAATTAAAAGGTGCCCCAATAGTTCATTTAAAATGATGTATATGGCCATATTTTTGAACCGTTTCAGACAGACGGTTGAAATTTATGAACTTTACTATAACAACAAGTATAAAATTTGAATTTTGAAACAAAAGTGTATCCCAATAGTTGATGTAATTTGATGGATTTTAGAACCGTTATAGACAGACAACTGGACCTGGACTGCTAAGTCCGCTATAACAACAGGTTTATAATTTGAATTTAAAAATTAAAGGGTTTTTTGCAAGAATTATATTTTTTTATAATGATGACTTGTTTTTTCTAAATCGGATAAACCGCTTTGGAGTTATCGTAAAATATATTAATGTGAATATCGTATTTTTTGCCACGCTCTTTTCAAAAGGTTTTGAACAGAATAGAAAAAACTGAAACCGGAAAGAATTTTATTAAGAAAGTTAAACGCTTTATATTCTTTCTATTTTTGCTTAAAAAAGAATTCTCTGCAGAAGAGTGTTATTTGTGAAATCATTGCTAAGGATGCTATAGCTAAATACAGGTAATAAAATTATGGTAGTCGTCGTATAAATCCATCCTCTTGAAGCCGCTTGGACTTAATTACCGAATTTCATCGTCGAGGGAATATGGAAAAGTCTGCAATACAAAACAATTAAATACAACTGCCCTGCAGAGTCCTGTATCCATTCTATGTGCTGTTTCCCGCCGACATTCTTTTGTTAAAACTCCTGAACTTCATTTCTATAAATTAAGTGACTAATTATTTACATGAAAATATAACAGTCATCTTATTTTGCACAGGCAGAGCTGTACAGTTAATCATGAACACTTTTTTTATTAATTTAAGTGAAAATTTCCTTAGTATGAAACAGGATGTCTTTATGTGAATAATTTTTCACTTACAGAAACGGGGTACTGGCCGGAATTGTGCTATTTTAGATTGGCCTTTTTATTCTCATTTTAACAGCTGGGATACATCCAGATAATTCGTTTTTCTTAACAAAATCCATTGGAGGCCGTATGGTGAAACCAATCCTAACAAAAAAGTTTCGTTTGTCTGTTTCTAGGACCAAAACGATTCCAATATTAAACTGCTAAGTCCTCTTGATAATAAATTAGTGAGACTTAAGTTGTGCATTTCAGTAATATTTAAAAAAAAAATTTTTAATTTTTTAATTTTAAACATTTTTAGATTTTGTTCACTGCTTTTTTTAAAATTAACATTTCGCCGAAAAGACAGGTGGTGAAGATTGTACTTCTAAATAAAATATCCAAAACATAAAAATATGTCGTTCCTTGCATAGATATAGAATTCCACCCGTTATCAAACGCATAGAACAGATGCTGTGTAATAATGTGTTTCGTTTTTCAGAAGCATCTTTGCTATTTGAGCAGGATGCTGTCTGTTTTCTTCTTTCAGTCATTTAATAACGCAGTAAAATAATCATGAACTGACTGTCTTGAAAAGAGTGTTTTTTGAGCAATAAATACATTTTATTTCGAATAAGAAAACAACAACAAAAATGTTCTTTTTGGTCGAAATAATAATTTTGAAGAAAAAGCATCTGCTTTTTAAAAACAAAAGACAGATGAAAACAGCAAAAAGAATAATAAAAAAAAAAAAAAAACAAAAATAAAAATAAAAGAGAAAAAAACTACCACCTTATCATTGTCAATGATCAGTGATCGCAGTACGTATCCTTGTGATCCTTTACATGCAAAACTCTCGTAAGCAAAGCCGCCAACACTTACGGTACAAAACCTGTTTACACAGGCACTGCATTCACATTTTATCGGGGTGTAAGTGAGTGTGAGTGTGAGTGCGAGTGTACAAATGTTGAACATAATGATCATGATTATGATGATCTTTATTTTGGATGCGTCCACCAAACAACTGTTGACTGTACACAAATGTTTTCTTTCTTTATGTTTTTGAATGGAACATGTTTTAATGTTAAACAACGAGGAACTTGTATACTTTTAAATATTTATTATTATTTTTTTTTTAATCTTTTCTTATAAGGATGATGGTGTACGAAAAATTTTGTGCGTTTTTTTTTTTGGGATTTTTTGTTTTGTCCACAAGGAAAGAAACATCTGCCTTTTGAAATATAAATGTTTTTTTTTCTGCTGTTAGTTTCTTCCTTTTGTAATTATAATTTTGATTTGGTAACTTTTTTTGTTCGCTCAATTCAATGAAAAGGTTTCAAATCATGCAAAGAAACAAATGATTGGAAACAGAATTGTTTATTTAAGACGTCATATTTCAAGAACATGAACTTTGAAAGGCCACTTTAACTTTAATCATACGGCGTTTATCGTAAACAATTTTCAAAAAAAAAATAGTCTGTTTATCAGTAGATTCTGCGACTTAAATTTTTTGTTTACTTCGCCTTTTAATAATACACGTTCATGTCGTTAAACAATCAATACAGGAGTTAATGGTACTTTTGCGTTCTCGTTATGCACTCAAAAATATTTTGTTTTTTAAATTCAATTCTTTATTTAAAAATGTATGCAAATTTCAAGCTACGAAACGTTTCATTAACTTAATGAAATATGCTTTATTACAACTAAAATAAATAATTATTTATATTTTTATTGTTAACTCTGTTCAGACATGTTTTAATTTTAATTTAATTTTAATTGCGCTATTTAATTTGGTGTTCACACATACTCAATTAAGCTTATTCAATTAGCAGAAGGCATATTTATATTAGAGGTAGTGTCATCCGCCAAGCTGATTTTTATTTTTATTACAAGAACAACATGGATTTTTGTTGTTGCTATGAAGTTGTGTCAAAAGCCATTTTCGTATGGCCCACCATTTTCTCTTTATTTTTTTGTTTATATTTTATACTTGCGGCTTGTCAATTTTATGAATTTTTTCTTCTCACTGAACATACTTGTTGGCTAGAGTTGCATTTCGCATCTTTTTCAATTAGTGATGAAATTAAGTACTAATTGCTCAATTTATTAATTGACTTCTTCTATGGTAAATTGAGCTCAATTAAGGAATTAATTGCGTAAATTCCTTAATTGGGCAATTAAAGCGTATGTTTGAACAGGGTATTATACCCTTCACCACAAAAAGTCATTGTTTGTAATTTCTAAAATATTGATTTCCGACCCCATAAAGTTTATATATTCTTCTTTCTTCTAGCGAAGTCAATTGAGCGATGTCCGTCTGTCCGTCCGTGTTAGTGTTGTAATCAAAGTTACTAAAGCACTAGGTCAGCTAGACAAAATTTAAATAAGCTAATTGATTACACATAGTGTCAAAAGAGGTGCTTTTGGAAATAAGCAAGATCGGTCCGTGTCCTTTGAGGCAGCAGGCAAAACACCACGCCTACCTCTTATTTTTTCACATCATTTGAAACAATGAAGTAACTCCAATTAAAAAAAAAACTAGATACGGCGTTAGAGAATTGAAAAATAATAAAAAAAAAACATCAGGTAAAAAATTTGACGCTGGCCCATAATTTTCGAGTTACGGGGCTCTGAATTTTTAAATTTTTTTTATATATCAATATGGGTATCATTTTAAAGCTTTTGAACAGATCTTTAAGGATATACAATTTTTTTTTTAACCCATTAAGAGCCGATGGATTTTTTTTGTTTTTTTTTTGATTGGAGTTACTTCACTAAACTAAATTTACAGAGATATAGAAGGGTATATAAAATTCGGCATAGCCTTGTTTTTAAAATAAATTTTCAAATTAAAAATTTATTATTCGGAATCTTTTAAAATTTAATTAATTTACTTTATTCGTGCTTGATTCCTTCAAATATAAATATTTCATGATATTCTCATGAAATATTTATTATTTTAAACTAAACTACAAAATGAAATGTATTACTGCGGGGAAAGCATATCCATATGGCCATTTCACTACTGCTCAAATAGCTCATCAGTGGATTTTACCCAAATTTTGTACAGAAAAACAGAAAGTCTTATATCAAAAGCCAAATTGATTAAATGAGAACTCCATTGAATCAATAAGACAAAAGACAATAACAACTCAAAAAAGTTCTATACAAAAACACAGCAAACATTCAGTAACTATTTTTATTTTTTCTTTCAGTAGTGAAATGGCCATATGGATATGCTTTCCCCGCAGTAATACATTTCATTTTGTAGTTTAGTTTAAAATAATAAATATTTCATGAGAATATCATGAAATATTTATATTTGAAGGAATCAAGCACGAATAAAGTAAATTAATTAAATTTTCAAATTTTATCAAAAATTTATCTGCAATAAAGTTGAAACCTCTTGCTAAGCTCTTCGCTAAGTGTTATGACAGTCTGGGGCTTCTTATTACCTTGCAGTCCCCGCACATCCTAAAAAATCTATCGTTAACCCATCTACTAGGCCCTGCTCTAGTGACACAGAGACCAGTAATTACACCTACAATGACCCTCTAAGCATCGCTCCAAAGTTAGGAGTAGTTTAGATTTTGCCGTTGTTAATATGAGATAAATGGCCCGTGAGACCTTTTGATTGTCCTTTCTCACCCTGGGCCTATCAGTTCTTCCCCTCACCAGGAAGTCAATTTTTCATAATAGTTACTAGACACCAATTCCACGAATCTTAGGACCGGAATATCTTAACCTGGAATACATCACACTCATCTGTATATGCCCTCGCACCGGTGCCCACACTTATTTTTGAATTATCTCTGTAAAACCTGTGAACACAGCGTTTAGACGAGAAAACTTTTTAGTGATTTGTTGAACAGAGTTGGGAAACTGAATTTTCTAATTGAGTCACATTAACCTTTTAAGCCTGTTACTACATGAAAAGTAAATGTTTGTTGCTGGTTTTGGTGATCGTTGAAATAAAGACCTCTAACGGTAAAAATTGGAACTAACTTAAATAATATAGGAATAGTGACAAGAGGAATAGGATGTTACAAAATGTCTTGAACACTTTTATTTCAACAGCTTCATTTTTTTATATTTAAAACTATTCTCAAAACAGGAAAACGAACTCTTAAAGAGTAGATAACAGGAAGTTAAATCCAAAATGTTTATTGCTCTTCATATAAATTATATTTTATTATTTAGTTTAAAATCTAAAACCAATTCAAATTATAGACAACAGTGAACTCTGACACTCATATTTTTTGTGAGATTTAGAAAAAAAAATTAACAAAAAAGATTAATTTTATTAATTGCTTCAAAAGAACTCAAATACAATTTCTACTCCCATAAGAGTAGCAAAACAATAAAAAATTATGTTAAACACGAACTGATAAGAAATGTCATGTACTTTTTTTAATATTTTTTATCACATAAACAGCTACAGGACGCATAAATTAAAATTTAAAGTTTTTAGACAAATTCTCACAATTGTATTTTCTTTAAACCGCATCAAAAAAGAAAAATGTACAAGTGAAACAAATTAAAGAATTAAAAAAAAAATAATAATAATAATGAGTACATGACTAAATAAATAAATAAATATTTAAAATAGAAAGAAAGTATTTTAAATTATTTCTGGCCTTGGAATTACAATGTTTTACATGCCACAATTTTCACTGCTGTTCATTTTGAACGAGCTCAATGAACTCAAAGAAAAAAAAACAAAAGGGTGAACAATTGATGGAAAAGCAAATATAATCCTTGGCTGAAATGCCAACAAAAGTAGTGTTTGATACTTAGAAATAAAAGATATCAAAACATTAGCCGAAGTCCCGTGTAACAGTGTGAAAAATATCACACATAAACATGTTCTACATGCCGAAACGGAAAAAGAAAATTTTTAAAATTTTTTCAACAAGAATTATTTGAACGTAGAAAAATGTTAAGGAAACAAAGAGCTACAAAATGTGTAGTGACTGTATTAGAAGGCAAGTAATGGCAGCATCATTTCATATCCCACACATTAAATTATGCACACAGCACAATTAAATCCTGCCAAAGGAAAGGTGAAAATTGTACACATGGCGTTTAACAATCATGAATGAGTATTTTATCATAACAAGGATTAGAGTGTGTTTGAGGAAGTTATCCCTTGAAAAAACTTCGATGCTTATAAAGAAAATTTATTAAAATATATTTTTGACATTTTTAGCTTATTTGGCATATTTCCTTTCCTTTTTTAAGTAGAAAGTTACAGGTCTGCATTTTTTTCTAGCATTTTCTGGCACTTCTCTCTTTTAAAGCATTTTCTTCTTCTGAACAAAGCAAATAATGTAATTCAATTTTTTTCAGAAAGTATGATTTTGCTTGATTTTTATATATATATTTTTTTTTATTTTTAAATTTATTGTCCCTGTCACTTATTGCTTGTAAATTTATGACATTAAAGCTTTTCGGCATTGTAATAGTGAATTGCCTGAAACCTTTTTGTTTTATTATTCCGTTAACAAAAAGAAAAAAAAACAAGACTTTTTCACATTTAATAATATAATCTTCACATATAAACTGACTGCATGTTTTACAAAACTAATTTTGTAACTAAAACACTGTAAAACATTATACTGCGATTTTTATTTATAGTCGAGTTTAAACGTCTACATTGTTCTAATATGTAAAGATCTGGCAACTTGTATTAAATGTTTCTTTTAAACTTGTATTTATGTTCGTGTGATCTAGAAACAACTTTCGAATCGGACTTCCACACTAAAAATTGTTATCCTTAAAATACAAAAAAAAAACTTTTGCTTATTAATTATAAAAATAATCACCCTTATCGTGTTTGGCGTTTTCGTAGCAAAAGCTCGGCGTTTTTTAAAAGTTTTGTAATAGATTAATGATTGCTCCTAACAGTTATCATTAATCTATTAGAAAATTGTGGTAATCGAAATACGCCTACGCTAAATACGATAGCTATGAATATGTTTTTCTTATATCTTTGATCAAATTGAATTGAAAAAAATATGTGCAAAGTCTTTCAATTCAAGCAATACGGAGCTTAGTATGGCTGCTGTAGTCTAGGTGGTAAGCACGTTGACTACAAATCTGGCTGACCTGGGTTTCAAACCTTGCGGCAGTCAAAAAATAAAAAATGTTTTTTTCTGTTTAATGGTATAAATACATAAGCAGAATTAACATAAAAACATGCAGCCTCCTTCGTCGGTACTTCTTCATAGCATATTCGCCGGCGAAGTAAAATAATTAATAAAATGGCTATATCTATCTCCTTTCACCACCTGTCTTCTCTCTCATCTATACCTTTCCTAAAGAATGTAGCACGGTTAAAAAACTAAGTAGGCATTAATGCCTGAAGTGCTACTTCTCATAAAAAAAAGAAAAAGTTACTTCAATTAAAAAAAGCAAATATTGAGGTGACAGATAAAAAATTTGGTACTGCATATATAAAATTTTACATAAAAATGCAGTCGCCTTCTAATAAGATCCTTAAAGATCTCTTCGAAAGCTTTAAAATGATACCCATATTGATATTTTAAAAAATTTAAAAATTTCAGAGCCCCGTAACTCGGAAAATATGGGCCACCGTCAATTTTTTCACTTGATTTTTTTTTTTTTAATTCTCTATCACCCCATCTAATTTTTTTTAATTGGAGTTACTTTATTGTTCACAATGACATGAAAAAATGAGAGGTAGGCATGGTGTTTTGCCTGCTGCCTCGTAGGGCATGGACCGATCATGCTGATTTCCAAAAGCGCACCTCTTTCGACACTATGTCTGATCGATTGACATATTTAATTTTTTGCAAGCTGATCTAGTGCCTCGGCAAACTTGATTTCAGCACTAACACGGACGGACAGACGCACATCGCTCAATCGACTTTGCCATGCATAAGAAGTCAGAATATATATACTTTATGGGGTCGGAAATGGATATTGAAAAAATTACAAACAGAATGACTAACTTTTTCCACTTTTTGTGCTGAAGGGTATATATATAAAAAAATAATTGGCGAGTATTTTTTAAAACCATATATTTTACTAAGCATACCTTCCCTGCTTTCAAAAAAAAATTTTTTTTTTAAAATAACAAAAAGAATAAAACTATGGGAATTTTGTAATTCAATAGGAAACTAAACGTAAGTAAAAATACCATGTTTTTCAGCAATGTGTGTGATGCAATGTGAGGTGTAACACCTACGACTCTTTACTACTTCAGGTATGATCATATGCTGGCTGCAGTTAAAACAACAATAGAGACAATGAAATGATGTATCATATGTTTTCCTTTATTTATCTATTCTTTTTATCCTTTTTGATTGCATATGTTGTCATATAAAAAGGAAATATGAGAAAATGATTTCCATTTGAAAACAGGGAGTTTATGAAAATTATTCGATTTTATGGAAAAACTTAAAATTATTGATGCATTTCATTAAAGGAAAAAATTGCAAATAAAGAAAAAATAGTTGAGTTTTCACGTTTTCTCACCAGCATGATTTAATTTAATTCATTCATTAAGATATTTTTTTTTTGTCCTTAATCCTTTTGTTACGGTACGAAAGGGGAATTTTGAATGACAATGATTAATAATGCGGGCAGTTAATGTAAATAATAGCGAAAAATAAATAATTTTATTTATTGACATTTTTATAGATTCTTTTTCTATTTTTGCAAGAAAAAATCTCAAGATATAAATAATGTTTTAGTGGAAAATTATTATAAATTTAACAGCTGCTTGGGAAATGTATAATTTAAAAAAAAATGAAATGTGAAACCATAAAAAGATTTACAAATGCAATTTCGCTACATTTTCACTCTGTTTAAAAATAATCGTGTGACTGATTTGACATTTTTTTCCCACGACCTTGATGAATTTTTCCCCAAAATTTAATTATTGACACTAAAAATAAAAAAAGTTCAAAAAAAACAGATTTTACTTGGTTAACCCGCCTCAAGAAAAGCATAGATAAAATCAACTTGGCAAGATTTGGACCATGGTCGTTTTTAAAGAGAGCATTGACTTGTTTCTATATATTGTTTTTTTGTTTTTTTTTTTTTTTTTTTTTTTTGGGAAAAAGTAATTGACATAAATGAAGATCCATTTTTCGGCCAATTTAGTGATGGAAGCAAGAAAGAACTCTTCCAAAAAGTAGTTATCTTAAGATAAATTTTGCGTGCGATCTTGTGCAGATTCGATATGAAAAAACAAGATTGGAGTTTCCGAATTATTGCCATTTGAACGATATCATACCAAATGGCATATGTATCTCTTATAACCAGTGTTGCCAGGTAAAGACAGGAAAAAGTTAAATTTTGAAATTTTCCTTAAATGAATAGTAATTTAATGTTATTTATAGTAAAAAGTTTTATTCAATATTTCAGGGAAAATAACAAGGCAACAAAAAACGTTTGACCTTTTTCTTTGATTGAGCTTCGATAGAATTTATTACTTTAAAAACACCGTTATTAAAAATAAGTTTGAGCCTTATTTGCTTAAAACTTCAGCATAAAATTATTGACAATGGAGGAACCCATTGGACACCTTTCTTCTTAATCAAGGTATTGGTACGGTTGTCACTAAAGTTGCTGACAATTTTCGCAAGTTTGAACAGAATGCTTAGTTTTCCGCACGAAATGCAGCTCATATTCGGTGCGTTCCCGTAATCAACTTTGGGATTCCGCGGGATTCCATTATTAGCAAAAACTTTTCCCTTACTACAAGTTTGGGTAAAAGAAAGAGCTTTTGACAGAATAAAATTCTTTATTCTTCTGCACGAAACAGCTCATACTTTTTCTTTAGAGTAGATTGTATAAACTGAAAAACAATCAGCTGGTTGAATGGTAAACTGTAACAAATACAAAAAATTCTATGTTTCATTCACGCAAATGTCTATCAAAAGTGTTATTTACAAGTTTTATCCCAAAAAAGTAATAAAATAAATTTAAAAACATACAAAATATTTGTGTTTTTATGTTTACTATAAACAAATTCATATATAATTTGTTTGGCATCTTGTTTTAGAAGTTTAGTTTTTAATGTTTCCACACTTTCGGTCATTTTTGTCTTCAATTGAGAATAATTTATGTTTACTCTCATTTTACCGAACTTTAAAACGTGCGAGAACGGAGCTACTATTTCACAGTTGGAAAACATTGTTGCCAGAAACATTTTGGTGTTTCTAAACATGAAGCGAGAAACATATCATGATTTCTTACGAATTGAACAGAGTAAAACTTCTGCAACGTTATTTTTTGTTTATTTTAAATTAATTTTTTGTGTGGGATTCTGATAGCATTTGCAGGTAAACTTTGTTATTAAAATCGCATTGATATGTTAAGAGAGATTCTTGCCTCAAATAATGAAACAAGTACTTTTTCAGTGATATTATCATTATATTATTTCGTGTCTGTAGCAAAAGTTACGAAAATATATAACAGAATTATACATGTTATATGGAGCCTTCAAAAGTAACCAAACGGCAACACTGCTTAAAACTAGTATTCCTTAATACTTTGAACGCAACTTCTTAAGCTCCAGTTGTTATGGCATATTTATGCTTATTTTGCACATTTTATAATTAATTAAATTTATAAATTTTAGATTTTATAAAACAATTAACATGAAAATGCTTGATTAAAACAACAAGGACTTAAAAACTTTTTTTTTTTATTAAATTTTGCTTAAAGTTCATTACACTAAATTTTTTATTGATAATTTTTCAATGAATCTTTAAAACATCTGCCCCGTTTTTTAAACACTCTTCTTTTTAATTGCTTGTTTTCCGCATTTTTTTTCTTTTTTTCAACAAAAATTCCCAGTGTTAATACTTTCCTTTAACGCTGCTGTCCGATACACCTTCATTAACACATATTTTTTTAAGAAAAAAAAATTCATATTAAAAAACTGGCTTTATAAAATCTTGAAGTTTGTGTTTATTAAGTGTGTGCATGTGTGTGTGATTATGTGGCAATTAAACAATTTCGTTAATTTTATTTCAAACTTCACGTGTTTGGTTTGAATAATTTTTTAATTTAAAAACGAAAAGATTTTTTTAAGTATATTTTATTTAAATATTTTAAACAAATACAAACACATTGTATTAATTTAAAGTTTTAAGGCGAAGGCCGCTTAAATCAAGGTTGGTGGCAGTAAAAAAAGATATATAAACTGATTGTGTTACTACTATACAAATAAATACATAGATACATACATACGTACATAAATTCATACATAAAGGCATAAAATTATTTTTTTTAGGTTATCGTACATAAGAATTATTTTCAACACAACTGCAAACACTGATTTTTTTTTAATTTTAAGGTTATAATTAATGAACATAATTTTAAAGATAGAATACAAGAATTTTCAAGAGTTAAAATAAATTTGTATATTTTGTCGTGTTCATTGATTTTAAGTTTCTTATCCTCATGCACAAAAACGATTTTATGTTTCTAAAGGTGCGGTCAGATTAGTCAAATGTTTGACCAAAAAAAAGTGTAACCACTATTTTTACAAATGTTTATTTAATCGTTTTTGGTACGTAAGAAATAAATGTAGGATATCTTTTACATTAAGTAGGATCTTATATTACTTAAGAATAATGAGAAGAACAAACATTGTTATCCGTAATTTACTGGTTACGTCTTTTTGGTAAAATATTTGACTAATTTGACCGTACCTTCGGATTTTTTCGTTAATATTTTATAACGATTTTTATTCACAGAAATAATTAAAAATATGAAAATAATTATTTGAACATAAATTTGCTAGAGTACGCATTTCTGCCTTAACTGCAAGTTTATAGTTCATTTTTTCAAATAATGGATTTCCACTTAATTTTTATTAAAAATTTCATTTATTTCTTTTTGCTATAATTATACTCAATTCCAATAATAAAATCTATTAAAAATGTATTTCAGCTTCAGTGTGATCAAAAATATTTTTTCTAATGTAGAATATTTTTCTTCTAATGACTTAAGTTTATATATAATTTTATTTTAGTAATTTTTTATAGAAAGATTTTTCATTAAAACTTAAATTTCTTAAATCATATGCACATTTGCTTATGGACTATATATTCCAATACTATAAATTATGTTTTCCCAATATTTAAAATTACAAAATGAAATTAACAATATTTTTAGTGAAGTCTTATTGACAAGTGTTTGTATTAAAAAAATTAACAGACAAAGTGGAAAAGTAAGTAAACTTTTTTAACTGTATATATGTACCTATTAATTACATAAATATTTACTAATATTGCATGTAAAGAAACAGTAAAAAAAAATTTAGAACCGAATGGTTGAGCGAATTTGATTGGCTCCGGAAAAGGGATGGGTGTTCATTCTGCATAATATGCTCTAAAACTATTTTAAATCATAACATCCATCATTTTAAACAACGGGATTATGTTTAAATAATTATATTAATTAATACTTAAATTTCACAAAATTCTTTTTTTCATGCTGTTCTCCCGATTTATTATTTAAATCACCGATATTGATTATTGAGGGTCAAAGCACGTCTCGATGGCCATTTCGTTATCGCTTACTTAACTCGTCAGGAGACTTCTGACAATTATTTTAAATAAACTAAAGATTTTTGTCCAAACAATAAAGCAAACACAAAAATCAAAGTTTAAGCAAAAAACAACAATAACCAATTGTAATTCTATTTTTCTTTCTCTTAAAAATCACCAAAAGACAAATTTCCACCTCAACAATTACGGAAAAAAACCAAGTGAGTATAACAGAGTTTATGTGCAAGAAACGCATTTTTAAATTTTTGGTAGGCTGTGAACGATTTTGGTAGGATTTTTGAAAATTATTGGTAGGAAGTCAATTTCTTGTGTGGCAACGCTGGTTGATAAAGTTATGAGTTTTCTCGTATTCTTAAGGCTGGTTCACCCATTGTTTCGGAACAAAATTTTTGTTGTGAGAGAATTTTAGTTTTTTGAGAGTTTGTTCTGAAACGATTCACCAACTTCGAAAAATTTTTCTGGAAAAACAAAGCTACCATATGAAACATATGTGTAAGCGAGATGTGTTACTTTACAAGCAGGCAGCACTGTGACTGAATGCCGTTTTGTTATAAATAAATTTTAAATTAAAAAACTTTCATAATTAAATCAAAAAATTAGGTAAAAAAATTGAGGTAAAAAGTCATACAAGCATTCTCTACCCGGCTTTTTCATTTCTGAAATAAGCTTCAAGGCAAGGGATTTATTCGTTGAGATCCATGACACAATTTTTTAAACTTATTTTCTTTTATTTTGTGTTTTATTATAAACATACCAGGCAAATTAAGGCAGGTAATCTTAAGAACAAAACAAATTTTAAAAATAATTATTGAATATCAATGCAAACAAAGAACGAAAAAGTATGTAAAATATATATTTTTGCTTGAAAGATTTTTATCACATTAATTAATGAAGTGGCAGCTCAGCTAAATTTTCTTTGAAAATATAAAATAGTTGGCAGCACAGTTTCATTGTTTCGGAACAAAAATTAAAATTAAACCAATTCAAGCTGAAATTGTTCCGAAGTGAGTTTACTCTTTTTCTCTCTCTCTCTCAAAAAATAAAACGTCAAACTACATATAAAAAAAAAATGTTTCGGAACAAAATTTTTGCCGGTGAACCAGCCTTTATTTACAAAGTTAGTTGGTTAAATAGATGATGTTTATAAAAATATACAACTAAGGTAGATAGATGCGAAGAATGCTGATGAAGGTCGTAGCGGTCCAGAAAGTGCAGCATTTCATTCTGCTAGCGTCTAATTTTTCTTGTTTTCTAAAAAAGATTTTTAGAAATTAAAAAATAAATGAACTTAAGCCAAAATAATTTCTATTCATTTAAAAAAAAATATTTTTGCTTTAATTCCTTAAAGCTTATTTTTTTAAAGATCAAAACTATGCATTATATTTTCTTTTAATATATTTATAGGCAATATTGTTTTTATATAATAGTCACAAATTCTTTCCCTGCAAGGTAAAAAATATGTTTTAAATGTGTCACATTTTATATGGATGATATAAAGGTTTTCTTAAAAAAATTCATAGAAAAATTTTAGAAGATTGTAACAAAATTCCAAAACCACGCCCACCGCCCACAAATCGAAAATAAAAAATCTGGATCCATCCTGTACCAAAGGAGCAAAATACTTTAACTATGCCAATTTTCAGTTTTCTGCGATAGCAGTCGGCCTTAGAAAGCCCTGGAAAGAGAATTGGACATACTTACATACATCCGGACAAACAACAAAATTATATACATATATAGATTGTTACAGCATAGTTTATATATTATTTCAAATCTTTTCTTGTTATAATCATTTCTTAAATAAATAATTAAAACTATTAAAGCTATTTAAGCATCAATTACATATTTTTGCATATGCAGCATTTTTTTCTTTTTTTATAGTTTTAACCAGTAACCAGTAGAATTGAAATTAAAAAAATATGTTAGCTTAATTTTCTTCTTATTGCTAAAAATCATGTATATTTATATTTTAGCAGTTTTACTATCGTAATATTTAAAATTAAAAAAAATATATATTTTAACTTTAGTTTCTGTAGCATATTTTTGTCTTCGTCTTAAAACATAATTTAATTTATTTTTCATAAAGTTTTTTACAACAATAATTTAAAGTATAGAAAATATATACATATTTAATCTTCGATTTGTCAACGCTTATTTATTAATTTTTTGTTATGGCTTAAGTTCTGGAATATTTTAATTTTGGGAGATATTAAAAATATATATTTTAACTTTTATTTATTTACGCATATTCTTGTTCTTAAATTCACAACTTCGACGAAATCGCTCAATTCCACCTGATCGACTATAAATCCTGGACTCTGTTTAGCTTTTCACGCGGAATGCTGTCAAACTACATACATAAAAAATTTGTATGAAAAAGTCATGAAAAAATGTTGCAGAAGTAGTACTCTGTTTTTACTGTGGAAAAACATATGAAATGTTGCTGGCAACATTTTATCAAAGCTGTGAAATAAAGCAAATAGGCATTATTTTACGTGGAATTTTTTAAACAACAGCTGATCGTATGTCTTTTACATACATTTTTAAAACAATGATACCACACTTTAAATGTCAAATATTCCACATGAAATATTCAATGTTTCTCAACAATTTTCACAAATTTGAACAGAGTACCAGGCTTAAAACTCGACCTATGCTGCCATAAAATTAAATGTCAAAATTATTCTGCAGCATGTTGAGCAACATGTTGTGCAACATTGCAATAAGTTACTAATTTAAAACAAATCCAAAAAGATCAATTCACTTGATTTAGTCAAATCTTTAAAGCCCAGTTTACAATTAATCTAAAATAAAAAAGAGAAATACAAACATTTGTACAGATGTATGTATTTTCGATAAATATGTTTCTGTGTTAAAAATAATATCTTGTTTGGCGTATATTGACCCCAGATTTAAAACTGTGTCTTTCTTCTGCTGCGTAGTAGGAAAGGAAAGTGAAATTTCTAAACTCATCATATACATTCACGAACATTCCGTAATCACGATTATTTTCGTCATTCTGTTTCTTGCATTGCGGTGGGTTTTGCAATATTTACGAAGCAGCCAACCAACCAACTAAAATTTCTTTTGAGAAACTTTCTTTGAGCTCTATCTGCGAGTGTGTTTCAGTGTTTGTGGTGTCATTGGCCTCTTTTTCTTCAAAAGCTTTCAAAGTTGTCGATTGTTAAAAAGCGTGAATCTTGCTAAAGCAGACTTAAAGAAAATAAAAATAAAAAAAAAACTATTAAGTTGAATGAATTACCAGACAATAGGCTACAATGGCCCTAAATTATGTATGTGCATTTTTGAGTGTTGCAACGAGGGCAGTATGCAAAATATTTTAAAAATAAAGAAGTTTCAATTGTAAAAAAATTATAATTTCGTACATCATTTGACAATCTTTGGCCGAGTGCAACTCGGGCCGTTCAGGTGCGAAGATCCAAGTGTTTTGGGAGCGCCTGGCTCTTGTAGTACCACTTCGTTGGTTTAACATCTTGGTTTAATGCCGCTATTTGCCAAATGACAAACCTTTAAGGTTACAAGGACCGTAAAAAATTGGAAACTTTTAATTTGTAACTGGCGACAAAATCTTTAGTAGACAGCAGAACAATGTAGGGATCATTAAAAGTGTTAGCCAGACCGCTTTTTTTTTTTTGTCACAAGCCTAAAGAGAACGTTAAAAGAACGGTATTCCATCACAATTAACGTGATAAAATCTGAATAGCTAAAGATTGCACAATAAGTGGAATTTGAATTTCACTTACAAAATTGTTTTAGAAACGTTAACGAGATTTGGTATTCGCCAACTCGTTATTTTATATACAAAATATCCTTCACTCTTTATAACTTTCAGTTAAATCTAATAAACGCCTCTTTTTTTCTTTTCTTTTATGTTAAAGTGATTTTAACAGCAAAAGTTTGATAAAATGAAAATAAAAAACAACTTAACTAAATCCGCTAATTACAAGTTTGACTCACAGACGAAGCGTTCCGCAGCATGCGGTGAATTTCAGATGTCTGCCTATAAGTATTTGAAAGATAAAGTCATGCACTTAAAAATCAAGTGCTTATGGCAACATCCTTTTTTTTTTTATTATTCCTGTGTCTGCACACATATTTAACATATTATTATGAAAGTAAAATCTGGCAACTCCTGTTGTTGTTAACATCTGGGTTGGACGCCGCTATTTCTTTAAGGTTACAAGGACCATAAAAAATTGGAAACTTTTTATTTGTAAATGCGGACAAAATCTTTAGTAGACAGAAGAATCACAAGCAGAACAATGTAGGGATCATTGAAAGTGTTAGCCAGGCCCCTTTTACTTTTTTTGGTCACAAGCCTAAAGAGAACGCTATAAAAACGGTATTCCGTCACAATTAACGTGATAAAATCTGAATCGCCATTCTTCACAATTTCATTTACAAAATTATTTATTTTTTGGTATTCGCCAAATCGTTATTTTATATACAAAATATCCTTCATAAATTGACAATAAAAAACAACTAAACTAAATCCGCTAATTACAAGTTTGACTCACAGACTAAGCGTTCCGCAGCATGCGGTGTATTTCAGATGTCTTAAAAATCAAGTCCTTATGGCAACATCCTTTATTTTTTTTATTATTTCTGAGTCCGCACACATATATAACATATTGTTACGAAAGTAAAATCTGGCAACTCCTGTTGTTGTTAACAGTATGAGAGTGGTGAATAAAGTTACTTCCACTAATGGTGTGTGTATAGAATAATACCACAAATAGCTAACAAAAGCTGAGCAACCTCAATGTCTGCGTTGGTAGAGGTGCGTGCTGTAAAGCAGAAGATCATGAGTTCGAGCCCACCTTCGGACATGCGTACAAAGGAAAGTAACAATTGTTATAATGCAATTAAAAATTAAGAAGCAGCAGTACAAACCTCCGGGAAGGGATAAAACAATTATTGTATGAAGCCATGGCAGATTTTAGTGGTGACGTCTAATTTAACATATAAGAGCAACAGATAATTGTCAAAAAGCCCTTAATAATAAAAAAGCAAGAACGGTAGCGGTTAGCGCAGAGAAGTGTAACAGCATAACAACAGTGTATGCGTTGTGGCTATTGGATTAAAGGTGATGACTGGCTTGGATAAAAAGAAGTAGTGGAGATGTCTGTGGATAGTTAAGGTTACTAAACAAGGCATCGAGTAGTTCATGTCTCGACGGAGTAACACAGTAGTGTAGCGTGGAAGGCTGCGTTTGTAATAATAACGCATATTTAGTAAATACGAGACCATAGGATTCACAAGACCGGTAGGATCAAGAAGTATTGCTAGATATAGTAAGAATACAGAATTTACAATGAGCCACAGTGGTATTTGCAATTAAAAGAATCCGTACGTTTGTGTCTAAAAAGGTGAAAACGTAACAATATAATACGCATTTGAATGTTAGAATTACAAAATTAGCAATAACTTAACCCTCTAGTGCGCCGTGATGCAAATTTGAATCATACCGAATATCTCTCTGTAGCTTCCAAATTCGAAAACACTTTTATGTAAATGTTCATTATATGTTGTCTCCATTTAATAGACGTCGTTTTCTCTGCTTTTGAAGTACCGTTATTGCAGCATTGAATTATTGTGCAATTTTGAAGTGCCTGCTCATTCGTTCGTTGTGCGTAGAGGAAACAGTGTGTTTTTCTGACCTTTAAATTTATTAAGTTCAACAAGTTTATAAACAGTTTTGATGTTTAAATAAGTTACACTATTTTTTTATTACAATGTTATAGTGTGTATTGTTTTTTTATGGTAAGTACTTTGCGCTAAATGCGCAATGATGCAAATTTGCATTAAGGGATTTTTCGCCTCCTGCGCCCTTATAAATGAAAATTATACAAACTGCTAGAACAAAAGTTTGCTTTTCAACCATTTCCTTTCGTTTAAGTAGTATTTTACTTAATTTGGTTTTCTTGCGCACTAGAGGGTTAACATTTTTCTAAATCGGCTTTAGCTGTAATTGCTTGTGGACACAGATTTATAGCCGCCATAATAATATAACGTCTAAAAAATTTTAAGAGAACAGTAAAAATTAGATACCAGTAGAATGGGACGCTACAACCTTCGTCGGCATTCTTCGTATTTATTAACAAGATAGTTGTCAATTGTAAATTTGTCTATTTATACAATTATTTAGAAATATTTACAATTGCTGGTAACTAAATTTTGTTGTTCTTTTTAAAATTAATCACAATTAAAAGCGAACTTAAGCCTGACTGAAAAACTAATTTTTTCCTTAATTTTTACTTTTAACCCAAAATATTCATATGTATGTATGCATGTATATGAATTTTCATTTTATAAGTATTTAAATGCCTGTTAGGATGAACTTTGCATACAATATCTTTTTAAAAATGAGAGTAAGTTGTATTAGAAGGTGAGAGTGTTTGATTTCATTTTTAATGTTTTTTTATTGCTGTTTAAATGTATGAATGGCAGAGTAACTGTTTTCATTATTTTTTTTTTCTTCTTCTCTTTTTAATGATGTTGAAGTAGTTGCCGCCGTAGCCGTATAGTAAAATATGTCATGCATTAAAAGACGGGTTATTGAACCGAAATGTATTAGAAAGCATTTTCTAAACAACAAACAAAGTTCGATGGACTTTGGGAGAAAGTGTTTTAAGTAAATGATTATAATCAAAAAGAAGAAGAAGAAAGTTTGTTTATAGCGGAAATTAAGTGATATAACCGCAATAACATTTTTAAGTAAAAAAATACCTACTTTGCAATGCAAATTAAATCAAGAAGAAGATAACCATACGAGGAGAACAATGTAAATTAATCAGTTGTTAAATATCTGCCATTTATTACATACATACATATATATTTTTGTGCTTTCTCAGTATCAGCATTTTATATTAAACTTTGTTTATTTTATTTATTTTTTTTTTTCTTTCTTTCAGATATTTTGTTTTTATAACATTGAGCAATCGATGTCTTACATTCATAACATCGGCTTTAATATTAAAGCCCAAATTATTCACTTACAATTGAATAAAAAACAAGTTAATGTGGGCAAAGTTACTTATTGTCATACATTTAGTAAATTGTGCAATTTTTTTGTAAAAAATAAAGAAATTGCTTTCACTTTTGCTTTAAAAGCAACTTAAAAACCTAATTCGCAGCATTTACTTGCTACTTGCTCTAGAAAAATTATTTTATTTTATATTTTATTTTTACACATTTTTATATTCTTTTCTGAGTTTTTTTTTCTTAACGTAATTGAGGTCGTTATGCCTAAAAATGTGACATTTTTAGGTTAGAGAAATTAAAAACAATGTAATTGAATTAGGCACACAGCTAGTTTTAATATTTAATAGAATATCAAGATATTATTTGTTTATGATAAGTGGATATAAAGAATTTTTAAAAGTGACAGTTTTAAAACTTCTTTTCTTATTTTGAGCTGGAGATTCAATTTAATTTATTAAGCGATTAAAAGGCGAAAGTATACTGAATTGAAATTTTCTTATTTAATTTGAAATATTCATCGTAATAAAAAGTTTTCTCATACAAGCGAGTAGATGTGAAAATTTAACAAAATTGATGGGTGGAATGTCGGCGATTTTTTTTTTAATAGTAAGTTTTAATAACATTGTATGTAAAATATGATACTATCTACTGTTCCCATATTTTCGGTTAAGGTCGTAGTCAATAGCTGTTTGTTTGTGGAATACGTTGGATTAGCTCTTTCAATGTGAAGAAGGCTAGTGCATACATATGTATGTATGCGTGTTGAAATTGCAAGAAATCGATTCCTACTTCACTAGGCGTCTTTGTAAAATAAATTAGAATCCAATTCTTAGAATATCTTAAGGGACTGCTATTCATGCAAATTTTAATTAGTCATGTGTGTGTGTGTAGGAGATATCAAACTTCACTGAAATGCTTGTATTTTATAAACAAAAGCACACAAACACATTGTTTGATGGCAAAATTTGAATATCTAGCAGGTCGTTTAATAATAATTTGGATTTGGTTTCTATATAAATGTGGGATTAGGATATTGGGAAGGAAGGCGAAATAATCTGTTATTTGAGAGCAGCAATTTTGACAATAAAGATCAACATTTAAGCAAATTATGCGCGAAACTAGCCTGGGTTATTTGTAATAATTGTATGAAAAAAAGTAAATAAAATGTAAGACAAACAAGTTTATCTTTAAAATCTACACGTTCATATTGGAAAACTATTTATTAAATTTTTATTTTTACATTCTTTTACCGAATTATTTAAAATCTATATAAAATATGTTCAAATATTTTTATGAATACGGTGGTTAATTATTAAATAAAAACAAAAAAAGATTTGGTGATGATGTGTATATACTTTGAAACCAAATTACCATTAATTATCCGATTTTAAAATTGAAGAAAATATTTTTCTACATCCTTTAATATGTGTATGTGTATATGTATGTATCTGTATTTTTACTTTTTATTATAAAAAAAAAAATTATAAAATATTTCGCCCATTAGGGTCTGCGTATCAAAATATTTCTATGATCAGAATATATTATCTTAAAAAATATTCCAAATCATAGACCAAATTTTGTAATAATAATTAATTGTTATAATATTTACTCTATAAGAATAAAAAAATTATTATACTTAATGCAAAATTTATTAACTAAATGTTATATGAAAATATGTTCAAAATAAAACATTTTAAGCCAAAGAAAGTTGTTATCGTTTAATGATGCCTTTTATGTCACAATATTTCAATTTGCTATTAAAATTTAATTACAAATAAATCTGTATGTAATTTTATTACTAAAATTAATTTTAATATTTCATAATGTAAAATTTAATTTAAGAAAGCTTGTCAAATACATATGTATGTATGTACATATGTATCTAATCCTTTCTACATTTTATACAATTAACATTTTAATGCATTTTTCAACTTTAAGATTTTTCTGTTGCGCATCAAAGTATCATAAAAAGGTTTTACAACGTTGGTATTTCCAGCAAATATGTTTGAGCATGCTTATCAGTGTTGCCGTTTGGTTACATTTTTTACATTTTTCGTAAATTTTGAAGACACAGCCACAAAATAAATTGATATTACCAAAAAGTACTTGTTTCATTATTTGAAAAAAGAACTACCTGCCGTTTTCCTTAACATAACAAATCGGTTTTATAAACAAAGATTACATATGGCAACAATTTTTTCCAATTAATAGGTAATATGACCTGGACTTATTAGGTGCGGGAAACTAAGTTCTCTGTTTGAACTTCCGAAAATTGTGACCAACTTTACTTAGTCCGCTTTAAAATTTTGACAACTCGCTAGTAGTGCCAGTACTACGATTTAGAAGAGAGCTTTCGTTTTATTGCCTTAAAATATGCAATATTGTCTACTGTTTTTACAATTCCGCAAAACCTCACATTTGCATTTTAAAGAGCAGCACATTTTTTTAATATATCATGTTAATCACTTTCTTGAAAATATTGAGCTTCGACAGATTAACTCTTTAATAATTTTAAAATAACGGTAATAAAGACAAATTTGAGTCTTATTTGCTTTAAAACCTTAACATAAAATGACTGACAATTTTTGCTTAACTAATTTTATTGAAGAGCGTAAGCATGCACTTGTCAACCATGGAATAATGTTCAAAAATTCAAATTTATACTTCCAGGTTTAATTTTTTACTTCCATTTTCCAATTGGTCTGTGGAGAGAATATTTATTCAACTGAAAATTATAAAGAGTGACCATCTTACCCAGTTGAATTGTGAATACAATAGCGGTGTTAATGATGGCTGAAAAAATAATAAAGGCCTTCAAAACTATGAGTCGTTTAAGTTCAAAAATAATATTTTATTCGAATTTTTAGACAAGAAGCATGGGCCTAAAATTCATAATTTTTAAATTATCTTCAAATAAGTATACATAAGCTCACAATTTATTTAAGAAAAGTAAAAATTTCAAAATATAACTTTTAATAAAAAAATTTAACTTTAGAGAAGGAAAAACGTAACTTTTTCTTGTCTTTCCCTGGCAACACCGATGCTTATTTCATTATACATTTGTTTATAAGCATGTATGTATGTGTGTATGTGCTTAAGTATGTAACAATAAAATATATCCTTGAAAACTTAATCCCTTTATGGCACGAGTCCATTTTAAATAATTTTATTTGTTTTTTCTATTTATTTTAGCTAAAGTTTCAGCGATTTCTCGTTAATTCAGGTAAAATTTGTCAGAAATAAAATTTCCAAATCCGTTAAACATATTTTAAATAGCGGCGTTGGCAGACACGCCACGCCGTTAATGAGAAATATATCCTAGTTCTTGATCAGTGCTTTAAATAAAGTGGAAGATTGTGGAACGCTTGTGTGTTTTTCCAGATAAAATGAGTTTATTTAGAATTCTAAACGTTTAAAAGAACAAACTTTTATTTAATTTCTTGTACCTCCATCTTTGACTGTTTTCGGTTTGAGTAACGGCGTAAGATGTGGGAAAAATTATAGCAGCGAGAATAAAAAAAACTTAAATGGTTATAAATCTAATAATAATTTTAAATTTAATTTCCTTATTAAAAACACGAAAACTTTTTCAAGAGCAGTAATTTATTTTCATTAATACCTATTTTAATTATTTTTGTCTATTCAATAACCAAGCCTACTGTACTTAATTTTTTGTTTCGGTTTTCCTTACCTGCAATTGTTTTCTGACCAAGTTTTTTTGTTTGCAGTCGAAACTGTACATTCAGGCATGGGAAATTGAATTTTTGAAATTAAAATATTAACTTTGATTTATTGAAGTTGTCCCTCAAATTTAATTTTTCCATATTTGTGCTAATAAAGTTAACATATCTTCAATAAATAACAACTATGAAATAAATGACAGTTTAAAAGTCAAAAAAGATATTATTTGTGTATTAAATCGTATCATTTATTATTTGTGTATTTAAATCATACATGGTAGTAATTAATAACATGGACTAATTAATTGCCAATTTCATTAGTATTGAATGATAAATAATGCTAATGATTTTCAGCAATTATAATTAAAATAAAATCATTACCATTAAATGGTTGTTAAATTTATTTCCTTGTAATTATTCCAAACAATTCTAATGATATTTGAATGCTAATAAAAATATTACAAGTATGATTTGAACAAGTGTTTCTTATCGTTAATAAAAAAAATATTAACTTATTTCGCTTAAAACGTTTACGTATGAGCAATTAAAAGAATGTAAAAAATACGCTGCGACTCTAAAGAAATAGTTTATACTTTTACCTGCTACACACAACTATTTTTTTTTTAAGGGAGACACCTCACCCATCCTTGCATACCCAGCAATTTACTTGCGCTTATGAATTTGTCTTTGAAATAATATTATTTTCATCATAATTTAGGTTAGAGAACAAGTTGACGAATTTTTTAATAGCTTCTAGTAATAAGTCACACTGCAGAGGACAAAATGGCCAAACATCCTTCACGATCTTAAAACGCTATACTTTCTTTATTTACTAACAATAGCTATTTTTCTTTTGCCTATTTAAGCATATTTTATGTTTTCCTTTCATTAAGAATTATAGATGTATGTAAAGTCTTAACGTTTGAGAAATTGTAAATACAATATAAAATTGCATAACTTGTTTCATTACCAAAAAATAATAATAATAATTTATCGGTTGTGTACAGACTTTTATTTCGGAATGAACTGTATTAGGAATTATCATTATATAGCTCTTGCATGAAAATTATGTCTCTACTGAAACACTTGCATAAGCATAGATCAATAAAGCTCATTGGTACCAGTAGGCTATCCAACTACATTGCTGGTTTGCTGCTTTACCATTACTACTAAGAAATGTGCTCTACCATAGGGAGGTTGGGCTGTATTTTTGCATGCAACTCATTATTTATTGAGGGACAACGAATAACGCAAAATAATACGTAGATAATTCGTTTTTTAGATGAACATTCAATTCGTTTTTCCACACACACACTACGTCCTATATATTTTGTCCCATTGTTACTTGGCATAAGGGTCATCCTCTGAGTCCTGATCAAATAAAAAAATCTTTGACATTTCTGGATCCTTATTCAGAAACTAAGCAAATGGTAAGTATTTTCTGTCATCAACTAGTTTAGATAGAAAAATTTGAATATAAAGTTGTTAATTTTTACAATTTTTCATAATAGTTAATTTAAAAAATATAAAAGTTAAAAGAATTGAATCAGTTGTAAAGAAAAAACTACTTAAAAATTTCAATTTTCCATCTCTGGCCTCTATAATTTTCGCCTCCTTTTTCAATTTCAAAAATACTTTTTTCTATTCCCTGCTATTTTAGCCAACTGAACTGTACTTACATATTTCTCATTTTTTGTATTGCTTATTAATTTCAAGCACAGTAGCAAAAGTATATTTAAAAACAACAACAAAAAATAATGACGGCAAAAAAAGTCTCGAGATTTCATATTGAAATGAAATTACAAATTCTCTTAGTGATTGTAAACGTTAAATTGTCTGCAAAATTTAAATCTAGACTCTAGAACTTTACCACTCGAGTATGACGCATAACAAAGCACATGCTATTAAAGGTTAAATCAAATAACGAAAAAAAAATAAATGATAAAGCTTGAGAATATTTGTTTATTTATTTATTTGTTGTTGTTGTTTTGTGAAGATGTATGGTGTATGTAACAAAAGTGTGAATAACTTTGAGACTTCTGATCATCATATTCACTAATACAACAAAAACTTGTTCCCCCTCTAGCATCGCTATTCCTTTTTGCATAAAATGGAGCACGCGGATACTTTGTTTTGTAGTAAACGATTAACCAGCACCAGGCAAACAATAAGGCCTCAACAACACAAACGAAAAAACGATGACGATGTTAATGATGACGATGAAATAAACACGTTTTTACTAAAGCAGTAAAACAGCACATGATCCCAAATAAATTTGAATTTTGAGAATGAACGTTAAAACCCGTTAAAATTTAAATTTGTTTATTAAAATTGGCGCTTTTTGGTGTGCTTTTTTGCGAATCAGCTTAAAAATCACCTTAGCGTGAGTGATTCATTTCATTGTAAAAAAAATATTGTAATTGAACATTAATTATTTAATATTTTGTAAAACCTTCTGCTAAAGATTGTTCGTTAAAGTTTATTCAATCTGATATTAAGTTAAATTTAACTACACCTTAAGAAACCTAAGTAAAACTTCCGAAAAAATCAGTAAAATTAATAAATAATGCAAAATTAAAAATAAAAGTACGAAAATTCCTTAAGATTGTTATTGTCATTGTTGCTTCCTTAATGCTGGATTCACGGAAACCATGTGAATCACCTTGCAGCTGCTGCTAAATGAATTTAAGTTGTGTTATTTCTCTCTACCTGCAGTCAAAATTGTTAAAGTGGAGTACACTATGTAGTAACTTTAAAGTAAACTCAAGTAAGATCAACAAATAAATATTACAACAACACTAACTAAAGAAACGTGTGTGTTTGTGTTTGATTGTTTGTACAAAATGTGCGTGTGTTTGAAATTTACAAATTTAACGCTGGCAGGACGAAGGAATTCCTTAGGAAGCATTGTTTATATACCTACATTTTTTATGCTTAAGTAACGCAACTGTACTACTACAGTACACACAGCTAGTTGAAATTGAATTTTGTTTCATTTGTTTTGGCATTTGCTAATAGGGGTTGTTTTCATTCTAAAAGATTTTCATTAACAAATGCAATCATTCTACAAATGCGAACTAAAGTCAACATTTTTTCAAAAAACTTCCTTAATTTTTATTAGATTTAATTACTGAAAATTTAGAAATTCGGACTTTGTAAATGTTTTATATTTTAAAATAATAACGTATTTATTTAAGTTTAGCAATGCATTCGTAAATTTATACAAAATCTTTCGCTCCCTCTCTCAAGATTTGTTAATGATCATCATTTAGTTGTTGTTCTTACTCGTAGCTACAAAGGCTAAAAAGAGACAAGTACAGTATTGTATTGGCTACCTTCCTTGCTTTATTTTGTTTACACGCTCTTTTGCTTTTAAAATTTTCATGATATGGCATCTCGGCATTCCGTTGTTAAATTTTGTGTACATGCATGTATGCATGATATAAAAATAGAAGGTAGTTCCACTTCAAAAATTTGTGACGTTTGCGGGAATTATTTGAAATATATTTTTTGTAAACAACACAATTTGCGTTGCCACAGATATAAAAAAGAAAAAAATATTTTGGAACTATTTAACAAAATATGTGTAATTAGTATAATAAATATAAAGAAAACTCAAATCTATTTACTATAAATATAAATTACACAGAAACAAATCCTTTGACTCTAAAAGACAGTTTATACAAATTTGCTTATTATCTTATTTAGTTAAAAATACAATTGCAGAGTAAGATTTTTACCGAATTAAGCAATTTAATTAATAAAAGTTTTAAAGATTGATATTTATTTTCACGTAATTAATAATTAAATATACAGGCATGTCACAAATTCCGATCGGAATGGTTTTAATTCAGTATTAACAATTCCGATCGATTTTGTTTTACCTTCTTCAGATTCCATTCGATTTTGATTAGCAATACGCGCACACTAAAGTAATCAACAAGACTAATCTTAATAAGGACACATTATAAAAGTAAATTTGAAATTCGCAGAATTTCAAAGAAAGTAATGTCCACTTTGAAATTTAAAAGTGGTTTCACTCCGAAAAAATCTTTCGTTTTTCGTTTTCTATAGAACTAATTTGCGGAATTGAAATCACTTCCGATCGGAATTGAGTTCTGTGACATGTCTGACAAGTTCATAAGCAAACTGTGTTTCAGAGGGTTTTATAATGATATCAATATTGTTTATATAAGTTTTTAAGTCCTTAGCATTAGCTAAGTACAAGTTTTTTTTAATTAATAAAAAACGACAACAGAATAAGTTTTATTATTATTAACAAGCAGTTTTTATCTTTTTACACAATTTTAATTTTTATGTTCGAAAAGCGAATACAAAAAAATTGTCTTCCTAAAAGAAAAAAATATTTTTGTAATATTAGTATCTAACATTAAATGTTTGCATATGGGGACCAGTAAATTAAGAAAAGTTAAATATAGATATAAAGGCCACCCTCAGATAAAACGTTCACGTATATATAATTTTGATCGCTTTCCTCAAAGGTTTGAGAATCCAATTCCTTTTACTGCATTTTTAAATAATATATCCCGAAAAGTTTTCAAGTCCATCCTATCCTATTTATTTAAAAGATTTATATGCTCGTTTTCTCCTTGTTCCTTTAGCTAGTGATAAAATGTAAATTTTGCCGAAAAACAAAATAAAGTAATGTATCTCCTTTTTTTTTTTTTTTTGTTTTTCACCAACCAGTATTTCGCTAATTATATTATATATTTCGATGCTTAATGTTTCGTTTATATGTGAAAACTCGATTAGTTATCTTGAAAATCTATCACTTTTGTTTCATTACCTAATTAATTAAGACGTTACTTTGAAAAAAAAAATATTTTCATTTACAAATAAGACCGAAACCTGTACTTGTTTAAGCCAAAACTGAAATTAAAAATTTTATTCCATATTCTACCTTTTGTAGTCTGAAAAAACAGCTTTTTCAATAGTACATTTTTCTTGTCCAAACAATGTCATTTTTCCCAAAATGCAACGACCACACTAAAGATGCATTTGGCAAATCAAATTGTTCGAAGTTTGAAAAATCTTACAGAATTCTTGCAGAAACGTCTTTTACTAATGCAGCCCGAAAAAAAGGCAACATTTTCGCTAAATTTTTATTTATTTTGTTTTATTTATTTAATAAAATTTGTTTATGATTTTTATATTATGTATTTCTTTCTTTTAAAATTTCATATAAGTTAAAAAAAAAAACAAACAGGAAACCGGGATCTTACAAATTTATATGGTAGCACAAATTTTCATAATTCCCGCAAACGTCAGAACGTTAATATGGCGACGAAAAGAGAGAGTGGAACTACCTTCTATTTTTATATCATGCATGTATGTATGTGATGCTTGTGTGTCGTTTTATTAAATTGTCTGGTTGTTACTATATTTTGAAATGAACATGAATACGTCAGTTGAATTTCTACAAGCGAGCGTTGAACACCTTGATACGCTTGGCGTAACGTGTACATTAAAAGAGAATTATAAATAGAACGTATTCCTGTAGTATTTCCTAACTTTAAATTTTGTTAAAGAGACAACAACAAAATACAAATATTGAAAGAAAAGCAGATTTTGTTTTAAAAATCGCCACCTAAAAATGTTGTTAAACTTGCATTGAAAAAATTTTGTAAAAACAAATTCAACTTACATCAGCTTATTTTTTATAAATAAAAGTTTTAAAAACGTTTAAATATTTATTGAATTTATAAAACCCAAAAAGAAAATAAACATTTTAGCATTAATAATTTAAGTGCAAAACGTAGCAACTCTGCTGTCATTTATGCTCTCAAAATTGAAAAAGTCGTATGACTAAGAAAATTGATGACAAAACAAAGTGCGCATAAAAATAAATAGAGAAAAACCAAAAATTAAGAGATTTAAACAACCCAAGTGTTGAAAAAAAAATACCAGCTAGTGATATATTTGTTTGCCAATTATAGTGTTAAACACTTTAAAATTAATTACATTAAAATCAAAAATAATAAAAATGGATAGCAATACAACCAACTCAACTGCCTCTACGCCACAAGCCTTAGCAATACCTGCCGCTTCTATAAATAATGCAACAGTTGCAAAAATTACCTACTCTCAACCGGGCTCTCCGGTTCCAAGTGATGTTACAGCAGCCACTAATTCGAACAGCAGAACTGGCGTCTATACACCATCCGCCGTTTTGTCGACACCCAAGAAAAACTTCTTAGATGCTGTCATGCTGCAAACCATACGCAAGAAACTTGCAACTCCTGGTGGAGCATTTGAATTGCAATCGCTGCGTTTGGACTCTAGCTTAGATTCTGCAGTGAATGTGGTCAAAGATCGTTATATTATATGTGCCAAACCTAAACATATACCAGCAACTGCCTTTGCGAAAGCCCCCTCTTGTTATCGCCACTTAGTGGACATGAACATGTCTAACCTTAAGTGCACGGATGTCTTTACAGGTGAACAGTTCCTATGCAAGGTTATCAACGAACCTTTACACAAAGTACAACAGGCATATTTTAAACTGCAGCAAGAAGTTGATCAATGTCGCAGTTCAATCTATGGCCATCAATTAATACGAGGTGTTAAGGATATAGTGCCTCTGAACAAGCAACGCACCTATGTAATATTAGCGCCTCCCCAACCCCTATCAGCTTGCGATAGCACCGTTGGAGTATTCGAAGATTTACACACTTACCTACGCGATAAGCATCGTTTATCTGAGGCTGAAGCACGTTCCCTGTTTCATCAGATTTGTGAAACCGTTTTGGTGTGTCATCGTAATGGCATCATTTTGCGTGATCTCAAACTAAAGCGTTTCTTTTTTGTAGATGAAGCTAGGTAAGTTTTACTATTTGTAGCATTTAACATTTTGTATGTATTTAGTTCGTAATATAATTAGTTTTACTTTTTTATTTATATCGTTTAATTGAACTTTTTGACTCACTTCCTGGATTAGAGTTAATAAAGTAAGAAGCTGTAGGATTTCATGTGTTAAAATATTTAGCAATAGTTTTTGTTGACCAATAGCAGGGACTTAAAAGAAGGCATTCAACAACAAACAATTGGAGGATAGTATAATTTATTTATAATTTTTATAATATGTTGAAAATATAGATTTTTATTAAATAATACTAAGTACCTATATAAATTGATAAAAAGTCTACATTAAAATTTTATTTGCAACAATTGTTAAATTTCTGTATTACTTGCAAAAATTTAAATACCTCCTATTTGTTTTTAAAAACATTATGGACCATAGAAGCCCTATTTAAGAGAAATAATGCTTGCAAAACATATTCTACTAACACGCCTACTCACCAGTGGCTGTGCAGGTTATAGTAATTTTTTTTTTAACATAGAAATGTTTGATTTCTGAAGATTTACTATATCTATCTAAAAATATGTTGCAATTTTTTTTTTATATTTTATTAAAATTAAAAAAAATATTGATTTGCTTAATTACATAAAAAGAAAAAGACTGTAAGCTGTAAATTTTCCTTATGATTTCATACCTTGAAATCTCTATTTTACACAACTTCTCTGTGCTTCCATAAAAAACGTGGTGGCGTACAACCAGCGTTGCCACTCAAGAAATTGACTTCCTACCAATAATTTTCAAAAATCCTACCAAAATCGTTCACAGCCTACCAAAAATTTAAAAATGCGTTTTTTGCACATAAACTCTGTTATACTCACTTGGTTTTATTCCGTAATTGTTGAGGTGGAAATTTGTCTTTTGGTGATTTTTAAGATGAATGTTATGATGTAAAATATTTTAAAGCATACTATGCAGAATGAACACCCATCGCTTTCCTGGAGCCAACCAAATTCGCTCAATCATGCGTTTCTAAATTTTTTTTGACTGTTTCTTTACATGAAATATTAGTAAATATTTATGTAATTAATAGGTACATATATACAATTAAAAAAGTTTATTTACTTTTTGATTTTGTCTGTTTATTTTTTTAATACAAACACTTGTAAATAAGCCTTCACTCAAAAATATTGTTAATTTCAATTTCATAATATTGTTCGCGTTTCTTAAACCAGAGATGGTTATAGCTTTAATAATCTTTATGCAAAAAAGCAGAGATGACTTTTATTACACCTAAAACAGTTTTTGAAAACAGTGGTAACACTATTCAAAGTTATTGTTTATTTAATTCAAAGTTGCATTTTTTTATTTTATGTTCTGAATTTTTAAGGTAAAAAGTTTACTATTGCTAAAAAATTGCTACAGGAGGAAAACCTACCAAAATTAAAAAAAAATGCAACAAACCAACCAAACTACCAAACTGTTTTTTAAAAACGAAAAACTACCAAGTTTGGTCCGATTGGACCAAAGCGGCAACGCTGCGTACAACACAATAAATAAATTAAAACTTCTCTGTACTACTACTCTGTCATTAATACATGGACATTTCTTTCTCAATAATAAAAATGACATGTATTTACAACATATTTATGCTATGGCAACAACAACAATTAACAAACATAACAACAACCAAACATTAAACTCGTTATTGCCATTAACACACAAACATTGAGATAAACCTCAAAAACAAAACAAAAGAAAAAAAAACATTAAAACAATTTCAACAAGCATATAAAACGTATCAAATAATCGCTCTCCAATGCAGTGAGAAAAGAAACAATAGTTAAAAAAAATTGCAAAGTTGACTTAAAGAATTCTGGAAATATAGTTGCCAGACAAAACTGTTATTAAATCGACAAATCTTTAGAAAATTGCATTAAAATAGTCCAAATGGTTTTTAAATATATATTTTTTTTCTATTGACCATTAAAAGTTCAAGGAAATTGAATTAAATCATCGCACTTGTAATCGCATAATTTTAATGAGCTTTTTTGAAGTTGAAATTTTCATCAGCCGTTTAGTTATGATTGAGGAACAAACTCCAAATATCTAAAGATATGAACTCTTATTTGATCAAGAGTACGAAAACTTATGTGGAAGTATTCTTACTTTTAAGTAATTTTATCGAAAATGGCGAATAAATCACATTCTAAATGTAATTTGACAATTCGTTAGATTTAGTTAGACAATTTTAAATAAGAATGATTAAGTAAAAAATCGTAAGTGCTCTTTGAAGAGTTATATCTCGTATCAATTTCTAAAACCTTAGAATGCTTTTGTTCATACATATTTTAAGCAATAAAAGCAGAACCATTTGCAAACTTACACCATACGATAAATAAACGTCAAATACCTACGTAAAGGAATTTTTAGTTTTTTTTTTTAATTGGTTTAGCTTCTTATAAATTTTAAGTCTGCTTGTTAAATTTTGAAATATTTATTTAAATTTGATTAACTTGACGTATTTGTTTATATAAAAAATTATTATTTATTTAATTTTTTAATTTTTGTAAAGTATTTTTATTAAGCAATTTTAAGTACAGTTGCCATTTTTATATAAGCATATTCCTATTATTTTGTTAACAACTGTGTTTTAACTTTTAGTAGGTATTTTAAAACATTTGTTGTTATGGCAACATTTCAGTAACATTGAACGTACGTACATACATGTTAAAAAAAAATAATTTTGAAATCAATACTATGAAATACTAAAAATTTACGCCAACAACAGAAATCACTACCACCAATATCAAAATCACACTATACTCTACCGCAACGCTAACAATAACTGCTGAGGGCCAACAATTACAAAATAAACAAAAAAATTTAAATACAGAGAATCCGTCCCATATTGTTGTTGTTTTTTTTTTGTGCAATCAAACAAACTAGCAATAACCGGAGCTGCCAGATATTTTTTTTGTCCCTAGAAATCTCTAGTTATAAATAAGCTAATGACAATTACTTTTAATTATTTCTCCACTTGTTGTGTTTGGTGACAAGAAAACAGTTCTAAGGTCAGAAAATATTTTTTTAATAATGTTTTTATTAATTTTATTTAAATATATGTGTTGTAGTTAAATATTTAGGTATGTAAATATTTAAATTAATGCTTTATTACCTACATTGACTTATAACAGGAAATCGTTACTAAATTTCCTAAAGTAGGTAGATCTTAGTTTTTATTAACAAAAATTTTTAACTTCGATAATTTCTACAATTATTACCATATGACATTCTAAATGATTTTATTTAATTATGGCTTCAGTTTAATTCCATTTTCTAAAAACTTTTGAAGAAGAAAAATTATTTAAAATGTATGCCGACGTTTTTCATCACCCTGAAATTGTAAAATACAATCAATCCTCTTGCCGCACTGTTGTTATGGCCTGTATTAGTAAGTAGGTTCGTTTTAAAAGCACTGCAAAATATTTAATTTTCAAAAGGCTGCAAAACTGCAATTTGTATTTATTACTTAATAATTTAGCAGCTTGTTTGCTGCATTTCGATTGTAATGGCAGTGAGTATGTAAACAAACAAAAAAGAGAACCTAAAGAGAATTGTAACAGTTTTGTCAATATCTTAAACAAAGAGAAAAGAGTGATTTGTCGTAGAAATACCGAATTTATTATGAGAGGGGGAGGTTATTTTTACACAAGTGTTGGCTTACACATGGGGCAACATTTACCTGTACACACACACGTTTTAAACTAATGAGGGCTGTTTAAAATTATTTCAATTGCAACAACTAATAATTTGTATAATTTGAATTATGTTGTCATTACAGTTTTTTCTGATAACTACAAAAAGTGCCGTAACAAGTATGAATGGTAAACTTTTAAAGGGGAAATTTAAAACTCTTTTTTACTTGTTGTCGTTTTTATATTACCTATTGACACTTTTATTTTACATTTTTGTTACCATTGAAATTTTGTAAGTCTGCTGTTGTAATTTTTGGTGTTACAAAAATTCAGGCAATCGGGTTTTAAGTGTAAATCTTTAGCTTCAATCTCGCACTATTTTTATGTACTAGTTTTTGACTTAAATAAATAAATAAAATTTTACAAAACTGTTTTGACAAGTAGGTGACGTATTGATAATGACAGCGGGGTATACGAGGTCATCAGTTGTAAAACGGCCTGTAGCAACTTTGTAAAGTTTTCGAAACAAATTTTTTTAATTAAACATTTTGTAACTTTAATTTTAAGTACTTAAATTTTTATAATGTCGAATAATTGCTTAATATTCGCCACATGCATGCATACATTTACACAATTGTATAATTTATGTGTCAATTTTTTAAATAAAATTTGGTTGTTTTTAGTCTCTTAATTTATCATCATCTTTATTAAAAGAATGTTTTAAGGTCATTGAACATATTGCCTACGACCCTGAGAGGAATAAAAGCAATATTTTGAAATTAATCAAATAACTCGAACAAAAAAAAAAAAAAATACATAAATTTATATTACTCACAATGTAGGTTTAATATCTATACGTTAGAATTTTTAAATGCATTGTGCCAAATACATATTATTTTCTTTTACACTGTTTCCCATATGTGCGAAAAAAAGTACTAAAAATATTATTACTGAAAATTTAAAAATATGAAAATTAATTTACCAGGTTTTGGTAACGGCAAATTTATTTACTTTTATTTGCTGGAAATCTTAGATTCTATTTTTATATAAACTTCTTAGGTTTTTTTTACCCATGGCTTATATCTAAAAATAATTTTATTTTTAGTGTTTTTTTATTTTAATGAATTTCGAAAGGTTCAACAGTTTTACAATTTTCTTAAACCGCTAAAAAGCTTTCAAAATAAAAAGTACTGATGTTCGAAATGAATTTTATAATTTTAAAACTTAAAACAGGGTAAACAAACCTTTGTCATGATTACAATTCGCATGATGATTCAACATATTTCACAATTTTTGAAATTTTTCATTCTTATAAAAAATATTTCATTATGTGATGAAATAACAGAAAATTAAAGAAATTTTTACGTTGAAGTATCATTATTATTGAAAACTTTTTTAATAATCAAAAATACTTTTTTTTATTTAAGTAACAAATTAGAGAACAAAGAAAATGAAGGCTTAGTAGTTACATATATTTGCTAGAGAATTGTTTACGAGCTTTATTCTTTGAATTAAATATATAAATAATATAATATATAAATATTTTTTTGCAATTAAGAATAAACTTTTTAATAATTCCAAAGTAGTTTATAAACAAATATTAATTTTTTCGAATAAAATTAATTAAAATTTAAACGGTTAAAATAAAAAATCTGTTAATATCATATTTATAATTTTCAGTTTTTTTTATTTATTTTCAGTTCTTTATTTTGTTATTTTTTTAAAATTTTTATTTTGTTTAATTAACTAATAATTTAATTTTTTTTTGTTTTGCTTTAGTAATTTTGTTTTAACTTTAATTTTTTTTATTTTAAGCGTCACATAAAAATGTATAATGCTTCCACAACTTATTCTAAAACGCGTAGTGCCATCATTGGTTAAGTTTATCGCAGCAACAAACGAAATTGGTTTAAAGTTGTCATCTTTGGAACTAAGTCTACAAAGACAATTTTAATTCAGCTACTACGTTTTGGAACGGTTCTGGAATCAGTTGTTAAATAATGATTTCGTCACACATTGAAATATTTAATTAACTTTTTATTTATTTATTGTTTATAATTCTTAATCATTGACTTAATGTTTTATAAATTGGACATTTAAAGTTTTAAATACTTTTCGAGAAAAAGTTCATACCTCATACTCATATCGATCTATCATCGTTCTCATTTGTTTTCTAGTAGCTTCGAAAAATCCGATTTAAATCGTCAAGTATTAGTATTGAAATGTCGTATTAGTCGTTAAGGTCATAGTGACAGATTTGTCCACTGTGTTAATGTCTACTTAATACAGATTAAAGAAAAGACTAGTCGTAGTAGTAAGTCGAATCAGATTATCCATAGGAACATCCTTTAATTTTTAATTATTTTTTATACTTTTACTTACAGAGCGCACACATTCTGTGCAAGTTTCGAATTTCTGCCTATAATAAAGGTCCAGAGGCCATGATTAGCACGTAATAGAAAATATGGTTCTACTGTGCCAGTGTACATTTAAAAGTTCTGCCTATAATGGGCTCAAAATATAAAGACACGTGCCTGAAAATCACGTCTCTAGTGCAGCAGCCTGTAACTTTTAACATTATATATAATTTTTGTTGCTATTTTGGACATGTGAAAAATTTATTTCATTTGTTTTTGTTTTAAAAAATAATTTTTATTTAATTTCCATTTTTCTCGCTTTATAATATTTTTTATAGACAACAGTGTACTTATTTGTTTATTGTTTTGTTTATAAATATGTACATGTCTCCATTTTATCCTACAATTTCTGCTCTCTTGTTCTACTCTCCCAAGTTTTTTTGTTTTTTCAAAAAATTATTGCTACACTAATACTTAAGCACATTCTTGCCTCATTCATGGTTTGTGAAAAAATGGATTATACCACACAAAAACAAAAAACACAACACAAACAAAAAAAATAATTGCGAGGTCATTTATTGTAATTCTCTTGTATTATCATTATTATTATTTTTATAGTAATTTTTGTTGCCTTCTTCTGCTACTGATGTTTATATTTTGGAGCTTTTTTTGTCGTTTCTATTTTTTTTTTTTCAAAACAAAAAAAAAGTTGCTTTGCCTCGGCGATTCTTCTTTTAGTTCATGGAGTTGTTGCCTGGTTTGAGCTGCTCTTCTTCATCGTTTGCATTTAATTGCTGCTTACTTTTGTTGGTTGGTATTCATTCGTTTGCAGTATTGATATCAGGGTCAGTTCGAGGTTTCATATTGTTGTAATACTTGTTGATATTGTGATTTTTGTTTTAATTTTAATGCAAAGCTTTTGGGTGTTGCTCACTCGCTCGCCGATTCATTATATTAATATGTATGGATGTTTGTATGCCTGCTGTAAATTTGTGCAAGAGTGTTTGTTGTTAACAATCTTCATAGGTATATACATATTTAATTTTTGTCTTTTTTTTTTTTTGGTTTAAAGTGATCTTGCTGGCAATGAATTTATTACAAAATTAAAGTTGTTGTATTTCTTAAACAAGAAGTAAGAAGGTAGTTATGGGCGTTATTTTTTTATGTGTGTTTGTTTTTTGTGTGCAAGAGTGTGTATTTTTATTAATTCTTAAAAAAAAATTACTATGGCCGTTTTAGGTATTAGAACTCACAGAAAAGTTCAAATTCAATTGTTTGTTTCGCTTGTCAGTTTTGTGCATTTGAATAAAACTTGTATTAAAATTGAGGTCAAGTTACGTAAAAATTAAGAATTATGGTACTTATATCTGGCTCTTAACAAGCTTTAGTACCAAAGAGAAATTACAAATTTAAAGCTCTTAAGTTTAAAAAAATAATTTTACCAATGCTATCTACAAATGTACATATGTATGTATTTCCAAGGTTTTTTCTAATCTTCTTTGCTGTTTTTTTTAACAGAAATTTATTAAATTGATTCCACCACAGGGATTTTTATTTTAGTACATATTATTTTAGGTACTTTTTTGTACTTTTTTTTATCATTCAACTAAAAAACTAAAAACATTGGCCCATATTCATAGTTAAAATAAAGTATACTTTAAGTGAACTAAAGTCGGTTTTACTTTAGAATCGACTCTAACTCAGTCATAGACAATTAAAAATATACTTTTGGCGAGAAAGTCAACTCTAAATTTAAAACTACCCAAAGCTGTTTTTAACTCATTTTTCCAAAATTATTTTATTTGGTTTAAGAACACAATTCTCTTTATCTGATTTTTATACCAAAGTGAACAAAATAACAACAAGGTTACTTTTTTCAAATGTTTGTTTAGAAATTGTATGAAAACATTTATCAAATTACAGTTGACACCCAGTGGAAGGCGGCTAAACTTAAAGTATACTTTATTGTTGACTATGAAAGCAAAAAAGATAATAAGAGCTTTTTATTTTAGAGTATACTTTAGCCAGAGTCGACTTTATTCTATAACTATGAATTTGGGCCATTCAATTTAAAAAAACAAGCCTAAACCTAACATAAGTTGGTTTTTGGAATTTAACATTTGTCTAGACAAATTCATTTAAAATTAAGTAGTGTCTCATAAAAAAAAAAATAATAAAATTACGAATAAAATAAAAGTTCATAACTAATAAGAAATTAAAATAATAGTAAACATATCATAATCATAAATAGGCATGTATAAGCTTTTAACCCCTAGGAAGTGTACATAGGTAAATGTATAATTGGATTCAAACTGGTAGCGAGTAGAAACGGTTTTCTAAAGATCCCAAGTAACTTAAACCTGAGTGGACTGAAGCGATCCTGTCTAGACAAATCTTTTAAAATCTTGCTATGCTTTTCTAAAAAAAATTGGCATTTTCAAGCAAAAGGCTGATACCTTACAAAATGAAAATGAATCGAAAAAAAAGCTTCATCAAGAAAAGCCAAAGTCAAATCTAGTTTTGGCGAAACCGAAAATTCAACAATAGTAAAAAATTTACAAAAAAAAAATCCTATTAAACACTGAATTTTAGTTAAAAACATTACCAAAACAAAAAGAAACAATTCACCAAAAATAAAAAAAAAAACAAATTCACCAAAAAATAGGAAAACCGAAATCTAACAAAAAAAAAATTAAATTTCGTCAAAAAATCTGTTTCAGCACGAAATCAATTTAATCAAATACATAAAAAAGTTTCACAAAAACCGTTATACTGTCAGCAAACAAAAAAAAAACAAATTCAAACAAAAAATAGTTCCCACTGAAACTCTTTCGAAGTTCATAACAAATGAAGTTGTAACAATAACAATTCGAAATTCATCAAGAAATGTGATGTAAAATGAGTGATACGAGTACATTTAAAAATCATACCAATTTCGAAAACTCACAAAAGATATCGAATGATTCACTTGAAAACCGAAATTTTCTTAAAACTTAAAAAAATATTTCACAAAAAAAACCGGTAAATTCCCCAAAAGCAAAAGATATAAAAAAACATCAAGAAGGAGTACCAAGCAGCAAAGTTTTACTAAAACACAATATTAAATTCAAAGTTAAACATGAAAATCGAAATTTCCCAAAAAAACTCGAATCTTACCAAAAAATTTATATTCAATTGAAGTAAAAATGTCACAAAAAAAAAAAAAATGTAAATTGAAATGCATCGTTAATTTTAATTTCACAAAAACTGGCAAAATAAATTTTATAAATTCAATTAAAAAAAAAAACGAAGAACGCATAACTTTGACCCACTGTGAATAAAGGGTTATGAAAGTATTTACAATCGGTAAAATTTCTAATCCAAAGAAATCATTGCAAATTGCATTTTATATCGAGTAGTGTATAGTAATTTAATGCAAATGCTGCTAAAGGGTTCTCCAACTGACACGGATAGTTTTTTGACAGTTGAGGCAGGTTATTTTGTTTTGTTTTATCTTGTTTTGTTCTGTTTTTATTTTTCAGACAATTAAATGAAATTACCACCCCATCCAGTTATAGCCTCGAGAGACATGTGAAAAAGATAAAATTATCCAAATTGGGCTTCTATTGTGTTAAGGATGTGTTCATGCAAGTACCATCGACTACCTTTAAACGTTTGCTGGCTAAAACGGATTGAACTATTATTACACAACCGAACGAACAATGATTGTGAGAGATAACAAAAGACTGGTAATTCCACCACACCTGCATCATCTGGATGATTAGAATGTGAACGATATGTGTTTGCTATAGAAAGGAACTGCCTGCCACACATACTTCTGCAGAATGATGAGAACTCTTGGCTTTCCTTTGAAAAATTCTTGAGATATTTTTTGTCAAACATATTTTTGTTGTAAAAATATTTTTTATAAAATTTTATTTTTTTTATTAATTGATTTTCAAGCTTAAGATTCTTAATAAAAAAATAGATATATTTTTTAATATTTTTATTTTATAATTACTGAGTGAAATAAATAAAAATATTAAAAAAATATTTAAGTCCTTCTTAACCTTGAAAAATAATTTATAAAAAAATTGAAAAAAATTTTAAACTAAACTATAATAAAGTTGTTTTATTTCTATTAATTAATTCTTAATGAATGCTTTCTTTTTCTTTAACTTTCGTTTTCTTATTTGCTTTTTAACTTATCACACATTTAATAATTTTTTGTTCTTCTCCTTTTAGAACCAAACTGCAGTATGAATCTCTAGAAGGTTCCATGATTCTCGAAAATCCCGAAGATGATACATTAAGTGAAAAAATTGGCTGCCCTCTCTACACCGCTCCCGAATTACTGTGTCCCGAACCCACCTACAAAGGTAAACCAGCTGATATGTGGGCTTTAGGTGTGATACTGTACACAATGCTGGTGGGACAATATCCGTTCTTTGAAAAAGGCAATAGCAATCTCATCACCATAATACGTCAATGTTTTGTCCAACTACCAGGTCATCTGTCACGTTCAGCAAGATGGCTTTTATTGGCGCTTTTAAGAAAAAACATCACAGATCGTGTACCCATTGAGCACATCTTTCTATCACCCTGGCTAAAGGAACAAAAGCCTTTTCATATGTATATACCAGTGGATATAAACATACCAGATGAAGAAGATGATTGTATGGCCAGCAATAAGGCCACAAATTGTATGGACATTGTTGATGAGGATGGTGTACAACCATTGGACTACTCCTGCAGCACGTTAAGCATGAATTTTGTAAATGATTCGTATGCTGAAATGGGTTGACAACACTGCTGTGTTGCCACAACTATATTTAAGCAGCCGGCATAAGCTTTTTTATGCTCGAAGCTTTAGAATAAATCTTTAGGCGCTGGCGCGCTAGCTTCGTCGTTTTAGTTGTTCTTTGTCATCACCAAAAAATCGTGTGATGTTCGCTTGTGCTACTAAAAATAAATATTGGCGTTCTTTACTCCTTCCTGAACGTCAGCCAGCCAAAAGACTTGTTAATGTCGTTGCTGTTGTCCGCCAAACAAACTTTTTTTGTTGTCCAAATCAAAAACATTTTACAAAGAATCAAAACATCTATCTACCAAGTGAGAGAGTGTGAGACTGAGCATTATGTCTGTCAGACACCACCAGCCCTTGTGTGTTACGCTAAGGCATTGATTGTGTCTACTACTTATTTCCACCTTCCCAAAATTTTCAACATTTTATCGTATTTGTAGAAATCAATTTTTGGGTTTTCTCTATAGTTTTTATAAATTTAGTAAATTAAATAATGATTTGTTGATTTTTTTAATTTTATAGTACAATTTTGTTGTTACTCTGTTGCCTTGAATTATTTTTTTTTTAATTAAACACACAATAATAGTTCGAAGTTCTTCCAAGTTCTATGACTTTGAAAATCATGAAAAAAAATGTATTAAATTTTGTAATCAAACTACAAATTATTGCTGTTTTTTCCAATGTATTTGTAAAATATTAAAAAAAAAGAAGAAAAAATTAGATTATTAAGATAAAAATTATCCTCTGCCGTCTGAAAATATCAAAAGAAAAATATTTAATTGAGTTAATTTTTTAATTTGAAAATGAAAAGAATTTTATAAAAATGAAAAAAAAAATATATAAATAATTTGATCTCAATATTAATTAAAAGTGGCATTTTATTTATTTGTTGGGTGGGAAAAAATAATTTTTATAAAATATGGATATATATGTATATTATAATTATCGCCGATATTTTAAATTTCGATATTTATTAATGAATATCAATTTCAATATTTTTTACAAGAATATTAATCTTTGCATCAGCGGCAAATTGACATTTGGTTATGTATATTGTTCACATTGGCAGCCTTACTTCGTCAAGAAAGAAGAAGCAACAATTGGTTGCCTGGGTAATGCCACTTTATAAATTATAATCGCATATTCGTCTTTATTCTATATACGCTTCCAGCGCTGCAATTTCTGTTAAAAAGTTTCCTTTTTAGACAAACTTCAATGATTAAACTTAAAACAAATAAAAGTAAATTATGTACTTTTTTCGTGCTTATTTATACTGTTTGTATGCTTTGCACCAGGCTTGAAAGTTGGAGAAATTTGTAGTGCAATTTAGACTTCAAACGTGAGGTGTTATTTCCGTGGCTTCTATTCGTTACTACAGATAAGAACAGTTACAAAAGTTACAGTGAAACTGAATGTAATTAATATTAACATTATTTTTGGGTAAATACTTTCCAAGCAAAAATGTCAAATGTTTCCAAGCAAATATATCAATATATCGATATATTTTTCCCAGTTGCCCATCTCTAGTGTAACATTTAGACTTATTTAATGATTTTTATTAAAAATTATATAACAATAGCGTTTTTGTTGAACGAAATTTTCACCCAAATTCTCTCAGTTTTCTATTAATTTGCATAAGGCTTTAAATGACGCATAAGAAATAAGAAGGAATTTTTAAAATGCACTTTATCTATAGTTTTAATTGAAAGCAAAAATTAAAAAACCGAACAACTCCATAGAAAATACACAACAGAAATTTAATTAAAAATTCATTTTTATTTGTTTTTTTTTTAATTAAAGTTAACGTCGAAATTACTAAAAAATATTTAAATTGACACATGTATACATTCGATTCAAACTTATTCAATTTTTGTTCAATTAGCTTTTATTTAAGAAAACTCTTATTTCAATAAATAATTCATTACCAAGTTGTTTTTGGCAACGATCTATAACGAACTATTTCAACCCAATCGTGAAATTTCTCACGGAAAAAATTTTTTATCAAGCAAAGATTTCTTCAATTATGAACTCCGTGGGAACAAAATTTTAAAAAGTGGCATAATCGTAATTTGAAGGGAGTGATTTTGTTTATTTACATTCTATTTTTCTTTTATAATTCATAATGCCTACTTTTACCCCCGAATTTTTTTTTTCACTTTCCGAGGTCAATAAAAAGGGGGAAAATCTATAATGGGAGAAAAGGAAAAAGGTACTCGAACGGAATTTTTGTTTATAATTGAGTATAATTGATGACTCGATTATATTGCTTTTAATAAATAAAAAGTTTATTACTTTATCTCGAAGGGGGAACATCTGCGCGCGAGCAGATTTTCCTTTTTAAAAAAAGTGAGGTTATAATTAAAGACGCAACGCGCCCCTTTTTTCTCAACTGGCTTTTATAAAAATGCCATAGTTTTAACAAATTGTAAAAAAATATATATAATCATTAATACTTTAATATCCTATTCAGGATTTACCACTTCCTATACGAAGGTATAGCTCGATGTGTAGTTCCTGGAGAGACTGTTTATGTCTGAAAACTTGTGGAATACCCTGGCGCTGTGGTTATGTACCCCTGCCATTATTGAATTTAGATTAAAAAAAATAAAGGAAACTGAAATTTATTACATTTATATTTTTTTTTTTAATTATTAACAGCTTTCGCTAATTTCTGCTCGTATCGTCCCTCTCACAACATTGTTTAAATATTAAAATATTTTTTATTTGATGTAGCGCCACGTTCAATAACGAACTATACACCGGCCATTTTAAAACGCCAAATTTTTTTCCGATTACAATTAATAGTGCACAAATATTTTAATTTCCAATTCTCTTTCCAGAGCTTTCTAAAGCCGTCTAAATTGCAGAAAACTGAAATTTGGCATAGTTAAAGTATTTTTGCTCTGTTAAGACTGCCTTTAGAATTATTATCCTCTAAAATTTTCCTACGATTTTTTTAAAGAAACCTTTATATCATTCATATCAAATGTGACACATTTTAAGCACTCTTCGTGGAGAAGACCACAATATCTTTAAACATATTTTTTTTCTGGCAGGAAAAGGCTTTGTGACTAGTTTAAACAAAAAATTTCTAAACATCTGAATCACGACACATTTATCATTAAATTAACCTCAATGTACCAGCTGTTTATTTTTTAGGTATAAAAATCTCAACGTTCTTTAATGTCAAATCTGTATGAAAAAGTAATTTTGTTGAATTTCATCAACCGCAGCTATTATTTTGTAATACTACAACGTATTGAAGAACCCTTTATTTAAAAATTTCCTCATACCTACAAATTGACGACGCACTTATACAACAAAAAAAAACTATTTGTCAATTCTTCAATGAACTTGAAATTTTAATAAAAACAGCAACAACAATTTGTATATAATTTTATGTAGGGCTGGCTACAAAAATACTTAAGGTGTACGTACATGTGTATTGTAAATATACGTATTGGCTATGACGGAATGATTAGCTCCTATCTTGTTATCGGTATTAGCAATGCAAGGGCAACATTTACATACATATATTTTACTATAATACATATACACATATGTAAATCTGTAAATAATTATGTATATAGTAACGTGTAAGTAACTCAGGTCCCAAGTACCATTTCCCTTTTAACTCTGAAAATTACAGAATAAATTTGCATTCGAGAATCCAATGTAACTTTCATTTAAATAAATAATTTTTATTAGTGTGAATAATTTAATATAAAAACAGTTATAAAATGTGTTTCATTTCACATAAAAAATCAATTATAATAACCCAACTACTGCTGTATTAGATCTAAAGGGTTTTGCAACAGGAATAAGACGCTTTTATTATGCAAAATATTTTAAAACCATTTTTAACATTCAATTTTTTATTTCCCCTGCAGACCTATTTAATTTTGTGCTTTTTGTTTCCACAGTATTGTACTAGACTTGAGAGTTACTGCAATTTAAGAATGAAGCATAATTTATTCGAATATTGAAAAAGAGCAACTATTTTAGATAATTCGAACAAATGTTGAATAAATTTTTTAGTCGCTCTATATCTCAAAATATAAATAAAAATTACAAAATTAACAAGATCTAAGAATAAGTTTGTATAATTTAGTCGTTAGGTCCATTAAAACCGGCATTTGTATCTAAATAATTCTTGAAAAAACCGATTTCTTAACAGATTTCATCTGTTTTTCTATAGTGTTTCAAGAGCATGGCCACATACATCAAATTACATTAACTATTGGGACACTCTTATATGCTATCTCCAAACTTTATAACTGTTCAACATTGCCAATCCATCAGATTACAACAACTATAGGGGCACCCTATAATTTCCTAATTCAAATTATAGACTTGCTGTTGTAGTAGATTTAGCAATTAGGTTCTTTGTAAATATAACTGTCTGTCCATAACGGTTCAACAGTTTGGCCATATACATCAGATAAAATTAACTATTGTAAAACCCTTTAATTTATAATTTAAAATTTGTATACTTCTTATTATACTAAACAAAGTAGTGTACATTCTGTCTTATTTTCAAGTGTTTGTATAATACGGTTCAAAAAATACGACCATCACATTAATTTTGGGAACACCCTTTAACTTTTAAATTCAAATTATAAGCTTCTTGTTATAGCGATACAGGTCCCTTGTAAGTTTCAGCTCTCTGTCTATAATGGTTCAAAAGTTCGGCCAAATACAGCAAATTAAATTAACTATTGGAACACCCGTTTATTTTCAAATCGTAATTTTATACGACTAAGCAGTACAGGTTTGTTGGAAATTTCAAGCGTCTGTCTACAACTGTTAAAAAGTATGGCCATATACATCAAATTAATAAACTGTTGGGGCACCCTTTAATTTATAATTTTGATAATAATACTTGTTACTATAACAGTCATATCAAATGACATTCTGTCCAATTTGCAAGCGTTTGTCTCTAACTGTTCAAAAGAGAGGCCCATATAGATCAGTTTATGTCACCTATGTGAACACCCTTTAATTTTTAGAATTATTTTTGTATTACTTTTTGTTATCAGAAGCTATTGTAATATGTAGTCATTTTAAATTTTAAAGAAGTGCCTTTTACAGTTCACAATACACGTAAAATTGTGTATTTTGTGTGAGGACACCCTTTAATTCATAGTCTATCAAATTACAAAAAATTTCAAAATCGGTTCAGAAATGACTGAGTTCTGTAGGCATAAGTATTAAAACAAAGCTGCATTCAGACGAATTGATAACCTCCTTCTTTTTTTTATTAGATAGTGGCTGCGACAGATTTTTTCACAGCTCTGTCAAATTTGTTTATCTTTTAAAAACTTTCATTAAATAAATGTTTTTGTACGACTAGAGCTTATATTTGGACTTGCTCCTATTGCTAATAGGTTTGCTGTGCTATTTTTAAAAGTATAGCAAATGTTACAATATTCGATTAAGAATTATTGAATCATTTCTTGTTCTTATCAAAAACAAAATTATTCATTCGTAAAAAGCAAAAGGCAATCGAATATTCGAATAATTTTTTTTTTTTGGACTGGCGATAGCTGCCGATTTTAATCGAAATCTTTCTTTATTTACAAAGTAATCCAGCATCCTCTGTGGAGATACGATGGATGTAGCTCTTTCCTACCTTCAGGAAACGTCTAAATATTTATCACTTGTCCCTCTACTTAATCGATGTTATGTAAAATTATTTGAAAACTCTTGGAAATAGTGTAAATTTATTATCAACAATTTATTTAAAACATTTGCACTCACACAAATATCTATTCAAATGTTGATTTGTTATCTTGTAGTTACTGTTTGTTGGACTCGTATGTATTTAGACATACATACATCCATATGAATGCAAGTTTATTGAGGAATACGTTTTCAAAGCCATGTTGCGAAAACTTTATTCGACTGATAATTTTCTCACCTTTTTTGTTTTATTTTTTATTTAACATACGAAATTTTATAATGCTGATTTTAAAGTTTTTCTCTCATTAAGTCTGTTTATAAGTCAGCATTTAATCTTAGAGACAAGTAAACGTATTTATGATGATGATGAAATTTCATTTGTTTTCGGTTGAAGAAAATATTTAAAATGCGAATTAAAACTAAACAGTTTTACGATCAATCTTTAGTTTATTTTAGAACGAAAAACAAAAATAGTGAAAATTCTAAAAATGATTACATCAGTTTTTAGTTATTGCACTCATTCGTAGAAAATTCATACGTACGTATGTATCTAAACGAAAATATTCAAGTTTCACTTACTTCCTGTCTATATTACATCACGTTAACGAAATGCAATGAAAACATCGCTCTCGTGCAAACTTCAAGAGAATCCGAAGTAGTAATTACTTTTTCTAACATCTACCTTTTATTCTAACAAAATTAGCTTAAATTCAATCTTTAAAGAATGATGGATTTTTCCATTATGATATGGAAAACATTATTACGAAGAACAAATAAGTGTTACTCCTGCTGTGACGATTTGACTTAAATGTAAAAAATCATGAAAATGCGCATTATCCTCGGAGACAAACACCTAAACTACCTATGCGTCTATTACTACGTAATACAGGTTAACGTCAGTGTGGCCTGGCCTTGTGGGCCCTAACCTGACGGTGGTCTTACCACTGAGTAAAATACAATGCGTCTACCAGCGTCCTGCTCTGGCGTAGCCAACGTAGTTGCAATCCTAAGAACATGGCTGGCAAGACCATGCACTACCCCTTGCTTAAGACGGGGTTGGATAGTCTCCAATCCGGTGCAACAGCACACTTCGGTCTATTCCGCATCATCCCTGCAGACATAGACCTTAACCACTAGCACCACGTGTACCCCGAAGGGATCTCACCAATAACCGGCTACAGAGATTGACGGATCTCTGTATGGACTACCGTTTCCTGTGGTGCCGGTATAACTAAGGACACTGACCGGTCCTTTGATAATCGCCCAGCTTATCTTTCTAGATTTAGTGCCTGCACACTGGGGGTCTGATCCCTTCAATACCCTGAAAGCAATTCTTCTGAATATAGGTTAACTTAGCCAGACTCTTATTGCTCCTGGTGGTATGGGTCTAGTATATGCAGAACGTATTTGAGCAGAAAAAGGGCAATGGCATTGAAAAAGTTCCAATGTCTCAATACCCGTAACACATGCTCTGCATGCGCCATTCCCTTCAAGTCCATGCGGTGCAGGTATTCCAGCAGGTTCGAGTGCCATGTCAAAACATGCCTCATCGTGCTTAGTTCGAATTTAATTACCAAGTCTTTTGTTTTTGCCCCATTTGGGTCGTCCCAGAAAACTACACTAGTTACTCCACCTATTAATGCGATATCCATACCCCATAATTCGATTAAGAAAGCCGCGTGTCCTCCCTCTACCTTCTACTAATTTATATATTGTTACATTTTTACTTTTCATGAACAGCAATTTTGTATTTATATAATCTATACCCCATGGTTTTGGCTACATTTTAACTCTTAATCCCTTGTTTACCAAAATTGCGCCTTAACCAACGAAATGGCACTCTACGACAAGATTTCTTGTCCTGACCTCTTGCTAGCCGAAACCCACTCAGCCATACTGACCACAACTGTCTGTGGCTCCGGCAAGATTTGAAGTCACATTCGAAATCTTGTTTACCAAAGAAGCGCTATAGCAACTTAGCCAGGAACAAAGGGCTGGGATGAGATTTGAACTCACAATCTTCCATTTACTAATCGGACTTTAGTGTCATTATCTCTAAAGCAAAATTATGCCTCATCTTGTTTTTTAACAAATAATTTAAAAATTGATTAAACGCATTTGAAATGTTGTCTATCATGCTGGATTTTTCGAGAGGAGTATTTAGTAAAATAGCTGGTGAAATACTAATTAATACCTGTTGAAAAATTGGTGGAGGTCGTTAAATTTTTTAAGTAGATATCGGTAGTACTACTTCCTATGCGAAAGTACAAATTTTGTATTGAAAATCCTCAAGCCAAATTGATTAAATTAACTCATGTAGATAAATATAAAAAACTCTCCAAATAATACATTTTTATATCAATTCAATAAATAATTTAAAAAAATGACAGTGACTTAAAACAACGTAGGATTTTAAAAAGAAATCTTTATAATATAAAACTTATTTTTTGCAACAATAAAGAAACCGCCAAATTTATGACAATAACTTACAATAATCAAAAATTTATTATCGCGCTATTATATGGCAACACCGTATTGTAGAAAGGGAAGTACATACAAATGGTTGACGTGACTTTTTGTACGGAACTTTATTTTGCTCTTTTTGCGTAGAATATTGATATTATGAAATTAGCACTTAGACAACAGAAATGACATAACAGAAAGGTTTTATTATTATTTAAAAGTTAAGATAAGAAATATTTAACAATTATAAGAACAAAATTTGTTTATAGAAAATTACCTATTAATACTAACAAAATATCGTTATAAATTAAAAACTAAAAAACTTTCGTTCTTTTGTTATTTTAAATATGATAAAAAAAAGCTCAATATTTATTTGTTTTTAGGCCATTAAATTACAGCGTAAATAAAACGTATTTTATTTCCGTAAATGTAGCAGTAAACTCAAAAACTATAAAAGTATGTACATACATATGTACATATTTACGATTTTTAATACAAAACAGCGTACATATGTATGTAAAAACAAACGCGCTTACTACATGTTGATGTATAGCTTTTTATACCCTTCACCAAAAAAAGTGGAAAAGTTTGAGATTCCATTTGTAATTTCTACAATATCCATTTCCGACTCCATAAAGTATTTACCTATATTCTGAATTCTAATGCATAGCGAAGTCGATTGAGCGATGACCGCCTGTCTGTCCGTGTTAGTGTTGAAATCAACTTTGCTAAGGCACTAGGTGAGCTAGAAAAAATTTAAATATGCCAAGCGATCAGAAATGTTATTGAAAATTAGCAAGATCGGTCCATGTCTTTTAAGGCTGAGGGCAAAACACTACGCCTGCTTCTTATTTTTCTATTTTTTTTTTTTAATTTGGAACAAATCTAGTTTAGTGAAGTAATTCCAATAAAAAAAAAAGTACGATGGTGCAACATAAATTTTAAGATATTTTTATGGGTATCATTTAAAACGCTTTTGAAGAGATCTTGTAGGAAATGCTAAATTTTTTTTAATGCTTAATCCATTAGGATCCGTTGACATTTTTGTATAAAAATTTCTTATTTTTCTCTGTCGCCCCAATATTTCTTTTTTTTTTTATTGGAATTACTTCCCTAGATTTACATACATAAATGATGAAGGGCATACAAGATTCGGCTTAGACGAATATAGCACTCACTTATTTTAATTATGTTGTTTAAACCCATGATAAACCAGGTAATTACTTTAGAAACAAAAGTTTTAACTTTTTGCGTTTTTGTTTTGTTGTTTGTTGACCTACTTGCATTTTAGAATAAATTGAAACCAACTAAAGATGCTTTTACTTTGTTGTTAAGTCTGACTGTTAAATTAACTTTTTTATTAATCTATTTTTGAAGTCAATCGCTAAAAGCAATAACATTGAAAACCTGTAAAACAGCACATAATCATTGTACGTACATACATAAATACAAGTATCTTTTTTTAATAATACGATAGTTTGATAGTGATAGGTTTTAATACCCTTCACCACAAAAAGTGGGTAAATTCTAAAATATCAATTTCCGACCCCGTAAAGTATATATATTCTGCATAGCGAAGTCCATTGAGCAATGTCCGTCTGTCCGTCTGTGTTAGTGTTGAAATTTCACAATGAAATAAATATTTCAATCGATCATATATAGTGTCGAAAGAGGTGCTATTGGAAATCAGCATGATCGGTCCATGTCCTTCGAGGCGGCAGGCAAAGCACCACGAATACCTCTAATTTTAAAATGTCATTTTGCACAATAAAGTAACTCCAATCGAAAAATAAATATATGGGGCGATAGAGAATTAAAAAATCAGAAAAAAGCATTAAGTTAAAAATATGAGCGAGCGCCAATTCTGAGTTAGGGGGCTTCACTAAACTAGATTTACATAGATGGTGAAGAGTACTCTTGTTTTCTATTCATTTCGGACCTAACCATCAGTCAGTATCACATCTGCAACACCTAAAAGAACAAACATAGCTCGAAAAGGGGCAAAATAAATTTTAAAATGAATATGACTGTTAATTAACCAAATGAATACTAAAAAAAATTAAAAAAAAACATTTTTTAACAAATGTGTATCTGCAACTCCTAATAGAATAGACATAACTCGGAAAGGGCTGAGAGGCCCATAACTCGAAACATATGGTCGAGCGCCAATTTCTTCACTTAAAGTTTTTATCTTATTTTGTAATTCTCTTTCGCCTGATATATTTGTTTTTTTGATTGGAGTTACTTCATTGTTCCAAATGATATGGAAAAATTAGAGGCAGGCCCGCTGCCTCAGAACACATGGACTGATCTTGCTGATGACCAATAGCAACTCTTTTGAAACTATGTCTGATCGATTAGAGTATTTAAATCTTTAGCCTTTGCAAACTTGATTCAGAAACTAACACGGATGGGCAGACGCACATCGCCCAACCGACTTCGCTATGTATAAGAACTCAGAATATATACACTTTATGGGGTCGGAAATTGATATTCTTAAATAGATAAAGTTGGAAGTACAAACGGAATGACAAAATTAGATAATCCTCTTTTTTCTACTTTTTGTGGTGAAGGGTATAAAAAGGACCCAAAAACCTAACAGTCTGCTTAAGTGATTCCCGTCCCTTTCTTTTAGAAGTATATACTTATGTACTTTATTTATCTATTATGTTAAATTATATAATTATTTAAAAAAAAAAATTTTGTTTTTATTAATACACAGTTTCTAAAAAATGAATTTAAAATTAAAATAGATTTTCATTTTTTGTTTTTAATTTCTTTTTTTCAACTAAAAATGTGTGCTGAATTGCTGCTTATTCATCTACTTTTTTCTGTTGCAAAATTTCACATCCTATTTTTAGTCTATTTTAAAGCAAAAATGCATCTGACATCGCTTAGAATTATTTCGTTTATTTCAACATTTATACACTGAGGTATTTCGGTATTTAGTTGGTATTTGGAGCAGGTACGAGAGCTGAGTAAAAATAAATATTTAGTTGACATAATTGGGAGTTATCAACGTCAATTTCTATTTTCTTTTGATATAAAAATAAATACAAAGAAAGTAAACAAAAAATTAAATTTGCAATAAATTCTTGTTGTTCATTTTCAACATAAATAAATAATGTCTGATTTTAAAGATTTAAACGCAAAAAAAAAAAACAAATCAATTTGTCATTTGTCATGGTATTATTAAAAATCAGAGCTTCAAATTTCGTAGGACTTAATTGTAAAGTCCTAACCAGACAACTAAGCGATTTAGCTCGTAATTAATTTATTCCTCAAATTCGCAGAAGAATACTGAATTAAATATCACTAGAATTTTATTATCGTCAGCATAACTATACGCTACGCCTAGGAAAACGATAATTTATGAAATATATGTGTATATTATTCGTTGAAAACGTAGGAAAGACAATATTCAGTAAGAAAATAAATAAATAGGTTTACAGCTGAAGCCAAAAAATTGGAGAGTTCATTGATCAAAATATTATGAGTATCATATAAGTTAATCCTTGTTGATTCCTTTAGATAAGTTTAATATCCATACAGCCATTTTTCTAATTTCTGTATAGGCTATCAGTAGATTGTAAGTTAATATTATTTAGAGCTACACCATAGTTTAACTTCATAATGAAATATATATTTCAAAATTAAAAACAAAATATAAAATATTAATTTAACATTGGTTTTTATATTTTTAAGAAACTAAATAAGAAATTAATGAGTGGAAAGAAATTTCAAAATTTGAAAATTTTTGTAACAGAATCTTGCATTTCCTTTGGTTGACAATGATTGCTTAATCAAGCTGTCTGGCAACATTCATTTACCTTATGTTTTGAATACTACTTTTTTAATGCAACCCTTAACGGAAATATAATTAAAAAAAAAGAAAATAAACACAAAGATTGTACAAAAATGCGAAATGCAGTTGTTGGACTTAAATTTTGATTGTTTAGCAAAAATATTTAGTTACTGTGATGAAGAAGATTTATTAAATTTGTGTGCTGCTCATTGCTTACTCAATAATGTTATCGAAAATAGTACATTCTATAATAGATCATTGGATTTATTAATGTGTGGCCATCGAAATAAACCAGCAATACTTAGGCGGTATGTATATAACTGTAATTTGAACAGACATGATTTTTTACAATACCTTTTTGTTTACTTATTAATTGTACAAACTTATTTAGCACTCAATCATATCTTTCCTTTGCCAATCGCTTAAAAATAGCTAAAAATTGGCTTAATGGATGTTATCGTGAACAACAATATTTTCATCGATCGAAAATGTTTGCCACAAAATTACATTTGGAGCGTAATTGGTTATATATTTCCAATGGCTGTTATTTAAGTTTACACAAACGTTTAAGCACGGAGGCAGTGCAAAGACGTTATCATCAAGAAATAAAAACCGGCAACAAAGCAGACATAGCTGACTTTGTAAAAAAGGGTGATAGTATATTTGTTGGACGCATAACAGGCAGTTGTTTTATTTACGAAGATGATTATGCCACAGCACAACAACTACATCTGCCCAAAGAGTATTTAAGATGCCTAGACTTTGCCGGTGATATGTATGCAACAAGTACTGATCATTGTGGAAAAATTTGGCGGCGGGAAAAGGAATTGGGCTTAATTAATTTAGACTTAATGAAAGAGTTAAAGGAATCGTATAAGACAATGCGTTTTAATGACTCTGGGGATCGTTTGTTTGGTGGACTTTATACTTCAACCAATCGATGTGCTTTAAGAGAAATTGACTTGGAAACGTGAGCAATGTTTTTTTTTATAAAATTATTTTAGTTTTTAAACTTACATACATTTCCCCAGCATATATTCATACACACATCGTTGGTCTCTTGTAAAAATTTATTTCAACAAAATATTTTTACAATTACCTTTTGTTTTTATTCACCCCTGTCGTTAATAAGAAGTGAAATTTTCATTCCACCCGAACACAAAATTGGTATCGGGAATTTCACGAATAATTTTTTCCACAAATTGAACAGTGTATCATTCCATTTGCGAAAATGAAGAAAAAATTGCTTGCGAGGTATAAAATTTGAGCAAAGAATGTTAAGTGAAAAATTCAGGGCCGACCCTTTCGTATTTACGGACCTTCAAAGCTTGTATGTATATTATGGCATATGTTGTTTCGTTAGTACCCTTTGTGTTCGATTACTCCTTTTTCTGTATTTGGAAAAAATCTGAAAATGCAATTATAGTTTTGTGTTATGCTTTGTATCTATTATCTCCTAAGTGTCTTTTTAGAAAATTTGAAAATGTATCTCTGAAGCAGATGAAGTCCCAAAACTTTTCAAGTACGCACTATAAAATAATGTTGATATAATAAAACAGCATCTTAGGGCTTGGATCGGTATTAATTTTGCTTTTTTAAAGAAGGTCATTGTCCTATAAATAAATAAGCATATCTTTTACGGATACGGTTATTAGCAGACCCTTTGATATTTTAAAAGTTCCTTAAAAACAGTATTTTGCAACTTTGTTACTTAAAATCACAAATAAAAATAAAACCATTTTTGTTCTTTTTAATGCGTAATGTTTTCATTTTCACTACTAATAGTTTGTGTTACAAAGAAAATGAAAAATTTTTGTTACAAAATACAGATTTAAAAGAATATCATATGAATAGGCTTCAGCGTAAAACATTCATTACATGAACTCATTAAATAACTGTGTCTATCTCTCCGTCCGTCCTGTGGTGATGGCTATAAGAAATGATTTTAAAAATCAAACATTAAAATCAAGCAATCATCATTTATCATCATCACACTTCATTTTTATTAAAGAAAATTTTATATTTTAGCGGCTGCGAATATGCCCTTAATTCAAACACCCTCTCGATTTATGACCTTAAACTGAAGGATGATAATATTCTATTTACCGCTAACTTTGATACAAGTTTTCGTCTTTACGATCGTCGTTCTGATCGTGATGAATTTATATGGGAAGATCCCTTTGATTCCTCGTTTTACTGCCTCGAATATGATGGTCTGTATGCAGTGTTATGCGGTGCTAAATACCACAGTCGTATTAATCTCTACGATATTAGGGTGCCTGGCAAATATATGCAATTGTATTTTCCACAAAGCCAGAGGAGACGACGAAGAGAAGATTATATTTCATCACCAGTCCATAGTTTAGTATGTGATAGTCGGTATTTGTTTGTGGCCACTGATCATAATGTACATGTACTTGACTTTAAAGTAGACTGTGCCGCCAGCAGAGATTATCGTGATATGTTTCGTCGTTTTTAAGTTAATTCGCCAAGAAAATAATTTAATAAAAATGTTTAAGTTTTGATCTGATTTCTAGTCCATCTATATTTATATAATTTGTAATTAATTAAATATGTAGCACAAGTAATAAAATAAATACCTTCTAATTGGTGGACATAAATTAAACACAATTAATATTTTATTACTATTTGAAAGGAAATTCTTTTATTTTATTCAACGGTTTCATTCTTCACTTTCTTCACTTTCATCATTTTCTGTTTCTTTTCACATCCAAAATCTAACTAAATTAATAAATTACGAAGTTTTAACTTAAACAGTGCAAAAAAGAATGCGTGTATATAAACGTGTAGAGTACAAAAACGATAAGTTCATTTTGTAATAAAAAGAACTTGTGTAAAAATTACTTTCTAGTTGTTTCTTTTTAAAGTGCTTTAAATTTTTTTTTCTAAATTAAATTAAATTTGTGCCGGTTACAGTTACTAGATTTTGATATTTGACAAGCCTACTTACATTTACTACAAACTTTTCTTTTTACATGCAACGCTTTTGTTTTTTTTATGGCAAAACAAAAGAAGTTAAGTTGAAATCTTTTTGTTTTTTGTCTAACTAATTTTGAAATTAAATTTATAATTTTTTTTCTTTTTTATAACTATTTAAGTTTAATAATAACAATGAAAGCCCCCATAGTATACAAATATGGTTGCGTTAAAAAAAAAACTCATTTCTAAATATCAAGGGAAGTGGAAGAGGCGTAAAGATTTTATGTGTTTTGATTGGGTTTTGCGTTAAAACTAACTTATATATTGCTTAAACTTAAATAAAGGCACCACTCTTTAAACTAAAAATTTAACTATCTTTGAGTTTTTGTTGATGTTGTTGTTTGAGCAGGTATTTTGGTGTCATGTGATGTTGTTGTATCGCGTGATTTTATAGTAAAATCCGTCTTATTTGAAAAAATGTGCTGAGAACTAGATGCATCTGAATTTGGAATTTTGTCTGTGGTTTCATTCAAAGCAGCCGCAATTTCACCATTGAATTGCAACAGACAACCCAATGCTCCAAAGTAGCCTTCATGTTCAAGAAAAAGACCTTTAAGGGTGCCATTTGACCAGAACTCCATTGCATATGCCAGTAATTTCATGGCTATAGGATTGACACGCAGAAAATTGCCAACAAAAACGACCTTAAAAGATTAAAAATGAAAAAGAAATGGAAATTAAAAATTAATGGAGCATATTTTATTGAATACAAAAGCTATCTAATAATTTTTACGTAAAATAATAAAAAAAAAACACCTATTTTGAGCTTCAAAGTCGTAATTGCCACTTTTAAGCGATAGCGTTTGTCATGGATGTATATGAAATTCACTGGTCGTTTAGGAAGATCATCAGAATGTCTTCTCGAAATTAGAAGTAACGAAACTTCATCGACAAAATGAGAATTATTTTTGAATTCCAATGCAAAGTTTGTAGTCTTAAAAATATTACCATACCAAATTACGTTTCCATTTTTTTTTCTCTTACTCTCTCTCTCTCTTACTTCTTTGACTCTCTTCTGCTTCTTCTAACATTTAAATCTTTATGCAGATGTAAGACTTCTGTCTGTATCTATTTTTATTCTCAATTTTCAAACTAAAATTATGCAAAAGCAAACGCCGGTGTTGTTCGTTTCTTAACGTTAACATATCCCAGGATCATGAAATACATAAATTGTGCAAATCTTCAAATTAATGCCTTTAAAATGGAGTATCTTTTTTCAAAATTGGATGGATTATGAGAGTGTGAAAGACATTACAAATATATTTTAAACTCTGAAATCATTTTGTCATTCTGCTTGTTATTACATATCCTAATTTATTTATTAATTTAAAATGACAATTAAAATTTATAACATACTTAAGATACTTTAATATTTCAAACTATCCATTTGAATTGGTCATTCCCTAAAATGTCTCCCTGTTATTGTGGCAGAAACCTAGAAAGGATTCAAAACGAAACACCGAAACGACCCCACAGGTTTTGTATCATTTCGATGCAGTGGCAGAATATATATATAATGATTTTCACGTCTTCTGAAAGCTTCTAACCTTTATCATGTACACTTTTGATGCACAGCCATCAGTATGGGTTCCAAAAATATATGGAGTAATTAACCAACGAACTACTAAAGAGAATTTACCGATCAAATGTCAAAATAAGTCAAACAAAAAAATCATTGTATAAATATACATGGCTCTTATTATAAACTAAAAGAGAATATATATATAAAGAGAATATATATAAGAGACATGTCAAAAAACCCCATCGTGTAATTTCCAGATTTAATTTACAATGTAAAATCTTTCAATTTTTTTATTTTAATTTGAACTACTTAATTGAAAATAATAATTATTGTATGTGTATTTTATATCTTGATACTAAAGCAGTTTCATTAATAGACGACCTTAAGTTCTTAGGGGCAAACAAATTAAAAAATATAAAGTTGAAACACAATTATGACTTTTATCTTTAACATTGTATTGAAAACTTGCAAAACAATTATAAAAAAACAGCTATTGCGTTTATTTAAATTAAAGCTAAAAATTATATAATTATTTGCTAAAAACATTTGTTCTAACAATTTTAAATGAGCAATAAATGCAATAAAAAGTATAATCAGTTACCTTATCGATTTGTTCATTAACTGCACACATGCGAGCAATTAAACCAATATTATTTGTTATTGTAACAAGAGTAGCGTTAGCAAGATCCTCGCGGGAAACCGAAGCTCTTTTATCTTGTATGTGCATTTGGCCGAAGCTAGGAACAAAAAATTTATAAACAACTAACAAAAGTATGACAGACGCTGTTTTTTTAAACAGACGTATTTACCTAGAGGCTACTAAATCACCAGTCAAGCCAAAACGATCATAATCACCACCATAAATATCACGTACTAATTTATCAACTTTACGATTATCACCTTTGGTAGCCAATTGTATGGCCTCTTCAAATGTAGTGCAGCCAGTTAGAAGACAACAAAGTCCCAGGAATGTACCACCGCCCAAACTGTCATATAAAAGTAAAATAAAGAAATATTATATTGTTTTGTATAGAGTGAGTTTTGAATATAAAACAAAAATTACCTTGTACCTGATACACGTTTATAGTTATCAGGCCCATAAACTGCTAAAATAGAAACACCAGAGCCCACATTTACCAATATAAAGGGATAAGGCTGGGAAAAATCAAAAGCTTTTTTTTCGCTTTTCCTGTAAAAAAAAAAATAGTTTTATTGAAAAAAAAACATTCATTACGTTACTTACGTTATATCCCCAGCATTTTCATAATAATAACATTCTGTGGAGTTTTGTATTTCCGAAAATAATATGCCTTTTATCAAAGTATCCAATTCATCAAACTTTGCCAATTTCATATTCACTTGCTTAAATGGAATTAATTTAATAATTTTTAAATTTTTATTTTTTTACCAAATCTACGCAAGTCTGTTGCGTTTATAGTTTACCTCGCGAAAATCATTTTCAAACTTATAGGCTCCGCCACCGGTGGCACATACAGTTGTAACCAATTCGGCCATACCCTTTTGCTTGGCCAGGGATAAAAAATTTCCCATGTCTGTTGTTTGAAAACGTATGAAATGCAACGATCCTGTACGTTTACGTATTTCTACATTGTTCATCTGCAATTTAAGGAAATGTACAATTATTTTAACAAAATTATATGGGGTGTTTTTTTAAGCCTGGTAGAAATTTATATTATAAAAATAAAACTAAAAATTAAATTTTGATGAAAAATTTTTTTCTTATTATTTTCAGTAAACTCTGGCAAATCATTATGAATAGACTCACGCTTGAACAACGCTATCAAATCATCTAAGTTTACTTTGAAAATCAGTCATCAATTCGAGCAACTTATAGACGACTTTGTTGATTTTTATGGTGCACATAATCGTCCGTTGTTAATAAGCAAAATTGCCGCATATAGAGTGAGACCAATCCACAAAATACCCTAAAGACTCCATTGCATCCAGAAAAATGCAACGTTTGGTGTGATTTACACGCTGGTGTTATCATCGGACCCTTTTTCTTCAAAAAAGAGGCCGGATCCCACGTTACGGTCAATGGATATCGTTACCGCAACATGATTAATAATTTTTTGTTTGAAAATAAGTATGACATTGATACGGCGACCGCAACCATCGAAAATTTGATAAGTTGATTTCGAGAAATGGGCCTGTCAATTGGGGTCCAAGGTCGCCAACATTGTTCGTGTTATTCGTGACATACGGTCGGCAGTACTTGAAAAAGTGGCCCAAAATTGTACGTCCAGAATGCGATTCGTCATAGTCTGTGTGTCTATTCAAAATTCGCACCCATGGGAAATATTTCAATGAAATTGAAAATACAAATAGATTCTTATATAGTGCAGTATGCTGTTTTTTCGAACATAGTCGCAGAGGGACGATAAGGGAAGAAACCCTTAAATTTTACAAGGATCCACAGAATTTACTGAACTTCCTTCAAATCATGGTAAGTAGGGGGTAATACGTTATGTGATTTTTCAATAGTCTGGCTAAGAGAAAAAAATGCCATTTTATAACGCTCAACCGACTTTAATCAGATTTTATACTCAAAAAGTTACTTATTTAGAAGATACAGTAGAGAACCAAGGCAAAGAAAACCATACATTTTTCTGACTCGACAGATTTTAATAAAATTTGAAATACCGATAGGATAGAACTAACAGTTTATATATAAAAATTACGTCAGGCTGCATTCGTAGTAGTGTCTAGTCAAAATTAATGAAATTCCTTGTATTTTTGTAGCTTTGGTCACAGACTTCATAGATGTTACTGAGATCTTCATTTTTTTAAGAGAAGTAGCACTTCAGGGAATAATACCTATTTAGTCATTTTTGTAACCGTGCTACATTCCTTAGGAAAGGGACAGATGAGCGATAAGACATGTGGCGAAAGTACAAAGATATAGACATTTTATTATTTATTTAACTTCGCCGGCGAACATGTTATGAAGAAGTACCGACGCAAAGCAGGCTGATGTAAAGTTAATTCTGAATATGTATTTATACCATTAAACAGAAAAGAAAAAACCATTTTTATTTTTTGATTGCCGCAGGGGTTGAATTCACCTTGACCATAGCAGCCTTAATTTCTTACTGCATTACTTATTTTAAAGCGGAGATACAGATTGGACATAGGCTGTATATGATTATCCATTTGACCACAGCCTTGAAAGACTCTAAAAGAAAAATTAAGCAACGCCCGGTAAATAGAAATATATTTTCAATATTAGTGGTTTTGTTTATTATTACGGTTGTTCTACAAATTGTAACTAGCTAAAAATATTTTGAATTTGGATTTATTTATTTTATATTATTTCCAGGCTACAAAATATACAATATTTTCTCCAAGATAACTTACTACTGGAAAGTAGGACGAAAAAATGCAGTGCTGCTTAATTTAAACTCTTGATCAGAGCTTTCAGATGAGGAAAATATAGAAGAAATCATGTAACATTTCATTACAAACTCACACACACACATTTTTGCAAGCAGTAAAAACTTGAGTTAAGAGTTAACAGGTTCTTAGCTAAATTATAACTCAGTTCAGATTTCTAATAGAAGCACCGTACTTGTAGAAATCATTACACTGTTAATTTTTTCCTCACCTCATTCAAATCTATATTTTAAATTATAAATGCGCTAACATAAATCAATTGCTTTTAAATTCAAAATATTTTCAGCTGGGTAATTACTTTTCTATTTAAAACGACGCAACACTTCATCAAGATAAGCACTGCAATATTTCCATAAGTTTAAAAGGAATTTTTTAAGTATTTAAAATTTCGCCAATTGTTTTTTTTTATTGATAAAGAATTAAAAGTGAGAAGCAATAAAGTTTTTTTTTTATTGTTCAAAACGAGTTCTTGTTCTTGTAACCCTTGTACTCAGCTAAGGGAACTATTTAAATGATTTTTTTTTTTGTTGTTAATTAAAGCAATTTGAAATTAAAATATTCAACGTCTTGTTGTCTTTTGGAAAGTATTTTATATCGTCATAAGTATATAATTTTTTACATATCGTCAACGAAGGTGGTAAAGGCACCACTTAAGGAAAATTTATAATCGTTTTTTTTTATTAATTTTGGGGGCTTTAAATCCGCCCCTTAGTAAATTTTTGAACTCTTTCATTCTTTTAACAATTGAATTGAATTGAAAATTTACAATTTAACTTTTACCGAAAACTTATTTGTTTGAAGTTCGTAATTCATTTGTAAATAATACTTCGAATAAAATGTAGTAAAATAGTTTTCTGTTAAAATATTTTATTTTCCACATTAGCTTATCTCCACTTTACAAATACTACATTTTTATATTAAAACTTTAAAACAGATTTTGAAAGGTCTTTATGCATAAAAATCTCCTTCGAAAATGTAATTTTTTTTACGAAAAAGTAAATATTAAAAACTCTAAACTCTCGATTTTTGTCCTTACCAAAATTCGGATATAATATTCTTATGTTGAAAAAATTTGGCATTTTCGAAAATTTTATATAGAAAAAGAAATTTCTATTACATTTTACACAGATCATAAACAAATGTAAAAAGCTCTACATTTTAATAGGTTTTCATTACATATTTTTACTGCTGGAAAAGGATGTCATATGAAAGAAACATTTTTATTAAACACTCAAGCTTTGGAATATTTGAAAGTCTTCGCTGCTGCAAACTAATGTTTTTGCAAAGTTTTCTGCAGAAAGCTCGTGCTTTCGTAAAGTTAAAGTAAAATTTAGGTATGCAAAAATATTTCGAATATTCTTGAGAAACTTCTTTGTTGAAAAATTTAATTTAATTATAATTTCAAATAAGTTTCGGTAATTGTATTTATTTCAAACCCCTAAACTCATATATTGTTCAGTTACGAAAAATAGTAAGTAAATTTTCGAAATCTAAAAATTCTTTTTTTCTTTTATTTGCTATAACGCAAATTGCTCAAAGCATTTCGTAATTTAAAAGACAATATTTATTTTATTATCATTTTTTGTATACAAATTATAACTTCATTGCTAATTTTTGGTAACTGATCAGATGTCAACTTCATCAGCAGTAAAATTTGTCGAATTGCTTAGATTTTGGAAAGACGATGTTAAATTTTTATGCATAAATAATGAACTCTGGTGCCTATTGCTTAATGTGCGTTTTTAAAGGCTAATCAAAAAATGTATTGTAATTTTTTGTGCCGCTGCTAAACACAACTTCAGCATTCTTGATATTTAACAAATGTATTTTCTTTAATTTACAATTCAATTTACATCAACGCAGCCATTAATTATTTATTATTATAAAACTAAACAAACACCGCAACACAAATTTAAAATAATTAAAATTCAGCCCAATTATATATATAAACCAAAATTAAGTGCGACTTTTTTCACTTTTCCCGTCTCTCTCATTATAAATTTTTCCCCCTTTTGGTTGACTGCGGAAAGTAAAAAACTTCAGAGGAAAAAGGGAGGTATTATAAAAATTATATGAATTCATAATTGGAGAAATCTTTTCTCGAGAAAAATTTCCGTGGGAAAAAAATTTCGTGAGAATATTCATAATTGGGCTGATATATTTTATTAGTTATTTTACTTCGACGGCGAATATGCTATGAAGAAGTACCGACACAAAGGAGGCTGATGTTGTAATGTTAATTCTGAATATGTATTTTAACATTAAACAGAAAAAAAATATTTTTATTTTTTGATTGCCGCAGGAGTTAAAAACTAGCCAACTAGATTTGTAGTCAACGTGCTTACTATCATGACTACAGCAGCCTCAACAACCAGGTGTCTTACACATTAGTGCAAGAATCTCACAATACTTGGCCACCATCTCAGATTATTTCCAGGAACGTAGACTTCAGCTATCACTCTCAAAGTCTTCGGTATCCCTTTTCACTTCGTTGACTAAAGAAGTAAGAATGGAGTGGGGCATCTCGGTCGAAGGCCGCCGTATTTCTACGGTATAGAACCCAAAAACTTTATGCGTAGTCCTTGACAAAGTGAAAACTCGGAACAAAGTGCTAAAAGTACTCGCAGGCACCTCCTGGGGAATGACTAAGGAGACGATAGTGGCAACATACAAGGCAATTGGCCGCACCCTCCTTTATTACGCTGCCCCGATTTGGACCTCGTTCCTTAGTGATACTAAATGGCGAGGCTTACAGACTTCACAAAACAATGACCTCAGAATTGCGACAGGATGTGTCAAAATGACAAATTAGATCACATCCATTAAGACACTAGGATGCTTCCGGTCAGACAACATAATGAACTACTGACCAAGCAATTCCTAGTGGCTTGTCACCTGCCAAGTCACCCTAATCACGAGGGGATAATGCAAGATCCCACACGCCGACACTTCCGGCAGGACTTTAGGCGTTATCGTAATGACATCCGAGATCAAACGATATCAGTTTTAGCACAATTAAGAGACGGACGGTGCAGTATTCTTAACTGCTACCGTGAACGGATAGTTCCCGGTACTTTAAACCGTTGCCCAGCCTGTCTCCAAAGCCGTTACGACACAACGCACAAGTCTAATTGTCCCAATAGCCCCACGAATTTACGCCTTAGTGACCGATTGAGGTTTCGCAATTTCTCCACCTCCCGGTACCACCTGATGACACACATACACATAATTGAGTATTCGTGCTTTTTTGTTTTATATCTTTTCAGGAAAAAATCTAAATGAAATTAAAACAAATAATAAATTACGGGATTTTTTTTCGAAACGTCATAATTTTTCTCCTATGAGATTCAGTGAATAAATATTGTAAGTAGTATAGCAAATATTTCCCAAAAACATTAATCACAAACATTTTATTTTTCGCTTGTTGCGCACGAAGATTTAAGGTTTTTGCCCTTTGCCGTTTTGGGTGCTAATACTCGTATACTATACGAGTTGAAGTTGAATAAACAAGTCGCTCTCCGATTTTTATTTAATTCTTCAAGTTAATTTGCAAATTAGTTTTTGTTGCGTCAAGGAGTTAAGTAAAATTCCAAATGCCGGAGAATGTATGTACGTCATGCGCCAGAGGTCACCAAAACAGTTGATCTATTTTGTTAAAAAATACTACTTAAAATGCAAATTGCATGAAGTTCATAAAGCTTTTGTTTCTTAACTTTTGTAAATACTTTTTGTTAGACAAGAATTAATTTTCAAAAGTAATAACTTTCACAGGTAATAATAAGCTTTTTACTTAAATACAACACAAGTTGTATTTGAATATTTTCTACTTCCTTATTTTTTCCCCCTTTTTTATTTTCGTAGTTTTATTATTTAAGAAAACTGACAAAGAAAACATACAAAAATAAAAGCATGTAGTTTATAACATTTCAAAATGTAAATTTGCAAAATTAATAAAAAACAACAATTAAATAAGAAAGTACCTTTGAAAACCAGGCATGGGAAACAGATTTTTTTATATAACTTTTTACTAACCAATCTAGCATTTTTTAAATTAAGGCTTATTAATTTTTTATACACAAATAATTTTATACATATCTTTCACAAGCAGGGACGGCAAAACTTTCATTCATAGAATTCATTTAAATGCAATTCAAAAATAGTAAGCGATTATTTAGCAAATAAAACAGGTTTTTGAGGAATAATTTAAACAGTTAAATAGTTGCAGCGTATATAATTATAATTAATGTACATATTTTGCATTATTTAAAAATTTTCCATTTAAAATAAAACAATCTGAGAAGAATTGTTAGAGGGTAATAAATGAATCAATATTAATACAATACGTTTAGTCTAATTGACTTGGTCGTTAAAATAAGTACTTAAAGAAAAATGCAGTTATTTGTCAAAACTAAGCTTAAAATAGATATTTATATCTACTATATCTCTAATTTCAGGGAAACGGGGTTTTAATCCTTTTGCGGCGTATCTCAATAGGAGTTTCTTGCACATTTGATTACAATTGTTATTTTAAATATTGGAATCTGAAAGACTGAGAATGGATTTAATTGCTTTACTCTGTTACTCAATTAAACCTAAAATATATGCCTGAAGCCGAGCGCTTAATCTTAAATCCAGTGTTTGAAGTCATTATGTGTCTTAAAACGTGGTACGTGACCTCTTTCAGAATACCTTTGAACACTTCTTTCATTTGAATTTTTTATTTTATAAAGTCGATTAAATTCTTTTTGATTTTTGCCGATTCGAATACAGTTTTAGTTTAATAATTTAACTAAGTAGCTTTACGAACTATTCCCAAAAAAGAAAGCCAACAAAATTTTGAAAAATTTTTCTTACCAATAGCCAATTGCAGAAAAAAATATTTTATGAAACTGGTTGCATAAAATTAATTTTCTTTGTAGGCAAGAGGTGCAGATACGCAAGCGTGGTAAGCAAAATTGGCTTGAATTCATTGTTTTGTTTTTTATACATTTCGTCGTTCAAAGTTTTTCAGCAGAAGTTCATATGCTTATTTGAAATAACGTACAAACGATAATAATAACAAATATTAAATTGTTCATTATTTAGTAAATATTATTAGGTTTTGAGTAGAATACGAATCATCATATAAATTATTAATAAATGTAATAAATAAATAAAAATAAATAAATTAAAAGCGAACGGTCAAAAGCACACTTAAGCCGATTGCATCAAAACTTTCATTGAAAAATGGCATGACTTTTCGTTTGAAAAATATTTAGTTTGTGAAAACTGCGTCATTTTCCTCTACCAAAAAATTTTTCTAATGAATTTTCCATCCCTGATTTAAACTTTGAGCTCAATCTCTTTTCTTAATTTTTCTCTTTTGTTCTCTTTTTAAATTGCTTTCTCTTCCACTCACCTGTAAATGTGTATCTCTATGACCTGTTTTGCCGTATGCTGAATTTTTTGTTAAATAACGCCGAATGCTTCTTAAACTTTCGGCCTCTTGATCTTGTTCATCGGGTGTTATATCTTTGGGTTCAAAATAAACCAACTTGGTCAAAGTACCACCAATATCCATGCCAAACCAGGGCATTGCTGAAATAATAAATAGACATTAAAAAATATTATTTTTAACAGTAAACAAATCAAAGAAATAAATAACACAATAATAATAAATGTTGTTAATTTACATCAACAACAACTACCTGTTTGCAAAAGTTCTTGTAACTTTAAATGCGAACTCATATTTAAGTCGTTTTAAAAAATATTTACTGAATTTAATTTCTTAAATTGTTAATAAAAACTATTAAGTTCTTTGTGTAATAAAAAAAATTTCACAAGACCTTATCAAACGTCCATCAATTCATACATTAATTTAATTCCTACAAAAACGAATACAACAGTTTAAATGCGCTCAGTTTTAATATCGCCTTCAAGTGTTTGTGTGTTTGTTAAACTTTATTAAAAAAAAAAATAAACAATAACATGCGATTCTTTTCTAAAAATGTATGAATGAACGAATGAATAGAAATCTGTTAAAAGATTGAATTTTAAATTTAAAAATAGCTTCATAATATTTTCCAGTTTTGTTCCCTTTAATATTGAACAGCGTTCTCTTTTTTTATACAAACGTTGTTTTTTGTTTCGATTTGTATATATGCACGGAATGAAAGTTGTTTTTGTTCTCTTAATTTAGCTGAACAAATATAATATTTTAAAGTGACGTTGCCATTGAAGCTATCGGATGTTTTTTTCAAACCCGATAGAACTTTAAATTACAAAAAATATCACTAAAAATTAAATTTTGATGAAATTTTTTTTCTCATTATTTTCAGTAAACTATGGCAAATCATTATGAATAGACTCACGCTTGATCAACGCTATCAAATCATCTAAGTTTACTTTGAAAATTCGAGCAACTTATAGACGATTTTGTGATTTTTATGTTGCACATAATCGTCCGTCTGAGCAAGCAATCCGTCGAACTGTGGATATATTTTATAACACATACTTTCTAGAGGATGCAATAACACCAACACGTAAAAGATCCAGCAGCTAGTGTATGAATAAAAGTCACGAGACCATTATATGCGTCGTTCTTTCGCCGATTGGCCTCTAGAGCAGTAAGTAACTGCCCGTTATTAAAATTATAATAAATAATAATTTATATAAAATAAATTATAACACTTTTATTAATAATAACTATTTCTAAGCTTACATTTATTAACAATTTATATAAATTTTTAAAAATTTATTTTATAGCTTATCCCATAAAATATTAAAATTAAATAATTATTTTATTAATAAATTTAATTAAATAATATAAAATTTCTAAATTCAATTTATTTCTTAAAGAACTAGATACCTTTAAAAACGAATAACATTTCATTTCTAATATATTATTATAAATAATTTTATAACATTAACTTAAATAATATATTAACTCTTTTAAAATCGAGAAAATTAATTAATTAATCTTTTTTTAATAAACCCTGATACACAAGGTACAATAAATTAAAATTTCTTTTATAATAAAAATTTTTCAAATTTATTTCAATTTTCTTTTACAATACTATTAAACTATAATTAATATTATTTTTTCTTTATAAAATACTAAAACAAATAATTTTATAATTATTTTTAATAAAATTATATAATAAAAATATAAAATTAATAAATAAAATTTAATCAATTTATATTGATTCGCACAAAAATCTTTTCAATGTAAATGAAATGCTTTACTTAATAAGCTTTAAATTGCATTCTAGGTACACTTTCCAGTACATCTACTATGTTACGACTTATCTTACCTTAATAGTAAGAGTGACGGGCGATGTGTACATATTTTAGAGCTAAAATCAAATTATTAATCTATATAATTTTACTATCAAATCCACCTTCAATAAATATTTCAAATTTATATTCGTATAAATAATTTTAATGTAACCCATTTTTACAGCGATAAGGCTCATATTTGGCTTAACGGGTTGTTAATAAGCAAAATTACCGCATATGGAGTGAGACCAATCCACAATATACCCTACAGACTCCATTGCATGCAAAAAAATGCACCGGCTGGTGTGTTTTATACGCAAGTGGCATCATCGAACCTTAATTCTTGCAAAATCAGGTCGGATCTCACAATACGGTCAATGAAGATCGTTACCGCACCATGAATAATGATTTTTTTCTTTGATAATATGGATAACATTGATTCGGACGAAATGTGGTTTCAACGAGATGGCGCTATGTGCCATACGCCGACCGTAACCATCGAATTATTGAAATAAAAATTTGGCGATAAGTTGATTTCGAGATAAGGACCTGTCAATTGGCCTCCAAAGCAGTACGATTTGACATCTCTCGATTATTTCCTGTGGGGCCACCTGAAGTCACTGGCTTATGCTGATAAACCAGCGACAATTGACGCTTTAGAGGCCAAAATTGTTCGTGTTATTCGTGAAATATGGCCAGCAGTACTTGAAAAAGTCACCAAAAAATTGGACGTCCAGAATGCGACTTGTCATAAGCAGCCTCGGTGGCCATATGCCCGATATTATTTTTAAATATTAATGCCATGTTCTGATTTTACGTATAAAAAAATTCTTCATTACAATTTAATTTTTTGTGTTAAGCTATAAACACATAGGCACCAGCAAGCTACCGGCTACAATATGTCAAAAATAAAATACACACTTGTATATGAGAATGATTATTTTGACGACAGCACTGCAGGTTGTTGTCTGGGCTGCTAATGTCGTTGTAGTCTAATTAAACTAATTTCTATTTTTCTTGGCTACAATATAAAAACAATGTTCACAACATAACAAAATATTTATAGCAAAGTAGTGCTTATAAATATTTTGTATTATATATAAAATAAAAATCACAAAATTTAATTGGTGTATCTAAAATTGTATGTACATACATACAGATATGTTTGCAGGATTCCAAGCTTACATATTAATTTATTATATTCTCATACTAGGGACTACGTTTTTAGTAATTATTTTATGTCCCGCAATATATATATATATATATATATATATATATATATATATATATATATATATATGTATATATATACAAATATGTATATATATGTGGATATTTAAGAACAGGTGGAAAAATTAGAAATTGGTCTATTGAAATAAACGCTATTTTAAAAAAAAAAAATTTTAAAGTGGCACTACTAACACATGCATAATTACATTGTTGTGACAGTTTAATTTTTTTTGAGTAACTGAAGTTGGTAAGATATTTGTTTTATATTTATTTTTTTATATAATTTTGAACGTATTTGGCTTATTTCAGGAACAAATAAATGGATAACGACGAAATTTTAATTGAGGAGGTTCGCAGCCGTACAATTTTGTATGATTTGGGAGAGGCAGACTATAAAAACATGAAAAAAAAGGAATATGCTTGGAGAGAAATTGCAGCAAATTTAAAATTAAATGGTAAGTAATGTTTATTTTTCATATTTAAGATATAAGTTAATATGTATGTATCTTCATGTCTTTATAGAACTTGAATGTAAGAAGCGATGGAAGGGACTTCGCGATTCTTACAAACGCTGCAAAAGAATGCAACAAATTGCTTCTGGTAGCAGTGCTGAAACCCCGAAAAAGAAATGGAAGTATTTTGAGGCCTTAAGTTTTTTGGATAGGGTTCCTAGTTATAGAAAGTAAGTAAATTGTACAAGTTTAGTAGAAATACGTACATACATACGTATATATCGCACTGGTTCCTCTAAACAGCGTCAACTCTAATATTTTGTTTCAATATTTAGTACTGTTGCAAATATTGATGAAGATGATAGCTTGTCTGTCGTCATTGACGTAGACCCATCTAATGACTGCCTCTCGCCCGACAGCCAAACCTCAACGAGCAAAACAACAAAAAAGGTATAGATAAATATACATTTGTTTCCTGTTTGATAGTTATCCTAATTTGTTTAAAATTTATATTTTTAGAACACCGAAAAGTTTAACGCATTTTTGGATTTAGCTACATCAAGCATCACAGAAACGTGTGAAACTTTTGCAAAAATGAAAGAGGAGGATTCCACAGCCGTTCATTTTGCAAGTTTAGCAAAAAAAATTAGTGAAGCCAACATGCCACCAAATATTAAAAACAGGCTTGAAGCCAAAGTTTCAAATTTGGTTTTTAACGAAATTGAACTTTTTTATGAAAAATCCAATTCATGTTAAATTTATGATATATGTACATATTCTATATTTTATGATCTCAAGTACCTTACCAATGAAATTGTTATTTAAAATTTTTGTTTTTGCACGATTGCTTTATATTTAGGTTTTTGTTACCTATAAATGTATGTACGAATTTTTACTTATTCATTATTGTAGGACAATATTTTAGTTTTTCCTTGCAATAAAGTACATACATCATTACTAATATTGTAAATCTGACAATGTTTTTTATTTGTTTGCTATTTTTTCACTCTTAAACCACTAAACTGATGATCCATCAGAACCTGGTTTGCTACATTATCAGCGAGAAACCAAACTACATATGTAGAAGTTACGGGTAAAACCTACTGCATAAAGAAAACGATACGAAATATTCGTATGCATGTTATATTTCATTTATTTTTGCATTTATTGTATGTACTTTTTAAGAAACAATGTATATGTTACATTAATTATTTTGAAGAAAATCTTTCAAAATCTCTCGCTGTTGAAATGCAGTTGTGGATGAGCGGTTAGCTGCTCTAGTGTGATATGATTGTAGAGCATGACCTTGTTCCCTCCATTGGCCTTCGATCTCGCTATTGTCAACTGAATGGTCAACAAGTTCAAGCGTAAAGTAGTTCCTGTCGTTCTTCAACATTAAAAAGTTATGTAGCACTACAGTAGCTAACACAATTTTATCAGCATTTTTTGGAGACATGTGCATTGTTGTATGTAATATTCTCCATCTATTAGATAAAATCCCAAACGCATTTTCTATATGCACTCGAGCTTTGGATAATATTGTATTAAACTTGTCTTTATCTGCCGTTAAGTTGTGTCCGGGGAACGGTCGCATTAAATTATTTTTTAATGGGAATGCGCTATCCCCAACAAAATAATAGGGAAAATTTATTGACGTCGCCGGTAAATTAGCAAAACGCGGAACTTCTAAAGTTTCGTTTAATAATTTTTTCCCAAATTTACTTCTGGCAAGTACTCCCCCATCGCTCTGGCTGCCTAAAGCTCCAACGTCTACATATGTGAAAACGTAGTTGGCATCACAAGCTGCCATTAATACAATGCTGAACGTCTTTTTATAATTATAATATAAAGAACCACTTTTTCTTGGGCAAACTATATGGATATGTTTGCCATCAATGGCTCCTAAACAATTTGGAAGTCCTGTCTTCACATAGAACTTGTCAGATATGGTTACAAACTCATTTATGTTCGGAGGTGACAAATAAACTCTGTGTAGTTCATCCCAAATTGCTTCGCATGTATCGTAAATAATTTTACGAATTGTTGATATTCCCAACTTAAAAGCCCAAGCAAGAACTTGAATATTGCATCCTTGCGCCAAGTAACTGAAAGCGCAAGTATTTTACTTTATAATACTGAAGACTGGAAAGTATACTTACATTATTGTGACCGCCAAACGCGTTTCGACATCTATTGGTCTTCTGTTAGAGAATCTTTCCATTTTTTCTTTTAAAAGACTGGCCAATAAATTAAAGTTGGGTACGGACATCCGTGTCGCTTTAAAAAAATGTTCCTCATCTTTTTCTTTTATCTGCCGTACACAAGTTTGATAAAAACCTTCTTCGGCTCGATTCATATTCACTGGTCGGACCCACCATCTTCGGTTGTTTATTGGATGCAAATTATTTGTCAATTCATACACTGAGGCTGTTGTTTGCACTATTTTAGCAATAGCTTGCACAAAATTTATGAACTTTTCTTCAGACATTTTTAAAATACAACTACGAACAAAAAACATTGAAAAACAATGATAAGTCAAACGTCAAAATTACAGAACATCTGTTTGTAGTGCAGCTGCCGCTTTTAAAATAAATAAGTAGCTGACTACATGGCGACATTGGTAGCCAGCAGCATTTGTTGTCGTGTGTTCGTGTAGCCTGCTGTGTTCAATGTGTTTAATGCCTTAGTATTTATAATTTAAAGTTCTATCAGGCTTAAAAAAACACCCTTTAAAAAATTAGAAATTTCATTGCTTTTAATAAGTAGAGCGCCATTCGAGTGCATTATTCGTCAATTAAGAACAACTAACTTATTTTATTACATTTATTTAACAACAAATTTATAAATAACTTCTTATGACTGGAGTAAGTTTTTTTTCATGTATAATCTATATATGAAAGCTGTTAGAAAATTTTTTCAATATGCATTTTTTTGTTTTAGTTAATTGGATATTCGCTCCGGAACGAATCATGCCACACCCGGCCAAAAATTGTCAACTCAGAAACAGGTATATGAACCGGAAGTTTTTTTCCCCTGGAAAGAACTTCCGACAAGAGCAGAGCTGATACAACAATAAGAACTTTACATTAAAGTCAACTTATTACGTTTATTAAACAAAAAAGTAAAGTTTTAGTTAACTTCTCTTATGATCGCACTGTTTTTTGTTTTCATCTAAAAGCTTAATATTAAAGCTGGTATGAAAATAATGCGTGCTGTATGTATTTGTACCAAAATTATTATTATTATTATTATTTTGGTTTCAGTTAATTTTTTGTTAGTTATAGTTTTAATGCAGTGGAGAAAAAAATATTCAAATCATAACTTTAAATACTGAATAAGTTTTGTTTTAAAAGCAATTTTTAATTTTAGCACAACATATTTTTGGTAATTTTTTTATTTTTTCATTTGTAATTGAAGAAAAAAAAAAAAACATCTGAAGACATTCAATTTAAGCAACAAAATAAAGTTTTGCAGATTTTTTTTCCCAAAAATTTTTATTTAAGCAGAAATATTTGTTATATAATCAATTGAAATGTTTTTTTTAATAAAACTTAGACTTCAGCACGTAACACAGTTTAATGAAAATATAAATATGTTTGTACAAAATTTTTGCTTGTAATCAATATTTAAAAATTTGTTTTAATTAAAAAAAAAGCATTAATAATAAATTTTAGCACGTAAAAAAAAATGTTATTCAAAATTGAATTTATAAAGTACAACATCGAAATATAGAAGTGTAAAGCTTTTTAGTGTATTAGCTTTTAAATTTAAATATTTTAATATTTTTAAAAACTTTAACTTTAAATTTAGTATTAAAATTTTTTACAGCGTGATTTTAATATTCTGTTCAAATTAAAATTTTGAACTTGAATTTGTTTATATTTAAAATTTAATTGCGCGAACTTCCGAATTTTTGTGACAAAATTTAACTAAATAAAAGTATTAGAATTTCTTATTTCAGATACAAATTTTAAAAATTACAAATTATTTCCAAGTTCAAAATTTATATTTTATAACTATTTTTTTTTTTCTTTTTATTTACAAAATTTTCTTTAGTATTTTTAGTACAAAATTATAGCTTTACAAAAAATCAAACTACTGCATAAAATTGATATTTAATTTAAAAAAAATCCACTTTAACACAACAAAACTAATTTTTTTAAGTCTAAATTTTTTATGAAATATTTATTTTTTTTTAGCAGGGACTTAAAGGACAACTTCAGAGCCTTGAATGTGCTGAGGATATCTGCCTTTTTTTCGTAGAAAGCATTTAAACGCATAACGGCGTCTGCAGAGAAGCTGCAGCTTATCGAATTTCAAAGGCTTATATTTTGCAATTTTGAGAACATTATGGCCTTAGTATGATAGTAGGAGATCTGAGAATCTGCTGAGATTTCCCAGAGGACAGCTGGGCGCACTGGTGGCTGTGCTGAAAGGCACTGTGTTAGAATACTGAATCTTTCATACCATGACTTCTGTAGAAGTTGTCAGGTTGAGGAAGAGGAGGAAACGGTGTAGCATTAGCTCTGCCATTGTCCATCTCTTTCTAGAAACAGAGCGGCTCTTCTCAGCATTTCGAGACTGTATGTGTCATCGGTACCCATGCTAGGAGACTGAACCTTCCATATCATGACTTCCACAGAAGTTGTCAGATTGAGGAAGAGGAGGAAACGGTGGAGCATTAGCTCTGCCATTGTCCAGCTCTTTCTTGGAACACAGCGGCAGTCCGAGACTGCACAATCTTGCAGATCTATCGGTCTGTGATGTTGTTAGAATAAATTCTTTTATCCGGTTATTTTGGCTTAACATCTTAACCAACATCAAATTCTGGCGAGCAACGGTCAATCTATATTGAAATCCTTAGCCGCAAGTGATGTTGAATTTGTCACTTATGATTAAAACCTTCAGCGCAACACGAAGTTATTGGCCGACAATTGCTTATTAGGACACACAAATAAAACATCTGTCGCCAAACCGAACCGAATAGAGTGATTTCGTTGGGCTCCTTCATTCCTAATGCAAAATTTAATTTTACTAGTAATTTAAAACATTTGTACAGCATTAAATTTTTAGCACAACACTAGATTTTTGCCAAAAATCAAACTATTGAGTAAAATTATATTTTAATTAAAAAAGAAAAATCAACTTCAACACAAATATTTTTAAATAAACTTTTTTATGAAATATTTAAAATTTTAAGTACAAAAATTTTATTTTAAATATTCAGTAATAATTTGCATTAATCTCCAACATAATGTTTATTAATTTCACTGTAATAGTAATAGTTAAAGGTGATGTTTTTATCAATATCGGCAGTAGAACGGTTATCAAAAATAGAACATATAAAATTTAAAGTGTAAGATACGAAGAGGGGCAGCAAATAAAAATACCTTTTCTCCTACAATTTTTATTAAATACAATTTCTATCTTATCAAATTTCAAATATTTATTAGTTAAGAAATCAAACTTACACAAAATTTCAATTTCCTCTAGCAGTAAATTGCTATCGCTACACATTTTATTATTAAAGTAACTTTTATTAACTTTAGCACTCTGTTCATTACTTTTTTTATAATTATGATTTTTAAGTACGTCTGTCGTATTATTGGATTTTAAAACAACTTCTGTATTAATTTTATCTTTAGTACATAAAGAGTTTGTGATGAAACTGTTGGTATTTACATTATTATTTGCATTGGAATTATTATTTTTGTTGGAATTTCTGGTTTTTATACTTTGTATATTGTTGTGGTTAGCCAACTTCCAGGCGTTGCGCCATGAGTTGCGTTTTCTTTGCATGGTGGGCAACATGGGTGGCATAGGTACCACCAAAGACGAAGATTTCTTATCGCCATTTGAACTCGGTTGTAATTTAAGGGTTTTTAAATTATTCGAGCACTTGAAATTATCACGATTGGATGGAAGTTTCATGTTTGTTGTAAGAGTTTTAGAAAGTGAGCGAATAAGATTTTTTTATTTAGTAATAAAAAGGTTTTTATATCACAGTTTTAGTTATTTTTCAAATTAGTTATTAAAGAATTTTATTTATTTTTTTTTTTTTATACTTTTAAATATTTATCAACACAAGCGTCTGTTGGGCCAGCCAACGTTGTTTAACCAACTAAATAAACTTTAAAAATTATTTGAATTTATTTAAAAATTTAATGTTAACAACAAACATACAAAGCACACGATCGATCGTCTGATCACTGTCGCAAGACCCTATTATTAACGTACTAGAGGTTAGCAAAAAATTTATATTAAAAAATAACAAACTGCTCGCTTAGTTTGTGAAACAAAAACAGCTTTGAGATTAAACCGATCATTCCATAGAGATTAACTGAGAGGCAAAAAAGTTTATAAAGAAATATTTGTCCAAAGAAAAGAGAGAAAAAGAGTGCATATTAACATAATTAATATCTTTGTATGAAAAAAAGTGACATGACAAGTGTGTGTGCGTCGATTCCCAAAATCTAGTATTTATTGTATTAACTTGAGTACAAATGCTTGTGTTGATTAAGCACTCATTTAGTGCGATTATCATTGATTGTATTTAATTTGTAAATACGCTTTAAGTGATAAGTTTCAATAGGATTATTTCTACACTTTTGATTGTTTTTTTTTGGCTTATTGTTTATTTTTCCCAGCGAAAAATAAGTTGTTAAAAAAATCAACTCAATACACAAAATTGTTTCTTATTTTGGTTTATAATGATTGATGAGTACATTAAAAGCAGCTCCTTCACTTCACCGGATATTAAATAAGAAGATTCAATTGGTAACATGCTTGAAAAGTAAACCCCTCTATAATGAATTATGCAAAAGCTGCAGCGATAAGCCTTTTCTCTTCTCTGCCTTTGTACTGGTATGGGCAATCGTCGTATCTAACATCTGCAATGATATCAAACTTATGAGCTCTAGAATATTTTATGAAGAATTTTAGATGGTTTGATGATCAATCCTCTACTGCAGTCTACACATACTCTACTTTCAGCCTTCCATATTTCGTTGACTGGAAAAGCTACGATCCAGAGTGGCTTGTAAGTGTTCCTTGTCTTTCTTCTCTCTCCATTCTTTTTTCCATTAGGTTATCTCATTCTCTGCTGTTTGGTACCTTTTTAATTCATTCACTCCTTTCTTCTCTGTTCCCATGCTTTCAATCTCAGCAGGCAACACAAAGGCATCGGTTTGTCAGAACCTACCTAACCTTTTCTCCTTCATCTTGTTTTCATGACGAAGCACATCGATCGAGTTTCAAAATTTTCCTTTTTCTACACGCTGTCACCGGTTCTGTAGATATCGGATGTACCGCCTACATATCTACTGATCCTTTTGATACATATGTCATATTAAAACCTCCTCAACATCCATTCAATGAATATGTAAATTTATTTTTGTTTGCTAAAATCGTACATTTAATTTTCGAAGATAATCTTAACACGTTAAATGAAGGCAAAATTGGCACCACCGTTACTTTTTGTGAATACTTTATCTTATAACACACCGATATAAAAAATGTAGTATGTATATAGTTACCTGCCTTGTCTACTAAACCTAATGCAATAGCGAACCATTTCTTTTCTAAATGGGAAAAATTTGCTTTCTGGATTTTTTGTTTTAATTGAGAACTAAAATAAATTTGTTTTGTGTCAAATATAAACAATACACTACGCATCACTAGAGCAAGGATTATTATATTTTTTTTTTATCATTACACGAATATATTTTAAAAACCCGAATACCGGAGTAATAAAACCGGTTGCACAAATAAAGTCCTTATTTTTTATTATTTTCTTTCTTTAAGGAAATTGTTAACAATATAAGATTTATTTTAAATCGAAAGCGAAATTCACGTTTCATATTAAAATTAAAATCCTTTTAAATATACTACGATTTAAAGCATGTGTGAACGACCTCTTCGTCGATAATGTAAAGAAATCAAGGCAAAAAAAAACAGCTTGGTGCCAAATATGTCGGCTGTTTTACTTATAGGGTATTGAGTTTTTTTTTTTTAAACAGATAAATATGCGTAATTCTCATTTAGTAAATTAAGATTGAGTTATAAGAATTTGGATTTTTTATTCTTCTTAATATAAAATTTCATTCAAAATTTGGATTAAGTGCAGCTAAATAAGCAAAAGCCATACTTGTAATCCTTCCCTACTTTATCCTATTTTACTGTTTAGTTTAATTTCTCTAACATTTATTTTTGTTGTTGTGTGTCGTGTTACATCAAATTTAAGCTCAACAAAGCTGTTATTTTATATATTATAATCATATTTAACATATCGAATATTCCAACAAAATAAAAATGAAATGCTGTTAATTAAGTTCATAAGTCATTAACCTCCTTGATGACTTACATCCATAAAATGAAAGCAAATTAATTTATTATTTTCAAATATTAAAACATCAAATTAGTAATAAAACGTAAACAAAGAGGTTTTAAATAAAACCGTGTTTATTATAATTAAACAATAAAATATAATAATTAAAACAATAAAAACAATTTTATCGCACCTTTACAGATGAAAGAAGAATAACAATTATTCATTTTATACCCTTTACCACAGGCAGACAAATGAAATATTTAAGTTTGTCATTCCGTGTGTAATTTCTACAATTTTCATTTCCGACTCCATAAAGTATACATACATTCTGAGTTCTTCTTCTTTGCTATTGAAAATCAGCATGATCGATCCATGTCCTTCGAGGCAGCAGGCAAAACACCACGCTTGCCTTTAAATTTTCCATATAATTTGAAACAAATAAATAAAAAATTGGCGCTCACCCATACTTTTTCGAGTTATGGGCGTCTGAACTTTTCATAGAAAAGTACGATTGTGCACAATATTTTTTAAGATTTAAATATGAGTATCATTTAAAAGCTTTTAAAGAGACCTTTCAAGAAATACTATATTTTTAAATACTTGACCCAAGCCGATGACATTTTTATGATGATGACAGGTTTATGTAAAATTATATACAGTTCTTAACTTTTTTGTTTTTAATTCTCTGTCACCCCAATATATGTTTTTTTTTTTACTGAAAATATTCACTAAACTAGATTTACATGTATGTATATGTATATACATATATAGAGAAGGGTATATAAGATCCGGTAAAACAAACTAATATCGCTCTTACTTGTTAATACTAACTTTTAATAATACACAATTAACGTTGATATTTTACAATATTTTCAAGTGGCAATAGCTAGCTAAAAAATAATTTAATTGTAATAATATGTTTCGATTATCACAATTTAACTATATAGAAAAAGGTCTACAACTTATTAAGCTAAAAAATATTAATATTTTGTGCAGTATTTCCAACTACTATATTCTAATAAATTTATGTTATTTTGTGTCTTGTCTGACATTAATTGGTCAAAACAAGAGTTTTAGCTCCTATAAAAAAATACTACAGTAAACTAATTCTTTAGTTAAGCTCAAGTTCTTTACGAAAAATTTAATTGTAAACAAAAAAGTAAGAATGGGAATGTATTAAAATGTAATAGATTTACTGCATAGTTACGACCAAGAAAAATGCAGCAAATCATGCACCCTACAGATGAATGCTTTTTTTAATTTGCAAATGTCAAAATTACTTCTATTTGCGCTTTTGAAGCTAACGAAGCAACCTGCAATTAATTCTCTTCGCCTTGACTACAACCTTCGCTAGCATTTTTCGTATCTGTGTACAATGTATTTATTTGTAGTTATATGTAGTGAATTTAAAAATAATGAGAAAATTTAAAATAAAAAAATTGCCGGTCGCCCTTATTTTTCGAATTATGGGCTCTGAAAAATTGGGTCAATATGGGCATCATTTTAAAACTTTTGGCCAGCGAAGCGAAGGCCAACTTTAGTTGGTGAAGGCGGTATTGGTCATACCATAGAGGAGAAAAATCTTGCGTCCGGCCGAAGGCCGACTATTCAGAAAAATTTTAGTAAACGAAGCCGATGTTGGTCCAAAAGCTTTATTATAATACCCATATTGACCCAATTTGTTCAAAAACTTAGTGTAAAATCACAGTTTTATAAGAAATTTCAGAGGCCCATATCTCGGAAAATAAGGGTGATCGTTAATTTTATTTACATTTTTTTTATTATTTCTAAATTACCAATCATCCTGTATAATTTTATTTTTGATAGGTGAAGCTTCACTAAACTAGACTTGTTCCAGTTTCTGTTTGTTAGAAATTTAAAGTTTAATTAAAGTTTTTTTTAATTAATATTTATTTAATTATTGTATATTTTCAACACATTTATTATACATAAGTACATACTACAAAAATCTAAAGAGTTAAATTTTTGCTTAATAAAGAATCAACTATTTTGCTCTAATTGGACAATAGCGCAAACCCTAATGTCACTAATTGTATCCAGTTTAATTTTTCATATAAGCAAATTGTGAAAATTTACTTTGGCTCTGCTTGTATGCAGTTTGTATATACATGTGCATGTGTCAATGTACCAGACAGGCATACATACATATATTAATTGGAAATACATATTAGCAATAAAAAAAGTTTAAGGTCCATACGCACCTTTTGCCAATTGCCTTTTGAGTGATGCAGCATCTTCAGCTGTCTCTTGTGATGACATTGTTTTATTTATTTTCTTTTGTTGGTGGTTGGTTTTCTGTCACCGATTGTTCACCTGAGTAAGAGTATGAGACTTGCGATTAAAAGGTTTTATTTTTGCTGCATAAAGTAATTTGCTTGTGGTTTTTGATATACATAAAATAGATGAATCAATCTTTTCCACAACATGCAGCACTTCTTGTTGCGTTTGCTTGTTACAGATGTATTAATCTTTCTGTATCTGTTGCGTACCAGCCGACAAACAATAATCGAAGAAATTATTTTATTTGCAAATAACAAAAAGATTGACAGGAACAAACGAAACTTTCAAATTACTTTTGTTATTGCCAAAAATTATATGGAATGTTAGTTGGGCTGCGTTTACAAGTAAATTTGTGGTTTTTATAGTATGATTTTTTCACTTAATATTATTTATCAATTCTTTTTGAGCACTTATAAAAACACAACACCAAACTAAAAAAGTTATCAAATTCTGATGGTAACTTGAGAGCTATAAGAAAATTCTACTCTGGCAATGCTTTTCACTCGACATTTTTTATAAATAACGCGTCGTATTGCAACACTGTTTGATTACAAAATATCCAGGAGATGTCGCCTTATGCAGATGGCGGTATAAACAATGTTACCAGTATTGAATTAAAATCATGTTACAAACAGCATTGCTTGCTTTCTATCATTTACTTAGCGTAAAATAGATCAAAAGAAAAATAATTAAAAATTAATTTGAAAATGTTATCGTTTGTGAATTTCCAATTGACACTATTTTTAATTCAATAATTTTAATTTTTTTATTTATCCCAAATTAATGGTCAATTATTGGAAGCAATTAATATAGAAGACCGGTCAGACAACAAAATGAGTAACTGTTTGTTTAGTTCTTCGTGGCATATCCCTTTTATCGACACATATGTCGGGTCTTTCGTTAATAGCCATGGCCCTTATTGTGTTTGGCTTAGGCGTATTTCGACTACGACAATTTGTAATAGATTAATGACAATTGTTGCAAGCTATCTTTAATCTATTACAAAACTTAAAAAAACGCCAAGTTTTTGTTGCGAAAACGCCAAACTCAATAAGGGTGAATATTAAACATCACAACTGCACGTCCACGTTGGATGCCTAAAATATATTGTGTCAATGAGTTGTACCTCCAGCATTTGATGGGTATAGATGCACTAAAGTTCCTAACTAAAACTCACTCGAACTTGCTAGCACTCCCTATAAAGTATATGTCGCAATTTTCTGAGCTATTGCCATTCCTAGCCGCTGCCAAACCGCTTTTTTATTAAGTCCCTCATGATATCGTGTATTTAATTAATTGCTCGAAGCACAAACAATTTGGTTTCTGGCAATACTTTTGATACAATGCTACAAGGTTGTTGTCCATGGTGTGAAGAAATTAAAATATAGATGGCGTATTCTTACAGCGGTGATTGGAAAAAATTTATATTTTAGCAAAAAGTATAAAATAGCATTTCCTTTTCTAATCCTGTTATTTTTAATTTTGTATTTTTTATTGAATGTGCATGCTTATATTATTTATTTGTTGCATGGATTTGAATTCTTTATTTTAATAATAATTTTTTACAAAGAATCTGCTTGTTTTGATTTTTTTTGAGACAACTTTAAATAAGATCTCAACATTTTCCTAGAACTAAGGTCACATTCCAAATAACATTTTTTGTGTTTAAGGGTTTTCTTAATACACTTCTGATAAAAATAATGTAGGAAATAATAACAAAATATAATATTATAACTACAAGCATGTTTATTAATGTATGTGCTCTCTAATTTATTTTATTATTTTATGACGTCTGGGATTTTTTGAAATTATTCATGGTAAATATCGCTTTTCCATTGTCATTATTACAACGTTTGTTTGTCTGTCTTTTGAAAAGTAACAAATTGTTTGGCAAAACAATGTGACAATGACAACACGACAATTGTTTTGAAGAGTAATTAAAAATTTGCTGCCTAAATACGCGAACCTTCCATTGTGTCAAAAAATCTTCAAACAATTAAAATCAGCCAAAAATAATAAAAATGAAAAGAAAACAAGGGTCCCAACATTAGCAAAAAGAAAAGTGGAAATTCAAATGTTTATTATTTTATAACGTTGTTTCCTATGAAATAATTTTTGCTAGAAGTTTTACAAGCACCGTTACTTACACCTTCAAAATTAACCTACCTAATTTTATGACGTATTCGAAAAATGAAAAATATAGGATTTTTTGTTTTATTATCCTGTCATTAAGAGTTAAGGGCGCGAGTGAGGATATAATAATGCATGTATGTATGTATATGCGTGCATGTACTTAAACACAAAAATGTGCATCAAAACACAAACTCACTTCTAGTTGTAGATTTATGAACAGTGTGGCCTTTTTGGCAACTTAAGAAATATTTTATATTTTAATGTCATTATTATATAATTGATTAATTAATTAATTAATATTTGACTACAAACATACATTTGCATATACATATAGAGGATATGTGTATTAGAATTACCTCTGTTAAGTTAAACAAGTAAGAGTGCTATATTCAGCTATGTCGAATCTTATATGCCCCTCATCATCTATGTAAATCTAGTTTAGTGAAGTAACTCCAAACAAAAAAGCTAATACTGGTATGACTAAAAAAATAAAAAAAAGTTGGTACAGCATTTATATAATTTTACACAAAATGCTATCGGCTCTTAATGGGCTAAGCATTAAAAAATATTTAGTATTTCCTCAAAAGCTTTAAAATTAAACATTTAATTAAAAAATTTCAATCTGAAAACAAAGTGCAATAAATTTTTTTCTATAATTTTGTCGATTTTTGTATGAAATTTCAACAATGGATCGCTGGTTTTCAAATTCAGGCGTTTAAACTTTATATTGAAGGAACAATATTAATCGAAAAAGATTTTTATGTTTATTATAATTTCTGAAACGATAAAACGATTTATATACTGGAACAGCATCTACTTTTAACTAAATTGAATCTTTTTTTTTTTTTTTTTTTTTTTTTGCTTTTCATTTATAACAAAAATTCGGCCAAGTCAATTGTCTAAGCCGACAATCTAGAAACAATGGAAGTCTTGAAACATAATATTTATCGGGTTATTGGTGGAATCTGGGCAGTACGTGCCAGCCTCGGCGGCCACCTGCTCGAAATCATGTTTTCAGCAAACCCAGTTCTTTCTTGGTTTTTTTTTTAAATTCTGAACCCTTAAAACCATCCTTTAGATAAAAACAGAGAATCAAAGTTGTAGTGAAAACAAAAATGGTATTACTTTTTTCTTTTTTTACAATTAGCATGTATAATAATAATAAAAAAATGGATAAATTAAAAATTAATGATTAAAAGATAATATTTTAATCAGACATATTTATTTCCAACGTAAGCAATATGTTAGCTATTAGAAAATTCTTTTTTTTTCGTTCAGTTTATCTGGCAACTTTAACTAAATAAATAATTTTTAACGGTATAGAAGTGCTTTTGCGACAAAAAGCAAAAAGAGAAATTAATTCCTTAAGTTCGTGCATATAAATGTATTGTATGTTTTATGTTGTTAAGAGAACGTAAAGAAATTCTTTCATTTTACAGCTATACTCTCACTAAAGTGGGGCACGCAGAAAAGATTATATTGCCATGTTTGTAACGCAAAATCAATAGCTTCTGTTAAATTTTGAAAACTAACAATTATTATACTTTATTTTATTATAACAAAAACAACAAAAGAATTCATTCAGTTAATTGCATTAAAATGTTGCAATATTTGCCATTTAGTATTGCAACCAAGGCTCGCACTTAAAGTGGGATATTGCAGTTTTCATATTTTTATTTCTTGTAAAATAAATGTTTAATACTTGGTTGACTTTCCAGCAAATGTTTAAAAAAATTTGGGTTTTGTATTGTACCACTCTTCTGTTACTGCTTCCTTCAATGCGGCACTCGTTTTGGCCTCCGCTTATCTACTCTTTTTTTTTAATTCTGCCCACATATGTTCAATAACATTGATATCTGGAGACTGGGAAAGGACTCTCCATTACTTTTGGGATTTTAGATAAAAGCCAATTTCTTGCATTTCAATATTTATATTTGGGATCACTCTTTGGGTAAAACACGAAGTTATCTTTTATGTCTAGGCATTCGGCACTTTCATCAACGATTTCTTTTAAAAGTTTCGTTTCGTTCCGTTTAAAAAGGGTATTTTCCCATATCTAGCTACTAACATACAAACCTATATCATAAGAGAACCATTACAATATTTGACAGTTCTTGTCTAGAAACTCAGTACGAGATTTTCTCCAAGCGAATCTTTTTCCATCTGGTCCGAAGAGGTTTTTTGGTTCGTCTGTAAAAATAACACAAGAATATAAAATGAGCATCGAAAAAAATTGGTAAAACTTACAACAATAGTACTTACCTTTGACCAGAATGAAGCACCTTTATTTGCGTGCTCTTGAGCGAAAGCGTTTTTGTTTTTTCTCTGATATTAATGGATTTCGGTGGAAAGATCTTCCATATAAATTATTGCTTTAAAGATTCGGCAGACTGTTTTAGCACTAACACTAACATTTTTCATTTCATACGATTTGTATTTTATGTTAATTGATAATGAAAGTGGATCCTTCCTGATTTGTTTTAAATAAAACCGCTATCACGGTCGGATAAATTACACCTGTTTAAACAATTTGTTTGACACTAACAGTAGCTATTTATTGTTTTATTTATTTATTTATTTACTTCAAAAGATTACAAGCCAGTAGGCCTACTTAATCCAGAAATCTTATGGCTTAAAACAATTTCAAAATACAATACTTTATTAATTTTCTGAAATTTATGTAATAGTTTTGTGGTTTTTATAATAATTTATGACCAGTAATTAAAAATGCTGGACTATTTTCAATGCATATTTAGTTGCTTAACTGTTGCTGTTGAAAAATGTGCAGCAAAAAGCAAATGCAAAAAGAAAGAAACACATTTGCTTTAGCTGACTATATGTTGCTTTCTGCAGCAAAGCATTCAGCATTTAATTTGAAAACGTTTGCTGTTGCGCTTCTTTATCTTTTTTTTTTTGCATTTGCTTTTGCTTCGTTTATAATGAAATGTTTTGTAAATGCTGAGACATTTAGTTTTTTTATTTGCTAAAAAAAATGTAAGCAAAGTAAAGATTTTAATGCTGCTGCTATTTTTAAGCAAGCAATTAAAACACTGTTTATGACAAATGTCTTTCTTCAATTGTAGTTTGACTCTTTTGTGTCATTTTAAGAAAATAAAATTTTAAACAAAATAAAATATTATGAAACAATGATTTAAGATCGAAAAAAGGGATTGCATGTGCCAAAAGTTAACGGTATTTCAAAAAAAGTTAACTGTCCCACTTCGAATGTGTGCATTGTGTTGCCATATAAATGAACAAAAATGCAAAACACGCTATAAAAAAACTAGTGTTTCTGATTTTGGAACCGCTTAGTTATAGTTTATGAAATAAAAGAAAATTGAAATATTTTATCGTGTATATATTAAAAATATTTAACGAAAAACATTTAAATTTAATAATTATTGCTGTTTCTCATTTTGACAGTGAGTAGCTGTATGTGTTTAAAGTGCTGCATTCAATTTTTTATTTCTTGCATTTACTTTACATCTAAATAACTTATTGTGTGCATACTTACATACATAAAATTTTTAAACATTATATTAATATATACATATATGTATATATACTCGTACATATATGCAAATATATGAGCTCTTGTAAAAAAAATTCACACCATAATTCATTATTTTTGAACGTTTATCAGGTCATGAAGGTGTAGAGAATATTTTAATATTCATTCTACACCTTTCGTTTTTCTATTATTTTTTTTTTTGCAAATTGTCGCTTACTGAAATGAAATCAATGATTTGTAAAGAAAGACAAATTTAAATTGAATTATTTCTTGGTACTTTTTTCTTAAGACAACAGAGTTTAAATGAATGTGGGAATAATATTATTTTTTTTTTTTTTTCATTAAAATGCCAATAAATGATCAGATGCAAATAATAAATGCAATTTTAAGTTCTTAAAAATTGCCCATAATTATTGCAATACCTCTTGAAGTCATCATAATTTGAACGTGTTGAAGCGAAATGAAATAATACTTTTTATTAAAAATTATATTTTTTATTATACTTATAAGTCATGCTTAATTTAACCCTAATAATTTAATGCTTAAAATATGTCTACACATAACGGTACGAACACATGTGTGTGAGAGAGAGAGAGAGTGAGAGAGTAGGTATTAATGTAAAATCCTTTAACATTTTTTTAAGAGCATTTACGACAAATCTTGTACATGAACAAATAAATTTTTTAAGAAAACAATCAATTAAACCCAACTCGATTTTTGTGTTTTTTTTTTGCCAAAAGTGTTATGTGAACTTTGTGTTTTAGTAAGAAAAAGGGGTTTCATTCATTTCATTACCCACGTATGCCAACTGTTAAATGGAAGTTTAAAACAGTCAGTCAATCAGCCACTTGAAAAATAAATGGCAAAATGTATGTATGACATTTCAAAAGGAATGTGTTGATTTCTTTACTTTAGCTTTAACACAAACTTATTAAATGCACATTAAAACTAAAATGCTTTTGCTTTGAAATCTAAACGGGCCACTTAAGATGACGACGACGACGACAAGAATAAGGAAAACTTTGCATTGTTTGTAATAAATTGAAAGATGTTTTTTTTCGTAAGTAAAAGTTTGACATAAAATATACCAAAATTCAAAAAAGAACCAATTTTTTTGACATATGCATTAATGCGACTGGGGTTAAAGGTTATGAGAAGGAGTCTAGAGCGATTGGTATTTGTGAATATACTTTTTTAATTTTATTGATGAAATAAATAGCAATGAATGACCATTTATTACGTGAGCTTTAGATGAAAAATGTATTTATTAGAGTACAACAATCAAACAAATTTTCACAATGTTCTAATTACTACTGCTGTAAAACGCGCATAGAAACAGTGGACTGAATTAAAATACAAATTTATATTCACAAAATAGCTGAATTCCTAAATATTGATGGGGGAAAATAGTTTTAGTGAGGCTTTAGGCCGATAGGTAAAAATGGTTTTGTTAGGTTGGCCCACGCAAGGCAGGCTGACTGAACAGGATTCTGCATACTTCGACCCTAATGGTCACTGGTAAAAGACGCACCAATTCATCGAAGGCCTTCTTTACTATGCTGCACTATCTATCGGCCTATCTCATGGCCAAACAACTGGCCATGATTTCGGCAGTTAGGCTGAACGCAGCTATGAACTGGAGGCCACGGGACTATGGCATGCCGCCATCCTGGGATGCGCCTCGACTATTCAGATATCGATATTATAGACTATTGTTCGCCTACCCTCATGTCTGACGTTGGATTCGCGGTATTAATGTCAGACACTGGAATCAGACACTGGAAACGAGGGAGGCGTATTTACTCCTAGATCTGAGATCAGGATAAAATTAAGGCTTTAGGACCACTGTAGCATGATGCAGGTTGAAGTCTCAGCCATTAGAAGAGCGGTTGGCTGGATAAGGTACCACAGGATATACGGAGAGGATATCCGAATCTGTACCGACAGCAAGGCCGCGATAAACTTCTTATAGGAGATCTACACGACATCCGTGCCGCAGATATCTAGATGAAATGGAGAGACATTTCAAGCTGGAACTATTTTTGGTGCCGGCACACTTGAGCATACCTGGGAACATAGAGGCGGACGAACTTGCTAGATCTGGAACTCAACTGAGAGATCTGGATATAGTTTCACTGATGGGAGTCCCATTTAACTAATGTAGGGTCTTACTTCAGCGGACACTTTTAGGGGCCGCGCAAGCAACATGGTCTGACGAGATCACCTGCATTATGGCCTCAGTATGATATTAGGAGATCTGTAAATCTGCTTAGGTTGCTCCGAAGACTGGTTTCTGTACTAACAGGGCACTATATTATCGGTACCAATGTTAGGAAACTGAATCTTTCATACCATAACTTCTGTATAAGTTTTTAGGAAGCGAAAGAAACGGTACAGCATTTGCTATGCCATTGTCAGGCATTTTACAGGAACAGAGCCGCTCTTGTCGGCAGTCCGACACTGCATGGTCTTACATATCTATCGGTCTGTGATATTGCTAGGATAAACTCGTTTATCCGGTCTTCGGGGAAATTTGGAGATAGATTTTTGATGGTAAAATAGGGACCTGAACTGATCCTTTGCACATCCCTTCACAAGTAACAAAACGGGACCATTTATTATCCAAGTGAGTCAGTTTTTTCATAACGACTGCCTGTGCAGCCTAATCTAACCTAACGTAGGTTGGCAGCACTGTATCTTTAATATAAAGTTTTGCTTCTATCCACCCTGCTTACGGTATCCCTGTGAGTGTACCCTGTAATACCGTAAGATGTTTACCCTACGTATGTTTGTATACCTTCTCGGCTGGTAACATATTTCTCCTTAGGACATGGCTCTGCTAGCAGACTGGCTAAGACAATTCGAGCAAACCTTTGATACCCATACTTTTCCACTTTTAATATTTAATTTTATGAAATCTAATTTTGAAACCTTGAGAACCCACCAGGAATGAAAAAGAAATCCTTGCTAGAGGTGGAGAGAAAGCGAAGAAAAAATGGAGAACAGCTGTTGTAAAAAGATGGATGGGTAAATCTATAATGACATTCTTAAAGCAATGAAGCTTCTGCGGAAAGTTCAGAAAGGTGCTTGAATGTATTTAAACTTAAACTAGATAACTACGTTCATTAGTAGCTCTTCATGGAAATTTAAAGTATCAACTGTCCAAAATGAACATGGAAAAGAATGGTAGCGCACAGCGGTAAAACGGTTATTATTCGACAGTCTAAAGTCAATAAAGTCGAGAGTCAAGGTAGAGGATAGCACGAGATTTAATGAAAGAGAGGTAGTCGTAAATTATCAGTGGGGTACCAAAAATCATTAAAAAATAAAAGGAATCCAAAAGGAACCCACAACTTTGGTGTTCTGCTTCTAGAATATATATGTATAAGGCTCAAATATTAATTGAAACACAACCTTTTCTATTGAAGCATAACCCACAGTTATGAAAATTGTCATCTATTAATATCGTAATCCTCTTCTTCTGTTCTTGGTGGCAGAGTTCTAAGTAAAACTTTTTACATCTAAACTCGATTTTTATTTCATGAGGATTGCTAATATTTCATCAAGGGAACATTACAAGAAAATTTCAAGTCTGAAACATTTAGAGCTTCCGCATTTCTATCAGTAAAAATAATTACAAATAAAACATTCTTATAATCCATAAAATTGGCTCCTTTTACACGATCTGTTTTCGAAAATATCGCGACTAACTTATTTTATTTTTTAATCTGTGACAGTGCCAATCTGTATCTCGTTTCTGTAAATTACGTGAAAAACTTTTCACATATAAAAATATTGTAGTCATTCAGTTTCCCAAGGGACGGAAGTATAATAATTTAGCATTGACTTAAAAATATAAAATAGTGAAGGGCAGGATTAACTTTAGCACACTCTGTATAAAAAACTGACTACAAATTTTCATGTGAAGGATTTCTCAGTTTAGTTACAGAAACGAAGCACTGAATGTAAATGCTGCTGTCATGTGTAAAACAAAAGGTATTATCGGCAACTTGGGTGGTTGGATAAAAATAAAAATTGCAGTAAATTTTTCTTCTTCTTCTGGTCAAGATGAATTTTTGTGGGCAATTATTAGCCAGAGTACTGTGTTCATTTTTTCGGGGATCGATATATCTGTTAGCATTTATTTCGTTGATTATTGTTACCTGATCCCTAAAGAAAACTTTTAAGAATGAAACGAAGAGCTCTAAACAACCTACAAAACTAATCAAACGATTGTACTGATCTTCCATATTGTTACTAAAGGAGACACCTATGTGGCTTTACATGCAAAATTGGGATCACTGAATGTTATACGTTGTCAGCAGTATCGACTAAGGGGTGATTGAATAAGAATGATAAAATAACAACAGTGTGAGCCATCGAATTGATTCTGAGTTTATTTTGAAGGAAGGAGTTGCTAAATATCTCCTTTATAAATTCAAACGTTGTATGGCATATGACGTCGCCTAGGTAGAACCAAAACTCTTCCAAATAATGTTGTTTGACGTCGCTCTATACCGAATCGCGCAGAGTCGTCATTTCTGGGTCTTCAGTAATATTGGACGCTACGATGACTTTGACTTCATTTATACCATGCAATTTTTTGATGCATTTTTTTCAATTCTCTTTTTAAGATGCAGCGATATGCGTTATTTTAAAGAAAACATAAGCTTCAATAACATCTCCTTAAAAATTCAGCCCATGCTATATTACTTACCCCTGTTGCTTAACCACCATCAAAAGTTTCATGAAAAATTTCATAGTGTAAATTGTCTCTTTGCTTTTTGACTTCATACAAATTTTCGTTCAAATAGTTACTAAGGTTCTAAAAAGCTTTCTAATTCAGGCCTTAATGTGTCTGTATTCTGAAGTCATGAGGAGAGCTGCGCCGAAATTTCGATAATATTTTAAAGTATTTTCAATGCTTCCAGATAATATAAAGAGATACGTAATGAATGGCAAATTTGAAAACTACTGAAATATAACAACTAGATGTAGGGTGCATTTTATTGATGAATGCGTGGTCACTTCCGAGGTTTATATATTGTGAGGTACCCCCACATTTCAATAACTTAATGTTTGATTTATGTGTCATGAAGATGTCTTGTCTTATCTTAGATTTCTTAAGGTAGAAATTATCGTTTCTATTTTTCAAAAGTAAAAGGGGTAAAGTTGTCTGGGCCAAAAAAAAAAAAAATAAATTCGAAAATTTTGCTAAAAATTTTTCAATCGTCTGTTTGAACTTTTTTGTTTGTTCGAAAAAAAATATTAACCTTTCTTTGTTTTTTTTTAAATTTTATAGTTTTCCAATGGCGTGAATTTTTAAGTGCGAAGGATTACAGTTGCTTTTTAAGCATTTAATTTTTTTTTAATTTCTAAATTTGTTTAAAAAAAAATCTCAATTTAAAATGAATTATTCACAGTCCACTGATTGCCAGAATTATAAAATTGTTAAATTCTGTAAATAGTTTTCATTAGCCTAAACCAATTCGAAACCACTAAAAATCTTTTCTTTTTTCAATCCTTAATTTATCATAAATTTTAGCAACTATCAAAAGCATAAAAATTAACTTTTCAGCTTTTGTTAAACTTTATTAAAATTTTTTTTTCACTTATTTTTAAGAGGTGTTTTAAGGGTTAGAAATGTTTTTTTTATTTCGTTGCTGTAGTTTTTGCAAAACTGTTGAACACTATTGTAGTTTGTCAAGCACAGAATGTATTTATTACTATAATTTAAGTAATTTATGAAAAATTTGTTGATTTTATTTTAGGTAAATTGAAGTGGCCACTTGTGTTTTTATTGAAGTGTCATTAACTCGTTCCTTAAAATCCCACGGTGTGTTTATGACCACAATCACAATGGGGTAGTATTTAACAGCAATTATTATTAAGCATTAAAGAAAAAAATATATATTAATACTCATACAGAAATATGTATTTAAATTTATACATATGCATATGTGTGTATGCATGTCTGAACACGCATTCATACATATAGAGATGGGAAAATCTTGTAAACAGTTTTAGATGAAGTAACACACATACGATCTTTGAAAATTTATAAAAATGCTATTGGCTTCGAATATGCCATTGTGTGAGAAAGTTTAATTTGCAATATCCGGTTCTTAAGTCCTTTTTGTTGATAGTTTCGGGCAAAAGAGAATCAAGCCTTAATAAAATTATTAAAAAAGAGTTTAAGTAATTGAGACATATTTAGATTTATAGAATTTCCAATTTTTTTTTTTAATATTCTCAAATTATTAAAAAAAAGAGTCTAATACACTGCTTTACATAAATATAAATACATGTAGTATTTTTTTTTTATAATTTTTTCTAAATTGTTAAAAAACCCTTTTTTTATTCGTTTCTAGAAAATTGTACGAAAAATAAAAATTTTTTTCTTCCTGTTTGTTTTTTGTTTAGAATAGTCAATTTTGGGCTTTTGCTTTCTTGACTGCATTAAATTCTCGTTTATGATATTAAATTGAATTCCTAAGAATTTCGATTTTCCACTTTAAATTAAAAAACAAACAAGTAAGAGTGCTATATTCGGCTATGCCGAATCTTATATACCCTTCAACATCTATGTAAATCTAGTTTAGGAAAGTAACTCAAATCAAAAAAGCAAATATTGGAGTGACAGAGAATTAAAAAATAAGATTCTTAATGGATTAAGCATATTTAAAAAATTTTAACATTTCCTTGAAGATCTCGTCAATAGCTTTTCAATGATATCCATATTGATATTTTAAAAATTTGAAATTTTCAGAGCCCCGTAACTCGAAAAATATGCGCGTGCGCCAATTTTTGTTTATTTGATGTTTTTTTTCTTATTTTTTATTCTCTATCACCCCATATATTTATTTTTTTAATTGGAGATACTTTATTGTTCCAAATGACATGAACAAATTAGAGGTAGGCGTGGTGTTTTGCATGCTGCCTCGAAGGACATGGACCGATCATGCTCATTTCCAATAGCAACTCTTTCGACATATTTATTTTTGTTGTGATATCAAGTTTGCCTCGAAAAATACTTGATTTCAACACTTACACGAACGGACATCGGTCATCTAACAAGCTGAGTAAACACTAGCAACATGGCCCAATAGATAAGCTCTCTTTTACTCCACTTCCATTTTTTTAAATACTTTAATATTTCATGATGATATTCTCAAATATTTGCTGTATAAGTTTTGAAGGAATTTAAAATAATAAATATTGATTCAAATTATTTTTTGTGTTTTTTCTTAAAAATCTATAACACTTTTTAAAAGTACCTTGTAGAAAAAAAATGAAAATCATTTGCTCTGATTTAAGTGTTTTTGCACTCCAAGATTGTCTTTAATCAAGTTAAAGACTCTTACGTCAAGAACGAACGAACTTAAATTAAGCGTAGTTGGTGTCTGTTTGTTTCAAAAGCACCAAATGTGGATCACACTTAATCTAAAGAATTTATTTAAGCCTAGAATGGGCTATTTCTTTCCGTGTATAATTTTTTAAACTTCTTAATAAGTGAAAAAATTTACTATAATAAACATCGTTCAATTGTCTTTGTCAGAAATTTTGGAAAGAAATCCCATTAATTATTGCAAAAAATACAAGGGCAGAATTATTAACATCGCCAGCAAATTTTATTAAGAGTCGCAGCAAAACTACCAACGACTTTTTAATTTTCGGAAACGGTTTCTTTCGTAAAAAGCGAACTGAAGCTACAGCTGCAAAACAATCAATAGTGCTATTAATAGCGACAGTTTTATTTTGGGCTGACTATCGATAGTTTCTTTTCGATAGTGATAGTATCAGATAGCAATAGTTTCCAGAATTATCACTTTAAAAAATTCGATATCCTCGAAAGTATCGATAGTTTTTATGTAAATTTGTATTCGGGCACCCTTTAATTTCCAAATCCAAATTTTATACTTGTTGTTATAGCGGAGTTTGCAATACAGGATCTTTGTAAATTTCAGCCTTCTGTCTACAACTGTTTAAAAGTATGGTCGTATAGATCGATTTAAAGGAACGATTAGGGCACCCTTTAATTTATAATTTTGAATATTAATATTTGTTACTATAACGGTCATAGCAATCGACATTCTGCCCAATCTCTAAGCGGTATAAAGATTTTGCAACAAACAAAATTTTCTTGTTCTTCGACTGAATTTATTGTAATATTTATCAATTTAAGAGATATTTTGTAGACAAACTGAAAGACTTTTAAGTAATAAAATTAAGTTATTGGAATAGTAATCTAACTGCAGTAGTATTGAAAATAATGTAAAGCAATTCCTCGAAAAATTTGTGAAACAATAAAAGTGTCTCCAAAAAATAGCAAATTTTCAAACAACATTTTTGATATAAATCTGGCAACTCTATTACCGGAAGAGGTGTGTGATGATTGTTTAGACTTTGAAGTTGTTTACTCTTGATAACTGTAAGAGGTCTGAAATTATTTAAGCTTAACAGCTAAACCTAAATTAGCGCGTAACACGCAAAGCATTCTGATGCAAAGCTTTTGCACTGCAATGGCATACCAAAGGCCAGGATGCACTATCATACTAAGTCGCACAATCTTTCATAATGTATGAGAGTGTGTATTAAAAGTGTATATGGTAAAATTCAAAAATATTTTTCTCCATGCGATCAGAGTTGATTTTTTTAAGATAAGAAAAAAAAAAACAAAAAAATATTAAAACCAATTGTTTTTTGCATCTTTTTTGTATAATAGTGTGGCACTGACGACGCCATTTTAAACGATTTTAAAAGTAGGACAGAATTCTGTCTGATTTTTGTGTGATTAAATCGTACGATTGTGTATTTTAGTGAATCTTGGCCTTAAATAATATGAAAATAACTAAATTGTCATTATTTTTCAATAATAACGAAAGAAAAACATACAAACAAGCAGCCAACTTCACTTCCTAACACATTGTCAAAATCGGATTTTCCAATTGCTAAGCTTTGACGCCACGCTATTATGGTTTGCTTCATACATTTTGTATGTAATTTAGGTTTGGCTGTAAGTCAAATGGCTCAGTTACATCCGAAAAAAATAAAGTCATTTTAAGTATTTCCTACAGAGTGAAGATGGTATAATGTTTTGGAAACGGAGACATTCGAATTTCGCGGTACATAAGTGTTTATTTAATAAACAAATACGGCAGACAATTACAATAACTTTATTTTTGGATGCCCTACTTACAAATTTGCCTTTGCCTGACACTCCTAAATTGTTGTTGTTAATAAAGTAGGTATATACTGTCACATTTATATTGCTTTACAAAATCTACATTGTAATTTTAACAGAAATCAATTATTAAAACATGTTATTTTTCGTTTTATAAGCCAAAGGACAAATAGGTACGAGTCGGTATTTGTTTCAAAACAAACGAACACTTGGAAAAAAATGAGAAATGTGAAAGTAAGATAAATTGTAACCACAATAAAGCAACAGCAACTAGGTTTTCAAAATTAAAATCAGGATACATTGATTATAATGCTCGTCCAAAAACACATAAATTATATGACAAATACAGACATACATACACACAAATCAAGATACCTAAATAGTGTATTGAATTGTATATGACACCTTCACATAGATTTAACTGTAATACATATATTTAGATAGGCTACACCAAAGTAAGATGTGTGTATGTGCCTATTTATAGCAACTATATATCAATTTGTGAGTGTGTGTGTTTGTATACGCTATATAATATAGCTTTTGCGCACAAAACAATGATAACAAAAGCTCCTACACCATACAGCCATTGTGATTGGCTCAATAGCTTTAGAACAGATACACAATTCGCACACTGCCATAGAATGCAATAACGCCAATGGCAACACAATAACATTTCTAAGATGAATGAAAAGCAACAACTCAATAATAAGAGGAAGTATAACAACAATAATAACAACTAACTACTACTTGTATAATAAAAACAAAAGCCTGGCAAACACCCAACCCACCCAATCAACCATTTATGCATTTAAAAAAAAAAACTTAAGTTAGTAAAATCTTAAATACACTCATAGTAATACAAATGTTAAGGCTCTAGAAAAACAGTGTTGTCAGATTTGGGGATTTGGGGATTATATGAGAATTGTAGATCTTTTTGAAGAAATTTTAAAAATGTTTAAGGGACTTTGCGAATAATGTTATTTACAATGACCCATAGTCATAGTTATAGACTAAAGCCGACTCTGGCTTTAAACTGAAAAGCTCTTATTATAATTTTTGCTTTTATAGTGAAAAGTAAAGTATGCCTTAACTTCAACCGAATTAAACTGGCTGCCAACTGTAATTTGATAAATATTTTCCTTGTTTTTATTTGGTTAACTTGTGGAAAAAATCAAATATAGAGTATTGTGTTCTTAAATCAAATAAAATTAATTATGGAAAAATTTGAAAAGGTGTGTTCATATAAACATCTAGAAATTATTTTGATGGTAATTAAATACAGATTTGTTAAGAGACTCTATAGAAAGTAAGAGACAGTAAAGCCAACTGGAGTACTGCTGAAAAGGAATGCGTTGGTGAATGCATAAGCGGGGATTTGGATACGGTAGAAAAATAAAAATGTCATGGAAAGCACTACAGAAACGTATGCGTGCAATGGATGCTTATGAATGTTAGCTCTAACATTGCAATTCATATTTCTGAACTAAGCTTAGAAGACAGTCTTGTTGATGCTAGCTTGTTTACGAGTTGAGGATGGAGAAATCATAATCGACACCAACTGACTTACTGAAATTATCAGCACTAAAAGTTGTAGTGATAAAATTGCTTGTAATTATTATAAAATTATAAAGAGTCCTACGAAATGTGCAGTTAAAGATGTAAGCAAAATAAAATACATACATCTTCCTCGCTCTGAAAAGACAAACGTTCACAAGGTTTTTAATTTGACAAAAAATAGATGGTGTTGTAAAATGAGTTAAAAATAGCTTTAGCTAGTTTTAAACTTAAAGACGACTTTAACGCCAAAAGTATATTTTACATTGTCTGTGAATGAGTTAGAGTCGACTTTAAAATAAAACCGACTTTAGTTCCATTAAAGTATAATTTATTTTTAAATATGTATATGAACCATTATTTTTTATATTAAAACAATTTCCTTATCATTCCAATTATTTAATTCTTTTATCTACAAGCCATTCTGTACGGCAACAAAAACATTACGTAAAATAAAATGTGTAAATAATAATACTTCCAATTATAATTGTAGCAATAAAATGTAATCCAAAGTACTTGCTTTTAGATTCGATTAATTTGGGTTTGATTATGATAAAATAATTAAGTCTGTGTTTTTAAATATTACCTTAAAAGTAAAGAAGATGTGCTTTTAATGTATAAACTTTTTTTTTGCAATAAATGGTAAAACGTATTACACAGTTCTAAACAAAATAAGATAAAACATTAGTTTCATAGCATAATTTTAATTACTATTATTTAATTCCATAATTTATATCTAACGACCCGATATTAATTGTGAATCAAAAGTGCATATTTTCACAGAAATTTTTTTTACAGTGGTGGTTTAGGATGTCACGTGCCATCGGGTCCAAGGTCATATTCTTAATAAATTGCCTTCGCTTACGTTCCTTAAATATCGCAAGACGCTTCTAAGGTAAACTTTTTTTTTGAAATTTTTCTGAGTATAACATAATTTTATCATATTATCTTGCGATTAAAAAAAAACAAAGTAAATAAAGGAATATTGGTTCGTATGGTTCCTAACTAATTACTAAGGATTGCATAGATTGTGAACTTTGATATTATAATCAAAAACACTCAAAATCGAATTAACGTTTTTGGTATAAAACCACGAAACACTTATTTAATAAATTTGTTTAATTTTAACCTCTGTTAAGAAATTGCTAAATTTGCTACATTATTTAAAAATAAAAAATGTAGTCTCAAATGTATTCTAACAAAATGAAAGTAATTTAAAAAACCGAAGGCAGCACCTTTTGCCATTGTAATTATGGCAATGTCTGCTGGGCACTATTAATCCTGAATCTTAAAAAATATATCTGGCATCTCTGTTTTATCAGAGAAACTCTCTGCCTTGCTCCTTCTTTTTTAGTATCCAATAAAACTTTGCATAATCATTACGAACAAAAGCTTAAAGTAAAAAGTTTGTTAACAGTTCAAACTTGGTTTTGTGTGCACGAGCACGTGAATGTTTTCTGCCACAGCAGATGCCTACACCTCCACACGCCAAATGGTTATGGGTATCTAATAACTCTTAATATATTGTTTTGTCAAATAGTAGTTTGTGGATGGGTACATGCGGTGATATTGTTAAATTACAAGGTAGGACAAAGAAAAACGGCACACACTCATCTATAACAATAGCAAAATAAAAGCTATTAGCACAATCAAACAAACAAACATACACGCATCCGCATACTCTCATCATCATCACTTACGGTAATTCAGTATGAAAAATGCATTTTATGTAGCCATACTACTCATACTCACACAATGAGTTGTTAAAATAATAGAGAATGGAAAACAACGACCAACAACAAGAAATGAATGAATGTGTTGTATTCGCCCATAATAAATGTTGGCAACAATGCATTGCAACAATGGCTAAATAGAATAGAAACAAAAATTTTTTTAACGTTAAATGGAAAAATAATAACAAAGAAAAAAGTTTAATTTTAGAAACATTTTAATTTAGACTTTTCTTCTACATTTATCTAAACTTTGGAGGTATGTTTGTGTGCATGTGCTGAGTGAGTGAGTGGAGCTGCATTGTTGGTATTAGAGGCAAGTACTTTGTATTAAAAATGTGCTGGTTTTTTATTTTTTCCTATTTTTGTTGATATAAACAACAAAACGAGGTACCTTAATAATAGCAGCTCAACATTTTTGTGCATGTGTGTTTAAAACAGAGCACAAAAACAACTTAATGCCATTTTACTCTTTTCTTCAGCAACAACAAGCATGCTGCCATTGTATTAAACACACCTCTCAATGATGATGGTACAATGCGCACAAAGCCCTCAATGCGAGAAGAACAAAGACCGACGGCTGCATAAAACCCAACCAAACAAGGCACACAATACAGCAAGAACAACAATAAAACAAACTCACTCTTGCATTAATGCATGCATATATACAGGACGTGCACACTATCACACAAAAAGAAGAAGAAAAAAATAAAAACTTATTATGTTTTTTGATCTTAATAATGATGGGGAACAATAAGAAAAAAAGAAAGACTATAGAATACAACCAACAACTATAACCGTATTAATTTAACACAAAATATGCAACAACAACAAATACTACTTCAGGAACAGCCATCCAAACACATGTAAAAAGTTAAACAAATTCTCTAGTCACACACAGGTAAAAACAAGATTTTCTCACAATCATACCATGTTGTCTCTTTTCTACCACTTTCATTACAGTCATAGTCACTAACAATCTTATTCAATCGCTCCTTTGTATTAACAATAGACGAGCACGACCGGAAAAAAAGGAAAAATAATCAAAAAAGTATTTAGGGAGTAGACAATAGCCAGAAACTAAAAACTCAGTATTCAGCAGTTGTATTCAGCATATGTACAAAGAGCACCAGAGAATTATATAAACAATAGCACAAGAGAATGAGAGAAATTTGGACAAAACACACGTTAAAAAAATATTTGGTTCGAATCGGGTCGGTAGTTGGTAAATGTGTGATTACATCAGTTGTTAAAGAGCTGTTGAGATGAACGGTAGTTTAGTGGTGAATTCAAAAGAAACACAGAACTAATAAAAAGAAACAATCGAAATAGAATACAAAGAAAGAGAACAAATATAAAAAAATAATTAACAATACAAGAAAAGAAATCATTTTTGTCAAACACAATTATTAGTTGAAAGTGATTGTTAGAAATAAAATACAAAATAAAAACGGAAACAATAAAAGAGTGCTTTAAGTCCGAAAACAATTTTACAATTGCTAGCTTTTATTATAACATGGCTGCTTTGTCATCACATCCAAATTATGGATTTCATTTAGGTGGCCAGGGTCTAGATATGCCCACTCCTGGTGATTATGCCCCGCAAAGTAGCATCACTCCCTCCGATATGGATTTAAAACGGGTCATGCATTTTTCACAAACTGGCAGTTTGGCTGCCATATCAGCAGCTATGGGTGGATCTCCAGTAGGAGGCCACAGTGCTAGCAATGGTAATTCCATTATGGGCACCGCCAGCATGGGCCATATGTCCAATCAAAATCATCATAACCACAATATTCACAATCATATGCAAAGCAGTGTGGGACAACAGACGCTTTCGCCCAATTCGTCAATAGGATCAGCTGGAAGTATTGGCAGCCAAGGTTCCCTTAACTCCAATATGCACAATCTACACAATTCGGGAAATCAAGTAGGGCATCATCATCATCCCACCTCTCCTGGCCAAGAGGGACATATTAAGCGTCCCATGAATGCATTTATGGTTTGGTCTCGCCTGCAGCGCCGTCAAATAGCTAAAGATAATCCCAAAATGCACAATTCGGAAATCTCCAAACGCTTGGGAGCTGAATGGAAACTATTGGCCGAAACAGACAAACGTCCCTTTATCGACGAAGCCAAACGTTTAAGAGCATTGCATATGAAGGAACATCCCGATTACAAATATCGTCCACGTCGCAAGCCTAAAAACCCTTTGGCCCAGGGTCCTCAAGGATCTTTACAAATGCAAGCTAATGGCCAGCAAAAGTTGGGTAACAATTGCGCTCCCGGTTCGGGCTCATACAACCCCTTCCATCAACTACCTCCTTACTTTGCACCAACTCATCACCTGGATCAGCCGTATCCCGTGCCCTATTTTGGCGGTTTTGATCCTCTAGCCTTATCAAAATTGCATCAAACACAGGCAGCTGCTGCCGCTGCTGCTACAAATCAAACGCATAGCCTACATGAAGCCCAAAAGGCTCCACAGCTACCTCCAACCACCTTAAGCAGTTTCTATTCCGGCATTTACTCAGGCATCTCTGCACCTTCTCTATATGCCGCTCATTCAGCGAATGCTGCCGCCGCCGGTCTGTACAATTCCTCTTCAACTTCATCGCCGGGTTCTTCACCAGGCACAGCGACACCCAATGGTATGGACTCACAAATGGATAATGCTTTAAGAAGGCCTGTGCCTGTTTTATATTAAAAGAACAACCACAACAACAAATTAAAAACACCTCCCTCACCTTATGAAGAACAATGTGGAAACGAAGGAAGGATACATGGAACAACCCCTCAAAGAAATTCAATTAATCGAAATGACAAATATGTATTGTAAATGAATTTTTAAGTATTTTATAGTCTTAAGTGAAAACATTTTTAATTTTTAAGATTTAAAAGTAGATTGTTTGTTGTTTTGTTTTTTGCGCCCAGTCCCTAAGTCCCTCCCCTCCCTCTACCACTCTATTTCAAATATTTTAAACTATTTTAATTGTAATTTAATTATTTTTCCTGTATTCATCAATGCACAAAAAGAGTGCGCATTAATAATTGTAAATATCTCATTTTAAAAACTTCCAGTTCGAAGAAGAAAGTATTATTTAATTTAAACAAACTTAAAAAATTTAAAATTAATAAACAAAAAATATTAAATTTAAAACCTTAATTGAAAATGTGCTTTTATTGCTATCGTGAGGCGTAGTGTTTCCCTTCATTGAGTTTTGGTAAGATAACAATATTTAAGATTAAAATTTCTTTAACTAATTGAGAGTTGTGGATCCAAACCAACCTGAGTTGCTTATTTGCGTCAAAAATGTCGCAAATTATAGGGCACAAAATATCTAAACGAATCGGTTACTCTTGATGCGAGTGTGTGTTGCTACGTTCCGTAACTGTAAGCAAAATAAATATTTTCAGTGTTAGATACAAAGCCCCCAATATGCTTCTGCTGCGGAGAATCAAATATGTTTCCACCGAGTCATTCGACTATGGTCGATGCAACAACAACTGGAACCTTTGTCTCGTTTATTTTTCATAAACACTCCATTAAATCAGTCGGTCGATGGCATTTTTTTCTCATATTACAAGATATTCTCATTCATCTTTTAGTATCTGATACATTTGCCATTGTTATTTGGAAACGTTTTTGGGATGTCACCGGCATTAAAATGTTTCATATACAGAAAGAAGTCAACAAGACTATAAAAAGTAATACAAGAAGCATTAAAAAATCTCGTAGACTTTTGAAAAATCTTTCAATGGCGGACAGGAAAACATTTTATTCATAGATGAGATGTTAGTTTTTTGTTTAAAAAAAATATTAGTAAAATTAATCATGAAGTCAAAGTTCGATTCATGATCACATGCTTCAGCTACTATCGAATAAAAAATAGGATATAGAAAATTATCGGCAGCATTGGTGAAGCATTTTCTCAGAATCCAAAACAAACGAAATCGACGGTTTGATTTATTAATTGGCTTTGTGCTTGGCCGTCTCGATTCTCTGGATTTTTTTTACCGATAACTAATTTGTGATGTAACTTCGAGACATTATTACATGCCAAGGCCAATGGTAATTAAGTCGGTTGAAGTAGATCAATTTGCTGTTAAAATAAAAAATTTTAAATTTCGAAAAAAAAACAAAGGAATCGCTATAATTATTAGCCTAATACACTCCTACGCAGTTTCGATGCAAAATCAAAGGATTTTAGTTTAAAATTGTTAGTTTATCTGTGTTGTTTACTTGTGGCTTTCGGAATGTTCGGAATACTTAATAAGAATAAGAAGTCTTTCAAAATTTCAAAAGTTTTGATTTCGAGTAAAATACAGTAAATGTCTGATGAACATTTGTTTGTTGTTAACTCCACTATTTGCTGTTGTTGTTTGTTCGTTACTAAGTGCTAGATTTTAAATGATTTATTCTTTTTTAAGCTCAAAATTATTCGAAACTTAAATGACAACATCGTCTACTTGAATTAAAAATAATTTCTAACGTTTTGTTTTAAATGCAATTGTACGAAATCTTTTGAAATCTTGTACGAATTTCTTTTGAAATCTCTAGACATGTAGTTAGAACAGCTCAAGGATTCGTGCCCACAAACAAGACACCTTTACTTCGAAACCCAGAGGGTCCATTGTACAAAAAGCTCATGTAATCCATATGAAATTATAGATGAATCACAATAACACGCTCTAAAATTTCACAATAACACGTAAGAGCGCTATATTCGGCTATCTTACATCCCTTTCTTATCTTATATCCTTTCACAATTTATGTAAGACCACTCGTACATATAAATCGGCATAAGAAATTATTTCTTACCATTAAGTTTTTCTGTTCAAAAAAAAAAGCTTCAAAAATTTTAAGTTTTGCTTAGGGTTGTTGTCCCAGCTAGCATACTTTTGGTGAATAAATAGTAAGAGTAAGTAGAAAACACAACATTCTGCCTGAAAGGACATAGACTGATTTTGCTGATTTTCGATAGCAAAATTTTCGAAAGTATGTCTGATCGTATTAAAATTTTCTCTAGACAAAGTTTATTTTAATACGAACACAGACGGACATCACTCAATCTATTTTGCTATGCATACAAAAGTCAGATCAGAATCTATATACTTTGTGGGATTGGAAATGGATATTGTAGAAATTACAAAAGGAAAGAAAACCTATTTCCAATTTCCACCTGTGGTGAATATAAATTGTCTTTAAAAGTAGTCGTGAAAAATGAGCTATTTTATTTTGAGAACGATTCTTCTTGTTTTCTCATTTTGAGGTACAAATTCTCATTATTCCGTACTTTCAAAAAAGTGCATGCTTTTAGTCGTTGCTTCTGAGTTTTTGGCAAAGGGAAAGGTAAAAAGAAACAAATAAAAAAAACAACAATTGTGCATTAAAAATAAATTGTTGGCGAAGTTTTAGTTGTGGGCCTAATTTTTATGCCAGCATCTGGCTTGATCACTGTGTGTTTATTCGATATCCAGGCGGCCTTAAGGCCTTGAAGAGGCTTAGTATAAAATCAAGGCTAGTAAGCAAGTGCAATAAGGCTCACGCAAGGGGATCGATGTGCAAAGAGTTGAAATGGTGAAGACATTAATTAGTCACTATTATGGCCTTCAGTTTGATTGAGTAGTAAGTTCAACTAACTGATTCTGGGAGGCTATGGAGGATTATAGGGTATCCGGGCCATTTCAGCAGGCTTGGACATGGCAAAAACCAAACTGCTTCTGGTTTTGGACAGAAAAGTTCTGAAGGTAGTTGAAGGTGTGATCACTGGCCATTGTGCCATTAGGGCAACAACGAGCAGATGGGTAAGCGGTACATCGGGTTTCTGTAGGATATGCGGGGTCGAAGAAGAGTCAGAAATCATTAAGCATATTATATGTCGGTACGCGGTATTGCAAAGGCGCAGTCGTAGACGGATAGGCGACATCGCTCAGCATAATCTGAAGGATATCGACGGCTTGATCAGAGAAGTCAGGTGTCTAAGTGATGGGTGGTTAGAGCTTAAAAACTTTCTATAGTGTGCACAATCGATAATTTCGATAGTTTGCTTAAAGACTATCGATAGCATAGTTTCGATAGTTTTTTTTTAAACCAACGATTCTATTGTTAATATCAATTTTTTTAAAGTGCTAATGCTGGCAACTATCGCTATCCGATACTATAGCTTTTTAAAAAAATATCGATAGACAGTCAAAAATAAAACTAGCTATATTATCGATAGTACTATCGATTGTTTTGCAGCTCTATGATGGGAAGGGTACTAATGGCTTTTGGACAGATGTCTGAAGGGAAAGACAATGGTCCCTCTATGTCTCCGAGTGCAGGTGACTTTACATAGGCTCTACCCTTGTGTCTAAGTTTTAAGATTTTCTAGTTTTTAAAAAAGAATTAACTTAATGCAATTTGAGAAATCTTTACTAAATTCAAAGATGATTTTCCCCCCAATAGAATAGTTGTTATTGTGAATTAACAATTATAAGCATGTTTTTGAGAGAAAAAAAAATATGCTGTCAGTAGTTAGAGTAACAAAAAGTAGATAAGTTTTTTTTTTGTAGTTATTAATAACTCAATTATTATTGTTCTTGCTGACTGAAATAATAAAACAAAGACAACGTACGCAAATACTTCACTAAGTTTAAGGTTAAAGAAACAAGCTGAAAATTTAAATAAACTTAGCAAAACAGATGAAAGAATAAATGAATGTTTTTTCAAAGCAGCGAGTAGCTTTTATGAAACTTAATTAGCGGAAATTAATACTCTTAAGTTTAAAGTTTAAAAGGTTTTTTAAGAAACAATTTTAGGCAATTTAGTCTTACTTTCCAATTTCTTCCTTTCACAATTTAATGGCAGATCTCTAACCAAATCCAGTAACTTAAGGATTCACAATACGCAAGTTCATATCCTATACATTTTAATCATCAATAATCCTTAAAGGTGTGATAGATGTGTGTAAATAATATTACTTATATGGACTCGCCTTTTACATTTATTCAGCCGCTAATTTCTGTTCAAGAAAACGAGATTAAAATTTTAGTATAAATCTCTTTTAAGGAAAATACGCCAATGAACAGCATATTGCCCAAGAGCATTTTATATATTGGATTTCATAACTTGTGCGTGTGTGTAGTCGTGTTTACAAAAGTAATTTCCTGCAACAATCAAAGTTCAACCTTTGACATATTTTTTATTGTTTTATTGCTCTCAAGCAGTTAAGACGCACAACGTTTTTATTGTAAATGTTACCTGTTTTTCCCGCTCTCATTTACACGTGTAGTTGTAGTGGTAGTATATTTTTATGACATTTCTGTGTTTCTTGGCATTTAGTCTCCACACCTGGATAGTTTGCATTTTAATTTTTTTTTTTAGTTCTCATTTAATGTGTTTAATCCTAGGATTAACGTTTAGTTAATCCACGTTTTAATACATAACGGGAAAAGGTTCAAGTTTATTATCTTCATATTAGCGAGTTTAGATTTTTTAATGTGTCTTTTAAATAAAAATGTCTCACATTAACTAGAAAAGCAAAGCAGGTCACGCATTTAGTTTTTAGTTGGAAGATTAAAAGTAATTTATTTGCTGATTTTCTTTTTTTAGCCTGCAGCGGATTAGCGATGTTTTAAAATAATTAAAATACTTGGAAATAATTTAGAAAGGTTGCCACTAAATGCAATAAGGTTCTCAAAACTATAAAATAAAAGTTTTCGTGTTTTTTTTGCTCTCTCCACACATTGGCTTAAGAAGTTAAAACGCCTTTCTTTCCGCAATTGTTTAATTAAACGTTAAGAATCCATCCATGTCTAATCGGACATTAAAATTCTTGTTACAAATATGTGATGTAAATATGCGTTACGAGTTAATCGACTTCCGCCTTTAAGCCACCTACAACAATATAAAAGATTAAACAACTGCTTATTAATAATCTACCACTTAAACCATCTACGCCTGCATCAAAGACATTTATAATGCCGTCGGATGTTTTAACTGACAATAAGCATGAGACCTTAAAAAATTTTAAGTAAGTGTTAAACCGTTATGACTTCATTAAAGATATTTTTAGGTGACACAAAGAAGTTAATGGAATTCTTAAAAATTATACTTCGAATTTAGATTGAAATTTAATTAAATTTTTGATTGAAAATTTAATCAATTAAAAATTTAATAGCACTTGAATCTGAAACCTTTAGTAGGCGCAAAAAAAGATTATTATTTTAATCTTGAACGAAGAAGACAATTAACAATTTTATCCTGAAATTTCAATGACTGTAATTAAAAAATAATAATTTCGAAAATTTTCAAACATGCTTTTAAAAATTTAAAAAAGAAGACACAACCGCTATCAGCTTCACAAATTTTGAAAATTTGCGAACAAATATTTTTTTATTTTATATACGAAATTCTACGATATTCCGAGAAAATACAAAAAGCTCAATTTTTTTTACTTTAAAAATTTACAAATTCAAAAGTGTTCAGTATTAAAAACGTTTCGAACGTTCATTAATAAATTTTCTTAAGAATATTTAATGATTTGGTCCACCTCAGTAATTTCGAAAATTTTCGAACATAGTTTTTATGGCTTATCTAAAGTGAATTAGTGAAATTTTTAAGATATTCAGAAAAAGCTCAAATTTATTTTAAAGAAAAACTATGGATTTGAACAAATTTGGTAACTTTTAAATTATGAAATGCAGTTTTTATTTAAAAAGTAAAAAATAAATAAATATATGCTTATAATAAAAAATAAAAATTATGATTCAGAAAAGGAAATGGAATAAAGGTTACTTTCGAATGCAATAATATAGATAGATTATTTATAATTGAGAAAACTACATAAAAAAGGCAATGAAATAATTAATTTTTTTTTTGTAAAAAAAGTAGTGCTATTTTGTTATTCCGATTTTAAAAAATTAAAAATAATTAATTTTGAATATTCCCCTGGTTAAATGGAAATGAAATAAGTTTTTATAAGTTCTGAGATTGCGAAAGGTGAATATTAAAAATTTTTGAAAGTGTTCACGTCGTTAACAATTCTAGAAATTTGGATTTTTAACAGTTATCCATGTGGTTATTAATTTGGAATATAATTCTGTTATAATTTTATCAAGAAAATCATAAAGTTTTTATGGGTCATAAGATCCTAGTGAAAAATAAAATTTAATTAATTTACTTTATTCGTGCTTGATTCCTTGAAATGGCCATATGGCCATTTCACTACTGCTCAAATAGCTCATCAGTGGATTTTACCCAAATTTTGTATAGAAAAACAGAAAGTCTTATATCAAAAGCCAAATTGATCAAATGAGAACTCCATTGAATCAATAAGACAGAAGACAATAACAACTCAAAAATGTTCTACACAAAAACACAGCAAACATTTAGTAACTATTTTAATAAAAAGATTCCGAATAATAAATTTTTCATTTTGAAAAATAAAATTTTTAATTAAATTTGATTAAAATTAAATGTGTTTTTTTTAAAGAAAATAAATAAAAGTAAATTTTAATAATATATGCTGTTAAAGAAAATTTTATTAATTTTCTTAGATTTCGATTTTTCGAAAATTTTCGAACTTAATTTTTTTTAGTTTTTACATGACGTGTTTTTTTTAATCTTAAGCAAATTTGGCAATCAAATATTTAACCATTTGCAGAATTTTTATAAAATTTTGTAATTTCGAAAATTTTCGAACACTGATTTTGCTAACTCTTAAGAATTTTAAATTTGTTTTCTTGTTAATTTCAATTAACTCTTTCCGTTATTGGGGTGGAAAGCACTGTCTGAGGAGGGGTAATGCACACCCAAAACAAATTTTAAAACCCTTGTTACCAGAATCTAGACTTCTCATGTTATTTCTTCTATGTGACAATTTCTCGTTTACGTTACAGGGCTGTGGTATCCTGCAGATAAATCCTAGTTATGCTGTTGCTTTTTATATTATTTTAAAAGTTTTATATTAAAATTACTTGGTTTTTTTAATTATTCTTAATTATTAATTATTATTTTAATTATTCTTAATTTTTTTCTAAATTATTTCTGTCAAGTTAAAGAAAGAAGTTTTAATATTTATTAACTGAATGTCTTGGAATTTTGAAAAATTTTGAGCGCAGTTTTAGCGAAAAAACGTCATATAAGCAGATAATAGTTTTTTGTTATAAAAAAGTAAATGAAATAATTTTAACAATTTCATAGTTTATAAAAATTGTCGATTACTGAGGCTGTAGTATTATTAATGTTTGTAAATTTACTTTTGGTAATTAAATGGTTGCGTTTTTTTTCTCAAGACACACTCATTTCACATTTTTTATTTGCAATTTCCATTTTCTTTGTTAACATTTTATGATTTTCAAAGATGGCTTTTAAGGTTATAAAACATATAAAAACTTCTAACAAAAAGTCAATTCAATTTTCAATTTTTTGGCAATTTTCATTCTACTTTACTCCTTCTCTCCTTTCTCACACTTTCAATTGTGGAACAATAAAACCAACCAAATTGATTAGGCCTTAATGTGACTTAAGTTTTTGTTTAATTATTAGAAGTTCTAAAGAACAAGAAGCACTTCTTTTTTGTGATTTTTTATTAAAACATTTCTTGGTCCCTGGCAAAGTACCAAATGTGAACATTTGACATTATTTTTCCCGTATTATATTATTGTTTGTGCAAATAGCAAAAGAAATAAGAAAGAGAGCAGTATAACGAAAACCTTTTAATCAGTCCTCTTTAAGTGTCATTTATGTAGTTTGTATTACTATTACAACAAGCATTACGATTATTACGCTATAATGACGTTAATGCCAATTATTCTTTAAATTACCAGAAACAAGAATTGAAATATGCTTTGAATTAACCACACCATAATACGCCTGGGCAACAACAGCAACAGAAACAGCTACAGGCAATGGCAAATAATAACGACAAAAATACCCCACTTGTAGGAATAATAAGGACCATAAAAACCAACAGAGAAATCACAAAATTGTTACAAAAAACACCCTCTTAGTATTTGGACATTGTTTGTTACAACAGCAACAACAAAAAAAAAAAAAGGAAAAATGAACCCACACTTTTTAAAGTGTATTTATTTAACATCAAATACATTCAGGAAAATTTGATTAAAAGCAGTTTTTTTTTGTTACATTGGAAATTAGCGAGATGTTTTATTAAGCAGGCCAGGCAACTAACATTTTTAACCGACATAAAAAAAAAGAAAACAGAAAACAATAAAGGGTGTCCCCATAGAACATACATATTTTTTACGTGTAGTATGAACTGCAAAGGGCGATTCTGTAAAATTTAAAATGACTGCTTATTTCTATTGCACCAAATAACAAAAAGTGATAAAAAAAATAAATCTAAAAGTTAAAGGGTGTCCCCATAGGTGACGTAAATAAACCTATATGGGCTTATCTTTTGGAAAGAATTTCGATTGCTATGGCCGTAATAGTAACAAGTATTACTATTTAAAATTAAAAATTAAAGGGTGACCCAATAGTTTATTTAATTTAAAGTATACGCAAAACTTTCTAATAGTTATATAGACACACGCTTGAAATTTACTACGAGCCTGTATTGCTAAGTCTGTTAGAGAAAGAAGTGAAAAATTTGAATTTGAAAGTTAAAAAGTGTCCCAATAGTTGATGTAATTTCAAGTAAATGGCCAAATTTTTGACCCATTATGGACTAAAGGTTGAAATTTACAAAGAATCTGAGTGCTAAGTCAACAGCAAGTATATAATTTGAATTTGAAAATTAAAGGGTGCCACTATAGTTGCTGTAAGTTGATGTATATTGCCAAACTGTTAAAAAAGTATAAAGTTTGGAGATGGAATGTAAGGCTATCCCAATAATTAATGTAATTTGATGTATATGGGCATACTCTTGAACCGTTACAGACGGACAATTGAAGTCTGTTTTGGAGTCGGTCTTTTTTTGCAAAAACTATTTCAAAGGAATTTTTTATCGCCAATAATTTGGTTATCACATATTTTAAATTGATTTTGTATTTTTGATAAGCTCGTTACACTTCGTCCACCTTTGGGCAAAATAATATGTTGTGGGTCTTCCATTTCTTCGATTCAAGATTTATTCTAAGATTTTGCTTCTTAAAATAGACTCTAACCGCCAAATGGGTAAAGAAAGAATTCGATGTCTAAGTTATTTATTTTCCAATAGAAACGAATGTGCATCATCTGGAAATTAACTTGATAAAAGAATTGTTGCCTTCTTTAGATTCCCCAACGTTTGTTCAATAGTATCGGTGAAGAAGGGAATCTTGTCATCTCTTAGGAACTTATTTCGTTTTTATAAAAATTTCTAAAAAAAAAATATAAATTTTGCGGTACTTTTAGCTCTATTTTTATGTTGTGCAGTGTTGTCGAGTATATATGCTCGTGCATACACCCAACTCTGATAATAATGCTCGAGTGTACTTATAGTGTATAAAGTTGAAAGTTGACGGCTGTTTATGCCACAACTTATGGTATGGTGTGGTTAACGCTTAAACACACTGTGAGCAAAAGGAAGGACGCTCAAACTGGAAAAACATATTTTAAGTTTAAATACAATTTTAACTGCTTTTGTAATGGTGTCGTTTTGGTGACATTAGTCTTGGTGGTGGTAAATAAAACCAGAAATTCAAAGTAAAATAGGAATGGGTGCAAGCTTTTGTAAACTCCTTAAAACTACCACCAAGTACAAAAAAACAAAAAAAAAAAAAACTAAATTCAATCAAAAGTTGTTTTGACTACCCAGCTCCAAAAAAGTCAATAATTTCAAATCAATGAAGCGTCCTTTCTTGTGTTGAAATCGTTATTTAATATTTTAATTTATTTGCTATAATTAGTATTTTATTTATTTCTAACAAGCTTTAGCAGCAATTAAGTTGTAATTAAAAGCACTACAAAAGCTAAGCAATCGCAAGAGCATTTTTTTCTTTGCTTTTAACGTTGATGGCGGTTTTAAAGGTCTGTAATACCTTTCTTCTATGTACTTAATTGACATCACCGAAGCATAATCATTTCAAGTTGCATTTGTTTTTTTTTTTGTTTTTTTCTAACCGTCTAAAATAATTTTAAACAAATTAATGTGAAGTGTCAAATCATTAGTAGCTTTCAACACGTTTGTCCAATTTAATATACTTTTTTTAATAATTTATTTTAATGTTTGACTCAGTGTGGCATGAAGTGCATCATGCCGCATGTCATGCAAAAAAAAAGAAGAAAATCAAAAACAAAAATGCTAATGATGTTGAGTATTTTAACTGTGACAAATGATCATCATAAGCAGCGCATCATAAAACCGCAACAACATCAACAATATCACAATCAAATAAAATAATATATAAATAAATTAAAATTACAAATGTAAAACAAAACTGTTAAAGATAACTTCAGAAAAGTACACTAGAGCCGCGAAAAACGGTACATTTCAAAAAATGTAAATAAAAGTACTTAACAAAATTAAAATTATTCTGAGAATTAAATATTTAAAAAATATAAGTCCCTTTTTATTTACAATTTTATTTACACTCTCTCATAAAACCACGTAAATTCTTATATAATTGGCATTTTAACTAAAAAAATATTTATTTTTTGGTCCAGAAAATTAGTTTCATAATTTTTTTTTAAAGATTACAGATCCTTTGAGCCGTAGGAACCGCGGTTTACGAACAAAAAAGTTTTTTTTTTTATTCCAAAAATGTAATTTTAATAAATATTGAATTTTATGCTGCAGCCTGCGATTGCACTATTTTTTCTAGATTTTTAACGCTGCCTAAGACCCATCTTATCTTTTTCAGTTCTAATTGCTATTCATAAAATTATTTTGGGAATTGATGATAGATATTATTAAAAATATTATGATAATAACACTTGACGCTTCATAGTAAAAATACAATAATATTGATGGTAAAGATTTATCCGTACGTTTTTTGATAATCGCTTAAACCAAATTTTGCTATTAAAAATCTGCAAGTTCGGTCCATGTGCTTCGAGGCAGCCCAAGAGTAAAAAAAAGCCTGTTTTGAACAGAAAAACTTTATGACAGCAACTTTATTCAATAGGAAATTTGCATTGTGGTACATGTAGTTATACATATAGAGTGAAGGGTATATAACATTAGGAATAGCCGAATATATCACTCTTATTTCTTTTCGTTATCAATTTCCATGTTGTTTAGATATTTAATGGAAATTAATTGTTTGTTAATTTTCTTTTAGTCGCAAAAAAGTTATATGCTTTAAAAGCAGCACTTAAATGCATTAAGTCATTTTTAGGGTTTCTTACTAAAAGCACCACAACGTAAACATATTTATATCGCTTCAATGGCTGTCCGTATATCACAGGAATCTTCCTCCGGAATCTGAAATTTTACAGAAGTTGGATTATTGTGGATGATACGAAAACAAATATTAAATGTTAGTTAAATATTAAAGGGTATCACCATAGAGACGTTATTTTTGCCTATATGGACCTATCTGACACTTAGAATTTACTCAGAGTATTTGACAACAAAAAAAAAAAAAAAGACGTATGCAAATTTAAAATTAATGATTTTCCCTATAAATTGTTAAATTAAAATTTAAACGTATGTATTTTTTGTCCGCTACATAAAAAAGCATAAAAGTAAGATTAAAAATGAAAAGGTATTTTAATAGACGATTTGATTTTCAACATATTTTTTGAACCGTAATAGGCAGACACTTAATTTTTATCAGCAAATAATAAAAACATACAGCTTAAACATTGGCCAAGACATAGTTAGCAATTCGCTCTCAGTTGGTGTATTTTTATGTTTCTAATTTTATTTTTGTAGCAGTTGATACAAACGCTCTTGCAATTTTCCTACATTTTTACTGAATCTTTTCATCAATGATTCTTGTGTGAGTCATTGCTCACTTACAACACAACAAAAATGGTCTTTGTGTAAAACTATTTTTAATCGAAAATGCGTTTTATTATGCGTTATCACTTTCATTACGCTGTCAAACAAGTTCTCAGTGTTAACACTTTCATACAACTGCATTTACTGTTACGTTCATACAAAAAACAATAAAGAGTAAAAGAAAAATGAAATCCATTTAGGAGGGTGTTAGTGCAAATGCAAATGTACTCTTCATTTTAAAAAGTACGCGCTCAAACACTCACACACACATACATACATGCATACATAACTGCCCTAATCAAGGCAACAACATCTAAGTAGGATATTAAAAGTAAAAAAAATCAGACAAAAATGATAACAAAACTTACGCATGAGAAGAAAACAAACTCTGAGAAATGGCAAACTTTTTTTACAGAGTTGCAAAAAACGGACTATTTTTGTTGTTCTTAACAAAAATGTAAACAAAATTTGACAAAAAATAAGCGTAATTAAATGCGGTCACAAATCGTGAAATTTTAATGCATTGTAAAATAAAAAATTGAACTAAGAAGCTTAAAGCTTGTAGAATCTGATTTTCCGGTTGTCACTTTTACCATTTTAGAAATGAAAGAGCTACATCTAAGACAAAAAGTCATTAAGTGTAATGGTTTTTTAGTTATAAAATCCAAACTAAACGCCTTACATCAAAATAACTGATGCCAATCGATAGAGGCAAAAAATAAAATTCAGAACTGGTATAAATCATTTTTCGGAACACTTGCATTCAAAAGTTATGACGTAACAATCTTCTTAAAATAGTTTGTTAAATATTTAAACCAAACTAAAAAGTGTGCCACATAGCGACATACACTAATAGATAGAGGACAAATATACAATTCAAAATTGGTATTTGACATTTTCTGAAATACTTTAATTCAGAAGATATTGCGTAACAAACTTTGACAAATAGAAAAAATCGCAAAAAAGTAAGGTAAAAGTATTTACGTATATTTTCTAAAGTAACCGATGTGCCACATAGCAACATATACTAATGATTAGAGAACAAAAATATAATTCAGAATTGGTATCTGACATTTTCCGAAATACTTGCGTTTAGAAGATATACCACAGCAAACTATTGCAAATTAAAGAACAAAAATTTTGCAAGTAATAAACAATGTCGGTAATAGCGTTCATGCAAACATATAAAAATTTGTAAACAAACTTTTGAAAAAATATTGCAATTTTTAACGCGACCAAAACGTGCCATTTGTGCATGTATTTTAAAATAAAAATATGATATAGGGAGCTGTAGGCTTGTAGAATCTGATTTTCCGGTTGTCACTTTCGCCATTTTAGAAATAAATGGGCTACACCTAAGACAAAAAGTCATTAAGTGTAATGGTTTTTTAGTTATAAAATCCAAACTAAACGCCTTACATCAAAATAACTGATGCCAATCGATAGAGGCAAAAAATACAATTCAGAACTGGTATAAATCCTATTTCGGAACACTTGCATTCAAAAGTTATGACGTAACAATCTTCTTAAAATTGTACAAATAGTTTGTTAAATATTTAAACCAAACTAGAAAGTGTGCCACATAGCGACATACACTAATAGATAGAGGACAAATATACAATTCAAAATTGGTATTTGACATTTTCTGAAATACTTTAATTCAGAAGATATTGCGTAACAAACTTTGACAAATAGAAAAAATCGCAAAAAAGTAAGGTAAAAGTATTTACGTATATTTTCTAAAGTAGCCGATGTGCCACATAGCAACATATACTAATGATTAGAGGACATAAATATAATTCAGAATTGGTATCTGACATTTTTCGAAATACTTGCGTTTAGAAGATATACCACAGCAAACTATTGCAAATTAAAGAACAACAATTTTGCAAGTAATAAACAATGTCGGTAATAGCGTTCATGCAAACATAAAAATTTGTAAACAAACTTTTGAAAAAATATTGCAATTTTTAACGCGACCAAAACGTGCCATTTGTGCATGTATTTTAAAATAAAAATATGATATAGGGAGCTGTAGGCTTGTAGAATCTGATTTTCCGGTTGTCACTTTCGCCATTTTAGAAATAAATGGGCTACACCTAAGACAAAAAGTCATTAAGTGTAATGGTTTTTTAGTTATAAAATCCAAACTAAACGCCTTACGTCAAAATAACTGATGCCAATCGATAGAGGCAAAAAATACAATTCAGAACTGGTATAAATCATTTTTCGGAACACTTGCATTCAAAAGTTATGACGTAACAATCTTCTTAAAATTGTACAAATAGTTTGTTAAATATTTAAACCAAACTAGAAAGTGTGCCACATAGCGACATACACTAATAGATAGAGGACAAATATACAATTCAAAATTGGTATTTGACATTTTCTGAAATACTTTAATTCAGAAGATATTACGTAACAAACTTTGACAAATAGAAAAAATCGCAAAAAAGTAAGGTAAAAGTATTTACGTATATTTTCTAAAGTAGCCGATGTGCCACATAGCAACATATACTAATGATTAGAGGACAAAAATATAATTCAGAATTGGTATCTGACATTTTCCGAAATACTTGCGTTTAGAAGATATACCACAGCAAACTATTGCAAATTAAAGAACAAAACTTTTGCAAGTAATAAACAATGTCGGTAATAGCGTTCATGCAAACATAAAAATTTGTAAACAAACTTTTGAAAAAATATACAGAGAGTATTAAAAAAGTACATCAATTTATTATTTTTTGATCTCGTTCACAAAGGAGATTTTTGTAGATGGTACAATTAGCGTTAGATGCTGACAAGGAGTTACGCTCCAATGTACAGGCCAAAAAAACGGATGAAAACGCGTATGGTAAGTTCTAGTAAACTATTTTGTTTGTAAATAATTCCAACTAATATGTTACAATAGTATTGCGCATAACTCCTGACGTTACGCGCTTGGATAACTTTCCTTTTAATCCTGATGCAGTAATACCACCCCCTGGTCGTAAAAAAGGGCAATCTGCAGTGTGCAAAGTGGTGTGAGCGTTGATAAAGCTACATCAGAAAAGTAATTTAATATTTGTAGCCAACTTTATTAAAACTCTTGTAAATAAAGGAAGTTAATGTTTATTTCTTTTTATTCTTGTGTTTTCTAGATTTAGTTTTTTTATATTATTTGTTTTTCTTTGATTTCGTCTTTCGTTCTTCATCAGAAGAGCTACTTGTTTCGGTCGAACTTGTTTTAGTACTATCCGATGAAGAATCACTATCAGAGGAGGAATCATCACTTCTGTTTGTTTCATACTTTGATTATTTCCTATGCGGCTGTTTATCTTTTTTTGACTTTCTCGCTTTATTTGTTTTCTTATAATCTGGTGAGTCATGTATTCTTTTCCTTTCGACGATTTGCTTTTGTGTATGCCTGCCTTCGGGCGATTCATGTCTGTTACATTTTCTTTGAGACGATTGTTTTCTATCTGAATAATTTCTATTACTATGTTCTTTATCACGATGTTTGTGTTTGTCTCTTTCCGAGTAGTAATTTTCACTTTTGCTGTTTACTTTAGATACTGATTACGAGAAGTCTACGATTATCAGACGGTCATCTATTAAAACATTGTCCATTTTAAAGTAGGCAGCCTCGCATGATTTTTGATCTTAAAATTCGACAAAGGTTAAGTTTACAAACAAAACATTTTCTGGTGGTGCCATTTCAGCATCTGGGAGATCTCCAACTATTTCCAAAATTGTTGCTCTAGCTTTTGCTTCACGTTCCGCTAACATTTCTTGAATCTCTTCCAAGCTCTTGCCTCCAGTATCATCGATATCTTCATCAGCGGCAATACGACCATTTTTTAATCTTTCAGCAGTCGGCGACGGAGATCGACTTGGATCTCGGAAAACCCTAGGATCTGGAAAAGGGTCTTCTAATATGACCGTATGTGTTATTCTTATATCTTGATAAGGTCTAAAATTTTAATCCACTATAGCCTCATTGAGTTGCCTCAGCACTTCATGTCCCTCTACAACTTCACCAATGACACATTGCTTCTCATCCAAAGAGGATAAGTTCTCACCCAGAGTAAAGAAAAACTGGCTCCCCACTAGGTTTTTTTCCTGCACCAACCAAAGACAAAAGTCCGACAGTTGAATGATGCATTTTCGGTAAGATTTCTGCTTGAAAAACCCGTTTGTGCTGTTCTTCGACGACTCCCCATATTGAACTGCCACCATTTCCAACACCGGTTGGGTCACCAGTTTGTGCAATGAAACCTCCTTCAATAGTGTGAAAAAGATTATAATTGTAGTATTTCAATTAACAAAGCATCAAGAAATTCATGCAAGCTATTGGTCTTTCTTCGGTGAATAAATCCACTGTAAGATCACTGATTGTAGTTTCAATAACCACAGACATTATTTATTATATTTTATAATGTAAATCGATTTATATTTAATTTAATTCTTGTTTTAACAAAACGTTTACCACAGATTAATAATTTATCTGTTATTTATCTGTGACGTTTACTATTTTGGCACTGCAAAACAGTGTTGTTAGATTCTGCTTTGCTTCACATTTTTACACAATTTTTCATATAATGTTGCCATAATTTTCTTTTCTTTTTCAATAAATAATATGAACAGTATTACCGACATCGTTCCTTATTACCAGCATATTTGTTTTTTTTTTTTAATTAATTCAAGTTATTTAACAATATTTTGTAAATTAAAGTATTTCAGAAAATGTCCAATACCCAATATGAATTCTATTTTTGTCCTCTACTGATTAGTACAGGTTGTTATGTGGCACACCTCATAGTTTAGGTTTTATAAGTAAATAGCTTTTTATCTTAACTTGTTTCTATTTGTCAAAGTTTGTAAGGTAATATCTTCTCAATTCAAGTATTTCAGAAAATTCCAAATACCATTTCTGAATTGTATTTTTCTCCTCTATCCATTAGTATAGGTCGCTATGTGGCACATCGGCTACTTTAGACAATATACGTAAATACTTTTACCTTACTTTTTTGGGATTTTTTCTATTTGTCAAAGTTTGTTAAGCAATATCTTCTGAAATAAAGTATTTCAGAAAATGCCAAATGCCATTTCTGAATTGTATTTTTGTCCTATATCGGCTAGTGTCAGTCGCTATGTGGCACATCTAATAGTTTATGTTTTTAAAGTAAAAAACTTTTTATCTTTTTTTTTTCGTTTGCAAAAGTTTGTTAGGCAATATCTTCTGAATTAAAGTATTTCAGAAAATCTCCAATACCAACAATGAATTGTATTTTTATCCTCTACTGATCTGTATAAGTCATTATGTGGCACACTCAATAGTTTGGGTATTACAAGTAGAAACTTTTTTATTGAAAGGATAAGTCTTTTCTATGTAGCACTTTTAATTGAGAACTGAATTAAGTTACAGTTGCAAAATTAGACTCTGCAGGTATTATGCTTTTGGATTTAATATTTTTTTTTGTAAATTTAACAAAAATTAAAGAGTTGTGAGCGCTTAAAAAAATAAATTATTTTTGCAAAATTTTGTTTACATTTTTTACTACCTTTAATGCAACTCTGAAAAAAGTTTGCCAAAACATTGAAAAAGTTTGCCAAAAAGTTTGTTTTCTTCTCGCCGATACAAAACTTTGGCGTTGTCAACATCATTATTTCGTATGCCACAATATGACAGAACAAAAACAACAGCAACAACACAATATTTTTTTGCTTTTTATGCAAATTTGTAATAAACAAATGTTAATCATGAGAGACACACAAACAGACACAGAGCGACAGAGTTTGTTTTTGTTTACAAAATTTGTTTGTTTTTTTTTCAAACATATTTGTACATTAAAGAGAATGAAGCATTAGATTTGTAACAAAACTAACTCAAATGGAAATAAATAAATTAAATAAAAGTGCAGTTGGTTAGAATGATGAAATAGATGACAAAAAAAATGTTTATACGAATGTGTATAATTAATTAAAAAATTTTATTTTATTTCTTTTTTTTTAATTTTTCAACAAAAATTTTAAAAGGGAATTTAGAAATCACAAGATGCCAAAGTGTGTGTAACCAAGCGTGTGCGAGTGTATGATTATTTAAGAGTAGGAGGCAGGACAACAAAATCCATGTGAGAGTTCGTGTGTGCAGTGTTGAGTATAAATTGCAATTAAATCAAATTAACGTGAAATTATGACAAATTTATGCAAATGAGCTAACATTTTTATTTATGCACCAACAGTTTTCTTTTGGCGACAGATATGTTGATATAAATAGCGGTGTCAACAGACTGATGCACTAGCAACACTACTTATAATAGGTCCACTTGGGCATAGTGATGTAGTTTGATTTGAATTAGGTTTGGTATTCAATTTTTCCACTTTACAAACAAACAAAACAAAAAAAAAAAAAAATAATGAAAACGAGAAATATTTTTAAAGGCGTATTGTCAAATTTTTTTAAAAGACTTTAAACGGTATTAAATAGGATTATGGTGATTATTAGAAAATATATATTTTCAACAGTTAGAATTTTGTTTAAAACATTCTATACCAATTCCCTAGCATTGTAAGGCAAATCCCATCTGCATTAAGGTACGGTCAAATATTTGACAAAAAACGTAACCACTATTTTTACAAATGTTTATTTAATCTTTCTTTACACGTAACATTATGAATGAAAGATTTAAAATATAATAAATGTGTCTCTCTTATATTATAATATTTATTATAACAATTTTTGAAAAGGACAACAATTTTTTTCAATAATTTAGTGGTTACGTTTTTTATTCAAATATTGGACTAATCTGACCGTACCTTTAGACGAATGAATACATTGTATAATAAGACTGCTGAAGTCTTTAATATTAATGAACGAGGAACTTGTTTCGCTCACGTAAAATATTTTAATCAAAATCGTATAGAATGTGGCCACTTCAAAAAATATAATTCGGTCGGTTTTTCACAGCTGTAGTTTTTAATAAATTGACTTTAAGAGGAACATGAAGCAGATTCGTTCTTTTTACGCAAAGAATATTTATTTCTTGAATGACAAAATTTAAATGTATAAAATTTAATTTTTTGCATTTTATTAATAGAGCAGCCTTCAAGCTCGTATTTGCTAAAAGATGCCGTAATTATAATGTTTACATCAAAAATGTTATTAAACGTCATATAATCAATATTGTAAAATTTATTGAAAACCGAAGAGCTTAAATTAGTCAGAAATATTCTAAAGTAATTATTTTAATGCTTAAAGCCATTTGGTTATGCGTCTTAAGATACAGTACTGTTTTTCTTCAGAATAAGGCGAATTCAATTGTCGTGCTTTTTCATTTTAAAACACACGCCCTTTAAAACCATTTTATGGTTGCGCAAATTTTTTATTTCCAAGGAGTTAAATGCAAAATTAAAACAGTTAAATATCATAAATTCAATTGTTTTTTTTTTCATTTTTATTCTTTTTTTTTTTTTGCTCTTGCTGTGACCTTAACTGTTAACACTCCCTTTAAACAGGCATTAGATTTAGAAATTTAAGTGGTCTCGAATTAATTCAGCAAATAAGCACTTCAGTAGTTGTTTTTTTTTAAACTATTGTTTCTTTTCTATTTTTTGCCAGGCTTAAATAATTTATATGAGACCGGAGTGATTAAAGCAATTCACGTTACTTTCATAAGAAGCTGCTGTTGTAAAAGTCCAATAGCAAAGTGTGATGATCACGGCATGATTGCCAATATTTTGAGATCGACTGATAACCCGCTGAGCTCACAGAGGAAACAAATTATACTCGTGAGTACTTTATCAAAAATGTAAATAAAAATAAATAATTCTTTTTACAGACGCGTTCTTCGGGGAAATTCTATAGCGGGATTAAAAATGCAACAAATAAAATTTGTAACAAATTGCAAAATATAGCGATAGATAGTTTTTAGCCCTTGATGAACAGTGTCACATGAATTGATATCAACAATAAAAATATTGCTGGCTGGATTAGTATGTCTTGCATTAAAAAAAAAGAGAGGGCTGGCTGACTGACTGACTGGCCTTTGGTGTGCGTTGCCTGGGTTGTTTATAATAAAATTTTGTTGATGGCACAATTGCGGAAGTAATAAGCAATTGAAGAAGATTATATTTGTTGCTGCTGTTGCACATTCATAGAATATGAAGTCATAAATAATATTGTTTTCCACTACAATGATATTGTGGATTTTAAGTGATTCCTGCTTAGACAACGGGGTGGTCACAAAGGGTGGTATTTATATATTTTTTTATATATTTCTGGTCGTTGCGATTGTCACCAACGTTTTGATGACAAGAACTAATAAAAAAAAAAATCTTTATGAATTATAAAATAATTTACAATTATGCCTGATGTTTCTGTTGAGCCACGCCTATTTACCATAAATCATTAAGAAATTAATTTGAAGTGTGTGCTTGGTGTAATGAGAGACAAATTGATGTCTTGTTGAAAGTCTAATAAATTTGTCATTAGTATGCAAAAGTTTTGCGTAAAAAGATGGGAGAAGCATGTGATGAGTAAAAAACGCAGAAAGATTTTTTATAAATAAATAAAAATTTGCTTTGTTAGCAACATTTCTTGTTCTTCGGTTGAAAAGAGGTCAATAAATGAAAATCTTGTGATGGATACAAGCAAGAAGTAAAATTATGTAAAAATAAATTTTTAGTGATTTTTTTGTGGAATAAGCGATTTTACTGGTCAATTAGCAACATTTATTATTTTATGAATAGAAAGACACGAAGAAGTGAATAGCTTTTGATGACTAAAAACAAAAATTAAAATTTTATAAAAATAATGTTTTGGAGATTTTTTGTGAAATAAGCGTTTTATTGTTTCAGTAGAAACATTTTTTATATTAAATTAAATAAAATTTTGGGTAATAAAATGCAAATGTTGTGCCATGTTCCAGATATTTTAAGGCATCGGCTTTAATAAAACCAAATATTATATAAATTTAACGGTTTTTTATATTACCGCATTTTTGTGAAATATGTGAGTTTTAAAGTTATTTTTAAAAATTATAAAAAATCTTAAGGATTTTATAAAGTAAGGAATTTTTTTGGAGATACTTGGTATTCAGAAATTTGATACCTTTCTACAAACAGCATTTATTGTGCTCTTATTTCGGTTTTCAGTATTTTTGTATATTTTTGAATTAGCGTTTTTTTTGTGTAATTTCAGCGATTTCCGAATTTAGGAGGGTTACGATTTTAAGTGCATCTGGCGTTTTTGAATTGAAGCGAATTTTATTAAATTGGGTTATTTTAAACTTAGATTTTTTTTTAATTTTTTGCGAATTTTTAACAGTTTTTGAAAACACAAATTTTTTTCTTTTATTAATTAAAAATATGTTACAGATAATTTTTCATTTAAGTGTCGGCATCCATATCAGTCCACACTTGTTTATAGTTTAAACCTTTTGTTAAACAATAAAACTCATAAAAGAGAAAACAAAAGAATAAATAAAAAATGCTAAATAATGAGATCAATTTTAAACTAATTTATCGGGCATTGTTGGTCAGAAGAAAAAACGTACAAAATTATACTTATTTATTTATACTTTTCATATTCTTAAAATGTGTAATAGACATTTTCATTAAGATGAGTGCAAGTAATGAAAAAAAAATTCAAGCTTTCGCAGCGCAGTTAATCAAAGATATTGGTAATGAATTGATAGCAGGTCGATTATTGAGGTGTTAGCTTCACTGTTATTTCATTTATTCTTTTGATTAAATTCATACAAAACACGGCTGACAAAAGAAAAGAAATATCATTAATGAACGAACAAACAAAGGGTTTCATTCTTTTTTCATTGTTCATTTTTTTCTTAATAGAGTAATCAAAATGAAAATAATTAAAAATCATTGTGTATGATTAGTTTAAAGGGGTTTTATTTAGTATTGTTGTGTTAATATTTATTTTAATATTCTTTTGAAATATTTACAGTTTTAAATTGTAATTGTGGGAAGACGTTTTTTTTTTTTTGTTATCGAAGAAGATTTACTATTAATACAAATGCAGTTTTCTCCTGTTTAGTAAATAGAATAGAATAGGCTAAATGTTTATTCTGAGACATATTTCCATATTTGTAGCCTGTAGCTGGTTTAAAACTATTTTAAGATAAAATTCCACACAGAATTATTGATGAATATAAGGTGAGAAAAATTATCGTTTACCACACATCTCTACGGAATACTTTATCAGCCATGACATATCAGTGTTAACGTGATTATATACTGAACAACGAAAGCAAGTTGGATATAAGACTTGGCGGAAGCTTTTAAGCCCATTGTTATCATTAGAAGATTAAATGTGTACTGATCGATTAGTGCCGGCTGATATATGAACCATAAAATGAGTTGGCAACTGTCTCAGGCACTAAAGTAGACTTTATTGGCTTTCGAATTTACTGCATTTTTGGATGAGCTTTTTCGCTTTCTCCTGCACGCAGTCATGTAACTCCAAAATAGTATTTGAAGCACCGGCCCATACATGAGAGTTGTATTCCATTTTTGGTCTGATAAAGGTGACGTAGATAGCGAGGAGATCAGGGGGCAAATTACGGCATTCGATATCGATCGAAATTTCAGCAGAATTTAAATGTAAATTTCGATCGATGTCGAATGCTGTAATTTGGATTTCTTACACCGTTTCAGAAAATCTAAGCACTTGTTGCAACGAATAATATCTATGTCGCCCATAATTACAGATGTGGTTGCATATTCAGTCGTACGCCTCTGCGAAAGCACTCAGTACTGTATTTTTCGAGCGTTTAACGGAACCATGTTCGCAAGGCTTCATTCGAAAATTGCCAAAAGATAGCTATTTAGGGTATCGTCCATGTACTTTCGAATAGCCCCAATTTTCGAGAAATGCTTGGCCTAGTGCAAAATAAATATGAATGGCATATGCTTCTGGCATCTGCGAAAGAATACAAAGGGTAGGAGATAGGATGGAACTTTGCGATACCCGTGAATTAACTATTAACTCATTTGATGAGGTCCCATCTATAACAACTCGTATAGTGCCATCCCTGACAAAAGCTCAATATAAATCGAGAGAAGCTATGACTAACACCAAAAGCAATAAGTTTTGTTATGAGTACGAGTACCATGCCACACTTTATCAAATGCCTTGGAAATATCTTAAGCCTCCACATTACTTTCACCGAAATGGTGAATGGATTGAATCAATTTTTGCTGTCGTACTGCCGGTCACTAAGTAAGCTGAACTCCAAATATTTCACAAGAAATATTTCTAAAGTAATTGAATATTTTCCATTATTTTAAAAAGTGAATAACAAATTGCGATTAGTGGTAATTTTCAGGGTTGCTTCCTTCCCTTTTTGGGGATTGAAACGATCATCATCAGTGATATTAAAAAAATTAATAAATGATTTATTTGCGCTGCTTAAGATATGTTTAATTTTCTCCACGGACACCGTCAGCCAGTTTGCATGTTCTCGCCCTTTTTCAAGAATTCTACAATTCTAGGTTTTCAATTTTGACTTTTTTAAGAATTTTACAAATTTATGTTTTCAATTTTCATTTTAATTTCAATTTTGATTTTTTTGTTTTGTGTTGTAATACATCGCTAAAATTTTAACGATCCAGTCACCTTTAACAATGAAAGAGTAGTTTATGGAGAAGCTGAAACGAGTTGAATAATTAACTCTTCTTCTCTGCATATGCTTTCATGCTTAAAACGGCTACAACCCTTCTACATGATCTTTTAGACATTGACTTAGATATGTTTACCCGAAGAGAGCTAAGCTTACCCAGAATAAACTTACGAGTTTTTTCTTCTTATTGAAATCTAAAACCTGGTACAGTTTTCCTATACGTTAAAGGCTTTAGAAGAAATTCTCTAGTTACGCTAAGATCTTTGGGCAAATACGCTGGTAATTATGATATTTATTATTTTTTGACGATATGACCAGTCAAATTTTGTGTAGAAAAGTAACCAGAAAAAAAAATCCACTCAAGCAACCTCACAAAATTTCGCGATTTTATGTTGCCAAAATAAATTGGCCGTCTGCAAAGAATATTTATATTTTTAAGTCAATTTACTTGCGACCCCATTTCTCTTTTAATTTCTTTATTATCTTAAACAAATGAATGTTAATTATAACAATTAAATTTCATTTTCATTATTTTGTTTTCATTAATAATTAAAAAATAAAATAATAATAAATAAAAATAATCGGATCAGGCATCTCTCTACTTTTGAAAACATGCAAAAACACAAACTAGAGTTGCATTCGAAAGTGTCGTGACATTTTGTTGTGCACTAATTACTTTTACATCGCAAACAAATTGTTATTGTTATTTTGTTCTATAGAGATCTTTTGTTTAAACATTTTATTCTTTTGTAAAACACGTTAAAATACAACAAATTGTAACTCGTTCGTTAATACTACTATTCGGTTGTTATTTGTATTTATCAGTGCATATTGATCGGCTATTATATTCGAATTTTTATTGTTAGTTTGCATTGTGTTGGAAGGTACTTGTGTGTGTGTGTGTGTCTGTGTGTATGTGTTTCTGTGCGCCTGTATGAATGTATTGTATTAAAAATAATCGTTTATTAAATAACAATTCAATTGTTTCCTGTTATTTTTTTTATTTTAAAATACTTTTTGTAGTTTTTTTTACTTGTTAATCTGCTTTGCAAACAGAAAGGAAGTCTTGAAAGGCATTAAAAAATTACTTTAAACAATTTTCATTAAAAGCATCATAATTTACGCAAGTCAGTTTTTTTGTATAAAGACCTATTTGAAATTTTTATCTTTAAGCTAATTGTTGGACTGAGTGTTGGTATAAAAATGCCCATGTGTTTGACAACACTGTTGAAGGCCTTTTAAAACTGAAGGCTTCATTTTATTTGCGGTTGAAAAATAACAAAAAAAAAGGAAACTGATAATTCGGGTTGATACATGTTTCCCTAGTGCTCAATGTTGACTGCAACGTTCTTATTATTATTTTTTAAGGCATGTCATCTTCTGATTCATTAAATGCATCAATTGTCGACTTTCACTGGACCAAATGGTATTTCTACCATACATGGGAGTTATTAATTAGATGACAATTTCATTAGCATTGAATGATAAATAATGCTAATGATCTTTTAGGCATTATCAGTATTTTTACTAATTTAAATGCTTTTTAAAGAAAAGGTTTCACTGATAATTAGTAAGAAAACAAGATCATTAGCATTGATTAATGATTAAAAGGTTTTAAATCATTATCATTAATGAATATGTAGAATGAATAGTAGAGCAATATTTTAAAATGGCATTTAGATCAGAAGAATTTGGTGAAATATTAATGGCTTAACATCCACTGCCATTATTAATTTAAGCAATGCCAATGAAATTTCAATGGTAATGAAATAATCTCAAATATGATTTCTACATGGTATTGTTATCGCTTAAAGTATGCGATATTACACTGAAACTTATTCATTATATTTACGAAAGTAATTGGATGCTTTTATTCACGTTTTTATCTACCGGATGCGACCACCAGCTCCCTCGAAGTGCACGGCGATAATATGTAACATATTGGTACAGGATCATACTCCTAATTCTTGCTGAAGGGGTTGGTTCTATCTAAACTACTGGGGCACCGTTAGTGGCATCTGTGTCGGCCGCACTGTCACAATTTTAATTAGGTCCGTGACCTCTACGATCGTCTGCAACGAACACCTGCCCAAGCCCACTGAGTGGATAGCCCCGCATAAATGACAAGTTGCCAGTGTAGCAGGCGTAGTGGAGGGTTCCCATTGATTCATGAAAAATGGTATAGGACATTTGTTGCAATGCAATAGCACGTATAACGCAAGCGTCTTTCCTTGGATGTAAGCGACAGCAACCTCGTTACACCCCAAAGAGCTTCACAAGTAACTGATGCAGGGGCCTACAGGCAACCGATTTAGGAAATGTTTAGTTTTAAAAAGTTTTTATGCCTCATATTTAGGTTGGTGCCGCCTTAAGCATTCTTTGGGTTAACTTATGTGTTTTTACAAATTTTAGCAGTAGTTCTCAAAAACGGTATGCCACTGAAAACAGTGTTTCAGGTTAACCGCCTTCATCGAAAGCAAACAATTCCAAAAAATACCTTAAGTAAATTGTAATTTTAGAAACTTCTCTTATTGCCTTTTGTTCTGTAACAACAACTAAATTAAAAAACAAAATGAAAAAAGAAAAGAAAAATATAATATTTGTGTATTTCATTCTTCATTTCATCTATATTTTGCTTAAAAAATGTTTGCAGAATATTTTACGAAAATAACAAAAGAATTGACAGATGTCATTGTATAAATTTATCTAATTGTGCAATACATAATAACCCAACTTAACTGCACATATACGAATGAACATACATACATACATAAACACATGTATTCGCAATGCAGTGGAATGAGAAAGAGAGAGACGATGTAAAACAAGGTCGCATCAATTTAATACGTGTGCATGTATGTACATAGTTGTATTACCCATAACAATGTTAATAATAGACCACTATTTGCTGTCATAGAATTTTAGGTTAGGCACAATTGTTTCAAAAGGAACGAGTTAAATACGCAGATAATCTTCAACATCTCTTAAAAAAATAGAATACACAAAAAAAAAAAAAAAACAGAAAAGCAAATAAAATAAAATTATTATTTGGAAAACAAAGTCTTTTTATTTAACTGTTGTTGTTTTATTTTTATTAACAATAATTATTTCTGTTTGTGTTATTATTTTGTCTTTATTTAGCAAATTATTTAAACAGATGTTTGGCTTTAACATCAGACAAAAGCTGACAATAAATATTTTTGTTTTCTTTCTTTTAATTCTATGACTTAATACAAATAATAATGTTACGTTAATTATTTAACAATGTTAAAGCGGGTTTTAAAAGAAAACGAGAGAATTTTTGAAGTAAAAATAATAAAACAAAACCCTTTCATTTGATTATAAAACGAATTAAATTAAATACTCGTATCAGTTGGCTGGCAGATGAGTCCTAAATTGTACTAAACAGCTGTAATTCGAGAGAATTTAAGCAGGAGTACTATTCTTCAAGTTGGTAATTGTTAGCAATATTTACAACTCGTTGGTGTTACAAAATCTGTAGGACTATTTTTCTTCCAGACCTTGAAGTTTATTTTGCTGTTTCCAACCGCTTTCACGTTACTTTTATCCAAATAGGCTGATAATTGAAGTATTTTTTTTGTCTTAGGGGAATCCAATTGTAAATAAATTCCTCCCTACGTGCCATGTTTTTCTAAGAGACACTACTGCTTCTGGGGTATATGACCGCATCAGTTGATTTTACTTGATCCTGAGACCAGAAGATAAAGACTTTTCAGATCTGTTAAGTGTCCAACTTCAGCTCGCTGATACTACAGTCCCTGTACCGGTTATTAGAGAGAGGCATTTTAGAGAGTAACGTACTGGCTGTAACTAGGTCTCATATCGCGGGGAATGGCGCCTGTAGTATCCTGTTTGCATTGCATTGCAACAGAAGCACCAGTGATGTTTTTCTCTTTGAGGTCGCAAATTTTCTTAACACATTTTTTTCCTCTTCCTTGCCGCTACACAAATCGTTATTCTTTTTAAGTGCTGAACCTTCCTACACAGATGAGTTGCCTTAGACTGTTATTTTTATCTGCGCCAATCAAGAGATTTCAGTTTCGTTAAGATTAACTTTGCAGGTTTCTGCACCTTCTTGAACAAGAGCGTTGCCTTAGACTTTTATCCTTTCGTCTCCTTCACTAGACACTAGAAATTCCCGCATATATTTTTATAATCCCATTTGGCTTCGCTAATATAAATTTAATTAACCGGAATTTTTATCTAACAATTTTTAGTTGGGTCATTGGCATAAGATTTTAACTCAATATAAAATCAAATTTAATTTGTTCTTAATGTAAAAGCTCAGCTTTAAAAGCGTTTAAAGCATTGCTAATAATAACTCAACGTTTAAAACAAATAAAACAAAAAGAAAAAAAAAGAAATTATATGAAACTACATATTTTGTGTACCATTAAAAGATATTAAATGCTAAACAGTAACCAAACTTAGTTTTCTTGTTTGCTTTTTTCACTAACATACGGATTCCGGCAGCAACAACTTCAAAATGTAAACAAGAGACAGTGACCGTCATGTTTAGTTTGTATTTTTCACAGATTCTTTTTTTTTTAAATTTTTGTACACCTGATTTACATACACGAAACAGATTATCACTTTGCAACACATACACAAACTATTAAACAAACACTCACCTACACAGTCTTTTTAATATTTCATACAGTGGGCATGCTTGAAATAAAAGCAGAAATTTTTTGATGCAGTGTTTGAAATTAGATAATTAAAAAAAATATATATCAGTACTGAATTAATTAATTAATTTATTCATCAGCCTTATAAATTATAAAGTAATTAAATTTAAGGAAAATTTATTTTATATAATTTATATTTATTCTGAGAGGTGGTTAAATTTTTTCTTTAGAAATAAATATTTTTTCAGCAAAACTTTAAGAACAGAAATAAATATTTGATCAAAATTTAACGATTAATTGAAAAATAATCAAAAGTTTTGTTTTTTGTGATTAAATTAGAAAGCGTTAACTGTTTTATTTTTATAAAAATATTGCATTTTTAAGAGTACATATTCAAAATACGCTTGTAAATCTATATTTAGACTGAAATACATTTGCTAAAGTTCTGTACTTAAGAAAATAAGATAAAAAGTGTGCTATAAATTCAGTAAAAATTTTGCTTAAAAAATTTCTATCAATATTTGCTCTCATTCCTTTCTTTCCACTGAGTAAAATTTACTGTCACTTATTTTATTTTTATTTTTGTTGCAAAAAGAAATGAAACAACTTGGGATATAGTCCTAATAAGACAAAAACTAAATGTTTGCCTATAAGAGGAAGGGTAAAAGCAAATCATTAATAATCCTTTTTAAAATTGTTGTATTTTCTAGTGCTAAAATATTTATTTTCCTATGTTAAAAAAAAACATTCCCATATGAAGCAATTTCCTAGTATTTTAGTAGGTTATGTCTATTCTTATAATAGAAAAGTAGTTTACAAATTCAATTTCTTTTAAGAAATCAATTAAAGTCTTCGAAATTGCTTTAATTGTGATGAAAACAAAATAAATCTTCCTTTTTTTTATTACAAATTCGCATTATAGAATACAGTTCATACGTATTAGAAATAAATTTTCTGTTTTGTTTTACTTATTTTACAAGTAGGAAAGTTTTCTTGAAGCGAATGCGGTTATTGTGAGAAAAAAAAAAATACGGGAAATAAAAGGAGTTTGCACTCCTTTTTCTGTTACAAAAAAACTTGCCTCGTGTAAACTGGGGACTAGTTTTGGAATTTCTTTTATAAAAATTTTATAGTCTATACTATGATATTAATTTAAAGAACTGTGGTGTGCTTTAATGTCTTTATTTTAAAGATTTTAAAAGTTAATAATTAGTTTTTTATATTTTTATAATTATAATTATATACTATATATGCCCTTAAACTTTTCAGTACTAACACGGCTGAAAAACTACAAAAAGTGTGAATAAATCTTTGCTACTACTAGGTAGCTAGTACTGAAAAGTGATAGCTTTTACTGGAAAATAAAAAAATTTGCGAGTTGCCTCTGTTTAAAAAAAAAAAAAAAAAATTTTTTTCTTATAAATTCTAAGCAAAACTTGTAGTTAAATATTTTGTTAACACTATAAGTTTGTTTTGATTATTTATTATCACGATGGGTGACAAAAATATGGTAAATATTTCTTAATATACTCCAAAAGCATAAAGTTATATTTAACTCGGAAAATATGGGCGAGCGCCAATTTCTTTACTTGATGTTTTTTTTTAATTTTTGAATTCTTTATCGCCCCATATATATATTTGTTTTTTTTTTTGATTGGAATTACTTCACTTAACTAGATTTGTTCCAAATGATATGGCAAAATAAAGAGCCTAGTGTTTTGCCCGCTGTTTCGAAGGAAAAGGATTATGCTGATTTTCAATAGCAAAATTTTCGAAACTATGTCTGATCGATTGTCGTATTAAATTTTCTCTAGCTCATCTAGTGCCTTGGCTAAGTTGATTTCAACACTAACACGGATGGACGGACGGACATTGATCAATAGACTTCGCTATGCATATCAACTCAGAATATATAGACTTTGTGGGGACAGAAATGCATATTGCAGAAATTACAGATGGAATGAAAACTTAGACGTACCCTTTTTCCAGCTGTGGTGAGGGGTATAACAAACGACAATTCACTTTTTGACGAATAAACTAAGAATAAATTTATTTCCAGCACTTTAATGATATGCTTACAAAAATTTAAGTTAAAATTAGTAATTTTAATTATTTACTAGTTTTTATTCACACATATTTTCAGCAAACGCTGGATAAACTAGCTTGAATTAGGCATCAAAAATCACCAGCTTTATCTAAAAATTTTATTCACCTCAGTGTAAACTTAAGATTTGCTAGTTTCAGCTAGAAATTTATTTTTATTCACACCTCCCAATATCAGGCATGTTCTTAATTTCACACGAAATTTTCGATTTCCTTTATTTTTGTGTTTTTTTTTATTAAAAAATTGTCCAAGGAACAAATATCGATATAAGCTGTCATCGTTTTGATAACCTTAAAATAAATCATATTTTTCATTTGGCAACTTTTATATACGCTTTTTTGCAACATTGACATGAAAAAAATGATTGACAAATCTCTTAACACTTTATCTTCCAAAATAAAGTATAAAGTTATTCGAAAAAATTAATAAAAGTTTCCATCATTTTAGCAAATAATCGTTGAAAAATGAAAGAGACAGAGAAAATAAAAGCATTGATATGTTGTCACAGTCAGAAAAAATTGCTGACACTGAGTCGCGTTATTATTCCAGAAAATAAGAAATAACTATAAATAGTTTAAGAAAGACGCTTTTTTGCTTTGCATATTTTTATTTTCTAAAACGAATTTTTCGTGAGACTTTAGTTTTTAAAACAACCTTATGTGCCACTTTTGGAAAATTCATGAAACCCTATTAAAAATAAAATATAAATAATTCAAATAAAATAATTATTAGTAATTGGATTTTTTCTATTTAAATTCCACTGTGCTTCTCGTTAGTTGTTGGACAGTTGACGTTATGTACTCTCTGCTCCTATTGTGAGTAATTTTTTGGTATTTTTGTTAATGTTTACCATCGTTTAGTAAAGAAGTTCGAAATTTTCATCAACCGTCTGTCCATGTAAATGGCTCTACCTAAGATTAATACTTATTTATATACGAGTACTTAACATCCACAACTTACCAGTCTTATAAAGTGTGTTTCAATTTATGTATTTTGGTTTATTTTTTCAATTCAATTTTGTTCATTTTTCCATTTAACATTTGTCGAATGTTTAGTTTGTTCTTGGTCCGAAGAATCTAAACAGTAGTACTTTTAAGTTTAAAACAAGTAGTTATAACTACTTAACCAACAACAACAATAACCATACCAACATTCACGGCAGCAGTGAGAAATTAAAAAAATGAAAAAAATCGCCTTCAATTCAATCGACCGTACAATCGATTGTTGGTGTTAATTTTTTATTCAAATTGTTTTCAATGTTGTTCTGTTTTTTTATTTTTTTATTACTTTTTTTTTGCCTTTGTTTAGATGAGCTCTGTACATAGTCAAACATTCACACATACTCTCTATTACTTTAAGTGTAGTTTTTGTTTTTGTGTGTTGTTTTTTTTCTTATTACTTTTAGAACGTGAAGTTTACACAGTTGCATTAACAAACAGTGCTGTAATTGTTTTGTAGCCAGTTTTGTTTGTCTGAAAAATTGTTATTGCTGCTGCTGTTACTAATCAAATAGATCATCAACATTTATCTGGGATATTTTAACAAATATTGATGATGGGCCTCCTCCTGCAAGTCAAAAATAAAAAATGAAAAAACCTGTTCGGCGACACTAGTTGGCGACGTTTGTTAATGCGTTAATTACATTTGTTTATACGAATTTGACATTTTTCATACTTAAATAAAAGCAACAAAAATTTTATTCTCACTGCTGCTGTCGTGTATAGAAATTTCTTTTATTCATTCGTGTTTGCTTAACTCTTCAGCATTAAAGTATGAGATTCGAGTATCAAACAATAAGAATGTGTATCTTTTCAGTGTTTCTTGTCAATAAATATTAAATAAAGAACTTAAACACTTTTATGGAGAGATTCTAACTGAATAAATTTTAAATCTTTCGTTAGACTGCATTAGTATTTTTTTTTAACAAAACAATAACTGAGACAGTTATTTAATTTTCTGTGATTTTAGCAGGATGGAACAGGGGTTAGGGTTAGAAATGCAGAAAACCACAGTTATTAAAGCAAAAGTCGTAAATAAAAGGTGTTTTTTTAATCCCGATAGAAATTTAAATTGTAAAAAATAACACAGAAAATTGGAATTGTAATGAAGATTTTTTTTATACGAAAGATCAGAACATGGCAGTAATATTTAAAAATGATTTCGGGCAATGATTCCGAGGCTGCTCATGACGAAGCGCATTGTAGATGTCCAATTTTGGATCACTTTTTTAAGTACTGCTGGCCGTATGGCACGAAGAGCGCGAACAATGTTGCCCTCCAAAGCATCAATTATTGCTGGTTTATCAGCATAAACCAGTGACTTTACGAGGCCCCACAGGAAAAAATAGAGAGGTGTCAAATCGCACGACCTTGGAGGCCGATTGACAGGTCCGTTTCTCTTGATTTCAATAACTCGATGGTTGTGGTCGCCATACGGAATACACCAAGCTGTGCATTTTGCTGGATGCAATGGAGTCTGTAGAGTATGTTGTGGATCGAACTCACACCATATGCAGCTATTTTGCTTGTTAACAAACCCAGTAAGCTGAAAATGAGCCTAATTGCTGAACATAATTTGGCGATAAAACAATGGGTCAGTTACTTACTGCTCTAGAGCCCAATCGGCGAAAGAAGGGCGCATATAATGGTCTCGTGGCTTTAATTCCTGCACTAGCTGGATTTTATACGGGTGTACGACAATCTTTGCGCAAAATTTTCCACGTAATGTACGGACAGACCCCCCAATTTCTGCGATCGACGACTAATCGAAAAATTTGGATCTTCTTTCACACTTTTTTTAAAGCAGCGGTATTCTCTTCAGCAAGCACATTTCTTCGACGTGTTGGTGTTATGGCATACTTAAGAGAGTATGTGGTATGAAATCTATCCACTGTTCGACGAATGGCTTGCTCAGACGGACGATTATTTGCACCATAAACACCACGAAGTCGTCTACAAGTTACTCAAATTGATGACTGATATTCATAGTAAACTTGGATAATTTGATAGCGTTGTTTAAGCGTGAGTCTATTCATAATGATTTGCTAGAGTTTACTGAAGATAATAAAAAATTTTTTTAGTGTTATTTTTTATAATTTAACATTCTATCGGGCTTAAAAAAAGACCCTTTATTTTTAGATTAATTATTTTACTTTATAAACTTGTGTAAAAAATATTGAAAACTTCTTGTTTGAAACCAGAGAAATTTTATTATATAAAACCAGGAACAGCTGTTATTTATATGCGAATAAAGTCAGTATTTCTGAATCAGTTAAAAAAAAAAATTGCTCGGAATTTTTGCACAATATGATTTTCTTCTAACAGGAAATAAAAAAAGCTACGAAACATCTAAATTTTTCTTTACCATGCTGATTCAAGCTATTTATTTTATTTATGCGCTGTTTTTGTCCTATAAGTGATCAACTCGCCTGAAAAGTTTGTGTGGAAATAACCCAACATACTAAGTGCTTTTCATAGAAACATTTTGACGATCGCAGATAATATAGAAACAGCACATTATTTTTTTCATGTTTTCTAGTTTCCATCAGTTTTTTTTAGTAACAGAATTATTTGTGAATTTTATAATTTTGCACGAAATTTCGAATTCGATTTTTTGATGATACAAAAATGTAGAGAATTTTTTTGTTTCTTCTATGGCAAATTTTTGGTCTCTAATGGTGGTAACTTCAATTATTAAAGTTTTATTGACAAATACAGTTTTTTTTGCCAAAAAAAAAAATTTTTTTATTGAAGTTATAGTTTTTTTTTTGAGAATTTTCGGGTTTTTCCGTAAATTTTGATTAGTTTTTAACTATTTTTGTTTTCAGTTTTTAAAATTATAACATATGTATTTCCGATTAACATCAAATTATCTTCTGCTGCGTTTTAGAGTTTAATATCACACCCAAGTTTGAAAGCATAAAAAGTTATATTTGAATAACTTGGAGTTTATTCTTTAAAGATGGTTCTTCGGTATATCATCCCACAAATTCTAGGGTTATGGTAAAATCTATGCAGCAGAGCAGCCTATTCAATAGACAGTTAAATTAAAATACTAAATCTACAAATAATTTAAAATGTCGAATATCCAGAATTTTGAGGTCTGCAACATATTAAAATAAATTTACCTGCATGTCATCACTTCATTACCAAATTTTTATTTTTTAAAGTACAGAGAAAATGTACCATTTGAAGAGAATTTTTGAAGGGCAAAAGTACTCATTTTTATAAAGTGCAATTAAAATTATAGAAAGTTTTATTTCAAAAAATCACCATTTCAATGAATGTATGGTTTCTAAAAAAGTACTATTTTTAATTAGTTGAAAGTTTAAAAAAAATAAGTTAAATTTATTTTAAAAATCGTTGTATCAAATTTGAATATAAAACCACTTTCAAGAATAATATCAGATAAGTATTTATAAAAAATGAACGTTTCTATAAGCTTAAGAAGCTTTAAATCGCCAACAATTTAATAAAAAAAAGTACCATTTTTAAAAGTACGTTAATTCAAGTGAGTGTGATAGTTGAAAAAGTCTATATAAAACTTTTAATTTAATTTAGTCTTGTTTAAAATGTACCGTCTGAATTTGAAGGTAATTTTCGAAAAAGTACTATTTAACATAAAATAAAGTATTAATTTAAATACTAAATAAAACAATTTAATTTGAAAAAAAGGACAATTTTTAACAGAACTAATTTGTTTGAGACAAAAGTATGAAAAATAATATATTTTAGAAAAGTACAGACATTTGAATCGTTCCTACTTCCGATTAAAATAGTGTATTTCAATGGTACTGAACGTTTTAAGGAAAGTGCCTTTTAAGCGAGAAAAATATCATTTTCGTTGTTGTTTTAAAGGAGGATAAACAATAATTTTAATAAAACAAATAAAAAAAATTTTAAAGGTACTATTTTTTAGTACTATTAAAAAACGGATTAAAAACATTAAAATTAAATTAAAGAGACAATTTTGTAAAAAGGTTATTTTTTTAAAGAATATTTAGAATATTTTTAAGGTCTTTAAGTACCAGTTTAGATGAAATAGGTACCAATTAAAAAGCCAGGTATTTTTTAAATTCCTTATTTTTCCAATACTTTTTAAAAACTCCCAAGATCATAGAATAAATAAAGTTTAAATGTATATTCTAAAATAGGAAACAATTAATAATTGTCTTTAGATTACCAAACTAAATTATTTTAAAACTTCCTTAAATATTTCCATAAAAATGTAAATCATCTTATTGCTTCTTCACTCACAAGTTACAAATTCCGGATTACAGACAATAAAATTAACAACAACAAAAATTAAAAGAAAGAAAAAAACCCATCATAATCTTTACTCATATTCACAGAAAAATAAAATGTTTAAAAAATATTCAAATGAACGATTTTTAGAATCGAAAATTCTTTTCTTTCGAAATAAAAACAAAATCAAATTAAAAGCAAAAAAAAAAAAAAATAAAATAAAAAGAAAATATGAAATTATAATAATTTTAATAAAAATGAAATGAAATAAAAAAATTTAATGAAACACATAAGCGCGTCTCTTAATTTATGACGTTTTGGCATTTTTAGTGCTCGTTCTTGAGCCTGACACCCGCTTGCCAGAATTCCATGCACAGCAGGGTGTCCACTTGAGCACTTTACCTGTGTTTTTTTGTGGATTCCGCTAGTTGTGTATTTCGTTTTATTTTTCTTTATATGCTACAGATTTAAAAGAACCCAGATGAAGGAAGCAGAAAAAAACAAAACAAAACAAAAACAACAAAAGAATATCTCATTTAGATGCTCCAAGTCAACTTCTTTACTTCAAAGGCGTCAATGCAGCATTAAAGCGCATAAAATTTGCCCTGTCGATGGACAAGGAACGTATCAATATCTAAACGACGTGTCATTGGCCTTGATTGGTTTTTTGTTATCGTTTTTTTCTTTGCTTTTTGTTGTTCTTTATAACTTTTAACTTACTAAATCCATTAAGAACAAAAGGAGCCACTCATTGCAACGTGGGTTAATCTCACATTCGAATAATTTCAGCTCTTATGAGAATGTAAAAGAGTTGATCATTAGAGTGGTTCTACATTCGAAGACACTTTGGAGACTTTATTAATTTTTGTTGTTGTTGTTATTTTAGGAGTTTTTATACGTAGCAGACGATTAGACTCCAAATTGTTTATATTGGGTCTTTTTTATTTTTTGAAAAAAAAAAAAAAATTCAATAAAAGAAAAACTGGTAAATTTTTTGTTAAGGTGTGGAAAATAATAAAATTATTTTTCAAAGATTCAAAATGGTGTTTTAAGAAAAATTTACAGTTAGTTGAAATATCTAAAGTACTTTTTTGAAAAGTACCAAATTTAAAAAGTTCTTTTTCAAAAGAACTATTTTAAAGCCTTGCTTTTAAAAGTATCATTTTAAATTAAATATAATTTTTTGACAAGTAAAATATTAAAAAAAAACATTTATTTGAAAGGAACATTTTTTGGAAAATATTCCATTTTTAAAAATTAAATGTTTTAAATAGTACCACTAAAAAAAGTTTAAAAAAAAAAGTTTTATATTCGACAAATATTTGATTGGTTACATATTCATAAGTGTTTTTTGTAATTCTTGCTCAAAAAGTACTTTTCAGGTACTTAATTTTTTTTACTTGGCTTTACGATAATAATGAATATATTTCCGGTTTTAAATCATTATCAGAACCTCGTTAATTTTCTATGTTTCCTTTATTACCAAGTTTTTTTTCCATTATTAGCAAGTTTTATTAAAAACTCCTATTTTTGGTACTAATTTGAAACTAAAAATCCCCTTAATTTTTTTTTGTTTTAGATTCTGAATTAAAAATATTTTTAATTAAAATGTGGAAATTACTTTCAAAACAAACAAAAAGTACTTATTTTATAAAAGTACTTTTTTATATAAGTACTTTTTTAAAAAGCACTTTTTAACAGTTTTTGTTGCAAAGGCTAACTAAAAGGTGAAGTTGATTCACGAAATATAAAAAAAAATTTACTTTTTTGAAAGTTGTACCAAAAAGAACACTGAAGATATGAGATTTTTTTTTGTAGTTTTACGTTGTTAGAAAAAAATGATTTATTATGTAAATAAAGGTTTTTATTAATAAAGACATTTTCATATTTTATTTAAAAAAATATGAAATATAACTAGACAATTTAGTATTTACGACAGCAGACATTATAAGACAAAATAAAAATAGATACAAAACCTAATCGGAGTTAGTCTAATGGAAACTCATAAAGTCTTCAACACTGACAAGTGACACTTTCCTCTATCTTTCTAATTTTACATTTTGCTTTTTTTAAGATTTCTTAAAAGGAGTTAAAAAAGGATAATACTTGTTAAAGCCAGAAGAGACAGCAATTTCCTTTATTGATATTTTAATTTAAAAGAAGCATTTCTTTTACAAGCACTAGTACTCACTGGTTTTACTTGAGCACCAACCGAGCCGTTCATAATTTTAGGGTGTGTTTGTTTGTATACATTTTTTAAGTAGTTTAAATTACTTTTATTGTAGTTGTTGTACATACATTATCTTAGGATTTAAAAAGATTTTAAATTGAAAAAATATATATTTGATATTTATGCTTGTTGTTGTTTTTTTTTTGCGTTCAGCATATAAATCAAACAAAATATATGAATAGTGTTCTTAATCAAAATTAATATTTTATGGTCGAATGGCTTTCAAAAAAAATGGGTTCTTTAGTGAGAGCCTGCGTAAATGTTTATGTGAAAAATTTTGATTTATGTCATAATTTTGTATGTCTGTCTACTCATAATGCAAAGAGGGGCTTCTGTTGTAAAATTTTTAATATTTTATTCTTGTTTTTTTAAACTAAGAAATTTTTCTGTGATTTTTAAGGAAGAGGGTTTGTTCTCAAGAAACTAGATCGATCACACGCTGAAATAACAAACTTTTAATTTTTTTAAGAAAAAGTACAAAATAAATTAGTGGAGCCGTACTCTATGTACTCCATTGCAGAGATTATTCTTAAAGGTGCCAGCAGTTGTACAACGTTTATAGAAAAAATGTATTAAAATAAAATACTTCGGTGAAAATTTGTGATTCATGAACACCACAACACTAAAACTAACAGTTAAAAATTATTAAATCATTATTTTTATTAAATTATTCAAAGAGTTATATTTGACATTGCGAAATGTAATATTCCCCCTGCACCATATTAAAAAATTACACCTGTGTAAAAATATTGTTTTGTTTACGAAAGTTCTAGATTTTAGAAAGAAACCGATTTCATACTTTTTAAAAACATTTTTTACTATATTTTTGCTCAATATTTGACAAACATTAATTAAATTTGTTTTCAAGTCTTAGAAACAAGTTTCAGCCTGTAAATTCTTCCGCGTGGTCTACTACGTTGTAAAATAATTAATAATTATTATTGAGTTTTCACGGCGTCTGCATCCAACTTTTGTCTATAAAATAATTCTATTTTTTAACGCCTAAAAGTATGCTACGGTTTATTTAACCCATTGTAGCCGCCTTCCAGATTTTTATTAAAAATTTATTTTTTTATCACGTACTCTCACGAACAAAACTTTTCGTCACGCATGCCCACGTATTCTTACTAGAAAAAATATTTGATTATGGACACTCACGAGGAGGATTATTGATTGACCTAACGAATTATTAAAGCTTAATAGCTATCTATAACATCATTTTTACTAGCGTCTAAATCAAATTCCAATTCATAATTCTCATAGTTCTCAAAGCTTGAAAATTAATAAAAAATTTTATTAACTCAATTATATATTTAATTAAATTAATTAAACAATAAGAAAATAATTTTCTAAATACAAAATTAATGAATTGGTTAAAACTTTAATAAATTTCAATTTGCAAATAAATTAAACCATTAGCAGGTTAAAAATTTTTTTTGTGAAGGATGTCCATGCTATTAAAGACTCTACGTATTTTTTCAATATTTTTAATGGATTTTGCCATATCTTCTGCATCAAAATATGTTAAAAGAAATTTGTTTTTCTTTTAACTTTTTTAAGAAGATCCATTTCAAAAATTACGTTTTTTAACAAATTTTGTCACTTTTTCTTTTATTTCTGACAATGATAGACCGCATTGCTCGCTAAGTAGTGCGTATCATTCTGTTTGATAGGATCCATTAACACAATTTGTTTTTGGTGCTAAAAGTTTCATTGAAATGTTAATTTTTAAAAACTAATAAATTTCTTAAGAAAATAATATAAATAAATAAAAGTATAAATAGAAAGAAAAAATGTTCTGACATACAGTAGTTATAAAACAAGCCTAAAAATAAAAAATACTAATTTAAAAAATAAGAAAAATAACAGAATTTTCAAAAAATTTATTTCATAACCTTCATTACAGGTGGATATTTTTTGTTTTTCAAAATTTTATTCTTTAAAGAAATTTTACTCTAAAAGCAATTTATTCAACCAACAGTGAATAATTTGTAAAACTTAAAAATCTCATTTATTCCAATGAAAAAAATACATATTTTTCGTGTATTCAAGTGATTGCTCTTGGAATAACAAGCGCAGCGTTTACTCCACCTTCAATACAATACAATACAAATTTGCCTCTTAAAAAAATATTTAGGCAAATTTGACCTCTCTTTTACACCCAAACTGAAAAACCTAACCGAGTCCAAATTCATATGAAAATGCGAGCCCTTTTGAGTACATTTTTCATTAAATTCTCAAACATTTCACGCAATGTTTCATTAACTTCACGAATATTTTATTTGAGTTGCTCAAGCGTTTCTGGTTTGTTTGCATAAACTTTGCTTTTCAGATATTCCCATAGAACAAAGTCCGGAGTAGTCCAATTAGGTGATCGTTGAGGCCAACTAACATCATCATTTCTTGCAATAACTTGTTGTGGAAAGAACTCTTGCAGCAATTCCATTGGTTTTCTGGCTGTGTACGATGTGGCACCGTCTTGTTGATACCACATGTTAATTAAACCCGAATATGCAGTTGCAGCGTTAGAAAGTTTTCAATCATATCACGATGTCGCTCCCCATTCACAGTTACCGATACGCCGTTTTCTTTTTTTTTAAAGAATTGAGTTCCAAATATTCCTTCTGACCAAATTGTACACCAGACTGTCACTTTTAATGAAGGTTTTCCATTGTCCAGAATCGATTATTCTTCTTATTCTCATATCCACCTAAATGAAAATGCGCCACGTTACTCATTATGATTTTTTTTTCTTGAAAACCGGGATTGTCCTGAGCGAGCTGCGGCGTAAATGGTCTTATGGAAGAAGCTCTTGTGTCAACTGAATCTTTAGTGGAAACAAAGGCAACTCCTTGTGCAAAATTGTCGCCAAGTTATTCTTTGAAGACCAAGCTCCTGAGCACTGCGTCGAATTGAGGTTCATGGATTATTTTGAACACTTTTTTGAACAGCAGTAATATTTTCAGGCGATCTTGCAGTACGTTGTGGTCCATGCTTGGTCCTATTATCTACAGTGCGTTTTGTTGGCACGTTGTTTCTCCCAAAAATTTCACGTAACTTTCTCAGCGTCACAGTAATCGATGATTAGTTTTGATAAAATGTTTTAATAATCAAATTACGTGGGCTTATCGAATATTTTTCCATAGTAAATTTGCCACGTGTGTACTTCACGACTGCCAAATATGAACCGTTAAGACTAATGTTTGCCAAAATGTCGGCAAAACAAAGTATACCTGACCGGCGGACACTCTGTATTAAATCGGTATAATAAATCCATACCGGAAATTCCTTTTTTAAAGTGACGGAATTTTTTATTTAATTGGCTTTAATAAGACGATTTTCGTAAGTATTTTACAAGAATTTTTTTATAAAAAAAATCATTGTTAAATCGCATTAAAAATTTGATTGTTTAAAGTTGTTTTCAGTAGTTGAAAATGTTTTTGCCTTAAATAAACGTTAAATAACAACAACTTATCTGTTAGTTTTGTTCGTTTGGCATCTACCACCGTTTTATGTAATTTGTTTTCATTTCTAATCTCCTTTTGTTCGCAATGTGCTCTTCACTTACTGGTCTCGAACTGGTTGGTTATTTATTTCCGAAAACATTCTTTAGATTTTTGGCGCTCCTCGTTTTAGTTTTAGCTGTTGTTGTTGCTGTTGTATTTGTTTTCGTTATTTAGCTCTTTGCACTTCATTGACTTTGATCGTTTTGTTTAATGTCTAATGATTATTGTTTTTGTTGTGTTGGTTGGTTGTTGTTGTTGTTGTAGTTGCTGTTAATGTTCTTTGTTCATTTTAATTCAATTGTTTAATCTGCTGTCCCACTATTGAAAATCGTTGTTATTAAACAGCTTGTTGTTTATTTTTTGTTGTTGTTCTAATCATTAGTGTCCATTATTATTAGTATGTTTTTATGTTTTGTCTTCAATTAGTTGTTTTTGTTGCATTAAAAATGCGTATGAATCAGGCATGGAAAAGTCAGTGCTAATTTTTAAGAAATTATTTTTTGTAAATGAAAAAAAAAAAAAATATAATGTTGTCTGCTCTTATTTTATTTTATTTTATTTAGAAATAATTATTCATTTTTGTTTTACATTATTGTTTTTTTAACTAGACTCCTCTTAAAGATGATAGACTTTAATTAGACAGTCTCCCATTTTTGCAAAATTTTCGCAGTGTAAGATTTCAAAAGAAGCTTAAAACAAGCTGCATTTAGAGTGCTTTTTCCCCATCTATTTACTTTAAGTTTAAATACGCTAAAGGCTAAATAAATTATTTTCCTCTTTAAAATACTCAATTTACATAAATTCATAAAGATTAAAAAAGACAAAAAAAAAAAATGTGCAAATCGATTTTAGAGCTCTTTTACCTGAAAAAATACTACGACACATTGCTTTTAATACAAAACAAGTAGGAGTGCCATATTCAGCTATGCCGAATCTTATATTCCCTTCACCATTTATGTATGTTAGTCTAGTTTAGTGAAGTAACTCCATTCAAAAAAGCAAATATTGGGATGACAGAAAATTAAAAAATAAAGAAATTTGGTACTGCATATATAATTTTACATAATAATGCTATCGGCTCTAAATGGGTTAAGCATTTAACAAAGAAAATTTATTATTTCCTTAAAGATCTCTTCAAAAGCTTTAAAATGATACATATATTGAAATTTTAAAAATTTGAACATTTCAGAGGCCCGTAACCCGGAAAATATGGGTGAGCGCCAATTTTTTCACATGATGGTTTTTTCTCATTTTCTAATTATCAATCGCCCCATATATTCATTTTTTTGATTGGAGTTACTTTACTCTTCCAAGTGACGTGGTGTTGTTTTTCCTGCTGTCTTAAAGGACATGGACCGATCATGCGGATTTCCAATAGCAGCTCTTTGGACACTATATCTGATCGATTGGCATATTTTTTTTTTGTAAAATCACACTAACACGGATAGACAGACGGACATTGCCTAATCGACTTCGCTATGCATAAGAAGTTAGAATATATATACTTAATGGGATCGAAAATGGATATTGTAAGAATTACAAACGGTATGACAAACTTAATTCTACCCTTTTTCCACTTTTTAAAAAAGTAATATTTTGTTTGCTAAACTGTTTTATTTCAAAATTGCAATTTCCCAAGCCTGGCATCAATACAATAGCGGACAGAGAAGAGTATCCCAGCCATATCAATTGTCAAATTTGTTTTTTTTCCTGTTTATTTTGATAATTTTTGCGGCACATTTGTTTTGTGCTGAGTTTTTAATTCTCTGATTTATTTCACCGTTGCAAATTAAACAGCAACAACAACAAACATTTGCACACATTTTGTTTCATTTGTTTTCATCCATCTATCGCCCTCAAATGGACATAATTATTGTTTATTATTTGATTTTGCCATCATGTACGATTTTTTCTTGTTGTTTTATTTATTTAATTTCGAGTGCATTCGATGAGAAGAGAGATGAGGGTTTGTGTGATTTATGATACAAAACATTAAATTAAATGAATCGTTTAGAATATTGTTACTAATGCTACAACAACAAAAACTATACATTCATCAATTCATATAAATGTATGTAGGTATGTGGATACATAACTACGCTTTTGTAGTTTGTGAGAAAGTCCTGACAAACTATTTATATACGTCCGAAGTCCTTGATCGTTATGCGCATAAAAATTACATTTGCAAAATGCATTTTTTAGTTATTGAAGTAATTGAACTGAATTTTAACTAAACTTTACTTGAAATTAAAAAAAATTTACTATTTAAGGTTCCAGAGTTGGCTCCCGTAGTTTTTTTTTGTTTCCATCTCTGCGACGAATTGTGTTAAGAAACTTTCGAAGTTTGAGATAATTCTGTTTAAGAGTTCTTGTGTCAGTTAATGATCGTGGCCGAGTGTAATAAAAAGTTGCTCAATATGTTAACGCTGAAGTGTGAAATTTAATAAATAAAATAATAGAATTTCGTTATATTTCTCTGCGTAAATTTGAAGAAGACGAATACGTATATCGACTGATAAAGTTGATCTTTGACCAGAAAATAGCGGTTACGATATTAAAGGTAGCGGCTGTTGAAGTACGAGGGCTGCTATATATATTTCTGGCCTGGCAACACTGAGTGCTGCCAAGTACAATCTGACATTTCCATTGGAAAGTTTGTCATTTTTAAGCATAATCGTACTCAAAACGTTTTGACGTACGACCATTATTTGTATTGTTTACAGTGACTTGAAAAAATTAATATAGAAAAAAATGGAATTAACTCGTGAACATTTTCGTGCCATCATTTTTCACAACTTTCGACGTGAATTATCACGACAAGAGTGCATTGATGAACTTAAATCTTTGTATGGCGATGAAGCACCATCCTATAGCACCGCGAAAAATTGGTATAATGAATTTAGTCGTGGCCGAAGCTCGCTCAAAGACGAATTCGGTGAAGGTCGTCCAAAAACGGCTGCTGTGCCAGAGAACATTGATGCCGTGCGTGAACTCATAATGCAAGATCGACATGCGACATACTGAGAGATAGAGACATCCTTGGACACTTCTTCCACCAGCATACATTCGATACTGCATGAAAACCTGGCCGTAAAAAAGGTTTGTTCTCGTTGGATCCCGCACAATTTGAAAGTCGCTCAAAAAAAGGCTCGTGTCGATTGGTGCAAAGAAATGTTGCAAAAATACGATTGCGGTGCTTCAAAAGACGTTTATAAGATCGTCACAGGTGACGAATCATGGATCTATGCATATGAGCACAAAACGAAACAATCGACCGTGTGGGTCTTCAAAGACGCTCAAAATCCAACGAAAGTTGTTTGTGGAAGAAGCACTTCGAAGCAAATGGTCGCCTGTTTCTTCGGCAAAACTGGTCATGTGGCGACTGTTCCGCTTGAGCAACGTAGGACGGTCACTTCTGAGTGGTACTTGGCACCTAATGACTTCTTCTTGTTTCCGCACATCAAGAAAAAAATGCGTGGTCAACGATTTTCATCGCCAGAAGAAGCTGTTGAAGTGTTGAAAAACCATGTTTTAGAGGTGTCTCAATCGGAGTGGAAAAAGAGCTTCGACAACTGGTTTGAGCGCATGCAAAATTGTATAAATTATGCTGGAGAATACTTTGAAAAACAATAAAACCATTTTTGATTATAAAAATTCGCATTTTCACTATTAGGCCAGAAATATATAGAGCAGCCCTCGTAAAATCTTAGTATGCATTCGGTGTTACTTAAACCAGCCCTATGAAACTTTTAAAGCTGTTTTATATCATGTCAAAAATATGCGAAATACTTGTTAAAAATAATAATCTAAGCAGCAATGATGAAGTGCTAGAAACTATCTCAATTCACAACGCATCATTAAAAGCTTCGGTTACAAGGCAACAGCAATTCGGAGTCCTTTCCGCGACTTAAACCACAGGCGCTAGGTCACTCCCCAAAAGGCCTCAACAAAAACCAGTAAAAGGATCACCGAGATATAGAAAGTCCTCATCACCTCATGAGGCTTCTGCAATCCCAGGCGACTAGTGTGTCTTCATACCCCAAAGGCAATTGCGACAAGGAAGCGGGGTCCCTAAGATAAAAGTTTCGCTGAAGTAGTCATGAGCGTAAAATATATTTAAAAAAATGTGAACATACAGATAAAACATGGTTAAATAAAAATCACCGAACATGTGCAATATATTTAAAAAAGCTTGAAGTAATCGTCGTTACTTTCGATTAAAAAAAAATTTATCCAAAAAGGGTAGCGTAAGCTAAGCCAAGAAAATGTTTTTTAATCCCTATAGCGCTTGATGGTGACAACTGTCAAAAGAACTGTAACATTGCTATCATTTCTTGATATTTATGATCAATGTACTCTGGCAAATCATCATGAATAGACTGACTTTAGAATAAGACTACTGAATTATCCAAGGCTCCTCCTGTATATTCTACTGATCAATTCGCGCAACTTATGGACAGACGACTTCATTTATCGAAATATGGAAAGAATTTAATTCGCATTCAACATACTCTCTTAATGATGCAAAAATACCAACACGTCGATGAAATATATGTATTGAAGAGAATATCGCCACTGTAAACGAAAGTGTGAAGGAATATGCAAATTTAACTGTATACGATTTAGGTGGAATTAAAGCGGCGATTTGGCTCTAGAGCATTTGGAAAAGATACTGGCAAAATTGTTTCCATCAATAAGGCTCACTTTTGGTTTAATGGGGTTTTTTTAGAAAAATATTGTCTCATATGGGGTTGAACCAAACCTTAATAGACCCAACAGACTTCCTTACTTTTGGTACAGTTAACACTCTGATGGCCTTCTTTCTTAAAAAAAGAAGACAAAGCTTGCGTTTTGGTTGATGCAGATCGTTAACGAGTAATTTACTTTAATATCAAGGCAATTGAGGCTGGCATGGTTTGAAATCAACGGCCGATCACAAACATTCACTTAAATAAGTTGATTTGGAGAAATACTTTTGAAACATTCAAAATTATATTTATTTTACTTTTGGGTTAATTGTCGTTTAATCAAAAGTTATTCAAAATTTTTCTAAAGTCTGCTTGTGTTATATTAAAACCCTTTAGAATTCACAAAATAAAAAATCAACAAAACTTGTTAATATTCAATGGAATGTCGTACCTCTAACAACTCAAAGTCTTGTACACGCTACATTAACAACAATTAGCAAAAATGATTTTTAAGTGGCACTTTATCTACAAAAAAAAAACAACATTAAAAAGAAACAAGGAAAAAAATCCTTTTTTCCTTTTTTTCCTGCACACAAGGGCTTTTTTTCATAAATTTGCACAGCAATTAACATACACGACAACAACAACAAAACTTTTATTTAAACTTTGACCTTGCAAAAAAAAAATAGAAGAAGAAGAAAAACAGAATGTTGGGTTTTGTTCTGTTTTTATTTTGTTTGTTACACAAATCAAAGGAACTTGTCCAAATTCTCTCGCCCCTTTCATCAAAACAATAATTCTCATCTGCCGCAGTTTTTCTTCTCAGCTAATTCCGTGGCATTTAGGAAGAGTATTAATCTTTTTTATTTTTTTTCTAACACTAACATACAGAATAAGTTATTTATATATGTAGTTTTTGCTGTTGTGTGTTGTGATTTAGCCAGAGATGGGAAGAGCTGGAATAGAAGTTAGCAAACAAGTTTGTTTTTCTACTCAGGCCTCTGTATGAAAAATGTATACGTACATATACTTGCTATACATACTATACGAGTAGAAATACATTATTTTAGCAGTCACATGATCATCATCCTTTTCCTTATTCGTTTGGTAACATTAGGGTGTCCCTTTAAAATTATCTGTTTCAGAGTTTTCACAAATAACACGAATAAAAAATATCTTGTCCAGACTTTGAATGCGTATTTGTAGACAAAAAATCATTGATCATGGTGCGGTAACGATCTCCATCGACCGTAATGCGGCTTCATATTTTTTTAAAGAAATTAGGACCAATGAAGACACCAGCTTAAAAACCACACCAAAGGGTGCAGTCTGTATGGTGTGTTATGAATTGGTTTCACTCCATATTTAAAAGATAATTTTGGCAAAAATAAATCGAATTCAAAAAAGATTTGATGTGTCTGTTTATAACGGTTTAAAAGAATGGCCACATACATCAAATTATATTGACTATTGGGACACCCTTATATTCCATCTCCAAACTTTATACTTGTTTTATAAGACAGCACTACAGCCCTTTTTTTAATTTCAACCATCTGTCTACAATTGTTCAACAGTTTGACAATATACATCAAATTACAGCAACTATAGGGATACCCTTTAATTTCCAAATTTATATTTTATACTTACTGTTGTAGTAGACTTAGCCATTAGGTTCTTTGTAAATTTCAACCGTCTGTCTATAACGGTTCAACAGTTTAACCGTATACATCAAATTACATCAACTATTGTAACACCCTTTAATTTATAATTTAAAATATTTATACTTCTTACTATATTAAGCAAAATAGTGGACATTCTGTCTAATTTTGAAGTGTTTGTATGTAACGGTTTAAAAGATACGGCCATATAGGTCAAATTACATTAATGTTGGGAACACCCTTTAATTTCTAAATTAAAATTTTAAACTTGTTGTTATAGTGGACTTAGACATACAGATTCTTTGTAAATTACAAGCGTCGGTGCACAACTTTTTTAAAGTATGACCATATATATCAAACTAAATGAACTATTGGGGCACCTTTTTATTTATAATTTTAAATATTAATACTTGTTACTATAGCAGTCGACATTCTGTCCAATTTGCAAGCATTTGTCTATAAGAGTTCAAATGAAAGGCCAATATAGATAAATTTACATTAATTATCGGAACACCCTTTGATTTCGAAATTAAAATTATAAACTTGTTGATATAGCGGATATAGCAATACAGGTCCCTTGTAAGTTTCAGCTGTCTGTCTATAACGGTTCAAAAGTTTGGCCATAAACAATTACCTTAACTATTGGGACACCTTTTAATTTCTAATTTAAAATTTTTATACTTGTTATTATTACGTTAATAGTAATCGACATTCTGTCCAATTTTTTAGCGTTTGTCTATAACGGTTCAAAAGAAAGGCCCATTTAGGTCAATTTTGAGGAAGTGGCCTTTACAATTCATAATAAACGAAAAATTTAGATATGTTGTATGGGGACACCCTTTAATTTTTAAGATTATGAACTTTTATTCATACGGGACCAATCTGTAAGCATAACCTTTCAAATAAAGAAACAATTTTCAAAATCGGTTCAAAAATGACTGAGTTCTGCAGGCACAAACATTTAAAAAAGGCAACATTCAGACGAATTAATAATCTTCTTTTTTCGAAGTCGGAGGGAAGACTAAGAGATGACAAGAAAATGGTGCAAAACATTGCTGTGTGTGAGAAAAGAATTAAGATCAATTAAAAAATGTTTAAGGGTAAATTAATTAAGTTTAAGGGTCCCCCTTATCTAAATTTAGTTAAATTTATCTCTGTGAAAATACTATTTAAAAACATATACATTTATAATTAATATTCCATATCTCTTGGTATATCAAAAACTAATATTTGACACGAGATTTGAAGAGATAAAAAATTATAATTTCAAAGCTTCTTCTTGTTGTTTTTTTTGAATGGCTTTAAAAGTGTCGACTATAATTCTTCTTTAATCTTCACACAACATTTAAAACTGCAGAGAGCCACATTTGCACACATGTATGAAGCAGTTTAAAAGTTCCCCTTTTTTGCTTTTAGGGGCAACACTTGAATATGGGCAATTAGGGTAAATTATTCTTCTTAAAATAGAAAAATAATTCAGTAAAACAAAAAAACTTGTTAAATGTTATTTTAAGACATCTATTGTATCATCCTTTTCCTCGTGTTGTCTTGTTGTTGATTCATTTGAATAAGAAAAGCATGAAATTGATAAAGACTCTCTAGAATTTATATAAAAGAAAAAATTAAATATAAAAAGAAACATAAAATTGTTCCTAAAATAACAAAGCATTTTTGTATTTCTGTGTTTAAATTAAAAAAAAAGATACAAAATACTTTGTTTTGTTTGTAAATAAATAAAGAATCTTGTTATCGCTAAGAAAATGGCTTTTCAAGGAGATGCTTAAAGAACTATCAATTTCAGGTATTTATTTTGTTTGTTTGCTTTTTAAAGCTTTCTAATAACTTGCAGCACCCTAAAGAGTTTTCTTTAATTTTTGAATATCAAAACCAATAACTTGTTACAAGCCGTTGAGGTTAAATTTATGCTTATTGTAGCGGTTCTTATATTGATTACTTTACTTTTAATAGATCTTTTTATAAACACAAGAGCAGAACGAGTAATTGAATGAGTTTGATTAGACCGAACCTATAATAGAGATGTTGCTTGTAACCAATTAAATTTAATGTCTAACCAATCGCTCTTTGGCAAACACAGGTAGCAGTCAACGCTCCTTCAGATCTGGTTTCAGTATTGAGTCTCGTGGAGGGTTTATTGTCCAAGAGAGTCACCAATTATTTGGCTTCCTTTCGCTTTCTAGGCCATTCATTCTGGAATGCTTGAAATTCCGTTTTAAGTCACATTTAGATTGAATTTATGATTCGCCCATTAGAAATGTTCTGAGACCTAACTACGTCAAAAGCTGTTTTTATTTCTCTTCCGGAAAAGTACGAGCATTGCGTCCATATTACCTGGTTGACTATTGATTGAAAGTGGAAGCGTAAAACAGAACGTGTGATAATTTATTTCGCGTGGTGCTCAAGAACTCGATCTATTTTTTCTGTCATACAAATTGGATGATATGATTATACAGAAGCTTTCGCAGGCATAGGCGATTTTAACTGTTCATTAAGATTCGGCCGTATCCACGGTGACTTGTTATGTTCCTTCTGACAATGCTGATTGTAGTTGACTGCTTTAATGGTCTGTTTTGTTCGGCCTGGTCGTTTTTCGTTATGTTGTTGTTCTGTACTGTGTAGCATGTTCACTGCTGCTGCCTTCTTTTGCTGTCCTAAGTGTTAATTGCATCCCTGTCTGTACGCTGACGGGTCCGTTCTTCCGATTTGGCTAATTTGATTTACGACCTTTGCTTTATACTTAAAGGTTTTTAAGATTTGGGGATACCGCAAGGGCCTGTGTCCTTTTTGTTTGTAAGGCAAGGTGTGACAGAAAGTGTTGCTCGGAGGACAGCTGTTTTTGGTTTGTCTATTATTTTGTTTTATTTTTTCCCTATATGTTGCTTTATGCTGCAAGTTCGGTAAACAGCCAGTGGCTATTTGAAGTTCAACTGGTGGCAACTTCGGTTATGAATTCCTACCGGGGACTTTGTTCTGGTACAATTTGTGTCAGGTGGCTTTGGTTTTTTTATTCCAGCCTGGAAATTTTTTGGCTCTTAGAGGAATAATTTCGTGGCTGTATTTTAGACCAAAATCCCAGTTAGAGCTTAAACACATGAAGTGTTGCATTTTAATCAGACATCGTAATCCATAAATCAGTTAGAGTTTTAGATAAATTCGTCTTGTTACCCAAAGGGATTCCTTGTTCGAATTAAAAATTTCGCATAAACACATAAAATCTACACAGGTTAATAACACACTGGCCTTAGGTCTTTCTTTAGGTTATCGCATAAATCTTGAACACCATCAAGATGATAAAACTTAATTGCGTAAAACTTTTTCTTAAAGTGAAATTTTAAACAAATAAACCAACAAAAGTGATACTTCGGAAAATACACAGAAAAAAGCTTTTGCGCGTAAATTAGGTTTTATTTGTTTTTAGAATGAAAATTAATTAAATTTTTAATTGATACAATTATTTATTTGTTTAGAAATTTTTTTCTTTTTTATTTATTATATAATTGATTCAATAATGCAATTAAAATTAATTATTTCAATTAAACATATAATCGATGTAATTAAAATTTTCGTTAAATTTTAATCTGAAAGCAAATAAAATCTTTTCCATGCAGCCCAAACTATTGTGAACTATTAAATTTAAATTTTTTAAACAAATTTTAAAAACGTATAGATTTTTTCTAGAGACCCCAACCTTTAAGACTTTTTTATTTGGTGTTCAAAAGTTTTTTTCTTATTTTTATAGGTAACATTTTTAAAATTCGTTTCTAATCATTTAATTTTATTCTAAAAAACAAAAACTTTTATTGGAAAAATGTTGTTTTTATTTAACAAGAATTTTTATTAAATGTTTTGATTTAGAAACTGCCATCATCATCACCATTTATGATTGTCTGCATGGGATATTACAACACGTAAGCTTTTAAAAAAATATTTTACAACAGTCAATTGTTAATGCTTTCAAGCGTTAATAAATTAGTAATTTTTTAAATACTTGGAATAAAATGTTAGATGAATGTATGAATGCATATATGACTGTATGCATAAATAAAAAAGGAGTGTTTTTTTTTTCTAGAAAATGTTTAACATGTAAAATGTAAATATTGTGTACTACTTGCATGTAAGTGGTATACTATACTTGTATGTACTTATACAACAAGTAAGCAACTACTCGTTTGATGAACTTGTAATTTAAAGTCTAGAAAAGTCAAAGCACAGTCTGAGGAAAAATTGTTGTAAACAGAAACTAGACGATTTGTTGGAACCCCTTTTTGAAAAGGGATATAAAAACATAACTTTATTTAAACAAATTGAAAAATATGATTTTAAATAAAGAAAAAATAAATGGTGAAACCAATAAAGAGGAAGGAAGCAAGGTCTTCTTACAAATATGATTTTTAAGATGCAAAATTTTATTGCAGAATCTTTAATCAAACACGATGAGACATTTATTTCGACGTGCAACTCAAGCAAATGCAAAATAATTAAAAAGATATGTGTTCCCACAGTGAAAAGAAGATCTTAGATGCGAGGAAAGTAGAGCATCCTGACGATGGTCTTACCACTGAGTGAAATACAATGCGTCGACTATCGCCCTACGCAGGCTTAAAAACTTAGGGCGTAGCTGCAATTGTAAGAGCATGCATGGCTGGACCATGAACTATATCTTGCCTGAGGGTTGGAGACTATCCATCCCCGTCTGTTTAGAATGCAACAGCATACTCCGGTATATTCCGCATCATCCCTGCAGACATAGAGCTTAACCACAGCCAATACGTGTAATCTCTCTGGCTACAGAGATGGGTAGATCTCTCTACTAGCTACCGGTTTCCTTCGACAAGCGACCAACTTATCTATTTAGATTTCGTGCCTGCTCACCAGGGGGCCTGGTTCCTCTTCATCCCAAAAGCACTTTGACTGACCTAAGTCAGCTCATTCAGACCTTTAGTTCCTCCAGGAGAGAGCAGAGTATTCTCTTTGAAGAAAATATTTCCTTCTGGCATCTTTTTATTTTACAGTTGATAGAACCCAAAAAGTAAATAAAAATGTAAGAGTGTATTATTATTGTTATTAACTTTTCTTCATTCTTTAATATTACACTTCTTAAATCAGACGAATTCGATATTTTCAAGAGGAAAAATATTTATAACACGAAATCAGTTATTTCCAAGTAAACTGATGCTCAATTAAAAAAAAACCATTTACTGCTCTCATTTTCTATAAATCGAGCGAGAAAAAATCTGGACATAAAAGCCATATATGCTCGTAGTCTGAACTAATTTTTTCACTTCTCGGTTACTCAAAATTATATGGTGGATTTTATTAATATTTTTGTGTTTTTTAGATTCCCTGTCATTCAGACATTTGGCACACAGTTTTATTTTTCTTAAATTAGTGGTTTTCCATAATACAGTAATTGAGTTTGAATAATTGTTAAAATGCTATTCTCCAGGGTACGTAAACAAACAAAACGGAACGTTTGTTTTCATTTTGTTTTTTTTTTCTTTCAGTGAATACAACAAAAACAAGCCAGAAGCAATAGGAGACATTCTGCCATTTAGTTTTATACTATTTTAGCGCTTGAGTACAAAACGTATTATTAATAAAACGTACGCAGTCTAAGGACAAAACCATAGGAACAAAATTTTGACGTTTCGCAAACGTATGCAGATTAATTTGCTCGTTATAATAGAGAATGTAGTAGCGCTTAAAAAGAAAATCTTATTTCTTAGCGATTGTACGATTGTGTTGGTGAATAAGGGAAAAGCTAATTAATTCGTTTTCGCTTGAATTTGTTTTGGTTTTTGCAAGCCTAAAACGATTTATTATATGTATTTGTAATAAAAGACGTTCGCGAACCGTTTTGTATGACCATTACATGGTTGACCATTAAGATTTGAGTGTTTATTTTTCTTTTAGAAAAAAGTTTTTGAAAGGCTTTTAAGTCGTTTCGTTGCAGATGTTCAATGATGATGATGATGTGGATCTGTAGGCAATTAAAGGTTGTCGAATTCCTTTCCTTTCGTTTAACTAACTTAGTTTTCAGTGTTACCATCTTCATAATTTCCAAGTTATGAAAACTGCATATATTTTTATGCAGTTTTTTTTTGCTGGTTACGAACATTACGATCATCTTTAATGCAGAATTGTAGCAACGTCTCTTTATACAAATTTAAGATGAATTTTAAAAATAAAAAAGGAAATAAAAATAACTCATCCCATTTTTCTAAACAATCTGTTATTAAAAGCTTTTAATTAATGTTTGTTTTTTTTTCTATTTTTTATAGTCTCTTATATATGCAAGTGAGATTGTTTTAATAAACGTGTGGATTTGATCCCTCTCCAAACCCCCATTTGGCAGGGTTATTTCTTTCTTTGTTTTTAGCTGTGTACTTGCACCAGCACTTATTCTTATTTATATGTACTTTTGTTGTTGTTGTTGTATTTTTTAGTCCCTTCATATGTGTAACGTTTGTTTATGAAGGCGTTTATGTATGATGTGTTCGGCTAAATGTCGAACATTTTTGCAGTCATAGGATTTTCTAAATTTAAACTTGTGGAGTCCTGGCTGTGGGAGAAGTGGTGGGATATTTTTACGGTTTGATTGTTGCAAGTAAAACTTAATATTGTGGAATTAATAGTGATAGCTTAGCTTGCTCTGAATGCACCAACAATTTCATTTAGCCAACAAAATTTCCTAATGAATGAACAATCAACAAGCGTAAAGTTTCAGTTCCATTTTCCCATTCTCTTTTCCCCACGCGTTTTGTTTTTATACTCAATGCAGTAATTTGGCTAAAAACGCCGGAATATACTGCAGCTTGTGATTGAAGTTTAATAAAAAAATAATATTTTGTTGTCTGGAAGCCTGCTTGTGCTGTATTACAGAGAATATAAAGAAATTTTATTCTATTTTCTGTTTTAAAGGCTGCAATGAAAAAAGTATTCGTTCTTTTAAATAGTTTGATGTTTTGTAAAGAAATGTGACCTTAAAAAAAAAAAATTCTTTACTTCTTTGAAACAAATTAAACTTGACGGAATTTATAGAAAATCTTTTTCGATTTGTTTTATTTTGGAAATAAACTTAAGATTTCCCTGTTTTCTTTTGACAGTGAAAAAAAAAAACAAAAACAATAAATACTTTCACTCAAGCGTAATATTGTATCCGTCATCTATTTACGGATGTCCTGATAGATTTTGACATTTATCATGCAACAACAACAACAACAACAAACACTCTTTATTTTTACACTCCTGCAAACACATACGCACACACTCAGCGATCTTAACTAATCTGACATGCGTATGTGAATTTAAGCTGAAATGGTTTTTCATATCAACATTTTTATTTTTTTTTTTTCAAAATAATTTCGAAAAGAAGAAATCATCACTTTGCTAAATATTTGAAACAGAGGAAAGGCAAAATAAAATAAAAATGTTAAAATCTTCTGCGAACATTGAGATTAGCGTTTTACGCTCGTTTGAATTTACATTTATACTAAATAGAGATTTTAAAGGCCTTGAGTCCTTTTTTGTTGTTGTTGTTGTCCCTTTTATATTTAAGGGGTTGTAACATTTAATCTTTTGCCATCTATCTACCACACTCTTCATTTAGAACATTTATGCCTTGATAAACAAAACATTAGAATATAAAACAGATGCATTCATTAAATAAACCACCCGATTTCAATTGTGACTGCAAATTTTCATGCGTGTCCTGGATTTATTTTTACATGCACTTTTGCTAGGAGATAATTTGTGATAGAAATCTGCAACAAAAAACGTTTTAATGCGAAACAAGATCTCAAGATCATAAAAAGTTAATATGAATAATTAATTTTATCAATTGTACTTAAGTTTTATTGTCAAATACAATTCTAAAAAAATCAGGCAAAAGAAATGAAATTCATATTAGATTTAATCCAAAGCGAAACTTAATGTTTTCTAAGAGCTTTTAAAAGTTTTAAATGTTTATAACTTCGGTTTAAAAAAATTTAAACCATTTTATTTTGTTAAGACTACGCAGGACTAGTAGACGTCCAATATGTTGCCAGCGGTAATCACATGTCGTTCACATTCATAGTATTCATATTCTATATCCGGAGGAACTGAGTCCTCTTACGGAAAGCATTCATATTGCAAAAAATCTGGCATTTCTTTGGCGTACAAATCGTTATTTTTTTCCATTCCTGAAACGTATGAATTCTTTAGATTGCTATTAAAAGAGAGTGAGTTTTTATGTTTTTTCTTCTCTATTTCTTTACTTGTGTTTCACAGTCTGTGCCTTTTGCTAAATTTGTAGGATTGATCTCTTGTTTACTTAACGTTTAAATGCACTTTAACAAACTAACGCTGTCAAGTACATCACAACACGACGATGGGGCTCCGGCGTGACTCGATAACGCAATGTTCTGATTAATGAACCAGACCCCTTTATTAACTCAGCGACGACTGCCATACAATTGTCTTTATAGTAATACTTTTGTCTCAAAATAAAGCTTCGTCTCTGTTCGGCCATATTTTTATTGTTTTAATATACGAGCGCCTTCACTTGTTCATATATCGTGACTACATAGGAATTGTTTTGTATTTCTTTGCTTTATATCAGGATTGGCTTCTGTTCAATTTAATTTAATTGATTTTTAAATAATTTATCCACTGTGACTCGGAAATAACATTTATTTTTCTTTATATTAAAGGCTCTGTTGGGAAATGAGCTTACGATCATATTTCCAAGTTTGCCTCTACCAATGTAAGCATTACGACCGTTCAACTTTCGTTAGCTTACTTCTGTGTATTTGTGACACACATTAGCACTGAAAGAAACAACTTATTCAGTTTTGTTTACCACATATGCACACACACACACATACACACACAATAATTAAACATTTTTATTGGACAAGCTTTTTGTTTTGTTGTTACCAGATACCAGCGTTGCCACACAAGAAATTGAATTCCTACCAATAATTTTCAAAAATCCTACCAAAATCGTTCACAGCTTACCAAGAATTTAAAAATGCATTTCTTGCACATAAACCCTGTTATACTCACTTGGTTTTTTCCTCCGTAATTGTTGAGATGGAAGTTTGTCTTTTGGTGATTTTTAAGATGGGTGTTATGATTTAAAATAGTTTAAGAGCATACTATGCAGAATAAGCACCCATCCCTTTCCTAGAGCCAATCAAGTTCGCCAACCATCCGGTTCTAAACTTTTTTTTTTACTGTTTCTTTACAATGTTCACTAAAAGTACTATATTATTTAAAAATGTTTTAAAACAAAAATTCTAAGAGAATGTCGTCTTCTAAAATTACATTATCTTCATTTAATTTTGAAGTTTTTGATAAAAATCTGAAAAAAATACATGCAATATTAGCAAATATTTATGTAATCAATAGGTACATATTTAAAATTAAAAAAGTTTACTTACTTTTCCATTTTGTCTGTTAATTTTTTTATTAAATACACTTGAAAATAAACCTTCACTCAAAAATATTGTTAATTTCAATTTCATAATATTGTTCGCGTTTCTTAAACCAGAGACGGTTATAGCTTTAATCATCTCTATGCAAAAAAGCAGAGATGCTTTTTATTGCACCTAAAACAGTTTTTGAAAATAGTGGTAACACTATTCAAAGTTATTGTTTATTTAATTCAAAAGGTGAAAAATTTACCATTGCTAAAAAATTGCTACAGGAGGAAAACCTACCAAAAATTTAAAAAAATGCAACAAACCTACCAAACTACCAAACTGTTTTTTAAAAACGAAAAACTACCAAGTTTGGTCCGATTGGACCAAAGCGCCAACGCTGCCAGATACACACATGTAAACATTGAGGAGAAATCAAGAGCACGTTCCACTTAATGTTCCCTCGTGTGTAGCAATGTTGCTTGTTGAAATGCATGATTCCTTTGCTTTTGCCTGAGATATACAAACTTTCTGAAAAATATATATTTTTTTATACCCTTCACTATAAAAAGTGGAAAAAGGGTATATCTAAGTCATTCCGTTTGTGTTTACCTCAATATCCATTTCCGACCCCATACAGTTTATATATTCTGACTTTTTATGCATAGCAAACTCGATTGAGCGATATCCGTCCAAAATCAAGTTTGATTTGGCAATAAAAAAATGAATATGTCAGTCGATCAGATATAGTGTCGAAAGAGGTGCTATTAGAAATCAGCATGATCGGTCCATGTCCTTCGAGACACCAGGCAAAATACCACGTCTACCTCCAATTTTTTCACGTCATTTGGAACAATAGAGTAACTCCAGTCAAAACAATAAATATATGGGGTGATAGAGAATTAAAAAATAAGAAAAAACGTCAAGTGAAAAAATTGGCGCTCGCCCATATTTTCCGAGTTACGGGACTCTGAAATTTTAAATTTTTTTTAAAATATCAATATGGGTATCATTTCAATACTTTTGAAGAGATTTTTAAGGGAATTCTAAAATTTTTTAAAAATGCATAACCCATTAAAAGCCAATGGCATTTTTATGTAAAATTATTCATAAGCAGTACCAATTTTTTTTTAATTCTTTGTCACCCCAATATTTGCTTTTTTTATTGGAGTTACTCCACTAAACTAGATTTATAAAGGGTATATAAGATTTGGCATAGCCCAATTTAGCACTCATACTTGTTTAAATTTCATGTTCTGCGATTTAAGGAAAATCATCCCCAGTAAGCAAAATTCAGGATTCGAATAGTTTTCATAAATGTTTAAAAATTAAAAAAAAAAAAACTTTGAAATTTACATTTTCAAAGGTTTAAAAAAGTTGGAGCAGACACTACTCAGAAAAGGTCTTCTAAATATCGTCACTTCGCTTTTTTATGGAAATGGTGTAAAAGTAGTAGTAGTTATTACTCTCTTAAGATTTTAAACAACCTGTGTCTTTTATAAAACGACCAATAAATCGATTTCTAATACGAATACGTTCAAAAATTAACAATATTTCGCCTTTCCAGAATATTGACGTAATGTGAGTAGAGTTTTTGAGACTAATCCTCTACAACAACAAACAAATGATTTTCAATGAAACAAAAGAATTAAAAAGTGATACCAACACACTTGAATTGCTAAAAACAGTGCGGCTATAAATGAGACTATATTAAGAAATAGATTTTATAAAGCAACAAAAAAAAAAACAATTCTTTGATTATTGATCTTTTCAAAAACAAAATGGGATAAAAGGAAGGTTACAGTTGCAGTTAAAAATTTTCTTCATTCACAAATTCCGGTCACCTTTACAACACGTTTCAAGGCAAATTTTCACTAAGGATCGCTAAACTTTTATTGTCAATCTCTTAACACAGTATTTTATATTTATCTAATTAATAGAAATAAAATTTACAAAGAACAATAATAATAAAAAAGAAAAATAAGAATCGATAGAACTACTATTGATCTGGTCATTTTTGAAAAAAAAAAAACAAAAACAGTTGACTGTTTGTTTGTCTATTTCTCTTGATGCATTTCAAATTGTAAACAGGAAAGAAAAGATCCTTTTTACTCAACTATTCTTACTAAATGTATAGAGATCTATTGTCCTAACCATGTCTAATTCTAATATACAAGTCAAGGTTCATCTGTAATCAAACTGAATGAAAAGAACAGAACAAATGAAATTAGAAGGAGGAATAGAAACAAAAAGAAAAAAAAAAGAAGAAACATTAAAGTAGAAAATGTCTATTAATAAAACAAAAGATGAACAAATAATTAAAAATACTCAAAATTCAAAATTCATTCATAACAATGACTTTTGAAAAAGTTTTATTTCACTTTATTTACGAACAAAGAAAAAAGAAAGTAATAAAAAGAAAGAACTGAAAATTTAAAACGTTCAAAAACAGCAGTAACAATAATAAACACAGCTACAACAAAAGCAAAAAACAAAAAAAAAAGAAAGAAAGAAAGAAACGCATGTGTAGTACGTCCATTGTCTCCTGTTTGTTGTAATGAATGACAAACATAAAGAATTAAATTATAGTTTCTAAAATGCTTAAAATACAACAAACAAAACACTATACTACATGTTGTTGTATGTTTAAATGTACGTCTGTTTCTGGTTTGTCTAAGCATTCTTTAAGCCAGCCTTAGGCGACACAATGTCTGCCAGGATCGTTTATTGTCTAACGTCTGTCTCTCTATGGAATATGCTGAACCTGTCTGTCTGTCTGTCTGTCTAATCACACAGATATTAAAACACTTGTATGTATTTGTATTTTCAAGAAGTGATCGCTTATGGTGGTCTGAAAATGCAAAGCACATTAAAACTAAAAATATTTTTTATTTACTTTCATTGTCTAATATTGATGAGGAATTTATGTTTTACGACTTGAACATACATACACCCCACATATATACATAAATCTACACATACATACATACATAACGATCAACGACTAATTAAAGTTATATTTTTTTTAATTAAAATATTTTTGATTTTGGTGTAAAAATCTTTCCTTTTGTTCAGAAAAACAAAAAACAAAATTTGCAAAATGTTCTAAAATTTATATTTAAATTCAGTACATATTTTAAAACTACATGGATTTTTGCGCCAAAATAAACTAAAAAGTCCATGCACTTGCTTAAAGAACAAAAGTACTTTTTTAAAATTCGATTATTATCAAAAAGTACCTTTTCAACAATACACATTTTTGAAAAAAGTATTTACAATAGAATAGAGATTCTTAAAAAGTTGATTTTTAATTTTTTAATTTACGTAATGAAATATTATATTCAAAAAGTACCTTTTAAATAATAACTTAAATAATTCTAAGAATGCGTTTCAAAAAAACTATTTTTCTTTAATTGTGCTACTTTTCTTTTAAAATGGTTAAAGATAAAAACAATGAATTGAAAAAATTTAGTTGTTTCTTAAAAATGTACTTTCAGAAAATATAAAATATATATTTTTAAAAAGTACTTTCATTTAAACGTCCTTTTTTAAACCAATATGGACGGTTCAACAAATAATTGTGTTAAAGATTACAAAAATAACAAACTCCATTAAATAAGCCTTTTTGAAACTTCTATTCAAATTTCACATTTTACCTTTAAAATAGTACCTTTGAAAAAAGTACCTTTTTAAAAAAAGTACCTTAAAAAAACTTAATTAAAAAATTGCTGTTAAAAATGAGTAACTAATTGACTCCAAATATTTTAAAATAACTTACGTTTTAAAAACGAGGTTGTTTTTAAAGTTTTACTAGTTTTTTTTTAATAGTGAAAGGATAAAATGGCCGATTAATAAAGATAAATACTTATTTAAAATATACTTAAATTTTTTAGTGTTATTATTAAAACATACTGTAGTAATAATTAAGTAACTTTAAAAAAAAAAATATTTTTTAAAGAAATGCGTACTTTTTCAAAAGTACCATTTTACAATTTTATTATTTTTAAAATTTACCACTCGGAGAAAATACATTTTTGAGAAAGGTATTTTTTGTTTTGAAAAGCTGCTTTTCAAAAAGTCAATTTGGCGCGTCAATCTTATTAAGTGTCTTATTATTAAGTGCCTTTAAGTACTTAAAAGGTACATTAAATAAGAATGTATAAAATAGTACATAACTGAAAAGATTTTTGAAAAAATTTTTCTCAAAACGTCCTTTTTTCAAAATGCCGTTTTTTAAGTGAACAAAATGACAAATAGGTAGATTAAAAAAATTTAGGTACTTTTTCCAAAAAACATTTTTTTAAATATTTTAGTTTTAAAACATACTTTTAATAAAACATTTATATTAATAATCAATATACTAAGTTAAAAAAGCGTACTTTTGTTAAAAGTAAATTTTCCGATTTAAAAAAAAAGTACCTTAGCCAGAAAACTAATCTTTTAAAAATGTGCTCCGTTGAAAATATTTGAATTGTTTAAGTACTTTTAAGTTAAGTTAATTTATAAAAGAACTTCTTAAAAAATAACTAAAAAGATTTCTAAAAATACCTTAAAAAATGGTACAAAATTAAAACTTTGCTTTTCAAAAAGTACATCTTTCGAAAAACAAAACATTTAAAAAAAGTAACACATTATTCTGTTTCATTTGATACCTAGAAAAATATTTAAATCAAATTTAAATATAATGCCAATTAAATGAATGAGTTTTGATTTAAATTTTATGCAAATAAATTTTTGTTCTTAAAAAAGCGTATTAAAATTCCCATCTGTACTTTTGTACATATTTTTTTCTGAAATCATATACAGTATTTTAAATTTATTGAAAAGTTAATCAATTCCAATCAATACAGTATTGTGTTGCTCTTATTTTTTTCCTAATATTTTTCTTTTTAATATTTGCTTTAAACTTATGAAAAACACAAAGGTGAAGAGACCTTTAAAACGACAATAAATAAACCCTTTTGAACTTAAGAAAAAATAGAAGAAAAAAAAAACATTAATCTAGGAGCAAGCAAGCAAAAAAAAAACAATTCGCAGATGTCACCATAAAATACAAAGAACCAGAACGAAACCTTTTTTTTTGCAATTACATGCTCGCAAATTTAATTTTTCCTTTAATAGAAAATCATTCAGTTCAATTAAAAATTGAAACCCCCTCTCTTCTGTCTTCGGTCTTCTTGTTACGTTTTTCTTTTCAAAATCTTCAATGAATAAATAAATTAAGAAAATTGATGTGATCGCAAAAACTCAATGGTTCAGAAAACCTCTGATAAACATCAAAGAAACATACAACAACAGCAACAACAACAACATTAAGAACAACCCTTTTTTGTCACGTTGTTTAATTAAATTTAGTGCTTTGCAAAATAAAAATAAAAAAACAACAAATAACGGAAATGTCAAAAATCAAAGATCAAAATACGAAGGTCGCAATTTCGCTTTACTTTTTCTTACAACAAAAACAACCAAAAAACAAAACTGTTAATGTGCTCCACAGAAAAATTAAAAAAAAAACAAATCTATGGCAGAGAGTTTAAAGCAAATACGCAGGTGACAAACAATTGATTTCGTTTTATGTTTTTCACCCTTTTGCTTTTTGAAATTAAACTTTTTTTCTTTAAAGGTTGACAATTTGAATTGCAAAGAAATTTGTAATGAATTTGAAATTGTGCAATTGTGTTTAATTATTTTCGTTTTGTGTCTGTGAGCAAAAAAAATAATAATAAATCTATCCTTTATGTCTCCTTCTTTTATATGCATTTTTTTTTTAATATTTTATATTTCCCAGGAGTTCTTGTATTATTCGATTTTTTAATTTTTTTCTTTTTTATAAGAAAAATTGTTAAATATTTTTAAATTGAAAGGACAGTGAGCGCAGAACATGAAAAATTACACTGTGCCAAAAAATTAAAACAGTCAGACCAAAAATGTTTTTTGGTTGTTCTTTGTCCTTTAACAAATCCATGTTCATATCAAAGGAAAACTAAAAAAATTAAGTTTTTCCAAAATAAATGTTTTTGTTGAAATTTACTCCTTCAAAACCTCGGCAACAGTCATTGTGTATTCTTTATAGTGTGTCTGTAAATGAATTAGAAAAACAAATTTTTTTTCCAAGTGTAATTTTTTATTGTTGACCCAACCTTAACATTGTCCTTTATTGCGCGGTTGGATCTGTGCCTGCAAATATCTATAGACCACGATGACTTCAAATAACCCGATGGAAATAAAATAAATGGTTTTAAAAATGGTGTCATAAAACGGGAGTGTGCAATTAGTAAAGATCTCGGACAATAATGAAGCTGCAGTAATTTAAACTTGTGTTTAGTTTCGCATTAATTTTCTAAAATATTATTCAAGCATTTCAAATCAGTTGATTATAAGGATTAAAAATTTTTGTTTTCCTATTTTAATCTCAAGTCTTTTTGTTTAAAAAGTGTCTGCTTAAAAAGCTTTTGTCTAGCGGGAAGAAAGGCATTTTATACACCACTTTAAGTACAACATTAATAGATCCTTAGTTAGAGGGCGCAATAATCTACGGTTTCAAACCACAGCGAAAATGAGGTAAGATATTGGAAAATTTCATATAGTTAAACCGATTTATATGAAATTACAAACGTATGTAGATCCTTATCTAGAAGGTTTATTGAACCTTTGTATTTTTTCTCAACACGGATTTAGTGGGGAAAAAGGGAGAAAAAGTATGTTTTTTAAAATTACGAGTTATGAGCATTCGTACTTATTAAACATCGAACTGGCTTTGACTTTGAGTACCTTTGGTCACTTACTTGAAAGATAGAACCCGCTAGATGGCGCTGTTTCTATCATATTAAATGTTTATATCCGAAACTGCCATTTGCATTTGAAAATGCATTTGAAAAATTGTTTGTGCTATGTTTGGAGTCAAACCACAGGCCGGATAAAGGCCATAAAGAGTTTTCTGTTACACCATTGCTTACTTATATATAAAGTACAAAATGTGTTTTTTTATGTTTGTCGGTCCTACAAGAGTAGAGCGATCTTTTTAAATTTTCAAAGTTTTTTTTTTAATCAGATATGCGGTTGGTAAAATATGGTACTTAATTTAATGGTGTTTTACGTGGGCATGGCACTTCCCATACAAAGTAAATATATATAATCGTGTTACTTGGTAGCTGTGTTAAAAAGCACCTTGAAATTTTGTTGACATAACTCTTATTAATATGCATAAAGTAGCGCAAAAATATGTTAGATTGAAACAATGGGCGTGGTACCATCCATACATTAATTAAATTAAAATAATTAAATAATATTACCGTGTGTTGAAATTTCGCACAACAATCTCAGATATTAGTGTTAATAGTCTGGCGAAAATCAACTGGATTGGATTAGTAGTCGTGGTATCCTCTATTCAAAGGGATAATTCTTATCGTGTACATAGAGAACTACAATATGTAGAATTTTAAAATTTTCACAAGTACCACTGCACAGCTGAACTGAAATAGTAGTTGTGGTAGCTCCCATACAAAGTAATAAATTATCATTGTGTAACACTTGAAGCCCAGACTTTTTGTACTTGAAACTTTCTTATTAATATGCATAATCTAGCGAAATACTGGATGGAGTAGGACAGTGTGCGTTGTACGTCTCATACAAAGTAAAAGGTTGTTGTCTTCTACAAAGAGAACTGTAAGGGAAACGGTCTTAAAATTTCGTACAAGTAACTTCCATATTAGTGTTCACAATTGAATTGAAAACTAGCTGGATTGGAAGAGCGGTTGTGGTACCATTATTCCCATTGATATAGCGAAGTGCACCGGGAATAGTTAGTTTACTCTAAAGAAGAAAATATAAAATTTCTTAATTTCTAATTTTAATGTTTTATACCCATCACCATATCACGGACATCGCTCAATCGACTTTGAAGTCAGAATATATGTTTATTATACATATATATATATATATTTTCTGACTTCAAAGTCGATTGAGCGATGTCCGTCTGTCCGTCCGTGTTAGTGTTGAAATCAAGTTTGATTCGGCAAAAAAAAAAAAAAAATGAATATGTCAATCGATCAGATGTCCTTCGAGACAGCAGGCCAAACACCACGCCTACCTCCAATTTTTTCATGTCATTTGAAACAATACAGTAACTCCAATCAAAACAATAAATATATGGGACGATAGGTGATTAAAAAAAGTAAAAAATGGACGCTCGCTCATATTTTCCGAGTTACGGGGCTCTGAAATTTTCAAAATTTCTAAAATATCAATATGGGTATCATTTAAAAGCTTTAGAAGAGATCTTTAAGGAAATATTAAATTTAAAAAAAAAAATACTTAACCCATTAAGAGCTGATAAAATTTTGATATAAAATTATTTATATGCAGTACCATTTATTTTTTATTTTTTAATTCTCTGTTACCCCAATATTAGCTTTTTTGATTGGAGTTACTTCACTAAACTAGATTTACATAGCTGCTAAAGGGTATATAAGATTCGGCATAGCCGAATACAGCACTCTTACTTGTTGTTTCTGTTAACTAAAGTATAAAAATGTAATCAAACATTTTTGCATAACTCCTAGTTTTATAACCGAATTTTAATTTTTTTTTAAATTATTTTTTTTAAATTACAATATTCTTCTTCAAGCTGCCTCGGTTAAATGACGATTTTTTCTTTTGAGGATAAATATTATTTTAATTATACGAGTATATAAATAAAAAAGTATTTATTTTCATTTATTTCATTTACTTTTTAAACATTCAAAGGTATTCAAATAAAATTAGAATTAGAGTTAAAAAATTTTTTTTTAATTTTCATAGAACATGAGAGCAATAGATAAATCTCGATATTAAATCCCTGCTTAAAGTACCACTAATTTATTATTTGTGGTTAGTGGTGCATGCCCATTTGTTGTTTTTGTTATTACGATTCTTTTACTTTGTTTAACAAAAGATTTCTGGTTGACCACTATTTTGCATGTCTAGTGAACTGTAAATCTGTTTCAAAGTTTCCTGCCATCAGTTTAACCACTTAATGAAATCAATTGTAATCTAGAGATTATAATGATGGCAATTATGTATTTGCATCCTTCCAAATTGACCAGCTGTGGTTGAAATGCTTTAAATAATGTTACAAAGTAGGGAATTTCCTATTTTTAATTTTTGTTTCAAACACAAAATCATCTCAGGTGATTGTCAAATGTTTTTACCAGCTCAAGTGACAATATTTCTCTCTATAGTTTTGTCATTTCGAAAATAGACTGTACTTTAACTACCTGTTTTGTTAGTCCCTGTTATTTGTTGTGTATTTTCCCAGATTGTTTGGAAAATCCCAAAACAAATGAAAACATTGATGAGTCAGTGCAAACAATAGAAGAAAGAATGAAAAAGAATGAAAGAAAAATATCAAACAACAAGTCATAATGGAATTTAGTTAAAAAGATTTCTTTCTTTCTTTCTATTTATTGATCTGCTTCAGCTTTAACAAATATCACAAAGACTTAAATACTGAGATTTAGGAGATAAAGAGTAGAGGGGTCACCTAAAATAATAATGAAAATAATAAAAATAATTCCACTTTTCTTTGTTTATTTAAATACAGGCTGAGTATTTTTATTGTACAAATGGATGGTTGGATGTATTTCATGTTAGTGTAGTTGTTGCTGTTGTTTTTGCATTAAGGCGACACTATGTCTGGCAATTCCAATTCTTTTTATATTTTTTTTTTCATCTTTTATTCCTTTATATTTTAAACAGCACGTTTCTATGGCAGTAGTGTTTATGTATTTAAGTGTGTAGGAGTTGTTTTAATTTATACTCCACATGTGGTACTCACCATTTAACTTTAATTCATCTACTATCTCTACACTGCTGCCAGGTCCACCATATTTTAAGACAAACAAGTATTGAAATGCAACACTTCCACATATTATATTTAATTATTTTAATTTTGTTAATCTAAACAGTATGAAACAGATAATTTATACAATCTAATGCTGAAAAACCAGGCTGTCAATGTTCTACCTTGGCGAAGGTACTTGACGGTGGTAAAATTTTGTATGCCCCAAAAATTTTAAAAAGGAATATTGCAATTGTATATAAGGTACCCAATGGCAGATGCAAGTACCTCGCGGCAGTAAAAGTCAATATGCTGTGAGGTAACTGCACCACTCAATATGTAGTGGGGTACTTTTTATACAATTGCTCCTATTCTTTTTTGAACCTGTTCCAGTCAAAGATTAAAATTGTTATTCGGAGCAGATAATTTTCACAGTGATCAAAAGTAAAGACTCAATCAAGTAGGATAATCTGGGCATTTTTAAAGTTTAATTATTGCAGGAAATTAGCTCCTGCCACGACATCACCCATTACCTATTCCGATAAGTTCAGGTCCACAAAAAAAAAAAACAACAAGCAAAAATAATCAGCCAAACGTGCGTTGGACTCACAAACGATGGGTTAGGTACCACACATTGGGTAACCTTTAATTAAAAATTTTTTGTTTTCACTTTTGATTGTTAAAAAGTTAAAGTGTCGTTACGGTTCAAACAATAGTAAAATATACATTAAAATTATGTATACTGTGGGAATACCCTTTAAGTTTTAATTTAATTTTTTACGTTTGCTTTTATAGTCGGAAAACCGTCTGTGTAAAAATCGATTATTTGCCTACAAAAATTTAATTATTATTGTTGAAATTTTATTAATATTTTCTATACTTGATTGTTATACCGGACGTATAGCATATACTCTGTGTAAATTTCGAGTGGTTGTCTTTAAGGGTTTTAAGGCCTCTATGGAGAGACCCTTTACTTTTTAACTTTATTTTATTATTAGCAGTGCCCACGACTTCGTCTGCGTGTCATTTTTAATTTTCTTTAAATTCAAATTTAACTCTATCCCTTTCAGATCTGACGCAAAACTAGCGGGAATTCGTTTATAATTTTTAGAACATGTGGTCTCTCCAGCGTATGAAAATATAATCAATAAATATTTGTATTGCATGAAAGGATATCAATTAGTTTGAAATTTTAAAATTTATAATTTTTTTAGTTAGTTTTTAAGTTTTTTTAGTTATCTGTAAACGATTAATACTTTTGTCATTAAAGACACAACTTACTTTTACGGCTCATTATGCTAAAACTGAAATGTGACTGAAGAGTTTCGCAATAATTAAAGTAACGGTAAATTAAACAGAAGAGAAATGTGAGAAGCAAATATAGAAAACAATCAGCACAATCGATTCATGCCAGTCTATTTCACATTAAGCAAACAGAAGCAAAAATATTGAGACCCAAACCCACCCGCACAATCGATGCATTACGGTCTGAAAGGGCTATATTCCAGAGTTCAGTAGATAGTGTTAACAATTTTCCATCTACAAAAATAAAAATGGCTGACAACTGTTTTAGTACCCGTAAAGTTGGGTGCTTTTATAATTGTATCTTTATTTTGTCTACGAAATGACCTATTATTACGAAAAAAGTATTCTATATTGGAATCAAGGTTCTAAGGGACCTCCTCAGAAAAATTTATTTAAATCCATCCAGTAGTTTTTACGTGATGCGAACGTAAAAACACACAGACAAAAATTCCAAAAGTAGGTGTTTTGTATTACTAACTACACCAAAAACAAAATTTAAAAAAAATATTTTATGTACAGAAATGATTAGAAATTGTTTACAATATATAAATGCAGAGAAAAAACATGTTTGGGATATGGTCGCAATAACCATATTATGTTCCTTGTAACATTGTATAGTTGCAGAAAACAAATTATAGTTTTTTCAACAATACTTCAGTTATGATGAACATTTTTTGGTTAACATTTAACTATTATATGGTTACAGTGCATAAGAAATACAACTTAAGTTAAAAATTTTAACCACGACCAAAGTTTTATAACATATTTAACCATAATATATTTTTATTAATCATAAGTATTATTAAAAGCAAACAAAATAATGTTTGTGCTTCAAAATATTTTGTTCTTGGTCTTGACAGAATGTTTTTCTATTAGTTTAGTAAATTTTTTTAGCTTCAAGTTGAAATTGTTTTTATTGTTAGAGAAAATAAAAAAAATTGATGCACAAAATATGAAAACAAATAAAAAGGTGAGCAAAACATTTCAAAAATAGCTGATATATATGTACATATTCATATGTATGTTAGCATATAAATATTTATTTTTGTGTTTTAAGAAATTGTATAAATGATTATTGCATGTAATGTTTATATTTGAAAATAATTATTTTTAGATTTTACCATGTTATTGTTACGGTCGACAACAGTATGGTTGCCAGACCAGCCAGGCAAATGTAACAATACTATGTTTTTCACAACCATAATATGTTTTTTCTTCGCGTGTATAGATTTGTTAATGTCGTTGCCATAATAATTTAACTTCTGTAAAAAGTGCAAGTGCCTAGGTGTAACGTTTCTAGAGAGAGGGAGAGAGAGAGATTAGCCTATGAAAGACAGATAGTCCCTGCAGCGATAATAATAGAGTTACTTACGAACCATTTGTGTATGAATCTCTAATAATGAAAATTCATTTTAAACTTCACAGCAACTTTTATCAAAGATTGAACTAAAACGTAAAAACTAATTGTTCGTGCGGTTTTTAAAAATAATTTTTTATATAAATAATACGACTTGAAATCTCCTGTTTCTTATATCTAAACTACAGTTAATTTTATTGTTGAAAGACTCTCATTTAAATAAAAAAAACTTTGTGCTATTTTTTAAAATTATCCCGATATAATTAATTACCGATATTTATTATTGAGGGTCAAAGTACGTCTCAATGGCCATTTCGCTACCTTCGCTTATTTAGCTCTTCAGAAAACTTCCGACAAACATATTAAATAAACTAAAAATTTGTGTCCAAACAATAAAGTAAAGACAAAAATCAAGGTTTAAGCAAAACCAACAATATTTCTATTTTTTCCTTTCCTTTTCTTTTTTCTTTCTTTTTTTCTAATATCGGGATAATTTTAAAAATTGCAAAAACGATTTTTTGAAAATTAAATAATTTAATAATGCTCCCGTGTCTTTAATTTGACTCTAATTTGTTTTTTTTATTCAAATTTTATAAAAATATTTTATTCTATTAAGAATTTCATTCGTTCTTAAATTTTTTAAATAAAGTTTTTCATTTAATTTAACAGATGCCTTTTATTTTGTTTATAAAAGTTTTATTCGATTCTGTTAAATAATTCTTTGTGCAGAAATCTTAAAAATTATTTACTCTTGCGATTTAAATGTCGAAATGTTCGATAGACTTTGACAAACGATTCCTTTTTTTTGGGAAATTTTTGTTAACAACAGCAATTGTGTTTGTAATAAAAATGCAGACAATATTTTATTTTATCTGTTTACAACTGACAACAAAGTAAAAACTAATTTCGTCAATCAACAACAAAATTCTCAAACAGTCGGAGTAATTGGATGTGAAATTTGTAGGAGCTAAAAAAGCTCTATCGTTTCAAGGGTTAGTGGAATTGGGGTTTTTCTTTTTCTGTAGACAGCTAGGGATCAATACTTCTCTTTGATTTAATAAAATTTAATTAAATTTGATTTTCTGTAATTTAAATCATTTTTTTATATGAATTTTCCTGGATTGTTGTAGTGCTGAAATTTGGTTGTTTTTGTATTAAAAAAAACTAAATTATTTTAATATTTCTTTCATAGAATCTCGGGAGCTTTTGATGATGATATCAGGATTTAAAATTTTCCTTGTTCATTATGTTTTGCTAAATATGAAGAACTGATGTTACGACATAATTATGCAGTTCTTTGTGCAGCAAATTGTAATTTTATGCAAATTTGTAAATGTTTACAGTGAGACAAAAACTATGAAAAACACCCACGTGTTTTGAAAAAAAAAAGAAAACAACTGAAATGCAAAGAACGTAAGAAAACAAGCCCACGCTTTGATAATTCAACAAAAATAAAATATAATCTGTGATATAGGAACCTAAACCCAGCAGTTGCTTGAATTCATTTGTATGGAAATGTTTTAAATACTTTTTTGAAGATCTAATTTTTATTTAAGCGATTTCAATTTGGTTTGAGTGAGTGTGTGAAATAAAATTCATACTTTTGTTTGGAGTTGCATCAGAAAAATATTGTTAATTCAAGAACTAGTGGATGATGAGTTTGCAAAAAAATAAATAAAAAACGAATGGCAATAGATCGACATTTAATACGCTGGTAAAAAAGTACTGACGCTGATGATCAAAACCAACAGGAAAGTTAATTAAAATCCGATTACATTTATGTGCGCCACGAACTTAAAGAAGATGGCAGTCATGTTTTCCTTAGAAGAAAGTAATGAAAATCAAATCCCAAATAAACAACCGTGCAACCAACCAACCAAACAAACAATTTTTAAGAAAAGGTACTCATGACAATCTTGCATGTGACTTCAATCAAAATGATGGATGAGTTGTATGTTTTCTTTAAAAGATTGTGCAATTTATTTGACAAAAAAATTAAAAAAAAAAGAAACCTCAATGTGATGCCACAAACTGTGACAGATGCAAATGTTGTATGTTGTATTCTGTGTATTGCCCATAATCGAACAATAAAAGTGTCAACTTTAAGTCACCCTAAAAACTACAGAAGAAACCAAAAATTCCCTAGACAAACACTTAAGTGAGTAGATTCAATGCACTCGTAACTAATCAAAATAAGCAACAGCACATTTATTTTGCATTTTAATGCAAAAAAAAAAAAACGAAAAAATCAAAAGGAATTGCACAAGAGATTAAAAAAGTAATAGGAATTGCAATCATGAATAAATAATCAATAGATTTATTTTTTTCTGTTTTCTGCACAATGATTGTTTGTTTTGTCATTGTGGAAGGCATATAAGAAGGCAAGCAAAATTCATGTCATTCATAAATGTTCTACATTTCGTTGTTGTTTTTTGTCTAAGATGATTGCATTGTGACCTTTTGAACTTTTGCATTATGATTTGCATATGATTGATTTAATGCAAATTTTGCATGTTGGTAATTTAATAGTTTCGTTTTCTTTTTCTAAAGCAAAAAGATTGGCTAGATTAATATCAAAATGGAATTCCCACAGATCAATCACTTACAACTTTTTAAAATGGCGTATTTCAATTTGATCGTTTTTTTTGGATTTTGTGTTTATATTTTTTTAAAGTAAATTCCGTTACTTTTCTTTAAAAAGAGTTCTTTCATGAAGATTCATTATTTTAAATTACAATTGTTTTTAATTTTTATTTTTTAACTTTATGCTTATTAGTACTAAAAAGGAAATACTTTATTCAATAATGCTATTTTTGAATATGGAATTTTCAAAATATTTTTAATTTAACTTTATATTTTCTAAAAGATGAAAAAATGCTGTTGGAAGAAACAGAAAAACGGAAATGCAAGATTGTTAAAATTTTAAGTCCGAGAAGGATCTCTGCAGGAAGTTGATTTCGAATCATAACACTCTGGGTAAAATAGGACTTGTGAGATTTGCTACGATCACAGACGGACGTAAATGGATACTAAGTGACACATAAAATTTGAAAGTTTTCAGTTAGATTTTCATATAAAATTAATCACCAAAGTAAAGAAAATACAGCAATTTATTAATTTCAGTTTTTTCATTATTTAATAAAGAAGTGTCAGAATTTGTCAGTGTCAGATATTGTTAGGTTTTAAACGGTTCTTTTCAAAAAAGTATATTATTTAAAAGTTACGTATTTATTTGTAATTTTTTACGTACTAAAAGTACAATTATAAAAAGTACTTTTTAATGCTGCGCTTAAAAATTCTCTTTGTTAAATCTAATCTAGATTTTTTTAATGTAGTTAAAGCTTTTTCGTAAAATTTCCTTTAGTTAAATTACTAAAAATACGAGTTTGAAAACTGATACTTAAAAAAGGTACTGTTTAGAAAGGTACATTTTTAAAAAAGAGCTTGGCCAAATCTACACTTCTTAAAGTTTTTTTGTTGTAAAATGTATTAAAATAACCACACTAAAATTTTCTTTTATCAAAGTAAAAAAAAAAAATAAAAAAAAGATTTCTTACAAAAGTACCGTTACAAAAGTACTTTTTGAACTGTACCTTTAAAATGTGTAAATTTTTTAAATCTTTCCTTTCTTAAGGTTTTTTGTGACATTTACTAAAGACATATTAATAAAATTGTCTTTTATTAGAGTACTAAAACTACGAGTTTTAAATATGATTCTTTAAAAGAGTACTTTTTAAAAAGGTGCTTTAATTAAAAATGAGTTTTTTCGTATCAACACTTCTTAAAGTTTTTTTTTTGTTGTAAAACGTACTAAAATTACCATAGTAAAATTTTCTTTTATTAAAGCAAAAAAAGATTTTTTACAAAAGTACCGTTAAAAAGTACTTTTTGAACTGTACCTTTTAAACATTTAAATTTTTTAAATCATCTCTTTCTTAAGGTTTTTTGTGACATTTACTAAAGGTATTTGAATAAAATGTTCTTTTATTAGAGTACTAAAAGTACGAGTTTAAAAAGTGATTCTTTAAGAGGGTACTTTTTTAAAAAGATGCATTCATTAAAAATGAGATTTTTTTATATCAACACTTCTTAAAGTTTTTCGTTGTAAAATATATTAATATTACCATAGTAAAATTTTCTTATATTAAAGTAGTAAAAAAAATTTTTACAAAAGTACAGCTAGAAATGTACTTTTTAAACTGTACTTTTTTAATATGCATATTTTTTTAAAAACTACCTTTTTGAATCTACTCTTTTTTTGTGACATTAACTAAAGGTATTTAAATAAAATTTTCTTTTATTAAAGTACTAAAAGTACGAGTTTAAAAAGTGATTCTTTAAGAGGGTACTTTTTAAAAAAGATGCATTCATTAAAAATGAGATTTTTTATATCAACACTTCTTAAAGTTTTTCGTTGTAAAATGTAATAAAATTACCATAATACAATTTTACTTGTATTAAAGTAATAGAAAAAATATTTTTTACAAAAGTACCGCTAAGAACGTACTTTTTAATCTGTACTTTTTAAATATGTACAATTTTTAATGCTGTTCTCTCTTAAGGGTCTTTATAAGATTTACTAAGGGTATCTTAATACAATTTTCTTTTATTAAAGTAATAAAATTATGATTTTAAAAAGTACTTTATAAATGGTACTCTTTAAAAGGTACATTTTAAGAAAATGAACTTTTTAAATTATTTCTTCCTTGAATGTACTAAAAATTCTTTAGTAAGATTTTCAATTTTTAAAATAAATTTTTCAAAGTGATTTTTAAAGGCCCTTTTTTCAAAGGTACTTTAATTTTTGTAAAATTTTTTTATTAATCCGTTAGTTTTTTTTTCAAAACGTTCATATACCATCAAACGAACGTATTTTTTATACGGTTCCATTATTTTTTCTTTTTATTAAGAAGACAACTAATAATGGTACTAAAATAAAATTAATTAATTAATTAAAAATCTTGGCGACAAAATAATTTCTTAAGAGTTAAATGCCCTAAAGTTGAACTTCTTTAATAATCTTACATTAATTGATATTCAGCCGAAAAGTTCTAAATTCGTACTCATTCATGTTCTAAGGTTTAATTTAAAAAAATATTAATCTTTAGTTATTAATTTTGTTTTATATTTTATTAAAAAAATAAATTATTAATCCCATTTAAAATATTGTGCTGTGACTTTTTTTCACAGTAGTGCATTTTATATTTAATTTTCCTTAAATAAATTACCTTATTTATGACAGTATTTAGTGTTGTTTTTAAAATATACAAAGTAATCAAATTCTATAACTTTTATTTATTTCCAATATTAATTCCCTTTTAAGGCTGTTAATCTTAAAGTTACGGCCCAATCAATAGCCCAGTTTAAACGTTAAAGATTCTCTTTTTTTATTTTTAACCATATTTTGTAGTTAAGGAAAAGGAAAAAGAAAAAAAAAATTAATGCGTTTCTTTGCACTAATCGAACAAACGATCGATAGTTGGCACTTGAATTAGTCGTATCTTGTGTGTGGAATCGACTCAAGTGTTTTTGTAAAATGACCAAACGATTGACTATGTTTCGAGTCTTACAAACCAAAAAAAAAAGGTAAATGGCAGCCACATTGTGCGGCGTACACACGAAGGGTATAACGAATAAGAATGCATTGATTGGATTAACAATTATTCATTCATTCGGTAGATGCATGAGAATATAAATAGGAATAAAAATGTATCGAGATACTTAAGGAGGCTCTTTTAAAATAAAAGATTGCCACGATGTTATTGTACAGCATCTCATTAGGCTCCACTCTATAACACATAATTTAGAATCGTATAATAATCTTTCCCCACTCAGCTTCAGCTTCAGTTTCAGTTTCAGTCACAGTCCAGTTTATGTTTTGTAGTGTCATTGTAAGTCACAATGTTCTCATTTGTTTTGGAGCAGCCAACTTCACTATTGTTGTTCAAGAAATGATAATCATAATAAAAAAAAACATATATTTGGCTTGATTTTGATGTCTCTTTTGTAGCACATTATATGGCAGGTATTATAAAAGTCCATACAAACAATAACAACAACAGCATTAATAATAAAATGAAACCAACCAGCCATTGATCTATTAAAAGCACCCTCAAGTTTTGAATGCAAACACATACATAAATAATTAATAATCCACTGAATTGAGGAGATCAACTGTGTTTTTTTTTATTTTCCTAAGAAAAACCTAAATGTCTGGCACAACCAAACGAAGCTAGACTTAATGGAACCTGTGTTCTCTACATGTGTGTTTGTATAGTTTTCTTATTAATTCCATTAAACAGTTCCCAAGTTAATTTGAATTGTATCCCTAAAACGTATCACTGTCAAGTGTCAAAGATATCTGTCATGGCACACTTTGTTAGTGTTGTTATTAGTTCGTTTGAATCACTTTGAGACAATGAGTTTCTGTTGTATTTATGACATAAAAGTCGATCAATTACAATCATTTTTTGTTTTTGTTTTAAAGCAAATATTTTGTAGTTGAATTTATAAAACGTTAAATTTATTTTGACTTTCTGATTAAATTGATTTTAAATAGGGAATTTTTATAGGAAGTGGTAAATTAAAATATTTATTCTTAGAGTCGATTTAAAAACAATCAGTAAAAGAAGTGAATCCTTTGATGTTTTTAAGTAATTTATATTAAATATGAAACACAAAAGCTGAGTGCTTTTTGAACAAATTTTTCAGGAGAGTTTGTCGCTTGTTATATAGAAACTGTACAACATTTTTTATTATATTGTGCCCATAATTATAAAAGTGGTCTAAATCATATATTTTTTGTTTCGAGATATTTAATGAATTGCATTTAAATAAATTAAAAATATTTTAACATTATGCGACAACCACTATCTAATGGTTCGTTTTTGACAATTTCGTAAAAATTACATTGAATAAATTTAGTTTCAATAATGTGGTATGAAAATAACTGGTTAATTCATTTTTTTTTTTAAATTTTGACTTAGACCACTTTCATAATTATGGGCATATTATAAAGAAGGTCTAGAAATTAAATTTTTAAACAGTTTTTTTTTTATTTTTTCTACCATAAATCTTTCCTAAATTTTGCCGTTATCTATTTCTTAAAAATTGCAATCCAAAAAGGAAATGAATGACATTAGACTAACATTAAGTACACTGGCAGAAAATAAGTTAAGGAAATTAAATCTTAATAAACAATAAGAAAAAAAATACTCTCATGACAGTTATGCTTATGATTTTAAAGAAATGATTAAAGAGCCACGAAAACAATTTTTCGTTCAAAAATTTTTCACCAAAAAATTTTCACAAAAATAATTTTCACACAAAAAAATTTTTTTTCTTAATGTTTATCACCAAAAATTTCCGCCAAAAATATTTTTCGCCGTAAGAAATTTTCACATAAAAAATTTTGCATAATAAAATTTCATCAAAAAATTTTTACCAAATATTTTTTCATCAAAATTTTTTTCAAAAAATATTTTTTTTCACCAAAGCGATTTTTCAAATAAAAAAATATCAATAAAATTTAAGTCAAAAACTTTACTAAATAATTTTTCAACATAAATGTTCAAAAATTATTTTTTCATTAAAGTTTTTTTTGCCAAAAAAAAAAAAAAAAATTACAGAATAATATTTCATCGAAAAATTTTTACCAAACTTTTTTTCATTTAAAAGTTATTTGACAAAAATTTTTCCAAAATTATTTTTCACCAAAAAAAAAAAAAATTCAAATATCTTTTAGTCGAACAATTTTGCAAAATAAAAAAATGTTCAGCAAAAAAGTTTCTTTTATTCTAATTTTATAAAATTATTTTTCATAAAAATATTTTTCACCAACAATATTTACACACTATTTTACAATCAGAATATCTTACGATAAAACATTTGATGTGCTAAATGTTAAATTTTTTCAAATTCATTTGTAGTTTTATAACAATAATTCACGAAGAAAAAATAACAAACAAACATTTTTTAACCTCAAAATTTTCACCAAAGGTTTTAGACTACAACATAAGGAAATATAATAAAATATCGAAATATGTTTGAGAAAACTTGTCTGATGAAAATTTCGACGAACTCTTTTCATTTGTAAATATTATCTTTAGCACGAAATTTTACGAAACATTTTAATCTTCGCCCTTCAAAATTTACAATAACGCACTGTTTGGTACAAAATGTATAAAAAAGTATAAATGTTAAACTTTAAACTTAATATTTTGTTAAACCCTTTAATTTGTTCATTATGATCATTCTTTGTTTCGATTTTATCTAAAATTCGTTGAAGTCAATTTATGTAAACAATTGAATGATGATGAATGTGACAAGTGCCACTTGAATAGACACACATACATTTCTACATATATGTGTGTGAGTGCGTGTATGCTGTCTTGCATTAAGCATAATGACATTGAAAACACATTCGGATGTGTGTCAAATGGCACACCTTTTCCCAACCCAGTTTTGATTTAAAACATATTTTTCTTTCTGCAAGTGGGAAATAGTGAAAAAATAAAATTAATTTTGAGCCTAAAAAATTCCAGAATTTTCTTTAGAAGAGATTTTGCACTACAGCTGATGCTAATCTTAATTGTTAGTTTGTATCATTTGCATATAAGATGAGCTTTGCAATTTTCATCGCAAAAAGTTAAAACTCGTATAGTCAAATATATTACACCCTGTTTTCTTTAATCCATATAACATCCTTTGATCTTTAAGTTCATTTGTTATAGTGACCATAAAACTACAACTTCTGTGAAAATTTTAAGTTTCTAGCTACTTTATGGTTCCTGAATAGAAAAGCGTAAGAGACAGATGGACATTGTAAAGAAAACGAAAGGGGTAACCCTTTATGTATGGAACCGTAAAAACGCCAGTGCAGTGGCCCGTTTTTCTAACTAGAGTGAATTTTAAATATTACAGTCACCCTGTGTTACTAATTCTAGCTCAGTCTTTGTAAAATAAGCTTAAATCACAAAAAAAATTTTGAGATCTTACAGTTTTCAATTGTTTACACATTGGTATTTGATTAATTTTTTTATTGATTTAATTAAGTATTTAATTGAACAAATTTTTTTTTCTGATTAAATAATTAATGGAATGAATCATATCAAAGGAATCATATTTTATTAAAAGAAGAAAATTTTTTAAATTAAATTAAATCAATTAAAAATTTAATTAAACTCCAATGTGACAGCAATTAAAAACTTTAATTGCTGCAAAAACTTTTGTCTGTATACAAAAAATTTTTCATTTTAGTTGCAGAAACCGTTAATAATCTATTTTGTTAATATTCTACATTTGTCCCATTTGTCACTAAATTGTTTTTAAAAAAAATAACAAACTTTTTAATCAGTAGCTCCCTCTTTATAAAGGACGTAACTAATTTTTTATTATTAAATTGAAAATTTCCTTAAAATCACTTTAAATATTGTTATTAAAATAAATTACTTGAAAGCTTTTATGTAGGCCACAGAGCTTTTTAATTAAACATAAAATTAAGAATGAAAGGAGCATGAACATGAAAGAAATAACAATAAATAAACGTTTCAAAACATTTCTCACATTTAAATGTATTATTGAATGGCTGATTATCAAAGTATAATGTATTGTTCACTTCATTGTAAGCTCTGGACAAAACAGGACATGCCTTAGCAGGCAAACATTCATAAGCATGCGGCGGGACACACTCTCAAATGTATTTGTCTTCCGCAATCAATGCTCATTTTCGACTGTCAGTAGTTGTCAGTGTAATACAATGCCTATCACAACAATCACAATCAAAAAATGCGTCCACTAATTCAATTAAGCATTTCTGGCCATAATCGAATTTGAATCCCCCAAACGTGTCCAATTTGATTTTAATTAAGCCAAAGCGCTCACATTTATTTACATGCATTTAAAAGCCCCACAACAATGCAGAGCGTACAAACAGCAAAAAGCTGAACACCAACAACAACAACAACAACAAAAAAAAAAGGATCTAAAAATATTTTATAAATACTTCTTCCATTACTAAATATAAATAAATAAATCTCTCTCTTTGTACACGTGTTTGGTGAGTAGTTCTTTGGTGGCGTTGCTTCGTAAATGCTCCTCATGTGTTGATTTTTGTAGTTGTTTTGTTTAACTTCTTTTGTTGGAACATGTAACAAGGTGCTAAATCATTGCCTTGATATTAACCCCAAAAAATGGCACACTTAATCAATTCGACCAAGTACGAGCAGCGTAAAAGAACTAAACGAAAAAAAAAGTGATTTTTTATTTCATTTACCCCTCCTCCATACTCTGAATCGCAGTTCGAACTGTTGGTAAAAATAGGCAATTGCGGTCATTTAAATTTACTGGTACAAAGTTTGTAAAAGCATTTAAATAAAATTTTTTTTTTTTATGTTCCAGCTTCAAGTAATTGTAGCATTTTGTGTTGCTGCAACTAACAAATTTTGTTTGTGGCAAAGCAAGTTAGAAATTGTGCCATTAAAAGCGTTTCAAAATATTATTTTTAAAGCGTATAATTTTATTTATTGGTTTTATTACTCCAACTATTATTTTATGTAGAGTTGAAATTACACAGACAAAGGTGGTTGGCAGAGCAGAATCCCATGCACACTTTATTTGATAAAAACTTAAAGAACTATTTGCAAGAAAATTTCAAAGATAACCAAAGCGAGTGAATTAAAAAATTACATTTTACAAGTTCTCTGTCAAATTATCTCTTCTACGATTAAAACATCGTATCTGCATTTTTACATCCTTCACCACAAAAGTGTAAGAAGGGTATAACTAAGTTTGTCATTCCGTTTGTAATTTCTACAATATCATTTTCCGACCCCATAAAGTATTTATATTCTGACACCTCATGCATAGCGAAGTCGATTGAGCGATTTCCGTCTGTCCATCCGTGTTAATCTTGAAATCAAGTTTGCCGAGGCACTAGATAGGCTAGAGAAAATTTAAACATCTCAATCGATCAGACATAGTGTCGAATAAGGTGCTATTGGAAATCAGCATGATCAGTCCATTACCTTCGAGGCAGCAGGCAAAACGCCTCGCTTACCTCTAATTTTTTCATTTCTTTTGGAACAATGAAGTAACTCCAATTAAAAAAATAAATATATGGGCCGAAAGAGTATAAAAAATAAGAAAAAACATCATATGAAAAAATAGACGCTCGCCTATATTTTTCGAGTTACGGGGCTCTAAAATTTTCAAATTTTTTAAAAATTCAATATGTGTAACATTTAAAAGCTACTGACGAGATCTTTTTTAAAAATGCTTAACCCATTAAGAGCCGATGGTATTTTTTGTTTTGTAAAAATATGTGTATATGCAGTACCAAAATTTTTTACTTATATTTTAATTCTCTTTCACCCCAATATTTGCTTTTTTGATTAGAGCTACTTCTCTAATCTAGATTTACATAGGTGGTGAAGGATATATAAGATTCGGTATAGCCGTAAGTCGCTCACCTATATGTGGGGTAGGATACTGCTTAACATTGTGATGGCAGGATAGACACACGATTCTGCGATAACAAAATAAGAACCACAAAATCGCGTAATCCTTATCTGTAAGTGAGAGGTTTCGCCAATAAAATTATTGCCATCTTGTTTTACACAAAATGGGCTAGCGCTAATTATGAGCTCTTTAAAAAAAACGAAAAATGAAAAAGTTTATGATGAACACAAGTTTTCTTGTTTTACATAGAGTGGTAAAACATGATAACTATAAAAATTTCATGTGAGAAATTTCTCACTTAAGTTACAGAAACGAGTTGTAGTTTATTATTGCACATAATTATAAGATTAAGTGTCTGGTGTAGAAAGCCATAAAATTCAGATTGATTATCACAGCTAAGGGTTTATTTTGTCGACTTAAACTGCCTTATCGATCAACTAACTTTTCACTTAAGTTACAGAAACGAGTTATAGTGCATTATTTTACTTATTTATGAGTCTCAGCGGCTGGTGTAGAATGCCACAAAATTCAGAGTGACAAAGACAGCTCAATAATTATATTCTCCGTTTAAAAAAGGTGCCTTATCGATCAACTAACTTCTCACTTAAGTTACATAAACGAGTTATAGTGCATTATTTCACATAATTAATAGACTTAGCCACTTTTGTAGAATGCAATAAAGGTCGGATTAACAATGACAGCTCAATAATTATTTTTTCCGTTTAAAAAGCTGCCTTATCGATCAACGATCAGCCGGTGATTTTGAGGAGCATATTATTTATCACGGCCCTGATAAATAAGCGATGGCAAAGATGACTGATCTGCGACTTAAGAGAAGTCCACTAGAAAAAGCCTCATTGATTTTATTCGAAAAATTTCAGATGTCTGCATAATTCACCTTTAAATAACACATTCATATACTCAAATATTGTGGCAAGAGTTTCATTGTGAAAAATATATTATAAGTAAGCTTTGAAAAAAATAAGAATCGATAATGCCATAAGTCCACAGTTCACTTTACAACAGCCTGCATAGACACTTTGTGGAACTTACGCGTTTTCGTCCAAAATCCGGATAAGTTTACTGCCTAAGAATCCTAACTTTATCTTCTGGAGTGTAATGGATTTTTTCAGGTGAAAGCCCCAGAACTGGATATAAAATTTTTAAGTTGACTTTCACAGAACGCTGTGTCATTGATACAATAACAATGGTGCATTCGTTTCACACAACTATAAAATGGTGTTTTCTTTTCTATTAATAGGATTTTTTTTCCTATTAATAAACAAATAGAAAGATAAAATTTGAATAACCCTGTAATTAAACAGTATGTTATTAGAACGGCGTTGCAGCGCCGCTAGTGTTAAGCAGACACGTTAAAGCTTTGAAGTTGGTCCAGGCTGTTTTATTTATTTTCGACTTGGCCACGGATTTAACGCTCTGGATTGATAGCGCCAAAGGATATTCATTTAAAATATTTTATTTTGCAAGATAAAAACTTATTTATCTTGAAACAATTTTGTTAAACAATAAAGTTTCTCTTAAGCATTTGCGATTTTTGTTAAGGTTATTTTTTATTGTGAATTTATTCTGCTTTAGGTTTCTATGAAAATTTTTGAAATGAGACGATTTTTCTGACTGACTGGTTGTAACATTTTCTTAAACTGCCAATTGATTTTCTAATTTTTTGTTTTTTAGATGGTATTTAAATTCTAGCGATTTTTTTGCATTGTAGCGATTTTTTGTAAAGTAAAATTAATTATTTTGTAATAAAAAAAAAAATTAAGAATTTTTTTCCGTTTCAAAATTTGTTTCTGACTACAAAAATTTCTTCATTCTCTCAAAGATTTTTTTAACCATGAGAAAGTTATTGTATATTTACCTAACAAACATTACCCGCGCATTTTATTAGTTTCTAAAATTGTTTCTAAAACAAATATTGCTGGTTTAACGAACGAAACGGTTAACTTTTGCTTTAAACCGTGGATTTAATAAAAGGAACCAAATACTTGAAAAAATCTCCAATATAAAACAACAGCCGGAATAAAATACGCAACTAAAGGAGACATAGTTCAATAGAGAGTAAATGAAGAATTTTTCATGCGACTTTGTCGTCATATAAAATTTATGACACCAGCAACAACGACAATGGCAACAGCAATAATAATAACAGCAGACATAACAGACTAAATGGCAACAAAAGGACCATACAAGTGTGTGCCTTTTTTGTCCACTGTTTTTTTTTTGTTTTTTATTAATTTTTCACCATTTTTTTATTTTTTATTGCTATTCGTACCAATACAGAGAATAAGTACTGGGACTCTGTTTTTTTTTTTTGGTCTGAACTGGCTGTTGGGCTGGTAACATTTTACGGCTTAATGCTTTATTTAGACTTGGCATGAAAAGTGCACATGAATCATGTTTACGTTTTTTTTCGTTTTTTTATTTTTTTCGCTGCTTATTTTTAAGGACCATAATGGTTGGCAGGAAAATAAAAATAAAATGTGGTAGTTGTGCTCTAGATGAGCCAGCCAATAATAACAACGGCAACAAAAGTAAAGTAAAAATTTTTATATAAAATAATGTAACATTTATTTATTGAATCACTTTATATGACCAGCAAACGGTACTTGTTATCTGTTGCAAGTTATTTGTGTTTGTGTGTGTGTATATTTGTTTTTTTGAGCGGATTTTTTTACAGACGAATTTTTTTATAATTAATTGAATATTACAAAATTATTTAATAGCAGTTTTATGGCCATATTTATAAAAAATAATTTTGATTCGAAGTTTTTTTTTTAAATTAAATTTTGTTTAAAAATACGTATTAAATAGTGACAGAAAATTTGATGCGATCGTCATTTTTTTAAAAGTACTGTGGCACGTCGGGGCTTAATTAATTCTCTCGACATAATTTCTCTGTTGGATATAAACATTTTAAATAATTTCCTTTTAATAGCCCAAATTGAATATCGGGTGTTTTTTTAATCCCGATAGAAATTTAATTGTAAAAAATAACACAAAAAATTAAACTGTAATATAGAATTATTTTTATATGAAAAATCAAAACATGGCATTAGTATTTAAAAATGATTTCGACCATATGGCCACCGCGGCTGCTTGTGTCGAAGCGCATTTTGAACGTCCAATTTTGGGTCACTTTTTCAAGGACTGCTGGCCGTATGTCACGAATAACACAAACAATGTTGGCCTCCAAAGCGCAAATTGTTACTGGTTTATTAGCATAAACCTGTGACTACGAAATAATCGAGAGTTATCAAATCGCACAACCTTGTAGGCCAATGGACAGGTGAATTTCTCGAAATCAACTTATCGCCAAATTTTTATTTCAATAACTCGATGGTTGCCGTAGCCGTATGGCGAAACCATATTTCGTTCGGTAAATGTTGTCCATATTTTCAAACAAAAAATCATTAATCAGGGTGCAGTAACGATCTCCATTGACCGTAACGTGAGATCCGGCCTCATTTTTGAAGAAATAAGATCCGATGATGCCACCTGTGTGTAAAACACACCAGACGTGCATTTTTCGGGATGCAATGGAATCAGTAGCGTATTTGTGGATTGGTCTCACTCCTTATACCGCAATTTTGCATATTAATAAACCCATCAATCGATGAACACAATTCGGCGATAAAACAACGGGTCAGTTATTAACTGCGCTAGAGCCAAATCGGCGAAAGAACGACGTATATAAGGATTTGTAGCTTTAATTCCTTCATTAGCTGGATCTTATACGAATTTAGGCCAAGATCTTTGAGCGCCGTCTTCGAGGCAAATCGGCAGACTTTACTAAAAATAATCAAAAAAATTTTTTCATCAAAATGTGTTATTTTTTATAATTTTAAGTTCTTTAAGATCTTTAAGGAAATATTAAAATTTTTTAAACATGTTTAACCCATTAAGACCCAATGTCATTTTTATGTGAAATTATAGATACGCATTACCAATTTTTTTTTATTTTTTAACTTTCTGTTACCCCAATATTTTTTTATTGGAGGTACTTCACTTAACTAGATTTACACAGAGATTAATTTAACTGTTAAAATGCCATTCATTATTTAATGTGATTCTGCGTGTAGAAATTACTTATTCAAAATGTGTACTTGATCGTATTGTCTAATTTGGCATGTCAAAAAATCTTTTATCATACTGTAAGCTTTTAGCTCGAACTTGTCTTATATTGAACCAAATGAGAATTATATGGTTGTGAAATAAACTATTAAACAACATATTTTAATTTTTACGACTTATCTTTATTAAATTTTTACTTCGCTTGGGTTACCGTGATGTTACTTTGTTCTTAAAATGATACTTTTTTTTTTTAAAGAAAATTTGTGAGCCCGTTTGTGACGCGGTGCTTTTAATTGAATACAAATATATTTTTCAAAATTGTCACTTGTATTGGCAACAATTGTGGGTACTTGAAGTACTCTCGTTACAGCTAAATTAATTATTTAATAAAATCATGCTTTACAAAAATAAAAGTTTAAAAGAAAAAAGTTGTATTCAAAAGTGCATAAAATGAGGTCAGGTGAAAACAATAACAGTTTGGTTTTATTACTATTATTTTTTTCATTAAACTCTGGCGGCTTTGTGTATGTTGGAATTGAAATATACAACAATCAGATCAATCGTTCGATATATCGACCAATTGATCGTTTTAAACAGGCAGATAATGGAAAACAAAAAACAAAACACAAAACTAATAGAAAGTTAGTGAAGGTGCGACACATTCATTGTTATTGATTGAATACAATCAATCATGTATAAAATAAAATAAAAAAAATAAAACTATTTCTATTGTTAAAGTTTTTTTTATGATCGTCAACATATTGTAATCAATACAATAAATAGCTGAATGACCAGTAATAATAGTAAATTTGTGTGACATTTAAGTAGCTAAAAAGGGATTTTTTTGGTATCGTGGAATACTTAAGAGATGTCAATCTATCGTTTTGCTTTCAAAAAATCAAGTTTTTAATTAAAAAGAAATCAAAACCTCAATCTAATATTCGTATCAATCACAGCAAATAATTACTATTGTACAATTCACAACCTATTGTAAATTGTATGTTGTGTATCAAATATATTCAGAGTAATTGTAAACAGGCGGATGGGAAATATCAAAATCTTTAAAGGAAAATTTTTAAATTAAAATAAAAATTTAAATTCATCTAAGAATTATTAAAATATGTATTGAAAGATGGAAACATTTATGGAATCAAAAATTTTTACCACAATTACTACTTTGATGCCAAAAATGGAAAAAACAGAAAAAACATGGTTGTGATATGGTCCCAATAACCATATTATGTTTTTTGTAACAATGAATACTTGAGGAGAACAAATTATTGTTGCTTTCAACAAAACTTCAGTCACGACAAATATTTTTTTGTTTTTAACATTTAACCATGATGTGGTTACTGTGCTCATTAATGCAACATGGTTGTTTTTATCTTAAAAAAATTCGAATCACAACCAAAGTTTATATTTGTATTTAAGGCACAATTATTAAACCATTTACATATTTTTCAATTAAAGCTGTCAATTATACATCAATAATAATTGCTATTATATAACAAAATATATCACTGCAAATGCCAGATAAACGTCTTAGAAGTTTTGGATAAATATGGAGTCAGTTCCACAAATTGATATTCACATAGGAATGTATCGAGATAAGAAGCCAATATTTGGGCTTATAACAAACAAATAAACATTTAATAATAATAAGTCTATTATATCAGGAAATCTTTGCATTCAATTATATATTTTAGCATAATTATGTTTATACTTTACCATGTTATTGTTAAGCTAGACAATAATATGGTTGCAAGACCAACTATAATATTATTAAATGTAACAATACTATGTTTTGCTAACAACTGTATTATACAACCATAGTATGTTGCTCTTAGATTATGGTTACCTCAACCATGTCTTTTCTTTGCGTGTAACTTTTTTATTAAAAAAATTTTTTTTTGTGCTTTTGAATCGAATTGAAAAACACTGAAGTGATGACCATAGTGCCCTCTATCAGAACTTCGGGCGATAGGTTTTCGTATTCCTTAAGAATATTCTCTTTAAGGGTTTCGAGAGTCAAAAACTTGTTGACACAGACTTGTGATTTAGAGAAACATGACAAAAAAAGGGCAGAACGGTTAAATAGGGCGACCTGAAATGCAGCCCTTACAATTTCGCTTGTAGGCCGTGCAGTATGAGTCGTTGATCCGTCCATTTAGAATCAAATGTTTCCCAATCCCAATTCCTCCAGCTAAGGTAGAAGAACACCTTGAAGAAGAACGCATTGAGAACTGCTCTGTAAAGCTTGGTTGGGGCGCAGCTTTTTCGAAATCACAAGGCCCGTTTAAGTCTTCAGCTTAAAGAACTCATCCTCTACCTTGCAGCATAATTAAGCGGGTTGATGGCTTTTTGTGCATTTTATGGTCCAGAAGCAATAATTCTGCTTACTCACGTATCCACAGAGATGGAAATGTGTTAATTATTATTTTCGATAAAAAGTTATCGAAGCAAATATTTATCGTTTTTGAGAAGTACAGCGATTCAGATTTTATTGAAGTATATTTTTTATATTTTGGATCAGCAGAACTGACTTTTGCCGGCATAACACCTTCTGCTCCAACCCTGAAATAAAAATATTTTTTTCAACTGTATGTAAAAGTTTAAATGATTTATAAATCGTTTCCTTAAATATGAATAGAGGATTCCTAATGCTATTGCTTGTGCCTCCAAAAATTAAATGGCCGTTTTAGCATAAACTGTTATGAACTATTAGCATAATATTTAAAAAATTCATTATGAATCACTTTTGTTTTTAATTCATCAAGCGAAAGCTTTAATTACCAAGCCGAAAGGAAGTTGTCATACCAAATAAATACTTAATTAATCTCTTCTATAAGTTTTATACTTTAAATAATAGATGTACTTCTTCTTCAACAGGCCAGTTTTATTTATGTTTTTTTTTGTTTAACTAAAAATTATCTTAAAAACATGTGCGTCAAATTGGTGTGAATGTTTTTGCCCCAGAGGTCACAAAATAGCAACGAAGAGAGATGCACTCTTCAAGATAACAGCAACTGGTCTTTTCACTTTAAAATTAGATTTTTTCTAGTGTGAGAAAGTTTATTTTTATCTTTGAAATTTATTTAAATTCAATCAAGTGCCATTCATTCATACACTCATTTTATCTTTAAAAAGCACAATTCAATGTTGCATCAAAAAAATGTGGCAACAATCAATCTCATCTTTGAAATGAACAATAAAAGACTGGACAAGTTTTCTTACAATGACAAACAGCAAAACTAAACAGAAAGAAAATTAAACACACACACACGCACACATAAAAATATTCAAGGAAAAAAGGCAAACAAGGATACAACAATACGACTGTTTAAATAAGTTTGACCCTTTTGAAGTTGCTAAAAATCGTTTGAAATCTTCAACAAAAAAAAAAAAAAAATTGTTTGTAATTGTTAAGAAAAGGGTTATTGATGCTACAAAGCTAAAATATCCTTCCACTCATCCTCCTCACATCTGCTAGCTGTTCTTAAAGATTTGTTGTACTTTTTAAATGATTTGTTTTTCTTTTCTCTTATTTTTTTTTAATGGACATGGTCACAAGATGTCATACATCACAAACAAAAAAAATTGTTTTAAAGAATCTGTCAAAAGTAATTACGTATGAAGTATTCATTTATGTATATTTTTAAACTTGATTCTTTTATCTTTTTATTAAGTTCACCATCAGCATCATCATCAGCATGATCATGATCATCATCATCTATTTGATTCATTGTGATTGTAATTTTATTAACTTCATTTAAAATAACATTACAAAGTTGAGAGATGATACATTTAAATTGACCCCTTAAGAAAAAATCCTTTTGTGCCGCTTGAATGTTCTGTGACATTTTCATCTGTGGCCTGCTTTTAATTAGAATGATCTGTACTTTTTATGATCTGTTAATAACCGGTTGAAGGCTGTTACGTTATATACAAGCACAATTATGTTTCAACTATAACGGACTTTTTTAAATCTAAAATATTTATGTTTTGTTGGTATTCATTTGCATAAAGACAGTTAAGAAGGTCTGCGCTTAGAATAAATAGTTTAAATTGGGTTTTAAATTTATTGAAAATCGCAAAAGAAAGAGAGTTCTGTTTCTTTTATAATTGTTCGATAAAAACTTTTAAAAATTATTTTTTCGAACTAAAAAATTTGCAGGAATAATAAAACAAAACTTAACAAGTTCCAAAAAATTTTATTTTTAAATGTTTTGAAAATTGTTAAAAAAATAAAAATAAATGAATATTTTATATAAGTTTGTAAAATTCGAAAATTCAATTTAATATCGAAAAACGAAAGATTACAAACTTTTACGAATTTCAGTTTAAAAAAATCTAAAATTTAGTTTAAAAATTATTCAAGAAAAAACTTCTAAAAGTTCGAAAATCATTTTTAACATTAAAAAAATTCGGAAAAGAGTTTCTATTAAAAAAATCAACAACAATCTGAATTAAAATTTGTTTTAATTTTTTTATGCCCCTTTACCCTTTTTTATACCCTATACAAAAAGTGTAAAAAGGGTATCACGATCGGCCCACATCCTTCGAGGCAGCAGGCAAAACACCACGCCTACCTCTAATTTTTTCATGACATTTAAAACAATAAAGTAAGTCCAATCAAAAAAATAAATATATGGGGCGAAATTAAAACATAAGAAAAAACATTAAGTGCAAAAATTTATGCTCGCCCATATTTTCCGACTTACGGGGCTCTGAAATTTTTTCATGACATTTGGAACAATAAAGTAACTCCAATCAAAAAAATGAATATATGGCTCGATAGAGAATTAAAAAATAAGAGCAAGAAGAATTGAAAAAATTGGCGCTCGCCCATATTTTCCGAGTTACGGGGCGCTGAAATTTTCAAATTTTTTTAAACATCAATATGGGTATCATTTTAAAGCTTTTTAAGAGATCATTAAGCAAATACTAAAATTTTAAAAAAATGCTTAACCCAATAAGAGCCGATGTCAGTTTTATGTAAAATTATAAGTTTTAAGATTTTCTGTACTAAAAGAAAGAAGTAAAAATTTTTGTTTATGTATTTCAAAAAATTATTTAAAAAGTTTAAGTTTGTGTTTTTTCGGAAAAATTATGTTTGAAGGAATACTTTTGAATTTTAGATTTTTTTTGATTTATTTATAAAATTTACAACAATTGACAAGTTTTACAAAGAGCATTAAGAATTGATCCATTTCTTTTTTTATTTTGAATAGTCTTTATAAATAAGAAGGCTTTGTGGTAAATTGTAACGGTTGTCCTTGCAAAAATTTCTTATGTTCTTTCGCAAGATTCTCTTTAATATTCACTTTAGTTAAATTCGAAATATTGTCGAAATTAATATTGTGAACATTTGATGAGATATTTGCATTAAATGTTTTGTTCTGGCTAGATTTTTCCTTATTCTAAAATTGTTTGATAAGTTCGAAAAAATATTTTTTTTTCGAAATATTTAACAACTTTGAAAATTTACCAGTTTTAGCAAATACAAGTTTTTTTTATTGAAACATATTTTTTTTATTTAAAGAGTTACTAATATTCAATTTTATGTCAAGTTTTAAAATATTTTACTTCTTCGAAAATAATTCGAAAAATTCGAAAATCTTTTTTCTTAATTTCTGCATCTTCGAAGATATTTTAACTAAGAAACTTGGTAAGCGGCATTATTAGCGTAAGCTTTCTATATTTAAAATATCTGTGACATTTTTAAAAATTATTTTTAATTATGTTTTGGTAAAATTCTGAATGAAAAATATTAAAAAAAACCGTTTCTATTATATTCGAAAAGTTTGAAATAAATAATGTGTTTTTTAAAAACTCTGACATTATCAAAGAACTTTCTTTGTTCTTAATTTCCTTGATCTGTAAAAAAATAGTTTTGATGCTTAAAGTTTAATTCGAAAAATGGTTTAATGTTCGAAAAATTTAACAAGTTTGAAAATCTAAAAAATTTTATAAAAAGCGCAACAATAATAAAAACTACATCATGATTTATTTAATTAAAGAAAAAATGAATTCTATAACGAATTAAAGATCATTTTATGGACATGTAAAACGCAAATTTAATGACATTTAAAAAAATTTATGCGTCATTCATGTCACCCATTGAATGATACAAATATTTTGCTCATTTCCATTAAAAAAACCAAAAACTATTAAAATATTAAAGAAGTTACTTTTGTTATAACTCAACCCTTATTTACGAGTGAACAGAATTTTTGCTCCGTTTTTTTTTTTTGGCTTTGTTTTTATAAGGATGTTTGTGAGTCCCTTTTTTCGTTTTTTTTTTAAATAAATATTCTCCAGACAATAAATTTAAATTAGTTTATATGGACTATAAATTCATGTAATACTTTGTCTATGTATAATTGTTACAAGATGCTCCTTTTTTTGTTGTTGTTTCAAAGGACATGTAGAATATTCTTGAATAAAGAAAGGAAAAACAAATTTTTAACAATTGAATACAATTGCGTTAAATAGCCGTAAGGGTCAAAATCAGGAAAAAAAAATAATAAAAATCTACCTTCCTTTTTTTAAGGCAACTTTTTAATTTATATATTTTTGTTGTTGTTGTTTTTTTTTTGGTAGCTGTTAGGTTTCTTTGCTTAATGTCCCTAAATTTTAATTGTGTTGCGCTCTTCGACTTTGTTTTTCTTGTTTAAATTTTGGGGAGTTTTTTTTTCCAGATTTACAGTTTGTCATTTAAATTTAATTATTAGCAACGAACTGTTATTGAATGATGAGGTTGAACTATGATTTTGTTCTTGTTTTTGTACACTCACATGCGGTTGACAATTTAGAGAAGGATCTTTAAAGGTAATAAGAATAAGAATAATAATAGTAAAACACATAAATTTTAACTTAAATAAAATTTCTAAAGGAAAGCGTAACAAAAAGGCAACACAATTTGACTTGTAATCCTTAAATAGGACCACAATAATATCATCCATAAAACTTAATAATAAGTATTAAAAAAGACTATTTTAAATCTACAAAAGAAATGTAGAATTCTATTAATTTACACATGCTATTTTGCATAACACACATATTTCTATTAAAATTCTCTTATCAATTTCCCTTTTTCTCTTTTTAATACAACTTGATAAATAAATTTGTTATCGATAAATTGAAGAAAATACACACACAAATACGCAAACCATTTAAGTTGACCACCAGTGCCAAAATTGCTCATTATAATCCGATTATGGTCACAATCAATGTCACTGATGTAGTTGACCATTTCACGCATCATGTGATTGAAATCCTTGAAGACATACAATTATGAAAAGAAAACCTCAACAGATAAACCATTTGAATTATTCTTAGTGGCCAATTTTCTTTTTTTTGTGTGCCAACAATTGTGCAACACACAAACAAACAAAAGAAGAAAAAAAAAATAATAAACAAAAATTGGTCTTTTTAATGGGAAGATTAGGATTTTTTTTCCAAGGATACTAATGTTACTAAGCAGCATAGAAAAAATATAAAAGTCTTTGCAAGATTAAGGAAATAATACAAGTACCAAATTATTTGATGCCTGTGACAATTGTTTGTCTTTTATAAGGAACTGCTTTACAAAGACTTCTAAAGGAAAATTGAAATAAAATGTAAATTTGGTCACATTTTTTTAATATAAGACATAAAAGGACATTTTTTACGTGAAAATAATAATATTTTTTAAATATTAAATTTGAATTTTGATTTGAATTTTAAAGAAACAGTTGGCTGGCTGGCACCTTTTTTATCTCGTACTAGTGCTTAGAGGATGACCCCTACTCAAGCAATATTTTGAAACAGAACTAGGAAATAAGACTTTGTGAAGACGAAAAGAGGCAGCAATGTTTGTGGACATTTGATTTGAGTTTTTCTACAGTAAAAATGACAAGAAAGACCTCTGCAGGAAGATTATTCCACACACAAACTTTTCGACTAAAAACAAATTCTCTTACTGCGATTCACTGGCCAATCGAACACAAATGGATAAGCTTTTAATGAAAATCCTGTTGTGTGCAAACACGTGCGTGTTTATGGAAGATCTACATATTGCTTGTGCAAATTATGACAGTCTTATACATGATGGCGCAAAAATAACCTTCCGATGTTTTTTGGCTGTAATTAAAAAAAACAAAAATGAAAAACTTTGATTCTGCTTGTGGATTATTTTTATTTGGTCGTTTAATTTTTTTACATCAAGTCGAGAATATGATGTCATGTAAATGGCCGCCGCCACAGTTGATTGTCATTTGAGCCCTTCTTATGGCATTTTCCATCACTTTGGCTAAAACTTCCGTCGATAGGTCCTCACATTCTTGACGGATATTGTCTTTAAGAGCTGCAAGAGTCTGAGGCTTGTTGACATAAACCCGCGACTTCAAAAAGCCTCACAAATCAGGCGATCTTGCTGGCCAGTGCAAATCGCCAAAACGGGAGAAATGCATCTTTCAGCATTTCGGTTGTGGCACGTGCAGTGTGCGCCGTTGCACCGTCCTGTTGGAACCACATGTTTTCCAATCCCAATTCATCAAGTTGCGGCAAAAAGAACTCGTTGATCATTGCTCTGTAGTGCTCATCATTCACAGTAACCGTTTCACCCGCGACGTCTTCGAAGATAAAAGTTCCGATGACTCCTCCAGCGAAAACAGCACATCATACGGTGACTAAGGGAGGGTCTAAGGGTTCTTCGTGGGTTACACGCATATTTTCAGTGCCCCAGAAGCGTAAATTTTGTTTATTTACGTACTTGCTAAGATGGAAATGGGAAATCATCTTCCTGTTGGTGGTGATTAAATAGTCACCAATATTCCGCGTTCTGGAGCTGTAAAGCGTAACATTGTTTATTAACGTTTATTTCGCATGTGTTTACTACAAAAATGTCAAAACAGAACTGACATTAGGGGCCAATCGCAAAATTTATAGCAATTCCTGATAGAAGGATTAATTTTGCGCCACCTTGTATTTGAAGATATTTAAAAAAAAAAAAAAATAAGTTTCCGAAAAATTCAATAAAATTTATTTTTTTCCAATGTTTTTTACATGTAAACAAATAATTTGCTTTTAAGCAGGACCAAGTTCATATTTTTTTTTTTTGCTTTTTTAGAAAGAAAATTATTTTTATATCAGAAAATGATTTTTGAAATAAAAAATTATAATTTGATAAACTAAATGTTATATCACTTCTGTTTTCGACAATGTTTAGCTTGCGAATCAGAATTAGAAAAATTTTTTTTCATTAAAAACTGTTCTATTGAAATTTCGTTTACAGCTGTAAAAATTTTAAAAAGTTCTGTTGCTTCTGTAAATTTAAAAATTAAAATTGATTTTTTTTCGGCTTTGGTTCATTTTTAAATTTAATTTCTAATTATTTTTAAAAAGAAAATTAAGAAAATAAGAAAAATGAGACGCTAGCAAACTTTTTAAAAATATTACTACTTTTAAAACGAATATTTTATTTTTTTATTTGCTTGAGTTCGAATTTGAAATTGTTTTGAGAATGAATTAATTTTACATTGTTGCTATTAAATTTTAAATATAATACAAATATTTATTTGAAAAGCTAATGAAATGTTATGTCTCGCTATAACTTTTAATTTCTTACTGTTTTATTTTTTATTTTATTTTATTTTATTTTATTTATAATGAATGTTTTTCTAATGCAACAAGATCAATTATCTTATAAATTACAGCATTAGAATCAGATAAGTTACATACCGTTTACTGTTATAAAATTTTTTATGAATTTCTGTAATAACTACTTAACAAGTTTTTGAATCGCGCTGCGTTGCTAGTATGTTGAATATTTGGGGGGAGATGGTTCCAGAGGTAAATGGTATATATATAAAACTGGTGAAAAGAAGCACTCTTTCGGTATTTGAATGTTCGAATATTATTGTTTCTCGCTGACGATGTGAATACCAATTTTTTATAAAGAGAGTCAGGCTTTTTTGTAGTTATTATTTTATGCAAAAAAATAAGATTTTTAAGCTTCATGTAGTCATTGAGGTGCATGTCAAGTACATGTATTGAATATGGTGATATATGTTCAAATCTTTTCAAAGCAAAAACATATCGAACAATATTATTAAACGCTATGTTGAGCTTTCGTTTCAAAGTCATATTGCATCCAGCAAAAATCTCAGAGGCATATAAAAGAGAAGGAATTAAATATGTTTTGGCAATCATCATTCTTATCCTCATGGGTGTAAAGTGTTGAGTCTGCCATATGGTTCTAATCTTCCCATAAATTTTGCCACATGCTTGATTAATGTGATCCGACCATGTCAGCGAGCTATTAAAAGTAACTCCCAAATTTTTGGCTGTATTTACCAATTGAATTTTTGTCCCATTAAGAGAAATATACAAATTCTCTCTTAGTGCCGTCGGTATTTTGCCAATTGTTAAACATTTAGACTTAATAGGATTTAGAAGTAGTCCATTTGCAGATGCCCATTGATAGATTCTATCTAGATCAATATTTATTTCATTAATGGCAGAATTTATAGCTGTTTTTGAACAGCTTAGATATAGCTGTACGTCATCAGCATACATTTGAATATTAGAGTATCTAACCTGCAAAGGAAGGTCATTTGCATACATTGAGTAAAAAAGTGGGCCAAGTATGGACCCCTGCGGAACACCTCGGGTTGTAAATAAGGGTGAAGAAACAATACCACCATTGACAACTATTTGTGATCTACCAGTTAAATACGAAGATATTAATTTTGTTGCGGTTGTAGAAAATTTAAACATATTGTCAAGCTTCAATAACAACATTTGATGGTCAACAGTGTCAAATGCCTTGGATTGATCAAGTAAGACCAAAAATGTTAACTTATTCTCATCTAGATTGCCACGTATGTTCTCAATCACCTCGGTTAATGCCGTAATGCAGCTGTGTTGAGGCCTAAAACCAAATTGACGGTCTGTTAGTAAATTATTGTCGAGTATGTGTTTATAAATTTGTTTATGAAGAATTCTCTCAAAAACTTTTGATATGTAGGGAAGGATAGATATTGGCCGGCAGTCACCATCACTTTTAGGCAATGCAATAATTTTCGCTGACTTCCACTCAATTGGAAAGGTGCTAGTTGTTAAAATCGTGTTGAAAATGTGATTGATATGACGTATTATATAAGGCAATATAAGTTTTATAAAACGAGGATGGATGTCGTCTAGGCCAACAGCATTAGACTTAATTTTTAGAAATCCTTCTATTGTGTCATTCAAACTAACATGTCGGAAGTGGAGATCGTTTATTGTAGATATATTGTTGTTGCCATCATAAAAATTAACATTTACCGGAGGTTGCGGAATATTAGCAAATTTCCTATTAACATCATTAACATCTAATGTAGCTGATTTGTAATTAGAATTGACAACTCCCATTTCACGAATCTGCCTCCATGTATGCTTAGTATTTACTGCATACTGAAATTTATTGCCGTAATATGATGACTTCTCCCGCCTGATAATTGTTACGACTTCTCTTCTCGCCTTGTGATATTCCTCAAGCAACTGTGGTGTTTTGTAACGTTTCCATCGAATAAAAAGTAGATCCCGATGTTCAATAATATTGTAATTTCCACATTTTTTAATTTCGAACATAACGATTAAAATTTTTATCATGTAATATTTGAAAAGATTTTTAATAAGTTTGAAAATTTTTTATACTTTGAAAAAAGATTTTTTTTATATTCGAAAATTTAGCAAGTTCAAAATAGTTTGGTATTCGAATATGTTGTGACCATTCCAAAATTTGTATTTAAAATGAATATATTACATATTTTTCAGTTCCGAAAGTTTGAATAAGTTAAATTTTAAAAAAGTTTAACAAAAATTATTTTCACATTAATGGAATAGGTTTCTGAAGTCGACCACATTAGTAGTGATAAAATTTTGTTTGAAATAAAATATTCTTCAAACGATTTAATTTTTTTAAAATTATAATAACTGAAATTCTCAGATTTTTTAAACTAAATAAAAAAATCTTTATTCTTCTAATTGTGGAAAAAGCAATTTGTAATATCCATTCAATTGTTAGCATCAAAAACCTACGAAAATTTCGAATATTTCTCTATATTCGAAAAATATTTGTATTTTCGAAAATATTTATTTTTTCGTATATTTTATTTATTTGTAACATGTTTTTTATTTTATTTTCTATATGTAAATTGTTGGAAATTTTTTAGACACATTATTTTTTGCATGTTCGAAAAGCAAAATTTTTCGAACTTAAGATATTTAAGAATTTAAAATTTAACCAGGATTTTTATGAATTTCAAATTTAGTTTAATATTTTATAAATACCGCGTTAAAACTTTTATACATTTATTTGATAAAAAATTTTTGACGACAAATTTGAATTGAAAACCAATAAATCGGGAGTAGAAAATTCATGATTATTAAATTCTTAATGTTGCCATTTTTAATAAATTAAAAAAAAAATTTTGCAAATTGAAAAACTTGTATAAATCACTTGAAAATATTTGTGTTTTAGACATTTTACTATTTATTAAGTCCCTTTTTTCTAAAGCAAAAAACATCTTAATTTACATTACAATCAATTCTTTAACCGATAAATGGGTTAACTTAAATCCTGAATAATGAATTGTTTATTTTGCTGTTCATAACAAAACAACCAGAAAACAATTTCAATCAAAAGATTTCTATTTGAATAATTTCCTACTGATATCCCACCTTGAAATCAAGCGCGCCAAAAGCGTGCTTCTCATATTCATGTTAAGAGAATAATAGAAAATGTGTTTAATTTAAGAAAAATTACATCTTAAATTGTGTCCCTTTTTTTTTTTGCTAAACTGCGTGTTTGGCATTTCAAAACATAAAATTATTTAAATTTCGATTGTTTTTCTTCTTTTTTTTTTTTTTTAGCAATTTATCACTGAAATAATGTCAACTGAAATGAAGAGAACAAAAGCTAAACCCAGGGGTGGCAAATATTTTGTTCCCGTTCTCAGCCACACAAAAACGTCATTCTCGTCATCGGTGCACATTTAAATTGAAAGTGATTTGCATATGAAGGAACAAATAACACATTGAGGGTTGGTTGTAGCATTCTCCGAGGAATTCTCCACAAAAAAAAGAAAGAAAAATTTCTATATATTTTCTTTAAACAAACAAAGTCTTCTTTTGTTCAAATCTAAAATATGAGTATATTTATTATAGAGTGTGTTTATTTGTTTGTTTGTTTGTTTTCCTTTCAACCATGTTTCAACGTTTGGAGTAAAGTGATCAATAATTTTCAATGTAAATGTTAAAATGACATTGATTATGAAATTATTTTGTAAATGTTTACATTTGATGAACAATAAATTTGTTTAAATTGTTATACATGTCATTACATCAAATAATGATGTGTGAAATATTATAATATTGATGAGCAATCAATCAGAGATGATGGAAAATTCACTTGTTTGTGAATCCCGAAGGATGAGAGCTGTTTGCTATTTCTTATTTATTTAATTTGCTCCAGGCTGAAACTTAAATCCCAAAACAATATGTTTAAGAGCTGTTTAATATTGTTATTGTTATTAATTGTTGGCCATTATATACGAGGGCAGTATTAAAAGATAAATATAAAATGTTTGAAGTACAATTTGCCGTAAGTAGTTAAAGCTTGTTATTAACCTGATACAGTTCTTTCAAAGGTCTTCGTAGGATCTACACATCTTACATCTTAGGCACCGTATTTTTATGTTTCAATAACATCGTAAATATCAGAATTAAAAAATTAAATAAAAGCTGCAAAGTTGAGTAAAGCTAAGGTCGATCAATAGAGATGGTCACTCTAGAATTAAATAGCAGTAAGAGATTATCGATTTGCCATTTGAAAAAAAGCGTCCTGAAAATATTATTAACGATTTTTTGCAGATGTTTCTATCAGATGTTGGGATGATTTTTAACCAATTTTATCATGTTGTCAAAAATCTTACGATTATATCTTAAATTTCATGGATTAAAACTGCATTTCCCAGTTCTATTTCGTTATTAAAATGTTAAAATTTGCTTATTTTTGCCGTTCCAATTTCACTGTTTTAAGGTTAAAATCAGTATGTCTACCCGCTTGTGGAAGTTCACCTGGGAACACACATGACTTGTTGATATAACAGCGACAGCAACAGCGCCATCTTGCAATTCAAGGCCGCACTCCTCATATTCATCCTTATTACCACCACTTATTACCACTGTTCACTTTTGTCTTTAAGAAGAGAAGATATCCGACTGTTTTCGTTTTGACATATTGATGAGCACTTACATTAAATGAATAAAACCTTTTACATTTATCACTGATGAAATACACTTGATAAGACTTTTTTACAAAGAAAACGACAGTACCACCAATAGCAGTCACAAAACACTACGCTTCAGTGTTGCCACATGCCAGACTGGCTCGAATTTCCCGCAGAGTTCTAATTGAATTCCCCGAATTCCTTTAATTTACCAGATATTGCCATGTTGCCAATTTGCTCTGTCTGCTTTCGTCGTGACCGCGGGGCGAGCATGCTTACGCTATTGTTTATTACGCTACCATGCGGCCATATTGAAAACAGCTGTGTATTAATTGGCTTTAATTTGAGGTTATATATGTACTTATAAGGGCTTTGTTATTTGCTATATTAATAAGTTAACGATATCAACAAAATCAACACAATACAATACAATAATGGAAATAGTCCATTTTTAAAAATAACTATTTTTATTGAGATCATTATGTTATTAAAATGCACACCCCCCACCCGCTCATAAGTCCGCTGCTGCCACTTTGGCTACACTTTATTTTATGATTTGGATTTATAAGTGCATATTTTTATTTAAGGAAATTTTGGTTCCGGCCTCGTATGTTCTTTTATGCAATCAAAATTTGTAGTTTTTTTTTTCGTTTACAAACTATGGATGAAATATGACCCCATTTATAGTTAAACAAAAATCAATATTTGTTTGTTCGAAATTTATAAGAAATAAAAAAAAAACTCATTAAATCGTCAAAACAAAAGTCTAAACTTGACTTGACTTGAGTATGAGGTTCGGTGTGTGTATGATGGCCTGTGTCTTTGAATGGATTATTAAAATATAAATCTTCAGGCACTTTTACCACCTTCATTTGTGACTTGTGACTTGTTGTAAAACAGAACACAACGAGCTGTTTTTTAAGCCTTCCAGGCCAGCTAGTGCTGGCTGCATCATCACATCAGCATATTGTTCACGCTATTGCAAATGGTATTATTGGCACGTCTCTCAAAGACCTCAGACAAACTTTTCAGATACATCAAACAAAACTAAAGTTTAATCTGTGTGTGTGTGTGTATTTTGGTTGTAAACTACAGCTTCACGATGTATGAAAAAAGAATTTTAATAATTTTATAATTTTTGTTGAAAAACTTAAGAATGCGTTTTGTGTTTTTTTCTTCAGTTTCTTGTTCTTTTTTTTTAAACAGGGCTCATCTTTGTTTATGACTCTGAAAAATTGTTTAACAAACAAAAGAAATAATAATAAAACGGCAACTGCAACAAAACCTCAGCCAAGTTTGTAACAATAGTCCAAAGTTAGACAACAACTGTTAAGATTTGTTTAAGAGGAATTTTTTCTTATTTTTTTTTCTTCTGTCTTCTGCATGTCGTAAAATAATAAATATTTATTAGTTTTAAAACATTTTCATTTTGTTGTTGTAGCTGTGCTGTATGAGAATGAATTATTATCGAACATGTTTGTTGTTATTCATAGTGTATCATCTTCTTTGAAAGCTTTTTGTGTTTGTTTGTTTTTATTATTGTTGCTTCTTTTTTTATTTTTTATTTTCATTATTCTCATTGTTAGTGAGTGTAATGTTATTTGAATTTAAAATTATTATTATTATTATTATTGTTGTAGCTGGAGAGCTTTCTTAAGTGGTTATGATTAATGTGCGAAAACGTGTTAAATGTTTTCAAGAACATCAGCATTTCTTACCATCCCATCCCATTTTACCACTTTTGTTTTGTTTTTGTACTCTTTAATGTTCCCCCCTTCCACACCAGATCCATGTTAATCACTTTAAAATTTTTAAAACCTTCTCATTTTATGCTTTTTATGTGAAGTAATTTCGTTTAAACAATGAATTTAAATGATGACAAATTTTGTTCAAAGTAAAATTGGTATTGTAAAAAAATTTCAATTATGAAATTGAAAGTTTTATCATAAAATTAAATATTTTTAAAATTATTTTTGGTGATTCTTTATTGTATACAACTCGAAAATATAAAAGTCTTTTTGAGTTACAATTTGTAAGACAGCCAAGATTTAACAATTATTAAACTCAAGAAAAGAAAACATGAAATCTTCATGTGACCTAGAATAGAGAAAGTTAATAAAAAACTGTAAACTTTTGGAGGACTTTTGTCATCATTCAAGGTAAAAGGTATAAACAAACATATACATAATAATCCTTTCTGTGGAGGGCTATAAAACCCGCAGCACAATTTAAGCCCCCTCCACAATTTTTTTCTCATATGCAATTTTTCAAATTTATCCTATTCGTTAAAGCACCCCTAAAGTATCATCTAGAAAATTTTTTTAGTTTAGTTTAAGGTGTCGAGTTATTATTCAACAACCGGCTATGAATAAATTTTCCTTTGAGTGTTCAAAAAGTAAGGCAGTTAAGTTTTCCTATTGACATCAGATTGTGTAAAATTATTAAATTCATAAGAATTTCAAATTAATTTTTGTTGAAACTAGCTGCATGCAAAATTGGTAAGTAGTTCGCTTTTCAAAAAAAATCGCCATAGCAAATCAGTCTCCTGAAACTCTTTTTGTACCTTCTCAGTCTAATTATTATCACGATTTAGACTGTGCAGGACGGCTGTGCGTACGCTAGAAGCGATAATAGCTTGTGGTATAGGAATACTGCAAGGTACCAAACTTGGAACTAAATTGGGAAGAGGAAGATATTAATGGTTAAAAATAATTATAATGTAGTTTTTCCTGGTGTTTTGTTAAAAAAAAATCTGCGAGTTCAATAGAAATCGCGGGAAATAAGAAAGACCCATAAACTGAAATGAAAAAAGTACCTCCTTTAGTTTTCTTATTATATTGTTACGAAAATATGATCTGGCAACCCCTGTTGTTGAACGCGGTGAATAAGTTACTTCCACTAATTTTGTGTGTATAGAATAATACCACAATTAGCTAACAAAAGCTGAGCAACCTCAATGGCTGCTTTGGTAGAGGTGCTTGCTGAAAAACAGAAGATCGTGAGTTCGAGCCTTCCTTCGGACATGGGTACAACGGAAAAAAATAATTGTTATAATGCAATTAAAAATTAAGAAGCAGCATTACTTATCTCCCGAGAAGCAAAAAACAATTATTGTGTAAAGCCATGGCAGATAGTACTAGAGTGCAGGCATCTTATCTTAAATTAAGAGTAACAGAAATTGTCAAGACGCTCTTTACAATAATAAAGAGAAAGAATGGTAGCTGTTAGCACAGAACAGTGTATGGCAGGTGTGTGTTGTGGCTATTGGATAAAGTGGCTTGGATAAAAAAAGGCGTAGTGGAGTTGTTTGCGGATCTTTAAGGTTACTAAACAAGGCATCGAGTAGGTCACGTCTCGCCGGATTAACACAGTAGTGCAGCGTGGATGGCTGCAATTGCTTAGTAAGTACGAGACCATATGATTTACAAGATAATAGGATCCAGAAGGATAGCCAGATAAGGCCACAAAATAAGAATACAGAATTTATAATGGGCCAAAGTGGTATTTGCAATCAAAAGAATCCTAAGGTTTGTCTAAAAAGGGAAAAACGTAACATTTCCTTGCGCTAATGGCTATACCTCTTACTCTTATTGTGAAGTTGCCATACTTTTTTTTGGTGTATTAATCGCGATTAGATTAATAAGGACCTAAACAAATCGTGTAATTTAATTTAAGCTGCAAGTTGTGTAATAAATTAAACGTTTATAAATTTAAGAAACGTAATAATATTATTTTTTCAAGAATGCTCAAAAACACCTGGAATTTTTTTTTTAAATTTTCCATAACAAACCAATTATTTTGATGCAACAATATTAAATTACATAAAGAAAATAAAAAAAACTGTTTAAAACACGTTAATATGAAAGAAAGTACCACAAGAACAACAGCAGAAGAAAAAACACTGCGAAATTTGTTAGAAATTATAAGACATCAAATGGAAGATCGTTTTTAAACCATTTTCATTTTTCAAGGCAACCGCACAAGATTTATTTAAAAAAACATTAGTTCTGTGTGCGGTTTTTGCCTTATGGCCGATACACATGAGGCAGTATCAAATGCAACATGGTTTAGAAACACTGTTTCTATTTGCAAAGCAGGCGAGAGGCAACCACACAAGAAGAAAAAGAAAAAACCAAGACCGCTTTCAACTATATGACAACAAAAAATAAACTGTAGACATCGATATAGACGAGGAAATACTGTATAAGAAACATGTAACATCTAAAAATTTTAATATTTTAGGCAACATGAATTTCAACAAGCAACATTGCTACACACGAGGCAACATTAAGTGAAACATGTTGCTCAAGTTTTCTTTAATGTTCCCTCACGTATATCTAGCATTATGATGTCAATTAAAAAAATAAACAAGCATGATGTTTAAGGTGGGTCAAAGTGACTTTATTTTCTACAAATGATTTGAGATTTAATTTTTTTCTGATTGATATTCTTGACCCAAAAGAACGATCATATTCGCAAGATATGTTTTTGAAATATCCTTAAATACATCAGACATGAGCAGTTACCTTCGTTGGATAAATAATTAAATAAAGACTTACGACTTTAGAGCATCATATTGTAAAGCGGAATTTATTGTTCAGTTGCTTCTTATTAAGTTAAAAGGGATTTTAAAAGGAAGTTTTTTGACTGGATGAAAGAGCTCCTTCGGTTTAGTTGTTTTAAATCTTTGTATTAAGTAAAATATCACTTTGTTAAGTCAAGAGTTATTCGATTTTCGTAAAAATAGTGAACTGTCCGCCTGTGAGCTAGTTTGCTTCGCGAAAAACAGTTGAGTAGGGTCGCATTTTGACAGCCAACTACTCGCACTTTGAGTAGTGTTTTTGTTCTGTAGTAGTCGCCTTACTCTTTCATCATAATCTGAGCTTTTATTATTTTTTTTTTTTTTTTTGCAAGAAAATTATTATAACGTTAAAATAGGAAATAAATTCTGCAACTAAATAGCACAACAGCACACTTTTATTTTAATTTAAAAAAGAAGCCTTCTTTTAATTCTCTAACAATAAACATACTGTGTTCTTTTAGACTGAATTCACACAGAGCAAGAATATGCACGAATTAAAAAATAAACAAAACGGAAGCTGCTCAACATGATTTGCCAATATTTGGAACATTGTCGTTTTTATGCTTTTTTGTGAAACACTTTAGTTGGAACTTTTGTTGTTTTTTTTAATTTTTTTTCGATTTGTGAACCCATTAAATGAACTACATAGTTTGACACTTAAACCACAAGAGCTGCAAATTTATAAATGAAGAGCGTAAAAGGAGGAAATGGCAAAAAAAAAAAAAAGAAATTGTTACAAAAAACTAAAGGGTTGAATAAAATATTCGTTGATAACAAAATTGCAAGAGTTTAAATGTGAGGACGTGAGAACATTAGGGATTCATAGAGAAAATATTACAAATAAATTTCAAATTGTACATTTAAAGCTAAACTTTACCCATTTAACTACGGTGTCATTGTTATTGCTATTATTATTACTGTTGTTGTTGTTGTTGTTAAACAGTTACAATAGAAATTTAACCCCTTACGGTGGGCTATTTGAATGTTATTTAGAGCCATTGTTAATTGTAAATCAATTTTAAACAATTAATTTAAAACTGTATTTTCTGTTACATTTTTTTTTCTTCTTCTTGTTGTTGTATATTTATTTAACCACCACCCCAGTTGGGAATTTAATTTTTGCAACATTGTTAGAATGTTATTTAAAAAAAATTTAGTTTTTTTTGCACAACTTGAAAAAAAGTAGGTGTTGCCAATAAAGTCATTATCTCAATGTGTTGAAAAATAAATTGAGTTAAGAAATTTTTTAAATTTAAATCAAAACGATTTTAAATTTTCTTTTTTATTAGATTATAGAAATGTCTATCTATTACTACCGCATGTTAACGCCTACTGGGAGGCGCGGTAGTTCATAAACTTTCCTTTTTCTTTGTAACAAAGAAAATGGTTATAAATTTTATGACTTGATCATCATGTCAGCAATTTAATGCATTTTTTTGCATTAATCGATAACGATTTGGTTTTTTATAATTTTGTGTGATTTCTTTATTTCTTATATTGGAAAATAAAGGGTTACATTTGTTTAAAAACAACATCTGGTTGCAAAAAATTTTTCTTTTTTTTTGCAACATTTGCATTTCATGTAAAACTGTTTTATTTTAAAGGAAAATCAGGCGTGACCTTTTACATATTGCAAATGTTACACTAAATTATGCAAAATGAAACACATGTGAATATTAAATCCATCGTTTGAATATTAAAATTAGATTTAAAATTTAAAGTGTATCAGAAGCAAGTAAGAGTGCTATATTCGGCTGTGCCGAATCTTATATACCCTTCACCATCTATATAAATCTAGTTTAGTAAAGTAACTCAAATCAAAATAACAGATATTGGGGTACCAAAGAATTAAAAAATAAGAAAAAAATTAAATACTTCATATATAATTCTACATAAAAATGCCATCAGCTCTAAATGGGTTAAGCATTTTAAAAATATTTTAGTATTTCCTTAAAGATCTCTTTAGAATCTTTTAAATGATGTCCATATTGATATCTTAAGAAATATGCTGCACAATAAAATAAAATAAAATAAAATATGCTGGACAGGTACACATTGCAACAACGCGTTTACATCATTCAAAGTTATTATGAAAATGGGCGTTTTTTGAAAAATACCCAAAGCAAAATTTTGTTTAGTGACGATGCTCATTTCAGAATGGATGGATTCGTCAATAAGCAAAATTGTCGTATCTGGGGTGATGAAAATCCTCGTGTTATTCATGAAAAATCTCTACACCCACAAAAAGTTACTGTTTGGTGTGCATTTTGGGCAAATGGAATCATTGGGCCATTTTTCTTCGAAGATGATGCTGGAAATGCTGTTACTGTGAATGCTGAGCGATACCAATCAATGTTGAGAGACTTTTTATGGACGCAGTTGAATCATATTGATGTGTCTATTTCCAACACGCCGGTGCTACATCCCAGCAAAAAATTTTTGAAAAGGTAATCGAGTGTGGAATGAAACATTTTTGGCAGAAGTACTTTCCAACTAAATTGACAACTTAATGATTTTAACAAGGCATGAGACTTCCATAATCAATTACTAAGAATCGATTACATTAATTGTTGTAGGAAGTATTGAGTACCATCAGTACCGTAGTCTCTTTAAACATAAAGAACTAGTTCCATTACTACTTCCTTTTTGGAAACTAATGTAATGTGTTTTGTAAGATATTAACAAAATATGGTAATCACAAAAGTAAGTCATTATATGGCAATGATTTTTTAAGGTAATGTCTAATTTTTTGCTGGGATGTCACACAACTCGAGAAAACATTACGCTTTTGCGATCAAAATTTCCTCAACGTGTAATTTCACGAAACGCAGATTTCAATTTGCCTCCAAGGTCATGTGATCTAACACCATTCGATTTTTTGTGGGGTTTTTTGAAAAGTCGAGTGTATGCTAACAAGCCACAAACAATAAATGATCTAAAGAACAACATTCAAGTTGCAATTCGTGAAGTAACACCAGCAACATGTCGGAATGTCATTGAAAATTTCGATATTCGGATTGTGTCTGCAGACGCAGTCATGGTGGACATTTGAATGATATTCTATTCCACTTATAATTGTAATGGATCATACTTTTAATAAAAAAAAAAACAGCTTGAAAAAAATGCAAATAGTTTGTGTTTTATTTCAAAGAAACATGTAGGCGGGTTTTTTGGATGAGCCTTTATATATACTTTAAGGGGGTCGGAAATGGATATTGTAGAAATTACAAACGGAATGACGAACTAAGATATACTCTCTTTTCAACTTTTTTCGGTGAAGGGTATAAAAATACAGAGTTTTTTTGGAATTTGAAACTTGGGTTTTTCAGTCTTATGATCAAAATTAAAACCGATTTTTATCTTCTTGAATTCATTCAGTTTCCGAGTATAAACATTTTAATTGTTTGCAAATTGCAATTTTATCGAGGTTTTAATTAGTTCAATTATCATTTTAATAGAACATTTATTTCTTTCCAATTAAGTATGTAATTGTTTCAATTAAAAATTTAATTAAATTTCAATCGAATAACAAATAAAACTTTTAAGATTTTTTCTGTGTATATTCCAACAGAGAAAAAAAGAAATCGTGCTTAAAAGTGTAAGTGGGATTTAAACTTTAGCGGCCTTAAAGCAACCAGCAACAATATTGTTTCTAAAAATCTATCAATGAATTTATTGACTGTTTAGTAAAATTCAGAATACATTAAGAGTTTTAATTGCTTTAAGAAGATCAGCACTAGATTGCTACTAGAAATCTAAATCTGTAATTTTATATTGCCATCCTATACGAAGCCAAACAGTGAGACCGATGGTTTTCCATTGAAATGCTGAACCCGGTTTATTGACAACACGAACCACAGGTACTCCCACTGTGTAATTATCAATCATTTTTCATCTAAAGAACAACTAAAAAGAATACACAAACAAAATATTTAATTAAATTTTAAATTGATTTAATTATATATTTAATTGAAAAAAGTCAATTTTTTAATTAAATAATTTATGTATTCAATTATATATTTAATTAAAAAGCAAGAAATGTTCTCAAAATACATCAATAATTGAATTAGTTTAAAAATTAATAAATCTGCAATCTGAAAAGCAATAAAACCGTTAGGTGATGCAGAAACTTTTTTTATATATATAAACTTTACTTTTATTTCTTAATAAAAAGGAAAATAAAAAATAAATGCGCGTAAGTGTGACTTGTTAATAGAAATATTTCAAATTCCGTAAAAAAACCCAACAAAAGCTTTAGAGAACTGGAAACTGAGGGAATGGCTGCTTTTTTAAATAAAAATATTGCTTTTTTATTTCTATTAAAAAAAATCAATTTAAACACTTATGCATTTATAATAAAATTGCAAATCACTATTAAGGTTTAATTTTCTGTTTACTTTACTTTTTTCTTTTAAATTACTCCATATATTTATTATTTGTTATTTGTATCCTGTTTACTGTCATTCATTTTAATGGACATAGAGAGATAGAATCACTTTTTTTTGTATTTACTGTTATAGTTTTTTGTTTGGTCCAGCATTTATTTATCTGCAACATTTTATTATAAATTTCTTGTTTTTTATTCAATTATTTCTTTTTTTTTTATTGAAAATCATGTTAAATAAGCTTCTGATTACCAACAACAATAAGCAGCCAGGTATTGGCCGGCCACATCATTCCCATTTGTATTTAATTTTGTTCTGGGAAAAACTTTGCTTTCAAACAGATGAATTGTCGTTCGTATCATTAAAATGCATTTGTAGATGTCATGTTTCCTTCTTAATTGTGATGGACTGGTGACTAAACGAAATTTATTGGTTTTGTTAAGTTTTTAAAACAAAAAGTGGTATTTTAACTTTTTCTGGAAAAAACATATAATAGTTAAAAAATATACAAAAAAATTGCACTTATAATTAGCTTAATTTTTTTTTAAATTTTTTAAGATGAACATTTAATCAAAAATTTAATTGACTCAATTATACATTTTGGTAAAAAATAAATACAAAATTTAAAAAATAACAAGAGAATTAAACTAATTAAACTTAATAAAAAAAGAAATAATTTCTCTAATTAAGTAAATAATTGAATCAATTAAAATTTAATAAAATTTTAGTTTAAAAATTAATTTTTTGTGTAAAAATTGTCAATATATATTTGCTTTTAAAATCAATTATTTAGGACCTACTTTCCGTTCCGTGGTCTAAAACAAATGCCCACATGCTCTCAACATTTATAAAAAGTTTCAATAAAATCTGATCTTAACTGAGCTTTGGTCTTTTTCTTCTAATTCGTCTCTAAGTTAAAGCATTGAATATTTTTGAATGTCAGAGCTCTTTCATTGATTTCATATGAACGAGTCTAAATATTAATGCACGTACGAATACAGCTCTGGACTTTACCGACGCACAGTAGGTGATTTCGTAAAAAATACGAAACTAATTCTGAAGCTTCTAGATAGTTACTCTTCATTCAATTTTTGTCCCAATTTTGTCTATCTTTTCGCTTCTAGTTTTAAAAATTAAAGGGTGTCCCTATACAACAAATATTACTTTGGAAAATACCAAAATTGCTTATCACTACAGCTGCCAACAACAAAACCTAAAAATTAAAAGGTGTCCCCATAGGTCAAGTAAATTGTCCTATATGGGCCTATCTTTTTTACTCTGATCGTATGTATAAATTTTCAAGTATAAATATTAAAAATTAAAGGGGGCCCCAATAGTTCATTTAGTTTGATGTTCATGGCCAAACTGTAGACCAGTTATAGACAGATAGCTAAAATCTGTTAAGAAGTCGATTTTTTAGCAAAATTTATTTTCAGACTCTTTATTTCTGTTTATTTTTTATTGACAACAAATTTTGCAGCATTTAGCAAAAAAAAAATAATAATAAAAAATCTTTTATATTCCGACAAGTTTCAAAAAGTTTTTGTATTTTTTAGTGAAAAAGTTGAATTTTTTTTTGTCTCCAGCAAATTTCTCTCAGCACACTAAATCTGATCTCTACTGATCTCTAAGAGCAAAATGTTATGAGATCAAAATAATATACATATAATTTATATCGTTGTAATTCAATCATATTATTGTTGTAAGCTAAACATTATTTCCTTCGTTTTTAGTCTTGTTTTATTTATATGAGAACAAACTTAACATATTATATTTAGAAATAATATTATATTATGGTTGTAGTTACTATATTATTTTAAAATCTTTATAAAACTGTGCATGTTGGCTAGAATGTATATGCATTCGATGATCAAATGTTTACAAAAACTTTTAAATTATGACCAAAGTATTACTTAAAACATTTATAATTGGTTTGTCGAAGTAATATATTACAAGCAGTTCCCACGACTTCCTCTACATGTCATTTTTAATGTTCTTAAAAATTAAATTTAGAAAAATGTGTTTTTAAATATTTATTCCACAGTTCTGTAGACAGTCTAATTTTTCTTGTGTTCTTTGGAAAACGTCCGCATACATTTGTAAAAAAAAAAATTCTTTCTAAAAAAAGATTTTTAAAAGTTAAAAATAATTGAACTCAAGGCAAAATAATTTCTATTCATTTATAATTTTAAAAATTTCTTTTTTGTTTTTGCATAGTGAATTGTTTCTACAGATAAGTTTAAGCATTTTTTTTCGTACCTGAATGCAATTGAATACAATTTTTATTGATTGTTTAATTATAATTCATTTTACATATGAATATTTTTACTTATTTTTTGTCTTTCTCTGTAATTGTTTATTATATCCGACCCGAACTTATTGTTATATTAACAAAATAATTTTTTGTGTTGCTTTTAAGGGGCTTTTATTTTAATTTTACCGTTGAGTATAGATAATATTTTTATTCTAGAAGGCAATTCCGGAGTCATTAAGATGACTATGTTAAGGATTTTAGCCAAGCACAGGAAAGGTCTCAAAATAATTCATATTAATAAACAATAAAATCGATGAGTTTATATATGTTTTCGAAAAGTCTAACAGTGACATCTTGTGTGTTTCCGAAACTTGGCTTTCAACTGCGACACCGGATAATATTTTTTGTTTAAGTGAGTGGTACAAAGTACTTAGAGAGGACATGGAGAGGATGGTAATGCCGGTGGCGTAACAATTTTTGTAAAAAAAAAACATAGATCGTGCAAAAAGTCTTTTAATAACGCTTCACTTAATGAAGAAAATTTAGAATTTATTTTTATTGATATACACTCTGATGGTAAGAAAATGTCGGTAGGGTGTGTTTACAGGCCAAAATTTCTCTCGACCCTGGAAACCCTGACCTTCATGTTGTTATTTTATCTAGCGATTTTAACCCAAATATTTTATTGGAATTTACATCACGGGTTAATTCTTGAACTACTCCTATTTGCCATTTAGGTTAATGACCTGCCAAAATAAATTTTGTACTGCGGGGTTCATATGTACGCAGATGATGTGCAGCTACACCTAAGTAGTCCAGTACACTCTAATACTAAAAATAATGTGAGACTCAATGGTGAATTGGCTAAAATTTATCGCTGGGCCACTAGAAATGGACTTTGCTTACACCCTCGTCAGTCAAAGTGCTTGATAATCTGAAAGAGAACACTCGATTCTAATTTCGATATTGACATTTTAATGAACGGAAAAAAAATCAACATAGTGGGGTGAATGTTAACAGTGGCCTTACTTGGACACATCATGTTAACACACTCATAGGCCAAACCGACACAGCATTATACTCCTGTAAACATTAGACAAATTATTGCAAAAACTTACCTTTTAAATTTATGGTTGTGAACTTTTCGCAATTTGCAATTCTATAAGCAATAGAAAGCGTTACGCTTAACAACTTTGGTTGTTGGTTAGAATTTAAATCCAGTTAATGATCAAATGTTTATAAAAAGCGTTTTTGTCGTGACCAAAGTATTGCTTAAAATAACTATAATTTGTTCGTCAAAATTATATATTGTTATGAAGAACGTAACATGGTTCTTGTAACCATATATTTTTTTAATTCTATTTTATAGTCATAAGATATTAAAATTTTCTAAGCATTCATAAGTGGAAAATCGCTTTGTGTCTTCAAGAAAAAGTTCTTATGCAAATATCTTAAAACTTATTATGTCACTTGTCCATCTCCTTGATACAAATCGTGGGAATTCAGCAAATGTATTAAGTGCACATGCATACACATACACACTTGTACGTGAAAAAGTATAAACTGGACATAATTGTATCTGTAGCATTTTAAATCTATTTTTATTTGCTTCAATTTGTATCTCATATGCATTTCTTGAATTGTGTCAGTCAGTCAGTCATTTATTCTTTCATTCTCTTGACTGGGGTTTGGCAATACATTTAGAATAAGAAGAAGAGAAAAAAAGAAAACTTAATTCTTCATACACTTGTTATCGCATTAGTTCTGGTGTCCATTTAACAAATGCACTTTATGCTTCTTTATTTCTCTTCTTCTGTTGTGTTGTCTTCGTTTTATTTTATTTTTATATTATTATTTTCTTCTTCCTTTTCTTAACTTTTTGATTATTTTTTAATGTGTGTTTTTTTGTGTGTGTAATTCCACATACAATAAATGTTTGTTATTGTTTCATTAATGGCGGGTATCTTGCTTTTGCATTCATATATTCATTCATTTGTTCATTCATTTGTTTATTTCCATTCAATTCACTTAATTTCTTTTTTTTTTTTTTGTCAAATACATTCTCTGCATTTGGGTGTGTGTGGTGTGAAAAGTGTGTCTGTATTAGTTTAGAGGAGTATCCTCCTGCAAAAATTCATACTGTGCTTTTGTTTTACTGCACGTCCTAGTATTTAATTCTTTTCTTTTATTCTTTGCTTTTTTTAATTTCTATTGTTTGGTGTTGTTTCTCCTTGAGTTCCATACAATTCTTGTACGTTAAAAGCGTTTGTTCTTTATAGACTGTAGCAGCGTCTTTGTTGCGTTTCCATTCACTTTATTTTAAAGCCTTTGTTCTCTTCATTCTGTTCTTTAATTTTCTTTTTTGTTTTTTTGAAAATTTAGTCAGTCACTACGTGTAAAACAAAAGACCAGCAATGGAAATGGGAAAAATTCATTCATGTGCATTTTTAAGAACTGACAAGGTGTTACACATCCTGTGATGTGTTTGTGTATGTGACACACCTACACTTTTCTTAATTAAACACGTACAATACACACACACACACACATACGGACACACTTACATTATTACCGGTTCCTATTGAATAGTGGACTCTGGGTCCTTTTTCTTTTTAATTAATTGTATGCAGCAGAGTGCAAGAGTGTGTGTCATTTTTTTTTAAGAACCATAAAAAGGGATTTACGAATTATGACTTTGACACCTTTTTGCTGTTTGAATGTGTGAGTTTTATTAAGTGTCAGCTATTGAAAATTATCAAACACAACAAAAAAGTGTTCTAAAAAAAGAACATTACAACTGTTTGATTGTCTCAATAGTCGGAATTATTTTCAGTTTTTAAAAGCCCAGCATCCTACCACAAGATCGAAATGATCAGTGACTCAGCCGATTGGAGTTCTCTATTGTCGTTAACAAATGAATGAACTAAAATCCGACAAAAGTCAATTATCTGTGTTTTATATATTTATCGTTTTCTTGTTTTTTTCTCTGTTTGCTTTTCTTTTATTTATATTTAAAATAATTCCTAGAAGCTGTTTAAACTAAATATCCGTTTGTAAGGTTTCGTAGGCGTTAAATTCTTTAAAAAAAAACACACATGAATTCAACAAAAATAGCAAAATTTTTCCTTTTTAAGTTTTCACAAAAAATGAAAAAAAAAAATTAATAAAACAGGAAGAAAGAGGACATATATTGAATACGTGTTCTTTTATTTTCAATGTTACTTAAAGAAATTCATACAATTGCTGAAAAAAATAGAACGCAAATAAAGGAGCAGGTTGCCAATATCAACATGAATTAAGTCCTCTAATTCCTTAGTCATTCAATGTAGGCATGTGGGCTTTGTAAGATCGCTGCCTAGGCAACGATTTTCCTTACTGGATTTTAAATGTATGAGCAGAGATTTTCTTTGCTTCACCTGCTCTCAATTGCTCATTTGCATACTAGCGGAAATATATGAATTTTTTTTTGGGTTATTTAAAAATTTATAATTTATTTTTCTGTCAAACTATTGCAAATGAAGTATGTTTAAAAAAGTATACGAGGGTAGTTCAATAATTTTTTTCCGAAAACCTAAAAAAATGCAACATTTTTGGGCTGAATTTTTTTTTTAATTTATCAATGTTCTCTTAGATTAACAGGTATCAGACAGTGAAATTTCGTCTTATTAGTACCGCTGTAAAATAAGTTTTTGAAGGGCCCTTAGAAGAAAAAATTTTGTTTCAAAAATTCTACTTACATAATATCCCTTTTGTTAAATTTTTAGTTTTAATTTTTAATTTATTTATTAAACATCAAATAAGTACAGAAAAATATACGAGGATAGATTAATAAGTCTTTTCAAAAAAATTTTTTGGGCTGATTTGTTTCTATTTTTTTAGGCAGACTTTTATTTAGATTTGACATACAACATGCAGTAAATTTTTCGAATCTTTGTAATATAAGTTTTTAAAAGGTCCTTAGGAAAAAAATCTATTGTAATGATTCTACTCACATAATATCTTTTCTGATTACTTTTTAATTTTAACAACAGGAAAATATGAGTGCTGGAGAAATGCAAAGGTTACATTGAATGCGACCACAATAGGATAAAAATGTCTAATTAAATAATTATTTGAATCAATTAAATTATTAATTGAATCAATTAAACAATTAATTGAATCAATTAAAAATAATTAATAAAGTCGATAAAAAAATTAATTACATTTTAATGCGAAAACAGGTAGAACAAATAATAGGCGTAAGAATTATTTCTGGGTATTTACTGTTTTTTTTAGAAATAATTCAAGAAGAATAATTCTTAAAAGTCGCTGCCATTACATTAACAAGTAAATAAATCAGTCGTAACATTTGTTGCCGAATTAAAAAAATTAAATTCCATTTTCTATGAAAATATGTGCGAGAAAAATTTACTCATCCGTCACATAAACACATAGATTTTTGATGAATATTTTAAAAAGAGTTTATTATTTTGTAAAATAAAATCCAAATTAAAGCCGAATATTTTTTTTGCCTTTCAACTAAAAGTCATGATAGGACAAAAATAATTTTCTTTCTCTATTTACTATGAAAAGGAAAGAGTAACAACCTAATGACTGTTAAAAACTTTAAATATAGATTTTTCTTAAATATTCGTCGTCATTTAAAAGTCGATAGTAACTTTCTTTGTTTTAAGTTTTAATAACTCCTTTAACGAGTTTGAAAATATTTTTTTAAAAACGCACAAACATTTTTTCCCAAATTTATGTCAAATTGATTATTTTCTTAAACAACGTTCCAAGGAATACCATTTTATTCCCCTAAGAGAAATGCCAAAGGAATGGAAATAGAAAAATTTGTGAGAGGGAAGAAAAAGAAGATTGTCATTTAATATGGAATGACCCGTATAAAGCAAATTACAAGAAATTACAAATGCATAATAATAATTATAATTTTTATTTTTAAAAATTTGTGTTTTTTGTACATCTTGAAGGTAAGTATTCATATTAAAATTTTTAAATTTAAAAAAATAATTTTAATTCTTGTTAAAAAATTTAATTTAATTTCGTGTTGACTTTATAGTCGACAAAAATTTTTTTCAATAAAATTTTGAAAAATTCGTTGAATTAATTTTACTAATTTTCTAATTTCAATAAACAATTTTTTGCGTTTTTAAATGAATTATTTGAAAACAAATTTTATTGTTATTTTTTATGTTGCCTCTTTAATCTTAATTATTATGCGTCAATACTTAAAGAATTTAAATCTTTTATATTCTTTAAAATATTATCTTCAATTTGCTCAATTAGAGTTTTTTTTTACTCATTCAGGCATAAATACAAAATAATTGTTGCCGAAGCAAAATAAGTTCAAAGAATGGTGTAATAAAGGTTTCCCTTAGAGTATAAAAGAAAAATATCAAAAAAATTATTTAAAAAAAAAATATTACAATACGAGTAAAAAGTACAAATCCTCTAAGCGATTTATGACAAAATATTATTTATTTCGTAGAGAAAGAAAGTGTTTTCATATGCTTTCCCCGCTTTGTGTGCTTAAATGTGTTTGAAGGAGTAAGAGATAAAAAAAACATAAAACACTTGAAGAAATAAAGTGGGAATTTGAAGAAGACATTCTAACACTTGTTTTACAATTGATTAATTTAAGAACGTTATATTTTGAAACTGTCCTTTAAAGGGCTTACCAATAAAGAGTCCAAGTCCAACAATAGCACCTTTCACGCTCCTCGTTGATGAAAATTATTCATAAAGACTTGCATTTACACGCTTACAAGGTGCAATTGACTCAAGAACTATAGCCTCTTGATCATTCCAAACGTCGTCAAGGCTCAGAATGGTATCAAGGAATGCCAACAGTGGATGATAGAAGAAAATCATTTTCAGTAATGAGGCACATTTTCACCGCAGTGGATTCGTCAATAAGCAGAATTGTCGCATTTGGACTAATGATATTTCAAGAGTGATTGTAGAAAAACCAATGCATCCAAAAAGAGTGGGCTGGCGGCATTTTTGGACCGTATTTCATGCCCTAAATTGGAAGATATAAATGTGGACGATATGTAGTTTCAACAGGACGGTGCCACTTGCCACACAGCTAACGAAACAATGGCTCTTTTGCGTGCCGTCTTATCTCGCCTGGCGATGTCTATTGGCCACCAAGATCATGTGATTTGACACAGTTGGACTTTTTTCTTTTGGGGTTATTTGAGAGAAAATATGTACGTCGACAAGCCAGCAACAATTCAAGACTAAGGGATGAGATAATTTGACACATTAACGGCATGGAACCTAAATTATGCCATCGAAAGTTTAGGGCATCGGATGGAGGTCTGCCGCCGAGACCGTGGCGGCCATTTGACCTAATAATTGAACCATATCAATATTATCAAAATAAAACGAAATGACAATAATTTCCTAAATAATTTGACTTTTATTCAAAATAAACATTGGCCCTTAAAATTTAACCGCCCTTTAGTTGTTGGCTTAAGTAGGGCCATTAAAACACAGCCATTGAAATTAATTTTAACCTTAATTTAAGTTAAGCTGAGGTTTCTATAGCTAAGATGGTTAGTGCGCTGACAACTTGGCATATGATTGGTTTAGTAGCTTGAGTTCGTATCCAAGCTGCAGCCGACAGCAACAGCAACATACATACTTACTTACGTTTCGTCAGCACCTATCATCGCTACTATTTTTCTTTTAAAGAAGGTAACACAAAATAAAATTCTTATAAAAAAAAACGTTGACTAAATGAGAATTAAATCAAAAAAATCACACCAAGTATTTACATTAGAAACGGTCCATAGTAATTTTATTTTTAATTTTTGAGCCTCTCTTTTAACTTTTCTAATAAACTTTACTTAAATTTAAAAATTTCTTATATTATTCTTTGTGTAGTTTTTTTTTTTGCACTATATGAACTCGCTCTACATCTTATTCATCAAATGCACTTCTTTCTTTTTGAGCAACTCATCTAAATAAATTGAAATTATACCAAGATACTGGGGTGGCTTTTTATCCCATCTCATCCTCAATCAGGATAATTTTGATTAGTAAAATAATAAAAGGAATTGATTGAAAAAAAACTTAATTTTTACGCAAATGGTCAATAGTTCTCCTTTTGTTGACAATTGTTTAATCTAAGATTTATTTGTGGTTGTGTCCCAGATTATTGTTTTTCTTTTCTTTTTTCACCATTCTAACAATTTCTTTGCGAAAATTCTTTTATCAATTTCATTCCATTTTGTGTTATTTTTGCAATGTTTTTAAGTGTTTTTATGTGTGTGAGAGTGTTTTTGTCATTCTAATCGTCTTTAGCAAATCTTTTCGATATTGTTTATGCTTTGTGTCCTGGACAAAGGATCTCTCAAGTACTTAAAAAATATATAAAGAAAATGGGCTGCTGACATGGGTGTGTGCATATGTCAGTTTTTTGTCCCATTTTCTTTCTGTTTTTTTTGCCAGACTCACGGGCATATTGTTTTTATGATTTCATATTTAGAAAAAAGGAGAACTCATATGACATTCCTTTAAATTCTTTCTCTATTCACGCATGTGAGTTAAAATATGCAAAAAAGTATCAATTTTCATTCAACGAAGCATGTGTGAGTTTCTAGGAACATCTCTACGTTTATGTGGAATATTTTATCTAAAAGTAAAATTTTCGATCTTAAATGTCCTGGTGTTTGTGTCACAGATAATCTAAATAAATATATACTTTTGCAACAAAACAAAAAAAAAAGGGAAATCTATAACTGATTGTTCATTTAAATGTCATATAAAATATCACTTTCATATCGATCTCTTTGTTTTTGTTTCGTCTTTTGTTTTCATTGTTTTGGATCGAAGTAAATTGTTTCTTAAATATGACAATTTTTAAATGTTGCAATTGTTTTATTTCCTTTTAATTTCAACTGATTTTCCATTTCATTGGACACTGTTTTTCTTCTTAGTTTCATAAAATTTCTTTAAAATATTTATTCACAAACAATTGCGCAATTCCCAGATGATATTTCTGAGGTTTTTAGTTACAGTTATAATTTTTTATAATTTTTTTTCATTCTCTTTATTTGCATTCATGTTTTTTTTTTTGTATCTTAAGAATTATTTTCCCGTTTCTTTACAATTCACTACTTAAATGCTTGATGAACAAGAATTTCTATAAGAATTTCATGACATACTTGATCCCCATTTTTGTATGGACTACATAAGTGCAGGAAGCTTGAAGCTAAAAAAGTTTCATAAAGCAGAGCTGTTAAAGAATTCTAAAGCTCAAAGCTTTAATATAACTAACAAGTATAAAAAAGCTTAAGAGAGAACGGGTTAAAGTCTTTTTTTAAGGTTAGGATGTAAAAAACTTTGACCTTAAACTATAAGAAAGCTTAAATAGCTTTTTCTAATTTTTAATCTTTCATATGCAAAAGCTAGGAATAGCATTATGATTACAGCTTACAGCTTATAAAACTTTATGCTTTTTAGCTTTAAAGTTTAAAATTGTGGGTCTACGATACTTAAACCACTCGCTGTTATGATTTTGTAAAACTTTAATCTTTTTTAGGATTAATCTTTTTACAAATTAAAACTATGAAGGCTTTAAGTCATAATATTTTAAACAGCTAAAGCTACTGCTCTCATAAAAAAAGCAATTTTATTTAAAAAAATTTTCAAAAGCTAAACTGAAAACTCTGAATCATTTAAAGTCTAATTAAATCTGAGAAGTTTAAAAATTTGTAATTTCAATGCAAAATTAATTAATTAAAAAAGAACCGCGAGGTCTCTTGAATCTTTTAACATTCATAACAAAGCTTTAAGCTTTATAAACTTGTGAAAGCTTAATATAATACAGAATAAGCGTACTATACCTTATAATCAGTGCATTTTGACAAGGATTAGAAACATAAGCATCATTGAGCTGATCATCTCGAACTCTTTAAAACTTAAGGCTCAAAAAAAGTTCTGTGAAGCTCTTTAAAATAAAAAAAAGCTTTGTGGCTGGATTCTGCAGCAGGTAAAATTTTTGGAACTGTATCTTTTTTATACTTTACAAAGTATATAATTTAGTTTAGTTATAATATTCAGAGTTGCAATGTGATTCAAAAAACAAAACGTATTAAGAGATAAAGCTTAAATTTTCGCCTTAACGCTTTATTGCAGCTAAGTGCAATGTTTTAATACCTTTAACTCCCTGTCTTTCTATATAAAAATCAAGTTTTTTTTTTAATAATTATTTCGTATAAAAATAGCATAAAATTTAAAAGTTTATAGAAAACGAAACTGAAGTCTGTATTTTAGGAATGAAATGTAAATGAGCAATTGACAATTCAAATGAGCCATCAATGAAAACATTAAGATTTCGTAAAAACATAAATAAAAGAAAGGGAAGCATTTCAACATTTTTTCTTTATATTCTTTTAATGGCTACAAATCATTAAAAAGGTTTGAAGTTTTTTTATTTTGTATCAAATGATGAGTTACTCAAAAATCTCTTATTCTTAGAGATGCCTTGAAAGTAAATCTAGGGGGACAAAGTTTAAGAGGTATTTTTCTAGCAGAAATTGAAAAACAAATATTTAAATCTTTTTTTACTTACTTATTTTTAGCAACATTGTTTAGCAACAAAACCAAAAATTAATTCCAGAATTTCTAAACAAAAAAAGTGATGCTCATCCAGGGTATAATTGTCATTGAAGTTGTGGTTTGAAGCTTTTTTTTTGTCAAAATAAAGGAGCTTTTCATTTTTAAATGATTAATTTTGCTTACAGTTTCACAGCCTGTTTTACGAGTTCCCAGAAGAACTATTATACGACGTGCATATACAAACACGACGTACCCATAAATGCGTTATAAGGTATGTATATTACATACGAACCTGTAAATTAAATAATGTATAAAAATAATTCAGTTAACCACCCAGCCGCACCAATATTTTCAAAACTATTTTAATTAATACAAAATAATTGTAATAAAAATATTAAATCCATTTATAATTTAATTATCAACATCATTTTATTCATAGAAAAAGGAAAATTAATTAATTTTCTTTTAATTCCTAAAGAAAATCCACAACATATGCCAGCAACGCCAATTACTCCCATAACATTGAAAATAAAATTAAGACACAAAAAATATATTTAACGACCCAATAGAGAATTTTGTGAATATTTTTAAATAAAAAATATTAATTTTAAAATTATTTACAAAAAAAAAAAAAATTGTCTTCAATTTAGTGACCACAGAAAAATTTTAAATAAAAATTTCACTTCGAACTGGAGAAGTCTTAAGTTACACTCAGGCAATAATGCCTATTTATTAATTCCGTTGCCTTCTTTGGAAAGGGATAGTTGAGAGAATGTAGGTGGCGAAAAAGAGTGATAAGAGAAGCTGCTTCATTTTCTTTTCACAACATTGTAATTGCACGTGATGTTTACTGTTACAACAATGTTGCAGCGCCTCTGGTGTTAACAGGCACATTACTTTTTGAAACTTATACAGCTTCATATATTTTTGCTTCGCTGACGATTTGCTGTAGAATAGTACTGGTGAAGAAGGGAGATGTGTTTTTTTTTTTTGTATTTTAGTATACAGAGCTTAATATATATTTTGAAAAATTAAAGTTGTTAATATTCCCTAGCAATAATTTAAAACTAAAGTTCTGTTATATTTGTTTGACTAAAAAACTTTTTTTGCTGTGGTACTATTATTTTTCATTGACTAATTTATATACATATTTTAATGTGTCATGCTGTCCATAATTTATTATTATTATTAAACACTAATTTTTCAAATTATGTTTCATCACCTATTATGTATTTAATAATGTAAACTAAAACAAGTTAATAATAAATAATAAAAATACTCCCCTGAAGAAGTCGGAAAAAACCGACGAAACATTGGGGAAAAAATGGAATAAGTTTTTTATTCGCATTAAAAACAAATCTGACCAAAAATAGCTTAGAATACAGTCTTCACAATAACAAAGGTAATTGGTCATAAACAAACAAAAAAAAAAATAATATTAAAAAGTTGTTAAAATTAACCGTGGCTGGATTACGAACCCAGGCCATCGAAACAACAATAGTCAACGTGCTAACCGCCTAAGCTACAGTACCCTTTTAAATTACTTGGATTAAATGACGTTATTCCTTGACACTAGTTTTGTGCGAATAACTTTACACCAGCTGATGATCTCTGATGGCTTAGAAAATGAAATTCGTTCTAGAATAAATTTTTTCACTTTATAAAATTAGTGATATATTAGTTTTTAACCAATTTGTTTGCTTTATTTAGGCTCAAAATCGGATTTGCATATCTAATATTTTTGAAGAAAAAAATGTTTTTTTCATATGCTGCGTTCAATTTGAAAGAGAATAAAATGAAGCGAATTTTAGAATGCAGTCGCTACAGTCTTCCTGAACATTTTTCTATGTTACTACTTTAGATAATTTACGCTACAATATTATGTAATCTACGTTATAACGTGGTTTAAAGAAGAAAAAAAACAACAACAACAACGCTTTAATTGAAGTACCTCCCTCATATACATTTTATTTTCAAGGCCTCGTTTTAAAATAAAAGTTTATAAAACTCGGTAATGTAATAAATTTGAAACACTTTTAGTTCACAGATAGAAATAGAATTTACTGTCGACTACAAAGAAAAAAGTAGATCCCAACAAAAGAGTTATTAATCTCGAGTCTTTAAACATTTTTTATCGTAGCAAATTAATACTTGGATGTTGTTTTTCAATTCTTTTAAAGCAAAGACAATTTAATTTAAACTTTCCATAATTTATTTAGTGAATGAAAGTTATTATTAAAAAATTGTCTTTAATGATAAAAAAAAAAACAATTAAAAACTTCTACAAACCCACATTTAGATTTTGTTATATATAAAAAAAAGTAATAAAAGTTTTATTAAGTCAACATTTTTCGTTGATAAATATTGATTTATTTTCAATTAAAATCTTCATTAATTTAATTAAACAATTTATCAATATTATATAATTTTGTTTGTTAAAGTAAAAAAATTGCGTCTATAAAAAAAATGTCCTACCTTTTTAAAACAGCAGGAATATTTAAAAACTTATTTTGACAAATGTTTTTTTCAGAATGATTTAATTCAAACGTTACTAAAGGTTTAACAAAAAAAACAAGAAACAAAACTTTGCTTTAAGTAGAAGACTGACAATTAAATCAGCTTTTTTACTACTGTGGACTAACAAATTTTTGATGATTTTTTTTATAATTCTGATAACAATTGTGACAATGTTTTTTCGAAATATTGTCTAATTTTCTTCAAAAAAAACACTAACACTTCTGTTACCAATTTTGATTGACCTGTTCCATTGAGGACTCTCTAACTTTTTTTCACCTTAAGGAAGAGGCAATGTGTAATACAAAATATTTACATTATCATGATGATGATGCCACCAGCGTGTAAACCACACCAAGCGGTTGTTGGTGTTATTGCATTCACTAGAGAGTATGTGGTACGAAATCTATCCACAGTTCGATGGATGGTTCGTTCAGACGATCGATTATGTGCACCATAACAATCACGAAGTCATCTATAAGTTGCTCGAATTTATGACTGATTTTCAAAGTAAACTTGAATGATTTGATAGCGTTGTTTAAGAGTGGGTCTATTCATTAGGATTTGCCAAATTTTACTGAAAATAATAAGAAACAAATTTTCATAAAAATTTAATTTTTTAGTGTTTTTTTTATAATTTAAAGTTCTTTTGGGCTTAAAAAAATACCCCAATATCCATATGACGAAAAAACGCCTAAATGAAGAAAAACGAAAAAACGCCTAAATTATAAAACGTCCCAAAGCAAATTAAATTATTTTTCACAAATATTAAGAACTGTCTTTAAAAATGTTCCAATTGGGGTTTTAACCACTTTACTTTCGCTTACAAACACCTTAATTTGATTGTATGTTTGTGTGCGTGTGTTATTTTGGTGACTGCGCCACCTTTTACTAAAACTTAATTAAAACAAGCTAAAGTCCTTGACTTTGAATAGAGAGAATGAATAAAAACCATTCATAAACAACCATCCATTCTTTTTATTACATAAATTCCACCAACCCACTATCGTCATTAAAATCCATCCTTTTCAGCATTGGCGTAAATTTATTCATTATTTTTGTGAGTATTTTTTTTTTTTGGTGTTTTTTGTTTTGTTGTGTGTTTTTTATAACAAAATATTCTTTTTCATAAGGAATTAATGTTCGTTTATTCGTTCGTTTGTTTGTTTGTTTTTTATTTTGTTGTATACATTTTGTTTTGGATGCCATGCCCGTTGCCCCATTCCCAAGCCACTCTATTCCTCTACTCAAATTTCCAATTTCTGGTTCTACTTGGAGTTTTTGTATACAATGCTCTAGTCTGGTGGTGGCTTTTTTTCATCCGTTTATAGCTGCCTGGATGTTTGGAAGAGATTCTAAAGAACACACATACACACTTACAGAAATTTACCTTTCAAGTTGAACACCTTTCAAGTCCAATTATTGAAAAATTATTGTGTGATTATGAGTTGTAATGAGTTTTTTTTTCTTTGATTGTTTGTATTGATGATGATTTTCATTGAAAGTGTGAAAACATAAAATTTTGATTAAAATTTTATTGTTTCATTTAAAATGTTTTATAAAATATTTTATATATTTAAGCAGCCACAATTAAGAACTCATTTTATAATCAGGCCTACACAACTTATTAATGCTTATTTGCGATAAAAATATTAATGCGATACAAAGTAAATAAAATTGAATTTTATACAAAATAAGAATTTTATGTCTCGTGTAAACAGTTTAATAAGTGATTTACAAAATGAAATAAATGATTCCCAGAAAACTATTTTAAAAAGATAAAGAAATTAAAAAATGCAGTAGCAAGACGTTCTTCGAGTAATTATATGAATAAGAAAGACAAGCATTGTTAAGCCGACTCTGAATTTTAAAAAAAGAACCACTAAATGTCATTTAAACTCAATTCGACTTAGAAAGATTTATTGCTTCATCCTGTAAAATGTATTAGAGATTTTTCCTTGCTTTATTTTTTATTTTCTTAAGAACAAAAAAAAAAAAATATTAAAAAATATATTAACGAAACACAGAAAAAAATTATGAATAATTTTTATTTCAACAAACATTTGTTTGAAATTAACTTCAAATTTAATTACCATATTAATTGCTTTTATTAATGTTGTTGTTAAGTTATTTATTTCATTTTGCATTTATTCTGAAGATAATTTTTTTTCATTTAAATTTTTATAAATCTAATTTTTCTAATTGTGTAACAGATCCCATTTTATTTAACGTGAACTCAGAGAGTTTTTAATGGAGTTTTCATTAATATTGGTTCTTTTCGCTTGTGTTTACTTTGTATAACTCTTCCATTTTTTTTTTTAAATTCATATTTCACAAAACAAGAAATAAACTATTTCTATTTCTTCTGAGAATATGTTAGGGAAGCAGTCTTTCCTGTTAGGTTTAATTTCAGTTACTTGAACCACCAATAATTTATTTGAATTTTATTTATTTCTTTATTATTATCGTACTAAAACTAATAAGTACATAAAGAAATAAAATAATTACATTTTTTTATTCCTAGCAATTTTACTAAATAATAGTTACAATTGTAATAATGGCACAAATTCGCATTGATGCGCCTGAAAGTATGTGAATTAAATCAGCATTATGTTTTCGCAGGTGTGTTTTGCGATTGAACTACATTGAATAAGCTTTTTCTGAGTATCAATCAATCCATGCAAGCATATTGTAATTTTATTTGAATTCTAATAGAATTTAGAAAGAAACCACTGTTGAGGAATTTTAAAATTTATGAAAATATTAATATATTTTAAAGAAAATAAAAAATAAGGAGTTAAAGGAAAAAAAAAATATTTTATCACTCTAAACTATTACTCGTAGAAAGCATTTTAGCTCTTTTAAATTTATATTTAGTATGTTTTTAAGTGAGTCGTAGTATTAATTATAATAAATTCTTTGTAATTAATATATTTTTGTTGATTAAATATTAGAAAAAATTGACCTTTTTATATTTAAACTTTTCTTTACTCTGTCGATTTTTTAATAAAATAATTAATATGATGTATAAAATTTTTTTGGAGATTCAACGTAGTTTTATTCAAATTAGTATTTGAGCTTGTAAAAATTAAAAAATTTTAAATTTGAAACATAATGAAAAAATTGAAAGAGAGTTGAAAAAAACTAAAAATTCTTTCTAAAAGCAAAATTACTCCTTAGTTGTTCTAAAACAGTGATGTTAGCTGTGTGTTAATTACCGTTTAGATAAGATACTTAGTGACCTGGCCGACGGCGAGTTAATTTTAATTCTCAGAAAATTCTTTATTAAACAGTTTACTTATATTACAAGAAGAAATTAAAAAAGACAAAAACAATACTCGAATCGTATGTGGGACAGACAGATTTAAAAGGTTTCAAAGCATTGCCACTCGTAACCTTTTGCCTTTGTACTTAAAATAAACTCAAAGTTTAGTCAAGCATAATTTTAAATTTTATGTGCTGTTTCTGTATTGCAGGCGATCAACTCGTCTGAAAAATTTGTATGAAAAGCACTCACTTTTTTGAGTTATTTCAATATAAATTTTTCAGACGTGTTGATCGCCTGTAATACAGAAACAGCACATTAAAAATAGAAAAATTTGTTGAATGTATGTTTTAACATTTGCAGGAAAAATGAGCTACTATATTTTTGTTTTGTTTTTGTTTTTTTTTTTTTTTTTTTTTTTTTTTGTAAATAATAAGATTTGCTAGCTGGTGTCTTGGGTGACTTTAAATCTCTGATATCGCGTTTTATACATATGTATATCAATAAAAATTAATATATTATAGAGTTTTTCGAATATAGATCTATCTACAAAAGGGTTAAGGGTTATTCATTTTAGACAAAGCTCTTGTTAAAAGTTTTGCCATCATAAATTTATTATCCATGAAACAATTTTTTTCCATTTGTGGTTAGTAATTTAACAAATTCTTTAAAATTTCATTACCATTAGTAAACAAAATTAAATTAAGATTAAATCATTAGCATTAGTTAAACTTTTCCATTGTCACTATCATTATTTCAAATAATGCTAATAAAATTTCAATGATAATTATAAAATCCCAAGAAATCTTTAAGAATTCAAAGACTTTTGGATTCACTTTGGTTAAGAACGGAGTTGATTAATCGGCTTGTGTATACACATTATTAAAAATATTGATTTGCAGAACGTATTGAAACTAATAAAATTAATTATTATTTTTCCTAAAGAAATCAAAATATTTTTAAAACTTTTTATTGTGCCGTAAATCATGAGTCATACAAATAATAATAATAATAATAATAATAATAGGTAATAATAACTGTATCGAAATTGAGTTTCAGTTATAACTTAAATGCTGAAATATTAAAAATTTTTTTTTTTGATTTTGAAATATATTTTCTATAAGTCAATAATTATAACCTTTAGGATGAACACATTACTTTTGTCGAATAGTCTTTTAAATAAATATTATGTTAAATGTTATAAATTTTTTTAATACCTTTAATTTGTTTTAATTATTGTGATTAGAATTACTTAAAATAACAGTATCCTTAATCGACTTAAAATAAGTACGTTGTCAAATTCTAATATTTAAAGTAGATATCTGCTTTGTCAGCACTTCATAGTACTTTTAGTTGTAAAAACAAAGGCGTAAAATATTAAAACTTTAAAAGTTAGCATCACTGTCCTGGTTTTAATGAAAAAACCCCAGAGAAAATACTTACCTAAAAGCCTTTTTTCCTATTTTTAAATTTTTACATATCTAATTTTCAATAAAATATTACAAAGTAGAAGATATTAACTTTTGGAATATACATACTTACTTATTTGACAGCTTTTTGTAATAGTTTATACCTTTTAACTAACAAACCTTTTAACTTACAAAAAAAAAACCGTTGTAAACTATTAAAATAAGAACAAAATAAATAGGAAAAAATCGAAAAAGTTAATAAAACACAAAACTATAAACTCTTGTAAATTAACGCCTTTAGAATAAAAGGTTTTAATAATAGCATGCAAATAAATGCATGCAGTTACATGCATACTTTTGAGTGTGTGTGTGTGTGTGTGTATGTCTAACCAAACATAGAAAATATAGGTATTTTAAAATTTAAATTCAAATATAAAAGAAAATGGAGAAAATCAATATTACAACAAATCTAACTGACCTGCGGCAGACTTATTAACATATTTTTTAAATAAAATAAAAATAAAAATATGTAACAAAACATAATACTCGTACCTACATAAGTAAGTATGTACCCACATTTACTTGCGTAAACGTAAAAACTAATATGGAAAAGGGAAAATTATTTGAGTAAAACTAGAAAAATATTTGACAAAAACGCAAACAACCCCATGCGCACAATGTAGAAAAACAGTAATGAAAATAAATGGCACTTCCCCCCTTTAAAAAAAATAAAAACCTGCTGGCAACGCCTCCCCAATACAAATTTACACTTTTCATAAATGATTGCAACCAATAGAGGGTTTTATAAATATAACTGTCTCTTTCTTTCTCATATAAAATTGTGTATAAGTTTTTTATTTGTTGGTATTAACCTGCTGTCTGAAACTGTATCCAGAAAAAAAAGAGAAGGCGAGAGCAAGAGAGTGTAGGTTGTATTGCACTTTTGTTGTTACACTAGCAGGTCTTGCTGCAATTGCATTTTTTCCAATAAACAAATGTACACATTTGTGTGTGTATGTGTTTGCTTGTCGTATTTTTTATTTCTTGCTTTTTTTTTTTATCATTTTTTCTCTCTTTTAAAGATTTTTAGATGTTGGGGCTTTTTTAGGATTAAATATTATTTTATTTCATTTGTATTTGTAGGTATTTCATCGTTTGGCTTCTAATGTTGTAGTTGTTGCTGCTGTATTCTTTTGGCTACTTGAATTTCCACTACTTCTTACAAAGATCATCTCGTCTTAAAAACTACTTCGTTTCGCTTTGTTTGTTTAAGCTCCACAGCCGCCAGTTGCTTGATTCTAAGCTTTTAAGTTTAGCTGTTGTTTTTTAGTGTTTTTTTTTATTTATTTATTTTGCCTTATGCGTGTGTGTTTATGGTTTGCTGGGTCTCACGTTAAGTTCAGATATGTTCGCAATGTCATAAGCCCCCCCACTTTTAACTGATATTGATACATACATAAATAAATAATGACACATACAGCTGTTTTTTTTTACAAATTTTATTAGTCAAGTTTGCATATTTTCTTAGTGTTGTTTGAAATCGCGCGTGTTTGGACGCAAAAATTATAGTGGATCGGTTATGCAAAATATAGCTATTGATATCAATTAGCTAAAAAATACACAGTCATTTACATACACATAAAAATGTGTATATAAAGCTGCATATATAATTATATATATCTATAGCTGCAATTATCAATAATTAAAACAAACAAAAAAAAAAAAACATGCATAACGACAATAATAAAAAATATTTCTAATTTTTTTTTTCAAAAAAAAGTGAATGAAAACCAAAAACACACGAAATCGAAATTTTATTTAAAACAATAAATTTATTTTAAATAGCGCAAAAAATATTAATATAAACAAATAATAATAAAAAAAACCTCACATATTTTTGAATGTATAAAAAATATTTTAACACAGTATTCTCAAAATATTAAAAAAGTTAAGAAGAGTTTCTAAGAATTTAAATAAAATCTTAATCACTTGCCGTCGGTATTTTTGCCAAGAAAAACAGAAAAGAAAATACCATAAAGTAAAGTAAAGTAAAAATGTTTAAAAGTGCTTCTTTGTCATAGAAAAAAAAATAAAAAACCAATTATTTTAAAAGATGTGTATTTGTGTGTGTGTTCTTTAAGAAACAAATTTTTGAATGCTTAAAATTTATAGGAAATAAAATTGAAAATATTAAATTGAAAATAAATGTTTTTAATACTGAAGAATAAAATAATATTAGAATTTTTCGCATTAAATTGAGATACCTCTGGCAATGTCACACTATTTGACGTAAGTATTTTAATTAATTTGTTTTTAAAGAATTTAAGGGTTCAGGCTAAATAATTTTGCTGTTATTATATATAGTGAAAACAAAACAGTGTTGCCATATTTTAAAAATAAATATCCTCATTTTTTAACTTTGTTTTCGAAGCGACCTTTAACACAATTTACATCGCTGCTAAGGCAAAGGATAACTTTTTAATTATCATACATCATATCAGTCAATGTTTAAATAACAAAACATTCCGAAAAATCTCTCTGCTTCAATTACCGGGCGTGTCATGAAAGAAATTATATTATTTTTATTTTTTATATCGGCGAGAACCGACCCTGATTTGATTTCTATTCTAAATTTTTCTGAAGGAAGTAAGGCGGCTAAACAAAATGCACACTAGGGCAGGACCAAGTAATTCATATTTGCATAAAACTAAAGAAACACAAGTTTGGAAAGCATATGAATGCAATTGTTTAAGCACAAGGAATGCAACCGCTAAAGTGGAATAAAATTAAATATTATTTGAAGATGGGATAGCATATAAATCCATACTAACGGACTTTTGTAGTCAAATGACTGTGACCCTTGCAGAGCTAAAAATGGTTTGGTTTAAATCATCAGGAAGTGAATTTTTCTTTATGCCCGATTTCTATTTACTGCCGTTTGTAATGTAAAGTTCTAAGAATTAAAAAAGGAAGGTTCTTGAAAGCCATAAAACCAATAAATTTCACTTCGGGAACAATAATAATATCAGATCAGAGCGTGAGAGTGTTACAGAAAATCCTTTAATACCAATTTGGAGTCATAGATATGAATTGCTCTCACTTACAAATTTCAGTTGAGTAAGACTTAGGAGTTTTTTAAATGAATTATTAATATTAAAATCAATAAGATTTAGCAAATAAACTTGATAGGAAATTGTAAAACCGTCGTAGACGATAGTTCCTTCCTTTAGCGTAATTTCTCTCAAGTCCTCAATCAAACCAACTGCAACCTCTTGTGCCTCTAGTTTAATAAAAAAAAAATCATCTTAAAATAAGAAAAGTCATTGCTGATGTGTATAGTTTTTTTTTAAACTTTGTAGAAATGTTCTTGAGGGAAAACTAACAATGTTTTAATTTTTGCCCTCACCATTTTCGATCCACACGAAAAGAAAAAAAATTATAAAGTCTCATTTTCGAGGCTAAGGCCGGGGCATATAGCATACGTCATACGTTAAACTTGACTACGTTGACTACTTTGAAAGCTATCAATTGCTTCTTCTTCTTCTTCTTCTTCTTTGTTTTCTATTAACTCTTGCCGTATTTCAATCGGACTCTTTTTTTTTTGCAAATATATGAAAAGCCTTATTGCCGTTTTTGTAATTTTTGGAGGCTCAACGTAACATGTATAATTTTGTTATATTACGCCAAATTTTCGTAACTTTTGTAATATCACTGAAATAGTACTTGCTTTATTATTTGAGGTAAGAATCTATTTTAACATATCAACTTTACTTAACATATAAATTCGATTTTAATAACAAAGGTTACCTGCAAATGCAAACAAAATCCCATATTAAAAATTAGTTTGAAATAAAAAAAAAATAACGTTGCTGAAGTTTTACATGAGAAATCACTAAATGTTTCTCGCTTCATGTTTAGAAACAGAAAAATGTTTCTGCCAACAATTCTTTTCAACGGTGAACTAATATGAGCTGCATTACTAGCGGAACATTCTGTTCAAACTTGCGAAAATTGTTAGCGACTTCAATTATTCCGCTATAAGAATTTGACAACCAATACCTTAATTTAGAAGAAAGTTGTCCTATAATTTCCTCCAGGAAGTGCCGGAAAAATTCTCAGTCATTTAAAATTTATTTAAGGAAAAATTCAATATGTATCTTTTAATGAAAAAATTTAACTTTTTTGAAGGAGAAGCGTAACTTTTTCCTTACTTTCTCCGACAACACGAATGAAAAGATAAACAGCTGATTTAATATGCGTTAGCAAAGTACTCATTGTGCCAATCTCTTCCGCTGTTACTTTGACTTCAGTTGAATATGTAAAAGTACAACGTATGACGGATTTTTTGTGCCTCTGCCTTAATTCCAAGCAAGAAATGAATGTCGAAAGCTAATACACATATAATTCTCAACTTTTTTATTGAACGGCGTTGCCAGTGTAGTGCATTAGGATCTAATTTTTTTTTTTGGCAATTTAACTTAATTTTATTTTAGGTTAATATGTATATATATTGCTTAAGCAAAGTTCAAAATGAAAAAGCTGTTTTTAAATTAAATCTGTACCAAAGATAGAGCTCAATTTATATTACATTTTTTCGAAACATTAATTTTTTAGTTAAAATAAAGACACAGGAATATTTTTTAAATATTTAATTTTTATACAAACTTCGTGCTATTTTTTTATTTAATTATACCGATTAAATAAATACCGATATTGATTATTGAGGGTCAAACCGTCTCGATGGCCATATCGTTATCGTTTACTTAACTCTTCAGGAAACTTCTGACAAACATTTTAATATGTTTTTTTTTTTTCATTTTGCTTATAAGATGTGATAGAAAATTTGTCCTTCGCAAAAATTGTTTTTGCATATAATATCTATGCAGTGAAAAGTTTTTGCACCCTTTAAATATTTTATTAATTAAACTAATTTAAGCTTAAGTATATCAATCACTAATTGGACACAATTTATTTGTGATTGATTTCTTTTTCTTAAAGAAAATAAAAATTAAAAAATACCCTGCGATTGATTGGCTGCAAAAATCAGCCTGATACCCACTTACACTGTGATTTTTATGCCTTGAATTGGTGATAGTTTTAGAAAATATTTTATGATTTGAAAATTAGTATCAAGTTCAATAGTATGCGCTTCATTAAGAAGATAATTCCTCTCAGCTAGAGAAAATGTTTTATTTAAGGGAGTGAACGAATTAATTATTATAATGTGGGAAACGCAGAATTAAACGTAGGGATTTTTAGGAATAGAAAAAGAAAATATTCCCGCCAGTTAATTTTGCTTACTGCCGATTTCACTTAATGGGAAAACACTTTTTTCGCCTTTTTATATTAAAAACAATTACAAATTTTTATATATATTTTTTCTTGTTTTCAATACAAGAATGCGAACAACTTGTTCGTTCAAATTCAAAAAAGGGCTTTGTACAAGAAAAAGAAGAAAACTTTTTTTTAAAAGAAAACTTGGCAATCGTTTTTGCTATAATTTTTACCCTTTTGTTATAGGTACGCTTAAATTTGATAAAATTGCTTAGAAATGTTTCCCTACAACGGCAACTTTTAATTTTTTAAAAAATCTAAAATTTTTTATAAATTTTTTTTTTATTTCTACAATTGATGAAAAAATAAAATAAAAACTTAATTTTTCTTTTAAAAATTTTTGTTCAATATTTTACTGCTGTCTGTTTGAATTTGTTGTCCTTGTCTAAAATTAAAATATTTCTATCTATTCTCAGAGAAATTGTATGCCATTTCGACTCCATTGCCTTTTATCTCTTGTACTTTTAAAACAACCCCTTTTTTCACTTAAAATATTTAACTTCATGTATCAATCCATCCGAGACACCTGTACGGCTTTTTGTTTGTCTGTTGTCACTGAAAACCACCAACTCCTTAGAAAACACTCATAAAGAGGAGAGTGGCGTATGTCAGGAGTTGTCATGTTAACGAATTATGTTTTGTTCGTTGCTGCGTGTTAAAAAAAAAGAAAAAATAAATAATAAATAATAACTCTCCAGCAGTTTTTAAAATTCTTAAGAAATTTTTGTTAAATATGACAGCGTAAAAATATTTAAACCCTTAAATTTAATGAGAATTTATGCAGGGGTAGTTAATATTTATGCAATTTAATTTTAATTTGAATGACCATCTTTCTTTTTTCAAGGAAGTTAGTTACATATTTTGAAAGGTGTGATGAAAAAAGGGTGTTAAATGTAAAATTTTTGTTACAAATTTGAAACATCACTGAAAGTTTTGTCGTAGTACTCCCAAACTAATAATATAAATAGTTTATTATTAAACCTTTATGCGCAAAATCGAAGAAGAAATTAGCAATGTTTAAATAAAAATTCATAAAAATGCTTCTGGAATCAGACTTTAGATATCGCAAACGATCACAATTGAGTAGCACGATGAGTTTCGCACAGCACTACAAATTCTTTAAGAAAAAAATCTTTGCTGAAATTAGGTAACTGAAACTCAATTGGGTCGATAGAATTATTAATAAATTAATTTAAAAATTTATTTTTGTTTATATGTGCCAGTTGATGGAGTGACCATTTATTTTGAAAGAACAAAATATTCGTCGTCCGTAAAGGACAAAACAAAAAACAAAAATAAACCTTTCGCAGTTTTTCATAATCACTCATTGACTAATCCGCTAATATGACAATACTGAAAGTCAAATAAGAAGAAGAGACATTATTTCCGTGGTCGAATATCACAGAGATAAATACTGAAGTTGTTAAAAAAATTACTTAAATTAAAGACACGGAAATTTTTTTAAAGTATTTAATTTTCATAAAAAAATTTGTGCTATTTTTAAAATTATCCCGATTAAATTAATTAACGATATTGATTATTGAGGGTTAAAGCACCACTTAATTTTAGACCGACTGGAAGAATTGCCAGATTTTTTTTTTTTCACTGAATTCGCCAAAATCAATTTGAAAAATTTTCCAAAATTATTTTTTAGTTTTTGCTCAAAAATATTAATTTAACATAAGTAAGAATGCTATATTTGGCTATGCCGACTCTCATATACCCTTCACCATATAATTTTATCTCAAAATGTCATCGGCTTTAACGGGTTAAGCATTCTTAAAAGATTTTTGTATTTCCTTAAAGATCTTTTCAAAAGTGTTATTGAAATCTTAAAAAATATGGTGCACAATCGTACTTTTCTATGAAAAGTTCAGAGGCCCATAACTCGGAAAATATGAGAGAGCTCCAATTGTTCCAGTTAACGTTTTTTCTCAATTTAAATTCTCTATTGCCCCTTATATTTGTTTTTTTTTTTATTGAAATTAATTTCCTAAAATGAATTTGTTTCAAATTATATGGACAAATTAGATGCAGGTGTAGTGTTTTGCCCGCTGCTTTGAAGGCCATGAACCTATCTTACTGATTTTCAACTGCAACTCCTTCGAAACTATGACTGACCAATTGGCGTATTAAAATTTTCTCTAAGTGTTCTAGTGTTTTGGCAAAGTCAATTTCAAACGGACAGACTGACATCGCTCAATCAATTTCGTTATGCATTAGAGTTCAGAATAGTTATATAAACTTTATGGTGTCGAAAATGAATATTGTAGAAATTACAAGTGGAATGAAAAACTTAGATTTTTTTTTTACTTTTCTGTTTTAAAATGTACAAAAAAATTAAACAGTCTAATAGTATTCAAACATTCACTTTAATGTGATGACCTACAGGGTCCGCCATCTAACGTTTTTTTTTTTCAACTAGTGCTTATTTCGCGAATGGTAACACTGAGCTTATGTCTGATTTGAAAGATAATTAGTTTTATCCTTCCGCTGAACGTTTGAACAGCTTTGGGAATATTGCGACATTACTTTGAAAATCATGGTAATGTTGCCGAATGTGTGCGAAAATTTCTTACGGATTTTGAAAGAAAAGAAGCACCGTCAGCTTCGTATGTTCGTGATCTTGTCAAAAAAGTGAAAGAAACAGGCATCCTCATCGATAAACCAAAGCGTGAAAAGCCAAAAATAGTGCGTACACCCGAGAATATTGCTGTTGTGACAGAAAGTGTGCGTGAAGCGCCACCAACAACAATTCACCGTCGTTCTTAACAATTGAACATTTCAGAGACATCATTGAGACGAATTTTGCATGAAGACGCCATACCAATTCCAATTGGTTCAAAAGTTTAAGCCAACTGACCATCCAAAGCGTTTTTTATAGCATTTAAAAAAAGTTTTTGGCAGACCCTTTATTAAATATATTTTGTGTTCGTACATGTAAAACAATATGACAATTTAATCGTATAAATTATTATAATTTTAGCGAAGAACTTTTTTCGGTTTAAAATCACCAAACACGCTTATTTAAGACAGATTCTCTGACTGGCGACCTCTGCTTATAATTTTAAAAAAACTAATAACTAAATCGAAATTATTTTGGCTTTAGTTATTTTTTTAGTTTTAATTTCTTAAAATATTTTTTAGAAAGAAAAAAAATAATAACTTATTACATTTCTTCAGAACCCGTCACAAGTGAAGGGTACAATATGGTTTGTAATATTTGCAATTTTTAGCGACTTAAAATGAAGTAGCTCTTTTTTAAAAAGGTTTGGTTGTTTTTGTAGAAATTCAATATCTTCTTTTTATAAAATTTTGCTTTTTTATATCGTTACATAAATTTACAATTGATTGTAATTTATACGCCATCTAAATCTAAATGTATGCAAATTGAATACTTCTATAAAAAGGATATTTTCTGAATTCTAAAAAAATTATTTTATAAAAATATTTCATCACAAATGATCCAATAATCCAGTGATTAATAACTCTTCTTTCCTGTCACACACATTCTATTTTTAACAAAATATTTCTTCTTCCCAATACAACTTGAAAATCACACAGGTTTTCTTTAATAAATAAATATTTTCTAATAGTGGTTGAAAAAAAGTATCTGGGAATTGATCAATCCCAACTTTTGTATTTTAAGCCAAAGAAAGAGTTAAAGTGAAAAGATAGAGAGAAATAAAAATTTTCATTCATGTAAATGGTATGAATAACATTGTTAGCGAGTGTGAAAGTATTTGTATTTATTGAACATTAGGTGGCCTTTTCTTGTTGTGTCCATGAAAAGAGCGCGAAAATGAAATCGTATGCCGAATTAATTTCAAACATGTCCAACGATTAACCAAACAAAACGTTACAAACGAACAGAGATAAAAAGAAGCAGGAACATGGGAAGACGTTGGCACACAACACTGCAGCAGTTCTTGGCCATAAAGCAACAACAATACTGGCCACAATTATAGCAGCCAGCGGTAGTACAACTTTACAAAAACTTTTTCGTGTTTCAAAGTTTTTAAGGCAGTTTTTTTTTGCTTTTATTCTTTAGCCTGAGTGTGTCTGTTGCACTGTAAATCTGTGTGTCTGTTTGTTGCTGATCAGTTTATATCCCCATCCCAGGCTGTCTGATTGCCTTTAGCTTTAATGCAACACGAATAAGCGGCTCAGCATGTGGCTAAGCCGATCATAATTCTTGTTTGTCAGTCTCAACCTGAGCTAGAGACCAGCAGCTTTTGTTTTCTTTGTATTAAGATCTGTTTCTGTTTCTGTTTTTTTCATTCTGTTTTTTTTTTGGTGTTTTTGTTGTCGTTTTTATATTCAAAGTGAAATACATTTATACAGAAAATATTTGTTCATGTGTCAAGTGTCTTGGGGCAATTTGCTCCTACTGTGGGCATAAAAACGCGCTTCTTGGCTCATTGTCAGAGCTGCTTAAAAGATTTGCTTCTAAACAGTGCTACACTGGGCTGGCTGTTGCGTTATTGTATCAAGAATGAGTGGTGTTGTGGTGTGTGTGTTTGTATGTGTATGTGAGTTTTAACTTAAGATGTCTGTGAGCTGCACATTTGCATCAAATTGTAATTTAGCTGTGAAGTTATAAATTTTCACGATGAGATCTATTAACGCTCAGCTTTAGTTTGATATTTATTTTTTTTATTTTTGGTTTACGCTTCGCCCTGTAGCAGAGAATATAAAATATTTTTTTAATGTTGCTTAGCCCACGTTAAAGACAATTTTCCGTGAGTGTAAGTGTTTAAATATGTGTTTGACTTGCAGCACGTCTCAGACACTATGGAACCAATAAAGTTGTGACTGCGAGTATTTTTGCCTGTAGCAGTTACTGTAATGGAATTCAATATTTGCTTTTGTTGTTGAATAATTTTATTAATCTGTCTTACTAACGATTTATTTTACCGTTAGTAAAATAAAAACAAAGCGATAGCTCTTGGACATAGAAATTTGAAAAGTTATACAAGAGCCAATTAATCGATAATTGAAAAGAGATTTCCCAACTTCACAACAAGTTTAAATATTCTTCCAGTTCAACAAAAAAAATATTACAAGTCCTTTGTCTTCAACATGAAGTATTGACAGATAGAGGAATTTAATTTTATTACACATTAAATTGCAAGTAGTTGAAAGACTAAACTGTTAGTTTAACAAAATCAAACAAGAGAGTGATCCACTTTAACAACACAACGATTTTTGTCATGTTAAATAATAATTCTTGCGAAAAAACCGACTTTAGATTTCATTTGTCTGTCTGTAACGGTGCAAAAGTATGGCCACGTTCATCAAATTGCATTAACTATTGGGTTACCCTTATATATCATCTCCAAACTTTATTATAGTGGACTTAGCGCTATAGCTCATTGTAAATTTTAAACGTCTGTCTAAAACTGTTCAACAGTTTGGCAATATACATCAAATTACATCAACTATAGGGACACCCTCTAATTTCCAAATTCAAATTTTATTCTTGCTTTTGTGGTAGACTTAGCAATCATGTTCTTTGTAAATTTCAACCGTCTCTCTCTTTAACGGTTCAACATATACGTTAAGTTACATTAACTATTTTATCACCCTTTAATTTATATTTTAAAAATTCATATTTCTTATTATACCAAACAAAGTAGTGGACATCCTGCCTTATATTCAAGTGTTTATACTCGTATATAACGGTTCAAAATATACGGCCATATAGGTTAAATTACATAAACTATTGGGTCACCCTTTAATTTCCAAATCCAAATTCTATATTTGTTGTTCTAACGGAGTTAGCAACACAGGTTCTTTGTTAATTTCAATGAAATTTAAATGAACTATTGGGGCACCCTTTAATTTATAGTTTTCAATATTAATAGTTGTTACTATAACACAGCAATCGACATTTTGTCCAATATTCAAGCGTTTGTCTATAACAATTTAAAAGATAGGCCAATTTACGTCACCTTTAATTTTATAATTTACTTTTGTGTAACTTTTTTCCATTGGAAGCTGTAATGATACGCATAATACACGTTAAAAAAATATGTATGTTGCATGGGGACACCTTTTAATTTTAATATTTTTAAAACGGGACCAATCTGCAGGCATAACTTCATATTTAGAAAAAATATTTTTTTTTTAATCCACCCAGAAATGACGGTGTTCTACGGGCACAAACATAAAAAAGCAACATTCAGCCGAATTGATAACTTCCTCCTCTTTTTGAAGTCGGGTAAAAAAAACCTTTATATTTTGTTTGCCAATCTTTTTGCTATAATAGATATTGTTACAAATAAAAGATCTGGCAACCCCTGTTGTTGTTATCCGTATGAGCGTGGTGAATAAGTTAATTCAACTAATGGTGTGTTGAGCAGCCTCAATGGCTGCGTTGGTTGAGGTGCGTGCTGCAAAACAGGAGGTCCTGAGTTCGATCCCGCGTTCAGACATGCGTACTACAGAAAATAATAAGTGTTGTAAAGCAATTTAAAATTAATAAAACAGCAGTACAAACCTCCCGGGAGGCAAAAGACAATTATTGTGTAAAGACATGGGGTGAACACGTCAAATTTAATATAAGAGCAACAGATAATTGTCAAAAGCCCTTTACAATAAAAAGTAAGAACGGTAGCGGTTAGCGCAGAAAAGTGTAACAGCATAACAATAGTGTATGGCAGACGTGAGTTGTGGCTATTGGATTAAAGGGAATGACTGGCTAGTGGAAATGTCTGTGGATGGTTAAGGTTACTAAACAAGGCATCGAGTAGTTCATGTCTCGCCGGAGTAACACAGTAGTGTAGCGTGGATGGCTGCGTTTGTAGTAATATTGCATGTTTAGTAAATACGAGACCAAAGGTTCACAAGACCGGTAGGATCAAAAAGGATAGCCACAGAAAGCCATAAGGTAAGAAACCGGAATTTATAATGAGCCACAGTGGTATTTGCAATCAAAAGAATCCGTACGTTCGTTCTAAAAGGGAAAAACGTAACAATATGAATACATTTAATGAATTATAGTTAAATTTGCTACAATTTGTGGATTGAGTAAGAAGTATTATTTAATTAAATACGATTGACGATTGACGGACAGACGGACATCGCTCAATCGACTTCGTTATGCATAAAAACTCGGAATATATATATACTTTATGGGGTCGGAAATGGATATTGTAATAATTACACAAGGAATGACAAACTAAGTTATACCCTTTATACACTTTTTGTGGTGAAGGGTATAAAAAGTAATGATTGAACATGTTTTTAATAGATGTGTCATACTTTATTCAATTAAAATATACATTAATTTGACAAAACAATTTATCAGTTTCTTTTTAATTTTTTCAGACAAACAAGACAAAAAAGAAAAACTTATTTGGGTATTTAAAAAAAATATATGTAATTGCTATTGGAAATAGAAAAATGGAAAAAACCTTTTATTTTAATTTTAAATTTTAATTGAAACTATTTCCCAAAGTTTTCTTCTAGAATCAATTAAATAACAAATTTTAAGTTAAGTCACAAAAAAATAAGGAAATAAAAATTTTATTGTTTTTACGTCCATGTTCTGACAAAACACACGTTTTCAAGCTTAAATTTCAACTATAACCAGTTGCATCAGTTTGTCTTAGTATATACTTGCGTTTGGAAGTCATCAGATTAAAAGCGATTTCACCTTAAAGACACCTGTTTTGCCATTTATAAATGTAAACGCTAATTTAAGGCGATAAGTGTTTAATAGAATACAGGCGTTAGTTAATCCAATCTACTAATTTTTGTAGTCAAAACTAATTTTTCTGCCTTGCTTTTTTTAAGAAGGATTTTCACTAACTTTGTTATCGATTTAATTATTGTTTTAATGAAATCTTTTTGTTTGTTTGTAATTAAAAAAAAATTAACAAAATTTAAGTTTTTCCTGTGTGGCTTTAACTCTTCAAGGTGTAAACACTGCCAGAACTCAGTAGCCACCATACAATTACCCAGCCTCCAATTTTTAGTCACATCATCGCTCATTGATATTACGAGTGCTTTTTATTCTGGGCATATTGATCAAATACATGAATTTTACTAACATCCTGTTCTTTTCCACTAAAGTTCTTAGTCACGCCACCTCAGATCAATAACCGTTTCGTTAGGGTCTATTAATTAAACAGCAGTAGAGAAAGTAGATGTGACTGCAGGTTGATTAGTAGTCAGAATTCGTATATTAACGACCCTGTGTTCTTTTGGGTTCAGCACCACTATTAAGAATCTGCTGCCGGTCGCCACCACTTACAGATAAAAGACGTCTACAATTTTAGCTGGCGAGCATAGTAATACTTCAGACTTCACTATAAAGGTTTTCTAAAAAATATTTATTACGGTATCAACATTTATATACGAGTAAAAATAAATTCGTTTTAAAGAAGAAGACATGCATTTGCAAGGTTGTGAAAAATTAAGCTTTTTTGTATCAATTTGCCTTCTTCAGCAACTATCTCCTTTAAAGTCTTTCTCCCAGAAAGTAACGTACATTATTACATAGAAAAAATTTTAGATAATTTTTATTTTAACAAACATTTGTTTAAAGTTAAGTTTTTGTTTAATTACTGGTTTAATTGCTTTTATTAAAGTTGTTGTTAAGTTTTTTATTTTATTTTGTGTTCACTATGAAAATTCTTTTTTTTATGAAATATTTACGTATTTGTGTATTTAATTTAACAAATGGCGTGATAGGTGTAATTTTAATAAAAATTTAATTGAGTTTATGAATTCAGTAATTAAATAGGAATTTTATTCCTCTTTTTTTGTATAGTATTCATGATTGCCTGAGTGTTATTTCTTTTAACCAACATTCATATAATTTTTACACATTTTTTGTTGTTGTTAATATTTTAATTGGTTGAATGTTTGTGAAATCTCCTGCAATCGTGTAAACAGCAAATTAAATTCTACTAATGACTTTACACTTCTTCTTTTGTATTTTAAATATAGAAAAAAATAAACTTAAACAAGAACATGAATTAATAATGGTAATTTCTTTTGGATTAGATTTGTAGTAAAATATAAAATTTTATAGGTTTTCTACACCACAGGACCTTTTTGTAACTGCAACTGTCGCCAAACAAACTCGATAACGTTTAAAGGGCTGCTGGTGTTAAAACCAAAAGACAAAATCCATACCTTTTAAACGAATTCTCACAAAATTAACAAGCACACAACTCGGCAACGGGAGGATTAAAATTTTAAAAGCAACAACAACAAAGTTACAAAAAAAAATATATGGGGCCATAAAAAACTGCCAAAAGTAATAATGAATTGGAACAATTTTAATAAAAAACAATAACAATAAAAAATATAAATGAAACAAGAAACAAGAAACAAACAAAAATACAAAAATATAAAAATAAATATAAATATAAAGTAGACGGACTGGACTGCAGCCTGTTTTTTTATATGTTTTGTCCAAAACTTTTAATCCTTATTAAGTGCCACATGTGTTTTTGTTGTTGTCTTGTTTTGTTATTTGTTTGATACTGACACTTAAAATGTATGCAAGGACAGACGTGCGTGTAGTGCAGTTGGACAGATCTTTTTTATACGTGTGAAACTTAAACATGTGCAAATTGATGTTGATTGTCCCCACTACATTGTAGAATTTTACATTTATTGTTTCTTCTTGTTTGAGCAAACGAAAAATTAAAAAGAGTTAAAAAAAACTAAACCAGGACCAACACAGTAGTGCTCTATCCTGCTGTTTTCAAAATGCAAGAATTTCTTAACAAATTAGATCGCTTCTTAACTTGGTTTTTAATTGTCTGCCGTGTTTTTTTTTTTTGGAATTCTTCAAAAATTCTTTTAATTATTCTTGGAAACATTAAATATTTATATTAAAAAAATGTTAAGTAGCAAGAAAGCATGAGCTTCAGTGTAAGAAAAAACCGTCCCCCCATTAAACTTGGAATGAATCTAACATTTTTGCTAATTTTGTTTATTTAACTAATTTCCAATTTACTGATATTTTATTTAGTTAAAAACTTCATAAAAAAAAATTAATAAAAATAATAATATTAAAGCGAGCAACGTAATAACTTCAGTAGAACACTTTAGGAAATTTTTAAGAACGTGGAGTATTTTTTCGTAACATCTCTATTTCCCTTTAGTCTACAGGCCAAACCACCAATCAGGTTGCTATGTCTCTACGCTAAGAAAAAATCAAAAAGGCGGGTATCTTTCAGATATAATCTACTTGCGAGCAGAACAAAGTGGGTCTTTTTGAATGTTCTGGCACAGAAATAAAGGATGGAGGTCCAAAATAACCAAAAATGTTTTATCATAATTAATAATAAAAAAATGTTTAAATTGGTAACAAAATTAGTTCAAACACTTCGTCAGAAAAAAAGTATGCCAAAAGTTATTCAATTAAACGATTTAGAAATTTCAAATATCATCTGGCCAGAATGAGAATCAAAGAATATGATACTTGTATACTTTGCTTGGAAGAGGCTGAGACGGTGGCTCACATTGTGTGTGAATATCCGGCAATGGCTGCCATAAGAATTAGGACGATAGGTAAAATGTTATTAAATGAAATTTCTAATTCTTGGACAAGAACTAGGAATTACTAGCGAATCCGTGACGAGAAAGAAGTCCGACTGTTACCAGTCGATAGGCTGGAGTCCCTAAAGTCAAGAGTAAAGGTTGATAAGAGCACGTGGTTCAATAATGTTAAGGTTGCTCTATTTTGTCAATAGATCATTGAGGAAGGAAGGGAAATAATAATTATTTTTGACCACACTACAAACAATTCCAAACTAATAATTATTCAATTTCGAACCTATAAGGATTTTTGTCACAATGAATAAAATATTTGCATGTAGTTTATCGAGATTTTTCCAATCATGGACATTTATGTGACATGGAATGGACCGAATTCGTTTAAATTTTTAAGGTTTGTTCGTACAGTCGTGTAGATGGTTCAGTTTGGAAAAATTTAAATAAAATCGATCGACGCTTTCATGAGTTAGGACTTTTCATGACAACATGTGATTTTGTCCATATAAAAAATAACAATAAATACGTAGGTGCCTATCAGCGTATGCGGTATTTATACTGTGTACTGACTTCATACACACGGTATTCAATGTAAATATACATGCGTAGCGAAGCATGCGGGGATCCGCTAGTTGAAGAATAAAAAAGCCCATTAAAAACTTTATTTATCAATTCAAACTAAATGGCTCTGTTAAATAAACTTATTGAGCATTAAAATTTTTGATTAAAAATTTAATGAAAACAACAACTATTTTGCTACTTTCAATTAAATAATGTAAATGACGAAACAGTTTACCAATAATGTATTATATTTTTGACGCGCAAACCACAAAAAAAGACAATAATTTATTTTATCAAAAAAAAAAAAAAAAAAAATACTGAAAATTGAAAAATAAAAAATTATTTCTGAGTTTTAAAAGGTTTCTTAAAGAGTAAGTCGAATATAAAAATATAACTTGGCAAACAAATCTTGTGAGAGAAATTTTATAAAATATTTATATTAAAACCAATCCTAGCATAGCCAAATATAGTCCGACCAGATTTTATAAGACCGCTTTTTTAAATTAGTTTTTAACTTTTTTTAAACTAATTTTAAAATATTTTGAATATTAACACTATTTACTATATTAAGTTTTAATTTAATTGCTTAAAAAATTTTCTTAAATATTAAAATTCTTGTTTTGTCACTTTCCAACATTTTACTCTATAAAACAATTCATACACTTCATTTCTTCTATTTTGTAATAGAACACTAATGTCATGTTAAAAATCTGTTTTTCTGCTTGTTCTTTACTTAAATTACAAATTCATTCAAAAGCCATTGGGGCTAAAGCCGTCGTAAAACAATTTGCTTAAGCCAATCATAAAAATAAAGTTTATTGCACAACCATAAAGAGTGTGGGTCACAATTTGATATGATGGCGTTTACGGGAGAGCAGGGGAAGAACTACAGCAAAATAATAAACAAACAAAACAACGTCAAACACACAAAATAACTCGAACCATTCACTGTCGTCAGTACAATGAAAAAGTTTTTGTAACTTTAAGCAGTTTCTTATTTTATCATTTAGTTGTTGTTGTTGGCGTTTTTTTTAAGTGAAGTGACTTGCGTTCATTCACATTTAGCATGTAATAGTGATGTAATAGAATTGTAAGGGACATCCCTAAAGTAGTAAAAATTTACATAATCTTTGCAAGAAAGCTTAGAAGAACGAAGAGAAAAATAATAAAATGAAAAAATCGCGGAAATGGCCAAAATCGCTTAAGTTGTTAATTTAAAATGTTAAGTTAAAATGTTAAAATTCAGAATTGCTTAAATTAAAAACTATTAAATAGGTAACACTTTTATTTTAACACTTTTTATTATTTTTTAAAATCGCATGATATTGTAAAAATATATATCAAAATTTTTTGTTTTGACTGCAGCCTCAAAGAACATGAACCGATCATGCTGAGTTCCAATGAACGATTAACATAGATCGCTCAATCGACTTCGCTATACATAAGAAGTTTAAGTGGTCGGAAATGGTTATTGGAATGACAAACTTAATTGTTGAAGGGTATAAAAATAAGTTCAAAAAATAGATTTTCTTTATTAATAACTTTACAACAAACTGAAAAAATAATTTTTTACCTCCGATAAACACTGTCAATATTTAATTGAGTCAATTAAAATGTTAATTTAATTTTAACCTGAACAAAAAAAAAATAATTATAATGAGATGATCGTTAGAAACTGACAGCCGCATTAACGGGTCAACCGATCAACAGTTAATGTAAAGTAATTTACACCAGCTTCCTTTATTAAAATAAATCTTTTAGCTGTGTGATGTCATACGATATTATATCCTACAAATAAAAAATATCACTACAAATCCTGTCGAAAATAAGATTCTTTCAAAAAACTTGTTTAGCACAATCACTTCATGAATATTTTCTCTGGGGACAGCCTAATTTCATTCGAATTAAAGTCATAAAATTTTTAGCATGCGTTTTAATGCCAGCTCTGCTAAACAATATTGTTTAAACAATTCTAATGAGAAATTATGGACAAATAAATAAAATGAAAATAAAAATTAAAATTAAAATAAGAAAACAGCTACAACAATATTAATTTAATTTTTTTTGTTCTCTATTTGCCAGCCTGGCTGTGTCTTTGTCTCTCTGTCTAACAAAGGGGTGGTTGTTTGGTTGCTTTTAATGTCAAATGACTGACTGACTGTTTAGACAAGCCGGGAGTTTTTAAAAAGTGCAAACAAATACTTTTGGTGTTTTTTTTTTTTCTTTACAAATTTGTGTTATAAATTTCAAATTAAATAAAATCAATTAAGTAATTGAAGAACACAATATGCCAAATATGTGTTTGGTTTAGTGTTTTAGAAAGGGCCTCGTTGTTGTTGTTTTTATTATGTAAATAATAAAAGGATTAATTGTGGGCAAAACAAAAAAACCAAGAAGTTGATCTCGACCTTCTTAAAATTCCTATTCATTTGCAGTTGCTTTCAAAGTTTTTCAAGTGTTTCCAACAATAGAATTGAAAGCTTTAATTTTAAAAAAATTTTAAATAAAATGTTCAAATCATTTATTTTTTTGGATTGGTTTGAGGCCATCATCATCACCATCATCATGTTTAAACTCTTAAAAAATAATACACCGGTCAGTCTAAAACACCAGCAGCTTAATGTTCCTTAAAAAAGGAAAGTGTTTTTTTTTTTTTTGAATTTTTCTTGCTTGGGGGAGTTCAATATGCTGCTGTTCGTAATGATTTTGCTTTGAATAAATGATGACTGGACATTCATTCACATGTCGCCGGCATATGTTTGCTCTAAACACAAAAGAAAAAGAAAGTATTCATTCCTTTTATTGCTTTTTTTCTTTATTCAAATAATGATTACTTTCTCATCATCAACAAGGCGCTGTTTTAAATTTTCTATATTTTTTATTTCTAAGGGATGACCCTTTTCTAAAGCTAAACTGTTTTTGTTTAGTTTGGGTCACTTCTCTGGTACTGGTGCTCTTCATCTGTGTGCTTTGTTTAGTGTTGGTTGTTGCGTTGTAATGCTTTTGGTTGTATTTTCAGATTGTACTTTGTTTGCATATTTATTTTTTTTGTTTCGTTTTGCTCTCTCCTTTTATTTTTAGTAGTTTTTTGTGTGTTAAATACACTTCAGCTGGATTAAAATATAAAAGTGTTTAAGACACACAATTTGTTTGGGGTTAAATATTCATAATGGCATTCGCATAAAAGGGTTTGACTTGTAAAATACTTTTTATGAATTTGTTTTATGTGTTAAGTGATGGGCTCTGCCTGCCTGCTGGCTGGTCTTGGCATTCAAGTGACGACCTAATAAATATTTAAGATGTGTAAACAAACAACTATTAACTGGAGTACAATGAAAGAAGAATTTTAAGTGAAAATTGTTTAATAATCGATATACCAGTGTTCTTTATGTTAAATAAAGTGAATTAAATTTAGAAATGACCTCGTTGTACCACAGAAGAGTAGAGAGGCTATCAATATAGCAGCATCTCAATTAGATGACTTAGCTCGTGTTCTCTATGTTTTAATTCCCCATCACAAAGTGTAAATAGTTTTGAAAATGACGCAGGATGTGTTGTAGTAAAAAAAAAATCAAAATTTTATTAAACAAAAAATAATTTGTTAAACTTCATAAGAACCAAGAATAAAAAGAAAATACGCTAAAAGCCATCAAAAGTTTGCTATGAAGTTCTAGTTTCGCCAAAAAACACATTTCATCAGCAAATTCACAAAATTAAATTTTGGATAAAAAAATTTTTTTTCTGTCTTGAGTTCGATTCCTATCTACACTAGCCACATTGCATTATTTATTAGGTGTTAATATTTGATTGTAAGTTGTTTCAATAAAAATCAAAAACTCAATAAATTATTGGAATGAGTATTTTTATACCCTTCACCACAAAAAGTGGACAAAGGGATATAATGTAGTGTGTCATTCCGTTTGTAATTTCTACAACATCCATTTCCGACCCCATAAAGTATTTATATTCTGACTGCTTATGCATAACGAAGTCGATTGAGCGATGTCCGTCTGTCCTTCTATTAATGTGTCCGTCCGTGTTACTGTTAAAATCAAGTTTGCCAAGGCACTAGATCAACTAGAAAAAATTTAAATGCCCCAATCGATCAGATATAGTTTCCAAAATTTTGCTATTGAAAATCAGCAAGATCGATCTATGTCCTTCGAGGAAGCGGGCAAAATGCCACGCCTGTCCTTAATTTTTCCATATCAATTAGAACAATGAAGTAACTTCAATCAAAAAAATAAATATAAATGGCGATAGAAAATTAAAAAACAAGAAAAAAACATCGAGTGAGAAAATTGGAGCTCGCCCATATTTTTCGAGTTACGGGGCTATGAAATTTTAAATTTTTTTTAAATATCAATATGGATATAATTTTAAAGCTTTCGAAAAGATCTTTAAGGAAATACTAAATGACATTCTTATACTAAAATAAAGCAAAAACCATCAGAGGAACAACGGAATATTCCAACAAAAATACAAATTAAACAAATTAAAAATTGGTTTTGCCAAAAAATCAAAAAAAAAAAAAATCAAATTTTTACCCAAAAGACATTAAATTTTTTGTTTGGTCCGATTAATCCTTGTCCAACACACAGCAAATTTAAATAAAAATTTTATTTTCTTTTAAATTTAATCACCTTTAAATTATTTACTTTTGGTTTGTTTTTAACAAAAATTTAAATACTCAATTAAAATTGATGATAGAAATATCAATGTTTAGCGCTACTGTGCCCTTTTTAAAGTCCTTTTAAAGTAAAATCTAAAGATATGCATCTGCGAACTTGAGAAACACAGCAGCATAAGGCAATATCGTACACCACTGTGCTAAAGGGTACATTAAATTTGGCACGGTCGAATATATCAGTGTGACTTTTTAAAAAAGAACGGAATAGAATGAAACATAATAGAATAGAGTAAAATAGAATGGAAGAGAATAGTGAAGAATGGACACTGCTACCAAAGAGATCTATAGTGTATTCTGCTTGGTACTAAAGTACCCCATCTAAAACTACGTTCCCGAAAAATCTCAAGACTTCAATTGGTTTTAGGATAAGCAGGCCTCCATCTTTGAGGATGTGGTTGCGTGTAATAAGATTTTACTTAAAATCCTTTAAAATATTTTCTGGAGTTTTTTCATTGTAGAAATAGATTTTGCACCAGCTGTTAATCTAAATTCCTAACCTTCTTAGATCTTTTCTCAACCTGCAGTAGCCTGTGAGGCAACTAGTAAGTATCTTTAGAGTATTTTTACTTGGAGAGATGAGAGTCCTAAGGCGATTATAATTATATTATTCAAGTGCTAGTCTCGTATGGTTTAATACGGAGATGTTAACCAAGTTTACATCCAGACCTTCCCTCGGATTCTGTTGTAATCCAAGTCTGCAAAAAGTTGCCGGTCTAGAAAATCATATATTCTAGATGCCTTAATGGCCACTTGACTGTCTTCTGTAGCCCTTGTTAATCCCACTATTTGTTTTATTTTTTATTATTTTCCTTTTGGAAAAACTATTTAAAAATTTCTCAGTTCCACGGTTGTTTAAGTTGTAAAAAATTCAAAAAGAAATTTAATATTATTTCCAACTCCCATTAACAATTAATCATAATTAATAACTAAATATTGTTAAAGGCTTCCGAGACATAACAAAATTATTATGTTTAAAATTTTTAAAATCTTTTAAATTAAGCAAGCGTTTGTGTTTGAAACTCAAACTCATTTGAAATATGATTCCATTTGGAAAGTTGTGACAGATTTCACACTGTTTTTAAAATATTTATCTATAAATTATGTTGTTAAAGACGAAAATAAAAAGAAATAAAATGAAATGAAAATGATATTAATTAAGTGTCTAACAAAACATTTGTTTAATGTGTTAAAAATCAATGGGACTCCTCTGCAGACAATAGAAAAAGGTGTTGCTTTATTATGTAAATGAAAACAGAGAAATAAATCAATTTCAAAAATATTTCAAAAAAAATAAAAATATTTTAAAAAATTAATCTAAGCCAGCTATTTGGCTTAGAGTTACAGACTCTATTGTCGTTTCTTTAATTCTTCTGTTTGTTTTTTCTTCTTTTGTTTTGTTTTTTCTTAAAGCATTGTTTGGAATTTATTGGCCACTGTTGCAAGAGGTGTTGTGCTCTTTGAATTAATTCACACAATTTGTGTTGTTAACAATTTAATGCTTGTCTGCCCAGAATGATGGAACATATTCCATCAATATCACTCTCTGGGATATCGTTAGCACATCCACTCTCTATCTCAACGGGACAAACACTTTCCAATCATTTCGGCAATAGTTCATCGGCTGTTAGTTCTTCAACGGGAAGTCATATTGAACAGTTAGCAGCGGCTGTACATCATCATCACCATCATCAGCAGCAACAGGCCCAACAACAGCTTCATCACAATAGTCATTTGAATTCGGCAGCAGGTTTGCAACACACTAGCAACAGTCATTTGAGTTTAAATTCTCTGTGTGGCCTACAAACAGCCCAACACACAGTGACGCCCTCATTAGGCTCACACGGCAGCTCGGTAACTAGTAGTTCTACAGCCGCCCAACATTTGCAACAAAACTCCTCAGCCCACAATTATATACTGCATCACGCTTCACACCCTGCCAGTCATTTACAAAGTGTCGCATCCTCTCACACCAATAACTCTGCGGCAATTCATTCTCATTCACTCTCCTCAGCTACCAGTAGATCCTTGGCCTCTTTAAGACAAACAGAACATTTAAATCACTCGGCTGGTACTCATAGCCACAGCTCAACAGGCGATAACAACAGTACAGTAGCCACGTCATCAGCAAATTCTTCGGCCATGGCTGCAGCAGCGGCGGCTCACCTGCATCACACAGCCCAATCATCGCCCATGACAAATTTACATCAAAATATGGGCAGTCTTATGAATAGTGGAGGAAGTGCCAGGTAAGTTTTAACGTAGCAAAATAAAATTTTTTATAAATTAATTGAATGCATGTTCTAACTTGATGTGAATTCCTTTAGTGATGTATTTTTTAGCCTGATGATACAAAATACAACGAAACGACAAAACGAAGAACATATAAAACGTCCAATGAATGCATTCATGGTGTGGTCGAGGCTGCAGAGACGAAAAATTGCACAAGACAATCCAAAAATGCACAATTCAGAAATTTCGAAACGTTTGGGTAAGTTGGCTTATGAAAACAACTAATAGGAACTAAATTTTTTTAAGGTACTTTTTTAAAGATATTTTTTAAGGTACTTTTTTAAAGATATTTTTGAATTTAAAAATATTTTGTTTTTTCATTTCTTTTAAATGTATTATTTTTAATATAAAATATGTAAAAAACAGCAAAGTGAAGGTGCTTACTTCGGAAGATACTTTTTAAAAGGTACTTTTACAAAAAGTACTTTTTACATTCTTTTAAATATATCATATGTAAAAAACAGCAAAGTGAAGGTGCTTATTTCGAAAGATACTTTTTAAAAGGTACTTTTTCAAAAAGTACTTTTTATATTCTATTTAATATAAAATATGTAAAAAACAGCAAAGTGAAGGTGCTTATTTCGAAAGATACTTTTGAAAAGGTACTGTTTCAAAAAGTACTTTTTTCAAATTTACTTTTTTCGAAGCGACTGTTTTTTTCAAATTTACTATTTTTTAAAGGGACTTCTTTTATATAATGTACTTAGTTTGCTAAGTACTTTATTAAAAAGCATAAAATGTTAAAAGCGTTGTTTTCCCATACAAATGAAGTATTTGACGTGTAACATCTTCTTGCGGGTATAAATAATTTTAGCCTTTGCTGCATTTGGAGTATGAAATATGTGGTGAAAAAAGCCTCATCGACCCTTTGACCTACTTAAACTTTATTAAAAAATTTTTTTTCCCTCTATAAGGTAACAGAAAAGTTTTTTCCAAGAGTAAAAACATTGAGCCAATTATAGTCAGAATAAAAATTGGTGATTAAAGAACAGCTTAATGGAGAAAAAATATTCTATATATTAAATTGGATGAAAATTTCCCATTTTAGTATTGATAGAACAGAAACACACATTCCACCTTGCTTAGGTCCTTTTTTTTAATGCCTGTTTCTAGTAGGTACATTTTAAGTTAAAAAGTACTTTTTTGATTTGTTTTAGTTATTAATAAAAATATTTTTTTTTTTTGCTTAGGAAATCGCTCTTTAAATAGGACCTTTATTAAAAGATATACTGTACTTTTTAGTGGAGTACTTTTAAAAATACACGCTTGAGGTACTATTTGCAAACTAATTTGCGAAAAGGTGCTTTTGAAGATACTCTTTTGTGGTCTGTTTTAAGAATATTTATTCAAAGGTGCTTTTTTAAGAAGTGTGTCAAAGGACCTTTATTAAAAGAGTACTTTTTTTAAACACACGCTTGAGGTACTTTTTTAAAATTAAATTTCCAAAAGGTGCTTTTAAAGATACTTTTTTATGGTGTTTTTAAGGTTATTTGTTCAAAGGTACTTTTTTTAAAAAGTTTGTAAAAAGAAATTTTTTTGGAAATAACTTTTTTAGACAAAATTTTTTAAAAGTACTTGTTTGAAAAGTTTTACTCTCAAAAGGCAATTCTGTAATGAACATTTCTGTAAATTGTTTTTTTTTTGTACAATACTTTTAATTTTTTGAATTTAAAAAAAAAAAACAGTTTTGAGAGGGTGCTTTAACTCCTTTTATAAAAATCCTCAAAAGCTTATTTTTTGTAACTTTTATTTAAAATTGATGTCTATATTCTACAAATATCAATTTAATAAATTCTGTATGTGATGTGAAAAAAATATTTTACAAGTTACATTCAAATATTCAAATAAACCTTATTTATGTGAAGTGACCTTTTAAAAGAAAATTTTTGAAGAGGCACTTTTAACAGGGTACTTTTTTAAAAGAGGCTTTTCTAAAAAATAATTTTCAAAAACAAGTTTTTTGAGATTTATTATTAAAAAACTAAAATTACTTTAAACCAAACTTTAATTTTTGTTTCAAAAATTATTTGAAAAAATTTCTTTATTAAAAAAACACAAAGACTGAAATAACAAACTATTTTCAGCACTTTTACTACTTCCCCCAGGGTTCTTACACCTTATCTGTGTATTTTCCCGCAGCCAATAATTAAATTAAAATACTTTTTATTGGACCTGTTCAACGTGATAATCTTAATTGTTGTTTTTTTTTTTGTTTATTTTGTAATCACTTGAGGGTTTTCCAGTAATAGAAAACATTTTAAATAAATATTCAATTAAAATACCCTCAAAAGTTCGCCATAATCATTGACACACTCATTTTAACATTTCCCACACACTAGGATAAAATCTCTCCTCCCCTCTCCCTCCCCTTTATTCTCTTTGCTAACCAGACAATGACTAAACGAATTTTGTTAAATCCTTAGCAAGCGAGTGTCACAAAGACAGACAGACAGACAGGCTAGTTAACATTTTGAATTATATTTAACAGATAAATTTGAAGCGTTTGACAAAGATGACATCAACTGTCAAACAATGACACTAGTTTTTCAAACAAAACAAACATAAATAATTCCAAAAAATGTTACTACACAATATAACGAAAAGATAAAGCTTTCGTTAAGCTCTTCTAAAATGAAGGGTTGCCAAATCACGCCCAAAACAAACGTAATCTCGTCAACATTTTGTTGTCATCATTTTGTTCTTTTACCACGGGAACAATATGAGTTGCACTTAACTACTTGCAGCTTAGTTAAGTAGTTCGCTTAAAATAATCCTCGATTTAGCCAAATGAGAAAATAGATGGCGCGTGTCCCAGCAAAAAAGAAAAAAAAAAAGAAATCTTTCTATATTTGATGAGTTTTTGGTGGCTTTTAAAAATTCTATTTTAATTTAATTTAATTTCAATTCAATTCTTTTGCAATGCAACACAACACAAGTAGTTTCATTAATTCATACTTGGGCTTGAGTCAAATAAGCTTGTCATTTAGTATGTGTACGGGGAGGGGGATGAATGACTGGTAGAGAGTCGTGTGTCTGTTTTAACATATGACGCGTGTCCTTGGTACTCACTGCATTAACTAACTCTGTTTTTATTATTTGAATATATTTTCGACACTTTTTTCCCTGTTGCTTAGACATTTCTTTAAATTTTTGCAACTTGTTTTTTTTTGTTCTTTTTCTTCTTCTTGTATTTAGCATAACAAAAGCTAAGAAAATATCTTGAAACTTCCGGAAATGTTCTTATTTCCTTGTAATAAAGCAAGAGAACGCATTGTCATTGTTATGACAATGACACAACAGCAACAACAACACACACACCAGCCATATAGACATTATTTAAGACACTGGATGGTTGGTTGGCTGCCTGTTTGTTGTCTGTTGCAACACAGATAGCAGAGTCAGCCAAATAAATTAGAAATTTATCATATTATTTCATTTCATAAGCACTTTGTGATAAAAATCATTCAAATTGACAACTACCTGGATTATATTTTTTCAATTATTTTTTTTAATTATTTAAAATAAATTTCATAGTTTTGATAAGTTTAAGGAAAATATTAAATTTGCATAGAAATTGATTTTCATACCTTTAAAATGGAGGAAATGGTTTATGACTTTTTTTTAATTTACAAAATTTTAAATTATTTACATTGATTTACAGAAGTAGAGGAAATAAAACTAAATAAATTATTTTAGCTCACGTATACTTTAATTCCTAAATTTATTAAAAAAGAAAAATTTATATAAAAAAAATGTTGCAAGTGTGTTGTGACTTTATAACTCACAAACGATCAAGCTGAATTCGATTAAATTTTTAGGGTTTTTTCGTATGGTCGTGTAGATGGTTTATCTAAAGTTTGCAGGAAGGTCGACGCGTTCGTTCAAACGGGCATTTACGGCTGCACCGATTTAAAAAAAAATTTAAAACAGAAATAGATATTTATTTAGAAGTTTTATTTAAAAATATTAGAATAGTTTAAAAATAAATAAGTTCTGATTCATAAGGTCCATAAGGCAGTAGCAAATCTGTTATAACTTCCATAATAATCAAATGAAAAACTTGCCTGGAAAAGTGGTCGTGGTACAATTAGCCTCATTGGGGTAGCGAATCGCCCTGGGAATAGCCAGTTATTTATTAATTTGTATGTATTTATAAAGTAAACAGAACAAATTATGTATTTATAAAGTAAACAGAACAAATTGGATACCCTCATCTGCATTATTTGCATCTTTCTACCTTGAATCTTAATAACATTTTTTATTTTTTTGTCAAGAATATTTTATCTAGAAATTTTTTTCTCTAACATGTTCTTGCCCCTCTACATCAGCTTTTATCATGATTGACGAATTCTACAAGATTCAGATATTTTGTTTTGTTATTTCTTTAAAACACCCAGAGGGAGAAAACTTACAAATAAAAAAAAAATTATTAGAGAAAGGAATGAATGAATGTTATAAAATACGTCAATGTATACTATTGACCCTGCTACAAGTTCAATACAAGTAAACGCCCTTATCTGATTGATAAAGGTGCTCAGCATCCTTAAAGTCTGGTACTCTATTCAGTTTTTCATGCGGAATGCTGTCAAATATAAAAAATTTGTATAAAAAAGTCATAAAAAAATGTAGCAGAAGTTGTACTCTGTTGCTGTGGAAAAACCTATGAAATGTTTCTGGCAACATTTTATCAAAGCTGTGAAATAAAGCAAGTAGGCATTATTTCATGCGAATTTTTCAAACAAGAGCTGCCAATATGTCTTTTGCTTACATTTTCAAAACAATAAAACGTTAAATCGCGAGATAGGCACCACATTTTAAATATCAAAAATTTCCACATGAAATAGTTAATGTTGCTCAACAATTTTCACAAATTCGAACAGAGTACCAGGCTTTATTTAGATTTAAAACACAGCCACCTCGCAACTTAAGTTCTCAAAGTAACGGCTAACGATCTGTTATTCCTTGACAAGTCGGTCATATTATGAAAAATATATTTCGCGAACTAATTTTAATTATCTCAAAAGGCAATTCGCAAAGAAAATCTCCAACACATCATGTCTCCACACAGAAATAAATTTTTGCACCAATTTAAAGTTTTATATATTTTCAAATTAAATTTTAATAAAATTTTTAATCGATTCAATTAATAGATTAATCAAAAAATTTCAATTTCAATTAAATATGTAATTGAGATAATTAAAAATTTTATTAAATTTTAATTTAAAAACAATTTAACCTTTAATTGGTTCTCCTTTTTCCGAGCAGCGCTTCATCCAAGTTTCATAATCATCCTTATTTTTACTACGACCCGCGGTCTTCAATTCACATTTACTCTAGACCACTGTTCTTGTTTCGTTGCATTTTTACATTTTTTTTTAACTTTTGAAGGCTCCACGTAACATGTACAATTTTATTATTTATGGGCAAATTTTCGTAGCTTTTGGTACAGACACGAAATAAAGAAACCTCACTGAAAAGGTACTTGTTTAATGCTTTGAGGTAAAAATTTCTCTTAACGTATCAATTTGATTTTAATAACAAAGGTTGACTGTAAATGCAATCTAAATCTCATATAAAAAATTAGTTTAAAATAAAAATAAAGAAAAAAAATAACGTTGCAGAAGTTTTACCCTGTTCAGTTCATGAGAAATCACGAAATGTTTATTGCTTCATGTTTATAAACAGAAAAATGTTTCTGGGAACAATTCTTTACAACTGTGAAATAATATGTGCCGATTTCGTGCGTAAAACTAAACATTCTGTTCAAACTTTGAACGTACTAATGTACGAACACCTCGAGCCTAACTGTATGTGGTTGCCTCTCCTTTAGTAGAGCCTACGTTCATGGTAGCTTTTCCACAATTGGATCAGATTCGAACTACGAGGTTCGCTAATTTCCGAAGAAATGTTGTTGAAATTCATCTACTGTTCCCATTTTCAAATTAATATTTAATAAAAAAATCTTATCGATTCAATCAATAGTTTAATCAAAAACTTTCAATTAAATATGTAATTGAGATAATTAAAAATTTAATTATAATTCAATTTGAAAATAATTTAACCTTTAATAGATGTAAAACTTTTTTCAGTGCAGCGCATCATTTAAGTTTTATATTCATCATTAGTTTTACTACAAGCTCATCATCAAGACCCGCGGTTTCCAACTGGCCTTTACTCTAGACTGGTGAGGAAGAAGACTCTTAATAGTTAAAGCGTAAAGAATCCTAGAGCACTCATCGAGCCTAACTCCATGTGGTTGCCTCTCCCAATGTTTAAGCTGTTGTTCCTTGGTTGAGCTTATATTCAGGGTAACTCTTCCATAATTGGATTGGCATCGAACTACGAGGTTCGCTCATTTCTAGAGAAATATTATTCAAACTCATCTACTGTTCTTACTGGTATTCTCTTCTACGTTAATCCTTTTGCGCTTAACGCTCTCAGCTTCTAGCTAATGCCGTGGGTACCAGTTGGCGTTTTTGCTAGAGAGACAGACTTTCCCGTCCACTGCGACATCAAAGATTAACCTCTTTACCTGATGGAAGCTGTCGTTATCCGTTTCCTTAACTGCGAACCAGTCAATATTATCTGTGACGACAATGGAATTTTACATTTCTTTAACACGACCATTGGACGAAAATCGTTAATGTGTGCAGAGCTCTGTATTTAAACATGAGATTGGCTGGTGGCAAGAGTCTGCCTAATAGAGCCCAAGCTCTGTCCGTGACTTTTTTATTCTACCATTAATAAGAGTTTTAATGTCAAGAGTCCGTTTCTCTACAAAAGCCTAAAGCAAAATACGCTCTGCTTACTAATAAAAATTCGGTTTTTGGCTGTCACTACGATAAGGATATTAGTCATACTTTCGGAAAATGTTATCCTAAGTGTTCTCAAACTTCGCGTTCATATAAACTCAAGAGGCCTTTAAATGTATTTCGATGATTTTTCATAATTTTTAAGGACAATGAAACGTATTTGTTTTGTTTTTTTGTTTTTGTTTTTTTTTTTGCTCTTTAGAAAACCCCAACAAATTCTCGATAATGCTTATTTTCAATTATTTAATAGTAATAGAAATAGTTTGTTGTTTTTTTATTGTTGCTGTTACTGTTATTATTATTATTATGATTATATAAGTAGTTAATGTATTTTTTATTATTTTCTTATTGTGGCGCATTTTACTCTCACTCTTTAACAAAAACGAAAAAAAAAAAATCGAAAAAATGAATGAAGTGGTTGTTGTATTGTTGAGTATCTGTGTGTATAATCAAAACATATTAGTTGGATTGCAGTTGTTATTATTACTGCTATTATTATATCTTTTTTTTTAATAACAATGTGTTAAGCAAAAAAATATTTTTTTAAGGGAAAAATAAAATTGTGAGAGAAAGGACTAAATAGAAAACATATTTCCAATCACCTTTTTGTTAAGAGTTTGTTTTTTGATACTTGAATTATGAAAAAATATAGAAATAATATTAACTAACAGTTGCCTGTTATGCCATTCATTCTGTAGATGAAGTCTGTTGCCAGTGCCTAACTAAGCCTGTGCAGGACAACCTAATAATGCCACAATATCTACCAAAAAAAAAAAAAAAAAGAATTGCTACTGAAAACTACTGCCAGCACTTGACAAACACCCTTACCGCTTCAAAAAAAAAATTTTTTTTAAAGCGACCGGAAACAACAAAAAAGCAGCCAGCAACTCTCAGTAAAAATAACAAACTCAAAAATTCAATTGTTACATTTTGTGCGAAGCTTTTTGTAAAATGAAAATAATGTTTCAACGCAAAAATGAAAACATGGTTTTAGTACTTTTTTTGCTTTTGTTGTGGAAAGAATAGATGGTTAGGTTGAATTAAATTGGATTGAAAATGAGTTAGTGAATAAGTGAATATGGTGGGTTTGCCAAACAATATGTTTCCTGCATCACTGTCTCTATCCCAGCCACTGTCATATTTCGTTTTGATATTTTTTGACGATGACTATCAGGACAATATACTGTATTTCTTTGTAGACTTTTGTGGTAGTTGTTGTATTAGTATTCTTTGTTGTAATATTGTTGATTAGGAAATTAAATCATATTTATCTGAAGTGTTCTATCAACCGCAAACAAAAAATGAAATTTTAAATTTTATTCAAAGGAACTGGAGCGAACTAAATAAAAATTAATTGCAACTTAACACTAACAAAGTGGGATTTATAAAAACACATTCAAATGTAAATACCATTTTAATAAATTAAAAAAATGTTTAAAAATACTTCAACAACTTTATGTAAATTTTCCAAAAAATTAATGAAACTAAAGAAAAATTTTTAAATCCTAGTAAAATGCAGAAAAACGCTAATTTTAAGAAAAATCCTTAAAATGCTTAAATAAACTTAAATAAAAAGAGCAATTTTTAAAAAGTACCTTTTTAAAATTAACCTTTTTTTAAAAGTACCTTTAAAAAAAGCACTTTCATTAAAAAATATTTTTCACAAAAAATCCAATTTAAATCACATATTGCAAAAGTAACCAAGAAAAAAAGGATTTTAACTTAAAAAAGTACTTCTTAGGAAGATATTAAAAAAAGTACCTATTAAAAAAGTACCTTAAAAAATGCAAATTAAAGAAAATATTTTGCAAACGTTTGTTTAACAAATACGCAGTTATCTTACAAACTCCAACTTTGAAGCAACATATCTGCAGTAACTTACAAGCACAACTTTCAAAAATGTCCCTTAAAAAAAGGTAACAATAAATTTAAAAAGTACTCTAAAAACAAAAGTACCTATCCACAAAACTAAACAAAGTATACAATTTTTTTTGTCTAAAAGTAACTTTTAAAAGCATCCTTTAATAAAGAGTTTTAAAAAAGTACTATTTAAGAAAGTACCTCTAAAAAATATTTGAGAGAATTACCTATCTTTTAAGAAATTGCTTTAAGAACTTTAAGAATCCCCTATTAAAAAGAGTCCTGTAAAAAGCTTTGTTTTTTTTCAAAAAAACACCTTTTCAAATTTTAGTATTTAAAAACCGGAAATTTGAAAATACGTAATCAGCATTTTCTTGTAACTGGTTTTGAAAAATACATTTAACGCTTAACTTTATACATAGCATTTTTTTAAATATTTTTTAAATTTAAAGAAATAATAGTAGTGGTGTCAAAAAGTACTTTAGAAAACCTTTTCAAAAGTGATAGTATAAAAATGGTACCAAAAGTTACAAAAATCCGTTCAAAATCATTAAAATAAAATGATTTAAAAATTTAGGATTGGAAAAAAAACTCTTTCTTAAAAGTATTTTTTTTTTTCAAAATTATATTTTTTTCGTAATTAATACTCATTACCTCGTTGCTAATGAAATTCGTAACAAATTTCGTTTTTTCAAAAATTTTTCTTTTTATTTGTCGAAGTAGCAACCACAATGGGGCAGTCAAAAGCGTAGCAAATTCAATCCAGTCTGAAGTTCACAAAAAGTTGCCATTGTTTTCAAGTTTCAATTTGTTGTACAAAGACGATGTCAAGTAAAACCTTTTAAGTTGGCTTTTGTTTAACGTTTTTAATTAATTTGCTTGCTTGATATTATAGCTGTTGTCGTTGTTCTTGTTGTTATTGACTGTACTTTAGCATTGTTTTATTTTTTGCAGAGCCATTTTCAATTTCTACAGCAGCAACAGCAACAACTCTTTTTTTTTCTTATTTTATTTTTGTTTCTCTTAAACTCATGCACGTTCACACAAACATACATTTAGAAGAACTCTTAAACTAGACTCATTAACAACAATTAAAATTTACACATTAGGAGGGCAGCTTTTACAGAGAAGCAAAAAGTAAAATTGACATTATGAAAGTTAGCGGTTAGATCTAGTCAAAAAAGGCATATAGGTGGGGTTAAAAACATACAATAAAGTGTGTGAGAGATTTTTTGAGAGGTCTGTTCGATTTGATAATCTTTTAAACAGTTTTGTAAAATACTTTCTCTACAAACAGATTGCAACCAGTGTTGCCAGAACTTTTATGTGTGAAATCTGCGAAATCCAACAATATTTCGCGGAAAAATCTGCACATTATTTAAAAAATCTAAAATAAATCATCAAATGCATTTTTCCTTTACTAAATATTCTCTTTAGGTAAGATTTGTTTATATCGCACTGATCAAGACTTGTGCTTAAAATTATTTCAGCGGCATAAGTGCCTAGGTATGTGCTTTCATAGTTAAAAAATTTGAATGGCTCTTGTCGCTTCGCTTTGGAGTATTTTACTAAAAGTATTAATAATACCAAGAATGTACTTTAGAAAGATAAATATATATTATTAATATTATTTAGGTTTTAAAATATGTATATTGTAGTTTCGATTTGATTGATATGAACAGCAAATAAAAAATTATTTTTTAAACAATATAATTCTAATAAGCGACTTACAACCGACTTTTGAATGAATGTAAAATCTTTTGAGGTTTAAAATTTAACAAACTTTGTATTTTATCAAATTGGTTATAGTGTTTTGAACTGTTCCACAAATGATTGTATACATCTCTAGCTAGCGTCTCTACAGCAGATAGAAGTTTAAGTTGTGCATACTCGTACGACAATATTTGGGCAACGGAATGTTTTTTGCCTGTCATGTCATCAGCTTCATCTGCTGCAAATTTAACTATGTTCTCCTTATAGTCAACGTCTTTGTCGATAAAATATTTACTGCCGTATTCATATAAAATCAATACAGATTTGAAACATATTTTAGAAAAAATTTGTTTGAAAAATTTGTCATAAAACACATTTAAATGTTATTTTATGTTTAAGGCTCGCATTGGAATACTTTAAAGATTTTAGAATCTATGCGTGAGGATTTTTTATTTGAAAGGTCGTTCTTAATTTAATTTTTTTTATGAAAATCAGGACTGTGATTTACTATAAATAAATTAAAATTGATTTTAGTTTAAGTTCATTTTTTTCATTACTTAAATTTTTTTTTTTAGAAAGATTAATTATTTTACAACGGACGTTTTCCAAAGAAAACAATAAAAATTAGTCAACTTAATAGAAGTTGCCACACAAATCATAAAGAAAATCTGCGATTTTAAGCCAAATATCTTCAAATCTGATTTTGGCAATTTAAGAGGCCAAAATCTGCAAAATGCAGATAAATCTGCACTTCTGGCAACAGTGATTGCAACGTTCTTCTGTAACAGTGTGGCAATAAAACATACATGCTTTTTTGACTATCAAATTGCTAGTACAAAAAAGCAACAACAAATGAACAAGAAGTTACAAAGAGAATGACAAAGAAAAGCTTTAAGTTGTGTGTGAACTTCGTCTCACCAAATTAACATTAAGCTTAGTTGGTTAAATAGATGATGTTTACGATGTACATAACATAAGGTAGATAGATGCAAAGAATGCTGATGAAGGATGTGGCGGTCCAGAAAATGCTGCATTTCATTCTGCTAGCGTCTAATTTTTCTTGTTTTCTTTGGGAAACGTCCGCATACATTTGTAAATAATTTTTCTTTCTAAAAATGTTTAGAAAATTAATTAAAAAGAACCAAAAAGCCGAAAATAAAGTAAAATTTCATTAATTTATAAAATCGATGGTTCGAATCCTGGTCAGGGTGAAAATTAAAAATTAAAACTTACTATTGTATTGTCAGTTGTTGTGTGTTTTTAAGTTAATTTTTAGTTAGAAGTCATGTAGCCAGCCTTGCTTTTTGTAATGAACGAATACTAATTAAAAATTTAAGAGTATTTGCAATTAGAGGGTCAAGTCGTGGTCCTCATCAATAATCACGACTATAGAAATATTTTGGTTTTTACGGTTTGATGTTATGCAAACATGATAGTCATTGTTTAGGAGTTAAGGATTTCCGAATAATTAAATTTACTGATTGTAAGCATTTTAAAATGAATTGAAACCTTATCAATATGCAATTTAAGGGCACCTGAAGACACTGAGTCTCAGATAAATACTCAAATTTAAAGCTGAAATTCCAGATAAAATTTGAACGCAATAAGTCTTTTCCCGTACACCAGCCAGGGATGGTAATTTAAGATTTTTTTCGACGTTGCGCTGCTCTCCTGTATTTATGGTAAAAATCTAGTTAAGGGCGTAATGATTGTCATACAAAAAGAAAGACCTTCCTTCTTAGCCTTTTGAATAAAGGTGCTTTAGTACTATTTTTAAAATTATTCAAAATAAGTTGTCCCCCGTCATCTCTTCAGATTTCCGATTCTCAGAGTCTTAACTACCACCAGATCACCAATGAGCGCAGTTTTGTTACGGTTAATTAGTTCTATTCATGATGATATTTGATCTTCCATAGCTTCACTAATTTAAAGCTGCCATTCTATTTCCTGTTGTCCAGTTGGAGAACGTTACTGAACCGCACTTCTTTACGAGAATTTATCTATTAAGTTACTTTCGAAATTAGTTTTTGCACTTCTTAAGATGCTTCCTTACCCAAGTATTTTTTCCTTAAATGTTTAGTACTTATTCTTGATTAAGAATTGTTTACTTGTCTTTTGGTCACCGTTGCCAGAAGGTCTCAGATACAATTTGTTTTGTTTTAAACAATAGATTATAAAAAATAATAATTCTTAAACACGAAAGTACTCACATAAGAATTCCGAATATTCGTTTTTTTTTTTTTTTGTAAATTTGCGAAATTTAATAACACAAAAAATTTTCCACTTTGAAAATTTTAAATTAAAAACCAACCTTCAAAAAATCCCCCTACACAATGTATATCTTTATTCTTTGATCCTAATAGAATTGTGAATGATTCTAAAAGCAAAATATTTTAAAATATTACTCTTTAGCCTGTTTAGCATTTGCTTTCGATTGAGAAATCGATACCACTTTTCGGGGGCCCTTCTAATGTTCATAATCCCAACATGATTTTTATATTTCAACTGCATCTCTCCGGCAACCAGCATGTGTAAATCACTTCAATATGTGTTTTGTTGTGTGTGTGTGTGTAACAGCAATTTTGCCATTATTTTAAATTTGTTGTTGTTGTTTCTTCTCCTTATGCGTGGGCTTCTCAAGTCATTTGTTTTTGCTCAACTGCATAACAATTCATTCGTGATTAATTATTATTGTTGCTGTTATTACCGTTGAATCCGTCGACATCGACATTCAACGTCATTTTATTCATTATTATTGTTGTTGCTTTTTCTTATTCCTTTACTGTTTTGTTATTGTGTTCAATTTCTATTACAATTTATTTTAATTATTTTGTTTGTTGTTTTTTGTTCTCAATCTTATTCTTAATGTTTTTGTATTGTTTAGAAAATTAATGTGAATGTAATCTAGACAAGAACAAAATGTGTAAACTAAGGCCTCGTTTAACGAAATTATAAGGGGAAAAAACAAGTATCCTAAAAATTCTTATTATAAAAAGTACGAGGCCGAATTCTTGAATAAATAAAGTCTAAAAGCTAAAGACGGGATTGATTTCAAAAATCCGGAACATTTTTTTTTCTGAAGCCCAAATCTGTACGAAATATCATTCTGAAAATGAAACTGTTTGGAAAATACTCAAATTAACAGGTTGAACAAGAATTGTATTTTTAAGGAAAATATAAAAAATATTTAAGGGGGTATTTGAATATTTTCCAAAAAGTCTCCTTTTTTCAGTAACACTTTTTAAATTTTCCGTTAAGGGAATGCTTTCACCCTCAATAATCAATATCGTTGATTTAATACTTTAATCGGGATAAACAAATAAAAATTAATTAATATAATATAATATTTCCGTGGTTAATTTTAATGAAAAAAAATTCTTCTCGGATATTATGGCTTCTTTAGAAGTACTTCTATTTTTTAATATTAATGGAGCACGATATCAAACATGTGACTGCTGCGTCTGTTAGTCAAAATTTTCATGATTTTGTAGCCTTTTGTATCTCACGAATGGCACTGAGGATATAACGTTTAAGCTGTGCATAGTTTCTGGATTATTCGTAAAGCACTGAAATTTACCGACAACCGAAGGGTAAAAGACATCGCCAGTGATAACACGATTACTGAAGTTCGTGCGCAAAATATCAATTTTTGATGAGCTATGTGACATGGTGCTTCATCTTGCTGAAAGAATGGATTATCAAAGCTTTTATATTTTATTTCAGCGCATAGAAATTCTGTTATCATGCCTCTGTAGTCCTCACCGTTGACATATTTCCATAAGCGTTTTCCAAAAAAAAAAAACCTGAGAAAATGAAGCCACCACTTTAAAATCCGCACTGTCACTCTCGGTATATATATTGACGGGTTTTCTGTTTGTCATTTGCAGCAATTTTTTAACTACAACTCAAGAGAAAAAATAAATTTTGCAGCAATTTCGATGTGCAATTGGAGCTTTTGTAAGCCCAGACTGAGAAACCTTAACGAAGTGGATGGTCGTTATCCTTCAATAGCTAAGTCAATTGCAGCTTGTTAGGGAATAATTTGAAATTTTTGTACAAAATTCTCCGAGTGATTGAGATCGATGGCAAGTCCTTGTTCTTGGATTGTTTAATCATTTAAATTTATTGACCATTTTTATAATTATTATTCAATATTTCGTTTTTAAAGGCTTAAGGTATTTTCTATAAGAATTAAAAATTTTTATTTTTAATACTTCACCGCACTATAGAGTGGTGTTACCGGAAAACAGGATTTTTTTTAAAGAACCCCGTTAAAATTTGGATAGATGTAATTATAATTGCTACCATGTTGTTTAGATAATATAGCTTTCATAAGGAAGCATTGTGATTATATCTAGAAAGTCCAGACAGACATACTTAGCCCAACGTTTCTCTGAAAAAAATGGTGATGCTTCATTGCTAAAAAAGTTTTTTGGTCTCATGTATTTCCTATACATATTGATCCCTTGTTCCAAGAGAGTCATAACTCAAAACTTTAAAATTCAGTGATATACCCCCATCTCAAATTAGAAAATTATTTCCAATCCTGTAAATTTATCGAGTAAGAATATTTCGATCGCTTCTAGAAGTTCGAACGATATTTAAATCTTTAAAAGAATTTTTCTTTCTTTTTAAATTTTTAACTTATAGAGAAGTATTTCAAATTGTACCTTTAATTAATCACACAATTCTCGATTTATTTATTTTTTTCTTTTTTTGTTTCCAGCAGAAAAAGTAAAATTTTTATTAACAAAAAAAATAAAACAAAAGCCAAACATAAATAAAGCCAGACTATAATTAATGACAGTTACAATCTTAAATACAATTACCATGATTACATTGTAAATACAAAAGTAGAAGAGAGCGTGGAGAGAGATTGAGTGGGAGACACATCGATGCAAATTTGTGAAGCACACACTTCAGATTCAGAATCTTTTTTATTTTTCATTTATTTTATTTTTGTTTATTCCTGCCTCAATGGAAGTTGTTATTTTTTCATCTTTTTTTTTTATTATAATTGTTGTTGTTTTTGCTGTTACTTTTTTCATTTAGTCCTTAAAAAGGAAATTCGCACCGCCATTTTTTGTGCCCTTTTAATTTGAGGTTTTTTTTTATATTATATTATTGAGGTTTGTTGGGTGGGGTGCCTGTGAGACAGAGCCCGCCTGCCTGAGTGGTATTTTTTCCTGTTTGTTTGCTTGTGTTGTTTTTTGTTGTTGAGATTTATTTTAATAAAATTAAACTGAATAAAATAATGAGCTCTTTGCAAGTCCTTTGTTTAAAACAAAAGTAAAAAGTTGGTTTTCATTTCATTAATAAAAAAATATAAAAAAAGTAACAACAGCAACAACAACAGGCAAACAAAAAATTGTTACGTTTCAAGTGTAAAAGTTTGACATTGCAATAATGTGGCAACTGTTTCTCAGTTTATTCATTGTACAAAATGGTGGATTCTTTAACTAAAGTGTTTATTTGTTGTAAGAGTTTGACGTTGTTGTTATTGTAAATTAATAAAGTTTAAATGTAACTGTTTCAAATGATTTTTTTTTAATAAATGAAAGTAGATTCAGATTATCGGTGAAAATATTAATTAACAATAATCCTGGTAAAGAAAATTTCAAGTGGTAGCGCGCTTAACTTTTATAAAATTTAAACAAAATTAAACTTCCATAACAAAACTTCCAAAAAAAAATAAATAAAAAAAAATATTTTCCTAATTGGACTTAGCCGTTTATTTTGAAAGTGGCAGAAGTCAAAACAAGAAAAAAAATTAATTTAACAGCTGCTACGATTTTTTTACGAATTTTTTTTATTGGAAAATAAGTATCCTGAGACCAGTGTGTATCAGCTTAAAAGGAAAGTAACTTGTGACACTTTTAAAATAAACGTCTCAAGGCCTTTTGTTAAAAATATTTATTAAACTTTCTTATTCTTTTTGATAGATGTTTGATCATGTAGCGACAAAGCTTATAAGCCGGCAGAGATATCGAAATTTCTTAAACTTGATAATGACCATAATATTGCCCTCAACGACTATTTGCGAATTCACTCAATAATTTCAGCATTTATTATTATTTTTTTTTTCAGCAATTTTTGAAAAATGCAAAAATTATTGGATGCCATTGATTTCATTCCTCAAAAAAAAAAAACTTCATCTAAATGGTATAAACATTTTTGGTTTATTTTTGTAACTAAAAACGACAATTAAACTTTTGATTTCCTTTGGGACAAGAATGTAAAAAAATATAAAATTTCATCTAAAACTCTTGCAGCAAGCATTTCATTTATTTGAAGCTTTTAATTAAAACTTTAAAATTTTTGTATTTATTCATTCATTCAATCACATTTTGTGAAAACTTTTCTTGGAGTTTTTTTATTTTCGCTTTTAATAGAAATTTAAATTCAAATTCAACAAAAATTGCAATTCTATGGAATTTTAACTATCTCTTCTTCTTTAACACTCTAATCAATAATAAATATGACATTGGCATAATCCTTCAATACAATTAAACTTTCAAGCCATATTTGGCCCTCTTCAACTAACAAACAAAAATTGAATTTGAATTGAAACTTTTTTTAACTCGAAGAGAACACAAGAAAAAAATCTATTATTTGTATTTTGCTGCTAAATAAAAACGTTCTTGAAAAAGTAAACATCGCGGCAACGACAACAACAACAACAAAAAGTTATAATAAAAGTAAGTTTTTAACCTTTTTTGGCTTGTTCGATTTTTGATACAGCCCCTGCAACAATAGACACTCGGGTTCCTTCATGCTTTTTGTGTTTTTTTTTCTGTTTTTTGTATGGCCACTCTTTGTGTTGCGCTCATACATACACAAACATGTGATGGGAGTATGAATTTACAGGTGTGTGTGAGAATATGGTGTGTATTTTTGTACTCGATAACAAAATACAATTTCTACAATGGCATCAAACAAAGGACAAAAGCTGCAACTGACAATTGACAAAATGGATGTTTAAAATACACAAAAATTCTATTTGTTCAATGTACGCCGAATGTGTGCAAAAGAAGAAGAAAAAAAAATTATTTAAAATAAATTTGGATTTAAAAGTTTAAAATATTTTAAATGTCAGAAAATCAATAAAAAAAACTTAAATTTAGAAAACTGTTAACTTTGAAAGGGAACAACAATCAATTGAACTTTATAATTAGTTACCATACAAAAATTTTTATGAGTAATACTAAATTTTTAATAGTTTTTTTTTTTTTTTTTGTTGTACGTATTGTGCCATCTTATTAATTAATAAAAGCGTCAGTCCACATTTTTATACAGAAAGTTTCTTACACAAATATTAAAGGGTTTTCTACTTATACGTCAATAAAATCAAAAACGTTCTTTTTACAGAGAACTATTTTCGATAAATATCGAAAAAATGCTGGACATAAAACTGTTTTTAATAACAAATAAAAATTTATCGATACGATACCAACATTTTTTCTCAAATGATTAAAATGCGTTTAAAAAATGTTGTTATCGGTAGCAATTTTATGTTCAACAATAAAAAAGACTTACAGTTATCAATTAAAAAAAATTATACCGAACACTGTTGAAATATATTCTATACAAAAGTTAACTCCCAATAACAGTCGATTAGATCCGAAATTTTTTTTAAATAAATATCGATAACAATCGAAAGTTTTTAAATTGCTATCGATAATAATTTAATATAATTCTGATACAGAAATTTATAGTTGATCACAGGTTAATGATTTTTTAAAAAGAACACTGTTATCGATAGCAATAGATTTTTTATTTTCTTAATAAAACAATTTTTTTTAATTGAAATTTGTAAAGAAACACATTGTTTTTTATCATCTGAGAATTTTTTTACCAGAAAATTATTATTAATGAAAATTATAAAAAAAATATTTAAAAAAGAAAATTGCTATCGATAACAGCTGTGTTTTTGCTTTTGTTAAAAAATCGTTTTTTAAAACAATTTAAACTTGTTTTAAAAAAATATTGTTATCAAATGAGAAATTTTTTCAAGAAAATTTTAATCGATAACAATTAAAAAAGGAAAAATATTTATCAATAAAAATAAAAACATTATATAAAAAATATCACCGATAAAGAATAACATTGTATAAAAGTAATTTAAATCGAAATAAATTCTAATTCCCCATAAAAAGATATCGATAGCAAATCTATTCATTTTTGTAACAGAAAAGTGCTGTATAAAGAATTTCCTATTAAATTGAAAGAAAAAGAAGAGAATGTGTGAATAAGGCAAAATTTTTAATACGAGTAATTTTTATTTCTAACCCTCAAACATTTTCCTACAGTGAAATTGTACTGAATACGGAACTGTTTAAGAAAGAATTTTTTTGCCCACTGAGCTGTTATCGATAATATTCGAATTATTTTGTATGAGAATAATTATTGCTATTAAAAATTTAAGTTCGCTTTACCATAGATTTTTAACAGTAGTAATCAAAAAATATTTGCACTAAAACTATATCGATAACATGGGAAGTAACGCAAACAAAATGTTTGTCAGATAACATAAATTTAAATTTATAATATTTTCATTCATACTAAGCAGTACTAAAGCTTAAATCAATAAGTTTCTAAAGTTTTTGTTATTATTCCCTCCTCATATTGCTCACTCATATGAAATTTAATAGACTTTTGTGTATAAAACAAAAGTTTTTCAAAGTTATTTTTATTTTTAAATAAAAGTTTTTCCGAACAAAAAACAAACAAATTCACATACAGAAAGTAAAATTTACATAAAACTTTATTATTACATGCAAAATGCATGTAAATCTACATTTAGAAATGAATTATAATATTCCTTTGGAGGTTTATAATGATTCAATCAATAACTTGTTCCTTTTCGATGGCATTTGGGGGCAAAAAAGTCACTGGGGAATATTTCAACGGTCAAATGGAACTTTTAGAAAAAATATGTGAATAAGGAACAGCAGCATATATGTATGTTGCAACAATGGGACAACCACAATAGATTTGAAAACAAACAAGAAAACAGAGAAAATCAGGCAATGATGCTTCTCTACCCCTCCCACAAACAAAAGAAAAAAAAAGAATCAAATCAATGCGAACAATTGATTAGAATTCAATTGAAAGCTGCATTTTTGTTTGTTTTTGTGTTTGTGTTGGATTTGATTTTGTTTTTCTCCTGGTTGTTATTTAGATCCCATTTAAGGTTGTTGTTATTGTTTAACTAAGGATTTTTGTGTTGTGGGATCGTTTTGGATTTCTTCGTTCCATCATTATTACTTTTTTAATTTTTTTTTTTTTTGCTTTTCGACTTCCATTCGATTATTGTTCAATGTTTTTGTTGTTGTTGTTATTTTTTCGTCCTTGTATTTAATGTTTACTTGTAAATGAACATGGGTGGTGCAGATATAAAAGTTATTTTCTTATTGCTGGGGTTGCATAGAAATCGCCTTCTTCCCACTGTGCAATTGACAGGTGTATCTGTCAAAATTAAAGCGGGTTGTCGATTCTATTGTTGTTTGCTGTTTTTACGTAATACGCCTTCAACGTCATTGTTTGCTTTCTATGACGAGGATTTTTGTTTGTTTTTTAATTTCGAAGATAATTATTTTCTCTGTTTTTGTTTTCTATGACGTGTCGTGAATCGTTAAGCTTTTATTTTCCATTAATAAAAAAGGGTTCTGGAAAGGGCAAAAAGTTTGAAAACAAATAATTGAATTCAAACTAAAAAATTAATTCCTTATCGATAATTGAACATTGAATAGCTTTTCATAAAATACAAGGACAATTAAAATTGTTGTAAAGAAAGTTGTTAACAAAAGCACAAAAAACCCACAGCAAAAAAATATCCATAAAATTAAAAAACGATAACAAGAAACTATTTAATTGCATACAGATACGTTTACAAATTTTCTAGTAAACTTATCGAAAATTAAATATGCAATAGATAATATTTATAGAAAATTGGATTAAAAACCAAATGAAACAATTACCGATATTTTTAAAAAATTTACCCAAAAAATTGTTATCGATATTAAAAAACCCAGCCAGCTCAGTACATATCATCGATAAACTAATAAAACATTAAAAAATTATTTAAAATTTTTTTATGATGACAATTAAATCTTCCAATCCGTAGAATATAGTAAAAATTAATATTGAAAAAATTCTTTAAAATATTAAATGATAACATTAAAACCAATTTCAAAATATTGCATTCGATAACAGACAATAATTAATGATGCTATCTTATAAGAGAAAATTGTTATTAATAATAATACAATCAATAGAAAATTGTTTATAATATATCGAAAATATTTCCTTAGAAAATTGTAAGCGATAACATTGAATATTAAAATCGATAACTTTAATAAATTCCTAAAGTAAGTTGTAGTCGATAATATGTAAGAAGTTTCTACAAAGAATTATAGTTGACATTATAGAAAAATGTCTATTAGAACATTGTTATCGATAACATCCTATTCACTAAAAACTTAATTGTTAACAATTTTGAAAAATATCGTAAAGAAAATTATAATCGAGAGCTATAAAATAATACTTTCTACAGAAAATTGTTGACGATAAATCGGAGTATCAAATTCGATAACATGGAAAATGTTTCTATTTAGTATTTTATTTAATAATGACGAAAAGTATACAATAGAAAATGTTTATCGATAACATCCATCTATAACAATGCAGAGAAATTTTAATCAATACCAGTACGAAGTTTTTCAAAAAATTTCCTACATAAATTGGTTGACGATAATATAAAAACTTTAATATAGAAAATTTTAATCGATAACAGAAAAGTTTTTCACTTAAAATTATAATTCCTAAAATTGAAATTTTTTACAAATTATAATCAATAACTTTTAAAAATTTCGTGTAGTAATATGTGGTCTATAATATAAAAGAAGAAGTTTCCTAAATAAATTTTTATAAGTAATTGTAATCGACATCAGGGAAAAAGTTCCTGCAGTACAAGAGTTATCGAGAAGATCGAAGAGCTTTGTATATTGATTATAGCTAATAAGAAAACCTTTAAAGTTTTACAATATTTTGACCGATAATCTAAAAATTAAACCGTTAATATCGATAACATTTTATAGATAATTGTTGATAATATAAAAATTTATTTAGTAAAAATTGGAATCGATAACATTAATTAAAAATTAAAAAAAAAATTTAACAGACAATCTTGAAAAAACTGTTATCGATAACATAAAATTGTAATCGATAAGTTTAAAAAAAATTTTTTATATAAAACTTTAATCGATAATATCCAAAACTTAACAATTGAATATTTTTATTGATAAAAATCATTTAATTTCCTATACAACTTTGTTTATGTCAAATTAGACATTGATTGTAACTATGACAACGTTTACAAAACAAAACACAAAAATCAAAATTTATATAAATCTACATACTTATACATAAGAATATACACGTACATACTTATGTACACATATTGTTTACATGTAAAATGATAAAGAAAAAAGAGCAATTTCTCTTTTATAAATATCTTTCGTAATTGTTAGCGGAAAGTAATTCATAATGACGTAAAGTAACATAAAGTAATTGCTCTTTTTTACGATTATTGTCTGCATTATGAAAATGCTTCTTTATTTGACATTTAAAGAAGACATATGTACAAACATTCATACTCTAGTTTGACAAAGCCAACTGGACTGGATACCTTTTATGGGCAAACACAATACAATTTTCTTGTAGTAGGCGACAAAGAAAAAGACATGTACAACACTTATTTTGAAATTCTGAGGACTTTTTGGATAATTGTTAAGAAAAACGTCATTCGTAAACATTCGTATGTAAACAAAACTCACCGTCATACAAAACGAGAATGTAAGTAGGACTTCCATATTTACACTTTCATAATTTATTAAATAGTACTGTATTGTATCCGTTCTTAAGTGGCTAATTGTGTGTGTGTGTGTGTATGTGGGTGGGGCAGATTACAAACGATACAAACTCCATTTACAAAAATGTTTAGTGGTCTGTGGATGTGTGAGATTGTTTACAAAATAAATTTCTTAAGTTATGCCGCAATTACAGATTATAACGGTTAACTTTCTTCTCTGTGGAGTACAAATGTAATTATGAAGATCTTGTTGTAATTGATTTTTTATTTATATCATTCAGGTTTTAAGAAGTTTGTGAGTGTTTCGGTGTTAAACAATGAACAATGGCGGATTTACAAATAAAAACTATTTAATGCAGCAGCAAGAATAAAAAAAAAAAACACAAAACTATAATTTTGAAGCCTTTTAAAAAACTGTAGTTTCAATAGGAAAAATTTATAATTGGGATTCTTTTTATACCCTTCACCACAAAAAGTGGAAAAAGGGTACAACTAAGTAATTTCTACAATATCCATTTCCGACCCCATAAAGTATATTTTTTCTGACTTCTTATGCATAGCGAAGTCGATCGAGCGATGTTCGTCTGTCCGTCACAAAAAATAAATATGTCAATCGATCAGATATACTGTCGAAAGAGGTGCTATAGGAAATCAGCATGATCGGTCCATGTCCTACGAGGCAACAAGCAAAACACCACGCCTACCTCTAATTTTATATGTCATTTGGAACAATATACTAACTCCAATTAAAAAAAAATAAATATATGTGACGAGAGAGAATTAAAAAATAAGAAGAAAAAAAATCTAGTGAAAATATTAACGCTCACACATATTTTCCGAGTTAAGGGGCTCTGAAATTTTCAAATATTTTGAAATAATAATATGGTTATTGTTTTAAAGCTTTTGAAGAGATCTTTAAGGAAATACTAAAATGTTTTAAAAATTTTTAACCCATTAAGAGCCCAATTTTTTTTTTTTTATTTTTTAATTCTCTGTCACCCAAATGTTTTCTTTTTTGTTTGGAGTTACTTCACTAGACTAGATTAACATAGATGTTAAAGGGATATTAGATTCGGCATAGCCGAATATATCACTCTTACTTGTTTATGTTAATTTACTTTAATGTGCTGGATTCCTTTAAATGTAAATATTTCATGATATTCTCAGAAAATAGTTCAAATTTAGATAAAAGAAAAAATAAAAATAGTTACTCAATGGTTACTGTGTGTTTTTTTATAAAAGAAAAAAATTATATAAAATATAATTTTTAGATTTAACATATTTTTAACCGGCAACCCATAAATTTGACATTTCCATTATTCATGTTTTTAAAATATTTGTCTTGAAATGGTACACGGCAATGTAAGCAGGAAATTATGAAATAAAACAACTGTGCGAGGGTAACTAAGTATGCATTGGCAAAACATATATAAGGAGAACTAAAAACATTAAAAATGTATATTATTTTAAATTATCAGGCATGTTCTAAATTCCACACGAAATTTTCACTTCAAATTTTTCTGAGCATTGTTGCTGTAAAATTATTTTTTACAGCATTATGCCTTGAAAAATTTTAAGTGAAAATTTCGCGTGGAACTCAGAACATGCCTGAATAATAAACATATGTATATTAAAATCAAATTTTTGTTAAATTACATTTTTTAGGGTAAATAGGCGTTCAGTCGATTCGTTAAAATTATGGAATCTTTTCTATATTAAAAAAAAAAACTACAGGAAAAATAATTTGGTGCTAGTTTCTAGCTTTTCTAATTGAAAGGTGATTTTCTAACGAAAAAAAAATTCGCGTAAGTTTCGTTGGTGAAATTTAATTATTTCGATATCCTACTCAGAGTCATTGTGTTGAACAAGCTTTTTATTTTTTAACGCAAAGTAAAAAAAAAATAACTTTTGCTCACATGTAACGTCAGTGGGAAACAGCATTGCAACTGTGTTTGGTTTTTTGTAAAAACTGCCAAAATTCCTGAAAACCAATTAACTTAACAGATTTAATTACAAAGTATCTACAAATATTAGCTCTAAACTATATTTATTGTACTAAAAATGTAATTCAAATTTGGTAGCAAAAGCACAACAATGGCAACGCTGCTCAATATAAAATTGTTGCAAATATATCAGTCTAAATTATCAATGTCAATATTATGTGTGCATAAGTTTCGATCATTCATTTTTTTTCACACAGTATTATTTTTAGTGGGTTTCAAGCCGGTGATGTAAACTGTGTGGAATAAAGAAGCTGTACGTGTTTGATAAGTGTTGTCGTATTAAAATTTCTGGTGAAGTTCTTTTTTTCTTAATTAAACATGAATGCAACAATAAATAGAGATGAATAAAATTTATTGCAGTGGATTTTGAACTAATCCCGCTTTCTTAGTGTCAGTAAAATATTTTATTTTAAAAAGTGAATGGCTGCAATAGTTAAGCACAATAAATAGAGTACAGTTTCCATTTTCAAAAAAATTAGATTCACATTTTAATGCTTCTACAACAAAACAAGTAATTTCAGTATTTAATTGCTGTCAAATTTTTTTTTGTTGTAGAGTTTAAGAAAAAATTTTGGCAGAAAAAGTTTCCGGTAAAATATTGTCATAAAAAAAAAACTGTTTTATTGACTTCAAGAACTCTTATTTTAAGGAAGGCATAAACAATTTTGGAGCACCTCCGGACGAGATGTTTTACTTTAAAGAAAAAACAAAAAATAATTATGAAAGTATATTTTAAAAATTTATCAATTTACCCTCGTACAAAGTTCACACTTACGTACATGTATCTATTATTATATGCATGTCATTTAATTCTCTTGTATGAACAATATCTTCGGTACCTCTTGTTTTGCTACTCCTTTCATTCCCCTCTCCCTAAATTTAACTCACTGACTCACAAAAGAAGCTGCTGATATGTGTTCATTTTCAACATTATACAATGTTTAAGTTTGTTATATTTATTTTAAATGTGGATATATGAATGTGTAAAATATGAATGTAAACTGTTGTAAATATAATCTGTTACCTCATATCCTGTTGTCGTATGATTATTGTTCTAATTTCTTAATAGAAAACGAATGTATGACAGCTTAATTTAAGCAGTAATGGAAGAAATAGGAACCAAATGATATGAGTATTTTAAGCACACACACTTGCACGAATTCTAGCAGGTCTTCTTCTTTTCTTGACTCTATACTCTTCTGCTTAAGAGTGTTTTAAATCAATAAATTATTTGACTGGCTTCAGTCAATCCGTAGAAGTTTTATTTCGTTTTAATAATCTTTTGTTGTGAAAAATATTTATTTGTTATTTATTTTACAGAATTATTCTTAAGCCAACTATTACTTTACTGTCCACAAGTAATCTTAAGAGTGCTCAGTTAAATACGCAAAGGTCGCCATTCAGAGAGTGTTCTTTAAATAAAAATTTATTGCTGATTTTCTGCCGGAAAACATAAAATTGTCACACTGTTTTACATTATCAAACACAAAAACATTTAACAATTAATGCGTGTTTTTATAATAAGTAGAGTTAAAAAACCAGTAACAGATAGTGGCAAAATGATATTTTATGATTGTTTTAAAATATTTAAAATGTACAGAGTGACATGTTTTGCTCTCTTTGTTGACAGTTTTTTTTTTTTTTTTTTGTTGTGTACGTGAATCTTGTGAGCCTGTTAGGCGATCATTATTTGAGCCGCTTAGAAGCCAATGCGGTTAAGCCCATTTTTTTAATATTTTCTGATTTTTGGAAATGTTGATGAAAAAATAGTAATCTTCTTAGTTATTAAAAGTGTTACTCGTTGGTTACTTTTTTCTAGGTTCGACAGCGCTTCTTTTAATATTTTCCGTCAACCCGCAAAGCGATTTGGAGAATAAATAACTGGCTCAATAGTTATACATGGAACCAGCAAGGCACACCTAACGCTTTTGCTTGATTAACTGCCGAAGGAACCCAACCTTAATTAGTAACTTTTATAAGACTCTTTAAACATACTTTTCCTTTTTTCCACCTTCCTGCTTAATCATACTTTATGTTTGTATATGTGTGTGGAAATGTACATATATAAACAACTCACATTATTATTTGTCACAGATTGTTTTAAAGAATTGAAAGGCGGAATAAGCAACCAACCAACCAACTCAACAATTCTTCCTTCCCATACAACTGTTAAATAAGTAACGGTACACGCACATATGTAGTACATTCACACATACATCCAACATGAGTATTTCTTCGTCTCCACATGTCCTTGCGCATTCTCTGAAAACTTTTACTTGTTTTCTTTACAATGTTGTGTTCTTTATCATTTTTAATGGAACTTAAATCTATTTTTCTCTTAACAGTAATTGTTGCTACATATTCGTGTATGTCAGTGTGTGTGTGTGTGCGTGCATTTGTTAAAATAGAATGAACTGAAAATAAGCAAAATTTATGTGGAAATTTTCAAAAATTGTTGTCTTATAATGGTTGTCGCTGCACCGAACAAATTATTGTTTGTTGTAGTTATTGTCATTGCTTTCATATTGGCAATATATTGTAAAAACTTGAGTGTATGAGTTTCTAAGAGTATATATGGATATGCACCAGAGAGGGAGAGAGTTTTTTAAATGTAAGTAAGTGTAGCTTTCTGATACAATGGTGCTTTAAGTTAAAATGACTTGTTTGTGGCTTTTGAAAGCATCCTTGAGATTTTAACAATATTTTCTATTGTGAAGAGATTTTAAGGGGATGTTTTGTTTTATAATGAATTTAAAAAATTATGGATTATGAAGATAAATAATCTTTTGTATAAAATTTATACTTTAAGTTATTGAATTAAAAAAATATATATATATTTTTTTTCAAAAATAGTGACCCTCTCACAATCAAATCATCAAATGACACAATCAAAAACTGAAATAAAAAAGATTATAAATTAAGCAAATGATTAAAAAATTATTATTTTAATTATTTTATTATTTTTATTTTTTACTTTGTCTTCTTTTAAGGAGCCGAATGGAAACTTTTAACCGAAGAAGAAAAACGTCCATTTATAGATGAGGCCAAAAGGCTGAGGTAAGACTCAAGCTCGTTTTTTGTTGCTAATTATTATTTAAAAAATTTTAATATATTTAGGGCCATGCATATGAAAGAGCATCCAGATTATAAATATCGACCGCGAAGAAAACCTAAGGCTTTAAGAAGAGATGGTTATCCGTATCCCATGCCATATCCCTCGGTACCAGTAGAAGCTTTGAGAGCAGGTAAGTGCTTAGATTTGGGGAAATATTATAAATTAAAATAAAATATAAAAAAAAAATTAATACGAAAACACTTGATTGTATTAAAGGGTGTCCCAAAATTTACGCCAGATTTCTGTTAGAGCTTTTTTATTTATTTTTTATTCAATCATAAAGTACACAGAACAATGTTATGTATGCAAAATAAAATATAGGGTAAATCAAGTCCATTACTTTCCCGACATCTTAAATATTTTTCTTTAAAAACTTTTTTGCTGCAGCGCTTAATTTCCTTCTTTAGTTGTAAGTTAAGCGGCATAAAATCTACATATATCAAAGCTTTGCAGGAAGAGGGTCATATCTCAAAACAATTTTTTTGGAGAAAAATTTGATTATTCTTTGAGTTTACAGGGTTGAACATAAGGTCATAACTTTTTTTCAATATAAAAATTTATCACGTAACAACAAATTTGCATGGTTAACTCAAGAAACTAAATTCTTAAGTTATTACACTTTTGCAGCAAAAGCTCAAAATACTAGCTTTGTGTTTTAGGATAAGTTTATTTAAAAAAGAAGTCGTTATTTTTTTTCAATTTAACGCTGAAATAATATAATAAAAAAAAAATGATAAAGGAATTTTTATACATTTTACAACATTTAAGAAGCTAGAAATGCAGCATTTGAGAAAAGAACAAAGTGTTTTATGTATGGAAAAAATATTTTTAAAAAGGATGCTGATTATTCAAACGAAATCATGGCGCTCACATTCTTTTTACCACTTTCTTAATCGTGAAAAATTGCTGCAGGTGACTGAAATGATTGTGAGAAAATAAATTGCATTCACAATGCGTCTCTGTTTCTTACGTTTTAAATAAGGCAGAGCCTTATTATTCATCATCAACCTTTTTTGTATCCGATATGATAAAATAAATACAAGAATTTTAAGAGTGAAAAAGCACTATAATTTTTTCAAATTTGAAAAAGTTTTTTTAATTTTGAGGTTTAATTTCAGTACTGGGAGCACCCAGTATAATTTCTTAAAAAAAATGAATCCTTCTCGTTTAACAAAAATTATTAGGAAATAAACGAAATTTTGAAAACCAGGGTTTGAATAAAATTTTTAGCTTTCTGTCACTTTTTATGCTAGACACACATGTGGGGCGAACGTCAAATTTGTCTTTGTATTTGTCGCCAGAGTATATGAAACTGTACACAATTAGTGCGTCGAACGAAATTCTTAATGCATAACAAACTGTGCTATAGATTTATTTCTATTGCCTTTAAAAACAAATGTCAAATATTTAGGTGCAGAGTGTCCACATTTTTATTTACTTTTTAAACTGTACGATTTGTTTTCTTTTTTTAAAAGCACAGAAAAAAAGTTTTTTACCTAATAAAGTTTTATTTGTGTTCAGATAGAAATTTAATTAATTTTTTAATTAATTAGAATACAATTTTCTTCTTATTTAATTAAATATGTAATTGATGCAATTAATTGTTTAATTAGAATATTTAGAATTTATTTTTCAATTGAATAAATAGTCGAGAGAAATAAAAGTTTTATTGAATTTCTATCTGAGCACAAATAAAACTTTAAGAGGTGGAAAAATTTTCTTCTGTGAGCGCTGAGCACATAACTATAAACGATTGAATCTAAACAAAAATTGACGTTAATAAATAATTTATTCATGATTTTTGTCGCTTTAAATAAGTTTCAGTCGTGGAATTTATTATTTATTATGCTACGATTTCTTAAAGACGAACTTGTTAAACTGTGTGAAATTCGTCGTTCGTCACAATTGTGTTTATACTATAAGTCGTGTGGTTTTTATGACGCTAGTCAGCCGCACTTCGAATGAATATTTCCTTACTAGTATTTTTGTTATAGTTTTTGTTTCTTTTTTAATTTTATAATTTAATTTGTAGACATTGTTAACATGATGTCATTAACACGCATTCTTTATCAAAATATACTACTTAGAAATTTATACTAAAAAATATTTAACACATACATACATACAAGCACAAATCGTATCAACATTAATAAAATAAAATAAAGCTTATTACTACAAATATTGTATTATGTGTGAAAGTCCTTTTAAACAAAAAAAAAAAAAAAAAGAAATACGAAAAGAACACACATACACAGTCGTAAAAACAAATAGCTTGATATCACGAAAGCATGATGATGACATTAACAAAGAATAATAGTTTTTATACTTAAATAATAAATAAATATTTATTTGGAGATTATTGTTGTTAGTTTTGTGGGAGCAGTCTGTCTCAATTTGCTATATTAGACGGCTCCATTGTTGTTATATAAACTCCTCGTCTTTGCAAGAGGGTGTACAATTTAGCCAATAATCAATTTATGTGGGGAGATTAAAGAAAAGTTTTACAACTCAGCAGATTTTAAACATTCGAATGTCATGTCTTGTCTTTTATAGTTTTTTAAGGAGAAAATGTAACATTTTTCATATGTCAGCATTATTATCAAGGACAATAAGCAGAAAAGACGCTAAAGAAAAAGGGGGCATTTATAATTTTTAAAGGGTTTCACAACTGCCCAAAATAACTTTAGATTTTATTTTCTTTTGCAATTAGTTTTTTGTTTGGCGGCCCTTAAATTTAACACACTAAAAAATATTTAGCATACAAAAACCGATAATTAAATTATAATGCAGTGGATTTATTTTAAAAAAGACTTAAAATCCGAGCTAAAATACAAACTCCTTTGACAGATAAGAAACCCGTTCGTGTCACATAAACTTACTCCAGTAGACCATTAGACCCATTGTGGCATTCTGAATACAAATGTTCCTGAGAAAAAATTGTAAAACGGTGTTGCCGTTGTAGTATTTTTTGATATTAAATGGAAATAACATTTTTTTTGAGACAGATTCTATTTTTGGGTCAGCAAGGTTCAACGGAGCTTATAAACTGTTTTATAATTAAATCTGTTCCAAAATAATAAATAATAAATTTTTTGTAAAAAAAATCAGTGGCAACGCTGTTTGAGACAGACAAAACTTTCGGTCAAATTACTGTCACTGTTCTTGTATGAAAATCTTTTTGCAGTTGTATCATGCGTAGAGCTGATTATAAATCACGATCGGCGACTACTGCTAGCCGCCTTTCAGCTGACCGGCTTCACAGACTGATGTTACGGCAAGCGAAAAGAAAAGTTGTAATAAATAAATTTATTATTTGTAATGCAAGAAATTCAGTGAAAAGCGACCAATAGAAAATTATCCCAACAACTCTTTTAATATTTATGATTTAATTTTTATAATGAAAAGCGAACGTGGTTGAATTTAAAAAGTTAATTATTCGAGTAGCTAAATATGAATTGTAAATTGTGAATTGTAAACCGCCAAAGCTAAAAGTCTTACAAGAAAAATAGTGATAGAAAAAATAGTGAAAACGAAAAAGCATTCAATGAACGCAGATTAAAAGTGCTGTTCTTCTTTTAGTTGCAGAGAAATTATTATACCTTCGTTTTCGTTGACTTTATACTGAAAAAGATTATCTTTTATATGTTGCAATTTTTAAAAAATTCCACAAAATTTTATTATACAATCGCTAAATGTTGATGTTATAAATTCTTCTAAGATTAAAGCCATTAAAGATTGAGTGTTGGTTACACCATCACGTCTAAACTGTCAAACCAATTGTATTGAAAATTCGATCACAGAATAGATCTTTAAGGACTGAAAGCATTACACGCAGCATTTTTAAACAGAAGAAGACTGAAAGGGCTAAAAACTAAAAACAATCATATTTGAAAGTGTTGGAAAAAAATTTTGTTATAAATTCAGGTTATACAGACAATAAATAAATAATTTTACAAACCGACTTTAAATGGGAGAAGGTTTTCAATTCGTATCTTTGTTTTTGTTTCCTTTTTTTGTTTTGGTTGTGTCCACAGAAATCAGTCATTTCTACACCGATTTTGAAAATTGTATAATTGAAAAAAAAAAAATTAAAAAAGGGTGGCCCCATACAACACATATAATTTTTATATGTCCACGGACACCAAAACAAAAGATGGTATTTCTATACCTCTTTATAGAAAGAAAGAGTGCTATATTCGGTTATGCCGAATCTTATATACTCTCACCATTAATGTAAATCTAGTTTAGTGAAGTAACTCCAATCAAAAAAACAAATATTGGGGCGAAAGGGAATTTAAAATAAGAAAAAATAAGCCATCGTCTCTCAATCGGTTAAGCATTTTTAAAAAATTTTAGTATTTTCTTAAGGATCTCTTTAAAACCTTTAAAATGATACCCATATTGATATTTAAAAAAATTTGAAAATTTCAGAGCCCCGTAACTCGGAAAATATGGGCGAGCACAATTTTTTTTACCTGATGGTTTTTTCTTATTTTTCACTTCTCTATCGCCTCATATACTTATTTTTTTGATTGGAGTAACTTTATTGTTCTAAATGACATGAAAAAATTAGAGGTAGGCATGGTCTTTTGCCTGCTGCTTCGAAGGAAATGGGCCGATCATGCTGAATTCCAATAGCACCTCTTTCGACACTATATCTCATCGATTGATATATTTATTCCAACTTCGTAAAAAAAATTTTAAGTTAGAAATTAAAGGGTGTCTCCATAGGTGATGTTATGTGATGTTTATGGACTTATCTTTTGAGCCGTTATAATAGAACAATTTAAGCAAAATGTGTATGTGTACATATATTGCCTGGTACATTAATGAATTTTTCTTTATTTAATGTCTTAATACTCTCTATATAAATGAATGTAACGTAATGTAATAAATTTTAATTTAAAATCTGCTAAATCACACAACTACAATTAGATGAGGTCAGCAAAAATATTGATAAATAAAAACAACAATAACTTAACTATAGACAAACCATTGTTAAAACAACAGTTCAATTAACAACCAATTTTTTTTTTCAACACAAAAAAAGAAGAAACAAAGAAATTTTCTAGTCCACTTGACAATAGATGCAATTTAATCTTAAATTATAATCTACTAAACATTCTTTAAAACATTTCTTTTTTTTTTGTTTAATTCCGACTTTTTTAAAACTGTTCTTTGTTGTTGTTGTTATAGGAATAACGCCCAGTTATTTTGCGCCGGGACCAGCAGCAGCCGCTTATCATTTAGGCAGCCATCTAACGCAAACGAATCCACCATCATCACAGGTGAGTAACAATTTTAATACTTTGCTGTTACACAACTCTTTGTTAAAAGGGTTAAAACAAAAAGCCGGCCATCAATTAACTCAAGTACTTTAATTGAATAAAACGAGCAGACAGGCAGACAGACTGACTAAAAGGAAATGCTGTAATTGTTTCAGGTTTCATGTCTGGCAGTTCTGCCTGCTTTATATTCTTACTTTCAAGATCTATTGTATTTTTTAAACGGTAGCAAATAATTTTTAGTTTCATTATGCTTCTTCACTGGCAACATTGAGTTTAATCATCAATTTGTTTGTTTCGTTGTTGTCCAAAAGACTGATTGATCGATCGTTTGTTTGCTGGATCTAAACTTTAAAAACTTTTCCGTTAAAAAGGTTGTAGCTATCGTCATCGTCACACCTGCAAATTATTTTGTCGATTGTTTAATGATATAATTTTCAACTCCTCTAAAAGACGCCCACTTAAAGACTCGCAGCAAAAAAATTATATAGAAATTTTTAAAGCTGGTCAAATAAATATTTTAAGTATCATGCACTAAGAGAAATATATGAATAGAATAGTTAACTGGGGAAAAAATATAAAAAACTTACGTGCTAATTTTGCTTTTAAATTTTTGTAGTAAAAAAGTCGTTTTATAAAGAGTATACATTTTTATAAAAAAAAGTACCACTTTAAAAATAGTACCCTTTATAAAAACAGTCTTTTGGTAAACGTGCTTTAAATAAAAAAAAATTACCTTTATAAAGTAAAGTACATTTTGTTAAAAGTACCTTTTATTAAAGGTTCATTTTGTTAAGTGTACGTTTTAGAAATACAACTTTTAAAAGATGTTTCTTTTAGAAAAAGCATTAAAACTCTTTTAACTAAATTTGAATAAATGTATAATTTAAAAATACTCGTACCTATGAAGAAGCTTTTGTTGAAAGTACTCTTGTTGAAAATACCTTTTGTAAAAAAAAATTAAAAAGTATTATTTTATAAAAATTATTAAAAACCGTCTTTTTAAATTTGAATATGTGTTTTTAAAAGAGCTTTTTATAAAGTACCACTCTTTAAAAATACCTTTTGTAAAAAAAAGTACTTAACAAAATGTAACCTTTTAGAAAAAAATAGTAAAACCTGTTTTTTATATATGAATAAATGTGTGTTTTAAAAGTACCTTTTAAAAAAACCTTTTAAAAAGTATCTTTTATTAAAAGTACCTGTTGTAAAAATAACTTTGACCTTTTACAAAAATTATTCAAAACCGTTCATAAATTTGAATTATTTTTTGTGTCTTAAAAGTGCCCCTTAAAAAGTATCTTTTGCTGAAAGTACCTTTTGTAAAAAATACTGTTTTATAATAAGTATAATACGAACCTTTAACTATCGGTTGGTAAATGAAAGCATCAAAAATCCTTTTTAACACTTTTTATTAAAAGTACTTTTTTTAAAGCACCTGTGATCAAAAATACATTTAATAAAATTTGCATATTATAAAAAGTATTTTTGAAAACTTATTAAGATTCTTTTATAAAAAGTAAATAAATATGTTTAATATGGATATAATTTCAATATAAAATACCTACCAAAAAAGTACCTTTAAAAAATAGCTTTCTTAAGTAAAGTAAAATTTTCTAAATATCAAAATAAATAAGAAGTAGCTTAAAGCGGTACTTTTAATAAACAGGAATTTTTGTACAAACTACATTTGTGTACTCTGCGTATAATGTCCACGTTAAAAGTACCTTTAAAAAATTTAATTTAGTAGGTACCTTCTGAAAAGTTCTTTTTTTAAAAAGCATATTTCATAAAAAAATAATTTTAAAAAGTACATTTAACAAAAGTACCTATTATAAAAAGTACTTTTAAAAATTATAACTTTTCATGCACCCAGTTTTTAAATAACCCCCTTTTAAAAAGTACCTTATATAAAAAGTGCCTTTTGCAAAAAGTATATTTTATAAAAAGTACCTTTTGAAAAAGTAATTTTCATATTTTAAGCACCCGTTGTAAAAATAAACCTGTTTGAAAAAGTAACTTATATAAAAATTTTCTTTTATAAAAAAGTACCTTTTAGAAATGCAGTATTACATATGAGAAAAACTATTTTTTCAGCATTTTAAATAAATACACCACCAACATTCACTGCAAGTGTATTAAGGTTTTATTTCCTTTAATCTCTTCTACTACCTGTGTTTATTTGTAGACACATTATTTGTTTATCCTTATGCTCATAATCGTTAAACCTTTAAATATTTTGCTTTACTTTCGTTAACATTTTTTGCAAGTCATCGTTAACTCACAATAATTTACTAACGAGAATGTTTAGGCACTCATTGAGGCAGTATAACACCTTGTAATTTTTCAATTATGAACATTTAAGGAACTGAAAGAAGCACCCTTCTGATGTTTAAAAATGTAAAGCCACGTACGTATGAGTCGTCGTATGAGTTGTTTTCACATGACAAACTAAATTAAACGATAGCGATGTCACAGGTATTTTAAATTGGTAGTACAACACAAAAAAAAACAAATTAAGAGCGCTGTGGCATTTAGTGGTTCCGCAGGAATAACAAGGAGGACATATGCTTTGGTGACACCACTTGTTTGCATAGGAAAAGGAGTTGAAAAAGGTATAATAAAGAGAAGCAGCAGCAGAAGCAGCTGCTTTACAAAGAATATTGTTGAGTTTTTATGACCAAAAGCGTGAAAAAATCAACTAAAGTTGTGTTTTGTTTTCATATTTTTCTTTAGTTAGTTTTGTGAAATGCTAAAAATAGGCATTTTACTTGCAGTTAAAAAGCATAAATGCTCAAAACATGAGTTGGCCAAATTTATAAGGACAAAACAAAGAATTAATTAGTAATGAAAAGAATTAAAAAATATCGAGAAAAAAAAACTATGGCTGATCTAAAATGGATGAAAAAGCTTTATCAGGTGAAGAGAGTGGTATATACAACATTTGGACTTCTTTCTTATATTTATTTAGCGTCTGGTAGGATCAGAACTTATTATATTTTTAAATTTATCGCCTAAGTTAGAATTTTAGCATACAGTTGAAAGATTTCAGAAACGTAGTTCCAACTCCCCACTATTTTGTTTTAAACAAGAACACCAACAAAAACTCTCATTTGAGCTAATGACAAAAGAGAGCTAGATCCGTAGAGTGAAACTGGTATTTATTTGTTTCTTTCTTCTTCCCGTTAATTCGTCTTTTATGTTTATATTTGCGTTATTGGTAAAGTCTTTAAATTTTTAGGCGAAACTTATTAAAATCTTTATTTTTTATCAAAAATTTTTTGTAAAAATATCAGTTGTGTTCTTAAATGAAAATTAAAGAGATTAAAACAGATTCACGATTGTTTTAAAAGCCCAATGGGAAAATTGGGGCTTTAATTTTATTGGAATTCTTATTATGTTATGTTTTAAACGAAACTTATATAAATTAAAAGTTTAAAAAAATTTATATGTAATTTTAAAAATTATTTGAATACAAAATTTATTCGAATAAAAATTAATCGAATAAAAAATTTATTCGAATAAAATATATTATTCGAATAAAAAATATTTTCGAATAAAATAATTTTTCAAATTAAAAGTATTATTCGAATACATACAAGTTCTAAGTATGTGTACTGAAAAGATTAACAACAAAACATTTAACAAAAAAAATATTTATCTGTTAACGTAAACTTTGTTAAGCGGTAAATACTAACGAAACTAAGTACCAAAATATATGAATAACAGATTTCTTCATATTCAAAAGAAGATTTGTTTAGTCGGAATCATAAATCCAAAAAATATTTGCAGTGAGGAATTATTTATGTCAGAAAAAATATCTTAAATATTTATGCTGAAGGATAATTGGGAACTCTTAAATTAAATTCACAGTATAAAAGTATATGACTCCATACTTTCCTAAAACTTTAAATGAATCTAGAAAAATATATTCCATGAATCCATGCTCGTTCATAACATTAAAAACAACCACACAAAGACCTGCATAATCGCTCTTAGACTCCTCACTTACCCTACATCAGCTATCACAAAGAGTAATTAAGGCACCTAGCAAACATTTTTCTAGCTTGGATTCTATTTACTAAACACCTCACAATTCCTTTGTACTCAGATTCATAAAAAGATCTTTGAAAAGGTGTGATGCTAGAACCTTAAGTTTCTTTTCTTATTCATTGTCCCAACAAACTCCCAACTCAATGACTGAACTTTAACCACAAAATAGACCACAAAGAAAACAAAAATTCCCTTGACGTTTTGTTTGGCAACAACATAATTATAATAATCACCAGGTTGGTAACAGTTGCGTTGCCAACCAAATGCTACACCCCCCTAAATTACTTTTGTATTTTTTCCATTCCTGCCGCAATCAATTCAAATATCAAAGACATAACAATCACACATCAGTGTGTTGTTGATGATGGGTTATAGAGAAGAAGAAGAAGAAGAAGTAGTGAGTGAGAGAGGAAGGGACTTTTGTATTAATGTGACAGCCTTGTTAGCGCTGTGTTGCAATGTATTCATTAGCAAGTTATTAAAATCCATGACTGTCGTATGGCTTTGTTGCAAATAAAGAATAAAGAAACAAAGTGTAAAGAAAGGAGGCTAAAAACTGTTCACCGTTCATCGTATGTACGTACGTACGTATGTATGTACGTAAGGTTACATATGATTAACAATAAGTCAAACACAAGATGAGTGAGTGTATGGTTGATGGACGTCGTTTTCGTCATCGTCACTAAACAACAATAAAATCGTGGATTGATGGAAGAGTGTCGAAAGCTTTAATTTTCATATTTCATTATTATTATTTTTTTCTTCTTTTTTTGTGGGGCGTTATCATTTAAGTCATGGCAACCAAACAAAACCAAATTATGAATTTCATCATTCTCGTCACTTAAGTTGAGATTTTTTCTTTTAAATTAATAAAGACATTTCTCTTGATGTGCCTTAACATACCTGTAACGGTGAAGTCAATGTTTAAAAAAATAGAAACGACAAAAGAAGAAGGATTAAGACATTGTGGTTATAAAAAACTATTTGTAAATTTATGGTGATTTAATTAAAATTATATCAAGTAGAAAAAGGTGCAGAGAGCTATGGTTCATTAAATTTGATCGTAACAAAAATTTTCATTATCTTTAAAACCCAAAAATATTTGAAATGTCTTAAGATGTCTTTTGTTATGTACATTTTATTCTTAAAGGCAAATATAAAATTTAAAAAAAGGAACATTTTCATATTTTTAAAGTATATGAACTTTCCAGACCAAAAAATGAAAAAAAAAAATATTTTCGCTTCTAAAATTCCGTTTATTAAATAAATTTTCCATTTTATTACATACTAGCAGTGCCCACCACTATGTCTGCGTTTCATTTTTAATTTTCTTAAAATACCAATTTAATTATATATTCCACAGTTCTGTGCTTGACAACTGTTTTAGTACCATTATACCCGTAAAATTGGGTGCTTTCATAATTGTATCTCTGTTTTGTCTACGAAGTGACCTATTATTACGAAAAAAAGTGTTCTATATTAGTTCAAGGTTCTAAGGGACGTCCTCACAAAATTTTGTTCAAATCTATCCAGTAGTTTTCACGTGATTGGAACACAGGAAGACAGACGGACAGACACTCAGACAAAAATTCCAAAAGTAGGTGTTTTGTATTCAGTATCGATTACTATCTATACCAACAACAAAAATTTTCAAAAAATAATTCTTGTACAGTACTGTATGCTTACATTTCAATTAAATGTATAATCGAGTCAATTAAAAGTTTAATTAAATTTCTTTTTTTATGATTTGGCAATACAAAGCAGTAGTCTTGAACGGAACTTTTCAGAGTTTCATCGCTTTTCTATGTAAAACTTGTTGTCATATCCAAAAGAAAAAAAAACGTTGCCATGTGGGATTTTGCTTCCAGAGCAGCAAATTCGCTTGGTTAAATTTCATAGCATGGATTGGTGCTTTATTTTTGGTCTCTAGTTGTGAGTTCATGTTTAGTTATCAAAATCAATAAGTAGCGTTATGTGCCGGGAAATTCAAATTCAAGTATCGTTTTGAAATTTAAAAAAAATGAACTGAACATTTAGTCCAATTTTACAAGACCTCGCTGACGGTTTCTGGTTGTATTTCACGAATGGCTCGGATGATATTTCGTTAAAGGCCTTGAATCGTTCGTGGAATATTCGAACAGATTCTGTTCTTAATCGAACCCCACATGAATTAATGTAAAGGGGTTAAATCACAGCTTCAAGGATTAAAACTGACAACTTAGGATGGGTAATATGACTACCGAACTTAGTACGATAAAGATCCATTCTCTGATAAACGGTGTCAGATGGTGCGCCATCTTAGTGAAATAAAAGATTCTCCATTTTATGGCTGTATAGAATTTGCTGTTGAGTAAAAACGAATTTCCATAAAAAATGGATGATGCCACTACTTTAAAATCCGCACCAAACTGTCACTCTCAATGGATGCATTGAATTCGCCACAATGTTTATAGTTGCTGAGGTATATTAGGCCGACTGAAGCTGCTTGGAGCTCAGAGACAAACTGAGCAACCGTAATACAGTGGTTGGCCGTTTGACTTCAGTTGCTTTCAACTGCACTTTGGAAAGAATAATCCGATGATGATGCGTCAAATAGCGAGTTATTGATAGCGAGTCGATGCTCTTAAATTGAACTCGTCGGTTTGTACAGTACGATGACAGGGACCACGATCCATATTTCTCATTATGCTGATGCGTGAAAAATCGATTTATTGAGATATATAGCGAGCCCGCGCTCTTGAATTGAACTCGTCGGTTCGTACCGTACGATGACGGGGACCATGATTGTTATCTACTATCAAGTACAGCAAAAAAAATGTTTAATAAACGCAAAAATTGAGCAACACAGCACTCTCTATGTTTGCAACATTTTCAAACGCTAGTTTACGCGTAACTCTCCTCTTCGCAGAGTTATGATGCTGACTGATAGTTAATATTACGGACAGCAAAGTTCTATCAATCTCAGAACTATATTCGATTTAACAAGATACTCATATTTAGACGATCCCTTAGTTCTGCGCTAATCAGCCGAGTAGTAATTCCTTCAAAGAAGTTGTTTCTCAAGCTTAAAAAATATTTAGATTAGACTTAAACCCAAGTTTCTCTTTCCCCTTTAACAAAGTGCTTAAGGTATCTTGGAATGAAATCCCTTTTTATTGAAACATTAATGCAATTTCTTGCACTTTTCCCAAAGTTAAGCGAAATGAAACCATTAAAGTGTTTTGTTTCTTTTGTTCCTCATTTGTATGGCAGGCTATCATTTAAATTTCATTTGTATTGTATTGTAAGTGTAAGTGTGTGTTAAATACATACACAATTAATTGATTACTACAATCAAAATATTTGCTGTAAAAAAAAAAGAAAAATTCCCAATTGGTTTCAAATTGTAACTGCGGCAAGTAACAACTTGCGAGTTGAAATATACAACAACAACAATATTAAATCTATAATTATGCCACAACTTTAAAGACGATGATGATGATTAAGAGTTGGGCGGTTGAATGCTGCTGCAGTTTGGGCTTTAATCATGCACAAACAAACAAACACACTCACTGTAAAATGGAAAACAGAGAGCAATTGAAATCAGAGAACATGATGATGTGTTAACAATATAATTATAGACTCGACACCCTATTAAAGCAAATGAGGGTTACAACTGCAAACAACTGCAGGGCACATCCGTTAATATTGCTGAGACTGTTTGTCGTTTGTTGTTTCCTTTTGCTCTTTAGAATAACAAATGTGAGAACATTTAGAACAAAAACCTCCCCCTTAAACAAGATTTTGTTAAAATTTAACAAACAAAAAAAAAATTCAAAAATAAAAAAAAAATTAAGAAGAAGAATAAACAACATTTTAAATAAATGCGATTACATTGCAATAAATATTCATCAACCATGATTTTGTTATTGTTGTTTGTATGTTTGTTTTAGGAAACCTGCTACAATTCGCATTATTTGCTTTTCCACTTGAGTTGTTAATTGCGGCTACAAACAAGAAAAAGGATTCAATTCTTTTCAATTCAATTTAATACAATTGAATTCAATTCATTTCTATTTGCAATCCCATTAATGTTTGATGGCTTGTCTTCAAACAGCAAATACGTTGTTGGCCCGCATCAAAAAAAAAACAAGGGATGTATGAAAGATTGCCATTGAAATTGTAACCAAATCGCATTAAAAAATAAAGTGTCATCATGCGCAATTAGACAGACAGATTGATGTCCAACAATAATAATAACAACAACAACAACTGCTTTTTAATCCTGGCTAAATATTGAAACAATAAAATTGGAAATTTGATATACAAATAATTTATTTAATGTTTCCCCCTTTTTTCCTTGCAGACTTCTATACCGGGACAAATGGAAGTGCCCAAATTTGCTTTAGATCGCAACTCTTATCTGAGTTCAGCTGCCACAGCTGGTTCTTTGTATGAATCATCTAAGGCGGCCCAGGCCAGTGCTGCCTATAGCGCTTATTTGGATCCCAGTGTTTTAACAAAGGCCTATTTCGATTCGAAAATGTATCAGGACCGTGCCGCCAACTATGCCTTCGATATAACGAAAATCTATGGAGCCCAACAGCATAATTCTTCAGCTGCCGCAGCTGCTGTGGCCCATCAGCATCATCAGCAACAACACCTGCTTAATGGTCTGGGCATTGCCAGTCCCCACAACAGCAATAATGCCTCATCGAACAGCAACAACAATGTGGAAGAACGTGACAATTCACCTCATCTAGATACGGGCGGCAATAGTAGTAGCGGTCCCATTGGTGGCGGCATACCCGACTCTAAAAGTCATTTACATTCACCCAACGACAGCCAATTGGAATATTCTCAATACGCTCAATACAACCAAACTGCAGCCTCGTTTAATAATGGTTCGATAACGGCTGCCGCTTCTTCAAATACCGCATCAGTGACCTCGGCTACAAGTGGAGATTTTCGAAGGCCTTTAACCGTTATATTTTGACCGCCAACTGATGAATGTGAAGAGCTTAATCTGTCCATAACAAATTAATTTTAAAGAAAATTAAACACCCACGAGCACAAACCCAACTCATGATTCATAGAATTTGAATCCATCCTTTAATTGAAAAAAACAAATATTAATTCTCTAACTAGATTTTTATGAAAATCCTACTCCAAATTGTTTATTTTCTTAACAATTTAAAATAGTTGCTGGACAAAAAAAAAAAAAAAAAAAAAAGATTAAATAAAAACTCCTTTTCTTTTAAAAATTGAATTTAAAAAAAAATTAACAACGATCGGTGCAATTTTATTATAAATGGAAAATCAAAATATTTATAAATATCCCACAACACATATACTACATAAAATATACATACATACTTACATTAATACATATATATTATATATACATAAAATAGTAATAATGAGATTATTTGCTTATAATTTTCCTCCTTTTTTAAGGAAAGAAGAAAAAACCGACACAAATTAATATTTTTTAAAAATTTAAGTTTTCTGAAAATTGTTTGTTAAAAATATTGAAAGTTTTTTCAAAATAATTTCTTAACAGAAATAAGAAAAATTTCTCAAGTCGAGAAAACATTTATTTTGAGCTTATACGAGGGCTTCTCTATATTTTTCTGCCCTAATAGTGAAAATGCGAATATTTATAATCAAAACTAGTTTTATTGTTTTTCAAAGTATTCTCCAGCATGATTTATACACTTTTGCATGCGCTCAAACCAGTTGTCGAAGCACTTTTTCCACTCCGATTGAGACACCTCTACAACATGGTTTTTCAACACTTCAACAGCTTCTTCTGGCGACGAAAATCGTTGATCACGCATTTTTTTCTTGATGTGCGGAAACAAGAAGTAGTCATTAGGTGCCTCACTTGGCTGTACGGCGGATGACCCATTAATTCGACGTTTTGGCCGGTCAAAAACGCTCTGGTTTGAGCCGATGTGTGAGAGCTCGCATTGTCATGGTGAACAATGATTCGTCTTCCCTTGTTGGTTTTTCGAATTTCTCCGATGACTTCAGGCAAACAAATCGTAGTGTACCACTCAGAAGTGACCGTCCTACGTTGCTCAAGTGGAACAGTCGCCACATGACCAGTTTTGCCGAAGAAACAGGCGACCATTTGCTTCGAAGTGCTTCCTCCACGAACAACTTTCGTTGGATTTTGCTCGTCTTTGAAGACCCACACGGTCGATTGTTGTTTCGTTTCGGGCTCATACGCATAGATCCATGATTCGTCACCTGTGACGATCTTATAAACGTCTTTTGAAGCACCGCAATCGTATTTTTGCAACATTTCTTTGCACCAATCGACACGAGCCTTTTTTTGAGCGACTTTCAAATTGTGCGGGATCCAACGAGAACAAACCTTTTTTACGGCCAGGTGTTCATGAAGTATCGAATGTATGCTGGTGGAAGAAATGTGCAAGGATGTCTCTATCTCTCGGTATGTCGCATGTCGATCTCGCATTATGAGTTCACGCACGGCATCAATGTTCTCTGGCACAATAGCCGTTTTTGCGGGACCTTCACGGAATTCGTCTTTGAGCGAGCTTCGGCTACGATTAAATTCATTATACCAATTCTTCACAGTGCTATAGGATAGTGCTTCATTGCCATACAAAGATTTAAGTTCATCAATGCACTCTTGTCGTGATAATCCACGTCGAAAGTTGTGAAAAATGATGGCACGAAAATGTTGACGAGTAAATTCCATTTTTTCTATATTAATTTTTTTCAAGTCACTGTAAACAACACAAATAATGGTCGTACGTCAAAACGTTTTGAGTACGATTATGCTTAAAAATTACAAACTTTCCAATGGAAATGTCAGATTGCACTTGGCAGCACTCAGTGTTGCCAGGACAGAAATATATATAGCAGCCCTCGTACCCCAATATTTTCTAAAAAAAGGGTATAACTAAGTTTGTCATTCCCTTTGTAATTTCTACAACATCCATTTCTGACTTGTTATGCATAACGAAGTCGAGTGAGCGATGTCTGTCTGCCCTTATGTCCGTCCGTATTAGTGTTAGTGCTAAAATTAAGTTTGCCAAGGCACTAGATCAGCTAAAGAAAATTTAAGTACACCAATCCATCAGTTTCGAAAGAAGTGCTATTGCAAATCAGCAAGATCGGTGCATACCCTTCGAGACAGCAGGCACAACACCACGCCTACATCTATTTTTTCCACAACATTTGGAGCAATAAACTAACTCCAATAAAAAAACAAGTATATGGGGCAATAGAGAATTAAAAAATAAGAAAAAAAACATTAAGCGAAAAAATTGGCGCTCGCCCATATTTTCCGAGTTACGTGACTCGGAAATTTTTAAATTTTTTAAAATATCAATATGGGTATCATTTAAAAGGTTTTGAAGAGATCTTTAAGGAAATACTAAAATTTTTTAAAAATGCTTAACCAATTAAGAGCCGATGACATTTTTATGTAAAATTATATGTATGCAGTACCAAATTTTTTGTTATTTATTTAAGTCTCGGTCACTTCATTTTTGATTGAAGTTATTTCTCTAAACAATATTTACATAGTTGGTGAAGGGTATATACGATTCGGCATAGCCGAATTTGGCACTGTTACTTGTTGAAATTTGGACTAAAAACTTCATAAATGGTAACAAGTAGAAGGGCTTTATTTAATTATTTTCAGATTAAAATTCGAATTCTTGAGATATGACTCTCTTGCAGTAAATGTTGTATAACAGTTTATACAGGACTACAAAATATTGTTCCATTTTTGCTTTTCTTAAACGTATAAATGCTTTTAGTTGCAAATACAAGCACTATCGCACTTTATTTATTGACTCTTTTTAGCTTAACTTGCGCTCTTATAAACTTAAGCAGCCCTCTACGCTACAGCTCGGTCTTACACCGGCGAGACAAGAACTATTTCATGTCTTTTTTATAAGAGGTTCTTGCTTAACCCGTACCTCTATCCAGACCACAATACACTGTAGCCGCGAAGAACCTTAAACTCATGAAATTGTGTTATAACTGTCATACACTCTTGCATTGCCGTTACTTTATTCGCCAACTAATGATCTTCTAAGGTTTGAACCATTCTATAAAACAGCCTTCACGGTTGCATCTCTTTTTCGAATATACAGGCAACTTCGGTAACTTCTATTTTCTAATCGAGAATTCAGGTTTTTTGGGCTGCTGTTTCTTATTTTTTCAAATTTTTAACTACTTATAACTCACTGCTACTTAATACCTCATGAGGTGTTAGGATGTGAACTCATGACGTGATCTTCCGTTTTATCAGATCAAATTCCCATTAACTGAATATTCTTTTTGGAACGATCCGAGTTTCACATGCCAAAGATTGTCAACTCTAGAACAGCTGTAACAACCGTAAAGTTTTTTTCAGAAAGAAACTTCCGAAAACAATAAAGCTGTTGCGCAACAACTATCACAGGCAAAAAGGCTGTTTAAGAGATTTTCCAGCTATTCTGTTCACATACCACACTTGCTAGTGGTGAAAGCAGTAACTTATTTAGTTTTGTTTTTCCTTGTTAAAAACTCAATGCAACATTTTAAACTGTTTATGTTGTTAAAGAAGTACTAAGGGTTAGCAAATTTGTTTTCGTGACAATATATTTTAACATTGATAACCTGTATAACAGTTTTTAGAAGTTTCTTTTCGATTTTTCGAAACTTTAAAATTTTTTTGTTACATTGTTATAAACTGTTATACGTTTTGTTTGCCAGTACACAAACTTTCAAAATTAAAAAAAACAAAAAAACATTTTCAAAATTCTTTTTTTTAATAAAAAATGTTTAAAGGTTTTTGTAAATTCTTTCCAAATGAACTCTTTATAAAAGACGGGCTCGTAAACAGTGTAAAAATTTAAGTATTTGTGAGTTGTAAACTGGTACATGTTAAGTATTTAAAAATAGTAAACACTTTTTTGAGCCAACACTTCGCAAAATACACAGGAATAATAAAATTTAAATATTTTTAATTTTTTAAATTTTCTCATGATTTTTAAAAATTTCTTTAAAATACATAATTTGTTAATTAAGTTTGTTTAAAAAATATATATAAATAAAAAATATATATACATAGAAATACAGTGTCTAACAAAATAAAACAAAATATTCTCTCTATATTTTTATGGAAATAAAAGGGTCTTAATCTTTTTTAAAAAAAATTTTGTCAGACATTGTTTTGGTAAAATATTTTTTTTAGTTTTGTTAGACAAAGTTTAAGATATTAAAATAGAGTAATAAAAACAAATTAGTTTCTTAGGAGAATTGTAGAATATATTTAATTTAATTTTAACTTTTAAAAGGTGTAAATACACAAATAACCCCCCAAAAAACGAACACAAAAATAAACGAAAAGACAGACATTAAAAGGAATGTATTCTCTATGTCGACTTTTTAAAATTAAATTATTAAAACTAATGATTGTATAAATAAACGAATTAATTTTATTATTTTATGAGAAAAAGAAGTTTTAAAAAAGAATTATTTATTAAAGATAAATGTGGTCGAGGTAAGTTATAAAGCGAGTGTGGATTATAAGCTCCTCTTATTTATGAACATCATTGATCTATTTAAAAAGTTGAACTAAAAACTTGTATTTTTTTTTGCTTCTTCTTTCTTAAGTTTATTTTTTGTAAAATAAATATTTTTTTATTAGGACCATCACTAAGGAGATGACCCCTACTTATGCAACACATTCTGGTAGAAGTAGGAAATTATTTATTTATTTATTTTTTTTTTAATATTCAATTTTATCTAAGACAGGAGTTTCCGGTAGTTGTTCATATTTTGTTGAAATTTAGAGATTTTTTGCTTTCCTTTTACTTTTTAATGAAAATTTATTAACAATTTTATTTTAAGTCTTCTGAAATTCTTATGAAATCTGAATTTTTTAAATTATCAAATCTGGAATGGATTATTTGGTAGATTCCGATTTAATTTTTTGCCCACAAAAATTAGTGCAGTTATTTCTACTTGAGGAGGGTTACACTACCCCCAGAACAAATTTTACCCCATGGAATTTTTATACATGAGTTGATTTACATCTTCGTTGAAGAGCTATAGTCCCTTTAAAAAGATCTATAGTTGCGTTAATGCCTGCAATTAATTTTGGAATCTTGTGAATTTGTATTTGTTCTGAATTCTTAAAATTTTTATATAAAACTATTCTTTTTTGTAAATTACAGATTTTCTTTAAAATTAACTTGAAGCTTTTAATGGACTTTCGTTTATTTTTTCCTTGTGCATTTTTACGTTATGGAAAAATTTTAATTTTTTTAATTGTAAATTTTAGTTTTTATTTTGTTCATTTTAGGAGCTTTTTGGTAAATTTTAAATATTTTTTGCGACTTCTTGATATTTTGATTTTCGAAGTATTTTTAATATTTTTCTAAATAATTTTGTTTCACCTTGACTTAAAAAGTGGTTCCAAGTGTAACACAGCTATTGCTTAAATTTTGTTGTTTTAAAAATATTACAAAAATAAAATTATTTTTATTTATTTTTTCTTCTTAATTTAAAAATAACAAATAAATTAAAAAATATCAAAAATAACTTTGTTTGTTTAAATTTTCCCTTCTTTTTCCTTTTCCCTTTTGCATCATAAAACCAGAGTAATTAAAAACGGCATAAATGCTGTTAATCAAATTCATTCATGCTGAAGGGCTCAAGAATGTTTTAAGTTTTCTTTTCTTCTTTTTTCTGTGCTTTTCTGTTTTAAGGTTTTTAAGACTTCAGTAAGACGTAAGAAATAAATTTTGTTAATGAGTGGCATTAAATGCCACAAATGTTTGTTTGGTTTCATTTTTTCCATTTTTTATTTTAATTTAATTAATGTTTCCCTTTTAACCCTAATTGCTAATTCAGACTGTGTCAACTTAAAATATGAATAATTATTTTTTAATTGTTAAGTGGAGTTTTAATTCAACAAGTTGAATTAGGTTCATTATGAAAAATTATAGGAAGAAAAAAATTAAGTAGAATTTATTAATTGCAGCACAAGTAGAAAATGTGGGTTTTGCTTCGAAAATAACTCTTCGCTATTACTTTAATAAGAAAAGGATTCCGCTTCTGTTTATTGTGAAGCCATTAATCGGCCATATTTGTTGCGATAGAAGACGTCAAAGATGGCATAACTAGAAAATATAGTGGATGGGGAAGATTTCTTCACTTCAGTGTTTCCAAGGATGTGCGGCAGGATGTGGCTTAGTAATGTTAAAGTTTACAACATTTATGTTGTGGTTGTTTTTTTTTTTGTGTGTAAAACTGGGCTCAAGCGCACAAACTGTGAGTAAAGCCTCCCCAGCAGATTTGACCAAATACCATCGACTCAGGCAACGCTTTTGCGGGATGGCCGCGCTAATTCCACGATTTTTAATTTTTTTTCATCAACTTTTTATAACCTGTGACGAAACGATTCAAAAAGTTATTATTTTTACATTTTAAATACCCTCTCGCTAATGGGAAATAGCCTTTTAAAGCCTCTCAGTTTTGATTTGTACACAAAAATTTAGTTCTTTTAAGACCAATTCGACGGCTTTGGGTGAAACAAAATATCTTGTTATGTGTGACTTCCAGCGTTATTGCAGTTAATAATTTTTTAAACATGCCATAATAAAAGGTCTGTTCCAGATGCATAACAAAATAGTTCGGACTTTTGAGAGTAAAAACGAAATTACTTTCTGAATGTGACAAAGTTGTCCATAATTGCTGGAACGCAAAAAAACACAATTGAACATTCTAAAATACTAATGGCGCTGACTTACTTAAATAAATTTTATTTTAGTGATTTTAGACGCTTAAAATAAAAATATTTCAAAAACAAAGCATTTGCAGCATTGCCAACAGCTGTTAAAAGTGATTGAATATAAAAGGTATAAACCAGTTATTATAAATTAAAATACAACTGTTTTAAATCTCTAAAATGTTTCCTAAATTCGTCCTCTGTGTCTTGAGACACCACATCTACATATTTATTAATTCCGTTTCTTTTTTTTACTTCGAAAGCATTAAGAACTTCAACAGAAATTTCTCCCCATCAGAATCGTCAGCAATTAAACCCAAAATGTAGTCTTGATCAGACTCACTTGTTGAGTCCATGACTTCTTCAATGATCTATAAAAACATATTTTATTAAAGAAAGTGATAAATAACCACAAATATATGTACAAGTACTTACAACTACAAGTTTATTTGAAAAATCTTCCGTTTTGACTTTTAAGTAAAAACTTTATGTTTTATTTAAAAATTATTTGTATAAAAAAACACCATTAATAAGCAGCTGATAATTTTATTCTAGTCCGAGTTTAACCAAAGAAAAAGTTCGTACAACTTTTTACAGGAATTGAAAAATTTTACTCTCTCATTTTCTCTCAAAATTGTACAAAAATTGTTATCTGGAGCGCTTTTAGACAAATTTGTGCGAGTTTGGACTGTTTTGTTATGCATCTGGAATAGACCTTTTATTGTCCTGAATGTAAAAATTACCACTTTAAAACTTCGCTGGAACGTATTCATCATCATTTTCTTGAGTCAAACGATCATTTAGAATTGCACTCTCCTTTTAACTCCAATACATATATAACGTAATGTGAAAATTTTTTTCGAAAAAATAATATGTATTTTTTTTTTTTTTTTTTTTTTTGATAAGTTGTGCTCACTTTGACCAATGAAATTTTATAGATTTAGCTATCACTGTAATACAAATTTTACAATAAGAAATGGTTTGTTTGATTCAAGTTGCAAAAAGTGGACGAAAAACGAACTAAAAAAAGATTAAGAGTAATTTATGAACTGCCCCTTAGGAATCAAATAAAACAACAGCCGTGTATTGTTTCTGAACTTGGTTCTAAACTTTGTGTTTGGGTTCTTGTCAACAATAATATTTTCTAAACAAGTTGTTAAAACAATTATTATACCGCCAGCCAATAGGTTGGCAATTCAGTTGTTGATGTGTCTGTAATAACCGAAATGACTCTTTGGGTAAATTTTTAAATTTTTCCATTTTCATTCATAAATTATTAAAACGGATTTAAAAGGAATTTTAAGACAAATTTGTATGGAAAATATGTCATAAAACACATTTTAAAGTCATTTTACTTTTTGTGAATATGGCAGTTCAACCCATAATAATAGTCTTAAAAAAAAATATACATCTACTGCCGTATTCATAGAAAATCAAAATAGATTTGAAATATATTTAAGAACAAATACATATGAAAAAATTGTCATAAGACACATTACAAAGTTATTTTATTTTGTTATATTTTCCTTGAAGTGCACTTTTTTTGTACTATAGACACGTAAAAGTATAGTTTATGAAGTTACTTTTAACTAATTTAATAGTGATTTTATCAAAACAATATTACTACATAAACTGACATATCAAATTTATCTGTTTAAATCAATTCTCTTAAAAATTTTGTTAACAAAGTCCACAAATTTACATAACTTTTGCTTTTATCTTTTCAAATTAAATAATTTTCCTTTTTGTGTTTCTTTTTTATTTTCAACAAAATATACTAGCAGCTGATCAGACATGAACAATCTCTTTTATTGAATTTTGTTAAAAATTATAGCAAACATTTTCACTCTATGATGTGTCACGCAGTTAAAGCCAGTTTACCTTAAAATGTACTTTATATTTGACTGTAGTATCAAAAAAGTTAATAACAAGTTCTTAAAGAAACCGACATTAGTATGTTTCTAATATTTTGGGCCCTAATAACGATATGAAATGTCTGCTTAGTATTATTTTTCTACGTTACTCGATTCGTTATAAAAACGGCATTATCTGCGTTGTTTAAACTGCATTATCTTTATAAGTTATTTGTGGCTCCCTCTCAAGTTTGCAGAAAAAATACGCAGTACAGCACGGCTATAATTTTAAGTTCATCTTTTAACCTGTAGCTTCGCCGCAGAAAAAATCATTTAATATATAGTCTTTCTGTTAAATAATAAAACCGGCATTACCTACCAACAATAGGATTAATAAAATATAAATTGTGTAGAATTTTATTTATATGTGGCGCAGGCTGTGATAAATGGCGGTTTTTGTCTCTGCTGAGGAAAGATTTCAATACGAAAATTTACTGTCGACAACATAGTGTTTTGCTTCTAGCAAGTTACACAAATTTCCTGAAATAAAAATTTCTTCTTTAATTTAAAAATAAGAATTAAAGGTATTTATGAGTTAACTTTTAATAAATTTTTTAAAATCATTAGTTGAATTGTTTAATGTTATATGTTAAATGGGTTAACTATTTCGGCTTCAGTTAATTTTTATTTAAATTTACTAAAATATTTATTAAGAAAAGCTGCTCTACATTTTGCTGGTGTCTGTCTAATTTATTAAATTTTCTTTAAAAAAGTCCACATACATTAGAAAATACTCTCCGTCTTAATAACAAACTTAGGAAATGATTATATATATGAACTTAAGCCGAATTTATTTATTCATTTGTAAAAAATATTATTTATCTTAAAAAGTTTAACAGCGATACAGAAATCAGGTGAAATACTGTCATAAAAGCAAGATAAGTCGTGAGCATTAACAGTTTCGAAAGCAATAAACAGAAACTGGTTGAAGAATTCTTTATAAAAAATCGGTCATCAAATTTTCCACCAACGAGAACATCTTAATAATTGAAAACTCGACGCAAAGACAAGTTCAAGACTGGATAACTATTTCTAATTTCATGTCTAATTTTCTGTTTTAAAAACATTATCACAGCACAAAAGCCAATTTGGCGTTTGTACACCACATTCGAGAATTAGATTTGAAATTCTGAAGAAAGGCGACTAAAAAAAGTACCTTTTAAGAACTTGTGTACATTATTTAAAAGCTTAACACTTTTTTTAATTAGTCTTTAATAAAGGTTCCTCCAAAACTGTTGTTTTTTGTTATATATTATTAAGGTAAATTATAAGTTTTTTTGCGGGACAATAATTAAAAAAGTACTTAAAAAAACTAAAAAAAGTTATCTAAAAACTAAAACCGCCAAAAAGTAATTTATATTTACAGAATCAAGTATTGAAGCAAAGGCAAACAATGATTCTGGAGAAGTATGTTAAAAAGTACATTAAAGTACCTTTTAAAAAAAGTTCTAAATAAAGTACTTTTAAAAAATTAATTTTTAAAATGGGGAAAACTGTAATATTGAATAATTATTAAAAATTAAAATATTCTTTAATATTCAATATAGGAAACAAATTCTTGAAAATTTACTATAAAAAATCTCTTTTTAAAAAAGTACTAAAAGTACATTTTGAAGTTATAATAAAAAAGAAAATACAAAATTAATCAAAAAATACTGTTAATAGGGCACCTAAAATACCAAATGAATTTAAAAATAAAAAGGTACTCAATAGTACTTTTTATGTTTTTTTTAACTACCAAATTTTTATTTATTTTAAATACACTTTAAGTTTCTGAAAATATTGCACTTAAAAAATTTACTTTAAAAGTTTAGAGGTACCAAAGACAACTACTTATTGAGAGATGTTCTTAAAAAACTGAAAAATATATTAATGAATGGCTAATTAAATAAAGTACCCAAAAAAGTTAAATAAATAAAGTACTTTTTAAAAATAATACCTTTTAATAATGTCTTAGTTTTGATTAAGCGTTTTCTTAACATAATTATTTATTGCAATTGCAAATAAAGAAATTGAAATTGAGTGAAAACGCCTACAGAAAAACACTGTAAAAAGTACTATTTAAGATATTTGAAAAACAAATTATTGTTTTAAGTTTCATGAAAATAAATTTATTGAGTGAAATATTTAATAAATATGATTATTATAGTTATTTTTAAACAAAAAAATTTCCAAAAAACTTAATTTTTTAGGTGCTTACATAAAAAGTACTTTTCGTTAAAAGGAAAAAAAGGAAAAAATTTTTAAAAGTATGTAACTTTAAAAATATAACTTAAAATAGATTATCTTTACAATGAGTAAATTAACTATAACAAGGTTTGTGTAAAAAATATTTTTTTAAAGTACCTTTTTTGGAAAAAACGTACTTTTTAAATACCTTTTTAAAGAAAGTTTTTTTTTTGAGAAACTAAAACAAATTAACAAAGAAGGCAATGGATTTTAGAAAGAGAAAAATTTATTTGTTTTCAAAAGTTTTTGTTGTTGCTGCCATTGTTGTCCTTTTATGACTTAAATCTTAAAATAAATCATTTTATCTTCATTATTATTTAGCTAAATCAGTAAGATGTCAAAAAAAAAGGAAAGCATTTTAAAATGAATATTTTCCTATTCTTTGGCAAATTTAAATGTGTGTTTTTTTTTTACTCGACAACTTTTACTCTTTTTCTCAGTTTAAGTTCATTTCATTGTGCTGACGTTAAATTGTTCTGCAGAAATTTGCAACAAAGCCTGAAATATGGTCTTGTTTTCAAACAATAAATTTCGGCATTAGCTAAATGACTTTTACACTGACTGTAGCAACAGCAACAGAAATAATTACAACCAACATTTGCCTTTTCTGCAGCCAAATAAAGATGAGATGAAAGGGAAAAAAATATCACAAAATAATAATGTTGGCATAATTTTCATACGCAGAGATAATGGCCATTAAATCCTTAATTCACAAACTATGATGTGTTTTTATTGCTGATACAACTACAACAAACAGTGACAATTAAATAAAAGCACTGTACTGAAAAAGGACAAACATGTTCGAGTGATAGTCTGGTCGGGGATACATTTAAACCAGTTACTGTTTGCCAATTGTGTGACAATAAATGAGTTTCTTAAAACAAACCGAAACCAATTGACATTCATAAGAGATGCTAACAATTGTTTTAATATCTTGGGAGATAATTGACTCTTCGCACTACAGCTTCATAAATGATTCTTAAAGAGATTTTTAAGCCACAAAAGGATTCATTTTATATTTGTGAAAGTAGAAGTTGTATATGTGTGCATATGTATGCGTGTGCGTGTGTGTATTTCAATTTAAATTGCAGTTGATTACATGACTTTATACGAATGTTTGCCTGCATTTGCAAGAAGCATTTCAATTCTGAATACAGCAATATAAAAGAGTGAAATGTTGTTGAAAAATAATTTTAATAAGCTTTATTTCTAAACAAACAATGGATGAAAAATAACTTTTTTTAAAGAATTTGCAAACAGAGACCAAAGCCAATACATTTTTGTGACGGCGTAAATATTTTTTTAAACGCTGCAGTTTGTAAAATTTTCATAAAAACATGACTTATCTTTAACATACGGAGGGTTTCACCATTTAAATTAAAATTTTTGTGCTTATATTAATTCTGTTAAAAATTTAAATTGTCTGCCCATAAGGATTCGAAATATAAGACAATAGCAGGTCATTTTTATTTTTTATGCTTGCACTACCACACACACGATATAATTTAAAAGTCTATGTCTGCTGCACTTTATAACAAACCCAAGTATGGTTACAATACGTCATGTATAGAGCACCCTTTAACTTGTATTTTTATCTTTAATACTTGTAATTGTAGCAAACATAGCACTATATAATTTGTGTAAATTGTAAAAATTTGGCCATATCGGCATACATAAACACAAAAAACGTCTCTATAGTGATACCCTCTAATGTTAAACTTCATTTTAGCGGCTATAATAATTAAACTTCTGGGCAAAACTTCAACTCTCTAGTTGTTGCGGCCTATGAGATGGACTGACTCTGTGGGGTGTAAATGGGGTTGTGTTTTTACCCTTTTGATACGGAGCCCTTAAAACTCACGTGATGTTGCACACTTAAGCGCTTTCTTTAGTAAAAATATACGATTTATATTTCAAATTGTTGCAGAAAACCGCCCAGAAATTTATTTCTGTATTTGAATTTAAAAAAATTGTTTGAAAAGAAAGATTTATGACGTATTGCAAAGTTAATTTTAAATACGAAGGAGAACTATACGTCATCTTGACCGTATCGACCGATATAAAGGCACGTAAAAAATGTTTTCGAATTTTTGTTTTTATAATTATAGACTACCTTTTCTATCTTTTAAAATAAAGTATTTTAAAACGCTAATTTTTATTTAATTGCAAAATTTTGCAAAAATATTGTTTTCGAAAAAAAATATTTTATAGCAAATAAAATTATTACTTCCAACAGACATTTTTTAAAGACGTTTTTAGAAATAACGACTAATTTTTTCTAGATAGCCCATAGTGCAAAGGCATAACGGTATATTTATGCAAAATTAACACATTTAGATAATTTTTGTTTATATAAAATAAATGCTGGCGGCGCTAAAACAGTGACGGCGCTTCAGTAATTTAAATTGGCCATCTTTGTGTTTATATTATTTTAATACTAGAAATTTTTAAAATTCATACTTAAGCTGATTGAGGATAAACTTAACAAATAAACTAAATTCGCTTAAAATCACTTGATTTCAATAATAAAATATCGAACAGAACAAAGGTTCGTCATAACTTTTAAACAAACTTCAAGAAAGGAATTGATAATTCGACTGAATGTTGCACTTTTATGTTTGTGCCTCTATAACTCAGTCACTTTGGATCGATTATGAACATTTTTGTTTATTTGACTACACATTGGTCCCCTTTAAAACAGTTTATAATCTTAAAAATTATAGGGTGTCCCTGTAAAACATATATGCTTTTTGCGTGTATTATGAACCGTAAAGGGCAGCAATGTAAAATTAAATAAAAATTGTTTTTCATTATAGCCCCCAGTAGCAAAAAGTAATACAAAAATAAATCTTAAAATTAAAGGGTGCCCCCATAGGTGACGTAAATTGACCTTCAGGGGCCTATAATTTGAACCGTTATAGACAAACGCTTGCAAATTGAACAGAATAACGATTGCTATGGCCCTTATAATAACCAGCAATAATATTTAAAATTATAAATTAAAGGGTGCCCCAATAGCTTATTTACTTTAATGAATATGGCCTTATTTTTAAACAGTTTTTGACAGATGCTTGACATTTACATCGAACCTGTATTGGTAACTCCGCTATAACAGCAAGTATAAAATTTTATAATTTGAATTAACAAATTAAAGGGTGTTTCCATAATTAATGTAAATTGACCTATAAGACTCTTTCTTTTAAATCGTTGTAGTCTAACGCTTACAAATTCTCAACAGATCGTCGATTGCTATAACCGTTATAGTAACAAGTATTAATATTACAAATTATAAATTAAAGAGTGCCCCAATAGTTCATTCAATTTTATGTATATGGCCATACTTTTGAACAGTTGTAGACAGATGCTTTAAATTAACAAATATCCTGTATTTCCATGTTCGCTATAACAGCAAGTATAAAGTTTCAATTTGGAAATTAATGGGTGTCCCATAGTTGATGTTACTTTGTATATAAGTGCCAAACTGTTTAACAGTTGTAGACAGACAATTGAAACTAACAAGAAGCTGTGGTGCGAAGTCAAGTAAAAATTTTGGAGATGGAATACAAGGGTATCACAATAGTTAATGTTATTTAATGTGTGTAGTCATACTTTTAAACTGTTATGGACAGACAGATGAAATCTGTTTTGATGTCGTTTTTTGCAAGAATTATTAATTTTAATTTTTTATAAAAAATCTTTAGCAAAAATCTATTCACAAGTATTTGTAAATTTTATATCGAATTCTTTTAAACAAATGATTATTTTTAAATCACAGATTTGTGGCTTAAGCAGATTTGAAAGGAATAAGTAAATGTGTACCAGATTACTAACAGGCACATATATGTTTACACGTAGTGTGCATTTACAAATAATATGTCATATAAGGTGTCATTATCAATTATTTTTGTTGTTGTTAAAGCTTTAATAAGTACAAATTTTATTTATTTGACAACAAGTTATTTTCAACATAAAACATTTTTACTTTTTATAATAAGAAAACAGCATATAAGTTTGTTTTAAAAGTGGCATAAGTCACTTTGCATTAAAGCTGAAACACATATTAAAAGCATTGGATTGCAAAGGCCTCAATCAATCAGGATGCTTTTTTTTTACTAAATAAAAACTTTGGTCAACTTAAGATCTTAACATTTAACTTTTTTCTATTTATTTTGAAAAAGTGACTTAAGCCATTTTCAAATAAATGGCTCAGATGAAAAAATCAAATTGAAAATTTCTTTTCAATCATTGTGCAATTTATTTTATTTTTTATTTAGATGTCTTAGAAGTATTAATTTACTCCAACGCGAAGCATTCCATCACACAGTCCCATTAATAGACACATACACACACACACCCACATACATACCACGTATACATCCGTTGCATATTATTACAGAATGAACAACAATTACAGACACACTTTCCTTTTATCATCATGGTTGTCCCATACCATGCTGCTGATGTGATAACGATGCTGAGGATGAAAATTACATTTTTACCAATTTAACTGCTTCGGTGCCTTTGTGTACGCTATTGGCCAAATTGCCCTTAAATTAAGTGCATGCGCGTACGAGAATAGAAGATGGGGATTTCTAGGGAAACTTTATAAAACACTAGTTGTAAAAAAACGGGGGGAGAGTTGGGGATGTGTTGGCTCACTTTATTGTATTGGGAAAACAAAAAAATACTCGCAGCACAAATTCCCAAACAACTGCCATTTTCATTTGTTAAGATTTTATTGTAAAAGGGGGATTTCCTTTGATTTTATTGTGTGGCTTTTGTTTTTTTTTTTTTTGTTTTTTTTTTTTTTGTTTGTTAAAACGCAACACACATTCTCTCAGACCTTCAGCTATCAAGCCAAGTGGTTGTAGTTGCTTTTATTGTGTATGTGTGAGAGTACCAGTGCATAAATCCAATTACTACATTCAAATAAAAAATTAAAGCTGAAAAAACAAAAATTCTACACTTGACAGTGGGGCAGCATTAAAATAGTTGAAAGTAAATCCAATGGTTTCTCTGAATGGCACTAAATTTTGCGGAATAATATCAAAAGAGTATTTTAATTTATATATTACTACAACGCCAAAAAATTATTTTTTTATTTTCATCTAATTTAAACTTTAATAGATTTTGAAAATTCGAATTTCTTAATATTTCTTTACTTTGTTACGGTTTTTATTCGAACTTAATATTTTGTTTAACTTATTTCTCTTCCTCCTCCAGTGAACCTTTTAATTGTCCAACAGTAAATACATATTATACAGTTTTTATTACTCGTTGAATTCTTTTATTTGTAAACTAAAACGGTACTTGTCACCTTATTTATGCAGCACTGTATTAATGTTTTAACATCATACACTTTACTAATATGCACAAACAAAAATGTTTTAATACTGCTATTCTGCTCGAAACTGCCATTTCTATTTCTAGGCGATATAAAACGCCTAGATTGTTCTGCTATGCAAAAATCTGGCAAACCTTTCCGTTTTGTTTTTTTTTATTTGTCGGTATATGCCAATCAAAACAATTCTTTACAAGCCATTTTTTTAAGTTTGAAAATTTTGCAAATCAAATAACAGGAACAGTTCCAATGTTGCGATTGAATATTTAAAAAAAAAGTATACCACCACTGAAAACTTAGGACTTATTAATATACAATTATTTTGGTTTGATTTAGGCGCGTAAAAACTTTAATTCAGGATAAAACTAAAAACGTATTCATATACAAACTTTCTGATTCAAACTTAAACCCTTTCAAATTTCATACCGATACTAGTCGTGTAGTAATGACTCATTTATTTTCAAGATTTCACAATTTATTCTACTGTGCACTTTACCCTTTTGAGCGGAGAGTTTGAAAAAAATTACACATGCGCCTAATGGTTAAGATAAACCTTTATATTTTGGCGGGAATCAATAAAATAAATAAATAACAAAATTTAAATCATAAATTTTTATCTTTTAAATATAAAAAATTATCAATATTTATTGTGCATTTAGAGACAATTCAATTTGCTTTTCATAACTCTCCTGTAAACACATCAAATATCACTTTTTAACATAAATAAAATCAAACAAACATTTTCTTTTTAACACACACACACACAGGTACACTTACACAATCACACAGCTTTGATAACGATTTCAATGAAATAACCCAGTTAGCATTTTTTTGAATTATTGATCATATTCGAGTCTTTTTTGACTCCTCGACACGATTAAAATAATCGTTTATGCGCTCGTTTTAGAGTCGAAAATGAATGTTTTGTCGGTAGAAAATGGTACCCTAGCCGCGACTCTTCTGAACGAGTCCCTTATGACTCGCGTTTTCGACTCATTTTCAATACTGTTTTCAATCGTACTTATAATCAAATACGATACTTTTTCGAGTCAATTTTTGATCATATTACTAGCCGTATGCGAGTCTTCTTCGAAACATATTATACGAATATTTCTTATTATATTTTTCCAAAATTAAACATTGCAAACTAAGTTTTGCTTATTGTTTATTACACGCTGTCTTGACGAACCATTGATTTGTTCAAACATTGAACGATTTCATGTGCGCACGTTAAAATGGCTTGTGTAGACCATCGTTGTCGATGTCATGTCGTTTTCAAACAACGAGAAATCGAAGCATTAACCTCGCCAAGTTTCCTCCACGCAGACAAACATGAACAAATGTTTGAAACCTATTCTGCTGACGTTTTGTTCATGTGCGAACCAATCAATTGCTCGTCAAGACGTAGTGTTACATTCGTTTGCATGTTATTCGTAATTTTCTTAAAATTCAAATAAATTAATTTTAAAAAAAATTTTTTTACATTTGTGTTTCTATTTTCTATACGAAGTGACATAAAAATAAAATATGTATTTGAATCATTTTTTCATCGTTAGACTGCGTTTTATATGTCTCTAAAAAATTCTAAAAACAGTCGAATTTCAAGCATTTGCTTTTTGTACTTTTTGTTTTTAAACAAGTCGCTTTCTTTGCGTTTGTCGGAATGATATTCGAGTCTCTTTTAGAGCGCACAACTGATTAATCAGTTTTAAGTCATCTTGGGTAGTCTTAAATGACTCACTTTGGTGATTTTTGTAAAAACAATCTTCCAAATGCTAACTGGGAATTGTTTTATTTCTTTCCTTTAATGGGAACATTAACTGCAATACAAAAAAGCACGTGTTTAACCGATTGTTCTTTAAACACGAACTCAATAAACGATCAATATAAATAAGTAACGACGATTGCTATGTTTTGTTGTTATTTTCTTCTTTTTCTGATTGACAAACAAGCGCTTGTCTTGTGGTTAAACAAATACAACAAACCAAAAATAACAACAATTGTAATGTCGTACATGTGTTAGTGAAGGTGTTCACATTTTTACAACGTAATGACAATTTAGCGGGATTTCGTCGTTTAATTTTAAATTAAATTTAATTTTAAATTAATAACTAATAATTGTTAAATTATTTACATATTTACGAAGCGAATGCAGAAAAATTAGCTAAAATAATAATTCTTCGCAATCAGAATTTATTAAAGAAAAAAAAAACAAAATTTAGGAAAACAAATTGATATTTCGCAAGAAAAAAAACGAAAATCAGCACAATTATTAAAATTTTTGCATAAATCAAACAGTTTTAAAAAAAACTCAAAATTTAAGCAGGAAATTGAGCTCTAACAGAAATATTTAATTTTACCAGCATCAATAATTCCGCCAGATATCGTAATCAATTTGTAAAAACTTTTATTTTATTTAAAATTCGAAATTTTTTAAAAGCGGGCAAAGTTTTTTCTTTATTTATTTATTAAATGTTAAGGTTGTAAGCCTTTAAGGCCAATTAAGTACAGGAAAATTTTTACAAATAAATATCGAAAATGTCTTAAATTTACAACATTTCTTAAAAAAAAATCACGTTCAGTCTTTAGAGTTTTATTAAAATTAAATTTAGCTGATTAAAATATATCAAATAAACTCGTAAAGACAATAAATAATTTTTGAGCCCAACACTTAGTACTGAGATCACTGTTTTAAAATATATGAGTGACCTTGAGATCGAATAATTAATTTAAAAAAAACTGAAAATTAAAAATTCATCATCAATACAAAAGTTGACTACCAATCGGTATATTCAACAAAAATTGACATAGTCGAAGTATAAAAAATAAAAATAATTTCGAAACTCACTGGAAACCTCCAGATATTCCAAAAGTCACCAAAAGTGAATATGACCAGAAAAAAAGATTTCAGCAGGAAATTTAAAAGTACCAAATCAAATCAAATAGTCAATCCTCTATAAAAATTCCTAAAAATGTTGGTGCTGTTTTAGTAATTCAAGCGGAGAAATTCGTTTGTAAAATTTGCATTGATATAACCAAAAAAACGGATTGGTTGGTTTTCATACGAATCTTCTAGACGAATTGTTAACGAATGACAGGCACTTACAGTACTGTTCGAAACCTAAGCAACTTTTCCCCAGTAAATACTCATGGTCGTATATGTTCTCTTTAAATAGATTATTAAAAAATTTCCTTTTTATTTATTTTTATACATATAGTCTACATACTAATAATAACAACAAAAAATACATTTTATGTCTTTGGAAGAAAATATAAAACAAAAACAAAATTAACTTAAAAATTCGCTGTTTGAAACCTAAGCAACTTTTATATTGTCGCGAAATATTAACTAAAACAACAACAAAAATTTTAAACAAAAATTTTAGTCCCGTTATAATTGCTATTGAAAAAAGTAATTTTGGTTGATTTTATGCATTTAAGTAGTACCAATTCTTTAGCAGTGCAACCATGACGCGAACACGTTATAGATCAGCTTTTAAGCTAAAGATTATTGAACTTTTTAATAACGGTAAACCCCAAATTGCTATAGCAAACCAATTAAATATTAATAAATCAATAGTTTCCCGACTTATAAAAAGTATAAAGCTACTGGGAAAGTAGAGAAGACCAATAGCGGTGGGCGACCTCGACAAACTTCTGAGCGAACAGACCAGAAAATTTTCCGTCTAGTTAAAAAAAATCCATTTATTTCGTCGACAGACATAGTGAATGAGCTTGAACTTCAGATTAGTTCTTCAACAGTAAGAAAACGTTTATTGGAACAAAACTTCATGCCATCTAAAAAGCTTATGCTGACTAAGAAGCATCTAAAAAAGAGGTCTGTTTGATTGATTGCAACGTAGTCTATGATTTTCTCAGCTTTTCGGTAGTTTTAGGTTGGATTTCGCTAGAGCACATATGGATTGGACTATATCCAAATGGAGAACTGTTTTGTTTAGTGATGAATCTAAATTTAACTCACTTAATTCAGATGGAGTTTGCCACGTGAGAAGACCAAAAGGAAAGCGGCTACATCCTCGGTACTCAAAAGCCACAATAAAGCACGGGGGTGGAAATGTTTTTTGGCAAGTGGTGTTGGTCCCTTTGTAGAAATTCAAACAAAAATGGACCCTTTTGTTTACAGAGACATTTTAGCAACTCACATTCCTAACTATGCTGAGTGGGAAATGCCGCTTCGATGGGTGTTTTAACATGACAATGACCCAAAACACTCATCGAAGTAAGTCAACGATTGGTTACCTCAATCGCCAGAATTCCCATAGAAAACCTCTTTGAAATTTTAAAACGGAGCGTTGGATCTCGACGCTTTAAAAATAAACAGGAATTGATGAACTGTCTAAAATCGGAGTGGGAAGCGATAACAGTATCTATTCTATCGAATCTTATTGAATCTATGCCCAACAGATGCACTGAGGTCGTAAGAAACAAAGGATATCATAGCAAATATTAAAAGTTGCTTAGGTTTTGAACAGCCAATTTTTAAGTTAATTTTTTTTTATTTTATCATAACTTTCAAAGAAATGGATTTTAATTTCCGTTATTATTTTTAGGTTATAGACACATTGTGTAGTAGTAAATAAAAAAATATTTTCTATAAATTTATTTAAAGAAAAGATATGAGTCTATTATTGCTTAGTGGGAAAAAGTTGCTTAGGTTTTGAACAGTACTGTATGTCAAGAAGTCAAAATTGGAGTAAAGAATTACAAAGTTGCTAATGAATCATTAAATATATAAACTTTTATATAAAAAAACCCTGAAATATTAAAATCACTTAAAATCATCAAAACATCAAAAAATGATTGAAAAGGCACAAAGTTTCGTTTAGCAAAACAATCATGTTTAAATTTTTTAAATCTTAAATTTCATCAAAAACATTTTTGACGCAAAAGGAAGATGCTGATGAAGAGTGCAGCGAACCAGGAAATACTGCTTTATATTATGCTTGTGTTCAAATTATTCTGGTTTTCTTTATAAATTAAAAAAATAACTTAAAATAAAATTTTTGTTTTTAAATTAAATTTGAAAATTAAAAAAAAAAATGAACTGAAGCCGAATTAAAAAATATATACATATTTTCTAATAAAATAATATATAGCTCATATATTAATTCAAAAAAATTTTTAAACCAGCGCTTATTTGACAAGCAAAAATGTTTAAAATTCTGTTTGCATAAAATAAAGTTAAACACATTGAGACTCCTTTGCAAGGCTTGGGTTGTTTGGGTGATATAAAAAAAACACAACTGATAAGAATTAAAAAAGGAGAGATAACTGCGATAGTTAAACGATGCCACCAACGACAACACAGCACAATAAATACAAAACAAACAATAATAACAAACAAATAAAAATTTTACAATAAAAGGGAATAAAAGAAAATACCAATACAAATTAAGTTTCTAATCCTTGACACACACTCACACAAACACTTGTGTATTTAGACACAAAATAAAAAATAGCTTTACACAACAATAGTAAAAAGGCAAACAAAACAAAGAGACTCACACAAACACATACAAAACCAACCAAACAAAATTCATTTCGCGGTTTCTCCACAAAATTGTAACAAAAAAAAAACACATTAAAAATTTGATAAAATGATATCGAAGGAAGATTGCACACACACACACACAGAGACGCTTAGCGATTTAAATTTGCTCTCTTTTCCTAGTTTGAGTTCCTACTAAAACTCTACACTTACAGCTGATGAAGAAAAAGAAGAAGAAGAAGCAGAAGAGGAGGAAGGGTATTTGTTACACCAACCAACACACTTTAACCTTTATTTGTTAACAACTATTTTCTTTGTTTTTGTTTATGTATTTGTTGTGCAGTGGTAAAAGTGAGCTGCTCTATCAAACAGTTGTTACACATTCCGCCAACAACCACAGAAATCATAACGTGTTTTTCACTTGAAAGTTTCGCATGACGCGCTATTTAACGGACATTTTATTAAAAAGGATTTTCGCTGAAAATTAAAAACAATTTCAATTTAATTGTAAAAAATATAATTTGATAAATAACAAACAACAATTTTTAAGAAATAATTTTAATTTGAATTGAAAAGATTTTTGATAAAAAAATACAAAAACAAAACAAGTGTGAAATTTATTTTTTGAAAAAAAAAAATTTATATAAAAATTACAAAAATAGTGTCTAAGCGAAAGTTTTAAAAAAATTATTTTTTGAGAATAATAACTAAATTTTTTTCTAATAAAAATCTAATATTTCTTCACACTTAAACAGTATGAACATTTAAATTTTGGAAATTAATTCCTTTTAAATGGATGAGCAGAGGTAAGTTTTCATTTCATATTTTTTAAAATTTAATTTTTTTAGATTTAATTTCAATTTATGTTTTTTTAACAATTTAAGTATTTTGAATTTAACAAAAAAAATTTCAAAATAAAGTTTTAGAAAAAGTTGTTTCTCAAAAATGAAATGAAACATTTTCCAGTCTTTTGTTCCGACGCTGTTGGAGTATTGGAAGGAAAAAACCTTAAGAATTGATACAGAACTTCGAAAAAAAATTAATTATAATAATAATAATAATTATAAATATAGTAAGTCCAGATTTACACTATGCAATTTTTGAGGCATTTTTTTCTCAATTTTCTATTTAAGTTACAGCGTTATGCGTTATCTAAAAGTAAACATTAGCAACAGTAACATAACCTCAAAGCTTAAGCGATACCATATTGCTTACTCCTCCTGCTTCAGCAAGAAACGAAAATTTCATGCTAGTTTCATGAAAAATTGTACAGTGTAAATGCCGTACAAGTTTAAATTGGAGACAATTATTGAATGCCGAAACGGGATATTCAATACTTCATGATATTCTCATGACATATTTATTATTTAAAACTAAAAAAATCAAACGTTTTGCTACTGCTCATATAGCTCATCAATGGACTCTTCCCAACCTATATTTCATTCAAAATAACAAATTTTCATATTGATTGAGAATTTTTTTTATTTTATTTAATTTTCAAATAATTTGTTTAAAATGATGAAAACATTAATTGAAATAATTATATATTTTTACGGTGGCATTTTATAACTTACACGGATATAATGCCTATGGACATAATGTCTTACCAGAAAGTGACATAATGTCCATCAATGTAAAATCATAGACATGACACAAAAATTAAATTGTAATGAAAAATTTTTTATACGAAAGATCGGAACATGGCATTAATATTTAAAAATGGCTACCGCGGCTGCTTATTATGAAACGCATTCTGGAAGTCATATTTTTGGTCAATTTTGCAAGTACTGCTGTCCGCATGTCACGAATAACACTAACAGTTATGGCCTCCAAAGCGTCAATTATTGCTGTTTTATCAGCATAAACCAGTGACTTCACGTGGCCCTACAGAAAATAATAATTTCTTCTCTTGTCCCCCTAATTTTAATTTTTACCTTTTCATTCAATTTATGTTTAATTTAATTTTTAAATGACATTTCTACGATACCCAGTTTATCTCATTCTGCCATAAAATATGTCAGATATGCCATATTATATGTACGCAACTTGTTTTTATTAATAGTCTGTGCCACTAACTAGATATCTCCCAAAACATATGTAGAAGCAAAAACATACATTGCCATTCTGATTTTTAAGAAACTTTTATAAGTGACGCTATGTCCATACTAAAAACGGTACAATGTCCATGGACATAACGACGTTTTTCATGTACATTATGTCAATTTTTTGATGTGCCATACATTATGTCCGTATACGCTATGACATGCCACCTTTTTTCATATAATTATTAAGTTATGGAGTAATACCTAAATAAAAATAATAACTTATTTTCATTACAATCGCCGTGGATTAATTTTATTTAATAAAAATATTTGGTTTTATTTTGATTAAAATTTTTCAAACTTTTCATGCCAATTAAAATAAAAATTTATTTTAATAAAACAAAAACGTGATTAAAAAACAAGTGAGAGTGCTATATTCAGCTATGCCAAATCTATATACCCTTCACCATCTTTAAAATATTTGGCTGACAGAGATTAAAAAAATAAGAAAAAAAATTAAGTTTTAAATATGTATAATTTTACATAAAAGTCACATCAGCTCTTAATGGATTAAATATTTGTTAAAAATTTCAGTATTTCCTTAAAGTTCTTTTCAAAAGCTTTAAAATGATACCCATATTTATATTTAAAATTTGAAAATTCCAGAGCACCGTAACTCGGAAAATATGGGTGAGCGCCAAATTTTTTGCTTAATGTTTTTTTCTTATTTTTTAATTCTATATCGCGCCATATATTTATGTTTTTGATTGGAGTTACTTTATTGTTCCAAATGACTTGAAAAGTTAGAGGTAGGCGTGGTGTTTTGCTTGGTGCCTCGAAGAGTATGGACCGATCTTGATGACTTCCAACAGCACTTCTTTCGACACTATGCCTCACCGATTGTCTTAATTAAATTTTCTCTAGCTGATCTAGTGTTTTCTCAAACTTAACTTCAACACTAAGACGGACGGACAGACGGATCTCACTCAATCGACTTCGCTATGCATAAGAAGTCAGAATATGTATACTTTATGGAGTGGAGAATGGAATGACAAACTTATATATGCATACCCTTTTTCCACTATTTGTGGTGAAGGGTATAATAATGTTTCATTTAAAGCAACTACTTAATTTAATTGAAAGCCCCAAATGAAAAGTAATAGAAAGACTTAAAGCAAATTTACGTTTTAAATTTGATTTGGTGTCAGCATTAATTTTGATAATTATTATAAAACGGTTAATAAAAAACTTAATTAAATTTCAATCTGAGAAAAAAAACAACTTTTATTGATGTACAAAACTTTTTCCAGACTAGAATAGGCAAAAAATAAAAACGCGGATGTGTTAAATTGATTTAGAAGATGTCCTTTTGACATTTTACTTCGTGAACAGTCTTTTGCAGAATATAAGCTACTATTTGACATTAAAAGTTGGAAAGCATAATAAAATAGAAAAACCTTTGATTAATATGACAAAATATGATTTAATTAATAATTTCGGCAACTTCTCTTTCTTATTTACAAAAACTGTAAAATATGTGGAAAGTTATTTTGCACATCATGCAAAAAAGACAAAATTATGCTGGTTTTCTCTAAACTGCAGAACACGAGAACTAGCTGGACTCAAACAATTTTTTTTTTGGTTTTATTGAAGACAAATAATAATATATGAATTGAAAAAAATACGAAGCAAAAATTTGAAAAAGTTGCAAAAGTTTTTTATTACAGCACTCCAAATTGTATGATCAATGAATTCGGAAGAAAGGAATGCAGATACCCACTCATTCCTCACACAAAGTATAAAAACTTAAATACTCTGCACATGCAAGAACAAGAGTAATACAAACGGAGAAAGTGTTACACCTTACAAAGTCGTCATTTATTACAATTTATTTTCAAATCTCCAATAAGAAGAGTCTTTAAAATTGGTGTGAATACAAAACAAAATTTGGCGAAATCTGATCAACCAACAAGAAAAGAGTTATGCAACTTTTTTTTCAAGGTTTTATTTGGTTTTAGATCAATTTTATATTTAATAAAAAATATTTTAAAAAATCAAATAAATAGTTAAATCAAATGTACATATATTTAAAGAAGAGAAAGTCATTTTAAAATTTAATAAATAAATTAAGAAATTCAAAAATTAGTTAAATATGAATATCAAATCAATTAAAATCTCTAGGAGATGCAACAAATGTTTTCTGTGAAGAGTATTGGATACTAGAAAGCTATGAAAAGGGTGCTGTATTAGTTGAAAGTTTCCAATTTTTAATTATAAACAACAACCACCTTCAATTATACAACCGAAAGTTGAAAAAAATGTGAAAAAATTACAGGCAGCCATGATGTTTTGCCCGCTGCCTCGTCGATTGAGCGGTGTCCGTCTGTCCGTCCGTGTTAGTGTTGAAATCAAGTTCGCCAAGGCACTAGATCAGCTAGAAAAAGTTTAAATACGCCAATCGATCAGACATAGTGTCGAAAGAGGTGCTACTCGAGGCAGAAGACTAAACATCACGCCTACCTCTAATTTTTCCATATAATTTAGAACAATGAAGTAATTTCAATCAAAAAAACAAATATATGGGGCAATAGAAAGTTAGAAATAAGAAAATAAAAAACATCAGGTGCAAAAATTGGGGCACGCACATATTTTTTGAGCTGTGGGCCTCTGAACTTTTCATTTAAAAGGTTTTGAAGAGATACTTCAGAAAATGCTATTTTTTAATGCTTAACTTATTAAGATCCGATAACAGTTTTATGTAATATTATGTATATGTGCTACATATAAATAATTAATAACTAATTATATATGTACTCCATATTACTAATTAATTAATATTTTTTATTTATTTATTTATTTTTTTTTTTTTGTAATCTCTGTCAACCCAATATTTGCTTTCTTGATTGGGGTTATTTCACTAAACTAAATATAGTACTCTTACTTGTTTGATTATTATTTTATGATGAAGGGGGTTGCCGACGCCAATAATGAAAAGTTTTCATTGATAATTAGTTAAAAAATAAAGTGATTATCATTGAATAATAATTTAATAGTTTCAAAGCATTACCACTAGTAAATGTTATTCCTTGGCTTTGTAATACGAAATAAACACTTTAAAATCACTTTTATCACAAAAATATAATTGTTAAAAGTAAAATTAATTTAAAAAAATTAATTAAATTAAGATACAATACAAAAAGAAGGTTTATTTATTTTAGGCATAGCTCTTGTTGAAGGTTCCGATATCATAAATTTATTTTTTATTAAACAGTTATATTTTTCCAATTGTAATTAATAATTAAAATGTTTCATTAAAATTGTATTACCATTAGTAAAAACAATTATAATTAAAATAAAATAATTAGCATTAAATTGTAATTAAAATTTTTGTCATTATAGTTATTTCAAATAATGTAAACTTTAAAAGTAATAAAAAATTTCAAGTATAATTACTTAAAAATTTTTAAAATTTTTAAGAATAACTTTCTAAGAAATAACGCAAAAGATGCGTATTTTAACCTTGGAACACTCATCATTTTTAGACATCATTTTTGCCAGTTGCTTTAATCTGTTCAAAAGTATAAACATTTTTTAGATTTACTCACTTTAGATGTTTTTCGAAATACTGCTGTATGTTAAGCCTAAAATCTTCCCACTAAACGAAGTTTGTAAATTATTATTTTTGAAGCATCTGAACATTTTACATGAATACTGAATCGCTTCCAGGTCTGGCCTGAATATATGCGGTGTACATTTAATGAATTTTAAAAAAGTGAACGAACAAATTTTTAAACACTCTTTTAGATTAATTTGCTTGTTTAATATACCCCGTAATACAAACGGCTTGGCTTGATGCCCGAAGATTCTAACTGCCAGCCATATTAGAAAGTTATCTATACTTAGATATTTTTTTCAGATCTTCCCACGTGAGTGCTGCATAAACACAGCTTTAAGAAAGTTCCAAAATTTATTTTTTTTTGATTTTCTATTTTCGCATTTTTTTAAATTTTTGCTTTTTTTAATTTTATTTTTCACAAAAATGTTATTGCATTGCTTTCTTAGAATGCAATATTTGCATTATTATTGTAAAAATTTCTTCGTTTACATACTTTAATTTTTAGTCTCTACGATTAAACCTCAATCTCGGACTCTTTAAAATAATAATTGAGAAGTCGGGACTTCCAAAAACATAAATTACCAGGAAGTGCAGATATTTCTAAGCAAAAAGTGCTCAAGCAAAATAATAAAAAATAATTAAATATTATTTTTATCCGTGTTAGAAATTCTATTCCTTATGAGGTTCTTTTAAACTTTTCTTTTTACCTCAACTAGATCTACTTAAAAGATCACAGTTTTTACAATTTTTATAAGCAGCATTTGATTTATATTAAATTTTTTTTATATTTTCCATAGCTACTGATCAAAAAAATCAAAATCAGTTAAAAAACACATTCACTAAAAAACTAAAAAGAGACACAAGAAAAAACAACCGCAATGTCAGCACTTTGTGCAATTTTACATCAGCACCAGCAGGAGCAACTGAGACAAAGCATTTCGCCACAACTGGCTGGATCAATTGTTAATATGAGTAGCTCATCATCACAGAAACAATCAAGTTCTTCGCCAATACTCAGCAGTGGCAGTAGCAACAATAATTACAATGCAATGACAATGTCGCCCCATTCTAGTGACCCAGCAAATATACTCCAACATACACTTCATCTAAATAATGGACACAACAACAGCAACAACAATAATGGCACAAGTAGCAGCAACAACAATTCAACACATCATAACGACCATATTAAAAGGCCAATGAATGCTTTTATGGTCTGGTCAAGAGGACAGCGACGCAAAATGGCGCAAGATAATCCAAAAATGCACAATTCGGAAATCTCCAAAAGACTGGGAGCTGAATGGAAACTACTTACGGAAGGACAAAAGCGACCATTCATTGATGAGGCCAAACGTTTGAGGTAAATAAAAAAAAAAAAAAAAACAAAAAAAAAAGCAAAAATAAAAAGGTTTCTTATGTAGTTCAGTATATTTGTGTTTGTATCTGTGTGTTTCTATGTTTGTAAGTAAGTGCCTTTTGCAAATGTATGTATGTATGTGTACGACCATACAGTTTAATATGAATACAATGTCTATAATCGCTTTTTAGAAAACAATAGTCAACCATTGTCTATTCTTAACTTTCTGCATTAGAAAACGACAACGAAAAACAAAAAAAGAGTGTTGATTGTTAGAATATAGTACACTCACGAGTAAATGTAAAAGAGTACTTACTTTTCATAAAAAGTAGTGTTCAAAAACGTTTTTGTTTTTCAAAAGTAGTTCTTGAGGTCATGAAAGGTACTTTTATAGAAAAATAATTTTTTGTAATTTTTAAAAACAACATTTACAAAAATTTATTTATTATTATTATTTTTTTAAATTATTTAATTATATTTCAATTATTCAATAAGTGTGACTATGAATTGTCTGCAACTGGACTGGTACTTATTATTTTTTCACCGAGAATTTATTTATATTTTGATCAAAAGTTGCCATGAGCTCAGTATTTCTTTGAGGGTAAGTAGACTGCACTCGGAAAAAACATACGACTGATGACAGACTATAATTTAAGTAGACCCATGGCTACGCTATGATAAGACTATGAAAACACTATAATAAAACTATGATTATACTATTATTATGAGACTATTATGTGACCATAATTGTATAATGACGAGTCTAAGAAATATGATTGGATTATGGGTCCAAAATAAAATAACTAGACAATAAAGATGTTATGACTTTATGACAAGTGCATGCATATTCAAGTGCTAGACTATGAATACAATATGACTTTGTCATAATCGAAATACAAATAAAACTGCACATAATCTTAACACCACTATTTTGTATGATGAGAGTATGACATGTCTTTTACTTAATTACTATAATAAGACTATGGCTTGATTATATTTATGACTTGATGGCGCTATAAATAAATGACTGCTAAGCTTGGACCAGACTTAAACTTAATTTAAGACTTAAACTCCACTGTAACTAAACTCTAATTAGACTACTGCTACACTCCAGTCGTAGAGAAAAAACAGACTGCATATTAGCGTTAATTAAAAATATTTTTAAAGGCGGCTAATACCCTCAAACAAAGAGAAAAATTTTTTCATAAGAAGAAAAAAAAATCTCGGTTATAACTACAAAGCTATGACTTGACCAAAATTGGACTGTGGCTGGACATGAGTGCTCGATGTTTTGATATTGACATAATATTTACTTTTTGACAATACTATTTATTACACTAAACAGCTACCATTAGAGTATGACTATAATATTATTACTGTAGAACTAAATTATGACAATAATTTGGAACAACAAATCCTAGGTTGGGTTTATATATTTAAAACATATAACTTTCATTTGACTATAACTTAAGTATTACTGAAATAAGACTTTTCTTGGACTTAAATACTCGTATAAATAGACTATGACTGCAGTATTTTAACACTATGAATTTACAACAATTAGACGGTGACTTGACTATCAGTACACTGTACTCGTATGTCTTGACACTGACTAGACTATGTTATAACATAACTTAACTATAACAAGACTATGTTTATATTATGACAATTTTATGACAAAATTATACAAAATTATATAGACTATTAACAACTTCGATCGATTTTGTTCATTCCAAAAAAAGAAACGCTGAATCTCCTCCTGTTTGATATGAAAGAGGCAATACTGTGCACATCAAAGTAGCAAATAAGGTTCATGTAATAAGGATACAAACTAAAAGTAAATTAGAACACCGAAAACCATCAAATTTAAAAGACAATAAATTCCTCTTTGAAATTGAAAAAAGATTTCATTCCGAAAAAAAATGTTTAGTTTTTTTGGTTTCTAAAGATCGGAAGAGAGTTCTGTGACATGCCTATATGGCTTGAATATTCTTTTTTTATAACTGATGTATAATTATGATTTGATTTTAATTTGACAGTACTTCAAACTGACTGAATTAATAATTAAACTTTGACTTGATTACGAGTATACTTTATTTTGATATTGATTATCCTGTCAAACAACCACAACCACGTGTAACATTAGTATTGAACTATGAGAAGACTATGAATAAAGTGTGATTAGAATATTGAAAGACTAACCGAACCATAACTAAGACTTTAACTATAATCATATTTGACTTTTACTGAAATATGACTAATCTATTAACTGACTGTGGATTAAATATGACTTGCCTATGACTTGACTAATAGTTGGTTATGTCTATACTATCAGACACAACATTGACTTGACAAAGACTAAAATATTGCCAGAATATGATTTGATTATAAATACGAGCATAATGTGACCAAACAATAAAAACTATGACCTGGATTAAACTCTGAAAAGCCTAGACTATTATTAAATTAGAACAGCACTTTGAATTTACCATAATTGGATTATTCTAAAGTCAGACTAAAATAGGACTATAATAATGCTGCGCTGTTCTGTATTGGAACCACGACTAAAGTAAACTTTTACAATGACTTGACTATGTCTTGACTATGACTTAACTGTACCTGGACTACGAATAGACTTTGATATAGACTTTAAGTTAACTACAACTAAACTATGACTTGTGTATTATGAGTAGATATATTACTTGACTATAATTCAATAGTGACTTGTTTTTGAATATATTATGACTATGGCGGAGTCTAATCAACACTATGAAAACATTGTGATCAGAGTATAACTTGATTATAAATTGACAATGACTATAATGCGACTTGATTATGACTACAATAGAGAGAGACTATTATGGTTTGAGTATGAATTGATCTTATTAGTTTTTATTTATACAATTACTGGGCTAAAGTGTGACATAACTATGATCATAATAGAACCTTTAATTCGACAATCGCATGGCTAGAGTTAAACCTTTTTACCTGTGTCAAAAATGACTACATGAAAAGTAATATGAAGTGACTGTTACGTTCACTGTTAAATCATAGTCAAATATAAGTTAAGTCATAATCTAGTCACAGACACGACTATGACGTATTTGTAATTAGATGTCAGTAAATTAAAAGAGGAGTTATAGTCAAACCATAGTTAAGTTATAAGCAAGCCATAATCTAGTCATTGTTATGTGGCATTTGTTAAATCAAAGTCAGAATAAGACATCGAGACATAATGAAGTCATACACATTTCAAATTTAAATCAATGAAAAATCATATTTAAGTGACTTGAGTCTGATTATATTATGTTCAGACTATGACGTAGTCTTTTCAACACTATAGAGACTATAACTTTCAAGGACTTAATTATGATTTGGATAAAATTAGAATCTGAAAAAGTCGTATACTGCCATTAGTTTGTGATTATAAAATGACAGAAATAAAGTGTGACACTACAATGACATTGGACAACCGGTTCAATATTATAGTATGAATATACTCTGACTAGCCTACGGCTATAGTAAGACTGTAACTCGACTAAAGCATGACTAGAATATAAGTTTTTTCCCGTGTTAGCAAAAATTATGTGGAAAGTATTAACTTTTCATATTACGATTTTATTCGAATTATCTTTGGTGTATTTATATTCCCGTCGCTTGAGTGATTGTTATATTTTCATGTTTTTTTTTTGAGAACAAACAGGCATCTACTTATTCATATCTTTGGTAAACATACGAAAACTGTTAGAAAAACGTGTATTTATTTTTCGAGAGCAAAAATTGTGAAATGAGTTTATTTCAATAAAGCAGAGAAATTGAAAATGAAAGTAAAAAAATATTGTTGTAAACAAATTGTTTTAAATGACGATGACGCCTTTTTTAACACTCACCAATAAATTATCAAAAAATAAATAAAATTTATTTTACAAAGCAAATAAACGCATTGTTTAAAATCAATTGTTTATCATGTTAAAAGAATGTTAATAAATATTCTTTATTATTTATTATTGACAAATGCTTTACTTAAGCTGTCATAATAATCTCTTATTGAATATTATACTTCGCTGTGGGGTGAGACATTCGCTTTATTTAAATAAATATAAAATATAAACGAAACTTTCTTTAAGTGTATCATAATCTTATATCAAGATAACATTTATCCCTATATTTATATTGCTGATATATTCAGAACAACAAAAACAAATGTGTAGTTTTTATGAGTTAAGCCTGGACAATGTTTACCAAATATAATTTATTAAAAAAAATACTCGTATCATTAAAAGAAAACAAAACAAGAGATAAGAAACCTGAAATTGAATGAATTCAATTGTTTTAATTGAACACAAAATGCCAAAGAAATGAATATTATTTGCTTTTAATGAAGCAAACAAAACGCAGGCAGGTAGTTACAAGGAACAAACTGATATAAATTTATAACTGACGAGTGTGAAGCGCAATTATTATTTAAAAATAAATTATTTTGAACAACAGTTCCTTTAGACAAACATTTTTAATAAAACGTAAAAAAAGTTTATATCTAAATATAATTTAATTAATTAATTAATTAATTAATTAATTAATAATTTAATCATAAATAAGTCACTCTTCTTCTTAGTATGACTAACAATCTTTTCTCTCTTGCAGAGCCCTACACATGAAAGAACATCCCGACTATAAATATCGACCGAGACGAAAACCCAAAACTCTTAATAAATCGCCGGTACCTTCAGGTCATAGCAGCAACAACAACAACAGCCATAATGGACAAAATACCAAAGATTCTCAGCTTAATGGCAATAATGGTCTGAATCATAAACAGCATCACACAAATAGCCATCATTCAACACCGATCAGTTTAACATCACAAAAGTATAGTTTTGGTTCTCCTCTCGAATTGACCCTTAATATGCCACCACGCGTAACAAATGCATTTCCAGCAGCGTTGTCTCACTATCCATTAGACCCCACTATAGCACTTGATTTACAGGCCCGCCTGCAGGCCATGTATGCTGGCAGTTTATATCATCCCTGGCGTTATTTTGGCTGCACACCTTTAATAAGTCCCGAAACACCACCCTCACCGCCCAGCAGCAACAGTACGAGCATTTCATCATACGGCTGTATAAAATCGGACAAGTCATCGCCAACTTTAGCGTTACCCGCTCAGGCACCGCCTAATATTATTTGACCAACTCCTTTACGTTACGGAGCCGTAGAACCTGCCGTTTGAGATTATTTTTAAGAAAAGCACTTTTAGAAGCTTAAATTAATCCGTCGTCAAGTTTGAAGTTGTGTGAAGGTAAATGCAAAAAGCAGGCATTACAATATCCACCAGCTATTAAAAATTCTCTACCACAAATTTTTAGATTAATTTCTGCCCGAGGAGAAGTAACAATTTCTCATCATGTATTATATGAATTTAAATTATATAAAAATTAAAAAAAAAAAATTATTATTATAAAATGCGCTTAAATGCACAGATTGGTATATTTTTTGTGATAATGTCAGTAAAGAAATTTAAAAATGATAACTTTGTTTTATTTCATATTTCAAGTCAAATGAAGTCATTGTTATGTCATCATATACTCACAAACGAATCACAATCAAGTCGTAATAAAATTATGTTTAAAACAAAATTATATCAGAATCTACTTCTACTGCATCAAGGGCATAGTCTAACTCACAATATAGTCAGTGTTGAGTGATATTCAAGTCATTGTAAATTCAAAGTCATAGTCACATTTATGTCATCATCAAAGCATAGTGAAATAACATCTGCTTAAATCAAAGCTTCAATAAAATCAGAATTAAATTATGGGAAAATTACTTCCTAGTTATAGCGACATCATAGAGAAGCCGTGGTAAAAGCTTAGTCAAGTCATATTTAAATCAAAGTCAGTAAAATCATAATCTAGTCATACACATGCTGTAGATAAATTGTAGTCAAGTCATATTAAGTCACAGTAAAAAAATAAAGTCATAATATAATCAGAGTTAAGTTATAGTCATAGTCGTATCATATTACAGTTAAAAAACACATCGTATTTTTAATCAGGTGATAGTTAATTAAAGTAAAGTGGCAGTCATAACCTAGTCATTATGACTTTGGAGTCATTGCCAAGTCAAAGCAGCATCGTAGTTAACCTCGTGTCATCATCAAAATATATTGAAGTCATATTCATTCCAAATTTTAGTCAAAAGAAAATCATCTTGAATTCAGTCATAATCAAGTCATATTAAGTTTAAAAAATAATCGCTGTCACGTTATTATGAAATAGGAAAATAGACATCTGAAATCATAATCCTGTCGGAGCAGTAAATAAGGCATTCTCAGATTCTCAATTAAGTAAAAGTCAAGTCCAAGTAAAGTCATAACCTACACAATGTTAACTAAAAGACTAGTTATACTTTAGTCAGTGGCGTATTTATAAAGAACTTGAGGTAATCAAGTCACAGAAAAATTATTATCATTTTTAAGTCATAGTGATGCCTAACTTAAAGTTAAAATCAAATCCTAGTTAAATTTATGTCTATCTTTACACTTCAAAAACAAACAGAAAGTAATCTAAAGCATTTTTAAAAAACGCGAAAATTCTACTGTAACTCTCTATCCTTTTCACACATATAAAAACATATTAAGCAAAACAAGGCAATAAGTTTCCCCCAATTGTTGTTGCAGCATTCTTTTAAATACTTCTATAAAAGAAACATCTAAATCATGATGCCAGATCATTCCATATTTAAAGAATGTAGCCGTTTTAAATCGCCTATAAATAAAAATCGCAGCTGCGATCGATAGTACAGCAGTAAATGGATGTTTTTAACAGTATTTTAACATAGTTATAAAAAGCTGTCTAAAAAAGTGACATCTAAGAAAATAATTTCTGACGTGTGTTATTTTATAATTAAAAGACTTAATCAGTAAAAAAAAATATAGAAATATTTTAGTCCAGGTCAGCTAGTAGTCTACATCAATCTTTAGTTAAATAAAGTCAAGTCATAATTAAGTCATTGTATTGTCATTTAGCTGCCTTTCATTTAACTGACCATTCCAATAAAAAAAATAATTGAAGTATTTTTAACTTAAAATGCAAATTAAATTAAATTTAAATTTTATAGTTCAAATCGTCATTGTCATATTTCAATTCATCATCAGCTTCTAATTTTTTTGCTAAAACTTTTTCAAAAATCTACAATAACTAATTCTGTAACTCACTTGACTTTTTCAGATATTTTTAAATAAATATTAACATTTTCATATTTTAAATTACTAAAGGGATGGGTGGGGGTTGAGGTTGAAAGAGAAAACTTAAGTTAACTGTCAGATTGTTTAACGTAAAATATAGAGTGAAAAAAAAAATGAAGTCATTATGTTTTGTGATGCGTTCATTATTCAGTTAAATTGCAATAGAAATCTCAGCATTCAACAGTGAACGTTAAACAAACGTTTGATACAAATTATTTATCTCAAACACATGGAAAGAAAAGCCTCCCCTTTAGCAAAATACTCGTACTACTGCTTAGGGAAGGGAAGCGTATGAACGAACGTAAGTAATTTTTCATAAAACAAATACACAGGCGTTTATGCGTATTAAATTCAATTTAAACACCCACTTGTGTATCCACTCATCTGTGGGATTACAATCTAGTAAGAGTAACAATGGTTTGAGAGATTATCACAATAAGTTTTCTCTGTCTATCTGTCTGTCTGTCTGTCTGTCTGTCTGTCTGTCTGTCTATCAATCTCTCCCCTAAGAAGAAACAATAAAATAAGTGAAATGTATTTAAATCATCATCTATCCATCCAACTACAAATTGAAAATAAGTTATTAAAAATATAAAATACTTACGAGTATTAACAATAACCAACAACAACAACACTCGTATGCTCGCACATACTAATTTAGTATTCAAAAGATACAATAGCAACCAATTTTATTAACAGAATAGCAGAGAAACAAAAGAAATAATTCCTTTAGTGTTTAGAATTTTATTTGATAAAAAAAGCGAATGGAATATTGATACGTTTTTTCGTATGTGCAATTTTTTTTTTGTTTAGAACAAATTGTCACTATTGCTATTTATGCTGCTGAAGTCCATTTAAAAGCCATAAAATGGTACAAACACAAACAATGAATGCAAAAGTACATAAACCTACAAACAAACAAAAGACGAACGAAAAAAAAAACAAACAAAAAATTCAAAAACTGATAAGAACCATTCACAGTCGTGCCAATAGTTTTTCTTTTATTATTTTTTTTTCTGCTCGTATTTGTTCTTGTACGCAATGTAAACATTCACATTGCCATTTTAATTCATTCATCTTCACCTCTTCCTCCTCCGCCATACGCCACAGTTTCCCTTTTAACAGAAATATATTTATGAAGAAAGACTCGTAATTGATGAAGGTGTGTTCTGTTCCCTTACACAAGGTCATTTCAATCGCATTTATGGTATTTAATTTTTCTTTTACTTTTTTTTTATATATTTTCTACTAAGTTAAAAAAAAAATAAAATTATGTAAAAAAAACTTTTTTCAAAATCATGTTGTTGTTTTTCTTTCACTTTTTAAACGTAGGCCTTCTTTTTATAGCAAAAGCAAGCGGAATAATTATTTTTATTTTGTATTTTTTTTACATTCGAATTATTTTCCAACAATTTCTATTTTATAATATTTGAGAATTTTTATCGGGTTTTTTTAAGCCCGATAGAATTTTAAATTGTAAAAAAAAAACACAAAAAATTAAATTTTAATTGTTGCTGGTTTATCATTATACAGCAGTGACTTGACGTGGCCCCACAGAAAATAATCAAGAGGTATCAGATCGCACGATCTTGGAGGACGATTAGCAGGTCCATTTCTCGAAATCAATTTATCGCCAAATTTTGATTTGAATGATTCGATGGTTGCAGTCGCCGTATGGCACGTAGCGCCATCTTGTTTAAACCACGTTTCGTCCGGATCAATGTCATCCATATTTTCAAACAAAAAATCATTAATCATAGTGGGTTAACGATCTCCATTGACCGTAACGCGAGATCTGACCTCATTTTTGCAGAAATAAGGTGCGATGTTGCCACCAGCATGTAAACCACACCAAACGATGCAATTTTCTGGATGCAATGTGGATTGGTCGTACTCTATATGCGACAATTTTGCTAATTAACAAACCCATTGGGCGGAAAATGAGCCTCATCGCTTAGTACAATTTCGCGATAAAACAACGGGTCAATTACTAACTGCTCTAGAGCCCAATCGGCGAAAGAACGACGCATATAATAGCCTCGTGGCTTTAATTTCTGCACTAGCTGGAAGATCATAGCCAGGATCATTGCGCAAAATATTCCAATTAGTGGACGGACAGAATCCCAATTCCTAGGACCGACGACGAATCGATAAATTAGGATCTTTTTCCACACTTTCGTTTACAGCAGCGATATTATCTTCAGTACGCATATTTTATCGACGTGTTGGTGTTATTGGATCCCCCAAAGAGTATGTGGTAAGAAATTTATAAGCTCGAATTGATGGCTGATTTTCAAAGTAAACTTGGATGATTTGATAGCGTTGTTTAAGCGTAAGTCTATTCATAATAATTTGCTAGAGTTAAATGAAAACAATAAGAAAAAATTCTTCATCAAAATTTAATTTTTAATGTTTTAGTGTTTGTTTGTTTGTTCCTTATGGAAGACCAAACCTCTAAGCCGATCTTCACGAAATTTTCACAGTATTTAGCTGGAACTCTGGGATAAATTTTAAGCTACTATTTTTTCAGCCACGCTCACTTTTTCAAATCATGTTACCCCTACCACGTGGATTTTAACAGATTTTATAATGTATATGAGCGTAAGTTCGCCATTTGTGGACTAATTTTCAAAATTATTTTTGCATATGTAAAAGGTCCACTAAATTCTTGAGGACACCCTTTAATTTTTAGATTTATTTTTATTTTATTTTTGGCCATTTGGAGTTATCATGATACGCAGGTTTTTAATTTTGAAGTGGTGTTCTTTACGGCTCCTAATACACATTTATGTTAAAATTTTTAAAATTATGAACTGATTTGAAAACGGGTCCAATCTGTTATTAATACTTTTTAAATAAGGAAAATGTTTTAAAATCGCATAAGAAATGACTGAGTTCTGCGAGCACAAACATAAAAAACCAACAATCATTCAATCATTTTTTTTTTTTTTTTTTGAAGTCGGTTATAAATAATTTGTTCGTTTATTAATATAAAAAATTTTAGGTACGAACAAAATAAAACAAAGCAAAAATATTCAAGAATAGAAAACCATAAACCATTTGCGAATGTAATTTTTAATTTTTCCTTCCCTTCTAAACATGTGCTTTAACAAACTTACACAGCCACCTGGACCACAGCAGCCTGTGACTATGACGATACTGATGTCTTGTTAGATAGTTATGCACCTTTTACCAAACATTTAGTGTCTCGGCCCTTATTTTTTATTAACTTTCTCTTGTAAAAAAACATATCATTCAAACACAACACCTTGTTGCTCTGGCGAGTCTAGAACCCACGAAATCTTAGTTAACAACCAAGCATTTAGCCATACACTGCAATGTTGTTCCCTTCTCCTCTTACTAAGGCTCCGTCGAGATTTAAACACGATTTCCTTGCTTTATTACTATTAACAGACGGCTTGACCATATAATATGTACTTTTAATATAAAGAAGTATTAATCATTTCAGCCTCTGCGAGTTTCCATAACGAATTTCTCTCTTTTTTCTCAATTCTGAGCAAAACTTAAACTGTTATTGCATTTTACTATGGAGGCTTTTTTCGTACTCATTTACCGCTATTGTCCACTTATTGTTTTCTTTTTCTAAACGAATCTTTGGCGAGGTTCAAACTAGACTTATTCGTCTATAAAAAACTCATGCATCGCAGCTGCTCAACAAGAATTATTTTGTCTTTATATTAAAGCCCCTTTTGGGATTTGAACTCATGATCTACTGTTTAGTAATCTGTTTAACTTAACAGCTTACTCAGGCTCTGTCCTATGTTAAAGTGTAATCAAAGACTAGTTATAATTAAGTTCTTGTTCTTTCATAGTTGACATGTCACAGAATTTAATTCCTACCGAAAATGTTTTTAAATCCAAAAATTTGCTTTTCAGAAAACGAGAAATGAAAAATTTCTTTCTTCAAAGTGGAATTTAGTTTCTTTGGAATTTTGTTATTTACGATTTTAAATTTACTTTTATCATGTGTCCTTATTTAGATTAGCCTTGTTTTTTGTCTTTGATGTGCGAATTATTAAAACATTTAAATTAAAGAGTGAAGGTTCAGCATTTTTTTAGGAATAATTAAAATTGAATGGAATCTGAGAAGATAAAAAAATCAATCGAAATGGTTAATATCGAATTAAAACATTTCATTGGGCTGTATAGTCTTAACAATTTCATAGTCGAATCATAGCTTAGCTTAATCATAACCTAAACTTAGTTATAGTTTAGTAAAGTCACAGTTAAGTCAAAATGCACAGCCCTTATTTTGTGTTGCCCCAATTTCCATCTAGAGTAAATCTAGCCAAGTCATAGTCTAGTCTAAAGAAGCTGAGTCATTGCTCCGTCAACTTGATCAAAGTAGAGTCAAAGCTTAGTAATCTGCTGATAATAAACTAAACATTCTTGCTTTAGTATAGGTGGTTTAACTGTAGTCTAGTCATAGTCAGCTGATTGGCCGTCAATTTAAAGTAGGCTGCAGTGTAGTCATAATCTAGTCAGGGTTAAGCTTAGTCATAATGAAGTCATAGTCATAGGCTGCACAAAGTGTGGTTATACAAGTCACTGCTTCTTATTTTCAGATCAATATCAAGTCTTGGTCTAGTTACGTCTACAGTTTGATCAAAATATTATCATAGTGACGTCAAGCTACATTCTTAAATTACATTTTTTGTTCTTACTAACAACACTTTTTATTCAAAGTCTATTTAAAGTCACGCCATAATTTACACTTAGTCAAACCTAGTCATTGTGAAGTCGTAGTCTAGTCGTAGCCTTGTCATAGTTTTTTCAACATTTACTCAAATCATAATCTAGGTTTAGTCAAACTAATCAATGGGAAAGAGCAGTCTAGTCACAGCCTTGTCATAGTTTTATTAATATTTATGCAATTCATAATAACTTATTGTGAAATCATAGTCTAGTTTTTCATAATCTGGACTAAGTCATTGTGCTGTCATGGTGTCTGCCTTATGATTTGCTTTAAATTTGATTCGAAGCACCGTTTAACAAACAAAAATTCTTGAAACACAAAAAAAAACGTTTAACTTAACATAACCTCACTCCCGCATACAAAAGCAACCACCTCACCCTTACACCTATCAAACCTTCAGACATTATGAATTTGGAATTGCTTGCTGTCGTCTTTAATTTTATTTCTTTTTTTTTTCATTTTGCTTTCAAAAACAACAATAGATTTGAAGAAGTGTGAAATGTTACAAAAATATTTACACAGAAAATAAAGATGTAAACGATTATTTACAAACAATTGGACGAGGGTAAAAAGTGTTGCTGGCAGAGGGGGAGGTTTTGGGTTAATTTAGTAGTTTGGAGTGGAATGAGTTAAAAAGGTGAAAAATGTCAATTGTTGTGTTTTTATCTTGTTTTATTAATTTGTTGGGTATTTCAACTTTATTCTGCTTCTTTTTTTTTTTTTTTTTTTGCAATGGGAATTTGAAATGCAAAAGAATAAAAAATTAAAGACCACAATCACAACCATGACCATGATCTGTTTATGTTTCCTTCATTATTGTCTCGCTGCAAGATGGTGTTAATGTGTACCATTTTAACTGACTTTTAATAGCTTTTTATTTATATTTCAAGCAAAAATGTCATGCGTTTTCACTAGTTTGAACATTTAAAAGCAGCAAAAGAAAAAACTTATTTGGAGTCACAAAATTTTACTAAAATTTTTTTAATTTTAGCAACAAAATTGAAGAAAAAAATTATATTATAAACTTGACTTTAGGGTGACATTTGCCTTCCTATTCTTAAGTTTTATCGAGATGCTTTTATTTGTTGTTGTGTTTAGTTTTTTTTTTTTTTTATTTTTTCTATTATTATTTTTTATTTCTTTTTTATTTATTTGATTATTTGATATTGGTATTTATATAGTGCCATTACACACTGCTCATTTGTAGTAGATCGTGAGGCTGCTACCCCCACTCTTATATTCTCCCCCTCATCCTGCAACATCTTCAATGTGCACACTTACATCCGTTTTGATAAAAAGAAATAAATATTATTACGGATTGTGTGTTGTGCCCTGTGTTTTATGTTATTATTTTTGTGGTTTCTTTTCTTCTTCAGTTTTTTTTTTTTTGTTTCCTCCTCTTTTTTTTTGACAATTTAGCTTTTTATTGAATATTATTTTTATTTTTTGTTTTACAAAAAAAGGAAAGTGCCAGTATGGATTTAAAATATTGTTAAACAATAAAAGGAGTTACATTCTTTAATAATATTCGTGTAAGGAGCACAATACTCAAATTGAATATAAATCAATATTAAATAGAAAAAAAGTATAATAAAATTGTATGTTTCACATGTGAATCAAATACACATAGAAAATTGCTAATTGAAAGACTACACCATGGTGAAATCATTTATCGGCTGATAGCAGCGGTGAATATATTCATTTGCGCTGTTGCCCAAAATGTCAAACTTTACATAAAAATTACAAATTTTTTGACATTTTTCAGCGATGGCAAAAATTTATTAATTCACCATAGCTTTCATCTGTTATATAATTTCGCATGGAACAGACTATAACTAAAACGATGACGAAATAATTAATATACCAGAGCATGGAAGGGCGAATTTATTTATTTTCGCCGTTGCTCGACATGTCAAACTTCGTATTAAAAATTTTTGACACCGATGTTTATAAACGGATTTCTTCTATAGAGAGCGATTGCGAAATAAATGAATTCGTAACTTCAGAATATTGGTTTTCAAAAACTCGGAACTTTTAATTTTTCAAAATGATAATTCAAAAATTATATTTAATTTTGGAGGCCTTGTAAAAGTTTTTTAAATATATACAAAAATTAAGTCTGATGATGAAGAAAACTGAAAGAGCACCTTTCAGTTTATAAATATACATATTAGAGGTGCTCCTTTTTAGGACCTTATCTACCTCTAGCCGATTAAAAATTATTGATTTAATTCTAGAACATTTATATTCTGTACCACTATGCGCTATGACTATGACTTCATTATACTATTATTTGACTTGGCTATGGCTAGACTGCATATATATTAAAATGGGTACTTATATCGCTAATCGCTGCAATGTTTAACTTAGTAACGCAGTAATAATTTCTCAACAATTTCAACAACAAAAAGGAAATTCCTTTATTTGAATTGTAAGTACTTTATAACGTTTTACAACAACTTATTGGCTCAAACCTAAACGTACATAAATATAAAAATGAAAAAAAGAAGTTGCCAGATCTGTTCATATTACAAAAGTTTAGACGTTTTAAATCGCGTATAAAAAGAAATAGCAGTTGCGAGCTATATGACAGTTTTAAGCACAACGTCGAATGGAGAATATGCGTGTGCAAAATATTAAGGTGTGTATTGTTGAACAGTGTTATTAACTAAATTATGTAGAGCTAAGTAAATAAAAAGGCATCAGAGAAAATAATTAATGTCGTGTTTTAATTTGCAATTAAAAAACGCCGATATTTATTACAATAATATAACTAGATTTTGTGTACTGTATGACTATGTTTTTGCTACAGGAAGTACATATTCTTTGAAGCCAAATATATGTTTTGTTTTTGTTCAGTGTATTTATCTTTTACATCACTTTAGTTTTGAAACTCATTTATTTCAGGAAATCGAATGCACTTAATAATGCCAACATTTAATACAAACAAAACTATCTAAAAACATGCGACTTAAAAAAACGAAGCTATAAAATAAAAAAGTTTTTAACAGGATTAACAGAATAAATATTTTTTTTTTATAACTCAATAATATACAGCGATGCTGCACTATAGATTGAATTACAAAATTTAGCGCATTACAACCAACCAGTGGATTCCCACATCCTTAAATATTGAAACAATTTTTATTCGATTTTTAACACAAATAGATGCATATCAATGGAGACAATTAATTAAATAGTCAAATAATGCTGTGACAGCGGAAAAATATTGTAATACATTTTATATTGTCGGTTGGTTGTATGGCTGAGAATGAATAGTGAGTGAGTGGGTGGCTGCATATGAATGAATTTTTCTGTAATACAAAAGAGCAATTAAGTCGACAACAAAAAAAAACAAACAACAAAATGAACAGAATGCAAAAAGTGTTGACGTATAATTGTTGGACACAAAGAAGCAATTAGACTGTGCGAAATGCGCTTTGCATGCATAAAAATTTGTTCATTCCCTGCGATTCAATACACAACTAAATGTCGCACAATTGCAATCGGAGGAAGCAAGAAAAAAAACTTGCCAAACATGTTTCAACCATAATTTTTGTTTCCTTTAGTTTTATGAATTTTGTTCTTCTTTTCGTGACTCTAAACAAAAAATGGACTATTGAAAGAACTAATCCAAAAAAAACATAACTTAAAACAATAATAATTAATAAAAAGGAAACAGGACAAAACAAAAAACACACGCACACAAACAAACAACAAGAAACACCAGCAAAACTAAACTAACGATGCATTTTATGATTCAAAGTCATTCATTCAATCATTCTCATTGTTGCAAGAGCCAAAATATAATTTGACAAAAGAAAAGTAAAAATCTGGTTTTTTAACAATAAAAAAGCATTAGAAGAATTAAACTGACGAAAGCTTTTCTAATTACAAAATTTCAATCATGCACGTTTATCAGTGGCTTCCGTTACAATTTTTAGTTTATTTTTTGTTGCATACTTTTAAGAGAAATTGCATACGTGTTTGATAAGAGCAGAGTTATACAATTGTGGACAACACATTAGAAACGCTTTTTAAATTTATTTATTAACAATACTTAAAACTAAACGAATCAAAAACAGTTTAAGAAATTATTTAATTTAAAAGATTTGAAAATGAAAATGTCCGTCTGTCTGTCTGTGCTTCTGCCACATCCCCTTCTATGCATCAATAAAAATAAAATAAAGTTAAAGACTAAAAGATCTCTCTATAGAGACGTTATTTTCATACATTGTATCTCATATTTTCAGCAGAGACTTAAAATTTACATAAACAACAAGTTAAAAAAATTAATATCAAAGAGTGATCCCATGGTTACATGATTGACTCATATATGGTTTTATCTTCATTAAAGATTAAAGGGTGCCCCATTCAAGACATGACTTTTACTTATGTAGGCTTATGGTTTGAGCTGAAGACTTTTGGAACTTGAAAGGTGTCCTCATTTATTTTTATTTTGATTTTATTTTTCTTTAAAAATAAAATAAAAAATAAAGTAACAGACTCTTAAAATGTCCAACAAATACAAAAAAGACATAAAATTTAAGAATTAAAGGGTCGACCACAAATAAATAAGGCGAAATCCTTCTTATCTACCAAGTTCAACTCACTTGGCAGTTCAATTTACTTAATCGAGCCTAAGAAAAGTAAATTTTCTATCAGGATTCCATAGTGGAAGTGTTCTTGAAAATTTATAATCAGGCATGTTCTGACACTTGCATGTTTTTGAAGTGATTTCAAAAATGCCAACTTGAGTTTTTCATGTTCTGAAACTCACACGTTTTGCTTTCGATTTGCTCTTTTTCAAACTTATGTTCGAAAAGAAAAACATATGTTTTTACGGTGCAAAACATAAGTAAACAAAAGTTTACTTATGTTTTATTTCTTTAAAAAAAACATGCAATTAAAAAAGAACGAATTAAAAAACGGACGCTTAGAGATTGTAACAATTCAATGCATACTTCAATCCAATGTATATTTATTAATTTAAAAAATAACGCAAGCCAAGAAATATTTTGGCGACAAATGGATTTTCTATTAGTGATATTGCATTTAGCATCTTTGATATAAAAGGTTACTTACGTTGTAAGTAATCAGTACTTAAGAGGTATTTTTGTTTATTTTGTTAATTATAACATGCACGTTCGGAACTCATATCGTCCAAAAAGTAATTTAAACACATTTTTAATGTCTTTAACACTTTAATCGCACATTTAACAAGCACGGAATATTTTATAAGAATTGAAAATTAAAATAACCACATATTTTTTTGTCTACCGACTATACGTTCAACCGCACTAATACAAAATATTTTCGAACATCAATTAAAACAGCTGTTTCTATGAAATCGCCAGTACTCAAGAAAACAATCAAAACAAACAATTGATAGAACAAATAACAGAGTAAATTAATTATTTGCGACTTTAATTATGTAAAAATTGAAATAATTTTTGTTAAAAATTAAAGAGAACATATTAATTTTCATTTGTGTATAATTTTATTGTTGCTTTAAAGTTTAATTTAAGTAAAATTCGCAACTTCACTTCAGTATGTGCTTGCGATTTGAAGTCGCCAAATTTCTTGCGATTGTGAACCACAGAACACCTTTCATGTGATTTCAACTCCCATCGTCAGTTTTAAGCTATTTGCTATTGTCAGAACATGCCTGAATGTCTACCTGTTACACCTCAAAACGTAAGAATCAGATCTTCTATGGGATGCCCTTTTATTATACCCTTCATCACAAAATATGAAAAAAAGGTATAACTAAGTTTGTCATTCCGTTTGTTAATTCTACATAACTATTTCCGACCCTTAATAGTATATATATTCTGACTTCTTAAGCTTAGCAAAGTCGATTGAGCAATGTCACTAGATCAGCTAGAGCAAATTTGAATACCATTGAAAATTAGTATTATAGTTCCATGTCCTTCGAGACAGCAGGCAAAACACCACTCGTGCCTCTCATTTTTATATACCATTTAGAACAACGAAGTAACTCCAATAAAAAAAAGAAAAAACAAATGGGGCGATAGAGAATTAAAATATAAGAAAAAAATTATCGAGTGAAAAAATTGGCGCTCACCCATATTTTACAAATTACGGGCCTCTGAAATTTCAAAATTTTATATGTTAATTTTCCACTTGAAGCATTATAATAAAAATAAAATAGCAAAGATTGAATTGAACTCACACTTAAAGAATTCCGTACCATTATTAGTTTTAGTTATTTGTTCTTGAAAATCAAAAGTTCATGTCGATTACGGTTCAAAAGATAAAATTGCATATAATTAAAATCAGATCTTGTATGGGACACCCTTTAATTTTTAATTTAATTTTTATACTTGTTATTATTAAGGGCACACCCTCTAAGTATCAATTGTGTTCCAATTGCACTTTAAGTTTTATATGTGAAAATAAAAACTCTTGGGGCACCCTTTAAATTTTATCTGTTTTTTTTTCTTACTGCTATAGCGCTGAAAACCCTGTGTAATTTTCTGCTGCTTGTAACGGTTTAAAAGATGAGAACTTATGAGAATATAACGTTTCTGTGGTGACACCCTTTAAATTTTAATTTTATTTAAGTTGTTCTTTACACATTTTTGTTTACTTCGAAAAATTCAATGCTTCCAGAAAATATTTTTCAAAAGAAAAATATTATAGATAATACCAAAGACTTTAGCACTCTGCAATTACATTTTCCTAAATTTCTTAAGGAAACGCACTGTTAAAAGAAAGTATGAAAACGAATACATACTTTTAGGCAGAGGAAAATATTCGGTTGTGTTATGATGAAATTAAATTAATCTTGTACCACCAAGCCACACAATTATGTTTTACAAGATTTTCAATTTCCCTTCTTAAGGAAATACACACTTAACTTTCGAGTTAAAATAGTATTTATGTGTTAAAAGGAATAAATGTTGTTGTAGGCTGGCAAGCAAAGTTGAGGAAAACTCATGAAACTTTTATATGGATATAAAAACAAATGCTGCATATTGATATAAACAACAACAACAACAATAACGGCAATAGAAAAAAAGAGTGTTAAAACTTTACTTTCTTTAACGATGACTTTGTCGTCGTCGTCGTCATCATCAGCATCATCATCGTCCTTAACTTAGTCTTGGCTCATTGTCATTAGAAGAAATGGCAGCAACAATAATAAAAGTAGAAAAGCAAAAGTCGTTCGTTTCCATCAAACCAGAGAGATAACAACAACTTGCGTTAGTTAATGTTTGTTGTGTTTGTACAAAGATGTGGGTGTGTGGTAAAAAGAACGTACATATAACCTTAACGCTGGTGACAATAACGACAACTGTAACCGCGTGCGCATCCCATTGACAAACACACAAACACACACATTTAAAACAATGATACTTAAAGCATCAGTAGCAGCAAAAGAAGAAGTGACAACAACAAACAGCTTTTAAATGCAAAAGATATGACGTGTGTTTTTCCCAGATAAGCGCACACGACAACGACTACAACTTCTCAAATACCATTTGTGTGAATTCTGAATTCATACTCTCTTTTCATATGGAATTTGCTGTAAATAAAAAACAGTCTCTGCAAGAACATAAAAGAAATTTATTTAAAACAAAAAACACAGAAAAAACAAACGATCAGAGCTGTCAATAAATTTAAGCACCCAAATTTAGGGAATTTTAATAACTCTGGAATTTAGATGGAGTGATGAGTCTAGACTTACAGAGTTAGTGGTCAAGTGCTAATTTAAGCTTTCTCTTACCATATTCCAGTATTATTTATTGCCATATACCATATATCATAGGATAATGTTTTAAAGTATTTTTAAAAACAGTCTAGTAAAAGTCAAAGACACAGTCTTGGAATATATTCCTTATTCGTGGACTAGTTATAACCGATTCGATGTCTATTTAGAGATTAGCCAGGACACATTAGTCTTGGTTAATTAAGAGCCAAGTCACAGATCTGTCATAGGCTTATCATGGCTTAGTCAACATATAAACTATTCATAGGCTTGTTTTAGTCTAGACATCATATAGTCATAGTCTTCACAATACAGTTTCCTTGTGAGGTTTCAAGATGCCTTATATGTGTAAAGTGCTACAAAAATATAATTTGCCTCAAACGAACGTACTGATAAAAAGTACATTCTAAAAACTCTTCATAATAATGCGAAACATGGTCGTTAATATGAAGTCTATAAATGTAACGCAAGACTTTATTAAAGCATACCTTCAACCTGTTCATATTCATGAGAGATGTACCTGAGTAAACTTCAATTCCATATATTAGTAATGGCAGGCATAATGATAAGGCAATACGACGCTTTATTGACAGGGGCAAATAGTAAGCAATACTATACAATTTTCGCAAAGTCCAGGAGATGCGTGATATAACAGAGTTAATCTGCAAGTCAAAAGTTAATTTATCATCCCTTATAATACCAAGGGTCCAATAAGGATTAACAACTTGTAACAATTCGTCATCAATTAATGTTAATAGGATATTTAGAAAATACCATCAGTTTGCACTTCGAGGGATTTAATTTAAGAAAATTGCGAGTTGACCAATCAATTAATTTTAGAAGTTCATGGTTTATATGTCTTTTAAAAGTTGGCAAAGAAAATAAATCAAAGGCAGCAAGTAATTGTATGTCATCGGCATAGGTGTAGCTTCTTAATATATTCAACTCATTGAACAAGTCATCACGTACAAAAGAAATAGTAAAGGGCCTAAAATAGAACCTTGCGGTACTCCACGACTTGTTGAGATCATACTGGAGGTCTCCTGTTGCACTTGAACATACTGAGTACGTTCAGATAAGAAAGAGTAAATAAGTTTTGCAAGCACTTTAATTAAATTTAAAGATACGAGAAAACCTCTCAACCAATAAAGAATGACTTATAGAATCAAAAGCCTTACAATAGTCTAGAAAAAATTAAATACTAACCAGATCCTTGTCCATATTTTCCCTAATAGATTCAGTGATATCTAATAACACGCCTGTTGCACTATGTCCTTTTCTAAATGCCCGACTGATATGGATTAATATCATTAGTACTTTTAAATGGGATAACATCTGTTTCCTAATAATTATCTCGAAGACCTTAGAGCAAACAGACAAAATGCCTTTGTCTAAGATGCCAGGGTCGATTCCTCAATTTCACTGAATCAGACCCTTAACACTATAGATCCCGTTTCGATCCCCATTGTTGTTGAATGATATCTAGTACCTGGTTGGTAATTTATGAATACCATACTTACATTTCTCTCTTAGATTAAGTTCCTTTATAGTATTAAGTGTCGACTCATAGTCTTAAGACTATTACTAACCAATGCTAGACATTTACTATCAAAGTGTGCTACCGTATCAGACTGCTTCAGACACAGTCTACTAGATGTTTCTTTCAACTTCATCTTGGCCACATTATACTTGAAGTTTTTTTATGACCTGCCACTAACACAGTTATTCTGCTTAAGGTAGCTCAGTTATAAGCAAGCAACTTAATGGATTTCCTGCCTTAAGAGTGCCTTAAAAAAAGATTATCCCGTCCTCCTTTTACGAGATATTCTTGGCCATCTCTTTTGCTCACCATTATTGGAGTTCCTTCAGAGACTTATCTACGCCTCTTGCGGAGCCTCTTTTTCCATCTCTCCGTTGGATTTTTAATGATCATTTTTGACTTTATTAAAATTAAAATTAATAAAGTTTCAAGTAATAGAAACCACACATAGAGAGCTTCATATGCGCTGGTAAGTTGATATGAAAACTCTAGGTCGTCAGGTCTCTAAAGTTCGCTGGACTCACCCATCTGCTTAGCAGAGATAAAACCAAACTTAAATATATTGCTGGTCACCCCGGCGAGTTGAAATCAGTTTTAATTCTGACAGTGCATCCATGTATGTTAAGCCATTCCGGCATGCCTGTCAGCTGATTGCCTAGGATAAAAGTGAAAACTGCAATGACGTTAATGCCATCTTAAGGCTTTTTTTGAAACTTCAAAGGATTTTCCTAAATTCGTTAAAGACGAATTCGTGAACTAAAAAAACATAAAAATGGAATTATAAGATGCCAGAGCGGGCTTTGGGTTATTATTTCTTTGCTGCATGCGTTATAACAAGCTCCATTAGACATGTCTATTCATAGCGTAGACGTAAGTGCCTTAAAGTCTGTCATTATCAATAACAAAGTCATACTTTCGCAATTGAGTTAAAATTCAATTACTGTGAAGTTATAATCTATTCGTAGTCGAATTATAGCATAGCCACATTGTAGTCGTATTGTTTGTCAAATTTTAGCTATAATTTTCCCATAGTCTGGTCATGGTTTAGTCATATTTTGGTCAATGTCCCGACTAAGTAAAATTATAGTCATAGTGTAAACAAATTCTTATTGTACTCTAGGCAAATATTTGTAGCTTTGCAGCCACAGTATACAGATTGATATGATAGATAAATAAATATACAGTCTCGGCGCAGCAGCATTCAGTACGACACCCTAGGATCTTTTGTACCATAGAATCACATACCCCATGAATGCCTTATGAATGTAATAATGGATGTTGAAAAAACTTTTCTATTCTAGCTGGTTCCGGCGTACTCCTCATATATAATTATCTCATCCCCTTCTAGGCAGAATCAACACACAGTCGACTCCTTCAGCCTCATTCAACAAAAATAGTAACTAAAGTCACAATTTCCGGAGAGAAAGTGCATGGGTTATCTTACAAAATATTCCAATAATGGAAGGGTTCATTTAGCAGTTTTTATTGCTGTATAGTCTACGAATAGAATAGTCAGCCTAAAAATGCAGTCATAGTTTAAGCGTAGCATTGCCATAATATAGTCACTCACTGACCATAGTCTTGTCATAGCATAACCCCAGTGTAGTCATGGGATGCCACACGTAGGGTTAGCATAACGTAGCCATAACGTAGTCAGTGTATACTCCCAGCATTTCTGTAGTCTAAACGAAATATAACTGTAGTTTAGCCGCAGTCCAATCAATGCACAGTGACAAACAAGAGGTAATAAAATCACGCCAAATCAAAACTTTTAACATCAAATAAAGGCCACAAGTAGACTAAAGACGTGGTATAGTCTTACGAAAGTCATGCTTTAAAGAAATAAAAAATATTCTTTGCAGCTAAAATTTATAAAATTATTATGTTTTTTAAGAATACACTCCTTGCAATAACTGCTTAACAGTTACTTAAATATTCATTTCTTTAAATGTCTGCAATTGGGGAGTTGTGAATCGCTATGATTTTGAGTGTCTGTATATTCGTCGCTTTTGTTTTCATCTTAATTGGTTTAAACGGCTTAAACTGATTCATTGACAAATAAAATGTGAGAACACCCACTGTTACAAATGCGAATAATAATAATGGGTAAAAAGGGGTTGGTTACTCTAAGGAGCTTAAGAAGTTCTATAGTGCCTTCTTACAAATACAAACAATGAAGTTTTTTTTCCTTAGGAAAACTTTCGCTAAATACTATGATTCCATTTCATTTCATTTGGTTTGATATTATTTCTTTTTTATTATTTTGTTGTAAAAAGACAACAAACAAATTAATACAATAAAAGCCAACAATCAGCAGCGTGAATTCTATGACAGCTAATTTTGTGGTTTTTTTCTTAGATAATTGCAGAAAGGGAAATATTTTTTTCTTCTAATTTTATTTATTTTCATTTTATAATTTTGGAAAAAAAAATCACATTGTAAATTGAGTTTAAGACGGCAGACAATCAAGCGGCCTTATTACGTTTTATTGTATTCCTAAGTACTTGATTTATCAGCCATTTTTATAGCCTTTTTGTCGTTTTTTCTTTCTTTATGCTTTTGCTGCTGCTCGCTATTTAGTGTAATTAGATGCTTTTGTAAGCGCTTGATTAATTTTTGGTTAAATTCAAATTGGCTTTTGAAAATTAACACTGTTCGTTTTTTTTTATTTATAATCTTTTTATTCTTTTGCTGTTTTGACTTTTAATTTGTGTAAAACATTAAGTTCAAAAGGAGCCAAGGGACACAATATGTTGGCTTAGCTTTTTTTAATACCAAAAAAAATATTTTAATAATTATGAAAAAAATAGCAGCAGAAAAAATATAAATTTTAATGATGACAAAGCCAGCGATTAGGCTGCCGTAATAAAATTAAATCTGGAAATTTATTAACCAGCCTGGATTAGAGATTTTTATACTGGAAAAATAAATCGCTCTCTAATATTCTAGCAAAAAGAGCAGTTCATTCTGAAACAACAACAACAATAACAAGACATTAGAATACTGTTTTTCCTTTTATGATTTTTTCTAGAATTGTATTTTATTTCCGTTTTATTATTAAGATTCCAAGAATTTTCTCATCTTGGGTTGAGCTTATTTTCTTCTTGTTGGTAAATCGGCATACAACCAACATACATAAAATATTTTTTATATTTAAAGTCATTTGTGTATGTGTGTGTGTGTTTTTATGTGTTTAAGAAACAAACGGATTCTTGTTGGTTCTGCACGTTTAACATCCTGCTATCGTACTAATTTCCGTTTCTTTATCTTGGCACAATGGTGCACATTATGAAAATACAAAAGGCCATGAACAGAAAAAGCATATAAAAGTAAACACGCACACCCACACGCCACAATGAATTTAACAAGGCTGTTTAAAAAATATGAATTTTTATTTTGTAAAATTTTCACAAGCAGAAGAATACAAAAAACAGACAGCGGTACAAAAAAAAGTTAAAGGTAATTAAAATTGTGAAAATATCAAGGTTTTTTAGAATAAAATTTGTAAAAGCTATTTTTTAAACTCAAATTTTTTTTCAAATATAAGCCAACATTTTGGGACAGGTTTAAATGAGGATTGATTTAGGACGAAATGTTTTACTATAAACATGAATTTGTTTTTGATAAGAACGTAACAAATTTTCTGTTCGAAATATGAGTTTAAAATAAATTTAATATTAAAAAATTTTGGGACAAATGTGCTATCGAAGAATTTGTGTGAATATTTTGTCTGATATAATAAAATTTTGTTTCTTTTGTAAACAATATAAAGCGATAAATTTTTTAATCGAAAATATTTTGGGACAAATTTTTTTTAATCGATTTGCATTTTAGAGAATTATATTGAGATAAAAATTCTATAAAGAAATTTAGTGTGGAACAAATTTCTTATGAAGAAATTAACTTGTGACATTTTTTTTATATAAAAAATTGAAAATTTTGTGTTAAAAAATTAAAAATTAAAACCTTTTTTCTATAAAAATATGTTTGGGACAAATTTAGAATTGGGCATAGTTAGTGTTAGACAACTTTTTATATAAAAAAATGAGTTTGGTACAAGGTTTCAATCAAAACATTTAATTTGTACATCAATTTCGAATAAGTATTTCGTTTAGAAAAATACTATAAGAAAAAGTAAATAAAAGAACTGAAAATAAATAAAACAACTGAGAAATTACTTCTTTAAACAATTTTTTATTTTAGAGAAATTTTTTCGTTAGGAAAATAATTTGGGACAAATTTTTATTTATTTATGAAAATTAGTTTCAAACAAATTACATATTTAAAAAATTTGATTTTTTTTAATATTGTCTTAAGATATTACTTTGGGACAATTTTTGTAGCAAAAAATTGGTTTATTACTAGCTTGAATAGAATAAAATTTAACTTTATACATTTCTTCTTAAGACACTTAATTTAGGAAAAATGTTTTATTAAATCAAAAGTTTTGGGACAAATAATTTATTACAAAATACAGTTTGTAGCAAATTTACTTATATAGATTTATTTGCAACAATATTTATCTATCAATCAATTTTTCTATCATCACATTTTATCTATCAGTATCTAGACTTATTTTTTGCAAAGAATATTAACTTAAACACTTTACTTTGAGACATATCTTTTTGTAAAAAAAATTTATAATAGAGTAAGTTTTAAATACATTTCCTTTAACCATAATGTTGACATATATTGATATTAGTAGAATACGATTATGACAAAATTTCTGTTGAGATAATTATTTTGGGACATTCTTTATATCTAGGAAATTTATTTTGGAAAACTTATTCAACACAGATAGTTAGTTGCATTAATACTTACGCTTAGCTTAGACTTAATATTCTATTAAAAAATAAAAAAAAAATTATAAAATTTCAATTTGTGACAAGTTTTCCTTTAAGGAAGTAAAGTATAACTTTAAAGATAAAAAGTTTTGAAAAAGTTGTCAATATCATAATATCAGAAGTGTTTACAGGAATTATTTTGGAACATGCTCCTTTCTAAAAATAAGGTTTTGTGATAAATTTTTAATAACTAAATGTAAAATTATAATTAAAATTTAAAAATAAATATTTAAAAAAAAATTTGAACAGAAATTTTCTTAGAAGAAAATTATAATAGATCAATTTATTTACACAATATAAAAATAAAAACCAACTTTCTAAATATACAGTTATGTAAAAGGATTGTTTAGTACAAACTGAGTCAGCCATTGCTTTTACTATTTAAATTATAGCTTTTTTATTTTCATATAAAAATTAAGTTTGTGACATAATTTATATTGCAATAGTGTGTGCTGTTACTCAAATTTTCAAAGCAATTAAATTTAAAACAAATTTTTGGTAGGTGTTCATTATTTCCCTGCTTCACTGTATTTCTTTTTATTTGTTTTTTATATCATCCAAACAAATCATTAAGAATTACTTTGTATGTTGATTTAAAAAATAATGATCGTTAAAGAAATTGCTGTTGACATTTTCAACCTTCCATTGATACCTCTCCTGTTTTATTCAAAGGCATTTCACTGATTATTATAATTGTTGTTGTTGCTGTTAGTGTCGCTGTCGTTTCTCTTTTAATTTCTTGGCTGTTTAATTTAAATTTAAAAACCACCACACAAGTATGTACGTATGAATGTATTTTTTAAACACTCACTCACATTTACACACACATACACACTCACATAAATATAAAGAACACTTTGCGGTCATTAAATGTGATTAAGTTGCATAAATTATATAGAAAATCTGAATTTTATTACCTTCGCGATTGTCGTCAGCAAATTATGAATTTGAATTTCTATGAATGCGCTAAATTATGACATCAAGCCAAATAACAACAACAAAAAATATTCAAACCCTAAATAATAATAAAAATAACAATAATAACAAAAGTACTAGAAAATCCTCTCAGGACAAGACCAACCATTAAAAACCGTGAAAAAATTATCGACAATTGTTTGTTATGAATTGAATTGAATTTGAATTCAACTCTAATGCATTCAAAATCTAACAATAAACAAATAAATAAATCGAAAAAGTAACAATAGCAACAATAAACTTAACAAAATATTGGTTAAATTTGTGTTGCTTTTTTTTTTTTTTGTTTTTATTACAACATGTACCGGCGCCACACGGATTTCTAATGCAATTTAAACAACAACAATAACATCACTTACTCTCATCATCATCAGCATCAACATTTTGCGTTTCGTCTTCAATGCAATTTTATTTTAAATTTCCCGTTAGAACGCACTTTTTTACACGTCGTTGTTTTTGGTTTCAAATTATACAATGAATAGGATTGTTGTTGATGTTGTTGCTCTTGTTGTTTCCTTTATCATCAACTATTAAGAGTCATTGTTTGGAGATTTTTTTTAACATTGGTGTGACCAGCAGCGTTGCCGCTTTGGTCCAATCGGACCAAACTTGGTAGTTTTTCGACTTTAAAAAACGGTTTGGTAGTTTGGTTGGTTTGTTGCATTTATGGTAAATTTTTGGTAGGATTTCCTCCTGTAGCAATTTTTTAGTAATAGTAAATTTTTCACCTTAAAATTTCAGTACATATAATTAAAAAAAAATGTAACTTTGAATTAAATAAACAATAACTTTGAATAGTGCTACCACTGTTTTCGAAAACTGTCTTAGGTGAAATAAAAAACATCTCTGCTTTTTGCATAGAAATGATTAAAGCTATAACCATGGCTTAAGAAATCCGAACAATATTATGAAATTGAAATTAACAATATTTTTGAGTGAAGGTTTATTTTCAGAAGACGACATACCATCAACCAGGTAAAACCACTCTTAAAATTTTTCTTTTAAAACATTTTTAAATAATATAATACTTTTAGTGCTCATTGTAAAGAAACAGTCAAAAGAAAATTTAGAACCGAATGGTTGAGCGAATTTGATTGGCTTCAGGAAAGGGATGGGTGTTCATTCTAAAAAGATAAACTTCCATCTCAACAATTACGGAAAAAAATCAAATGAGTATAACAGAGTTTATGTGCAAGAAATGCATTTTTAAATTTTTGGTAGGCTGTGAACGATTTTGGTAGGATTTTTGAAAATTATTGGTAGGAAGTCAATTTCTTGTGTGGCAACCCTGGTGACCAGTTACATATAAAGTAAAATAAAATGAGTTGTTTTTTTTTTTGTAATCTTCAAGCACCCTGTTTTTCTCTCACTTTCTCTTGTACATCCCCTGATGGTGTGATTTGTTTTTGTACGTGTTGGTACTTGATCTTATGCAATTGCTGGTGTTTTTTCTTTTTTGTCTTTCTATACAAAAGTCAACAAATTGCAAAGGCGTTTTATTTACTTTAGTTTTATTGCCCTCTTTTTTTGTTTGAATGCGTGTAAGTGTGTGCTTGTTTTTGATTTTGCCGTTTTTTTATGATTAAGAAAATCAAAATAATTCTGGAAATGTATTATTAGCATAGAAGCAAATAAAAGAGGCTTTTCAAAAAGGGGCATGTAATAAAATAATTGTGACACACGTGTCAGTGATTGAAATGTATGCTGAATATTGAAAATGAGGATTTGAAAATACGTTGAAAATAGGCTTTGAAAACGTAAAATTATTTTTGGTAAATAATTTTCCTTTATTGAAATATTTTTGTTAAAGAAAATTTGTGTGAAATAAATTAACATTTTGGAACACAATTTTTTTTGCACAAAATCAATTTTAATTTTTTTTTTTTTAAGGAAAAAAAGGTGTTTTAGTACAAAATATTGTTTTTTCAGAAGTTTATTTAGTGGAAACCTATTAAATATTTGTTTTTTTTTTTCAGAAAAATAATTTTTTTAACTGAATCTTCATAGCAAAAACGCAAGTTCTTGGACAAGCTTTTAGACAAAATTAATTTCAGATAAATTTTTTTAATGAAATTTTTTTTTTTTTTGTAACTTTTTAATTTTGTGACAAATTTTCTTAGGAACGTATTTAACTTGTAGAAGAAATATTTCGGACATTAAAATTTCAGAAGAAAATGTTTGTTACATAGAACTCTCTGAGTACGCTTTCTATCTTAAAAAAAATTTTTTGACAAATTTAAAAATTGCTTTAAGGTAATTGTTTTTATAAAAACAGAAAGCTTGATAGGTACAAACACATTTTTTTTAAAGAAATTTTCTGGTGAAAAAGTGTTTTTAGGAATTTATTAAAAATTCAGCCGTACTCATAAAATATTAAAATAGATTTCAAATGTATTTTAGGATAAATTTGTATTGAAAACTTGTCATTAAACACATTTCAAAGTAATTTTATTTTTAATGAGTTATTCAATAGACAAAATTTTTTGAGGCTCTAACTGATGAGTGTATAATTTTATTTTCATGAATGAACTGTTCCAATAATAACTTATGTGTGGTTTCTGTATTGCAAGCGAGCGACTCGTCGAGAAAATTTGTATAGAAATCACTCAAAAATCTGAGTGCTTTTCAAACAAATTTTCTAGACGAGACGCTCCCTTGCAATAGAGAAACCTCACATTAAACTTGGAAAAAAATTTTCAATAAGGAATTTTAACCCAAAAATTTATTCTATGAATTGTTTTGATTTTTCTCAAGACAAAGAAATTTATGCTCAGAATAGGTAATTTTTATTTCTTCTTTTATTAGATTTTCTTTACAATACTGCTACTGCCGTATTCATAATATTTTTTTTAGAACGCATTTGCATAGACATTTTGTTAAAAAGCTCTGTTCAAAGTTATTAAATTTTTTTATAAATATGGCAGTTAGTGTTGTAGCAAATATATAAATAGAAATTACATTGTATAACTTTTGGGGAATTCTCCTTAGCAAATAAAAGAATTAAGTTCTTAAGTGTGCATTAAGTTTTTTGATTCAACCTGCTTCACCTTCTTTACTCTCTTACTTTTCAATACAGAAGAAGCAATGTCCGTAAACAGCGAATTATCTTTTGCTTATTTGTTTTATTTAATTTCATTTAAATGTATTTAAAACATGCATTTCAATTTTGTCTAATTTGTTGTTAGAAAATTAAGCAAATCTAATTTCGTTCCTCAATATAAAAGTTTCATACAATATTTGATATTGTTGTAGATTGTTAAACATTTTTTGAGTTGATATATATTTATTTTTAAAATGACAAAATAATCAAATTGCAATTTCAGAGAATTTGTTGCCATCATCATATTTAGATATAAATTGCATTTTCATTTAAATGTTTTTTTTTTCATTTACTTTACACTTTTTGCGTCATTAATTTTGAAATTGTTCAATTTACACCGAGTAGATTTTTATTCATATAAAAATGCATTAAGATTAAAGTAGAAGTGGGTAAAATTATAGTATTTAGACTTAGCATTTAGTATAGACCAGAGAAAGAAAATCTATATTTCTCAATTGTTTTTTAAGAGAGGTAACACTCAGGAAAAGATGCCACTAATTTTTTATGGCAGATAAAAGGTGAAAGATATAGTTTAAAGAATGTATAGTAGAAAGTGTAGAAGAATGACTATCTATCTATAATAAGGTATCGCCTTTGGTGTAAATTTGGTGGTTTAGTATTCTATTGGAACTGGTACAAACATTTTATTGATTATTTTACTGCGCCAATTATTTAATGATGTAGCATGGGCAATGGAAAGCATTGTGATATATAAGTATTTAAAGAACTTTAATAAATCAAAAAAATTATATTGTTAAATGGCAGTGGTTGGGATATGAACTCCGGCTATCAAACCAATCACATGCATGGTAGTCAACTTACTAACCTGCTAAGAAAGAGTTTGCTTATAAATTATTTGCAATTATTTATAGTTGTTTTTTTTTGTATGTGCATATGTTTGTGTGAAAACTGTTAACGCTTAAATATTTTAAAATTAAGTGTAATTAAAAGAATCGGATTAAAAATTTTAAGAATTAAAGAGGTTTTATTTTTATTAATGAAAAATTGTATATTTTTACTTCTGCTACTTTTGCCATCAAAAATGTTAATTCATGTTCGTACATGCAAGATTGTGTACATGTATGTATGATGTCGCATTTGGTCTAAATGATAAAGTCTATAAAATCAAAATCAAGATAATTTTTAAATTATTATAAAAATTATATATGGATTCAGGTATGGAATTATATATGAAAGCTTAATTTTGTGAAAACAAAATTCTTATAAATGACACTTTTCTCTTCCTGGGTAATCTAAAGTGTAAACAGAGATTTTTTAATGACTTAAATAAAATTCAAAATAAAATTCAAATCCACAAAGATAAATATGCTGAAGTCTGGATTGCCACCCATTGCAAAAATGTTGCTTTAAAAGCATTGACGCAGATAGACGATCTGTCTGGGAAGGAATAAGCAACCCATTTACAAAGTTAGCCACCCGCAGAATTTTTTCTTCTTAGATATTTTTTTTTTCTTTTCAACCAAATGAAAAAATTTGGGCTATGCTCTAGAATTATTTAATGATTTGTTAATTTTTATAAAGAACAAGAAAATCAAATTTTAAGATTAGCGGAATGTTATACATTTTCTGAGTCGCTTCATTCTTCCCTATCATTTTTCGTACATTTCCCACCTCCAATTTTACTTTTAATAATAAAGAATAAAAAATTATTCTAGAAATTTTAGTAGAAAAATTAAATATTTTGTATAAAAAACTTTTGACTTTGCTGCTTCTTGCAAGTACTAATTCGTAATAATTCTCATTTGGTCAATAAAAAATTTTTAACACAACCTTTATGTCGAACTCGAACTGCATTCTGAGAGCTGAATCGTTAATTTTTTTTTTTTTTTTTTTTTTGTAGTATATGGGTTTCTCCATTTTTTGTATGTTCGTTATCTATTCGCAGTCTTAATACAAACGTCTTAATATGTAAAACCCCGTAATAAAATAACTAACCATTAAATTCGTTAAAGACCAAAGTCGTTTATAAACAGTTTGTTGAAAAACTTTTGTATCAAAATTAAAATAAACATTTCATAGCGCCATAAATTATACCAAGTCCACTATTAATACATTTTTAAGCACTTTATTTTAAAAATTTAAATTTTTTTTAAATATGTACAAAAACAACAAAAATATATTGTCAACATAAAGGATGACAATATTCTTCATGCTGACAGTAAGTAACAACAACAAGTGCGGTTAAAGAATTGAATTTTAACGCCACCACCCATTGTCAGACTGTCAATTCATTATTTAATTGGCCGTAAACAATTTAAAATGGAAATATAATCATACTATCATTTCCCCATATAAACGCTGTCTCTCTTTTACTCTCTTACACACGCTGAAGGTGCATAAACAATAAATGTAAACCAACCCTACAGTTCATGAAAGTAATCTTAAACTGATAATTCTGAAAGTCATTTTAAGTCTATAACAAACTATAAGATTGTTTTACTATTTTTTGGTACTATTTTTTTTTAAAATCACGAATTTCTTTGAAGTTTTTGGGTTATTTTTTCACTTGGGACCATTTTGCAAAATTAATTACAGAAATTTTTTTTTCATCTGTGTCAACCAAAAAATTTTTTGTTTCATATTGTTAAATTAATCCAAATTGGAAAATTTGGAACGTTATTTAGTTTTTTAAAGAGCACTAAAATTAAGTACTTTTTTTCATTTTCAGCATTGGTGGGGTGGAACACTTTTCATTGGGGTTATTTTTTAAGGACCCATATCATAGAACCGACCCTTCTTAATTATAAAATCCTTGGGTAAGGATTGCTTTAAATATCAAATTCATTGAAATCATCAGAACTGCGGGGTACCACTGGAGCTGGTTAAGGATATGGCAACAAATACAAGTTCAAACAATAATACACGTAGAGAAATTTTTAAGCTAATTATGAAGATAAAAAATATTTTAAAAAGTAACCTAAAAACGAATTATTTATTTGAAAGATTTATTAACAAAACCAATTAAGCTGTTTTCTTAATCATTTTGTTATTTTATTAACACAAATTTCTCTCACTATCTTAATGTTTAACAATTTGTCGTTGAATAGCAGTGTTGTCATGTTTATAACATAGAGTCGATACTAGTATGACAAAAACAACAGCAACAACAACAACGACAACTAAACATGTCAGACAGTTTAGCTTGTGGGCATTTAATATGTTTTATAGAGGAGCATTTTACCATTAACTGGAAATTTCATTTTGCTTTTATAACCTGGCAAATAACAAACAAAATGGCTTACAACTTGAACAGATAAATACACACACAGACTTCATTACTCGTAAATACACCTACATATGCTTGTTTAAAACAGTAACGGTGCTGAGATTTAAAAATAAGTTCTTTTAGCACCACGAAGGTGCTAAATTGATTTTGATAGCAAATAAAAAACACTTATCAATAACTTGACTTCCGTACAATTTTTGGGTACTTTTTCATATTCGTAAAAATTAAGAAAAAACTTCTTAAAAAGTACCAACAGTTTTCCCCTTGTCTGTTTATTGTAGCTGATCATCATTTGTCTCCATTTTCATTATTCTTTAGTTAAGTTTCATTTTCATGGAATATAATGAGTTTTTGTCTGAGTTTTAAATGAGATTTTTCATTTTGTTATTTTAAACATCAAGTTATTGTGTATCAGGAATATTGGCAAGACAAGAAACCGTATTATAAAAATGCAATTGTCAGGTTATCACTACATACAAAACAACAGCAATAATTATTAAAAGGAACATTTTAATAAAATTATGAATCTCTTGAGCCTTCACATTTTTATTTTAAAAAAAAAGAAAACACAAACTTTAAATATCAATTAATTTCAGTGCAGAATTGTTGAGTTTAATTAAAAGACTTATTAAAAAGCAAAATGCACAAACGTTAAAAATTTATAAACAATAAGCCCAGCAGTTCTGATAGTTCACATTAAAATTAATTGTTTTTTTATCTTTTAAAGATCAATTCGCATTTTTAAAGCGGAGTAATGTTATTCGATATGTTATTAACGCTAAGTAATCTGTTGTAGAAACAAAGTTCCTTTCCTGGGTTAACCTGGATACCTTTATTCTAAGATTTACTTCTCATTAAACAAATAGTTACATTTTTTTTTTAATCACAGCCCTACAACTATGGAGGTGCTTGCTCTTTTTGCGCGAAAATTTTTGTAATAATAATTAGCTTTAGATAATATCTTTTTAAAGTTTGGTTAAGTTCCCTTTTTACACATTTTGTAATCTGCAAAAAAACAAATAAGTTTTGCCTAAAAAATTACGTTGAAAGTTTCAAGTTGTACAAGTAGTTATTTTCTTTTTCAGAAAAAAAATAAAGTTTTACGCTAAATTAAAACAAAATTGTAAAAAGTATTGTAAATTTCGGTAAGCAGCACTATGGGTTGTGGGAGTAAAAAAATATATCAAAATTTTTAATTGCTTGAATAAAATAGTCTCATTAAAATAAATGTGGAGGAGAAAGTAAAACTTTTCAATGCCAATTTTCCACACTGATAATCGAGCAAAAATACAATGTGACTTCCCCTTTCTCAGTAGCTGCATTAAGTTGCAAACAATGGCACCCCCAAGGCTCGGGTTAGTCTTATGATAACTTAAAATATCAATTAGGAGGCAAACACTTTAAGCAGGAAAAGAAGAGAAAATAAAAATAAAGTTTTTCTCAAGATTTGAATAAAATTTGAAACATGGTTTGATCGTCTATCCGGGCCTCATCTCTGGAATCATGAAAGCTAGTTACTCAAAATTTTCATAGAAAGAGTATTATTATGGCCGTTGCAACAATAAATATTAAAATTAAATTAAAAACTAAAGGGTGTTCCCATAGAGACGTGGATTTCACAAATAGTACCTTATGCTTTAAACCTTTATGGGCAGATACTTGAAATAGAGTATAAAATACTGTGTCAGATTCAGCGACAAGTATGAGAAGCAGAAATTATAAATTAGAGCGTGTTTTCGTAGAAGACTTGATTTTGAAGAATATATCAAAACTTAATAACACCAATTAAAGGGTATTCCAAAAGAAGCCGAGATTTTGACGAATGTAAGTCTACATCTACCAAACAAGTAAACATCTGAAATTGAGAAAAAATTCGTATCGTTAATAGGTCTGCTATATTAACAAGCCTAAAAAATTAAATAAAATCTAAAGGGTGTCCCCCTAAAAAACCCGATTTTGATGTATATGGTCTTATGTTTTTATATCCTTCACCACAAAATTTGAAAAAAAAACAAATATATGGGGCGATAAGGAATTAAAAAATAAAAAAAAACATCAAGCGAAAAAATTGACGCTCGCCCATATTTTCCGAGTAATGGCCCTCTGGAAAGTACGCTCGTGCACCATATTTTTTTAAATATCAATATGGGTATCATTTTAAAGCTTTTGAAGAGTTCTTTAAGAAAATACGAAACTTTTTTAAAAATGCTTAACCCATTAAGAGCCGATGATATTTTTTGAAAAATTATATATATGTGGAACTTTTTTTTTTGAATTTTCTACAACTCTACTATAGTGCTATATTCGGCTGTGCCGAATAATAACAAATAATAAAAAAATATAAAGTTGAAAATTAAAGAGTGACACAACTCTTCATGCGCGAATTCTCCCTCGCACTTGTGGAATTTTCTTGAGATGCATTAGTCACGAAGTTCAACCATTACAAGATCTTAGCTTTTCCTAGTCACAGCAATAAATTAATATTTGTTCTTCTCTGTGTTTGTATTGAATTTGATTTTTTTAGTTCCTGGTTGTCATCTAGTAGAAGCTGAAGTTACCGTTGTACAACTATCGTTTTCGAACATTTTTAAGCAGAATCCACCAATTCAATACCATCACTTCTTTTTCGGTTGAAGCTAACTACTAAAGCCCGTTTCACACTATAATACTGAGTATTAAGATGTGTCAAATACCTACATACGTACTTGTATGTATTATGAAAAAATGTGGCATTGTGAAAGCAAATATAATGAATATGTCAAATAATACGGAAAGGCATTTGGCATCCCATAATATAAATTCATTTTTAGAAATTTTTCTAAACACTATGATTTGTCATTTTATCAGGCCTATAACCAGTGTTGTCAGTTAAGGCGATTTCACGCCAAACGTGCTGATAAAAAATTCTTTTTGGCGATATATAAAATACTTGAAATCTTTTACTATTTTTTATGATTTTCTTTACGATAACATTCCAATTAAAAAAAGATAAAAAACTGCCGACTTTATTTTATGTTTAAGGTTGACGAAAAATGCGTATATAATGGCGTATTAACTAATTTTGTTTTGATTCCTATATTTGTATGTACCTTTTTGTCTACCTTGTATACACAAATATATGTAAATTTAATATTACCTATTTTTTATAAATAATATACCTATTTTTTTATATTGATGATATTTTGCTTTATGCGAGAAGTCATTTGGCTCGAAAAAAAACTGGCAACACTTCTCATAACCTAGCTAACCATTAAAAGAGCACTCCCAAAAAAGACTCTAAGAAGAAGCCACCTTGGCATTTTCTGAGCATGCCTTATAATGGCTTACGGCATGACTCCTACATGACACTCAAATATGTGTTTCTTCAGAGCTATAAATTGAAGAGATCTTAAGCTAAGATCACACGATTGCCGTAATGCACCAATTTTTACCATTTTTTGTATGCCAATCGTGTGATTGCACAATAAATTGGTTCATGCGGCAATCGCGGTCAATATTGTGCTTGTTTTTACCAACCAAATGCAACCCTGATGCGACAATCGTGTGACTACTTGATATGCAACTGTGCGGCAATAAAACTTCCAAAAATGTACCAATATTTATTGTCATTTTTTGCGGCAATCAAAGTATCCAATACGCGTCAATATTTTCATTTTGTTTAGTGCCTTCAAGTTGTTTGTATACATTTATATATATTTATATTTATATATATTGGTTGTCTACTTCTTGGAACTCTTTTAGAGTCTTCTGGAATGCACCATCAGTAGCCCGTTTTTTTAGCCAATTTCGGACCCATACTATTCGTTTTTTAAAAATTCTTTTATTTTTAAAATTTTTTTGTATTTTAAGTATATAAAAGACACTAAAAGCAGCCGCTAGCTTTTTTTTAAATAACATTTTAAATACAACAAACAAAATACAAAGTTTGCAAATTAATTATGTATATTTGCCAGAAACTACAACAGCTGATTCTTGGTGTTGCCGCATTGTTTAACAATCGTATGAACGACAGGCACAATTTATGCCACAAAATTACTATTCACCAACTTATACCAATAAAATTTTAATAAAATGGGGCAATCGTGTGACCGCAGAAAATTTGATTGGAACAATTTTAGTATTGTGCACAATATCTACACAATAAAAATTGGGCCAATTTGGTGGATTACGGCAATCGTGTGATCTTAGCTTTAGAGACAAAAAAGCTATCGAAAATAATATTTTTTGAAAGAAATTAAGCTGAACCTAGGTTTAGGTGGCAAATGAGCCGTACCGCAAAAGCTACTAGAAATAAGTTAGTAAAGTTTCCTTTCTGATTTATATGGTTTGCTGGGAATTTTCATTCTACTTGAAGTTTGATTGTGTAGAAACAAAATATAATGTTACGTGGATTTTTTGACAGTCATAACACTTCTCATTAAATTTATTTCTTACAAAATCTAATCGAAATCTTAAGACTTGTATAATAGTGTGAATGGGCCTTAAAGGATAAATTTTTCTTAACCTTAAAACTCAAAAGATTTCTTTCATAGCATATTCGCCGGCAAAGTAAAATAACTTATAATAATTACTATATTTTTTCTTCTTTCACCACCTGTCTTATCTTTCATCAATTCCTTTCCTAAATATTTTTTTTAAATAAACTCCAAAGAGCTACTTCTAGGCGCTTAATATTTAATTGTGATTAATAATTTGATGGAAACTTCATAGTCGCGGACACTGCATACAAGTATCTGAATCCGTTATATTAATCATTATAACACGTTTATATCATGCTTAAACATGCATCCGATAAGGCATCTTACTGTAGACTTCAGACTTACTTCAGCGTTATTTTTTTTTTTTTTGCATGCCCTAAATTAAATAAAACCAGAGTATCATTTATAGATAACGACAGTGTATTTGAGGAATATAAAAATTTACAAATTAAACTTCATTAATTAAAATTTTTTGAATTTGAAAACTAGTTTTTTTTAATAATTACCCATTGTGCACTCGTAACCGAATTGCTGTGCTCATTAAATAAAAACGTTTTGTAGTGGTTTCTTTACTATAATGGTAACAGTTATGAATGTTTGCGAAGACGGAAGTTAAGACGCTGTTAACTTGAGTTTTAGTATTTCCGTTTACTTGTCTAAAAATCCAAACAAACAACGAGCCTCTTAAAAGTAGTTTTTCTCTAAAGTTGTGGCAGTCAAAAAAGCTTCATACTCCTGCATAAAACTTAAGTTCATTTGGTTAAACTTTTCAACATTTTGGTGCTGTAAATTAGCGTAAAATACAGGGTAAAACTTTGTTTTCTTACAAATGCAAATAAAACAAAAACAATTTACCAAATAAGTGATAAGAGACAAAAAGAGAGAGATGAAGGTATAAAGAGCTAACTAAAGAAATAAAGAGGAAAAGAGTAACGAGCAGAAACTGAAATAAAGTTTTGTTTAACGCAACAAAAGTTTTTATCTTCTTAAGCCGAAAGTAAGAAAAACTATTGAAAACGAAATGTTTTTTTTTAAGATGAAATTACAGTTTTGTACACTAATTTTTGTTGTTTTTTCGTAGTTTTTTTTTATTATTAATAAACTTTGTTTGCTGGCATAATTAAGCTGTTTATTAGTTGTAAAGAGCTTTTGGAAAGATCATAAGTTAAGCAATGTTTAATAACGTTTAAATAACTATTTTTATTTTAATTAGTTTAAATTGGAGATTTTGATTATCAGCAGGTTAAAGGAGGTTTAGTACTAAAAAAAAACTTTAAAGCATAATCAGTATTTCAAAACTAGCAAAAGTCATGCTGGATCACGACAGCAAGAAAGACAAGTTTTCATCAAATATCACTAAAGGCGAAGAGGTTAATTTCGAAATCAGTGACATGTACTTCTAGGTGACCAAATATTCGCGTATAACCCACTCAAATGTGGACTATTTGTTGGGCCTAATTTTTTCAAAAGCGAATAGACTCCGTAACTTGTTCTAATGAACTGTAATGCTCTTTGTCACAGAAGGTAAAACCAACTGTTCAAGCACCTACTGAAAGATGAATAGTTGCCAGCCCCAGAACCCTAGATGAGGTACTGTAGTACATGGCAGAGGATACCTCTTCCCTAAATAATCCGCCATTCATATATTTAAAGGTCCTGTAAGACAAACAACTACTCTGGATAGCGAGCATTACAGAGTCATACTTCAAAACTGTCTCCTTCCTAATTAGACGAATAGGGTCTAGAGAGCATGTTGTTTCAATAGGATGGATCAAGAGCAAATACCGCACGAACCTTAACCGATATTCTAAAGGCTGCATTTGCACGTCGCCTTAACACTTCTTTCGGCTCTTTACACTGGCCGGCAAAATTGGTTAATTTAACGGTTCCAGACAAAATTTTGTGAGGATTTTAAAAGTGGCAAGATGGTATTGTGACTTTGTCGGCGGTTGGCTGACAGTCACAAGGTTTAGACTTATCTTAAGTGAGTGTGCTGTTGCCTCTCATCTCTACTTGCACTTGCAGTCGGCAACAGGCTCTCTTTATTTAGGTCCTATTATATTAAGAAGCTGTTGACCTTCAGTTCTAATGAAGAACTGTGTGGGAATAGAGTTTCTAATGCGCACATAAACTTTTATTGGAACTGAAGTTCAGTAACCTCGTGGGACCTCTATGAATTTTAATTTTGATACATCAAACAGAATAGAATCCGAAAAAGCCTCTTAAAAGGTGCGATAAGCCTGCCAGAAGAGATGGACGGGTTATTTTGTAAAGAAAAGACGGGAGAAAGCCTCGGTAAGGGACCAGGAAGTTGCCTGGATAAAGAATCGAATTGACTTAAGTTCCTCGCAGACTGTGCTTGAAAGAGGCCATGAGGGTAGCGTATATTGTATGTCCATCATTTGCTAGCATTAGATTTGGGATCACGGATTGTAAAAGTGACTTCAGCCATAAACGAAATTTAACAATTACAAGATACTCCTTCATAGGAAAGGAGGTCTAAAATCACAACAATAGCGAATAAAGGATAGTGACAGCACGAGATTGAGATTTCACCAGATTTTATTGCTAAAACAAAGGGGTTCGTCGAAAAGACACCCAGAATGTTATTGGCCTAATGTTGTAACACTTTTACACGACTTTAGGTTCCTAATCGAATACACTCTTCCCAAATCCAGTAGCAAATTCAACGAAATAACCGATTTTTTAGCCTAAAGAGTGATTGTTCCACAAAAATAATTCTAATTTATTTTTTTATTCAAAACAAAAATTTTTTTTGCGGAAAATCTTTTACAAAACTATGTGAAGAAATTCAATCAAATCAAAACTTGGGGCATTCTCAAACGTGCTAAGGATAATAATAACAACAAAAACCAACAAAACATTGACAAAGATAACAATACAAATACTTTGTAAAGAGAAATGAATATAAAATGAATTGACAGTTGCTGCAAAATGAGTACAAAGGAGACGTGATATTGAGCTACCAAGTTGAGCATAAAGCAAAATCGTATTTTAACATACAAATATATTTTTTTATTTCTTATTTTAATTCTATTTAGTTATATTTTTTTTTCTTTTTTTATTCAAATAAAGAATCAAATAAAAAAATCCATACAGTTTTATTTAACAAAACCAAAAGGATAAAAATGGGATTGTAAATATTTTTTCTAAAGAAACCGGAAGACAACAACAATGAGCAAAGAAAAAGAAGTTACAGTAACATACATCCCTTCCCCTTCCCTACATTATGATTATAACAAACACAACCACAACCACACATGCTGAAAAATGTGGGAGTGATTTTGTTTTTATTTCCTTTGATTCATTTGTTTATTTCAACTACAACACCACAACAAATTTCTTAGGCAAATTTTTTTTCTTTTCAGATTTATAAATGTAAATCGGGAAAGAGATGGAGAAAAAATAAAACTGATTTTCTGGAATTTAAAAACACAAATAATTTTGATAATGATTGAATTTGAATAGAGTGTGAAGTGCAAAAAAGAATAAAAATTAAAGTCATGTTCGTACACATGTTCATTTTCATACTCGTGAGTGTGAAAGTTGCAAGTGTGTTAAATAGTTGAAAATTCCTTTGGGAACTGTTTAAGGAAGAATTAAAAGGACTATTAAGAGGTTTATGCTTTTAAAACTGATAAAGTTACAATATGGATTACATTTTTATAAGAGTTTAAAGATTTTTTTTTGAAAATAGATTTTGCCAAAAAATTTATTTTAATGACATCGTTTGGCCATAATGAATGTAATATGGGAAGCGCTTTTGACTACTTATGTACCGTCCTCATGCCCTTAATTTGTTTTCGTAGAATTTTCCTTTCTTTATTTAAATGAATTATGAACCCTTGCATAAGGTGACAGTTTGCCTCCGCCATCATCACAACTTTCACAATCTTATCTAAAACTGTTCCCCTTCTTTTCAAACCCCTGGCAAATTAACAAAAACTGTTTCACGTTTTCCTTCTGTACCGAGCAGGTTGGGCATCTCGCTAAATTTTCATGACCGAAACGGATCACAAAATAAAACTACAAGTATGTTTTTAAATCTTATGTTATTTAACTCCAATAGTTTTTTTCTTTCATAAAGCCAGGATAGCTAATGGACAACAGTCATGGCTCCCGTCGTCGTAAGGTGAGTACCGATTAGTACCGATATGACTCCTGTGGGCGAAAGTGCACACCTCATACTAAGTACTTTGATTTGCAACCGATCTTAACAACTCGTCACATCACTCACTAACGTGCTGAGAGTTTGGTAAAAAGATCTCGGATTATTCTTTTACAAGGTTAAATTTACTCAACAGTTAAAAGTAAACGCCCATTCATTTTGTTATGACTTCCCAGTTTGGGCCTTAGAGAAGCTTCAGACGCACACTAAAAATCATCATTTATGATGAGGTACAGATTTATCTTAGCGTTTATATCAACTACTAAAATTGCCACATCGGAGTGTCGAGAAGTCCTTTCGAAGTCTTTTTCGAGAAGTCAAAGTTTGGTGTAAATGCTGCTAGGAACTCCATAAAATGAAAATATAAACTTGGATTAGCAGAATAAAGCACGATGTCAAGCAGCTCGTCTAACAGTGCGTGTTTCACACCCTAAGTTCGATCGTCAACCGTCTTAAAGATTTCAAGTGGCCGCCTTGGAGTTGCAATTCGGCCCTAAGGCCCCTTTAGACTTTTTCTTGTAGGGTGCTGTTAAAGACCGTTTCATACAGAAATAATCCACATCCTTAAGATTAATATCGTTTATGTCATTCGTGAGATTTAACCAGAAATATTCAATAAAGTCTTGGAGAATTGGACTGACAGGGTAACCTACTGCGATGCCAGCTGCGTAAATTTATTTATAATTAAACTTTACAGTAGTTCCAATTTCATTGCCAACTTCCCATGGCTAGACCCTATCTGTCTGTTGAATGGATTTGTATTCCCCAGCTATAAATTCTATTGATACTATAGCAGCTGCTACGATATTGGACAAAATCCACTACGGACTCCAGGCCGATGATCCATAAAAAGAGATCAGGTTTAATTGATTGCTGATTATCACTCTCTGGAATTAACAGATTCTGAAACAAAAATTCCAGTCTTTACAGGCTGCTTTGCCTGTGTATGATGTCCGATGGAAGATAACATTTGCCACCAAATAGGAGTGTTTTTATTTTCTATATTTTTTTTCTTCATTGTCCTGATACTGATGATAACTATTCACTATTTAATATTTTTTTCTTTTCTTTTTCGAAATCATCAATGTCAGTAGTTCTGCGACATCCCGAAAACCATAACCTTACCAGCCGATTGACTGTTGTTTCTTAATTCGGGTTTAGTTCTTTCCTGGTTGGCGATGGAACAGCTCTAAACGAACTACTAAGTTTTAATACGAAATTCAAAATATCTTAATCATGTGATATGCTCTTGACAAAGGCAGACTATCTCTACTGAACGCCCAGAATGGGATTCATCATTTGTAATTGGCCTCAAAAGTTAGTGGCTATCTGCAACGATCTTCGTGTAAGTAATCTTTGACGTCTTGATATGTTTTTGCCATCCAGTTTAATCATTTTTTTTTTTCAAGCGAAAATTATCTCAACCATTTTTCCATCTCTTATGACTAAGCATTTTTTTTGCTTTAGAAATTATTCCAAAAAACAAGTTAAAAAAATATAAGAACTTTTTAAAAAGTTTGCTTTCTATGAAATATTTATTGCAAATACTTATTAAAATTAAATGAAAATTACATTATATTTAAGTTTATACATAGTCGGGGGAGGGATATTCGTTTTCAGTATCGAGTTCACAGTTACAGTAGTCGCCAAATTATCATTGTTGTCATCACCATTATCATCAGTATTATTTGTATCCTGTCATCTTTATGTTCGTTTAATACACATAAGAAATGGAAGACGTTTGAATGTTGTCATCGTGATAGATTTTAACATCCTTAACGATTACATTGGGCATCGAAAGCACTTTGTTCAAATCGTTAGTATCACAGTGTAAAGGATAATTCAAAGGCAAATTATCGACTAACAAAGTATTCATGCCGGTACCTTGGTAAACGCCCGACGACACGCCGGCACTGTATCCCTGCAAGGGAGTAATGACGGTTATAAGTTGCATGGGCAAACCGCTGGTGCGTCCACGTGGCAATAAAAGGTGATGAGGCAACAAAGCACTTTGGCCAGCTAAATGATGTTGTTGCAAAACAATATCACCGTTGAGAGCTTTCATCACAAGTTGGTAAATTTTGGTAAGAGGAGTGGTATCGCGGCTTGTTGTAGTGATCTCGTGCGATTTGAGTTTTAAGGTGTTGTGTCCTTGTTGCAATTCAACAGTGTTAATATCCAAAACAATGGCATTTAGACGTTTTTGAGCCAGGGGCAAAATATTGTTGTTACCATCAACTTTGGGCACCAAAATGTTGCGTACAACGACTTGTTGTGGATGTTCGGAGGTGACATCGATCTTAATGTTGAACGACTTGTGGTTAAGACGTGGAATTTGTCCAACTACTACTTTGCTGTTGCCTTGTATGGTCTGTTCAATATCGTTGTTGTTGTTGCTATTTACCAAATTAGTAAGATCGACTTCGGTTTGTTCCAAATAGGTTTGCAATTTGTCAACTTCAACATCGTTAATGTTGACACCGTGAGCTGTCGAGACATAATGTTCACTTTGGCGGACCACCTGGTGTACTTTGTTGTCGATCACTTTAACAATGCCGGCTAAAAGAATTTGAGTAGCCTCATTTTCAAGTAAATTGGTGAGTTGTCCTTTACGCTGTTGTTGTTGATACTGTTGGTTGGTTTGTTGGAGTACGTCGCCCAAAACATCGACTAAATCAATTTCTTGGATTTTTCCTGCCAATATTAGACCAATTTCGTTGATTTTTTGGTTGCTGGATAAAGCGGAAATTTGTCCAATTTGTTGTTGCAAAACCTGATCAATATGCTGAATAATATTTTCAATTTGGTTGGCTGTGTATGCATCAACACCTTGAATTCCATTTTGTTGTCCCACATAGTTGTTTGTTAGAAGGCCATGAACAGTGTTTGTTTGAGTGTTTTCAATCAATTGAGGTTGTCCCAAGGCAATACGTTCAACGTTGAGACGGGCCACCAATTGTTGTAAAGTATGCAAAACTAGTTTTCCATTAATTTGATTGTTCTGATCGTAATCCTGATTGACAATGCTTCGTCGGGAACGGGAATGTTGCTTGTTGATGTTGCCTCTTTGATAGCCGTCGTTGTAGTAATCATTGTCTTCGTAATCCATACCGCCTGCAATGTTGCTATAACGTTCTTCTACGATGCTGTTGAGTTTGTGACGATTGATGTGCAATAGACGTTCATCATTGATGCTGGTAGTGGGCAAATGCATGTCTAGGCTTTGGCCAGTTTGTTGTCCAGTGTAACCAGGACTGTACATTGAGTCTTGATCATCATCATTGTAATATTGTCCTTGACCAATATTGCCACGAGTAACAATATTAAGGAAATCGTTACGGCCACGACCAGTGCCAATACTTTGACCATAACCTTGACCATAACCTTGACCATATCCTTGACCATATCCTTGACCATAACCTTGACCTTGACCATAACCTTGACCTTGACCATAACCTTGACCTTGACCATAACCTTGACTATAACCTTGACCTTGTCCATAACCTTGACCTAGACCATAACCTTGACCTTGACCATAAACTTGACCTTGACCATAACCTTGACCTTGACTTTGACCATAGACATTGCGATTAATGTAATCATCCTCATCATTGTTAATGTCCATCATCACACCATGCTTATTGGCATTAATGTACTGTTGACTATATGCAGCATCAACATCATCATCATCATCATTGTCATTATCGTTACCATAACTGTGTTTGTTTTTGTGATGTTCATTATTATGACGTTCGTTAGAAACATGACGTCCTCCAGAGATCAGATCATCTTCATCATAATAATAGTGGTTGCCCATGTTAACAGCACTGTTTTGATTTTTATGGCGTCTGCCCACAAACAAGAGACGAGCATCATTGGCACTGACAGTATTAATACCGCGTTGTCCTTCCTGCACATTTCTGCGTCCAGTGTAAGCATTGCTGCCTTGATAAAGTTCATCATCAAGAACTAAACCATATTTATTATATCTTCCTCCAATTAATGCATCGTCGTTATAATCGCCAATGTTGCCAAGTCCTCCTCTACCGCCATAATTACCACGGTTTCTATTTGCATTTATGCCATAAGTTACGCCTTCATTGTTATATTGTCCTCCAGTAGTGTAGCGTTGTTGTCCTTGTTGAGAGTAAATATTCCAGTCGTTGTCAACACGATTTCTTCTGATGCCACCTGACCTAGCATTTCCGTAAATACCCTGTCCAATGCCGTAAACATTGTTCTTGTTCAAATTTTGTACAGTATCTTGGTTCATTAACAGTTCATCGATAAGGATGCTGACATACGATTTGAGTTCTATGTCTTGACTTAATAAACCATTGCCGGGCAGGGAAACAATCAGTTTGTTCATTTGGCTTTGTTGCTGTTGCACTACATTGCCACCCATCATTCTGCGCATGGCCATTTGCTTGTTGAGTTCGCGCCAAGGCATCCATAATTGAGATCTGTTTAAGATACCTAATAAACCACCTTGTTGTTGTTGTTGTTGCTGTTGTTGTTGTTGGTCAGAAGTGAGAGAGTTCATTAACCAGTTGTGGCGGCTGACACCCATAACGTCCATGATATTAGGTCTAACCGAGTTAACTCCAGTATCCAACTGTTGTACCTGGGCAATAACATGATCCTTAATATAGAGCTGAGGCAAAATTTCATGCAAAGCTGGAACAATCAAGTTTTGAGTGTCCTGACGTTCACTCAAGGCCAAAACCAAACAGTTAACAAACATTTCGGTGTTAATGTTTTGACGGGCATAAACCACCAAGTGCTTGAAGGTTTCGAAATCGCGGGCAGTCACCAAAAGTCTATAGAGTCCTACAATTTGTTGTTGGTGATGCTTATTACTGATGTTACAAATGGTGTGTTTGCCCAAAACTTGATTATTGCTTATCAAGTCCAATACAATTTGCATTTCTTGGGTCAAAGGCTAAAACACACAAAAGATTGCAAAAGGTTTAATTTTCAGTAAATAAAAATATTACTCGTAATATATTAATTACTTACACGAGCGTAAAGGTTTTCGTTAAGAATAACATTACGATTGTATAACGCCAACAGGTCCGGTTGTTGCAATGGCATGTAAACCTGATTTAAAACGTCCAAAATGAATTTTTGACGCAATAATTCAGTTTTGGTTAAAACATTGCCGGCGCCAACTCCACCTTTTATACCTTTAAAGGACACAAACCAGGCATTGAATTCACAAGCTCCTTGTACCATACAGCAGAAAATAAACACACTTACCCTGAACAGTTTGCAGTCCTAAACCGCTTGCGGCATTAAGACCTACTCGACCCCTGTCCGTTATAACACCACTGGCCACTAGGCTGGCCATGCCCACAAGTAATAAAACAATTCGTTGCATGACAAATACAAAAAGTATTTTTGTTTTGAGACTTTTTTAAATCTGCAGTTTTCTGAGAAAATAATTCTTTTCGATTTGTTATCTTAAGCGCTCTAAGAGATGCGCTCTAGAAGTGACTGTGCTTTTGCTTTCCTTTGCTTCACTATTTATACTCTTCAAGCACCAACTGCTGATAAGCAGGCGAATAAATTATTCTTTGCTTTATCATGACCAAAAAGGTTATTAACCATTCTGCAAAACACTACTAAATAATCAAAAATTATCAGTTGGATTTTGACTTTCACAGGTCAATTGATTTATATTTTTGGTCTTTTGCAAACAACATTATTATGCAACTGTCAAGATTTCTTTAATCATCTTGAAAGCTTAAAGGGGGGTTAATTGAGGTACTGAATTTTAGCAGGTGCCAGCTAAAATTTAATCTGCAATTAATGCTTTTTTTATTAATTATTATTTCTGTTGTTAAATAAACATTTGATTTAAAACAACATTTGGACAAACAAATGTTTTCGCTTTCTTAAGCTAAGAATTATTAGAGTTCACAAATATAATTCGAGAAATTTTTAGAATAATTTCATATCAAATAATTTTTCTTAAATACAGGTGTTTTTAACTTTAAAACTATAAACAAAAAACTAAAGATTCCAGTTCAACAGAACTTTTTAAACCTGAAAATAGTTTTGTATGTATTTAAAAATTTAAATTGAAAACAATGCAATTTTTATTTTGATAATAATTTAATAAAACAGTAACGGGGTCATTTCTGTATATGAAATATTTTTTTTTTAAATTTTGTTTGTTGTTGGTATAAATAGTAATCGATATAGAATACAAAACACCTACTTTTGGATTTTTGTCTGTCTGTCTGTCCGTCCGTAATGTCTATCTGAATTCGCATCACGTAAAAACTATTAGATGGATTTGAATAATATTTTGTGAGGAGGTTCCTTACAGCCTTGGTTCCAATATAGAATACTTTTTTTTCGTAATAATAGGTCATTTCGTAGACAAAATAGAGATACAATTGTGAAAGCACCAATTTTACGGGTATTATAATACTAAAACAGTTGTCAGCACTTTTTATTTTTGTAGATGGAAAATGTTTAACACTATCTACAGAACTCTGGAATATATAGTTAAATTTGAATTTTAAGAAAATTAAAAATGACACGCAGACGACGTCGTGGGCACTGCTACTTTCAAAATATTTTTTATCTGACTGTCTGTAACGGTTCAAAAGTATTGGACAGATTAAGCACTACAGGTCCTTGTTAATTTTAACCGTCTGTCTACAACTGTTCCACAGTTTTGCAATATACATCAAATTTCAGCAACTGAAGAGTCACCCTTTTAATTTCCAAATTCAAATTTTATACTTGCTGTTGTATTAAACTTAGCAATCAGATTCTTTGTAAATTTCAATCTATAACGGTTCAACACTTTGGCTAGATACATTAATTTACACCAACTATTGTAACACCCTATAATTTAATTATTTGATTTAAAATATTTATACTTCTTATTATATCAAACAAAGTAATAAATATTCTGTCTAATTTTAAAGTGTTTGTATATAACGATCAAATTACTTTAATTTTGGGAACACCCTTTAATTTGAATATTTAAATTATAAACTTGGCGTTTTATAGCGGACTTAGCAATACCGGTCCATTGTACGTTTCAGCTGTCTTTCTATAACGTTTCAAAAGTTTGGCCCCACACATTAAATTACATGTACTATTGGGACACCCTTTAATTTAAAATTTTGAATTTATTACATGTTAGTATAACGACCATAGTAATCGCCATTCTGACCAATTTGCAAGCTTTTATCTAAACGGTTTAAATTTACATCAGTTAAGGGAGGAACACCCCTCATTTTCTTAACTCAAATTATAAACTTGTTGAAATAGCGGGCTCAGGAATATAGGTACCCTGTAATTTTCAGCTTGTATATCTAAGCCGGTTTAAAAGTTTAAGCACATACATCAAATTACATTAACAATTGGGATACTAAATTATATACTTGTTGTTGTAGCGGAGTAAGCAATGCCGGTTCGTTAAAACGTTCAAGCGTCTGTCTACAACTGTTTAAATGTATGGTATTTCAAATTAAATAACCTATTGGGGTACCCTTTAATTTATAATTTTTGATATTAATACTTGTTCACAACATTCATAGCAATCGACATTTTGCCAATTTGCAAACGTTTGTCTATAACGGTTTCAAAAATAGACACATATAGGCCATATTGGTCATGTTTAATAGGGACACCCTTTCATTTTTGAAATCGCTACCTTTTAAATAAAAAAATGTTCAAAATCGGTTCAGAAATGACTGAGTTATGAAGGCACAAATAAAAAAAAAAACCAACATCAGTTGAATTGATAACATCCTTTTTTATACCCTTCATCACAAAAAGTGGAAAAATGGTATAACTAAGTTTGTCATTCCGTTTGTAATTTCTACAATATCAATTTTCGACCCCATAAAGTTCTGAGTTCTTATGAATAGCGAAATCGATTGAGCAATGTCCGTCTGTCCGTCCGTGTTAGTGTTGAAAAAAAGTTTGCCCAGGCACTAGATCAGCTAGAAAAAAATAAATATGTCAATCGATCAGACAGTGTCGAAAGATGTGCTATTCGAATCAACAGGCTAAATATCATGCCTACCTCTAATTTTTTCATATCATTTGGAACAATGAACTAACTCCAATCAAAAATCAATAAACATATGGGGCGATAGAGAATTAAAAAATAAGAAAAGAACATCAAGCCTCTAAAATTTTTAAACTTTTTTTAATATCAATATGGGTATCATTTTAAAGCTTTTTTTAAAAATGCTTAACCCATTAAGAGTACCAAAAATTTTTTTTAATTTTTTAATTCTCTGTCACCCCAATATTTGATTTTTTGATTGGAGTTACTTTACTAAACTGATTTGCATAGACGGTGAAGGGTATATACTATTCGGTATAGCCGAAAATAGCACTCTTACTTGTTTACAGTAAAATTGTCTATTTCTTATCTCTGCCGCAAAAATGTTTAATTAAAAAAAATATCTTTTCAATTTTTCTATACTTTTTTAATTTTTTTTTATTGCTACTTTTGGTTGCGCCTTTTAAAGTTTTGCTTTCTTTAATTTAACCTTTAGAAAAGCCTAAACCTAAAGAAAAGTGGCGTTAACATGTATAGAATAATTTTGGAATTTTAAAATGCAAAATGTTTTCGAAGCAGCGGCGTGATGAAATATGGGCCTTGTATTTTGGTTTATTAGGCTCTGCCACTGCTGCGTATAATAATTAATGTAGGGGGATATCGCAGCAGACCCCTTTCTTAATGGGTCTGTTTTTGATCCCTTTCCTTTCTTAATGATTTTAGGCAACCGGTTCTGATTAAAAAAAATTAAGTTTGAAACGAAGATAATTTTCAGTTTCAAAAGTGGTTTCCTATATATCTCTATGAAACATATTAGATATTCCTTATTCTTATTTGCTCTCAAGTTTAGATGGATTTTAGATCTTCAATAAGCTTTCAGACTTCAGACATCAACATGATTAGAGGCATTAGAAAGCTTAATCTTTTATTATAAAAACTTAAATATGAAAAGTATAATATGTCCTTAACAATTGTTTTTGCGAGAATTATTTTCCAAATTTTAAAGCAAAACTTAAAAAAATGAAAATTTAATATAAAAAATTTTACTTAAAGTGGATAAGAATTCAACAAAATTTATCAAACATAAAGGTTTTCTTTATAAACTTAATAATAATAATTAAAAATTTCATATAATTAAAAGTGTATTAAAACCCAAATTTTTATTAAACAAAAAAATGAGAACAAAATACAATCCATATTTTGTTTTTCAAAAAAGAAAAACAACCAAAAAATTAACCATTTAAAAACGAAATATAATTTAATAAGAAACTTTAAAAGAAACAAATTCGATGAAAAGTCAGCCAACTACGCCAGAGTTGCACGTTTCGAAACAAATTCCCTTGAAGCTTTTTCCTTATTGGTGAAGCGAGCGTAACTGTAAAAGATAATAATTATTGCGAAAAAAATAAATAATAACATTTTGAATAAAAAATAAAAACACTTACGTTCTTTGATATTTAGTAACATCCATGGGACTCAATGAAGGTCGAGTGGTGTTAAAGGCCTCAATTAAATGTTTCTGCTTGACAGAAAATTTCTCAGGAAGTTTCTAAAATAAAAGTCATAAAATATAATGCAAAAACAAATATTGCGATTGAATGAGAATCGAATGAAGCTTAATGGGAATTCGCAAGCAGTCTGTAGATTATTATAACAAATGGATTTTAGAAACACACAGGATATCAAAACAAAGAAAGAAGATTGTGCTACAATAAATTCTAAAAAAATCTGTCTGGTTTGACTGTTTTGTAAGAATATTTTCCCCAAAGGCATTTCGATGAGCATTTCTAAAAGGAAACAGGCTTTAATCTGTGATGACTCAAAAATTAAAAAAATTCAATTGATAAATAATTACCACATTGTTCTTCACTTTACACAGATTAAAGTGTCTGCAACTTTTAGAATTACTATTTGGTTTCATACTGAAATTAATCTAAATGTTTTATTGATTCAATTATTTATTTAACTTATAAATTGCTTTCATCATTTTTACTTAAATCTATAATTGAAGCAAAAAAAAACTTATTAAATTTCATACCGAAATCTCTAAAGCTGTTTTCTGTGTAGGGTTTTGAAAGCAGATCTAGCGTTTAGCTGTTACAACTGCACAAGCTTAGAAAGAATTATAGCTATTTATAAAAAACAGAAAAATTGCAGTTAATGTAAAAATCACGCTGAATTGTTTTCAAAATTCATAAAACTCTTAAAAGTATAATATTTTCCTTTTTATCTTTTTATTTAACACTCTATTTTAATTAAACTATCGATAACAAAATGTGTTAGAAATAAAAATGATAAATTGCTTTTAAATGCAGTATAATAACTCTCTTCCTAACAGCCGTTTGTAGACTTTTTAACAATCCACACGAATGTGTGGGAAAATATAAAAAATAAATATTTACAGTAAATTAATTGTAGTAAAGAAATTTATAAAACATAATTCACATTCTCCTCCCTTTGTTGATAAAAAAAATCAAAAAATTTAAGGCATACACTTAGGCGCAGCAATTTGACAAGTGATGCCAATAACTCAAAATTTTTAACTTTATTTAGAAATATTAATTTTAAATTTTTATATGTTAATTTCGACGTTTTGAGCCTTTGTGAAATCTTATGACCTTTACCGCCATTTATTAATGATAATCGCCTTGGTGTATAACTTTTCTGATTATTTTTTTTATTTATTGTTAAATTTACATTAACATATTATTTTTTTATTAAATCTATAACCTAATAATGCTAGTCTCTTCGTTGTATTTTTTTTTATATTCAATGCTTTTGTTTTTGGAATGTTTTTTATAAGTTTTTCACTAAATTCTAAAAATAACTTAATAATAAAATAAGTACTAATTAAATCTCATTACTTTTAATTTTTTTTAATTGATTATTTGTTTAAACTCTAATTAAATTTATAGGTGTATTGATATCTAAGAGAATTTTCTCGAAAAGTTTCCGCATCTGAATCTTCATCGCTGGAGGAGGGTGGTGTCTCCAACATGGGCATCGACAAATCTAAATACTCTTCATTGGATGTCGTACTTGTCAGCTGTAAGATCTTGTCAAGATTTTCGACGATTTCAGTAAACGTAGGTCTGGCAGTAGAATCAAAATGCCAACACTGACGCATTAACATATAAATATTTAATGAGCAGCGTGGTGGCTTTTCCATTCGTTGTCCTGTTATCAAATAACTATAGAGTTCTTCGGCAGACATTATATTGGGATAGGGCTGTTCGCCGTATGTCATTATTTCCCATAGTAAAACACCGTACGACCAAACATCCGATTGTGAATCATAGAATTTTTCTTGCAACGATTCGGGTGCCATCCATTTGATGGGCAGCCGACCGTTAGTATTCTTGCGATAATAATCGGTGTCTTGAATATCACGGGCCAGACCAAAATCAGCTATCTTCATAACATAGTCGTCACTAACGAGTACATTACGAGCAGCTAAATCACGGTGAATACACTGCAATTGTTTTAAAATTAATTAAAGATATCAACTATAAAAATGTGTTATAGTTAGGCTTGATTTCGGGTTTGGTACAAATTTTGGAAAAAAATCTTTATTAAGACAAGAATTAATTAATTAATTCAATTAATTACAAAATTTTCCAATAAATTTTTTTGGCAGTAAAAAAAAACAAATAATAGATACATCATGCAAAACTCACATAATTCTTAAAAGAAAAAGAAAAAAAGTAATTATAGATGGAAGACCTTTTTTGAAAAGATATTTTTTTAAATGTTTAAAAAAGGAGTTTTTAAAGATTTTAATTAAGAGATATTACATTCCTCCAAAGTTCTTTTGTGAAAGAGTACTTTCTGAAAAGATTTAAATGAAAAGTACTTTTTTAGTCATAATTTTTTAAGTACTTTTTTTCCAAAAGGTACTTTTTTAAAGGTACTTTTCTGAAAGGTACTTCTTTTTTATTAGTATTTTTCTGTAGCTTCTTCAAAAGGATTTTTCTAAAAGAGTGTTTTTAATAATAATTTCTTGGCCCTGTTTTCAAAAATGTCCTTTCTAAAAAATAATTTGTATAAAAGGTACATTTTTTAAAAGATACATACTTAAAATGTACTTCAAAAATATGTGTGGGCATATACTAAAATAGACTTATTTAAAAGTAAGCATTTAAAAGTTAATTTTGTTAAAAGATTCTTTCAAGAAGTTTCTTTTTCAGTTGGTACTAAAATTGTATTTTCCAAAAATATAATTTCAAAGCACAACTTTTTCCCAGACAAATAACTTATCGAAAGTCATTCTTTTAATATCAGTATATACTTTTCTCAAAGATTACATTTTTTAAAAGTACTTTTTCTAGTATAATTTTCTAAGGTATTTTTAGAGCTTTGGAAAAATGTATGTCATGACCTTAAAACCCGAAATCAAATCTGCTTACATAAAAAAAAATCATTGCCTATGTCTTACTTACCCGTCTTGATGCCAAATATTCCATGCCCCTGGCAATTTGAAAGGCAAACGAAATTAGATGCTTCTCCGTCAAATGAGTTTTATCATCCAGATATTCACTGTTCCTTTTAAGACTGCAGCTACCCCAACCAGACAAGGGACGATTCTTTTTCAAAAAATCTTTTAAATTGCCATGCGGTGCAAATTCCACTATGACCCACAAGGGACCATTTTGACTGCAACAACCCAACAGATTGATAATATTTATATGCTTCCCAATCATTTTCATAACTTCCATTTCGCGTACTAAACTGGCCATATCAGCATCAGTATGCTCCTCTTTGACCATTTTCACTGCCACTATAGTGGTGGCAGCGCCATTAGAGGATACTCGGGGCAAACAACTACCCTGAGCCATGACAACACGTCCAAATGCACCTTCGCCTAGAGTGGAGCCCAACGACAGCTGACTGCGCGGTATTTCCCAATTGGAATCCAAAGGAAATTCATATTCATTAAAGCCTTGGGCAGGATCTGAGTTGGAGGAAGTGGTAAAAGTAGTACGTTGTTTTTCAATTTTAATAACGGGCATTTGGAGATCACAGGAACTGCCCTCGGAGGGTGGTGGTTTGTATATAATAACTTTCTTGGTCCACTGATGTACGGTTTCTATACGTTGCTTAAGCAATTTTTCATGTTTCAAATTGCGCATGACATAGATAACAAATATGGTACCGAGAAGGAATAGAAGCACCAATACTATGGCCACAGCGGTTACGGTAACAGGATGAGCACGCTGTAAACCATCTCTTTGAGGTAATTTGTCGACCACTTTAAGATAAGCGCTGGCTACAGTTTGCCCCAAAGAACTGGCTGCCACACAAGTATACCAACCCTCATCCTCATGACTGACCTTGGTAAAATTTAAAATATTGGGCTTATCTTGATCGCGTTCCAAAATCACTACATCTTTTGACAACATGCTTTGATCGTTAGAAAAATTGGGTACAACTTTCTCCAGCTTTTCTATAGACTCATTTCTCTTGGTATATTTAAGCCACACAATATAGGGCTCCAAGTCCGAGACGACTCTACACTCTAAATACGTGCTGCTGTTAGTGAGTACAGTTTGATTTTGTGGAAACTTATCACTGATAATGGGACGAGAACGTAAACGATCGGACACAGTGACTTTGGTTGAATGTTCTATGCAACCGAGAGCATTACACACGGTGCATTTATAAACCCCTGAATCCTTAGTAATGGCATCATCCATTTGTATGGACCATTTTTTATACGTTACTTTACCAATGTGTCTTTCTATTTCGGTATTATTGCGGGTCCAGGTTATATTAGGTGCAGGATGGCCAATGGCGGGACATACTAATTGTATAGAGCTACCCGAAGGCTTGTGCATGTGATCTACTAGTTTATTAAGATTTTTAAACTGTGGTGGTTTTTCCTCTTCTATGTCGCTATTTTTGTTATCAGTATCATGATCCAAAGACTCATCATTGTCAATTTGTTCGAGATTTAAAGTATGAAACTCTACTGAGGGTACAGTAATGGCAACATTTTTCCTTGCATCTTCTTTTTCATGTTCCAGAGTGTCATTAGGAGAGTTTTCCTCATTTAAAATCGAAAGATAAAAACTGGCCACTGCCTCTCCTAAACTATTGGCTGCTATACAAGAATACCAGCCTTGGTCGGCATTTTGTACACTTCCCAATCTCAATATGTAGGGTTCATCTAAACGTGTAAGCAACTTAAGAGCATTTGGATTATGTGTGGAGTCAAATGCTTGATCTTCGGTGAAATTAAGTAAATCCGTATGATAATACCATACAATATGAGGTTCCAAAGCCGATATTACATCGCATTCGAACTTGACATTTTCATCTGCCATAACAGTTTGATTGACTACTGATCCTTCACGTATCACAGGCGGGGAACTTTCTCGTTCCAGCACATTAAGTATGGAGGAGCGATAAATACAACCAAAAGTGTTGCATATGGTACAGGCATACTCCCCAGAATCTTGACTTTGTAAGTCCTGTACTGAAATAGACCATTTTTTTATTTTATACTTGGAAGAATTAATATCCAAGGAACGATTATTAAAAGTCCATGAAATATTGGCATTTGTATGCGAATATACATTACAATTAAATATCGCTGTGCCACCCGAATACTTTTGTGTAGTATTGTATAATTGATTAAATTTAAATTTTGGTGGATCATTGGGATATTCTTCTAAATTGTCCACTTCGCCACTTGACACTACGAAAACATTTTCTTTTGATAAGGTTTTCAAAGCAGGTTTCTTGTTTAAGTCTTCTTTGGGCTGTAACATTTTTGTCTCTGTTAATTTACAGAGATTATCTTTGGTGAAAGTATTGCATACATTGAGGCTGACATTGGCCCATTTAAAGTTAACTTGTGGTTTATTTGGTGTTTGTGAAAGACAGCTATAAACGCCGGCTTTTTCGGAAGAAATGGATTTTATTTTAAAGCTGCGATTGGTGTGTAAATACTGTTCATTGTGATACCATATGGGTTGGGCAAAAGGACAAACAATATCCAAGTTTTGACCTTCACTAATTTGAAACGTTTGTAAGACATCGGATTTTAAGACAATCTGTTGGACATCTTCGGCCAGCAAAATACTTTTGCTAAGGCAGGAGTTAAGCAAAGGAAGTAGTAAAAGTAGCTGCATAAAATTAAATTTTCTTCTAGTCCTTTTTATATCCATTTCGTGATTTTTATTTTTAATTTAGAAATAGAAAAACCACTCACTATATATTTTCTGACTTGTCTTTAATTTTTATTTTCTTTTTTTTTTTTTCAATGACAACAAAAACAACAATAGTAAGTTTCATTTAAATCATGGCTAAAATGACGACATTTTTCATACAAGTATGGTTTTAAGCTGTTTCGCTATTAGATTCGTGTGTTTTTATTTATTTTAATTCAATTTTTGTTGAGTTGTTAGCTGCTCAATCGATTATTTATGTAGAAAATAGTATGTGCATTGCTTTCATAATTAGTTGTGCCATTGTTTTTTTTTCGGAACGGTCATTACCAAACGCATTAAAAAATTTTAAAACGTTTCAGAGTTTGCGTTTAATAGACAAAATATTTAGTACAACTTTAAGTTGTGCTCAATTTGTTTGTTAAAGGGTCTTAGTAGTTGATCTCTTTTAATTTGAATTTTTATTTTTAAATAAATCTTTTCCAAATTTATTTAATTTTTTTATTACTTTTAAATTTTAATTGAAAATATTCAAATGTTTCGTTTTTATTATTTTAAAAGTTTTTGCCAAATATCACGTTCTTAACTTTAATGGCCCGTTAATGCCACATTTAATATTTTATTAATGTTCTAAAGAGCATTTTAATGTTTTTTTTATCGCAGATTTTAGTTTAAAGACTCTCAAAAACCGAAATACGGTTTGTTGCCTCAACTTTTTTTTCTGACGTTTGAAAACTTTATTTTTTGCATTTACTTCCGTTTTACTTTTTTCAAAAACATACACTGACACACACACACACACACTATTTAAATTTAAAAAGTTTTATAGTTTATAACAATATAAAAAACAAACTTTTTAACTATCAATACCGTCTTAACCAAGAGTTCAAACACGACTAACGACTTAAACATATTCCAAACTTTTAGCCTGCCCGGGTTTTAAAGAAGAAGAACAAAAAAAAAAACGAACAAAGGCATAAGAAATGACAAAATACATTTACTGTCATACACACACGCACTTACACACAAACATTTACAAATACCTTGGGAAAAAAGCACTTGTCATTTTTAACGAAACGTCACGAACGGATCGTCACCAATTAAGTGAACACATAAACACACTCATTCACATACAAAAATAAAGTATTTTCCTCTCTATTGATCAAGATACAATAATTCTCAACCAATAAGAAAAGTAAAATGTAGTTTGTGTAGGTTATGCCAGGAATATATAATAATCCTTACAACTCCTTGTTCTTTAACGTTTTATCTATGTTGAAGTCTTATATCAACTACCTGTGTTTTTATTTTAAAAGATATGAATACTTTTGCATGTTATTGTGGAAAAGGTTCCCGCATCTACTTAGAATTATAGCTAGAAGAGATACAGTGAAGTCCTTAGAAATTGGCACAGTTAAAAAAATTTAAATATAAACTGTTAATGAGTTTTTAAAATAAAGTTTTTCCAATGCAGATTAATTATATTGTAATTGATGACTCAAATCTGAGGTAAACATTACCAACTATCGAGGATTATGTGAAGAGACGGAGTGCATTGGACCCAGTGATGAGTACGAAACCCACTACTTTCAGTTTGACAGCTTAAAAATACTTAAAAGGGAAGATCAAAAAGAAGTTGAAGCTATCGAGAATATACGAAATCTGCTTTCTATGGACAACAATAGAGCGAATAGATAAAAAGAATAATGTTTGAGCAGCTCTAAAAGTTCTAATGACATTCAGCTGCATTCAGTATTGTTCGCATTTCATCACACATTCGACGCTTACCGCAATTGAAATTATTAAAAATGTACTACCAAAATCCCAAATCAATTAAATCCTGGCTTCAGTGCACAGGCAAAGTTTCGCACAATGGAGAAGTTCGAGAGTAAATGTTACTAATCAGTTAGAGATTGGGATGAAATGAAGAAAGCATAACCTTCGTAGAATCTAGTATTTAAGATTCGCCATGGATTATCTGATATAGAGCGATGTTAATCAACTTTTCATAGTCAGCGTTTGATATTGGAAATAACTCCGATATAAATCCGAGCGTTAACTTCAACACGACGACGTTACATACCTTTAACCCTTTCAGACCTGACGCAAAACTACCGGGGATTTTTTTTTTATAATTTTTGGAACATGTGGTCTCTTATTATTTTTATAAACTTCAAGGATTTTCAGGACACGCACACCTGGTGCGCACAATTGTTGTACTCATTAATATTTTCGACTAAAACACATTTCAATTAGTTTGAAATATAAAAATTTATAATTTTTTTGTAATTAAAGACACAACTTACTTGTACGCCTCATTTTGCTAAAACTGAAATGTGACTGAAGAATTTCGCATTAATTCAAGTAACGGTAAATCAAACAGAAGATAAATGTGAAAAGCAAATATAAAAAAACAATCAGCACAATCGATACATGCCAGTCTATTTCACATTGGGCAAACAGAAGTGAAAATATTAAGACCGAAAGCCAGCCGCACAACCGATGCATCACGGTTTGAAGAAGAAATTAAGAAGCAGATTCATCTTACGGCGATCATTCACTAAATAGTTGCCACGGTCATGCAATTTTCCCCTTTTCGATTAATTTTTTGCCTCAAGCTTGTCGTAAACTTGGATCGACTGCTTTTAACACTAACAGGAAATCAGGGAACGCCATTTGATAATATTCTCTTCCATGCATAATGGCATGAAATAAAGCAAAAAGATTTTTGAAATTTTTCACCATTCTTTTTATTTTATATTCGAATTGTTTTTCGTATAATTCTCATATGGTCGCTTTTTATTTTTAAAGCAAGCTTAATGTTATAAACTAGGTTTAACCGGGCAACACAGTTTAGTAACACTTAAATAATACGACTTTTAAGAAAGCTTGGAAGCAAATTAAAAACAAAAATAAAATAATTTATTCTACTGCTGATGAGGGTTTAAGGGTTTCCCTTCAGAAAATGAATATTATAATCGCATTAAATGAAATGAGCCATTGAAATCACCCCCGTGAGCCTTTAAAACTCCTTCGCGAAAATTTTCTCTCCAATATTCTTGCAGAGAGTAATTGGACGGTATAAGCTAAAATATTTTAAAATTTTTTACAAGAACCTTTTGCAATTATGGCCTAGAGTTGCCTCCATAACACCAAAATAATTAGAAAGAAGAAAAAGAAAACTAACAGCACACATCAGCAGGACCACTACTCCGCAGGCTTAAGGCAGTCAAGAAAGCGGAATAAAGTAAACATTTTGGAAAGCAAGTAACATGGAAATCGATAAAACATCACCAACAGAGTTCTTTAAAAATTAAGTTTTGTTCAAATTTTCTCCGTTTCTCTTGAAGGCTTAAAATAAAGCTACATAACCAACGATATAACGTATTTAAACAATCATAATAAATGATTAAGACTTTTAAAAATAGCACGTGAAAAAGTTATAGGAAAATGTCCGTCACATTACCCCACAAACGGTAACAGAAGTTTGTTAAGAGCTTTACGTCGGTATTTCCATAATGGAACAAAGTTACACTTTCATATTGTTACGTTTTTCTGTTTTTGAACAAACGTACGGATTCTTTTGATTGCAAATACCACTGTGGCTCATTATGTATTCTTAATTTGAGCCTTTATCTGGCTACACTTCATGCTCCTACGGTCTTGTAAACCGTATGGTCTCGTATTTACTAAGCCTGCGTTATTACTACAAACGCAGCTATCCACGCTACACTACTGTGTTACTCCGGCGAGACATGAACTACTCGATTCCTTGTTTAGTAACCTTAACCATCCACAGACATCTCCACTACTCCTTTTATCCAAGTCACTCATCCCCTTGATTCCAATAACCACAACACACGCCTGCCATACACTGTTGTTATGCTGTTACAATTCCCTGAGCTAACCGCTACCGTTCTTACTTTTTATTATAAAGGGCTTTTTGACAATTATCTGTTACTCTTATATTAAATGGACGTATTCACTAAATTATCCGCCATGGCTTTTACACAATAATTGTCTTTTGTCTCTCGGGAGGTTTGTACTGCTGTTTATTAAATTTTAATTGCTTTATATGTAAATAACAATTATTATTTACCGTTGTACGCATGTCTGAACGCGGGATCGAACTCACGATCTCCTGTTTTGCAGCACGCACCTCTACCAACACAGCCATTAAGGCCTATCAGCTTTTGTTGGCTAATTGTGGTATTATTCTATACATACACCATTAGTTGAATTAACTTATTTACCACGCTCATACGGAAACAACAAGGGTTGCCAGATTTTATTATTCGTAACAATATATTAGATGCAAAACAACAGTTACTGCCCAATTTTTTTTAATATCTACATTAAAAAAAGGAATCTACGTAAATTAGGAATAACATTCATCAAAAAAATTAAGGAAAAACTCCAGGTTTACCCTAAAACAAGTGATTTTCCATAATATGACAAAAATACACGATTAGAATTTTATATTGTTGGCAAGTCCATTTGATTAATAAAATTTTGCTCACATAGATTTTTTCCTGTTTTTAAACTTTTACAATTCTATTAGCGGCCACTAAAGGAATATTCTGAAATCTTACTTTACGAATAGCTTAAATAAGTTTAAAAAGGAGTGCCGACCTTAAAAGAGACGTTTTAAAAAATTAAAAAGAGTCAACTTTTTCCTTCAGTTTTATTTTTAGAATGTCAAACTCAAAAGAGAAATAAATAAATATACCCGTTCGTTGTCCACCATATAAAGTTTTAACACCCACCGGGAATTGCTGAGGACTAAATTCCAAGTCTCTCTGTTTCCAGAGTAAACAATTTTAGTTCAAGTGGAGACTTCTTAATATCAAATAGCATTCTAGGGGCTTTCCTGATAAACAGAAGTTTTTTACTGAAAGAAATCCTTCCTGATGACACGACTTAAGCGCCTAGTTAAACACCTATAGATGCCACAATTTCCCCAGCAGATAAATTATATTTTTATTATAAATCTTTAGAAGTTGGCATAACGAAGAGGAGGATGTCTTTCTTCGAATTATAAATTTGCGAAACTTTGCAAAACATTTCAATATAAAAAGAATAGATTCATTCATGTGTTCATCAAATTAGTTTAGACCTGGACTTAAACTGGCACAGATTTTATAACCTCTAGGATTCCATTTAGCAGGGTCCTGGCGGACTTGTGTAATACAACTTTACCTCGCCATCTTAAGGATGGATACACAAGTCACTAACGGTTGTTCACAGGTTATAAAAGATATTGTTACGAATAATAAAATCTGGCAACCCCTGTTGTTATTTTCGTATGAGCGTGGTGAATAAGTAACTTCGTTACTTCCACTAATGGTGTGTGTATAGAATAATAGCACAATTAGCTAACAAAAGAGGTGCGTGCTGTAACACAAAAGATCATGATTTCGAGTCCACCTTCGGACATGCGTACAAGGGAAAATAATGATTGTTACAATGCTATTAAAAATTAAGAGGCAGCAGTACAAACCTCTTGGACAGGAAAAGACAATTTCTGCAGATGTTAAGCCATGGCAGATAACACTGTTCTGACAAAAAAAATTTTCTCCCCTCCATTGAACAATTTTGCCTGTTTCTTATGTTTTCAGGTGGGCTAAGTCCGAATCTGAACCGAGAAAAATTGTATCATTCTCTGATTTTAAGAGAAAAGAGGAGAAACTTGGAGCGAAAGCGTCGAGAGTACTGATCAAATCCTAGAAGAAAATAGTGACAAAAAATAAAAATAAATAGTGAGTGGGAGGGGGGGGGGGGGGGGGGGGTAATTTGTGGTATTGAGGGAGAAAGGTGGGCAGGTAGGGATTTGAATGAAAAGGATACCACCATAAAAGAAATTGTAAGATTATACATACAGGAAAAAAACTTTTAGCCATATTTCTTCAACCACTTGTAATATTCCCATCAAATTTTTTTTGTTCAAATACACTTAATTGCGCTCAAAGTCATCGGGCTTTTGAATTTTTTTCACTATGTTTTGATGTCAAAAAAAGTTCGTCAAATTTACAAAAAACTCACATTTTTTGATAAAAAAAAAAAACTAGAATTTTTTCAAGAAACTGTGCGTGATAGATAGAATCTGACTTCAAATTCGTGTTCAGCACATTTGAAAACAGTAAGAAAGCATATTTTGGTTTAAAGAAGGATTTTTGTGCAGAATAGTGTAATTTAGTGGAGACGTCTGTTGTGGTTATTGGAATCAAGGGGATGAGTGGCTTGGATAAAAGGATTAGTGCAGATGTCTGTCGATGGTTAAGGTTACTAAACAAGGCATCAAGTAGTTCATGTCTCGCCGGAGTAACACAGTAGTGTAGCGTGGATGGCTGCGTTTGTTATAATAACGCATGTTTAGTAAATACGAGTTCATGGGACTCACAAGATCGTAGGACAGTGGTATTTGCAATCAAAAGAATCCGTACGTTTGTTCTAAAAGGAAAAAACGTAACAATATGTTTTAGTGAAATTTCGAATGAAATTAATGTAGAAATTCAGTAATTTGTTTAACGAAAATTTCATCCAAATACGCTAATATTATTAAAGTGTTGTTTGTTGTTCAAAATATTGCTTGTCATCAAAACAAACACATAAAGGACATTATTTAAAGGAATTCCTTTTAAGGATTAATAATCTTGAGTAAGCATTTTTTTAAGTGATTACAAAAAAGAATCTGTAAGTTCGAAACTTAAAAACTATTTAAAAACAAGTCTTTTAGTTTCGAACTCGAAACTGTATTTATATTATTCCTTCACTCTTTTAATTCTATTGTACGGAAAAAAATGATAAAAGAAGGAACACGGTAGGAATATAATGAAATCTGAGTAGAATCTATAGACTATATATTAGCTTTATCTACTTGTGTATGTATAAAACATTTTATGAATTTTTTATTAATTCAGAAAAAAAAGTAAAAACAACTACAACAACAACAACATAAACATAAACACAAGACAGTAAACAATATCTACAATAATATCTAATACAAAATAATATAATTTTTTATTTACTTTTAACAGATTTGTTTTCATAATTTATGCACACTTTGGTTAAAAATGTTGTTGTTGTTGTTATGTGCAGAAAACAAATTTGTATTTGTTTGTATGCTCTGCCTAACAAGTCACATGCAATAAAAATATATTGCACCAGGTATAAATTTGTGTTTGTTGTCTTTGGCGATCTTTTATAGTTTTAGTTTTTATTTTTATAATTCTTTTTGTTGTTGTTTGTTGTTTTTTAGTTTCTTATAAAGTATTTATTCTCGTGGTTGTTGGGTGTTGTTGCTGAAGCGTTTATTGAATATCAATAAGAAATATCCGTTACGTGACTTATTTCTTCCTTTGCCTTTAACTAACCCACCAAAAACCAACATCTCATCACACACAACTAACCACTACCACTACCACAGCCAAGTTGAACTTGGAGTTTTTGAGTTCTAATCTAAATTATAGAAACTCAAGATAAAGAAAAGTGTTATTGTGTTAATATTTAAAACATTCTTACGATTTTATCAGTCTGCTTACCCGCATTGTTAATTTTTCTCTTTACAAATTTAGCAAACAAGCGAAAAAAAAACAAAAAAGGAACAAACAGTTTAGTGGTGCTGAAGGGATTTTGTTAAGAAGAATTGTATTGTAATTGTTCTTGTGTATCCGAAATAAATTTTTATCATGCTACATATGCACAAACAAAACAAAACAAAAACTGATTTTGATTTAGCTCCTGTACAAAAACAAATTGAAATTGTGTCTAAAATATTTTAAAGCATTCTTGGCACGTACAAATTCGAATAATTTTATGATAGTTTACATAGTTTCATCTTTCTCTTTTGGTTCTTCTCTCCTATTTTTTAAGTTAATAAAAAAAAAATAATTTACTTGAATGGACATTAACAATTTAAATGCATTTTACAACCTCCACATAATAAAAAAACGTTCTTGTAAAACTATGAAATTGTGGTAAATATCGGAGATGTTTCCATGAGCTGGGTGGTGATCAGTGATATTTAAAAATAAAGACTAGAACTTACCTCATGACCATAATCAGCTATAGCTTCCTTAACTGCCAACATATTGGCCGAAGTTAAAATACTTTGTATATCAGCTCCCGTATAGTTTTGTGTCTTTTCGGCAAAATATTCAAAATCCACAGATTCATCTAAGATCAAAGTGCTTGAAAGAGTTTCAAATATGGCCAAACGGGCAGTAGCATCTGGAAGGTCACACTGTACCAAACGATCTATGCGGCCCGAACGCAATAAAGCCGGATCTAATAGTTCCGGTCTAGAAGTGGCCGCTATAACTGTAACACCCAGTAAACCTTCTACACCATCTAGTTCGGTTAATAGCTGATTAACCACACGATCTGTTACGCCAGTAGAATCATGGCCACGTTTTGGAGCCAAACTGTCAAATTCATCAAAGAATAAAACACAGGGTTTGGCACTGCGGGCTCTAAAGTTTGACATTTATTGAGCACAAAAATTAATTAATGTTTTGTAGTTGTTGTTTTTTTATTTTCCAACAAAAAAAAACTTACCGGTTAAATAAGTTACGCACATTCTCTTCACTTTGGCCAATATATTTAGCCAACAGTTCGGGCCCTTTAACAGATATTGTTCTTAAATTCCAAGAGATGGCCAATTTGGAGACCAAAAAGGTCTTACCAGTACCAGGAGGTCCATAAAGTAAAACTCCCGCTTGATTGCGCAAAGGAGAGTCATTGAATAAAGTTGGGTACTAAAAAATAATTTTTGCCAACAAACAACTTTTAGTTTAAAAACTTTAGTTACAATCGTCGATTGTCACTCACTCTTGAAGGCCACATAATAACTTCTTCCAATACCGAAACAACTGATTCTAGGCCAGGAATTTCCTCTACAGTCAAATTGTCATCATCGCGATTTGCCGAACTGCTATTAGACTGGTGACTTTCAATGCCTTGCAAACAATAAGCATTTGTATTCTCCAAAGAATTCTTTAAATGTTCGTTTGTTAAAACCGGCTGATTTTTACCTTTAACGAAAAATTTTATTTTACATATGTATTCACTTTTTTGTAAGAACAAAGACTACAACTTACTTAAACGATAGGCATAAAATATGGCACGCTCAACAAACTGAACCAAGTCTCCTTTATTATAGCCCTCTGTCAGCAGAGCATATCTTTCTAAATCCAATTTTTGAGTATCCATATGACTGCATAAATCTTTTAAAACCAATTCTCGATCAACTCGTTCTAAATTGGGTAATTTTTTTATAGTTTGAAATAGATGGCGGCCACGTGGATAATATAAACGTTTATTTAAAGCTTGAACTTCATTTACAGTGGCTATAACGGCTATAGGATGATCACTAGTATATTGAACGATAAGCTGATGGACAATATCGGCAATACGATTGTAATATTCACCATCCTGTGTAGCTTGATCAGTAGTGGCATGAGCCAAAATATCTAAATTTTCTAAAACCACAATAGATGGAGCATTTTGTAGGCAGGTGGTAAATACATTGCGTAAATCTTTTTGTATAGACTCGGCCTACAGACATTCATAAAAATTAGCTTTTTTCTTTCAAATGTTTAAACTTAAAGAATAATAGATTTCCTACCTTACGTCCCTTACTGCGTGTACAGTAGAATAAATCAAAATAACAGTAATAAGGTTTTCTTATCAGTTCATCCAAAATACGTTCAACAAGAACACTTTTTCCAGTACCCGAGGCACCTGATTTACAAAAAATAAAAAGTTACTAATTTTTTTTGAAAACTTAAACACATTTTAAGCTTTACCCGTTATGAGTATATTTCCCTGACGTAACACACCATTTTTGGCATCTAGACATAAACTACTTTTCAGTTCTGTTGTCAACTTTTCGACGGTGCTATCAAATTGTGGCAGCTTAATTAAATCTTTAACACTTAGTGGTGAGCTAATATCTGCCGCTACATCCACTATATCATCGACTTTACGTACCAAATCAGCCGCATAAATCTTGCTCTCTTTTAAAAATAGTGAATCGATGGAACAGTATCTAAAATGATCCGGTAAAATGCCTACACTCACCACTAGACCTTCCTCTAAACTAACCACTTCATTTTGATTGAGCAGCAAAGTTGCATTGTTGCTGGTCTTTTCTATAACGAAACGTTTAAAGGCATTTTCCAGCACTTTATAGTGATTCTTTTTATTAGCAAACAACTCAATTTTCTCCACAAAATTGACTACATTCGGTTTGGGTTTAAGCAACACTTTTTCCAATTCCTTGAGATCTAATATTTTCATTAAATTTACATTAATCTCTATGGTAGGATGTATGGTTTGGGCTATTTCTGAGCACGTAACCAAACGTACTTTCACATAATATTCTTTTTCATTTATGGTTTTCAGACTATAAAATGTGTTGGTATCCATGTGACTGGGCCAATTGATTTTATTTACAAATACATCGGATATTTGATAGTTTTTTCGCCATTCCCCTGATATAACACGAAATTCTATAAATTTTGATAATTCACGGGTTAAATCTCGTCTTAAACGATCCATTTTATCGCTTCTATTTGTTTTGGCTAGACTTTTAGAACGCTGTAAGTTCTTCATATTGCTAGCTGTAGTAGAACGCTTGAGACGTTGTATATGAGTATCTTCATCTAAAATGTCCAGCTTGGCCACAGTGTTACTGCGAAATATTTTGTCATTTGTATCTACACCATTGCCATTGTCATTACCAATGTTAATGCCTTTATAGAGATTTGGAGCCACAACTAATTCAGTATTGTGATCTATGCGTCCATAGCTATAATTCGGTTTAACACGATCTTAAAAAATTATATATTTTAATTTTTAACAAGCACAAAATACCTTAAGTTAATTTAACTTACCCACTGTTAAAGCTACTTGCATTGATTTATTTATCCATATTATAAGCATTTGATTTAAATTGACAATGCGTGTTTGATCTAAAACACTATCCGATATTTTCTCACTACTCAGTTCCTGTTGAAACAGAAAAAATATTAAAAAATATTGTAAAACAATTAAGTGCCTTTAACTAAAACTCACTATAATTTCCCAGTCTTTAGCTGATACCGGTGTAACAAAAACATGTTTCAAAATGGGCGCATCTGCCAATAGTGTACATTTGACCATGTCGTTTTCATTTAAACCTAAAAGAAAAAATTTTATTTTTTAGTTGGTAATAATTTTATTTTTAGTTGGTAATTAATTAGGTTATTAAAAAATTATGAATAAGAACATTAAATACTGACAATGACTGCAGTTCTAATATAATTGAAAATGCCAAAGTAAATTTACGCGCCAAAATATATTCAAAGCTTTCAAATCATAACAAGATTAATTGTTTTCCTTTATAATAAGCTTAAATAATTACGTTGTTATGAAAATATTCATTTTTTAAACAAAGTTAAGAATGAATTATTATATTTAGTTTTGAATGAGAATGTAAAATTTCATAAATTTTGAATATTATGCAAAAATTGAAGAACTAACAAAAATATTGTAAGATATTAACTTAAACATTTGCCCAAAATACGTTTTTTGTAATATGTATAGTCATTTTTGAATTATACTTTGCTTTGATTTCCTGTTCCCCTAACCATTTTTAAAAAAGAACACAAATTCATCACAAAATCACCTTAAAATAAATTATTTGATTCATCCTGTTGTGCGTTTCTGTTACAAACAAAACACCGGAGTCAAGTTAACTTTAGGCCGGCGTCTTAAACTAAAAATAGAGACGGCGATTTTAAAATGCTACCGCTTAACTTAAAAGTAATAAATTACAAATACAAAGATTTACGAACATCTAAACATCAATTCAATTTTAAAAGCTATCGGTTGAGTTTTTGGTTTCTAAATAGAAGCAAAAATAAAGCTTCCATCTCAGGAATAAATTGAATGTGTTTGTCAAGAACAAATTTTGTCTAATTGAAATAGTTTAAAAAGACCAATTTATTCAGAAAAACCTTAAAATTTGTTAAGGCCAACAAAACTATTTCATTCTTATTGCAATATGTTCTCATTAGGTTTTTTGCTACAAAAAATATTCTTTTAAGATTTCATCGCTGTCTCAGCATGTGGTTTATACAGAGTGTCTGAAATGTGACACCAGACTTGAGATTTTTATCAAAAGAATTTTACGCTTTTCTTTCTTTAGATTTTTTATTTATTAAATCAATACATATAGAAGAAAACTTTATAAATTGAACAGCAATTCATACAAGTAGGCTGAAATTTATTAATCCTTTGTTGAATTAATGTTTTGCTGGTTTTTAATGAACTAAAATAATTACATAAAAACTACCCGAGCTTAATTCCGGGAGAAGAACAATAAAATTACTGAAATTATCAAAACCTCCATACATATCTTATTCCAAAATATCTTACATATTTTAGGAATAAATTTTATTTAAATGTTAAGGTGGTAAGCACGTTGACTTTAAATCTGGTTGCCCTGGATTCAACCCTTACGGCAGTCAAAAATAAAGGAAAAGTTTTATCTGTTTAATGGTAAAAATACATATTCAGAATTAACACTAAAACATGCAGCCTCCTTAATCGCTACCTTTTCATAGCATATTCGCCGGCGAAGTAAAATAATTACTAAAATGGCTTTATGTATCTCCTTTCACTACCAATCTATCTCTTTTCTATCGCTTTCCTAAAGAATGTAGTACGGTTACTAAAAGTAAATAAGTAGGTTATGCCTGAAGTGATATTTTTCTTTAAAAAAATTTTTTATGTTCCGTTTTTTATTAAATTTTTTTATGTTTAGCTATAGTATTACAAGAGTTTTGAAGTTTAAACCTTAAATTCTCAAACTAAAAATTTATATAACAGCCAGTTAGTGAATTTTACTAGAAATGTTAGCAAACACACCTTATATTTAAGTCGCCATCAGTAATTAATTTTTCGATTTTACTTAAATTGTAAACATTAACACCAAATATCAAATTACAATAAACTTTCATTTTTCTTTAAACCATCTGGTCACCCTAATTATGCAGGCAAATGCAACTAAGTGAACATGTGTGAGTGGTTTTGTTAAGTGCCAAAATATCATAATCATTTAATTATAATTGATACTTACCGATCTCTTTAGCAACCCTGGCATTGATACCAATTTCAGTCTCTTTAACAGCACCCGAATTAGGGGCCCATGATGCATAATGAATATGAGCGTTATATTGCAGGCTAAGACAGCCCGTATCCTAAACAAACATAAAACACAAAAGAAACTTTGTCAAGTTTGTTAAAAAAAAATACAGTATTTCAGATAATCTAATCTTGCCTAATGCATGCTGTTGAGCTATTTTCTCTTTAATTGTAAAAAACTAATGGCATTTATTTTAGCTTATTGGCAATTTCATCAGTTTTATAAGGTTAAATTCCAATTTCAAGCACTTACATATGTGGATACAACTTTAAAATATTTTTCAGGCAGCAAAATGAAATTACTTTTTAACGGACGAAATACTATTTTAAAGGTACGTTTAAACATTTTACCGTTATTAATGCACTATGTGTTTATATTTTATATATAGATTTATTATTTGTAACACTTTGCGTTTCCTTTTTACTTTTGTCTTTAAACTTGAAATTTAAGAGACTTTTTTTCTTATTTATGCACTATTTGCATTTAAGCATATTGCGAGATTATTTTGCGTGTGTTTATAAATAAACTGTACGATTCTGCTGTAAACTATTGGACTTTTAGTTGCAAACTGTTTATTTGTGCTGTTTATATTTGTGAACTTTAGCGTAAAAATAAATACACTTAATTAAATGTCAATCAGCTGTATTCTACAGGGTGACTAAGAATGTTTTAAATAAATCAACTGATAAGGCCTTATTTATACCGTTATTTATAAAAAGAACTTTTGGTTTGGATAAAATATAATATTAACGAAATAATTCTATTGCCGTTTTAACTATATTGTAACGCGGGCAAAAAATAATTTTAATGATTTTTATTAACATCTATATAGAAATGGCTACACTTTTTCGTCATACACAAAAATAATTGTTTTGAAATATAAATCATCCCATTGAATACAAAGGAAAGTCAAGTTTGCAATAAGAAAACTAGGACTAGGAAGCGACAAGCTATTTTTTTCCTCATAATGACTCATTAGTTAAGTTGCAAATAGTTAAAGTAAAGCTGAATATATAGATTAAACGTTCCCACCACAATTAGATTTTCGCTCTGGAATGAACTAACTCCTACTTGAACTGTCAACTTAGCAGCAGCCGCCGAAGAGTATGCAGGCATAACTGTTACAACAAAAACGATTAAAAATTATGAATCAAGAAAAGATTGCGCATTGCGCAGGTCCGTTAGTTTGTTGTATAGAGTTCTCTCTCTAATGTGTGACGTAGGCATAGAATATTTTTTGTAAACAAACTTCATTTGTGTATGGAAAGTGCAACAAAATTAAAGTAAAAACGGTGAAAATTTATTAAAAATAAAAAGAAAAAGTTAACCGAATTAGAGTATAAAACCTCGCAGGCTATATTTGCCACAAACTTAAAAATTATATCCCAAAAAAAGTAAAAAGAAGGTATTTCTTATATCAAAAATTTATTTTAAAATACGAAAACTTAATGCGAAGCTTAAAGACTATGGCCAAAAAAGAGAATTAAATAAGAAAATTAACTTTTAGTTTTAATTTTATTTAAAAAAATTATTATATATCGCTCCTTTATTGCAACATAGTCATATCTCAAAAAAACTTGAACTTGGCAAAATGCGATTTAAGTTTTCAAGACATAAGTCCTATGATCTAATTGCCGCAATTGCAATTGCTATAACTTCGGTTCAGCTTGGGATATAAAACTGATTTTTTTTCAACATGTACAGAAGGTCTAAAAGAGCAGTTTTGCTTAAGTAAATACAAATTTTTAATTTTTTGAGATATGACTATGTTGCAATAAAGGAGCGATATGTATTTCCTTTATAAAAAGATTAATTTAGAATAACTAATGAAATAATTTCTGAAATCAATAATGTTTTTATTAGATATTTCATACAAGCTAAAATTTAAAACTTTGGTAGACCGAAAGAGCTCTTTTTCTTCTCGGGCTTCAAGCCCAAACACAAAATTTTTACTCGACTATTTTCTTTTCATTGAAAATTTTGTTCAAATCGATGCACCCTTTTAGAAATTATGTAATTATTTCCAGATTTTCGTCAAAAATCTACTACAGTTTTAACAACAAACACTCATTTTCATTCTATTGTGACGTAGATGACCAGCAGAAAAATTTTTTGAACGGCTGAATGTGCAATCTTGTTTTCTTTATTCATAAGAAATATAAAATATAAAAAAATAAGATGTTTTTATAAAAAATTAACAACTGCATTTTCATAAGCTGCAACAATTTTTCTTTGCAGAGACCCTATTACCAGGTTGCATACCACCTGTGCTTTAATGCTCCACGTTCAATATCAGGCTAAACAAATATAAAAATTAAACAAATTAAGATCAGAAACAAATACAAAAGAATTTAAAATTATTTATTCTTGAGTTTGTAATATCTTTATTTAAAAATACAATATGGTTTAAATTATTTAAAATTATTTCGTATAAACATTTTTAAAACTATTTATTCGAAAATAAATCATAGATAAACTGAGAGTCTAAAATAAAGACATAAAAAAAAATATTTAAAAACTTAAAGCAATTAACTTTCATTTTATAAAATTTTATTATAAACGAGAAATTTATTATTTTTATTTTTTATAAAATTACAACAAATTTTAACTTTAACAATTTGTAATAAAAACTTAATTAAAAGTTTTACTTAAAGTTTATAGATGCAAAAACTTAAAGTTAAAATTTGTGATTTAAAGAAAATTGTATTACAAATATTGTGCAATAAAATACTTAAACAATAAAAAAACAATTTAAATATAAAATATTTGAGGAGGAAAAAAACACAATTAGTATTAACTAAAGAAAAAATGAGAGCAAGTTTTTAAAAACTATATATATACAAAATAAAACTAAAAATATATAATTAAAATTATATTAAATAAAAAACAAATAAAAATAAAAAGGTCACAACACGATAAAATTTTTTTTTAATTAATTCATGTTTAAAAATCGTGAAGATTTTATAAAATAAAACAAAATTTACATTAAATCTTTTTTAGAAGAGTTGTTGGGAGATTCTCTACTCTGAGATTGCAAATCATGAGCGAGCGAAAAAGAAATATCGAAAAAACTTTTAAAATTTTTACTTTTGATACTTTTATATTAAAAATTTATTCGAGTTTTCTTTTTTCTGATAAATCTTCGATAATTTAAATTCAAAATGAAACATTGACAAAAAAAACAATAAAATCGAAACGGAAAACAATTTACAATAACTCGTTTTAAAAAATGATAAATCTAGTTATAAAACTAAATAATGCCATTATTGATTTATTTAAAATAACTTGTTTTGTATAAAAGAATATTACATATTTCGCAAGAATTTCTAGTTTAAAAAATTGTAAAAAAAAGTCTAAGCCTGTTTAGCAAGCTTAAATTACATTTTTTGTGTATGTATGTGTGTATATTGTTTTTTATGTATATAAAAATTGTTATTGCATTAGCAGTTCTTTTTGTGTTTCTTTTTTTCTTGGCTTGGATCATTTTTTTTTTTTTAGTTATTTCAATAATTGGGAATGTTTGTATATATTTTATGTATAAATATAAAAAAATACGTAGTATAAAAAATTTAAATGCATTATTTATATTATTGATAATAATATTTTTAGAATTAGGCATATTTTATATAAATATTTATATAATATTAAATTTTTTTTATATCGATAGATAAATCTCAATCGATGACTACAACTAAAATGTAAACTACTTATGTGAGATAAAATTTTAATAAATAAATGACCATATGTCCCACTGTCCATTGATTTACACATCAAGTTCTTCCAAAGTACGCGACAGACGATTATTATCTATGCGTCTACGTTGACTACGTCTGACAGCATCAGCTCGTCTATAGGGTTCACTTTTTAGGCCCAACAATATATCCTCTAATGCCCCATTGTACACCTCATCTTGTTGCAATAACTTTTTCTCTCTTACTGAATTGGTCTTACATTTCAATTCATTAATGACCGCTTCCTGTAAGGAGATGCCCACAGCGGGTAACTTGTTTTCGTTAAGGATGTTTTTAATGGTTATTTTGTAAGGCAACAAAACAACAATGACAATAACAACAACAACAATGGAAGCAAACGACAAGTAAAACGCAAAGAAAAGCACAAAAATAAAATAAAAACAGAAATAAAGATTAGAAAAGCAAAGGCCAGCACCTGTTACTTAAAAAAAGAACAGTTGTTTATTTTATTTAAATTTAATTAAAAAAATATATTTTTAAAATTTAGTGTAAATGATAAATAGGTGTTAGGATTAGCATGAGAGTGATTGTGAGAGAGAGAAAGAGAATTTTATTTTAAAGTCGTTGCATGACTGTGGAAATGTTAATGACATTGATTAATTATAAAACAAACAACAACAATAAAGTGGTTAATTAAAAAGTTTCTACATAAACTTAACAAAAAAAAAATGTTAAAACACAAATTAAACAAAAAAAAAACACAAAACGAATTTAGCGTTTGTTTTAACTAACGTCTACTTTAAGGGCAATAGAGAGTTTCCGGAGCTTTAGGAAAGAAATTAAATTTGTTTTAACTTTCGTTAATTTTTAAACTGAATTTCCAGTCTGAGACACTTTAAGTTTTGTTTCAAGATTAAATTTCTAGTCAGGGTTATGATAATGAAATGTATAGAATTTTTTTAACTGCAATTTTAATCAATTAAAAAAAAAAACAAATAAAATAATAAAATTCTTAAACAACATGACACAAACAAGCTTAAGCTTGATTTAGAAATATTAATTTGCTAAATTTATTGAATTGTTTTTTTTACCAAGAAATTCGAAACTTCTACATATCACAGTTGATCTAACTTTTTCGAAATAGAGAAATGATCGTTTCCTAATTTCAGATTCGAAAGCTTTAACCAAATTATTGGAATCAGTTTAAAATAAAACAGTTCCGCACATTTTCGTGCAAAAAATCGGACATAATCGAAATGAAAATGATCGATTTAAAAGCTTTTCGATTTTCTTTCGAAGCCTTTACGGTAAAATTTTGAAACTAAAAAAATAAATAACCACAATATAACTCAGCACCAATATTTCAGTTACGAATTGTAGCAAAAATTTTTTTATTAAAAACTTTGAAGGAAGAAAATTTTAGATGACAAATTTTTAGGTTAGATTTCCGATAAAAATTTTAACGAAAGACAATTTTTCGAAACAACGGTTTGAACATTTTACTAAGATAATAAGATACATAAAATTGAAAAATTAATTCTGACTGCAAAAATTTGTTTTTATTTCGTTTTGGTATAAATAAAATTTTTTGTGATAATTTACGGTAATAATATTATTTGTAAATAATAGTAATATTTATTTTTATCATTTATTTATTTTTCTAATGATGAAATTAAAAACAAATTTAGCTTATTTTTTCTAATGCAACTAGTTTTCAATTTTTGTTTGTCGCTAAAAATAATTCTGGGTGAATAATTTTTAGTGGATGAAAAAGTACTGCAAAATTTCTTGCGACGAATTTTTTTTATTTGAGATCTTTTTATTAACGACAAAAACATGTGATTTAAAACTTTTTTTCTCTCTCAAAAATTTTATGGTTGAAAATTTTTAACCTTTCATTGAAGGTTTAATGTATGAAAAATTTTCCTTTTTTTAATTTTAATAGGAAAAAGGTGTTAAATGGTCATTTTTGGATAAAATTGTAGTTCGAAAAAATTTTATTTCCAACGATAACTTCTTTTATTTTAAACAGAAAGATTTTAACAATAGTAATTATTTAAAAAGTTTTTGATAAAGATTTTTAATAGAATATTTTTAAAAAAAATTTTAATAAAAAAAATATTTTTAGTTTTATAAACAAAAATTAATTTTAAAATGAATTGATATTGAATTATTTTTTATTATGTATTTTTTATTTTAATTTTATTTATTTTTTTTATTTCATTTTTATTTAATTTTTCGTTAAAAATTATAGTGAGAAATGTTCAGTAAATTTTCCCCTAAAAATTTCTTTACTAGGAATTTAATAAGTGAATAATTATTCTTAATTTTTTTTAAAATAAAATTTCCGATGTCATCAAAATAAAGACATGATGGTGTTAGTGTATTAAAACAAATAAAATTTCTTTCATTTCTCGAAATGTTACAAAAAAATCTCTGTTATCTTTTTAAAAAGCCTTAATAAAAAAAAATATATATATTAGCTACTACGTTATAAGGATATTGCACTTACATGGCCAATTTACACAGGATAACGCGTACACGTATGATTCCTTTTTGAAAAAAAACGTTCGATATGTGTAAAAATATGCAAATATGGTGACTCGTTTTTAAGATGAGTGAATATTTTATATACAATAAAGATGAACGCACTATGAGGAGGACACTTTCAAGGACTCAACATAATTCGTTTGGCGGCCACATGAGAACAATTAAACGTTGTTAGGGATATATAAATATGTGTGTGCGTGTGTGTATGTGGGTGGGTAGGTGTTTATTTTAAAGCTACATATAATACAAGTGCTTTTTTAACAATTAAAAAAAGTGGCACTGGCGTATGGCACAAGGCACAGGCTCTTCCACCCGTATAACGATTCTTCTATTTTACATTTTTTTATTTTTATGTTTTCTTTTTTTTAACCAACACCATTATTATTTTGATTATGTTTATTTTTATTTGCTTTTAAATCCCCTACGCTTTTTTTTAAGCGGCTACTCAATCTCAGTTTTTGGCAATAAAATAAGTCCATCAGGCCAAATTAATTAGTGCTTTATGTAACAAACTGCTTTCCATAGTCACGCAACCAAGTTTCTAATGAATTAAATAGTTTGTTTTATTTTTTCAAATGCACAAATGAAAATGAAAATAATGTGTATGAGAGTGAGTTGCAATAAAGCGAATCCAATTTACAAGAGAAAAAAAAAAACAAAAAACAAAAACAATTTTTAAATAACTTTAAATCCATAACAGAGTTTTGTTTTAATCGCTTTTTTTGTGAATAATTTAGTATTTTTGCTTTAATAAAATATTTGAAAATAGTTTTTAATAATAATTACCTGTTGTTTTTTCTGGTTGGCTTTATTGCGCAGTTGCACTTGTTCATTTTCTTTTTTATTGGCGGCCGCTGCTGCAGCGGCTTGTTCCAACCTTCTGCGTTGTTCATTCTCTTGATCATGAGCCTGACATATAAAATGCACACACGTAAAAATCTTATAAAAATGATTTCATTTATTTCATTTCAAACTCACCTTAAATGCTCTAGTAAATCTTACAATTAATGCAAAAAATGCTGCAGCATCAGCATTGCGTGATGATTCGCCAAAATACTCTACACATTCTCTGAATGCTTCTTGAGCATTTTTCAATTCAATTTTGATTTTCTTTAGTTTTTCTTCTGAATTGTTAAGAAAATCTCTTAAAATATGCGTCTGATGGCCTTTGACTCTTAGCTCAGCTTCTTTTTTCACCAACTCCATGCCCTTTTCCAGGTCATGCATATCGGTTACAATATTTTCCAACGACACCTGTGCCGCTTTGTCAGTGCCAAAGAGTTCAGTTTCGAAATTTAATAACTCGGGGAATTTTTGCCGTATTGTCGCTACTATATAGTGCAAAAGCGAAGAACGTTTATCGGTTGATTTGGTATCGATTAGCGTATCCAGAGATTGTAATTTAAAGCCATAAGCTGGACCACGTTTACTGCTATTCAAATAGTTGCCAAAAGCCAAAACAATCTCTAAAACAGCCTTGAATTTACGCGATTGCTTGAGAGAATTCGAAGCAGTGGTGATGGCATGAATTTGCTAAAATGTTTTATGATTTTTATTTTGCATTTTCAATAAAATTTGAAAATTTCTTTGGATGAGAACTTACCGGACATATTAAATGCAAACAATCGAAAAAGTTGCCCATATAATTCATAATTGATAATTTCGAAGAAATACGTTCCACTTTCGATAGTTGCAGCATAAATTTATCTTCCTCTGTCAAAAGATTTTGATCTTTGCGCTCGATTATATATTCCTTATACGATTTAATCTCTACATCTGTGGGTATCATTTTCTGTAATAATTCCACGTTTTCTAGAGACAGTTTTTTCAAATCTAAACTGTGTATAGCAGCGATAACCTCATCAATGGGCATATCAAGCTTACGACGAGATATGGCTAAAGATTTTCAATAAAAAAATAAAAATTAATAAATATCAAATGAGTATTTAAACTTCGAATTTTACCAATATTTCGTAATCTCGTGTGTTCTAAAAGTGAAATATTTTCCGGCTTTTTAAAACGTTTGCTGGGATATGATGACAAAGCGCCATCTACCTCGGAATTAGCACCACTGGTTAGACCGCCACCCACACCGATCTTAAAACGTTCTTCAAACTCATTGAAATCAATAAATTTATATATTTTTTCATCATCCAGTTCATTAAAAATGGTACCACGTACCTTTGATTGTAAAAAAAAATAAAATTTCAAAAAACATTAAATTTAAAAATTTTAAATATTTCCTTTACCTGGTTGGGCTTAAGAGCAATCCAATTTAATGTTGGCAGCTTATATTTGGTTGGCACTTTTCTTTTGATGGTCATGGCACCATCAGGAGCCGGCATAAAACCGGCCGCCGGCGGTGGAGGCGGTTGGAATGACATATGAACATTGTTGGGCTGTTGCATTGACTGCAAGGCACGAAGAGATGGTGGCGGCGGTGGTGCAGCCATGTCGTTTAACATTTGCCCCGACCCTTGTGGTAAAGGTGGTGGTGCTGGCGGTGCCGGTGGTGGCGGAGGTGGCGTTGTCGCATTATCAGCTTCTGGCAGAGGTGGCGGTGGTGGTGGTAAAGGTGGTGAAGCACATTCTTCAGGAGAGTCTTTTATCAAGGCCTCACTGGCCAGCGAACCATCCATACCAGCGGAACCAGAACGTGGCAGAGAACGTGTCAGTGTTTGTAGTTCCAGATTTTTACTTTGCAACAGAGATTCTCGCTTTTTCAACTCTTGTTCATTTTGCTTTAAGATACGACGCAGCGTACAAACTTCTTCATCGAATTTCAGTTTAGTCGCCATCAAATCTTCACGTTCTGTCCTTAAATATCTAACCTCAGTTTCCATTTCTGCTAATTTATAGAGTAATTCGGAATTCCTATCAATTTCACGTTCGATTTGGTCCTCTAGCTCTTGTACCCTTTCCAAGGCAGCTGTTTTTGTTTCAGAGTCCTCCATTAAGGCAGCCACATCGAACACATTGTCCAGATATGCTGAAATTTGAACTTTTAGTTCCTCAGACTCTGTGAGACGCAGTTTTTCCAAATACTTGTCCAGACCGAGAGCAGTAAATTCGTATTGCAAATGGACGCGATAGTTCATATCCTCCACCGAGTGCACCACAATATTCATAAATTGCATGCAGGCCACCATAAAATCAATATTAAAAGCCTCAAAATTCATAAAATATTCCATAAGGGTCTGGAAACGTTGATTCTCATGACACACACTTTTAAAATTATCAAAAGCTGACAGGATAATCTCATGGCCACCCTTAACTAAACATATAGCGGCCAACAGTTCAAGCACCAAAGCTTTCGTTCTCAAAGATTTGTGTATCAAACTTAGAGCAATACAATTGATGGCTTCACGATGTTGTATAACCATATTGAAGCCATATTTGTTGTTCATAATGGCACGCAAGCACATTATACACACATGTATATCATCCGTGGAGGCTCCCATATTTAATTTGGCCATATGACGAGAACGTCTTTTAATATTGGGACTGTCGAGAACGTCGGCAAGCGCAGGTCGTAAAAAACCATTGAAGGAATAGAAATTGTTTTGGTAACGTGCAGATTCCGTCAGACTTACATTACTAATGCCACCAATATTCGAACTGACACAAGCAGAATTGCCCATACCCTCACTGCTTAAGTTGCCTAAGCCACTATTGTTTAAATTTAAACGTTCATCAGATTCACTAAGAGCCTCTTGAACTCGCTGCTCATGACGCATCATTTGCAGGCGAAAACTAAGATAATCCACCAAAGCATCTAAACCTTTGTTCGTCTCATCTAGAAACTCCTTTACCCACTCAATATGATTGGTGCGTAAAGAAATTTCAAGATCACGTAATACTTGTGTGGATGTCGATTCGCCTACCATCTTACGTTTCTGACAAAAAAAGTAGAGGAAGTAAAGCTGTAAGTGTAAGTTGCCGGTTCATGGAGTAGGATAATTTTGCAGGAAGGACGGATGCGGGAATTTAAAGGTAGTTAAAAGAAGAGGCAAGATTAGGAATTATAATTAAAGAAAGAATTAAAAATAGAATAACATCACAGTGCAGTGGTGCCAAGTTATAATAACAACATAACAACAGAGTTTGCAAAAGGTACAAGAATCAAAGATAGAAAAGTTGTTATAGAAGGATTTCAATCATGGGTGTGTGTGTGTGTGTGTGTGTGTGTGTGTGTGTGTGTGTGTGTGTAAGTGAGTCAGTGTTTGTGTGAGTAGGATGAAATGGAAAAATTATTAATAATTATTTGCCTAAGAAATATGTTTGTTAATAAAAGCAGCAACAATTACTTTTTAAAAGTTGGTTGAAGTGTTAAACAAAGTATTTCAAATTTAAAATATAAAATATAAAAGTGACCAATCAGTGCTTTAATCTAAAAAGTAGTTTTCAACCAACATTTAAGGGTTTTTGAGAAAACCATTCATTATCTTCAAAACTTTTGCAAGTATTTTTTTTTTTCTAAATTCTACACTTAAACAAATGTTTTTCTTGATAAAAACCCTTAATGTTTTTTACAATATTTTTAAGGAAACTTACTCGATGACTTCTTGAGGCTTTGGGATCCAAATAAGTTCTTAATTTATTTAGATAATGTGAAGGAGGATCTTTAGCTTGTACCATTTCCTGAAAATTATAGCAAAACAAATTTTTTAGGTTAGAAATTATTTTTTTTTTTAAATCTTTTTCAAACATACTTGATCACATATTATGTCCCATTTCTTTTCGTCATCATAGTTTTTCAAAAGTTTAGCTTTATCGGGTGGTAAGTCCATGGAGGCCTTAAATATAGAAAATAAAATGTTGTAATATTAAAAAAAGAAGAAGAAGAATTTTTTAAAATTTAAAAAAAAAAACTTTTTTTACTATATTTAAGAACAGAAAGAGAATTAAAGTTAAAAATTTGCTCAAAATTTTTTAACCTCAAAATTTATTAAAAGAATTTAATTTTTAATTATAAAAAAAGATTCATAAGATAAATTATATATGCGCAGTTTTACCCGAACTTTCGGACATTTTGAAAAAGTTAAAAAAATATATATTGAATTTAATGTCTTTTGACGTACTTCGTAAGAGGAAATAAATTTTTTGATTGCTTGTGACACATCGCCATTAATATTTTTGTATTTTGGATAGAGTTTTAACATTAAATTTCGAAAAGCTTCCGACCGGACCACACCTCGTAAATTAGTACAACTTCCCAGGCTGTGAGAAGAGCTCGAGGTTAGATGCCATGAGCATCGGCTATCGAGTGGGCCTAGTTTCGAAGAACGTGCTTCCGTTCATTCATGTGGAAACAAAAAAGTTGATTAATGCTCATAAAGCTTTGAATGGCATAAATTTTCAAAGAACATTAACATGCCCCATCTGTGGTTATTTAACATGACCAAGGAGTAGTTACGCAGAGGGTTTATAATTGGTACTTGAAAGATATTCCTGATTTTTTGGCTCTCACTTAGAAATAAAAGGCAGAAAACCTGTGAGTCGACTGCCAGAGAAAGTAAACACCTGTTGGGAGGTGCGGGACCTGGTGATAGCAGTCTATATTCCGCGTTAAATTTTTTACTCAGCATTGAGTCCTGCATAGCTATCAGAAGTAGCCAGGTTCCACACTTTTTTTGACTTTGAAAAAAGTCGTTGCTGCTTCTGGCGCTACCATTACAGCTCACTCTACAGTAGGACGTGTGACGAAACGCGCAGCCATTCTCTGTTCTATATTATCGGAGAAATATATGCTACTGTAAGAACGCAGGCTTTATTTAATATCTTTGACTCGATGAACTGTGCAGGGGATGCGTCGCTGACTGAATGGTAGTTTTACTTCTGGGATTTGGCAGCTACAGTAAACTTCTAAAGGTTCTTAAGAGACAACCAAAAGATCTAAAACCCACCAAGCCAAGTCGCAATACGCTGGATTATTTTCAACTCTTCTTCTTCTTCGACTCGAATGTTTCTTCTTTAAAAAACAAAAGATTTGTTAGTGCTTGCTTTAATTCGAAGCAGACTCAATTGGTAGAGTTCATTAGTTTGAGAATGTTACAAAAAAGAGGCCAATCTACGATAACGCGGCTTAATCTCGCCAATAGCTTTTTTATACAGAATTTTTCTAGCGAAATTAAAATCATTAAAAAAATGCTCGAGTCAATTAATTCAGGCATTTTGAATTGGACACTGCTCGAAAATATATTAACTGTCTCAATTGGAATTTTTTTACAATTGACAGATGTAGGGCCACCCGCGAGGGATGCAAATGTGTCATAATCTCCATCTAACTTTTAGTTTATTTCATCCGCTGTTTTGCTTTTCAAATGTTTGTTGACTGCATGAACTTCATTTTTTTTCCATATTTTAAAAATAGCAAAACATTTCTTACAATTTTCATAGTTTAAAAAACAGATTTTCTTTCAAATGTTCTAGTTAGTGATATTTACACATGGAATTTATCAGAAAACTAATAATTTTCTGAGGACTTATTCACTTTTCTTCATATTAAAATTACATTTCCCATCCATTCATTATAAAATTATGTAGATTATTTACAAAAAAAAATCTCTTGATTTATTTCTCCTCTTCACTCTCCTTCATCTATAAAAAATTGCATGTGACTTTTTTGTTTAAAGACAATAAAAAGCAAAAAGTACACAATGACTATTGATCTTGAAGAAGAAATTAATTTCAATTTGTAAAGAATATTTTTATACAACTGTTTATTTGAACAGCAATCTAATTGGGTTATAATTAAATAAAATATAGATCACTATTGTTGTTATCATTTACTAGGCTTCCAAGATAAGAGATCAATATAAAATCAAATTAAAAATTCTTCATTTAAGAGGCTTCCCGTGCTCTAGACCACATATGACATTTTATGTAAATGTTCAATGTGGTAAGCTGTTCGAAAGCCAGCAGGCACCAGCAGGCAGCAAGCAGAAACAAAGAAAATATAGACACAAATATTTACATACTTGTATACATATAGAAAATAAATATGAAAATGTGATGGGAAGTGGGGATAATGGTGGTGATCACAAACTGTTTGCTCGAATGAAGTTGTGTGTTTTATTTATTTTTTGTTGTTTTCTTGTTTCAAGATAAAAACTACAAATAAACATGCAAAATAGCAATAAAATTAAATCAAAAAAATGTTTGTACACTGTAAAATTTGTTTCCGTAAATAAAAAAATATATATTCACCCCTATCGTGAATATATTTTCCCTCGAAATGTTTTCCCTTTTCCCCAAATTGCAATCGTGAATAGTTCACTTGAACAATTTTTCACGTAAACAAAAATTCCCCTTATCATGATTGATTTTTTCCCTCGAAATTTTTTCACTTTTCCCTTAGATTTGTTCACTTAAATTTTGCTGGGGAACTGCATACATTATGCCAGTTTTTATATGTTTTAATTAGAAAATTTACATCAATAACACATTTTTTTGATTCGATATCAGTTACTGCAGTGTAGACTGACATTATGCTCATCAAGACGCAAAACAAAGAGATCTTTTGGTTATAAATTTATAAAGATTTTTTATTAAAACCATTTTTAAATGAAAAAAATGGAGATAGAAAAACTCAGATATAAAAATTTATTTTATTGAAATGGGTCAGTAGCAAGGTCTAGGGTAGGTTAGGCAGGCAGCCGTATTAGTTACCGTAGGTTAACTATAAGGACTTTTACGCGTGATGCACGTCACGTTCTTGAAATAAAATTGTTCTCTGTTGTAGTATCTTCTCCTCTTGCAACAATACAATAGCACAAATCACTTAACTTTAAAAAATTTGGAATATTTTTTCCCTATTTATATTTTCTTCTTTCTAATTTGCATTCAGTACGAATTGATAGCGGGAACAAACGTTCGCATGAAATTCACGATAGCAATTTTCCCTTCATGGGGAATGAAAATTTCATGGGAACAAAAATTTCACATTTTGTTCACGATAGGGGTGATTAAAAATGAAAATATTATTCTTTAAAATTTTATACGAGAACTTTAAATTCAGTCTGTCTTTTCAATCATTGGCCCAAAGAAAAAGAAACATTTTTATTTATTTACGCATTAATTGTAAATTGAACAGTAAAAGTAAGATACCAACAAAATGAAATGCACTTTCTGTATCGCTGCAACCGTTGTCAGCGTTCTTCAAATTTATCTGCAACGTAGTTATCAGTTTTAAATTTTTTCTATTTAAAGAATTGTTTAGAAGAAATAGGATAAGAATAATTTAGGTTGGCATATTTTATTTTTGAAACATTTATTTCCCCACAAAAGTCATTACTTATTTTAATTACGATTTGTTTACGCACAGTCATTAACAAAAGTTTTCTGACAAATTAAAATTGTTTAAAATTGCTTGTTGTCTTAAAATAGTATTCTTCTAATATTCTAATATTCTTTCAAGTATTCTTTCTTACAGCAGCTGTGACTGCGTTAAGGTGTTTAACTAGAAGATCACGAGTCATGGGTTCAGATCCCAACACCGCCTTAAATGTTAAGAAAAATAATTACCAGTTGAGTATTGAGGAGCGAATAATGTGCTGTTTCTGTATTACAGGCGATCTACTCGTCTGAAAAAATGTATATGAAAAGCACTCAGTTTTTTTGAGTTATTTTCATATAAAATTTTCAGACGATTTGATCGTCTGTAATACAGAAACAGCACATTAATGAAAAAAGCAGCTTATGCCTCCAACAGTCTCGATTGAGCTAAATGTTGTTTTTCACCACTAACAAGTGTCGTTTATACGCGTATGGTAAAAACAAAATAAAAGGAAAATTAGTTAATTGATGTTGAACATTAGCAGGACCTTCTTTGATAGAGGAAGATCTAATTTAATTTTTTTTATAGGCAAAAGATCACAAGTCATAAGTTCAAATCCCAACAGCCTTGAGTATAAGAAAAATTTATTGCAGTTTGCGTATTGAAAAGCTAATAAATGAAAAACAGAAGCTTAATACTCCCGCAGCTACAATTCGAAAAGGAATACAAAAATTTTGAAGCCGCGGAAGATGAGTTGGTGAAGACAACTGTCCATTAAAACAGCAGATGAGTAAGTATCCTAACCATGCCTGTTAGACAGGAAAATAACAACACATAAAAGTGTACATATTTGGTAATCAATTCTAACTTGTTCAAAAGTTCCTGGTTCCTTAATTCTTGACTCGCCTGGTTCCTGAACTCAAAACCTCAAGAGACTCAGGAATATTGAGGAAAGAAGTCATCGTGAGTTTTGGCCTTGTCGGAGTCATAGAGTGTTGCGGTGTGGAGTAGTATACAAAACACAAGACAAGAAAAAAAGTTACATCAATATTGAAGTGCCTATTGTTAGCAGTCAAAAGAATTTGATCCCAATTTAATTAAAACAAGTGATCTTCTATAAAAACAAAGAGCGAATATTTATTTTTAAATTGAATTCTTTAAATAGATGGCTTAACGAAAAATAAGGTTCAAATCAGATGAGGATGTCATCCATGCAACAAAAATCTGTTCAAAGTACTTTCCAAAATCTTACTTTAGAGAAGACTTAAAACTATTGCCAGGGTTGTCAGATTAGGGAATTTTATTTTCAAAATGGGGATGAAATATTAAGTTTGGGGATTGATAATTTTTTGGAGGATATATTTTGCGTTTTGGGGATTTAAAGAGGTTTTTTTTTTGAGAATTTTTTTTTATTCAGTTTTTAGTTATTGTAGCTGTATTATTATTAAATAAATTTTACTTTTTTTCTACGTACAGCCTTCCATTGTTAAAAATTATGACATGTAAGTCTTTCCGTAAATTTGAAAAATTAATTCGCCTTTTTTCAACAATGATTGAGTTCGCAACCAAAATAAGAAATAAAATGCAATACAAGGTGCTTAAATTTTTATTGAGAAACAACACAAATTTTAAAAATAATAAAATTTGTTGTGATACTTTTGTTCCATTTTCAGAAATGCCTTAATAATTTGCATAAAAAAATTGTTTTAGACAATAGATGAAAGATTTTGATTCAGAGTTTTTTCATTTTGTTGAACAACTTAAGTAGTTAAACTGATATTAAATTAATTCGGTTGATTCCGCCAGTATATAATAAACTGTTGTTATAATTTTCGGTAATAACCGTCGTCACTGGCTGTGTACTTTGGATGTTCGGCGAGCGCTTTCGATGTGATAACATCATTTTCAAGCCGTGTTTTTATTAAAACTGAAGAGATAGTGTTAAGAATAAAAGGTGGTGGGTTTAGGTAATTTTTGTCCGTTTAAATAGTATTATGCAGGTAGATTCCCTGATATCTGTCTTGTTTATTGGGGAAAATAGTTAATATTTGGGTCTTTTATTATTGGATAGGTAAGTGTGACCGTCTGTGGGTGTTTTTTGTAAGAGTGTTTTAGTAATTTTAGTGGTGTAAAAATCGTGTCAGAGGTTGTGTTTACCTGTTCGTTAATAATGTTTCTGTTAAATGTTCGTGTTTTGTAAATTTCCATGTTTTCAAGAATGTCTAGTCTTCGTCCTTTTTTACTTGGGTGTAATACTACGTCTACATATCTGTATCTGACATTATATGCATCCTAGAAAGAGACAACGCCGAACAAATTCTTATAGACTTAAACATAATACACAACAAAATCACATACACAATGGAAAAAGAGCAAAACAGAACTTTACATTATCTTGACATATCAATACTACGAGGAATTGATACCTTAAACTTTGACATTTACAGAAAACCAACCATGACAGACACAACTATCCACAGCTCCTCAAACCATCCTACTCAACATAAACTCGCAGCGTTTAGACACATGATTCATAGACTTAAAATAGTCCCACTGGCTCCAGATAAATACAACAAAGAACTCGATACAATTTACACTATAGCTAAAAATAACGGTTACAACCACACAACCATCGACAAACTACTCATACAATACAACAACAAAAACAAGAAGAAAGAAGACAAGGAAACAATCGACACAACACGACGACACATCTTTACTTACACAGGCCCAGAAATATATAGATTAACCAACCTTTTCCGAAAAGAAGGTTTACACACAACATTAAAAACGAGCAACACTCTACGTAACAATCTCAAGACATCAATAGAAACAACGGATAAATTAAGCACCAGCGGAGTATACAGACTTACTTGTACTTGCAACCATACATACATCGGCCAAACTGGACGAACATTAAAAACAAGGTTTACAGAACACATAAGATCATACAAAAGGAAAAGGGAAGACTCCAATTTCGCAAAACACCTTAACACATATGGACACGAACCAAAGGAAATAGATGAATGTATGACAGTATTACACCCAAGTAAAAAAGGATGAAGACTAGACATTCTTGAAAACATGGAAATTTACAAAACACGAACATTTAACAGAGACATTATTAACGAACAGGTAAACACAACCTCTGACACGATTTTTACACCACTAAAATTACTAAAACACTCTTACAAACGAAAAACACCCACAGACGGTCACACTTACCTATCCAATAATAAAAGACCCAAATATTAACTATTTACCCCAATAAACAAGACAGATATCAGGGAATCTACCTGCATAATACTATTTAAACGGACAAAAATTACCTAAACCCACCACCTTTTATTCTTAACACTATCTATTTTTAACACTATCTCTTCAGTTTTAATAAAAACACGGCTTGAAAATGATGTTATCACATCGAAAGCGCTCGCCGAATATCCAAAGTACACAGCCAGTGACGACGGTTATTACCGAAAATTATAACAATAGTTAAATTGAATTTAATAATATATAGTATTCTTTGTAAAGGGGATTTTTGGGGATAGTTGAAATTGTTTTTTGAGGAATTGTGGGGATAAAATTTATCTAATTAGGGATACCACTCGTAAGAAAATCTGGGAACCCTAACTGTTGCAGTACCGCTGGATTAATTGAACAGAGCTGAAAGAAGAATTTATTTAAAAAAATTAGCGGACATTTTGATATCTCCTTGTAGAATTTAATAAAAAACACTGTCTCTGTGCCATAATTAAAAGTGGAAAAGCGTTCACAATAAAAATACGTATTATAGTTACCTAATGATCATAAATGATGCTTATCAAACTGTTAATCATGAACTTGATAATGCGAAGTTATTAAAAAGTTAATGGTTAATTCTAGTGGATATAGTTTCAATGTCAAAATTAAAATTTTAACTTAAGGATCTTATTATATTTTGCTTAATCGACCATAACACACACTCTCTGTTAAAATTTAAGTTTCTAGTCTATTATGGTTTAAAATTCCATGTAAGTCAAAATCACGACCACTCGTTTAGTTGTTCATATTTGGATTTTTTATTCGATACGGTAGATATAAGAAATATAAGTATTTCATTTCAAGTGTATACCTTACAGTTCCAAAGAAATGGTCATATACTTCAGAATTACATCTTCTGTGGGACACCCTTTAATTTTTATTTTACTCTTATTAATTGTAGCGACGATAATTATATATAATCTATGTAAATTTTAATTGTCTGCCTATGACGTTTCAAAAGATAAGTCCATACAGATTAACATTGCGTTTCTAGGGGATCACCCTTTAAATTTTCCATAGTTAATTTTGTAGCAGATACAGTAACACACATTCTGTGTAGCTTTTAAACGCTTGTCCATTACGAATCAAAAAATAAAAACACATATTTTTCTATTGGACCACCCTTTAATTTTTAAGTTTTTTTTTTTAATTGATTTTTGTTATTGAGAGCCCTCGTGATACACGACGCTCTTTGAAAATTTATCTGCCAATTACACTCCAAAAGATACATAAACATGAAGCATGGGGACAGCCTTTTATTTTTGTGTATAATAAGCGTAAACTGTAAGCATAACCTTCTTAATTTTCCAAATCTTTAAAAAACTACAAAGTCCTGAAGTAACAAACTGCGAAAATAAAAATGAGTTGATAACCTTTTTTTCGAAAAAAAAAAAACAAAATAATAATTGCGAATCAACAAAAAAAATTATATCAATCTTAGTTAAATCATGTAGAGCATTTTTAACGAACCCCAGCAATGATTGAGTCATTCTATCGTATGCAAAACAGCATGTGTGTGTGTGAGCGTTAGAATTTCCAATAAATTATGTTTAAATTATTACACGATCAGTCTTTTCTGTCAGTGTCATTTCAAAATTCATAAAATATATTAAACATATTATTGCATGAGTATACAATATGAATGAGTAAAATACAAATCTCCAACAACAACAACAATTATAATAATAATGTAAAGTTTGCAAAACAGATATTGCATTTATAAAACACATTTCTATAATTAGATTTCCTGGAAATATTTTATAAAAAAAAACAAAACAATAATGCAAAAACAAAACATAACAAAAACAAAAAGAAATATTAATTTAAAATGGAATGGAACTAAAGATTGGTAACTTTCAATTATTTCTGTTTTAGCACTAATAAATTTTGCCATACACATGTCTTTTGTTTTAAACTTATTTTTTATAATTATTATTGTTTTTAATGTGAAATAAAACTAAATCTGAAAACAGAACAAATTAAAGCAAATGTTTATTTTTATAGAATTTATTTAATACTTCTTTATGGTTTTTATAATTATTATGGTTTCATATACATTTTAAAAATCCATATTTAATTGTTGCATGTAGATTTCTAATTCATACAGTACAACAAAGACAAAAAAATTAGAAAAATAAAAAACATTATAATAATAAAGAATATAAAATTAAATTACAGACATTTATTTATATTGATCGACGAACTTTCATACTGACACTCTTTTCTTTTATATAATTTTTTTTTGTATTATTATTCGTTTCCGTTCTACTAATATTTATTTATATTAAATAAATGCAATAATAAATAAAGTGATCTCTTACATTCTATGACAGAAAAACAGTCACGTACATGTTTTCATTTTTTTCCTTTCTTTTTTGCTGCTGAAAGCAGAGTTTATTAAAAAAAACAAAACTTTACGTTTATAATCCGGACTTATGAAACTTTTATTCAGTTCAGTTTTTTTTTGTTTTGTTTAAAAACAAAAAGTTATTAGTTTATATATTATAATTAAATTTTCTTTGTATTTGTTTTAGGGAAGTACACCCCTATCAGGCCCCAACTGTTTTATTGATTGTAATGAAATTTTGAGCACATGATATGAAAAGAAATAAATTACGTTTTCAGAGATACACGAGAAATATTTAGAAAATTGTAGGGAAGGTGATTAAAACAAGCATAATTTTTTCGTTAATAGATAAAGTTATTCCAATGTTATAAAATTTTTTGACCACACTTTTCATCAACTTCTCTTGTTTTGGATTTTGCTTAAGACTGTCATTCCCCTCGCAACTGCAATTTCTTTTTATAGGCGACTTTAAACGTCTAGATTCTTGTATAATGAAAAAATCTGGCAACTTCTTTAATGATTTCTATTCAAACATAAAGTTAACCTTTTACAAAGAATACTAGTCGAAGTTTTTATATTTAAATACGAAAGTAATAGGAAGTTATGAGAAAGCAACGGCTTTAGGAAGAATCACAGCTAATTAAATTAGTACACAAGGTGAATTGAAAATAGTATTTGACTTTCGAAAGTTGGTTTATTATTATTTTGCTATTAATTTTAATAGAAGATCGTGATTCTCTGAGTAATGTGAATGTTACAACAGTAAATTTTTGCTCTTTAGCAATTCCATTTCCATTATTCTGGTTTTTAAGTTAAAGCTTTATTTAAAACAAAAGCGGTAAAAGTCAAAAAAATTATACTTCTAACAAATACAAGTTTAATAAAATAACGTCATATTTTTTGTTCAAAGTTTAAGACAAAAATAATTAGTTCCTTAAAATTAAAAAATTAATGGTTTGACTAATATTTTATTAGCGTGCAAATAAATATTCATTACAAAAATGCAATTTATTTTATAAATTTATAAAAACTAAAAAATTTAAGTCCATGCATTTGAAAAGTATTCACACAAATATGTATATATGTATGTATATTTATGTATGTATGTAAATGTGGATTTGTGCATAGATGCATCAAGAATATACTCATTAAAATAAATAATACGACCTACAAGAGTTATAATAGTTTAGATCACTTTGAATAACTGAGAAAGTAGTGTTTGAAATAAAAAAGAAATTAATATTTTTTTTTCTATAAATTGGATTTTACAAATCATGCACAGCTCTGTTTAAAATAGTAGTAGGGTATTACCTGCTGTATTTATTTTAATTTATTTATTTATTGGCAACTTTATTACTATGCGAAATTATGGCCCTTATTAAGAGTTGCATTCGATTTTCAATCTTCGCTGGCTAACGAAAATCGATTGTCAAATTCGTATTATGGGTTGGTAGCACTGTCGAAAATTTCGTTGTGCAACGAGATTTCAATCGAACACAATTTTTCTTTCAATGGTTTGTGCCAGTTTGTAAAACTTATTGAAAATGGAAGTACATATTAGTAAATTCTTTTTTACAAATGGTGGCAATAAATTATTTTAATTACATGCCGCAGTTATTTTAATTAATAATTATTTTAATTTTTCGTTTATAAATTAGTAAAACAATATTTCTTTATAGTGACAGCTGATAAACATATACTATTGTGAATAATCCAACTGAGTCAAATTCACAATAGACTATTTTTTATCGAATGTGCGCCGTAACACCAAATAAAAATTCGTTACATCAGCTCTTTCGACTACCGTCAAAGTTCGAAAATTGCTCATAATAGGCATCTGTAACGGTTGTTGCAATGACAAGATTAAAACTGGCCAATAACGTTTAAAGCCCTAAAAAAACTAATGAAATTGTTTTTGTTTTTCTAAAATATCGTTACGTAGGAACAAAAATGTTGAAGAAAATATATATCGATTATGATATATATACATATATATGTACATACATATATAAATTTATTTTTTTGTGTTAAAAATCACTTATTGAAATAAAGTACTTGCAAGTAATTCGGGTTGAGATCACAAGGCACAAGGTTGCCAGAAATATTTTCTCTTCACTCCTAAAATCGTCTACAAAATTCCTGAATTTAAGCTTTTTTTATATAAAATCCCCTTAATTTTTTTTTTGAATACGTAAATATTTTTTTTTAATTTTGCAAACAGAAATAAATAGTTTATTATTTTATTTAATTTAATAAATAGTTTATATTTCAAAATAGATAAAAATAAATAAATTAAAACCATTTTAAACAAAAATCCCCAAACCAAAAAAATTCCCTTAAAACACGCTAAAAAAATTGTAGTCCCTAAAATTTTCTCCTGACACTTGTTTATCTCTAATTTCTTCTTTAAACGAATAAAACTCATCTAATATGAAAAACAATGGTATGGCAACTGCCTAATGCATATAGTACTGAGGTGTAGCCTAAGATAAGACATTTTTAAAATTTTAAATATTAACAAAATAACTAAAATCCTAATTTTTTGAACAGCTAATTTTAGGACGGTTTTGTTGAAATCAATTCTTTTCAACCATTCAAAGTGATACTGGAACAACATTTACTGTGCCATATAGTTTATTTTAGTGACCGCTTATTTTAGTTCACAATTCAAAAATAAAATGGATCAATTTTTTTTGTATTAAGGCTACTTTTAGTTCAAAGTCTATTTTAGTTCAAGAGTTCTTTGGGACCACAAATTTGACGGCAACAACTGTAACTTTGCCAAAACGATTGTTTTATATAAATAAATAAAATGGCAACACTACATTGATTTTAGAAACAATTAAGCACATACAGCTCTCATAGTTCAATTAATACGGATAGCTCAAAACTAAAAATAGATAATGCAAAAATTTTAAATTCTTTATTTAGTTCAATCAATGAAATTGTTCAATTGAACTCGTTCTTTTACGAACTACCGAAATCTACTCTGATGTGAAGAAAAAATTATGAAAAAAAAAATAAATATAAAATAATTGCACTCGTTGTTAAACGAGTAAAATAATTAATAAAATGGCTATATCTATCTCCTTTCACCACCTTTCTTCTCTCTCATCTATCCCTTTCCTAAAGAATGTAGCACGGTTGCGAACTAAGTAGGTATTGATGCCTGAAGTGCTACTTCTCTTTAAAAAAAAAAAAAAAAAAAAAAAATCGATGGTTGGCAGAAAGAGAAAAACGGAAAAGGTGTCTAGTTCATGAGCGACCTAGTTCCATTACGCTACTCACTCAATTAAACTTTATGGAGGCCTCTGAGCTCTTTCAGCTCAGTTACTGAGCACTTTTCTATTTCATCATTATTTATATGCAAACAAATATAAAATTAAAACTATGAGTAAAACTTTAAAACTTATTTTGGTACAAATTAAGCAAAATAACCCTTTTCTAATCAGAAAATATATTGTTATGAACCAATATTGTTTTTTTTTTAATTTTACTAACGCATAATTAATCTTTAAATTGTTTTTCAGTTGCACTATTTTTCATTAGTAAGTGTGAATAATTTTTTTAGTTTCTGATTAATTTATCATTGGACACTAAAAATTTTATGATCTAAAAACAATTGAGCCAAATATATCAACTAGATTCGCGCACTTGTTTTATCTCACTAAGTGAGCTTGATCTAAATGAGCGAACTAGTTCGTTCTAAAGCGAAAAAGAGCACTCACTTTAAGAACACAACTCTACTTTTGGACTTTGTCTAATCAATTTAACATTGATTGGTTATAAATATTCTTCGTTTTCATATTTCTTAAATTAGGTGGGTTATCAGGTCATGTTTACAAAGTACCCAAAGTACATAAAAGCAAAGAATGCCAATGACGGATGTAGCTATACATCAAATGCTGCATTACACTCTGCCAGTGTCTTAATACTTCTATTTTCTTTAAAAAATTAACACAAAAATTTTTAAATAATTTTTCTTTCTAAATAAATTTAGAAATGTAAAATAAACGTGAGGCTTAAGCCAAATTCAAATAGTTCATTTGGGTAAACAACAATTTAATTTTGTGTTCACGTTGACCTAAACCTATTTGTTTATGAATACAATTGTAGTTTAGAGATTTTGTAACGGTATTTAAGGAAGGGTTAACCAATGAAGTGGAATTTTAATGTTAATGTCGTTCGTATTGTTTAAAATTTTGTTTTTTTTTTTTTTAGTTTTCAAACAATAAAGACAAGTTACAACAATGACAAGTTATAACGTCAGGTAACATATAGAAATGATAATATTTTTATAATTGCCTTGATGGGTATTGTGCCCATTTAAAACGGTAAATTTTTCCAGACAATTGTTTAATATATAAAAGGTGATATAGTCGAGACAGCTCCACGAAATGGAAAGAAGAAAGATCAATTGTTCTTATTTGTGAAGTGTAATTCAAACCATAAAACAATTATTTTCTTAATGGGCACTAGTTTTACAAGTATGTGTTTATAACGGCTGACATGATCTAACGGCGAAATGGATCTTTTTAATATCTATCTGTGCCTTTTAAAAAACTCTTTAAAAGCCTCTCAATAAGGTGTCTGTTATGAATATCCACAATACAATAAATAATTTTAATTTAATCATCAATTAAGCTGCTCTCTACCTTCTTTAGCCAGTGAACATGAAATAAATCACATATAGAATTAACTAAACAGCAGCAGAAGCAGAAGCAGAAGCAGTGGCAGCAGCAGTGACAGCAGTAACTTTGTTTAAAATAAAATTTAAAAAGTGAAGCTATTTTTAACGATATAATTGACATTCACTACAAACTTTTTACCGTATACTTTATTTATTTAAACAATTAGAGTACATGTATGCATAAATACATATTTGCTTGCATGAACAAATAAAAATAAAATTAACTGTGTTGAAAAAAAAAAGTAGAAAAAAATAAAATACTAAAAAATATAAATTGAAAAGGTGTAGCAAATTGTTTGTTGTACTTGAACTAAATGTATTTGAAAACCCGTTTTTTGGAATGTTTAATATTTTATACCACCAGTCAGCCAATCAACCCAAGTCAAGCCAAGCCAGACAGTTGATAAATGTCTGGTATGTAAGAATAGTTTTTCTTGATTCTTCTTACATTTAATAGACTTTTGGCTTTTTTTTTTCTTGTTTATTAAAAATTTTGACATTTATATAAATTCAATATACAAAAATATATATTTTAATAGCTTTAAACACTTGTTCACAAAAAAAGCTTTTTCTTAAATAAAAACTAATATCTACTGCATTTATGGGGGTTTTTTTATTGTTTCATTATAAATCCAATATAATTATATTCCATCAGTTATTTTTTTTTTTACATTTTACTTTATTTTATTATTATTATTTTTTTTTTTATTTTGTTGCAAGTTTATGATGAAAAAACCTTTCATGCGTGTTTTCTACTACAGTGACTGGTTTTGTTAGGAAATACTCATGACTTGACTGGTAGATTAGGCGCAAATAAATGCTACAGCGACAGTCTATACAAACTGCTCCTATCTGTTTGTATTTTTTTTTTTTTTTTTTATTTAAAATTTTGTTTATGATATCATCATTCCAGCATAGTTTCTCTTTTCTTTGTTTATCCCTTGTTGAATCCCAAAACTCTTGGTCAAGAATAGAAATCACTTTTAAACGTTATTTTTGAGTTTATTAGCATTGCATGCAAAACTTTATTATTTACACCTCTTTTTTATTTTTTTATTTATTTTTTTTTTTTTTTGCAATATAAAATAAATAAAAAAATAAATCTAGGACATTACATTAATAAAATAAGTAAAAAAAATCCTAATAAAAAATTATTTGAGATTTACAACCTTAACAGCGTGACTAAAGATGCCAAAGAAAAACGGTTTTTTTTACCCGATATTCTGGGAATTTGGGGGTTATGTAAATCAGAGTATTTAAATGCGTTTTAAATTTTACAAATAAAACGTTATACGTTATTAATACTGGAATAAAAAAATAATAATAAAAAAATACAAAATATTCAGCCCTATCGTACTTGGCTTAGGCGAGCTATCTTTAATCTATTACAAAACTTAAAAAACTCTGAGTTTTTGCTACGAAAATGTCAAATACTGTAAGAGTCATTGTTTATTTAAAAAAATGGCTCCTTGAAATACGGTCCTAACTTTTCTTTTAAGGTTAACAATACGATAAATTGGGCCTAAAAAGCCAGCTTAATTTGTTTAATTTTTTATATTTGATATTAAAGCAAATTTTAATTTTTTTAATATCTGCAATTTCTTAAAAGTGTAGAAGATTTTTACTTCTTTACTAGGAATTGTTTAACGTAATTAAAAGTGACCCACAAAAGTTTTATTATTTTTGAAAATTAAATAATCAATTTTGTAAAAACAATTTCAGCCTGTTTATAGAACATGTCAAGAGCGAAACGAAACCGGAGGGCATATGAACGAATACGTAATAATTAGCGTCCGTGAACCACGTTCCGGTTTTTTCGTTTAACTTACGTTGTTTTTTGTATAAATAAATGTTGTCAACTCGTAGTATTGCCAATATATTAATTAATATTTTTTATTTACTTTTTTTCTAATACATTTTTTGTTTTTGCCTTAAATGATGGTAACCCTGCTTTAACGCTTAAAAAGAAACAGCTGAGTTAAATAAACAATAAAAAAATATCAAACAATGAAGTAAAAATTTTTATCTGCAAAAGAAAAATTTGTGAAAATAAAAAAGTTTAAACAATAGTTATAAAAATAAACAATAATTTTTAAATGTATGTATAATACTAATAAATGTTTTTATAAGTGCAAGTCTTATGATGGGCAGTTGCCCAACAATATTAACTCCTGACGAATGGGTTTTTTTATCGCTCATTTTCGACGCGTCTGACACTACAATACGCGATACATAAACCAAAAACAATTGCCATTTGTTACTTTTTTTACAAAAACAAAATGACATTCGCGTTTTAAAATCCCAAACATGGGAAACGGTAACGTTTTTGTGCGTCTAAACGCAAATTGTGTTCTGTAAACTCGCTGTTAGATTATCATTTTTAACCCTAGAATGCATAACCAAAATATACCACGTAAACACATAACCGGGTACCCGTGTACCCCAATATAATTTTTAATCAGTTTTGACTGAAAACCTTCAAAAATATATCATTTAAAACCCCTAGAAGAGCTAATTTAATATATTAATATATATTTTTTATTAAGTAAATTATTTTACAATTATTACAACAGGTAAGTATGCCAATAATATATCCATATATAAAATAAAATCTATTTAGTATTTCTGATATTTATATCTTTGTATACGATTTACACATATGCAAGCGCTTGTTTTCGTTGCTTTTCTAAACGTAAGCAACACTTGTATCAAGCATAGTTTTACACATGCAAAAGCTTAACTACAAAAAGGGGAAAACCCGAAAAAACCTGTTACAAGTATTTGTGCCTTAGAAAGACACATAAATTTAATAGCAATAGAAAAATGGTTTCAAACCTTCTATCGTCCAATGCATATAAAAGGTATAGAAATATTGCAGTTATAGTGAAATATTGCTTAAAATTTTAATAATTTTTTTGATTAGACTAAGTGTGGCAGAAAAGGAGGCATATATTCAATGCCTTTTTGATACCATTGTCGACGATGTTGAAAGTTCTTTATCTGAGGACGGGTTCAACATAAATGATGCCGAAATGTCTGATGCAGAATACATTCCGGAAAATGAAGATATAGATGATGTAATCTCTGAAGATAGTGAATCGAATGATAGTGACTTAGAAGAAGCGATAAATCTGAATGCCGAAAAATTTGTGGCACGTGATGGTACTGAGTGGGCTGTCCTACCAAATCTATCTCGCCAAGCACTGACGCAAAACATCGTGAGACAACGGTGTGGTCCATCAAAACAAACTGAAATGCTATCAATAGTACAAACTTTCAAATGCTTTATGACTTCTAAAATGGTAGATATTATTATGCGTCACACCAATAGGAAAGCAGTTAATTTCTACAAGGCATGGAATGAAAGTCACCCTAACTCAACTCCAAAAATATGGGAGGAAGTGACAATGCCAGAATTATATGCTTTTTTTGGAATTTTAATTATGGCAGGTACAAATCACAGCAGCACCGAAAGTGCCAGAGACTTATGGAGCTCCAGAAATTTCCCTCTGAATCGCGAAGTAATGGGAAATAATCGCTTTTGTGCTATACTACCATTCCTACGGTTTGATGATGCAAATACACGGGCTGCTCGTATACAAACAGATAAAGCTGCACCAATCAGAGATATATGGTCTATGATGAATAATAATCTTGCTGTGCACTACAAGCCCAGTGAATATTTAACGATTGATGAACAACTTTTCCCGTATCGTGGCCGCACTCGTTTCACGCAGTACATTCCGTCGAAACCTGCAAAATACGGGATAAAGGTTTGGTGGATATGTGACGCTGTGAATTCTTTTCCACTGCATGGACAGATATATACCGGCCAAAATGTAACTGGAAGAGATTCCAAGCAAGGCGAACAAGTGGTAAAGGACTTAGCATCTAAATTTAGAGGAACTGGTCGAAATATAACAATGGACAACTTTTTTACAACTTTGGAGCTTGCAGAACATTTATTATCTTGGAATTTAACGCTTGTTGGAACGCTTAGAAAAAATAAAACATTCATTCCGGCTGAAATGCAAGCACAGAAGGATAAATCTCCAGGTTCCACTATTTTTGGCTTCAGAAAAAATATAACAATATGTTCGTATGTTCCACGCAAAAACAAAGCCGTGTTGTTGCTATCATCAATGCACTATAAAGTGAAATAGCAGAAAGTGGCAAACCCGAAATAATAGAATTTTATAACAAGACCAAAGGTGGCGTTGATGTCATGGATCAGTTATTCTCTGAATACACAACAAAGCGAGCTACAAAACGATGGCCACTATCATTATTTTTTAATATTTTAGATATAACGGCCTTAGCTGCTTATAAATTATACTATATAAATAACCCCATGATTCCGAACTCTGCCAGCAGACGAAAGCTTTTTCTACGAAAATTAGCGGAAGAAATGTGCATGCCGATTACTTGGGAACGAGCGCGCAACCCTCAAATAACCAGACACTTCGCAACAAAGATAGCTATAGAAAGCTACTTAAATCAACCACTAGAAATTATTTGCGAAAGTGGTTCATCAACATCTACTCCAGCACGAATGAGAAAGAATGTAACTGGATCCTGCTATTTATGCTACAAGCAGGAAATAAAACGACGACGAAAAACTCGGAAAGCGTGCAGCATATGTAAGAAACCAATGTGCCTAGAGCACTCGATAACAAATTGTGTCTGCCTTTCTTGTTACCGTAACTAGTACATAAATATTTCCCAATTCTTTATCATTCATGTTTTTTATTGTATTTTTATAAATTTTTAATAAAACTTTGATAATTAATCGTTAAAAAATTACTTTTCTACTCATTTGTTCCATACAAAAACTACTGGGTACACGGGTACCCCGGTTATGTGTTTGCGTAGGTGTCATCTTTGAAAGCTTATAATTATGGAGCTGCTGGACCAAATTTCATAATTGTTCCACAAAACAATATAAGACTACCTTAACTTTCTAGATCCGAAGTTTCTATGCTCTACTGTTATTGGTTTTGCAGCTACAATCGTTTAAAATCGGTAGTGGACACATGGGTACCCGGTCATGCATTCTAGGGTTAACTTTTCTGGTTTTTTGTGCAAATAAGACGTAATGTGGTCAGATTTTGAGATCACGAAAAAAAAATCCGCAATTTCTAAAAATCTATACCGGTTGGCAACCCTTTGTGTTACTGACTCATTCCTGCCTGTGTGTTTACAAATAAATTCCTATTTTTTTTTTCAAGCGATTTTGTTTTCGTACTAGAATTTAAAAGATATTTGTGTATAAAAATATATAAAAATATTATAAGTAGAGTAACTGAAACAAAGCACAACAACAATAAGAAACTGTTTGCAAAGCATCCATTAAGCAGTTGATAAAAATTTTAAGCCTTCTTCATTATTATAATGAAATCTCAAAATTATTAAAAATATATATATAAATCATGTAACTTCTGAATAAATTATTTAAAAAGCTGCTCTTTAGTTATAAGTCTGAAATAAAAATGTTTTAAATAAAATTGTTATATAATTCCTATTTTTAGTTACATATAATGAGGTAATGGAAATCAAGTTTAATCTTTTAATGAGTATAATTACAATAATATATTTATTTAATCTCTAAAAGTCTTGTTGACTCAAAGCAGTTGTTTTTTTGAGAAAAAAAAATATTATGATTAGAATAAATTAAATTAATGTAAAAAAACGCATTAGCATTCGTTCAGCCTTTTAAACAGTTATAATTATGCCAAGCGGAATGCTGACGGATTGTTATATAGTGAATAAAATTTTTAAATTATCTTAAACCTGTTCTTGGAAAGACATTTTAAGACTTTTCATAAAACTAAAGTTTTTATTCAGTAAAAAATCAACATTTGGAAAAATCCAATAATAAGGCAATCCAAAAAGAAAAGTATGCACTCGAAAATAAACATAAACAGAGGCTAAAATAAAAATTGAGAAAACTCCAAAATTGGACTTTTGGAGGTTTATAAAACAAACAGCTAAAATTTACAACTAAATCATTTAGTCGCAAAAGAGACCCTATTTTCAATTTTTTAAAACGGAACGTGTTTAAAATCCAGATAATTTGTAATAAGTTTTTTAAAAAATACAATTTTAAAAATAAAAATTTTTCTTAAGGCATCGACAATCGAAATCGGTAAGAGACATCCTAACAAATATTTACTACTTTTTAAATGGTCTTCTCAGAACCTTAATTCAATATTTTTGCTCTCCTTATTTTACCAAGCACCTTGTCAAAGAATCTTTAGCTTGTAGTTTATTTACTTCTAAGCAATTCTCAAAACTGCTTCTTTGCTCCGATTTTTGTACTGATAAAATTAACCGGCCTTTCTTAACGTTTAACTTTTTTGTTCTTTTTAGCGGATGTTTTTTTAATGCAAAATTTATCTCAGATAATTTTCAAATTTTCCATTTTAAATTTTACTGTTAAAATTCTAACTTAAAAAAATAAATAATTCCCTTGGCAACTTAGTTTCACAAAAAAGCATTTTTGTTTAAGCAAAATTTTAAGGAAATCTCTTGGGCATCATCTTCCAGTGATATTAATTGCGAATCTTAAAATTTTAATATGTACGTAACGTAAATTGGTAAAAAGATGTAAAACTTCATTAAAAAAACATTAACTTATGTGTGTGTACAACTTACCAATACTTTTGTAAATCTACGATCCAATTCCTCAGCGGTAGGCATGGGCTGTTGACTCCTGCTCCTAACACTAGGCTGACGTACTGGATGATACTGTGAACTACCACCAATGTCGTAACGCAAATCATTTTTATGTAAAAAAACATTTCCGTTGCCACAATATCCTTTAATCTGATTATGCTGATGGTGATGTTGCTGTTGTTGGTAATTCGATGAAGAACTGCACGCCACCACATTGTTCTCATCGACCAGATTGGTATCGGCCGATGTTAATGTACGTGACTTAACCGATCCCATACTGGTGGTATGGTAGTAGTGGCGGCCGTCACCCGATCCTACCGTTCGTACAGCAGCAATCGATGACGATCCAACGTCACCGCTGCTGCCACCACTGTTATCCACAAAATTTAATGTTTCGTTGAGTGAAGAGACCGCCTCCCACACTCTCGTCTGGACAGTGCGACAAATCGCTCGTGTTTTCGCTGGGCAACTTGAAAGCTGCTCTTTTAATTCGTTGAACAGATCCAAAATTTATGTTTATTTTTGACAAATGTATTTAATTTAAAACGATTTTATGAGTCACCAACTCCAAGGGACGAAATTGAAATTTTTAATTTATTAGAATTTTATTTATTTTAAATTTGTTTGGAAGGCAATTGTTTGTTTCTTTCACTCTCGTTTAAGTTCCGGCAATAAAACAACACTTACATACGTTTATATTTATGATTCTTTAACAAAATCTTAAAGATGTTCAAAAATAAAGAATTTAACACAACATGTTTATTCCGTGTTCAAAAGTATTTTATTTGTACATTGTCTATCAAATGAAGTTTAACTATGTAAACTAAACTCAAACTCTCTCTCTCTCTCTAGCTGTATATTTTTATCATGATTTTTATTCACCCATCATACCCACACATTCCCAAACGAATTAATCAAAATTTATTAAAGCCACTATTTTATTAAAAAAAAAAATTATTCAAATAAAAATTGATTCATTCTTTGAAAAGTAGATGGATAGGTGGACGGTAGGACGTAAGGACAGACACACAAATAGACAGGACAGACAAAAGCTTACGATTGGAGACATGACCAATCCCTATTGAATGATACACAAATTCGTAGATACACACGCACACTTTTAAACACATTACAAAATACTTCTCAATGAGAGTAGGAAATGTGTAAATATAACTCTTAATGCAGATTGACAAGGTTTATGCTGAATAAAAAATTAAAGAGATATTCGATAAAAGTTTTTGGGAATTTAAAAAAAAAATATTTTTAAACATGTATTCAAATTTTCTTTAAAATAATTTTATGGTGATTTTAACAAAATACAAAGTTATTGCTTTGGAACAAATCTAGTTTACGGGCACCACGCCAAAATAAAAAAAAAGTTTACTACGGGGTGCAAAATGCAATTTTAAGCAGAAAATGTGAAGTGAAAAAATTGGCGGCAACCCTTAGTTTCGGAGTTACGGACCTCCGAAGTTTTTGTACCTAATAGGGCATATAGGGAGCATTCGATGGTAAAATGAAACAATATGGGTATCATTTGAAAGGGAATTCAAGGGCCTTCTCAATTAAATACGAAAAATGTAAAAAAAAAAAAAAATCAGATAAGGCAAAAAAAAACGATTTTTTCTATATAAATTTAACTTTACTTAAAATCTTTAATTTAATAGGAATACTTTACAAAAAAAAATTATTTAGAGAGTATGGAATATAATTTCAAGCAAAAAATATTGTATAATAATTTTCGCAGAAACCCTTACTTTCGTAGTTACGGACTTCAAAAATTTCGGAACAAATCTAGTTTATGGACGCAGCTTAAAAATTAAAAAAAGTTGCCTACGGGGTGTAAAATTTAATTTTAAGCAAAAAATGTAAAGTGACAAATTCGGGCCTGACCCTTGGTTTCCGAGTTACGGGCCTCCAAATTTTGTATATACAATATGAAATATATGGAGTTTTTTTTAGTGGAATAAGACAATATGGGTATCATTGGAAAGGTAATTTAAATATCCATTCAATTTAAAAGGAATTTACTAAAAAAATTAGTTTAAGCTTCGCTTTCTAAAGGTTTCCTGCGTAGCCGGCCTTCGGCCGGGCGCAAAGATTTTCTCCTCTATGGTATAACCAACACCGGCTTCGCTTTCTAAAGGTTTCTTGCGTAGCCGGCCTACGGCCGGACGAAAGGATTTTCTCCTCTGTGGTATAACCAACACCGGCTTCGCTTTCTAAAGGTTTCTTGCGTAGCCGGCCTTCGGCCGGACGAAAGGATTTTCTCCTCTGTGGTATAACCAACACCGGCTTCGCTTTCTAAAGGTTTCCTGCGTAGCCGGCCTTCGGCCGGGCGCAAAGATTTTCTCCTCTGTGATATAACCAACACCGGCTTCGCTTTCTAAAGGTTTCCTGCGTAGCCGGCCTTCGGCCGGGCGCAAAGATTTTCTCCTCTATGGTATAACCAACACCGGCTTCGCTTTCTAAAGGTTTCTTGCGTAGCCGGCCTTCGGCCGGACGAAAGGATTTTCTCCTCTATGGTATAACTAATAGCGGCTTCGCTTTCTAAAGTTTTCCTGCATAGCAAATATATTAAAATCATGGCGAAACACCATAGCATTCGAAAAATAATTCTAATCACCTTTCCAATGCTACCTATATTGTCTCATTACACCATAAAATACTCGTTTTAGAGCACGTTATTCATAAAAACTTTCAAGATTCGTAACTAGGAAATAAAGGGTTTCCCCAGATATTACCTGTTTACATTTTTTACTTAAAATTACATTTTACACCTTTATAAAACTTTTTTAATAAAGTATTCCGAATACCTTAATTTATTTTGTAAAAAATTAAGGTTTTCCTTACCAAATTTTTTAATTTTTTTTTCCCGCTTCAATAAATAGGCTCTTAAATTTCCTTTCCAATGATACCCATATTGTCCCATTCCGCCATCGACTACTCGATATATGCCCTATTAGGTACAAAAACTTCGGAGGTCCGTAACTCCGAAACTAAGGGTTGCCGCCAATTTTTTCACTTTACATTTTCTGCTTAAAATTGCATTTTGCACCGCGTGGTAAACTTTTTTTTTATTTTGGCGTGGTGCCCGTAAACTAGATTTAAGCCATTGCTTTTATGTTCTATTTATTTAGAATTTATCCCAAATTATATAATAAAATGTTGGCACCTCTAATGCCGGCGCTCACTTAAACATTCAATCATCTTGTAAACAAATAACTGGCTACGTTTGACATTAAGAAAATGGAAATATAACTCTTAAGGGGTAAAGTAAGGAAAGTAATATAGTAAAAGAAAAATAAATTTTTCTTCTTTAACCTCGAAATAATTTTTAATAACAGAAAAAATTGCGTGAGCAAATATTTAAAACACAAAAAAGTTAATAAATGCACTTAGAAAAGTAACGAAAATATGATTAAAACTAATAAAATTAGTTTTTAGAAACTTTACGATGTTTATATTATAATTGATTTAAAAGATATGCTGGTTTATAGTTGTTATTTACTTAAGCAAATATTTAGAACTTTATTTGAGGCCGACTTCCTGTTTACCCTCCAATCTAGGGTTTCCGTTAAAGACTTATAGATGATATGTATACTAACTTTTCAAAAAACATGTCAATAATTGCAATTACTGACATCAATATCTTTAACATGTTAGAATTATTTGGAAAATACCCGTTCAATTACAAAATGAAGATTATTTTTGAAAAGTAGCAAAAAATTTATGAACATAACAATACAAGTCGAAATTCTTCTTAAGTAGACAACATTTTTTCTTTTGTGGTTTTCTTTGCAGACAGGCATTGCCCCTTAATAATAAATTTATGTAGCTGCTTTTTTAAGTTTTTTTGTTTTTATATACATATAAAACAACAACTTTCTTTTTGAATGCACAAACAAAATATAAATTGAACACTTATAATTTATTTGAATACAAAGAGACTTATTAGTTATGATTTTGAGCACTTTATTAATGTATACATACATACTTATATGAATGTAAGAACGTATTTTTTAAATTTACTTTTTTCGTTTACGACCACATTTTAATTTATTTTATTTCTGTTTTATTATATGTAATTTACTCTATTCCAGGAATTTTAAAAGTGCAATATTATATTATTTATTTATATTTTCCGACAAATACACTCGTCCACAAAATTAACTTCCTAACACGTACAAATCTAATATCCAACTGAAACTCAACACAGCTTGCGCAAACACCAGTGCTGCCGTTTGTAACATTTTTGTAACTTTTAAAGGCACCACGTAACGTAAAATTTTCGTAACCTTAGGTACAGACACAAAATAAAGTAACATATCAGAATATCATGAAATATTTTTACTTGAAGGAATCAAGCACAATTGAAGTAAATTAATATAAAAAAGATTATAAATAATAATTTTTTTATTGAAAATTTCAAAATTTAGGCATAAGCTTTTCTTGTCTTTGCACATTGGCAAGCAGTAATGATGGTATATAAAATTAAAAGGTGTAGGAGTAAATTTTTTAGCTCTTTGTTAAAGTATAAATAATTTAATTAATTTACTTTATTCGTGCTTGATTCATTCAAATGTAAATATTTCATGATATTCTCATGAAATATTTATTATTTTAAACTAAACTACAAAATGAAATGTATTACTGCGGGGAAAGCATATCCATATGGCCATTTCACTACTGCTCAAATAGATCATCAGTGGATTTTACCCAAATTTTGTATAGAAAAACAGAAAGTCTTATATCAAAAGCCAAATTGATTAAATGAGAACTCCATTGAATCAATAAGACAGAAGACAATAACAACTCAAAAATGTTCTACACAAAAACACAGCAAACATTCAGTAACTATCTTATAAATATCTTTTGAAGCACCGCAATCGTATTTTTGCAACATTTTTTTGCACCAATCGACACGAGCCTTTTTTTGAGCGACTTTCAAATTGTGCGGGATCCAACGAGAACAAACCTTTTTTACGGCCAGGTGTTCATGCAGTATCGAAGGTATGCTGGTGGAAGAAATGTCCAAGGATGTCTCTTTCTATCGGTATGTCGCATGTCGATCTTGCATTATGAGTTCACGCACAGCATCAATGTTCTCTGGCACAACAGCCGTTTTTGGACGACCTTCACGGAATTCGTCTTTGAGCGAGCTTCGGCCACGATTATATTCATTGTACCAATTTTTCACAGTGCTATAGGATGGCGCTTCATCGCCTTACAAAGATTTAAGTTCATCAATGCACTCTTGTGATAATCCACGTCGAAAGTTGTGAAAAATGAAGGCACGAAAATGTTCACGAGTTAATTCCATTTTTTTCTATATTAATTTTTTCCAGTCACTGTAAACAACAGAAATAATGGTCGTACGTCAAAACGTTTTGAGTACGATTATGCTTAAAAATGACAAACTTTCCAATGGAAATGTCAGATTGCACTTGGCAGCACTCAGTGTTTCCAGGCCAGAAATATATATAGCAGCCCTCGTACCAGCAAAAATATTTATATTCGCCTACGTTGCGGCCTAGTTATATTAATTTTGTAAAAAATCGCTAAATATATAGATTTGCCATAAAAACACAAAATTATCATCACTCAAGGCAATTAAATAAATAAATATAATACAAAATCTTTTACATATGTAATTTGTTTTTGTTGTGATAGATATTCTTCTGTTTAAAAGGCTTTTTTATAAACTAATCTAAAGTATCCAAAATGACTACTCCTAGGAAAAACTTTAATTACAATTCGCCATATGCTAAGCCAGTGCAGCAGTATCCTTCACAGTCTGAAGATTATATATCACTGGACATGGGTGGGCCTATGCACGAAAATAAAGACAATTCTTGGTCTAACGAACAAACACCTGGTCGTTACTATCCAAAGTATTACCAACAAAATCATAGAAATTCTAATTCTAAAGCAAATAGAAGAAATTTATTTAACAACGACTATGGTCAACACAGTAATAGAAAGAGTTTTAATCAACAGCAACGTTATGGACCAAGACTTAGTAATGAAAGACCTCAGCAACAGCATATCACAAATAGTAATGAGAAATCGCCTCAGCAGCAACAGGAGGTAGGTTTATATTTCTTCCATTTAAGAAAAAAAAAATTAATGATTTTTTTTTTTTTTATAGAATCTGGAAAATAAAGAAAAATATTTGATTGCATCATATTGCCATCCTTCCATGACTGAAGATCCTTGGTATGAATTAATGAAACGTGTACGTGCCTTAGAAAAAAGTAAAATTTCTTTAAATGAAACTTCAGCACTGAACACTGATTCACCAACAGCAGAAACATGCCCCACATCGGCCAGTGATAATGGTCAAGATGATAGTTCAGAAAGTGAATAGAACTAATTTTTATCAAACTAGAAAAATAATAAAATAATGAAAAATATGCAAATCCCACGATAAAAACTAAATACAGCAAAAAAAGAACATCATTTCAACAAATAAGTTAGATTTTATGTGCGGCAGCTGCTGCGTAGCTGACTAAGGTTATACTATGATTTCGCCAAGATTAGAAATTCAGACAAATAATAAAACAATGTATTTTTCTATAAAAAGGCACGAGAGTACCATTTCTTCTTTACATTTATTTGTGGTTTATCTAAGAATAAACCAATCTTATAACATATTTTAGTTATCCTACAAACAATTTTATGTAAAAAATAAAGTATGAAAAACAAATTTTTGAAAATTATAGCAAAAAAAAAAGAAAAAAATTTTAACTCTTTTGTCTATTATCAAAAAAGGCAAAAACCAAGCATTGTAGCTTACAATTAAAACTAGGTGAGCATGAGGTGAATAAGAAATAAAGTGCCCTATGTTATTTGCTACTTTTTTGTAGACGTCTCCTTATGTAAGCTTCCCAATCACTAGCGAGTGCCTTGTATATACTCATTGCCGCTCGAGCATCTTCAACAGAGTTATGTTCGCCAGTTTGAATTTCCTTGCCTAGAATGGCCTGGGTTAAGCGTTTTAAGCTGGGGGTACGACCATTAGCCACCATACGACACAAAGGTTTGTAACGGGATGTATCACGTGTACTACTGTCAGGATGATTAATATGTAAAACAGCCAAATCATGACGTATGGCATGGCCAATTAAAATTTTACCTAAAAAAAGTTTGGTTAATAGTATTGTATTAAATGACATAAATTTACATACCTTTTAACATTTGTACTACTTCTTTCTGCACACTCTTAAAATCTTCACCATTATTTATATCATGAGGTCGAATACCAGATATACTTGTGCGATAATCAGTGACAATATTTTCAGGCTTTACAAACTTATCCAACAACACATCGCCGCGTTTATTTACAATCGAAACACGAGCTAACATGTCGTATTGACCATCACGACCAACTCCTACCATTTCACAGTCCATGGCGACATATTTTTTTTCTGCAGCACGGCGTTTTAGGCGACGAAGTGCCGACTTACTTAAAACGGGCTTTTCTGAACGATTTTCCTCGTCCTTTGTATCCACATTTTCTTGTTCTGATGTGTTTTGGTTACTTTGCTGGTTTGCATTTGTCACTGCTTCCCAATTAGAGCCGGCAGCCTTGCGACTTGAGATTGGTGTCATCGGTTCGTGAGCAACTTGTAGTTGTGCCATTGAAGTGTGTAAGGGTTTTTTATCCATCGCCACTGAACAGTCACCAGCAGCGCAAGCTAATTCTTTCGCTTCACCTTTTTCTACTGGGGCACTTCCTTCCGAACGTTTCTTTCTGTTTTTTCGTTTTCTGGTTTTGATTGTCGTATTTGCTTGCGGCTCATCTTTGTGCGGCTGCAGCTGCGTTTGTTGTACTTGTGACATCTGTTAGGTCCCTGCCCCCGTAATTTTGTCTCATATATTTACAAAATATCAGTGTTGCAATTTGAATGAATTGAATATTTAATAAAATTTTATTTCTGATAGATTTTTAATAACTTTTTAATAATTTATCAAAACTGACACACGCTTTCAGAAACGTGTTATTAAATTGGTAGACTTTTTGAATTTGTTGACATATTTTTCTTCGCAAGGTATATTTATTTTACTAGGTAGTAGCGGCTCTATTGCTTTTTATTGTTGTTCTATACCTTGAAAATGTCAAAAGCAGAAATAGAAATCACAGATAAATAAATCTGTGATAGAAATAAAAGATCAAAACATATTTAACCAGATGGCAGCGCTAGGGCAGATGATAATATTTTACTCTTTTAATTTTCTTTCTGTTGTTACATGTTTTTAAAACTAAGAGGGAGTTTACATTATGGGCATTGTATCAGCTACAAAAGTCATGATGCAGAAGTTTGTTGGCAAGAGGTGTAGAGAAGCTTACGGGGTAGCAAAAGTAGCACGAAATGAATATTCATGACTCTTTTCAGTTTTTTCTCTCATTCCTGTTTCTCTCTTTCGTTTTTTGCAGTTCTATGCTTGAGCGGTGTTAACAAAGGGCTGTTTTTTTTTCTATATTGTTCAAAAATTGTTGAAAAATTTATGCATTTAGTTTATGGCAACACTTAAAAAATTGATTGATAAAACATCATAAAATTCTCTCACTTGCTACAGAAGAGTCATAATGTAAACGCTTGATGACTTACGGAGATGCTCCAAAATAGAAAACAATAAAAGAGTCAGCTACAATGCCCTTAATGTAAAACCACTCTAATCATTAATATTACACAAAAAACTGCCTGATGTTGTTGTATTTTTGCCGTCACGTTGCCACCTTATAATTGTAAAAGATAATGGCTTTATATAGAAATGCTTGATGTTATTTTTTGTTTGTAAAAAAACGTACTAAAATACAAACAAATTTTCAATTTTCATCTACATCCCAGCTGGGCGAATGACACTACCTGTAAAATAATTATACCTTGTTTCTTCGTTTTTACAGTTTTTCATTTAAATAGGGAAGCCAGAATTTATAAAGATAAAAATTAACTTTATTAATTGGTTTAGGAATTAATAATATGTTATCTATTATTTGTATAATTATACCCTTCACCACAAAAAGTGGAGAAAGGATAAATCAACTTGATTTCAAAAAAAGTACTCCAATAAAAAGAAATACATATATGGGGCGATAGAGAATTAAAAAATAAGAATAAAACATCAAGTGAAAAAATTGGCGCTCGCCCATATTTTCCGAGACTCTAAAATTTTAAAATTTTTTAATATATCAATATGGGTATCGTTTTGAAGCTTTTGAAGAGATCTTTAAGGAAATACCAAATTTTTTTAAAAAATGCTTAACCCATTACGAGCGGATGTCTTTTTTGTGTGAAATATGCAGTACCAAAATTGTTTTATTTTTTAATTCTCTGTCACCCCAATATTTGCTTTTTGGATTAGAGTTACAAAGTATACAGCTTTTTGGCCATCGCGACCACCTAGTATTGATACTCCTTGAAAAAAATTATACATATTTTTTTGAATGGAATTCAGACCATGGCCATGATCTCCATTGCTAATTCATTAATTTTCGACGTAAGCTCCTAATTTTTAACATCATATAAAAAATTATACATACAGTTGCTCAAAATGAAACTGGGACATCTATTGATACTTTTGTTTCTTTCATAAAAAACTTAAAAAGAACTATGCAATTTTTTTAACTAAAATGAATTATCTTAGTTATTTTGTGCTTCATCAGAACCGGTAACAAGCAACACCAAAATTCCGTTACTTTTTTTGAAAAAGCAACAACAACAAAAAAATTACTAAATTCAATGTCAAAATGAAAGTGGGACAAACATTAAATTTGTTTAAGATTTAAGAGAGATTGGTGTTTTTTGCCAAAAAAAATTGCAAAAAATAAGTTTTACAGTCTTTTAATTATAATTCAACATAATTTAATTAATAAATAGTAAAAAAATTAAACAATGGGCAGACAGCGTGGTCAAACTTCAGTAGACATAAGAAGATTAGTGATAAAGCATTTCCAAGATGGAAAAACAATAAGAGCCATTGGTGAACTAGTAAATAGAAGTCACTCCACGGTCCATAATATTATTAAACGGTTCAAATTAACAAAATCTGTCGAAAACAAGACAAAATTAGGAAAACAAAGGATATTTTCCGACTCAGATGAGCGGTGGATTGTTCAACATATTAAGAAAAACCCACGAATAAGTGCACCAAAGTTGGCAAAGTTGGCATCGCTACACCTAAAAAAAGACGCTAACCCGAAAACTATAAGAAATATTCTTAGAAAGCACAATTTTCATGGTAGAGTGCCTCGTAGAAAGCCACTGATCAGCAAGCAAAACAAATTAAAAAGAGTTAAGTTCGCTAATGAGTTCAAACATAAGGATTTTTCTTTCTGGAAAACGGTTTTGTTTGCTGATGAGTCGAAATTTAATCTCTTTCGATCTGACGGCCCTTCATACGTGTGGAGAAAACCAAATCAAGAACTTCTACAACGTAATCTCCGGCCTACTGTGAAACATGGAGGTGGTTCAATAATGGTATGGGGTTGCATGTCGGCTGCTGGGCCGGGAAATTTGTGTATTATTAATGGAAATATGGACCAGATGATGTATTTAGAAATTCTCAAACACAATTTAAAAGAATCTGCAGAAAAATTAGGAATCGCGAACAATTTTTATTATTATCAAGATAACGATCCTAAACACAAAGCTCATAACGTGCGAATGTGGCTTTTATACAACTGCCCCCACGTGTTAGAAACACCAGCCCAGTCGCCCGATTTAAACCCCATAGAACATTTATGGGCTCACCTTGAAGAAAAATTAAAAGCGTACAGTTTTTCGAACAGAAGTCAGTTGGAAGCGGCTATAAAAGAAGAATGGTCAAAAATTGACCCACGGGTTTGCCGTAAATTAGTGGAATCTATGCCGCGTCGACTTTTAGCAGTTAAATCCAGTAAAGGATTACCTACAAAGTACTAAAATTAAAAAACCAATCCAAAAATACAACGTTTCTGCTGCAAAACACCGTTAAGTTTGAAATGTCCCACTTTCATTTTGACATTGAAATATATCTATTCTATTGTTTTTGTTATTTTAAAATAAATATTAATGAATTTAAAAATTTTTTTTTATGTTTTAAAATCCTTATAAATAAAGCTTTAAAACAAATTTATTAAAAAAAAATTATTTTATTTTCTGTTAGCTTTTTCTTAATGCTAATAAAATATTAATGTTTGTCCCAGTTTCATTTTGAGCAACTGTATATTTTATCAATGAATTCGCCATCGAGACCACCTGTATAATTTCGCCACGATTTTCGGCAAAAATCAAATAATTTGCCAACACGACCACCTAGTAATTGATTCGCCTTGGAAAGCACTATACTTAAATTCGATATTAAGTAAATGAGACTTTTTTTGGAGTTTAAACCCTTTTTTATTTGAATTTTTTTTTATTAAAAGTCGAAAAAATAAAAAAATTTTAAAATCAAACATGCATATATTAAATATAAATTGAAATTATAAAATTTTCTTAAATCTATTGACTGGTTTTGGATTAATAACTACTCCTTCGGTGGGATGCTTATGACAATAAATTTAAGTCTTTAGTAAATTTCTGAAAATTGTAACAAAATTAAACTACCACTTACATTAAGGCCTTTTAAATATTGCAAACAATTATTTTTTGACAATTACTTAAAAATAAAAACAACTTACAAGACAATTGGCTAAATAAAAGAGGTCTAACGACCTTAGCAAGATAAAAAAGATTTGTAAATCTCTCCAAGTGCGCTACAAGTACAATTATAAAAAAAATGTTTTGAAAATTTTTAAATGTTAAACAGAAATAAACAAAAAAAAAAAAAATAATTTTGATAAAAGTATTTTATAAATAAAAAAAAAAAAAAATTCTTTAAATAAATTACAAGCTTTAATGGCTTTTAAAAATAGATACTTAAACTAAACCAGTATCAATCAATAAAATTGAACTTGTCCTTTACTGATGATGAAGAATAACATACCAAAATTTCTCGTTGTATCTGCAAGTTTGATTGCTCTATGTCTTCTTTATTAACATCGCATAATGAAGATGAATTTTGAGACATTTCATTAAAACCACTATCAGTTCTGTGGAATGTTGAGTTTTTTTTGGGCGTAGTATTAGTAGTCATTTTGTTAACGGCTTCACCAATCAAGTGCGATGTTTTAGTTGTGGTTACAGGAAACTGATTTTTTGCCAATATTTCTTTAATTTTCGTATTTTGTGATGGCTCGGGTTCTAATTCGTCCTCATCTTGAAGCCAATTGGCAGAAAACGATTGCGAAAGATTTTTGCGACTGGCTGATCTACGTTTCCCCCTAGGTGTATCCGATTGGGAGGAGCTGCAGGTCGAAGAATGACCAGACAGTTGTGAAACTTGCATATCGTCCATATCTACAGTGGCCTCTAGCACATCATCATCGAGTTGAAAAATATCCATTTCAGTGGAAGAATTGTGTTGTGTTTTTTTAATTCTTTGTTGTGATACAGACTGAGTATTAGAAGAATTAACTTTTAGTCGGCTAATCTTAATATTAAAACTATCAGCAGAAAACTGAGCTATATCATTATTCACTTTTATATTTAACGGTGACGAAGATTGTTCGGGTGTAAAGCGCTCGTTTTCTTCTCCTTCGTAAGATGTATTGTTCGCAGTTAAATCGTTCGAAATTTCACTATCATTGCTTTCTGCAAAGGGCCTCCTTCTAACCGGTGGGCGTATTGGTGAAAGTAGCTCTACTTCCTCTAATTCTTTAAGAAAATTTCCAAAACTGGTTTTTCGTTTGGTGGCACTTGTTGCAACATAGTTGGGCGACAAGCTGTCAGAGGCAGTAATGGGTGACAGAGAGCCAAAAGAACTTTTGTCTAGTGAGTCCGACAATTTTCCTACTATGGCTGTATGTTGCGAAGAATTCAATGATATAGGACTAGAGTTTATATGAGAATTATTGCAAATTTTTGAAGAATACTGCTGGGGCGTATTCTGATTTTCATTTTCTAAAACTACAATATTATGCATATCAAAGAGTTTGCGTCGTAAAGAAGTATCTTTCATTTCGCTACTATTCGACAGCCAAGGTCTTAAGCCACCCGATTTATTCAGTTCCTTACTATCACCTGCCAATTGAGGTTGAAAGTATGGTTTCAAAGCTTCTTCTAAGGCAGGAGGTAAAATTGGTGGCAAAGTCAATTCAGTTTGTGATGCACAGTCACGTATTCTTCTCCCCGGCTTTGAAATCGGGGTGTTGCCATTTATTTCAGAAAAAATAATTCGATGAGATCGTAATGGACAGTCTATAGGGCTGGGTACTATTTGCTGTTCTTTAAAATAGGAACTTATTGCGGATTGGGCTTTAGCTTCTAACTCCGGATCAGGCGAGTCGCTAAATTGTGTTTCATGAGGCTCTAAATTTGCGGGCTTTAAGCTCGATACTTCATCAATGGTCCATTCGAATTGTGTGGAACTCATTTGCGGTGTGTTAGGGCGTTGAAACAACGAGGGACTTAAAATGTAAGAAAATAATATAACACTTATTTTACATTTTTTAGTACTTACCTTGCTATCAAAGGCAAATGTAGTCTTTCCGCTAAAGCCGCTTCAAAAGGGTTTTTTACACGTTGATGCCTTTTTGCAGGTGGCGTCTGCACTACTGCCATTGAAATAGAGTGCAACGAAGAATTATTTCCCGATACTAAAGAACTGCAAGCTGCCACGGAATAACTTACACTTTGTGCTTTAGGCGTCCTTGGGTTTATATTCTTTTCCTGAAATCTTGAATTCGTTGGCGTTTCCTGAATGCGACGGCAAGGAGAACCCGATTTTTGCCGTTGTTTAGTTGGTTGATAGTTAAAAATAATTTTATGTGTTAATTTACGTGGTGTTTCTTCTTTATTTATCTCCATTACAACTTATAATTTTTAAATTTTCTCTCCTATTGTAAAAGACGCTGATTTTTAGCTGTTTGGGCGCCCTCAGTGAAATCAACAATCGTTCAATTCAAATCAAATCTCCTTTTTGGGATAAAAATAAAAATTTCCCTTCTTTCAAATTCATAAAGCAGAGTCGTTTCATCAAAAAGAGTTGCCAGTCAAGAGAATTAATAAATTTGCATTCCTATAAAAACCAATATAACCAACAATTAGTAAAAAACGACTATAAACTATTAAATATTTCATTAAAACAATGTGTAAAAATTAAAAATTTTCTCATATTCTATTTATTTTAAACAGTTGCATAAATAGAAAATTATTTATTTATAAAAATTACTTCATATAAAGGGACAATATGTTAAATTATATTAGGAATTTAACACTTTCCCCTAAATTGTAATTCTATATTTAAGTCATGGTTGCTATGAAATCTTTTCAACACATATATAAAAGGAAATCGCTGTGATAAATTCTCCTTTACTGAATTCTTTCCTTATCTTCGCCAAAAACCTTTCCTTTACTATTTTTGTACTGGCCATTTGTTTAGTTTTCAAGGAGAATGTGTATAACTCAAGGCAAATTGATAACAGGTATACTCACGGCGAACATTTTTTTCCTTCTTCGAGTGTCAAAAGTTAAAATCTCCTTTGATTTTGACAGCCGAAAACTATTTGTACAAAAACAAAATGTACATGTTTCTATCGCAGTGTTGTATTTATTTTCGCCGTGAGTATACCTGTTATCAATTTGCCTTGTGTATAACTGACAATGCCGATACAACCCTGCCAAAATAATACAAGGTGACCCATGGCGAAATAATCCTAGGTGCTCACGATGGCGAATTCATTAATTTTCGCCGCAAACTTATGTCAAATACCAAAATTGTACATATTTTTTATTTTTCTCATTCGTAAACAAAATAAATTATTTTGACATTTAAACTAATTTAAGCAAAAATCTTTAATTTGCCGTAGCGCTTCCACCTGGTTAATATGCCTTGTAATTGATATGAAGGCGTATTAACAACAGGTGGCCTTAACAGCCCAGGTGTCTATTGTGATTTTTCCTTCTTTGCGTGTCAAAAGCTATAATCTCTTTTGCTTATGACAGCCTAAAACTATTTGTACAAAAACAAAATGTACATGTTTCTTTTGCAGCGTTGTATTTATTTTTGCGTTGAGTATACCTGTTATGAATTCGCCTTGGTTTGATATTATAATTAAATTAGTTTCGCCTAGCTTTATTTCTGTTTTATTTAATTTCTAATTTTTTTTAATGTTGTTTAATTTTTCTTGTTTTCTTTGGAAAAATGTTTGCCTACATTTGGAAATATTATTTTTATTAAAATTTTTTCAGAACTTAAAAAGAAAATGAACTTAAGCCGAAATGAATTTTTTTTTATTTTTTTTTTTAAATGAATTTAATTAATTAGTCAAATAATTTAATTAATTATAATTAACTTGATTTTTTGTTATTAAGCAATTTTTTTTCCATTGTTAGTTCTTTGCGGCGGCATTTGGGTGATGTTGATGTACGGGATTGACTGTTCAAGACTTTCCCAACACTAGCAGAGTACTAAGCAAATAATTTACTTTAGTTCTTGTTTAATATTTGTTCCGAATTGTTGTGCTGTGCGCTTGTTGCCGATATGGTTGATGTTTTATAAAAAAAAAAAAAACATTTTTCACGTTTTTATAATTTTTGTGTGTGCATGTGTGTTGTTAATTTTACTGAGGTAGCTAAATTACCACTAATAATTATGAAAGCAATTAATTAAAATTATATATAGAAAATAAATGGTGCAAAATCCTAATAGAATGAAATAAAAAATTTTAACGAAAATTAAGAAAAAAGAAAGTACGAATAGAGATAAAAGAAAATGAATGAATGATCATTTCTTAAACAGCAACAACAACAACAGCTGCATCAAAACAACAAGAAAAGAGAGTAAATGCAGGCAGTCAGCGCACATTGCATTGCAGTTGCAATCATAAATAAAGTTAACAAAAAAATAAAATAAAGTGCACTAACGCATTAATAAATAAAAATTAGGTAAATGGATGTTAAAAATACATTTTTGCTAGATTGGAATTAAAAATAAAGCTAAAAAAAATTATAAAATTTGTGTGCAAGCTGAGGTGAAAATTAAAAAGTGTTCCTTTGATGTTGAAAATCAGTGAAGCGGTAATAAAATTTCGAAAAAAAAAACAAATATTCAAGTCTATCTAATTTTTAATACAGACACAGCAGGCGAAAGTTTTGTAGTTTTTTTTTTTATTTAAATCAAGTATTTTAACCACCATTCATTGTTGTATAAAGTTTACTGTCTGTTTGGGGGGAAAAATCAACTTTAAACAGTATCTAACAACAATTTCCATCATGAACTATCTTAAACAACAACAGCACGAACAAAAATTAATTTAGAAAAAAAAAATAATACAAAAGAGCATGAATAAAATTATGTTTCACCAGTTGTACCTTTAAATTATAGTTTGTGTGATTGTATTGTAGTTCTTGTTTTTTTTTTGGCTTTTTTTAAACGTTTAACAATTTTTTTTATATTAAAGATTTAGGGAATTTTATTTTTTACACACTTTATTTATTCAATTTACTCGCACTTTTAAGTGTATGGAGCAGGGCTCTCAGATTCCTTTTGATTCGTATCCCTAGTTTATTTTATTAGTTTATTTTATCCCCACAATTCCCCAAAAACAATTTCAACTATCTCCAAAAAATCCCCACTATAAATAATATTATTTATTATACCCTTCACCAAAAACGTGGAAAGAGGGTAAATCTTTTATGCATAGCGAAGTCGATTGAGCGATGTCCGTATGTCCGTCCGTGTTACAGGCATACCTTAACAAAAGCGAAACGTTTTCTTCCGCATAGCTTTTGCGCTGAAATATCATTCCTCAACAAGAGCGCCAACGTTATGTCAAAATGATAAAAACAGAGTTATTAAAAAAATATATCATCCCTGATAATTTTAACATGAATAACGATTCAATTTGTGCTGCGTAAATTAAAATTTTATATATTATATATTTTAAATAAGAACTTTTGACTTCTTGTTTAGCTATGGCTCTTGGTGTTGAAATCAAGTTTGCCAAGGCACTAGATCAGCTAGAAAAAAAATTAAATACCTCAATCAAGCAGACATAGCGTCGAAAGAGTTGCTATTGAAAATTTAGATTCCATTTAGCCTTTTTTTGTTGCAATTTATTCTATATTTTTTCTGTGTGTTTTCGTTATTTTGATAAGATTATGGCGTCGCTATCAAGGTCTATTAATTTTTATTTTATACGTTTTTTTTGACATTTCTTATCACTAACGGATCATTTAATTGCTGGCATACTTATTGTAAAAATTTGCTATATTTTTTTTCTAAAAGTTCAACACATCTTTGTTAAAATAAATTAATAATTAAAAATATATTTTTTTCTGCTGCAAGCAGCATAGATCCTTTACAAACTCTTTTTAAGCTAATGGGTTTTTGCTAGATATTTTGTCAATTGTAGCATAGTTTTGACAGTTCCTCTGTTCTTATGTCAATGAACTTCAAATTAAGAATTTTGCGATTTGAAATTCAAATAAATCATTAAAAAAATTAACAACTAAATAACAATAAAAAATATAATAACAAATAAAAAGTTAAGAAATAAGTAAGAGTGCTTTATTCGGCTATGCCGAATGTTGTATACCCTTCACCATCCACGTAAATCTAGTTTAGTGAAGTAACTCCAAGCAAAAGGGCAAATATTGGGGTTACAGAGAATTAAAAAATAAGCAAATTTGGTACTGCATATATATTATTTTACATAAAAATGCCTTCGGTTCTTAATGGGCTAAGTATTTTTTAAAATTTTTATTATTGCCTTAAAGATCTCTTCAAAAGCTTTAAAATGATACCCATATTGATATTTAAAAAAAATTTAAAATTTCAGAGCCCCGTAACTTCGAAAATATGGGTGAGCGCCAATTTTTTTAACGTTAGGTTTTTTCTTATTTTTGAATTTCCATATATTTATTTATTTATTTATTTTTTTTTTATTAGAATTACTTTCTTGTTCCAAATGACATGAAAAAAATTAGAGGTAGGCGTGGTGTTTTAGCTGCTGCCTCGAAGGACATGGACCGATCATACTGATTTCCAATAGCACCTCTTTCGATACTATGTCTGATCGATTGACACATTTTTTTTTTGTGAAATTTTAGTTTGCCGACTAACACGGAAAGACTTTGCTATGCATAAGAAGTCAGAATATATATACTTTATGGGGTCGGAAATGGATGTTGTAGAATGACACGGAATGACAAACTTAGATATACCCTTTTCCGGCATAGCCGGATATACGTTTAAGTTTAATAATATGACAATTAAATTTTATAAATTATTATAAGAATAACAAAGAAATTCTTTTCGGTGCAAAATCAAAAATACATACCAATTTAAAGCACACTTTCTGTATACGACCACTGACTAAGAATTATTAAAACTGGAACAGGAAAAGATTTCGATATAAAAATAAATAATTTCACATTCTTTTTTAGGCATCAAAAGTGTAGATATAACGATAATGACGTAGTAATGTCAGACTCGATAAAAGCTATTGTCAATAGAAATCAAAAGTTGATTCAAATGTTCATTTTTCATTGTTTTTGTATCCTACTTCGGTATTTAAGTTCATTTGGTTTTTTTAGTGTTGTCATTTCGCTCTCCTCCTTTTTATCTTAATTTAGTATTTACAACTCTACTCGTCATATTATTATTATTATTATTGTTGTTTGGTTTTAACGCTACTTTTCAGTTGTTTTTATACTGAAGATGACAATGATGATGAATAGTGTTGAGCGCATATTTAACAACGAGTAATGAATGTGTGGATAATGATAACAATAATGATTTTTTTATTTGTTCATTATATTAACGAACTTTTTCTACCTTTTTTGCTGTTCTTAAGTTGTTTTGTTTTATTTTTCAGTTTATTTTTCTTCCTTTTCAGCTTTAAAAACCGGTTTTAATAACATTTGTTATTGTACTTAAAAGCTAATAAACATTAAACCACAATATGCTGTCAAACAATGCTGCTAGACACAAAGACGGACGAATTAAAATTTATCCAAACAGACATAAAAACGTTTTCTTATTTTTTTAAACAAAGCTTTAAGCTGCAGAAACAACAACCACAAACTTCCTTAGCAAAAATTGAGTTTTCTTGTTTTGTTCTAACCGCATGAAGAATATATATCACTAAGAAAAAAAAACTGCAGTATAGACCAGTGCAAGCTTACGAGTACGAGGTACTAACTAAGGCAAGACCATAAATAAATTAAGCGCATGCGTGCAGTTGAAAATGAAGTGTAAAATGCAGCTAAAGTTTCTGAACATAAAATTTAATTTTTGTTTTGTATTTTTTTTAACACAGATTCAAATGCGTGTTTGGTACTCAGTGCTGTGTAAGGCTTGTAGTTAAATCAACCAATCAGTCAACAGCCTACATGAACGTTTACCGATTATGTTAGACGGTTGGTTGGCTTATATATTTTGCTCTTGTCTTAAGTTTTCTTAAGGTTGGGTTGTTGACACTTTATTGTAGAGAAAAGGTCGGATACTGCGGCCAAGGATCTATTGTTTATTGTGCCAGGTGCTAAAGCAATTTATCTAGACCTACAGTTCTTTAAAATATATTCTGGCATCTTACTTTCTGCCTAGTCAATTGAGGTAATTTCTAAACCTGAAATGACTTCGGACGAAGCCACTGAACAGTCTTAAATTCGGTTTACTTGGAGATTCTACTATTACACATGTTTTGTTTTAAACGGCCGTACGGATTGCAAATGAGATTTCTGCTTATAGGCGAGTAAACACGCCTAATTTATCAAATATGTAAAGATCTGGCATCTTTAGGGTTTTTTTTCTATAGAAGTATTTATATACGTTTGCTATAACAACAACTAAGAGAAAGTTATTGCTTTATTGTTTGTTGAAGGGGTTTTTAGTACAACCTTTGTATTGTTGTAAAATTTCAAAGACTATCTTTTATTTAACAATTTAATTTATTAAATCCACTTTTGATTTTTGTTCTTTTGAATTCATGGTTGTATTACATAAGAACACATTTAACATATTGTTTTTATTAATAATATGTTATGGTTATAGAAACTGTATTATTTTTTAATAGTTATAAAAGTTTTTGTTTTGTTTAGATTGAAGAGGAGACTTTTCTCTTTATGAAATATTTAACATAAAATCAGAATATAACTTTCCGTTGCGTTACGTTACATTGCGTAATTACTAACAATTTATTTCATTAGAATAATTTCTAAGAAACAAGCCTACATGGAAATTGTTTGAGTTTTTAAAAAAAGAACTTGGTTTTTCTTTAAGTTTATTTTTTGTTTTTATTTAACTTGTTGTTTAACTTAAACAGATGGTGGTTTGTTCAGGTTCGGCTTAAGTTGCTGACGGCAGTTGGTTGTGGATTTTGATGATGATGGTAAAGCATGAATTTTGGCATTGCTGTCTTTAATATAAGAAATATTTACACATTTTTGTTAACATTGTTTTTATTTTTTGCTTGTTGGTTGACAACTTTTAATTTTTTTTATTCATATTTTTCACCAGACACGATAATAAGTTTTGATATTGAAAGAGTAAATGACACCTTAACAAGAAAAGTTTTCACAGGAAAGTAAAAAGTAAAAATTTCAAATTGTTTTGATAAAAATATTGAACTTTTGTTTGAAAAAATTTTCGAACTATTTTTAAACCGTTGGTTGTATAAAGTAAATAATCTCTAACATGTTAATTAGACAACATGTCTTAATTTGTTAATACTTTTTTTTTAGAAAATTACTTGGTTTTATATTGTTATTGTATTCTATAAATAATCTTCTAACAAAGTTGTTGGCTGTTTCTTACTATTTTCGTTGAGATCTTGTGGGTCTGGTTTAACAAGAGTTTCCTTTTTTGTCAGTCTTTTTTTGCTAGCAGCATACGGATGCAAAAAGCATATTTGCTATAACTTTTGTTTTTTTTGTTGTATGCAAGCAAGTAAAATCCTGTTCATTGATTTAAGAATACAATTTAATTAAGTTTATTCTGACAACTTAGGCTGGCTGGCATACTGACATGTATTTGCTACTTGTACCATTTTTTTTTTAAAGATTAATCCACAAAAATAGATATAAAATAGAAAAAATTAAACTAGAAAAAATAAAATCAACATTTTCTGTTGCTTGTATGATGTATTAAGAGAATAATTTATAGCAAGGTACATTTATTTTATTAGGTAGAAGCGGCTCTACAACAAAGACAACATTGGCAAAAGCAACGTGGCTTTTTATTGTTGTTTTGTGCGTTGGAAATGTCAAAAACAGAAAGAAAAATAAAAGATAATTGTTCTAAATCCAAATACTTTCTTTGTTTTGCAAATGCTTATTGTTAGTGCTTCTTGAAATTCGTAAACAACCAAGATAAAATACAAAAAACTTTTGACATTCCCAGCTACAAACTAGCTAAGCGAACGACACTACCAAGGCGAATCAATTACCAGGTGGCAGCGTAGGCGAATTCATTAATTTTCGCCGTGTACACCACTGTCAAACTCCATATATAAAAAATCTGTTTACAATTTTTTTTATATGTAGTTTGACATTCGTTTCTACCAGCAAAAAATAATAAATTCTCTAACGCTGCCACCTGATAATTGATTCGCCTTGGACACTACCTAGTAAAATAAATATACCTTGAATTTACAGCTTAACCCAAGGCGAATCAATTACAAGGTGGTAGCAAATTCATGTACCAGATTGTGACAGTGGCGAATTCATTTATTTTTGTAGTTGCAGGAAGTGTCTGCGTCAAATTTTTTTTTATGAAGTTTGATATTTCTAGCAACGGCGAATGAAATGGATTCGCCACTGCCACCACCTGGTACATGATTTAGCCATGGTGTTAGCCATGGCGAATTAATTGATTTTCGCCGGTAACCTAACTGTCAATCTCCATGTATAAAATATTTGTATAATATTTTTGAAGGGTCACCACAAAAAGTGAAAAAAGGGAATAAATAAGTTTGTCATTCCGTGTGTAATTTCTACCATATCCATTTCCTATGCCATAAAGTGTATATATTCTGAATTCATATGCATAGCGAAGTTGATTGAGCGATGTCTTTCTGTCCGTCTGTGTTAGTGTTGATTTCACAAAAAAAAACAATATGTCAATCGATCGAAAGAGGTGCTATCAGCAAGATCGGCCCATATACTTCGAGGCAGCAAGCAAAACACCACGCCTATCTCTAATTTTTTCATGTCATTTGGGACAACAAAGTAACTCCAATCAAAAAATTTAATTTATGGGGAGATAGAGAATTAAAAGATAAAAAAAACATCAAGTGAAAAAATAGGCGCTCGCCCATATTTTCCGAGTTACGGGGCTTTGATATTTTAAATTTTTTTTAAATATATTATATATTTCAAATAACAGTAAATTAAATATAAATTGTAAAAAATTAAACAAAAAATTATTTAATAATTATAAAAAAAAAAAAAAAAATATTCGAAAGGCACGCGGAAATGATTTAGGGTATATGCCCACATGGCTGCAGTTATTGAAGAAGAGCACGCAGTGCGTCCAACTCTCAGGCATTAGTGGTTGTATGACACGAATAGTACGAACAATATTGGCCTCCAAGGCGTCAATAGTTGCTGATTTATTAGCCTAAACAGGTGACTCACACGGCTCACTGGAAATAATCGAGAATTGTCAATTCCAACGATCTTAGAGACCAATTAACACGTCCATTTATCGAAATTAGCTTATTGGCAAATTTTGATTTTAATAAAACAATGGTATGGCACGTAGCACCATCCCTTAAAGACCAAAAATCGGTAACGATAGCCATCGACCGTTACGTGCGTCAGTTAACCCATTCGTCAGTTCTATCGGCCTTGAAACAACAAGGACTCTTCTAGAGCGAAAAATAAAAACTAAAATTAAATATTTGAAATGATTTGTTATTTAAGGAATTTTATTCTCCCAAAATAAAATCATTTTCTCGAGAAATACGTTGGCTCTTTAAAATTCATTCCTTTTTTTGCATAACAACTGCGATATTGATAAATGATTGATTTTTGATTTTATCTTTTCGTTTTTTGATGATTATGCATTAGCCTTGAAACATAAAGAAGAAATGCAACTTTTCCTTTTCTATTTGTTAAATATTTTTTTTGCTTTCCTTCATTAACACGTATAGTGTACGAGTGCAAATAATATCATCAGTTCGAAGTTGAAAAATGCAATATAAAACTTTTCTCACTCTTAATAGACTTTTATTAAAGGTATTTTATCTTTTATTATGTTTTACTAACGTGTCGTTAATTCAATTAGTTACGTGCAATGATGTGTTGTGACGCTGCGATGCCATTGAAGAAATGCTTAATTTTCAGCTTCAGCATCATCATCGTTATCTACTTCTTTACGATACAATTGTGTGCATGGCGCTGATAATGCTGTGATTTTTAAACACTCAATGAATGACTGACTGACTGACTGACAGTGATGAGAAAAAAGTTGAGTATTATTTTAAGTAGCAAATGATTGTAGTATTTTAATGAAAACTTTAGATGTTACGAGCAACATTTGTTTTCATTAAGTGTTTTTCCACTTGTAGTACTTTTTCTTAATTGATTTTTCGCACATTAAAAAAAATTTTGTTTTACGATGTGTACAATTTTGCAAATTATTTAATTTATGAAAAGATTTTTATTTAATTGAAAATAAAAAACATAAATACTTAATAATTTTATCTTTTTTGTAAATAACCAGTTTTAATTAAATAATAATTTTATTAAATTTTATTTAAATAAACTTTAGTTAAATATGTAATTTAAAACGTCAACAAAACCATAATACAGTATTTTCATTGTTTTAGAGTGAAGGTTGAATTTTTCATTTCATTATTATTACTTTTTTAATTTTAATTAAAATATCTGTAAGTTTCTTTAATTACACGTTTAATTTTTATTATTAAATGCAGTTATTTGTAACCACTATTTTATTGTGACTTAATGGATTTTTGAACTACATGCAGGGAAAGAAAAACAACAGATTTTGGTATGATGACAATATTATGTTTTCTATAACGGTATATGGTTGCAGTGAAAAAAATATTGTTATTTAAAAAAATAACTTTGGTCACGATAAACTATTTTTTGTTAACTTTTGATCATAAAATCTTTACTACGGACCAAAACTACAACATAATTGGTTTAAACTTTATATTTTTGGCCAAAACTCTAACCGTTAACAATATTTGTTAACTATCCAAAAATAATAAAGGGTGTGAAGATAAATACGTCAGATAAATACGTCCTACAAAAATGTCAAATACGTTCCACATACTGCAAACTGCGCTGTTAAAGTTACATGTACATTAAAAAAAGATCATATAGCTATAAATTACAACAATTTAATAAAAATATTTAAAAATTTTACAAAAACCGCCTTCGTCCCCATTAAAAATTTTAAAACATAATTACATAGAAAAATGTAATTAGAGTAAAATAATAGGAAAAATGAGTGGAAAAAGTCGATATATAGAGAAGACATGAATCGGGTCACCGGCATAGTGGATGTAGCCTAGGACTAGTAGATTCCAGCGGTGTACAATCTACGTCTGGATTCAGCCCGATATCGGAGATATGAATTTTTGAAAATTTTGCTTTTAGGGAAAATCAATATGAAAAAAGGGCATATTTTGAAGTGGAAAAATTCGATATTTAGAGAAGACATGAATCGGGTCACCGGCATAGTGGGAGTAGCCTAGGACTAGTAGATTCCAGCGGTGTACAATCTACGTCTGGATTCAGCCCGATATCGGAGATATAAATTTTTTAAAATTTTGCTTTTAGGGATAATCAATATGAAAAAAGGGCATATTTTGAGGTGAAAAAATTCGATATTTAGAGAAGACATGAATCGGGTCACCGGCATAGTGGGAGTAGCCTAGGACTAGTAGATTCCAGCGGTGTACAATCTACGTCTGGATTCAGCCCGATATCGGAGATATAAATTTTTTAAAATTTTGCTTTTAGGGATAATCAATATGAAAAAAGGGCATATTTTGAAGTGGAAAAATTCGATATTTAGAGAAGACATGAATCGGGTCACCGGCATAGTGGGAGTAGCCTAGGACTAGTAGATTCCAGCGGTGTACAATCTACGTCTGGATTCAGCCCGATATCGGAGATATAAATTTTTGAAAATTTTGCTTTTAGGGAAAATCAATATGAAAAAAGGGCATATTTTGAAGTGGAAAAATTCGATATTTAGAGAAGACATGAATCGGGTCACCGGCATAGTGGAAGTAGCCTAGGACTAGTAGATTCCAGCGGTGTACAATCTACGTCTGGAATCAGCCCGATATCGGAGATATAAATTTTTGAAATTTTGCTTTTAGGGAAAATCAATATGAAAAAAGGGCATATTTTGAGGTGAAAAAATTCGATATTTAGAGAAGACATGAATCGGGTCACCGGCATAGTGGGAGTAGCCTAGGACTAGTAGATTCCAGCGGTGTACAATCTACGTCTGGATTCAGCCCGATATCGGAGATATGAATTTTTGAAAATTTTGCTTTTAGGGAAAATCAATATGAAAAAAGGGCATATTTTGAAGTGGAAAAATTCGATATTTAGAGAAGACATGAATCGGGTCACCGGCATAGTGGGAGTAGCCTAGGACTAGTAGATTCCAGCGGTGTACAATCTACGTCTGGATTCAGCCCGATATCGGAGATATAAATTTTTGAAAATTTTGCTTTTAGGGATAATCAATATGAAAAAAGGGCATATTTTGAAGTGGAAAAATTCGATATTTAGAGAAGACATGAATCGGGTCACCGGCATAGTGGAAGTAGCCTAGGACTAGTAGATTCCAGCGGTGTACAATCTACGTCTGGAATCAGCCCGATATCGGAGATATAAATTTTTGAAATTTTGCTTTTAGGGAAAATCAATATGAAAAAAGGGCATATTTTGAGGTGAAAAAATTCGATATTTAGAGAAGACATGAATCGGGTCACCGGCATAGTGGGAGTAGCCTAGGACTAGTAGATTCCAGCGGTGTACAATCTACGTCTGGATTCAGCCCGATATCGGAGATATGAATTTTTGAAAATTTTGCTTTTAGGGAAAATCAATATGAAAAAAGGGCATATTTTGAAGTGGAAAAATTCGATATTTAGAGAAGACATGAATCGGGTCACCGGCATAGTGGGAGTAGCCTAGGACTAGTAGATTCCAGCGGTGTACAATCTACGTCTGGATTCAGCCCGATATCGGAGATATAAATTTTTGAAAATTTTGCTTTTAGGGAAAATCAATATGAAAAAAGGGCATATTTTGAAGTGGAAAAATTCGATATTTAGAGAAGACATGAATCGGGTCACCGGCATAGTGGAAGTAGCCTAGGACTAGTAGATTCCAGCGGTGTACAATCTACGTCTGGAATCAGCCCGATATCGGAGATATAAATTTTTGAAATTTTGCTTTTAGGGAAAATCAATATGAAAAAAGGGCATATTTTGAGGTGAAAGATTCGATGCCGGTGACCCGATTCATGTCTTCTCTAAATATCGAATTTTTCCACTTCAAAATATGCCCTTTTTTCATATTGATTTTCCCTAAAAGCAAAATTTTCAAAAATTCATATCTCCGATATCGGGCTGAATCCAGACGTAGATTGTACACCGCTGGAATCTACTAGTCCTAGGCTACTCCCACTATGCCGGTGACCCGATTCATGTCGTCTCTAAATATCGAATTTTTCCACTTCAAAATATGCCCTTTTTTCATATTGATTTTCCCTAAAAGCAAAATTTTCAAAAATTCATATCTCCGATATCGGGCTGAATCCAGACGTAGATTGTACACCGCTGGAATCTACTAGTCCTAGGCTACTCCCACTATGCCGGTGACCCGATTCATGTCTTCTCTAAATATCGAATTTTTCCACTTCAAAATATGCCCTTTTTTCATATTGATTTTCCCTAAAAGCAAAATTTTCAAAAATTCATATCTCCGATATCGGGCTGAATCCAGACGTAGATTGTACACCGCTGGAATCTACTAGTCCTAGGCTACTCCCACTATGCCGGTGACCCGATTCATGTCTTCTCTAAATATCGAATTTTTCCACTTCAAAATATGCCCTTTTTTCATATTGATTTTCCCTAAAAGCAAAATTTTCAAAAATTCATATCTCCGATATCGGGCTGAATCCAGACGTAGATTGTACACCGCTGGAATCTACTAGTCCTAGGCTACTCCCACTATGCCGGTGACCCGATTCATGTCTTCTCTAAATATCGAATTTTTCGACTTCAAAATATGCCCTTTTTCATATTGATTTTCCCTAAAAGCAAAATTTTCAAAAATTCATATCTCCGATATCGGGCTGAATCCAGACGTAGATTGTACACCGCTGGAATCTACTAGTCCTAGGCTACTCCCACTATGCCGGTGACCCGATTCATGTCTTCTCTAAATATCGAATTTTTCCACTTCAAAATATGCCCTTTTTTCATATTGATTTTCCCTAAAAGCAAAATTTTCAAAAATTCATATCTCCGATATGGGGCTGAATCCAGACGTAGATTGTACACCGCTGGAATCTACTAGTCCTAGGCTACTCCCACTATGCCGGTGACCCGATTCATGTCGTCTCTAAATATCGAATTTTTCCACTTCAAAATATGCCCTTTTTTCATATTGATTTTCCCTAAAAGCAAAATTTTCAAAAATTCATATCTCCGATATCGGGCTGAATCCAGACGTAGATTGTACACCGCTGGAATCTACTAGTCCTAGGCTACTCCCACTATGCCGGTGACCCGATTCATGTCGTCTCTAAATATCGAATTTTTCCACTTCAAAATATGCCCTTTTTTCATATTGATTTTCCCTAAAAGCAAAATTTTCAAAAATTCATATCTCCGATATCGGGCTGAATCCAGACGTAGATTGTACACCGCTGGAATCTACTAGTCCTAGGCTACTCCCACTATGCCGGTGACCCGATTCATGTCTTCTCTAAATATCGAATTTTTCCACTTCAAAATATGCCCTTTTTTCATATTGATTTTCCCTAAAAGCAAAATTTTCAAAAATTCATATCTCCGATATCGGGCTGAATCCAGACGTAGATTGTACACCGCTGGAATCTACTAGTCCTAGGCTACTCCCACTATGCCGGTGACCCGATTCATGTCTTCTCTAAATATCGAATTTTTCGACTTCAAAATATGCCCTTTTTCATATTGATTTTCCCTAAAAGCAAAATTTTCAAAAATTCATATCTCCGATATCGGGCTGAATCCAGACGTAGATTGTACACCGCTGGAATCTACTAGTCCTAGGCTACTCCCACTATGCCGGTGACCCGATTCATGTCTTCTCTAAATATCGAATTTTTCCACTTCAAAATATGCCCTTTTTTCATATTGATTTTCCCTAAAAGCAAAATTTTCAAAAATTCATATCTCCGATATCGGGCTGAATCCAGACGTAGATTGTACACCGCTGGAATCTACTAGTCCTAGGCTACTCCCACTATGCCGGTGACCCGATTCATGTCGTCTCTAAATATCGAATTTTTCCACTTCAAAATATGCCCTTTTTTCATATTGATTTTCCCTAAAAGCAAAATTTTCAAAAATTCATATCTCCGATATCGGGCTGAATCCAGACGTAGATTGTACACCGCTGGAATCTACTAGTCCTAGGCTACTCCCACTATGCCGGTGACCCGATTCATGTCTTCTCTAAATATCGAATTTTTCCACTTCAAAATATGCCCTTTTTTCATATTGATTTTCCCTAAAAGCAAAATTTTCAAAAATTCATATGTCCGATATCAGGCTGAATCCAGACGTAGATTGTACACCGCTGGAATCTACTAGTCCTAGGCTACTTCCACTATGCCGGTGACCCGATTCATGTCTTCTCTAAATATCGAATTTTTCCACTTCAAAATATGCCCTTTTTTCATATTGATTATCCCTAAAAGCAAAATTTTCAAAAATTTATATCTCCGATATCGGGCTGAATCCAGACGTAGATTGTACACCGCTGGAATCTACTAGTCCTAGGCTACTCCCACTATGCCGGTGACCCGATTCATGTCTTCTCTAAATATCGAATTTTTCCACTTCAAAATATGCCCTTTTTCATATTGATTTTCCCTAAAAGCAAAATTTTCAAAAATTCATATCTCCGATATCGGGCTGAATCCAGACGTAGATTGTACACCGCTGGAATCTACTAGTCCTAGGCTACTCCCACTATGCCGGTGACCCGATTCATGTCTTCTCTAAATATCGAATTTTTCCACTTCAAAATATGCCCTTTTTTCATATTGATTTTCCCTAAAAGCAAAATTTTCAAAAATTTATATCTCCGATATCGGGCTGAATCCAGACGTAGATTGTACACCGCTGGAATCTACTAGTCCTAGGCTACTCCCACTATGCCGGTGACCCGATTCATGTCGTCTCTAAATATCGAATTTTTCCACTTCAAAATATGCCCTTTTTTCATATTGATTTTCCCTAAAAGCAAAATTTTCAAAAATTCATATCTCCGATATCGGGCTGAATCCAGACGTAGATTGTACACCGCTGGAATCTACTAGTCCTAGGCTACTCCCACTATGCCGGTGACCCGATTCATGTCGTCTCTAAATATCGAATTTTTCCACTTCAAAATATGCCCTTTTTTCATATTGATTTTCCCTAAAAGCAAAATTTTCAAAAATTCATATCTCCGATATCGGGCTGAATCCAGACGTAGATTGTACACCGCTGGAATCTACTAGTCCTAGGCTACTCCCACTATGCCGGTGACCCGATTCATGTCTTCTCTAAATATCGAATTTTTCCACTTCAAAATATGCCCTTTTTTCATATTGATTTTCCCTAAAAGCAAAATTTTCAAAAATTCATATCTCCGATATCGGGCTGAATCCAGACGTAGATTGTACACCGCTGGAATCTACTAGTCCTAGGCTACTCCCACTATGCCGGTGACCCGATTCATGTCTTCTCTAAATATCGAATTTTTCGACTTCAAAATATGCCCTTTTTCATATTGATTTTCCCTAAAAGCAAAATTTTCAAAAATTCATATCTCCGATATCGGGCTGAATCCAGACGTAGATTGTACACCGCTGGAATCTACTAGTCCTAGGCTACTCCCACTATGCCGGTGACCCGATTCATGTCTTCTCTAAATATCGAATTTTTCCACTTCAAAATATGCCCTTTTTTCATATTGATTTTCCCTAAAAGCAAAATTTTCAAAAATTCATATCTCCGATATCGGGCTGAATCCAGACGTAGATTGTACACCGCTGGAATCTACTAGTCCTAGGCTACTCCCACTATGCCGGTGACCCGATTCATGTCGTCTCTAAATATCGAATTTTTCCACTTCAAAATATGCCCTTTTTTCATATTGATTTTCCCTAAAAGCAAAATTTTCAAAAATTCATATCTCCGATATCGGGCTGAATCCAGACGTAGATTGTACACCGCTGGAATCTACTAGTCCTAGGCTACTCCCACTATGCCGGTGACCCGATTCATGTCTTCTCTAAATATCGAATTTTTCCACTTCAAAATATGCCCTTTTTTCATATTGATTTTCCCTAAAAGCAAAATTTTCAAAAATTCATATCTCCGATATCGGGCTGAATCCAGACGTAGATTGTACACCGCTGGAATCTACTAGTCCTAGGCTACATCCACTATGCCGGTGACCCGATTCATGTCTTCTCTAAATATCGACTTTTTCCACTCATTTTTCCTATTATTTTACTCTGATAACATTTTTCTATGTAATTATGTTTTAAAATTTTTAATGGGGACGAAGACGGTTTTTGTAAAATTTTTAAATATTTTTATTAAATTGTTGTAATTTATAGCTATATGATCTTTTTTTAATGTACATGTAACTTTAACAGCGCAGTTTGCAGTATGTGGAACGTATTTGACATTTTTGTAGGACGTATTTATCTGACGTATTTATCTTCACACCCTTAAAATAATATGATATTTTCAATCATAATTTTTAATTATTTTTATTTATAATGGAAACTTTAAAAAGTGTTTTTGATTTAATTATGTTTATTTATTTTTTATTTAAATATTTTATAAATAAACAAAATATGTTAAGTTTAATATCGTACTGTGAAAAGTTTTTACCCACTACTTTGATCATTTCAGACTGTCGACAGTTGTTCTTCTTTTTCATCCCCAATCCTTCGCATTTTCTACGTTTATCTAACGTCTATTTCCATACACAAAGAGCATTGCTATATCAGTCTCTTCTAGCCCTAGTCTGCAAAAATTGTCTTAGTGGATTGTCGTCGTGGCCAGATGATTTATTATAAAGGCTTCGTGACCAAGCACCACCCCTGTTTTTAAGCTTAGGTTACCTCGATTATAGCCAAGCAACTTTGAAGGTTTTTTGCTGGGGGTTAATTTATCAGGAGTGACTCTAGTGATTAATTCTTCTACCCCTTGCCATGTCACCTTTGACGGGATTCTCTATTGGGCGATAAAAACCTGACTTACATAAGAGACTAACCTCTCCACTGCTTTTAAGACTTCTCTGTTTATCCCTGTGGGTATCTTACGATCCTCATTTATTTATCAATTTTATTACACATTAAATTGCTAGATGTCCACGTATACACTGCTCCTAATGACTAAGGGTTGCCAGGTTGTCTAAAGTTCACTTGACTTAATAAAGCCAGGCACCTAGCAGATATACCACATGAAGGCATAAACGAAATTCGAAAATTGACACTACACGGATTCAATATCACCGGTTCGAAGGACCAACTTTTTAAACGCAGAATCTTTGACTAAATCAATCTTGTAGGAAAAAAATTAATAAAGTTCGAATAGAAAATTATAAAGGAAAAGAAATATAAGGCAATTAATAAGGAATTTAAGCTAAAAGTGGAACATGTAAATATATATTTTTATTAGGATCAGCACTCAGGGGATGACCCCTTCTTATGCGGTGCATTGTGTCAGAACTAGAAAATTAGGTTGTAGGAAGGAGTAGTAGTGCTTGTGAACATTTGATTTGAATCTTTGCAAATTGATTGTGGCCGGCAATACCTCTGCAGATAGTTTATTTCGGTTTTCAGGAACAAGTTCCCTGATTTCATAAAAGCACATTACGTTATAGTGACGATAAAACAGTGAAACACTCCCCACATTGCGTCGATGCTCCAGTGAATCTATAGAGCTGTATATCCTACTGTCACCGATAAAGCCTTTCGCTCTCTTCTGCATCCGGTCGAGTGACTCCTAAATAGACTTTGAAGCACCGGCCCATACATGAGAGTTGTATTCCATTTAAAATATCGTAACTTTTAGCGTTTCAATATTATAATAAAAAAAAAAAAAAAATTAAAATCGTGTGTATAATTTTTTGATCTTAGATGTCAACATTAGCGTAACTAGTGAATTTTCTACAGAATACTACAGCACTACAACGAAAAAGAAAATTGTGTTATATGTATAAGAAATCCCATAACAAGGCCTTTCTACGTTTATGGATGTTCAACTGTATACAAAAAATAAGTATTTCGTTTGTCAAAAACAGCCTTTTGCAGATACCTGATAAATTATTTCTTGAGCTATGGAGAGATTTTTTTCTCTTACACCTTCAACAAACATGTCAACTATATTTTTTCTTTGATATTTAAAAAAGTAATATGATATTTTTATTAAAAAGCTAACTATATTGATATAAGATTTCTATGAATTTGCATTGTAATACATTCACTTTGACTGAGAAAATAATTTACATTTATTTAAATTATATTTTTTATGTACTGCGTAGTTTATACGACTATCGCTTATTCTCGTCACGTTTAATAATTAGTTAATAATAACTCACATTATGTAATTATCTAATTAAAATCAACAGTTTGTTAATGAATTATTAAATAGGGCAGGCAAATATTTTTAAATTAATTGACATTACAAAAAAATATGCAAATAAGTTTTAAGCCTGTAAATGTGGTTTACTTTAATGCCTCGCAAATGTTGATTAATAAATGTAAATACTTCTTAACGGTGTTGCCAGACATTCTGCAGAAAAAAAGTTGAATATTAAATAGAAACAAGAGTGCTATATTCGGTTATGCCGAATCTTATATACCCTTCACCATTTATGTAAATCTAGTTTAGTTAAGTAACTCCAGTCAAAAAAGCAAATTTTGGGGTGACAGAGAATTAAAAAATAAAAAAAAGACTGCATATATATAATTTAACATACAAATGACATCGGCTCTTAAGTTAAAATGTTTGTCAGAAGTTTCCTGAAAAGTTAAGTAAGCGGTAACGAAATGGCCATCGAGACGTGATTTGACCCTCAATAATCAATATCGGTAATTAATTTAATCGGGGTACTTAAATAAAAAACAGTACGAAGTTTTTTATGAACATTAAATATTTAAAAATATTCCCGTGTCTCAAAATAAAAATTTTTAGTATTTCCTTGAAGATCTTTTTAAAAGCTTAAAAATGATACCCATATTGATATTATAAAAATTTTGAAAATTTCAGAGTCCCGTAACTCGAAAAATATGGGCGAGCATCAATTTGGACGTTTGTTTCTTATTTTTTAATTCTTTATCGTCCCTTATATTTATTTTTTTGATTGGAGTTATTTTATTGTTTCAAATAACATGAAGAAATTAGAGGTAGGCGTAGTGTCTTACCTGCTGCCTCAAAGAACATGAACCGATCATGCTGATTTCCAATAGCACCTCTTTCGACTCTATATCTGATCGATTGACATACTTGATTTCAACTCTAACAAGGACGGACAGACAGACATTGCTCAATCGACTTCGTTATGCATTAGAAGTCAGAATATATATACTTTATGGGGTCGGAAATGGATATTGTAGAAATTACACACGGAATGACAAACTTAGATATACCCCTTTTTCCATTTTTCTGTGGTGAAAGGTATAAAAAAGACTTTATTAATCTCATAGAAACTATTATTTTATATTTTTTACGATTAGCAAATCGGACAGCCTCTAGACACAGACAGATCTTAGGAATAAATCTCGTAGTGTGTCATGGCCTTTAAGAGTAACCTTTTATTGATGCTTTTTAAAATATTGTTTATAATCTGATTTTCTTCTAATTTGATATTTGAGTACAATTCGAAACGCTAATAATGTTTAAGAAATATTTCAACAATTAATTAAACACTAGTTATTGCTCAGTTTTGTTTAAAACAAAATTTTAACAAAATTATTTTACTTTATTTATAGTTTATGTTTTTTTTTTTCAAATAGTTTTTGCTCAAATTTTATTTTATGGCAAAAATAGCCAAATCAAATCAATTAGAAGCGAAATAAAAAAATTAAGACTAAAATTGCTTTTTAATATAAAAATAAGTGTTGCAATTATTTAGAAAATAAGTGGTTGGCAAAATCGAAACGAAAAAAATAAACAATAAATTTAATAAAATATGAGCAACAAATTTATTAATATAGTATCTACAATGAGTTGCTTTAATTGTTTTAAGTAGGAGGATTGTTTAACAAATTTAGGAACATTTTCTGAGTTATGAAAAATGGGATTTTTTTATTTTAATTAAAGATAATTACGGGCGGAAACCCGTTTTGAATATTAGAAATAAAGCATTAAATATTTTTTTTAATTACTAAGTTTGGAACAATTTAAGTTTAAATACTTACTATTTTAACATCCCTGAACGAAAGAACAAAGCCAATATAAAATTGTAGCTGCCGGCGGAAAAATTTTTATACATAACGAACCAAATTTTAAGCGTTTAAACTTTCAAATAAAACTAAAACTTTTTAATAACTTTTAATCGCCCTAAAATTTTATGAAATATATGAAATTTTTTCAGTTTTATTAAAGTACATTAATTTTTTCCCATAAAAGGATTATTATTTATTTAAAAGATAGAAAAGCCGCCTTGGTGCAGTATTAAATTTTAGTCGAAAGATTACATTTTCCGCCATGGACCTCGAATAATATTTAATTTCAAGACATGAGTAAAAGTTTATTTTTAAAAAGAAAACAAACAGCCGCTAACATTTTCCAAGGTAAACGACCATTCCACCTCATGATTAGTAATCATCATATGATACGTTTGTAAGTTTGCCTGTGTTTTCATATGTATGTATGTATGTATGTATGTTCGTCTGCTAGTCTACATTTAATTGATTTTATTTATGATAAAGAAAATAAAAATACAAAATAAAACTAATAAAGAAATCTAACGAAAAAATAATGGCATAAAACACGAAATCCAATTTGTGAATGACACGAAATTCTAGTTTCTTTTATATTAAACTTAATCGAAGTTAAAAGAAAAAAAAATAATAATAATTTTAAATTTAATGTTACGCATGCGTTAAATACTTTTGCACAAAGTAGTCTTTATTTTTTTAAATTAAAAAAAAGTTGTTTGCAAACATACATTTTGCAAATAATTGATTAAGTATTAATATTCTAACCGGTTTAATTTTTTGCAATTTTTTATAGCAAAGAAATCTTTAGTTTTTATACAACTTTAACAAAATGCACTTTTCCCTTTTGTTTTAGAAATTTTTATAACTTTTTTGCCATAAACATATTAAAAATTGTTATTGCTTAAACAATAAAAATTAAATAAGACTTTAAAGAATCAAAGAAAAACATTTTAATAGAAATTTTTACTGTCTATTAAAAAACAAAAAAACAGTGATGTAATAGTGGTTGAGCAAAATTGAGGTTATAAAATGTTAAAAATTAAGATGTCATTTTATGACATCCATTTAGTACAAACTGGGTCGCATGTCGCATGCTAGTTTCATGAAAAATTGCATAGTGTAAATGCCGTATTATACAAAAGAGATGCAAAAAACACATGATGCAAATATTTTGTTGTTTTATTTTTCCTCATCTTAAAAAATTCAACTTTGATCACATAGAGAAAACTATTTTCTGAAGTATTTTAAGAGATTTTAAAATCCTATAGATCTGTCTGCAATTTTTGACATATCGTTCGACTGAGTATGATAGTGAATCCTAGCCTTAAGAGACCACCTTCTATAATTCAAGCACTAAATTTGCTAAATGAAACTCATAAAATACCTAAGCATTTCCTGAAAGATCTATAGATCCAAGGACAATGGCAAAGAAAAGCTTTATTTTCAGCACGACAGCGTTATGATGAGAAATTTTCGCTTCGTTCGTATGATTTAGTGCTTTGGGTAATCTAAGAGACTAAGTTTACGTTAGCAATCGACAAAGAGCTGACGTTTTAAAAGAAGAAATTTGGCAGGGTTAGCCCAGTGTGCGTTTTTTTGTCAGCACTGTCTAGTTTCTCTTCAGGGTAGATATCTCGGAAATCTCGGCTGTAAAGCAGGAGAACAAGAACTTCCAACCCTCCGAAGTTGGTCAGAGTTCTGGCACAACGTAATGGTACCATAGAAACTATTAGCCCATGCGGATTGAAGGTCTTTAGCTGGTTGTTTGCAGTCACTGTTGTGTTAACTTAAACACATAATGTGCTTCAGAGGACCCTAAAATCAGTGTGTAAATAAATTTAATCAATATTTTTTTTTAGCAACATTCAACAAGTTTTACTACCTAAAATCGGAATTTTATCAGTAATCCTGCCTTAAGATTCTTATAGCGGGCTTTCCTTCAAAATCGACTGAAAGCGAATTTGTTAATTCTAGCTTTTTGTGTTCTTTTAGTTCCAGAACACCCAGTTTTTAAGTTTTTCTTCGACTAAAAATTTTCTGTTTTTTAAAATGAAGATTTGTTAACACTTTAGGTGGTTAGTTATCTAGCCACCGTGGCGCTTGGCATAAAAATATTCGAACAAAATTTAGGATTTGCCGCCAAATTAAGAACACAAAACTACTTTTGATTAAAATTGCAGAAGCAAGTCTTATTTATTTATATACAGATGGGGTCTTTGCAGGATTTTCATTGCCATATTGTACGCACTGGATTCTTTTTGGTGCTGCATTTTGTACATCTTCGGGATCTGGATCGCTCTGGCTTCTGCATACTGTTTCCAGACGTAATTCTTTTGGCACTGATTTATTTATGATGACTTTTAAAAAAGTAATTAGTTTACATTTTCTCAATAAATGGCACGAAAACATGTTTTAAACACCCAACAACAGGTGGTTAGTTAACTGACCACCAAAACTGAAAGAGTTAAATGAAGATTTTTCTCTCAGGGATCTAAGCCCCAATTTTAAATATTTGTTTTTTTTACTCATGTGATGTGGGTAGACTTGTGCCCGTATAAATGCCTTGTGGATTCCACAATATATTTTTTAAAGAGAAGTAGCATTTCAGGCAATAATGCCTATTTAGTATGTAACCGTGCTTTATTCTTTAGGAAAGAGATAGATGATAGATAAGACAGGTGGTGAAAGGAGATAGACATAGGCATTTAATTAGTTATTTTACGTGGCCGGCGAATATCAAATGTCGATATCAAATGTTTAAAAAAATTTATATATTATTTTTTTAGTTCTTTTAAGAATTATTTTTATCACACAAATAATTGTGACTTTTTTTCTAACTGTGTTTAACCAGTTAAAACTGTTTTTCTTTGTTGTTGTTTTTTCTTTGTCATGCAATTTTTTCTCTAACAAATTGTCTCACCTTTTGCTAACGTAATGCACTGTTTAACTAATAAATTATCTTTGATTACATCATATGAACAAAAATTACAAGTGCAAAATTGATTAAAAAATATTAACAACAACAACAATGTGAACAACACCTCCATCTGTTTTTTATATAATTTCAAATAAAAGAAATATTTTCAAATAATAAGCAGAACTCACGTACACAATTGAGAAATTCGCTATTAATTGTTTTTGTTTTTTAAGTAGACGCCCAAAACTGAAACTGAACAAGTAAATTATCACAATAATTTTTTGAGAGAAAAAAAAAACAGAACTAAGAAATTAATCTTTAAACTAGTTACGTGAAATCGAAATAAAAAAACATGTGCTTGGTTTATAATTATTTTCAAAATTTTTTGTTTTTATGATTTTTATTGCTCTCATATGCCTGCCCTGTTGTCTTGAACGTCTCAATATGCGTTGAAATAATAACTCTATAAAGTTGTTGGAATTCTTGAGAAAACTCAAGGTACTTGATTTTAAGTATAACACAGTAAGATATCAACATAGTTTCTTCTACTACTACTACTACTGTTCGTTTAAAATCCGGACATTCAATTTTTGATTACTTTTGTCTTAAATAAGCTATACTATTATACAAATTAGTCTAAATTCGGAATTCTGTTTTTAAAGTGGGGATAAGAATTCTTTGGATTTGGGCTTGTCTAAAAACCGTTTTTTTAACTAGAGGAATATTCTTAAATGATTTTGAATTAAAACAAGTAAGGGTGCCGAATTTTAAAAACCCTTCACCATCTACGTAAATCGAGTTAAGTGAAGTAACTCCAATCAAAAAAGCAAATATTGGGGCGGCAGAGAATTAAAAAAAATAAGAAAAAAAAATTAAGTACTATTTATAATTTTACATAAAAATGTCATCGGCTCTTAATGGATTAAGCATTTTTAAACATTTTTAATATTTCCTCAAAAATCTCATTAAAAGCTTTTAAATGATACCCATATTGATATTTTAAAAAATTTGAAAATTTCAGAGCCCCGTAACTCGGAAAATATGGGCGAGCTCTAGTTTTTTGACTTGATGTTTTTTTTTCTTATTTTTTAATTCTATATCGCCGAATAGGTTATTTTTTTTTTTTGATTGGAGTTATTTCATTGTTCCAAATGATATGAAAAAATTAGAGGTAGGCGTGGTGTTTGCCTGCTGCCTCGAAGAACATGGACCGATCATGCTGATTTCCAATAGCACCTCTTTCGACTCTATGTATAATCGATTAGCGTATTTTAATTTTTGTTGAAATCAATGTCAAACACGGACGGAAAGACAGACATCGCTCAATCTAATTTGTTTTCTGGGGATTTTGGGAATAAAAAATTTAAATTTGAGGGTTCAGTTCGAAAAAGATCTAGAAACCTTGTACCGATGTTTACATCTTTGCAACACTATTTTGTTTGACAATCCATTGCACAGCTGGTTTGCAAGAACAACACTTGTAATTTGTTTGTTTTCGAAGTTAAAAAAATTTAACCACAACTTTCTTTAATACGCTAAAATTTTGTTGCCTGTCTTAAGGTTAAAGGCAAAACAGACGTTTGCCATTTTTTGTGTCGTATACTAGAGGCTTTATAATTCATTATTTATTGCTTCCAGCTTTTAAGAGGACACTAGAAAGATATTAAAAAAAACCGAATACTATTTTACTTACGGGTATAGATGGAAAAAACGGCTCATTAAACTTAAATTACCTGTTGTTCTATTTAACGAAAAAAAAAAATAAATAACGAAAAGAATTAGAAGAGCCAACTGTAAAAAGAATAAAATCAACATGAAAACTAAAAGCTATTTAACCCAGCAATCAATTTTTTTAGACATAAAGAATTTAAGATCAAATTTTCTCGAATTTCTGCAGTTTACATTGTATAAATTCTATTAGCTTTTTTTCTTAAAGAAATTTTACACCAGGCAAAACAATCACAGTTTAGCTTTTTTCGTTTAACAATATTTTCCACCGCTGTGATGTTGTAAACGTGAAAACCGCTAGAAGCGTTGAATTATTTAAGATGGGGTTTTTTCAGTAACACTGACCTCAATCTAATTGTTTGAAAATATTTTGTCGCTAACGGTGTTTTTGATTTTCTTCAAAATATGAAATTACTAGGCATTTGTTCGGATGCTTAAAACTTAAACAGGGCTGGAACAATAAACATTTTTGGGTGTTTGCTCATAATTGCTATGCGATGATTTAGGGAAAAGGCAAAATCAAAAAATTCTGAATGGGTGGCGCTATAGATGGTCATTATTTTAAACAAATTAGCATATGATTTTTTCTGATTTTATAATTTGAGCATATTAGCTATTTTCTCTTAAGTTGGAAAACCATCATCACTTTTCATTTACACTCCGAAGCTGAGAACAAATAATTAAATAAACAAATAATTAAATAAAAAATAATTAAAATATATACAAAATCATTGTTTTATTCTTTTTTATTTATATTGTCAATAGAACGAATCGAATTAAATAAAGCTAATCAAAGTGAATTAATACCAGGTGGCAGCTCCGCTTCAACAATACAACAACAAAAAGAAATACAGGTATTTAAGTGTATGGGAAACTTCAAAACATAATTAATTCTTTCACTTTTTTCTTACACTTTTTAATAACGTTTTCAAAAACTTTGTTTTTTAAATTGATTAAAAACTCTTGTTACATTTCTATTTTAAGAAATATAAAAAAAGAACTGATACACTTTTGATAGCTGCTCTGCACACAAGAAAATTTAGCAAAATTTATTCAGCAGCCGCAACGATGCCACCTGATAAAATTAATTGGCCTTGAAATTAATATTTGAGTTTATATTATGCTTCAAAAAAAAAAAAAATTATAGTTTTACTAAAAACAAAAACGGAAATGAAATTCCTTAAGTTCATTTGAAATAACTTCATTCACATTTTTACTAAAAAAAACCATCATAAAGGTTTTAGCAATATTTTGCTGGGTTATTAAAAAAAATAGTTTGCAAATAAAAAAAAATTAAATCGTACCAGAACACACTTAAAGTTAAGCGGTTAAAAAATACTTAAAGCTAAACAAGAAAACTAGTAAAAGCTTATAATAAATACCCTACAGACGACATTGAAAAAATTCCATCATATATGCCACACTTAACTGACAGGCAGTTTGTCACTTAACAATTGACAGTAAAGCAGATAGTCCTATGAAAGTAATAAAGTAAACAAAATCCTATTGCTTAAATTATATAAGTCAAGTCATTTATATTTGAATATTAAGAAATAAAACAATCGATAAACAACTTTATAACTTTTTTACAGTTTAATACTTAAATTACCATTTAATTTTTTTAACCGAGTGAGAATTTTTATCAGTTAGTTTTGTGTTTTATTTTATCTTAATTAAATTTTTTTTTACAGGATTTATTGACTTTCAAGCCGCAAAGAAATAATTTATAATTAGATGTTTTGTATTCGATATCTATTACTATCTGCACCAACATCAAAATCAAAAAAAAAAAAAAATATTTCATGTGTGGATAAAAGCTTTTTTTGCTTTCATGAATGAAACTGTCATTAATGATATAAAAAATTAGAAACATACTCACCGGCAAAGAAAATTTTCACTAATTAAAATTTTTGTGTCCTTAAGCCTTGAAACTATTCTGCCGAATAAAATTTATAGGAAGAGAATATTGGGTTCTGGAAAGTTAAAAAATATGACAATTGTTTAATTTTAGCAAATCAAATTAACAAAGATTTTAAACAAACGTTTGCTAGATGTTAATACCATATTTATACCATGCAATTAGTTGCATGCAAGTTTTTTGTTTACTAGAGTTGTAAAGATGAAGGTGGAATTGAAAAATTACATGACATGAGGTTTCAAAGGAGTTTTTTTTGGCATTTACTTTGAAAATCTTCCGTTCAGAGTTGTATTTTGTAGTTCGATTGAAAACAATAAAATATGATTTAGTAGTTAGATCTGCCAAAAATTGCATGAGTGCTGAAAAGTAAATTGGGTGACAGATTGTGGGACAGAACTGTCTTACTGCTAATATTAACCCTTTGCACCCGAACGGCGCCTCTCAGGCGCCATCCTTTTCATTACTGCAACTCGAACGGCGCCTCTCACCTCTCGCCATTACTATTTATGATAATATTGCACCATATGCACGCGTGCATGCGTTGTAAATTTTTTTACTAGGAGTGTGTGAGATTAGTCCATGGATATGGCGAACACTTAGATCCTTATGTTTGTAGTACGTAAATAAAAATGAAATATGTTAATAAACTACTTTTGTTTAAAATACTTATGTTTGATGTATTACAATGTTTTATTAAAACTACTGTCGGGTAGCTGAGTACCCATACTAAAAAATGGTTCGGGTGCAAAGGGTGAAAAAAAAATTACAAAAAAATATTAGTTTTTATGCGACCAGAACAGAATTTTGGTTTACATAATTTTGGTTAGAATTCTATTAGTTTTTTTGTGATTTAATATTAATGTTTCTCGTTGGCTAGAGGAGAAATTATTAGAGTGGGCATATTACAGTTTATGAATTTCTAAGGCTGAAATGTTACAAACACTTTACTTATTAAACAATACCTTTCGTTAAGGCAGTAAAACAAAATACTAAATAACAAGCCTGAGCACCCAGAAATGACATACAGAACGTCAACTCAATATAATAGGATTAAGAGTTAAATAATAATAAATAGCAGAGAGGGAGCGAAAGAAAAATACAGTTAATACGCGTAAAGTAGCAAAAAAAAAAAAAACAAAAAAATACAAAACTAACTGAACGTTGTTATAAATGAAGATAGCAGCATTTAAAGTAGCAAAATTAACAAACAAATAACAATTTGACATACAATAGGAATCCTATTTATCTATTCATCTATCTTGAATTTAGTAGATACCGAAACTAAATATTTTAATTAATAAAAAGATCTCAACTACTTTACAAACTTAATTACAAAATGTCAGTAAAGTAAATAGTATTTTGTTGATGCGTTGATATGAAGAAATAGAACTGTTTTACATACTTTTCTTTTATTATTTTCGTATTTTCGTATTAAAGAAAAAAACTCTTAATCTCGCTCAAAAGTAGCAAAACAAAAAAAAAAAAAAAAAAAAGAAAACTTGAATTTTAAATGTAACTTTTGTAATCAGAAAGAAAAATCTAAATACTCACATTTACATACATCCATACATACGTGTTTTGCTGTCTTTTGCAATAAATTTAGCTTAATACATGATAATTTTGTTGTGACATATTTCGGCTGGTTGGATGGTTGGTTGGTTGGTTGGTTTTCCATTTCTTTTTCAGACATTTGCAAGGGGAGTAAAACTGGAGACTTGTTTAAGTTTATGTCACATTTATTGTTGTTAATATTAACGTCGTCACATTTACACCGGTATTTTTATTTGTAATTAATTCGTATTTTAATTTCATTTCTGGTTTAATTGCATTTTTTAACATGTTTTCTTCTGCTGCCTGTTTGCTTGAAGCTTCTTGTCCGTTGTAAGCTTTTATTAGAGCTGATATGTACAAATTTCTATATTGGGTGATGTTTAAAGGGAAGTGTGATCGATGCAATTTTTAAAAGACTTCAAAAAAAGCAGGAGGTTATCAATACGTATACGAGTAAATGTTGCTTTTTTTAATTTTTGTGAACCGATTTAAAAATTTTTTTGTAATTTGATAGATTATGTTTACAGATTTGTCCCGTTTTGAAACAGTTCATAATCTTAAAAATTAAAGGGTGGCCACATACAACATACATGTTTTTTAAGTGTGTTATGAACCGTGAAGGGCACCCATATAAAATTAAAAAAAATTATTATCACTATGGCTCCCAATAGCAAAAAAAAATAGAAAAATAAATCAAAAAATTACAGGGTGTTCTATAGGTGACGCAAATTGACCTATATGGGCCTAACTTTTAAACCGTTATACACAAACGCTTGACACAAAATGCCGATTACTATGACCGTTTTATTAACAAGTAAAAATTTTCAAAATTATAAATTAAAGGGTGCCCTAATAGTTCATTTAATTTTATGTATATGGCCATACTTTTGAACACTTGTAGACAGATGGTTGAAATTTACAAAGAACCTGTATTGCTATGTCCGCTATAACAACAAGTATACAATTTTAGTTTATAAATTAAAGGGTATTCCCTTAAGTGATGTAATTTGACCTATCTTTTGAACCGTTATACACAAACACTTATAAATTAGACGGATGTCTTATATGTTATTTACAGACAATCTGTATTTCTAAGTCCGCTAACACAATGTGTATGAAATTTGGAATATAAATTAAAGGGTGTCCCAATAGCTCATGCAATTAAATGTATGTGGCCATACTTTTGAACCTGATAGACAATCAGCTAAAATTTATAAGGAAACTGTATTGCTATACGATATGAATTTGGAAATTAAAGGGTGTTCCCAAAGTTGATGTAATTTGACCTATATGGACCTATTTTCTGAACCGTTATATACAACAACTCTAAAATTAAAAAAAATGTCCACTGCTTCGTCTGGTATAATAAGAAGTATAAATATTTAAAATTATAAATTAAAAGGTGTTACATTAGTAAGGGTGTCCCAATAGTTAGAATAATTTGATGCATGTTGCCAAACTTTTATGCCGGTATAAATAGATAGCTAAAATCTGTTTTAAAGTCGGTTTTTTTCGCAAGAATTATTTAAAAATATTTTCTTAAAGAAAAATTTTTTTAATGAGTGCCCGTATTAAAGTGCATAGCAAGATGCTTTTACTTTTAACAATCGGTGTATATTTTTGAATTGGAACAACTGAAGATTTAATAATTTTGCTATAATGAAAAATTGTTACGAAAGTATTTAAGTTATTACCTTGACATTCTTGAAACAACATAAAGTTTTAAACACATTAAAATAAAGAATATTTAACAGGCAATTTAAACAGTTTGTCTTGATTGTTTTTGTAGCATTGTATAAAAGAAAATAAAAGCTATTAAGCTGCCAGATCTTTTTTATTAGAGAAATCGACGCTTTAACTCGCCTATAAATAAAAATCGTAGTTTCTAAAAGAATGACAGTGTTAAGCAAAACTCGAAACAGAAAAGTAGCAAAGTATGTGTTGTTTAACAATGTTGTTAACAAATTTATACAGAGCTGGATAAATAAAGCGATATCAGAGATATAATGATAACCGTGTTTTGTTTATCTATGTTAAGAACCCAACGCTTTAATAAGAACGCAACGAATAAAATTCTACAAAAAATGTGTGTAATTTAAAAAGTTTGATTTTCTTAATTTTTAGACGTTATTGATGATGAAGGTATGCTTTTTAATCCATGTCTGCAGGTGGCTGGCTCCTTTTGTAGTTTATAGCAATGAAGCTCTTTGAATGTTCTTAGAGTTTCATTTATTCTGAAAAATTTTTTTGAGGCAGATACAAATTTTTTCCTTTCGGTTTCAGGCGACTAAATATTCTTTCGAAGTCAATTACAGTTGTTTCGTTTTTTATTTGTTTTTTTTTCAACAACGAGGTCCGCCAGCCAGCTAAGTTCTTTCTGCTAATTTTTTTAATATACATTTACAAATAAAGTTTTCCTTAATTTTCTTAATGTATTCGAAAATTTTTATTGTTAGAAGGGAAGTCATTAGTACTAAAGTTGTCCACTAATGATTTTTTTTTTATCTAAAGATCTATAATTTTCTATTAATCATTTATGTAAGCAAAATTGTTTACATCAATAATAATCGCTTACGAAGCGTTATAATTGTTGTTGTTGTTGGTATAGTGTTCACGGCACTTGTGATTGATAATATTTTACACTAAACGTGAGGGTAATCTGAAAATTTATTTAAGAAACTTTAGAGGAATTTTTGTAAAGACATTTTAAACAGACTGTAGGTAAAATCATTCAAGCCTTTGGAATAAAAAAATAAATTCGGGAATTTTTGTACACTTGTTTTCATTCGTTGCTCTTATGTTGCGTAAGTGAATCGTTAAAGGTATTAGGGAAATACATTTTCTTGTGTGAAGTTTCTATTGTACAGTGCTAAGTGAGATTGGCCATGAATCGCTGTTAGAAACACGAAAGTTAATCATAGATACAATTTTAGTGGAAAAAGATTGATTGCTATTTTAATATGTGAAGCAGGCCATAAGAGGATTGCGAAAAAGTCTTAGCAATGACTACTCTGCAAATTTCAATTAAATATATTTGGCTTTCTACGAACTTAATTAAGTCCAGAGTACAGCTAATGCAAAGAAATAGTAATTAAAGGAAAAGGATAAAGTTGAACGTAATTGCGAGACATATCTTAGACAGGCAGTAAAATAGATTTAGGGCTGAGAAAGACAATCAGAAACAAGCCGAAAACTACTAGCAAATACTGAATTAGGAAAAACTATTTTCCTAAAGTAGTCTTAACTTAACCATTACTACCCGTTTTAAAGACTTTTAAGTTCAACGTAACACTAATTATAGCTCTGTTTACTAATAATAATGATAAATATTTTGCACTTGATGTTATAATTTTTCAAAGTCATTATAAAAAGGTGTTTATTCGCAAATATATGGATAGGTGCCCTATAAATCTGAAGACCCTTTGGCCATTTGCCTTGTAAACAGTCATTGTTGTTTAACGAAATGGTGTTTTGAAGTAAACTTACATATGAGCAAGTTAAGAATGACAGATGTCATATTTGAAAAAATTTTAAGTCATATTTGAAACCCTTGAGAACATAGAGACTATTTCATCCGTAGAAGTAACCTGATTGAAGATAAATTCATGGTTTTTTTATGAGACAGTGGTACACCAATTAATAAAATTCATGCATGCTAAACACAGAAGTTAAACGTTTTGATTTATGACTCTTTTACGGCAAAGGCTCATATGCTTGATGGCTCGACTTTGTTACCTAAAATTATGGATTGCAAATCCCTAAATTGATCTTTTATTGCTATCAAATATCCACTAACTTACTAAATATTGAACTGAGTTGAACATATAAAAGTTAATCAATTAAATTTGGGCATAAATTGTTATCTTCAGAACTGTGGGGTATTTAAAAATTCTTAATTATTATTTTTTATAAACAATCATACACAGCTATCAGGTGCTAATACAATTGTCAATTACGAAAATTTAATGAAGTTATAACAGCTACGTGTTTACTCACAAGAAAATTCTATGAACAAAAAAAAAAAAAACACCAAATTAAAACAAATATGAAAATATTTTTATTTGTTTTTTGAATGCGCAAAATTTTTACTCATGTGTTTTCAAATTATAAACAGATTTGAGAAATAACTTTCTTATGAATTTTGCAATTATCTGGGCGACAGAATCATAAAATATACGCAGCTAGGAGAAAAAAATGCAACACAAATTTGTCATAACATCTGCTTCAAATGTCTCTTTTTTGTTTTTCAAATAATTTGGGATGTACAAATTAAAAACCATATGTGCAAATTTTTAATGCACAACCTAATTACTTTATATTACATTAATGGCAAACAAAAAAAAAATGCAGTGCAATGAATCACAAAGGCAGCTGTAGAGAAAAAGGAAAAAAATGACAGACCTCGATGTGCGAATAAATGTTCTGGCAACGCTGTTTGAATACAAACGGCACATCGACAACGAAGTTGTTTTCAAGAGAGTTCTCTTCGAGATATTATTCGATGACTGAACAAATCAATGTCTCGTCAAGACGACGTGTTAGGTATGTTCAATGATACAGAGACGTATATGCGAACATAATCAGGGACGTAGCGGTGAACTGAAAACGTAAATTGACAGTAATAGTTTCAGTTGTGTTCAAGAAAATCCACGCTTGGAGTATAAAAGGGTCTTCGACATGCAAGAGACAGCTTTAGTTACAAAAGTGATTTAAAAAATTAATAAATTGATAGTGGCACGTACTTAGAGCAACTTGCGGGTGGATAAAAAATTCCAACAGAATTAAAAGGAAATAAAATTCAGTTTAAAGCGTCTGAATAAGATAAACATTTTTTTAAAATCTTAATCAGAACTGATTTCATTTAAATTTACTTTGGGATTACAAAATCGATGGCCCCCGTTTAAATAAGTTTATTTGAGTAAAAATATGTTACTGTTAACGTTATGTTCAAGGAACTAAAGACTGAATAACACTGCAATTTTATATTTATTTTTATTCTTTTGCAGTTTCTAGTGTTTCATTTTTACGCTCATAATTTTGTTTGGCACGTAAACTTGCGAACGAACCTATTATAAATAAATTATTATTTAAACAAGATTTTGACCCAATTAACTTCTAGGCGAATGCTAACCTCTAATAACACGAACATTGATCATTTGCTAGTTTTTATTTGATTTTATTTGTGCTAATTTTTACAAATAGAAATTGTTAGTGTGTATATCGGCATTACATTTTAACATAAATTGTTTTTTTTTTTAAAATTTAAATGAATTCTGTATTCTGTTTTAAAATACAGCAAATGTTATTTTTAACAATTTACAATTTTGCAAAACAAAAACAAAACAATAAACAAAACTTTTGTAAACAAGAAAAAACAGAAACATAAAAATGTTGAGCACCACTTATTGAGGTTGCTATTAATGATAAACATTAACAATATAAACTTAAAACACAGTGGGGTTACAAAATGTTTACTAGAGGCACAAAACTTGAAATCAAATGAATGTCAAGTTAGGTGTCATTAAAAATTCAATTCATTAAATAAAGAATTTCCTATACCGATTTTTATTTAAACTATTTAATGGAGAATTTGCAGTATGGTACATGTGGTTATACATATATGGTGAAGGGTATATAAGATTCGGCATTCCCGAGCATAGCACTCTTACTGGTTTTTGTTTTTATTTATTTTATTTATAAAGAATTTATTTTTTGCATTGCATGAATTAAACAAAAATGTTCAACTGTGGCAAAAAAGTTACAAAGTTCGTGTAAGTATGTATATTTTTGTTATTACCAAAGTTTCTTTAATAGGTTGCTTAAGCACTTGACAGGTTTTTCGTTAGGTTTTTGACATTAGCTGAGTCTAGCTTAAGGGCATTATGGTTGGGCCTTTACTAGTATACAAAATTGTAAAATCATCCCACAGTGCAGTCTCTGCCTTAATTTAGAACAATAAATCTAAATAGTATATTTGCTTTAGCACGGAGAATGAGTGTAAAACAAAGGCCTTGAGTTGTTTTTTAATACGAGTAACTTGTTGGTTTTTAATTTTGTTTGTGTTATTATTGCTGTGAATTTTAATTATTATTGTTCTTACAACATCATAATTATTATTATTGTGGTGTTGTTTTTTGTTTTCTTTTTCTTTGTTATTATTACGGTTCATACCTTTAGTGAGTATGATCTCTTTGACAAGGTGAGAGCAGAGTACTAAACTTTAATAAAATAAGTACCAGGGAGTACTTGTACTTTATTCTTTTTTGTTGTTGTTATATTATTGCTGCGTGCACTCATTTGCTTTTTTAAATGAAAAAGAACAACAACATTTGTTTTTGTTAATTAATTTTTGTTATTGTTTGCTGTGGCCATTGAATGCCACTCAAGAAATTTGTGGTTGTTTTTTTTTTTTTGAAAATTATAAATGTTGCAAATTTTTATAATTTAAAAATATTGAAAATAGCTAAAAAGAGATGCAATTTAGTAATTAATATTTAATGGCCAGCCATGTTTCTTAAAATCTAAACATGAGAGGTACCCAGTTGTCAAATTGGTAATGTTTGCTAGTACATGTTTGTATTTTTATATCCTTCACCAGAGATGAAAAAGGGTATATCTAAGTTTGTCATTCCGTAAGAAAAAAAAAACACCAAGTTAAAAAATTGGCTCTAGCCCATATTTTCCGAGTTGTAGGCCTTTGAAGTTTTCATAGAAAAGTACGATTGTGCACCATAATTTTTAGGATATCAATATGGGTATCACTTAAAAGCTTTTGAAGAGATCTTTAAGGAAATACAAATTTTTAACCCATTAAGAGCCAATGACATTTTTATACAAAAATATATATATAGTACTGAATTTTTTTTATTTTTTTTTTTTTTAATTCTCTGTCACTCCAATATTTTTTTTTGACTGGAGTTACTTCACTAAACTATATTTACATGTGTAAATATATGGTAAAGAGTAAATGAATGAGTAAAATTATACGAGACGGAAAGTAAAACTTCGTATGTGGTAACTTAATCTTAAAGGTAAATTCCGAGTGCGTGTAATCTTATGTTAAAATGACTTCCCTGTAGTTTATTGTTGCGAGATGAAAGTGGGCGTTTTCAGAAGCTGGTTGGGCATAAACAACATTCAAATTAAAATAGTTTGGGTTTAAAACATACAACACAATGCACATTTTTTTAACAAATAAAAAGTTTCAGCTTAAGTTGCTTTGGAAACTTTTTTAATGCAGATATTTGTTAAAATTAAATTGTATTTATTAACAGCGCAATAATAAAAAAGGCTTCTGCCTCTGTTTTGTAATAATAGAAGCTATTCACAAGAATGTGTGTGGTATTTATTTTAAAATGTTTTAAACTTCATCGCTACCACTTCACAAACATCTAATAATGACAAAAATAACATGAGAAAATAGTTTAGTGTTTTGCCTTAAGACATAAAATCCACAAACTTTCTTGCTTTAAAATAGTCGTATAAAATTGTTTCTCTTGAAATCAATATTCAGTTGGGAATCACTGAACATTCCGCCTTTTTCCATCTTGTTTATGTAGAAAATGAAGAAAAACAAACTCTTAAACATAATGTTTTCTTAACACGCTAAAATAACTGCAAATATTACAACAACTTTAGAAGATAGCAATACCAAACAAAACCTTAATCTTTGGTTTCTACAACTACAATATACTTTAACTACAAACAACAACAAAAAAATCAACATGTATTCAGGCTTTAAAACAAATAAACAAAAAAAGACAAAAATTTACAAGTGAGTTTCCGTTTATATGTTTTTTCATCATCATTTTTTTTTGTACTAACAAAACACAAAAAAGAAGTACAAAAAATAAACTCATTCATGTCTAACAATGCCGCATACATGTACGCCGGCTATCATACCGCAGTTTGTTAAGAGTTTTTGTTTTGCTTTTGCAGACATTTAAATAAAACAACAAACACAATAAGAGCTCAAACCCGGTTCAATTGCATTAAAATCTTTTTATGGAGGGATTTTGTTTGAACCCAATTTTATCAAAGTTGTTGTTACTGTTCCGTAGTATGTATTAATTCATAGAATATCACCCATGAACAAAACAAGTGCGGATTTTATTTATGTATGTATATAAGGCGATGCCAGTATATTAATAGAAAAATGTAGGCTGGTAAGGTTGCCATTTCAGGAAGAAATATTTTGACTATTGTTTTTATTAAAATTTTTTAAAAATAAAAAATTTCATTAATTAATTTTTTTCTTTTACTTTTAGCCAATATTAACAACAACGACATTTTTAGTCATTTGTTTACACAAATTGCAACAGGTCAGTACTTAATACCGTTTATTTATTTCAAAATTTCCTGAAATATTAAAAAGATACGTAAATTAGTCAAAGAACTATTTCCTTTTAAATAAATAAAAAAGAAATAAAAATCATATGGAACACATATTAACACGTAAGAGTGACTGTCTAGAACTCATAATTCTCCTGTAGTTGATATATAATTTAATTTAAGAAAAATACTCTTGTCAAAATTCGGTTTTATTCAGTTTTTTGAAGTCATATCAAATCTGTCCGCAAGTAAATAATTAATCTATTTTAAAGGAAACATGGTATGGATTTTTCTTCAACTGAAGCTCTACATTACTTTTGTTTACATTTTACACCCACCCTCTACAAAAGACTTCATCTTTTTGCAAATCATTTTTCCGGCTAACTTGACTTTCAATAAAAAAAATCTCGCCCTTTACGTACATAATGACAACCCTACACTCATTCCCTCTTCATAAATTATTTATCTTTTGGTCATCGATTTCATGTCTGCTTTATTTCTTTATTAAGTTTTTATGCAATAAAGTTACAGCACGTTTATTTGCTAGCGGAAAACGGAAATTGTTTTGCAAGTACCTACGTACATACCTAAAAGCAAGTCTTTTGGCGAACTTGCACTAAAGCGAGCATACATAGTACCTGTGTTGGGATTTATATATTTTTTTTACACATGAACATGTGCATATATAGGTTCGTAATGTATGTGTTTGTATGATGAATAACAAACTAAAACAGCTGGTTGCATATTTATTTACAAATAACTGCGCAAGTTTTAACTCTTTTGTTTTTAAACCTGTAAACAAAACAAAAAGCAAAAGAGAGCAGAGTAAACTTGGTTACTTTTCCCCACAACTAGTTGGTTTACTATGACATGTAGACATTAGTTTGTGTGTGTAAAAACTTATCATATTCATTTACTTTTGTGCTCCCCTTCTTTTACATCTCTTTACAAATGTTATGTTGAATATGTGTACGTTTTCAATCATACTTGTATTGGAGAAAAAAGATGTTTCTTTATGTGGATACCAGATGAATAGTTTGAATAGTGTTTTCGTGTGATTTTTTTAGCAGTAAGTTTATAAAAGTTTATTAAATAAAAAATCATATGTTTTATCAATTAAATTTTATAAGACATATAGTTTGAAGCGAATTTTTATTTTTATCTATAGAATACAGTGGATAAAAAAAATCAACTTAAAAATCAAAACTATTTGTTTCTGTAGGTAATTTTATAGTTGAAAAATGTATTATAAATAATTTATAAATTAAAAATTATAAATGATAATCGAAAACAAACTGTTAAGCAAAAAATAATAAATAAATAATAAAAGTAAATATTAGTACATACCCTATATTTCTTTCGAAAATTAGTAAAGAAAGTTATTTTTTATATCAAAATGTTGATATTAATATATTAAATATACGGTTACCGCGTTAGCCGTTACCGATTATTGAGTTATTATCGTCAGCTTTATTTAGTTATATTTAATGCCAGAAGTTAATTTTCAATATTAGAAATCGTAATCTTTCTTGGCCGTTGTTATAATAATAAAAATCTATAAATCAGGTGTTTGGTCCAATCCCTTTTGCCAAAAGTATTATTCGAAACATGCTTCGCCTCTGATTTGTTTTAGTTTCCAATTTTCCTTTATTTTCCTACACTAAGACTTTACCTTTAGTAATGTTAGCCAAGTCTAGATACGAGTAGTAACATACATTGTGTGCCACCTTCTTAGAGAAGCAGAGTTCGCAGTTCTTAAAAAGAATCTGTCATACATATGCATATGATTTTGTAGGGAGCTCCAATATAAAAACCTTTGCAATTAGTTATATTTTTTAACGCCTTTAAAGTAAGTTGAAGCTAAAGTAGGCGCCTTGTAATTGTTATTTTTCTTCCACAAGGATTTAATGTACAGGGTATTACAGGCAAAAGAGGGACCTGAGATTTTCTACCAGTATGAAAAGAAAAATTTATCACGTGTTCAGTGTTGTATCGCCCTCAAAAGGCGTTTCCATGTTTATGATTCTAGCCCTTATAATTTTGTGCAAGGAACTGTAAACTTTTTCAAGGATATTAAAAAAAAAATTAGAGTTTTTATTTCATATGAATTCAATTTTTAGGTTTATCAAAAATGTATTCTAAATTTGTTTTCGTTTTAATTTGTTTTTAACTTTTATGAAATTTTTATGTCAATTTGCGTTTTCAAATCAATCGTTTTATGTGTTTTCAGTATTTTAGCTATTTAGTCATTTCATGGTGGAAATATTTTTTCCCATCTGGCCACCCAATACGATAGCTATTGTAACAATAATAATGCCGTCTCTGCTGTATCTTTTCTGAGAGTGTAATTGAAAAGAGCTGAGGTGTTTGTGGAAAAGCTCAATTTTATTTCTTTTTGATTTGTTTTTAATTTGCACATAAACATTAGTCTTAAAAACACATTCGAAAGTGGAAGTGTTACGCGTTGTATAAATAAAACAAAAAAATGAAAAACGAAAATTAACAAATAATAATAATGAATATAATTGCAATTTTAAACATCATTAAATATTGCCAAAAATAACAATAAAAGAAAAATATTTGCAAAATGCTGAAAACAAAAAAGTGTTTTAAATTTTAAAAATAAATATTTTGAAATTATTGTGAAAAAGTGAATTTTCACGTGATTTATGTGTTGTTGTTGCTGTTGTCGATGTGTTTATGGCAGAAGATAAGATTTTTGTTTTCGGTTTTGTTTTAATTTTAGAAATTCCGGACAAATAATCGCTTTATAACGCACAACAATGATATTTGTTGCAAAATTTGTTGTTGCTATTGTTGTTAGCTTTGTTGTTAACATCGCGGTCAGTCAATAAGGAAAAAAAGAGTAATTTATTACTTTAAATTTTTTCGTCATATTTATTTCAGATTAACAACAGAAATAATGTGGAAAATTTTTTTATACAGGATTTATCTACAGGTAATTTAAACGAAATTTATATATTTTTATGTCATATGTGTGTGTTTTTTTTTGTTAAATGTTTTCTTTTTTAATGGTTAAGATTAATAAAATCCACACGCATGAATGCATAGGTACAACATCAAACTATAAACTTGAAACACCATAAAATTTTGTTTCTTTATTAATGGAATAGTTTATGAATAATCATAATCCTGCTGCTATGCCATATCGACCCGACTTCTACCATTTGGGCATGCGATAGATATTAACGGCTTTTATTTTCGGTTTTACTAATTTTTATGGTTTCTTGCCGAAATAGTGTTAACCCTATTATTATCGCTACAATTTCTCTCTGTTTATCACGGTCCTCTATCTCTGGCTGGCAAAAGCTAAACAGTTTAACTATTCACACACATAGTATAGCAGCATATTAAGACAGCTGCAACAACAAATACTTAAATGAAGCTGAAAATTGAAGGGGGTTCCCATAAAGATGTGGTTTTGACGTTTATGTTGTCAATTTTTAAACCGTTATAAACCGCGTTAAACTGTTATAAAACCGTTATAGGCAGATTTACACAGATCACATAATACTTTGATCGGTGTAACAACAATTATATAAAAATAAAACTGAAAATTAAAGAGTGCACCCGTACATGACGTGACTTTTATGTGTATAGGCTTATCTTGCAAATCGCTCTCTACATAGATCATGAAAATTTACACAGAATATGTGCCCGATAGGGCATAGAAAATCTGATTTTGAACCGTACACGCAAAGAAAAAATATGGTTGAGGCAACCATAATCTAAGAGCAACATACTATCGTTGCATTATATGGTTGCTAACAAAACATAGTATTGTTACATTTGCAACCATATTGTTGTCCAAAGTATAACATTAATTATATTCAAATATAGACATTAAATGCTTACAGCATAAATACATACATACATGCATATTTACTTCAACTTTTTTTAAATGTTTTGGTTCCCTTTTTATTTGTTTTCATATTTTACATATTTTTTTTGATTATTTATTTTGTACATAAATTATTATTTTTTTTCACTTTCTTTAACAATAAAAAACAATGTCAAATTTTAGCTACCAGAAAAATTACTAAACTGTCAAGTACTAGAACAAAATATTTTTTAGCGCAAACATTATTATATTGCTTTTAACCATACTTTGATTAATGATAATATATTATGGTTAAATATTTTATATTATTTTTAATAAGTTATAAAACTTTGGTTGTGGTTGAAATTTTTTTAAGATAAAACCAACCATGTTGCATTTTTGGTGCACAGTAACCATATAATCGTTAAAAGTTAACAAAAAATTTAACAAAAACGCGGCTTGAAAATGATGTTATCACATCGAAAGCGCTCGCCGAACATCCAAAGTACACAGCCAGTGACGACGGTTATTATCGAAAATTATAACAACAGTTTAACAAAAAATGTTTATCGTGACTAAAGTTTTGGCGAAAACCACTATGATTGGTTCTCCGCAACCATACATTGTTACAAGGAACATAATATATCACAACCATGTTTTTTTTCTGCGTGTAGTAACAGGCACTTTATAATTTCAGCAATAAAATATAAAAAGATAAATTTAAGAATTAAAGGGTGGCACGCCCATATGCGGTGAAGAAACTTTTGGGTATGAGTCAAACTCGAAACTTGGAATACTCTCTCATTTTCCATCATTTAGTCTCCGCTAAAGCTAGAACTAAAGCTAAATTTTAGGTCGTCCATGAAATTTATAATTCCTATGAATCTGTCGAATATGTCAGTATCACGTTGATACTGCTATTACTGGATATAAGTTGCTCTTCTAGATTTTAGCTCATTGATTTTTATTTTTCTCTAGATCATGATACTACGACATATCGAAGTACCTTTTTTAGCTTCTTGTGCTTTAGCATATCCGTAAGTGCTTGTATTTTCGTTTGTTTTCTGCTTTAACAATTTCCTTTTGACTGTTGTTACCTTTGAAATTAATCTCTCCTTCCTTTCCTTTCCAGACTTTTCTTTTTTTCTTTTCTAACTCATTCGGCACAGCGATATATGTCAGTATTTACATCTAAAGTCGAATCATGTAAATCCAGAATCCGCATATTGACGACATAGTTATACTGTTTTGTGCACCACTAAACGTATATTTTTTCACCGAGCGATAACGATAACCTTGCAAGGAGCCTATTTTCGATCACTATTGTGAGAAGTTATAAGTCTGAATTGAGTATAAAACATCCCAGGTTTAATTAACACAAAGTATATTCATATCTAAATAACCAATCAGCTGCTAAAGCAGCAAATATTCACCCCGTAGGTGTTTTGTTTACATTGTGTTGGTTAGATTGTGTGTTTGTCTTCACTGTTGTTTTTGTTTTCTTAAATGATTCTCCCACTTTTAAATTTTGTTTTGCAACCCATTGATTGTTGTCGTTATTCTTACAGTTTTTTTTTATTGTTGTTGAGTGTTTATGTGATTTTTTTATACTTTTGCACTTTTTTTTATCTATGAATTGTTATTTTTTTTGTTTCTTTTTTTTTATTGAATAAATAACAATAACTTGATTTTTGTACTCCCAGTTGTCGTTTCTTGTTTAAGATGTTGTTCGTTCTTTCTATTTACTTTTATTTTTCGCTCCGCTCGTCTCAGTTGTTTCATTAATAAAAATTAATCAATCATCTGTAAATTAAAAATGTAGTGAAGATAAAAAAACAGTGAATGTTTATATTTAACACGGCAATATATTTTTGGAATCAGGGCATATGAAACAAAACTCTTTGATTTAAAAAGTTTCTAGATTATCAATATTAAGTATTTTTCTAAGAATATTTTCAACTCAGTTTAGTTGTGTTTTTCTTCCTTCTTTGTAAATTGTTATTTTTAACTATGACATAATGAAAGGTACATCTGAAAACAAACTCACACCTTTGCTGGCAGTTAAATATTTTTTCGAAAGTTTAAAAAAATGTGTGACTGAATGTCACTAATACCTCGTGGAGTTTCCTACTTCAAGTAATGGGAGTGTATGGGCGTGCATACGAAGACTTTTAACACAAATAATTACACAAAACAAGTAGGTGTTAAAGCGCCTAAACTGGGGATGCAAAGTAGACTTAACTTTCATCTTGTAAAGTATTTTATCTTGCAATAGTCTACTAAGTGACTGACAGTATGGCTTCCATGGGTGATATAGTGGGGTCCCTTCCGAAAAAATTTAATTTGATTAGAAATTGATTTAGCAACAGAAAGTAATACAGAATAAACCTAATTATTAAAGGGTTACCCTAAAGCTGCCGTAATTTGACTTAAGTGGCTTTGTATTTTAAATCGTTATAGTCTGACACTTGAAATTACACAGAATGTTCTGAAACAACAAAAATAAAATTGATAAATAAAGGGTGTCCCACTAGTCATGCAATATGATGTATATGGACTTATCTTTTAAACCGTTATAGATGGAGAATTAAAATTTAAGGAGATTATGTATTAAAATTTTTTTCATATTCAATGACCCTCTGTCTGTATGTCCGTCTGTCTGTGTTTAATAAACTTCTTTAAAATGTGGCTTTCTAAAAATATCCATTTTCGACCCCTGACTTCTTATGCATACCGAAGTCGATTGAGCTCTGTCTGTCTGTCCGCCCGTGTTAATGTTGAAATCATGTTTGCCTCGGCCAACAAGTAAATATTTCAATCGATCAGATATAGTGTCGTAAGAGGTGCTATTGAAAATCAGCATGATCGGTCCATGTCCTTCGAAGCAACAGGCAAAATACCACGCCTACCTCTAATCTTTTCATGCCATTTGGAACAATAAAGTAACTCCAATCAAAAAAATAACTATATGGGGTGATAGAGAATTAAAAAATAAGAAATAAAAACAAGTTAAAAAATTGGCGCTCGCTCATATTTTCCGAGTTACGGGGCTCTGAAATATTCAAATTTTTTAAAATATCAATATGGGTATCATTTTAAAGCTTTTGAAGAAATCTTTAACAAAATACTAAAATTAAAAAAAAAAATGCTTAACCCATTAAGAGCCGATGGAATTTTTATGTAAAATTATATATATTTTGTACTTACTTTTTTTTCTTATTTTTACATTCTCTGTTACCCCAATATTTGCTTTTTTGATTGGAGTTATTTCACTAAACTAGATTTACATATATGGTGAAGGGTACACAAGATTTGGCATAGCCGAATAAAGCACTCTTACTTGTTTAAATCAGAGAATTTAAATAAGGGATAATTTGAACAGCAGAATCTTTATTTGTACAAACTGATTTACAGCTTTGTTTTTGAATACGAGTACAAAAGAGTTTTTATTCTTCAACTGTATTAACAAAAAATAATATTAATAATAAATAAAGTCAATGATTGATAATTAAAATGATAAAATAAATGATTTTCTTTTAAATTATTCAAATTTATCAATCACATGGTTTATTACAAAACGTTTCCCTTTAGGGTATTTTGAAATAAGAAACCTTAAAGAGTCTCTGTTTCCTTTTTGGTGCAGATCAAAAGTTACTTGACCAATATTTCCGTAAGTTGTTTTCTGAAGAGATTTGTTTTAAATTTGCGAAAAAGAATTTAATCTCTGTTAAAAATACAAACCTGATTTATTTCTTACTTACGTGACAGTTGTTTAATTAACTGCCTAAAAAAAGAGTGAGTCAAAACGGAAGTAAAGTTAAAGTAAAAGCAAATAAACATCAATATTCTGATTTTGCACTTCGTTGTAACTTTTACAACAAAAATTTTAAATTTTATAAACTTTTCCATGTGCTTTTTTTTGCTTGTAAAATAAATGTAATAAATTTGTACATGATTGACTAAACCAACAAAATTAATGAATGAAAAACAAAAAAAACAGAAACAATAACAATTGGGAGATTTAATGTTTCAACTTTTACTTTTGTGAGTGTATGTGTGTAAGTGCATGCCTCTGTTTGTTTGATTCTATTTAAAATCTGTATGCTTTGGTCCAGAATTTTAACATGAAACGTTAAAGCTGCCACAGAGACATTTATATCTTTTTATTTAAAGCCTTACGTGTCGCTGAAATTTTTAATTACATTTTGTCAGATGTTTATTTTAAAAGCTTAAGCAATTTCAGGTTTTTATTTTTTTTCTCTCTGTTTGTTTGTTTGCCGTTACTTCCACAAGAACAATACTTCTTTCTTTTAATGGAAGTGAGAGTATTTCACAAAGTTTAGGAAATCAATTTGGGGCATGTTTACAAAACATCTTGCACCATGGGAGGTGGAACAGGAAAGACGACCTCTCGTTGCAGAAAAAAATTAGTAACAAAAATAATTTATGTTGAATAAAAACGAAGGTTAGTTAATATTAAAACAGGCTTTGTAATGGCTTTTAAATAAAATCATTTTGACACCAGCTAAACATTCATTGAAGATTCTTACAAAAATATCAAGAAAAAAAAGAACAACAAAGTATCTTTGGCGTATTTAGAGAATTTTTCTTGAGGCAACCGTACCCTTTAAAAGAACTGGAAAATTTGTTCATGAAAAGAAAGAAAAATTCTGATGGCTAAATTTTTTCTGAGGAAGGCTTAGTCCTAGATAATGGCAGCGAATTTTATGTTAAATCTCAAACAATTTTCTTTGTGGCTGGTCACGATATAGCTAGACCTTTTATATACATATTCGTACCACAATTTCACTGATAACATTTTTAACTAGAAATGCGTGTCAAGAAAATATAAATTGAAATAAATTTCGGCGGATGGGTTGACTGTTGTGTTCTAATTTGTTTTGTTTATCTATAAAAAATTCAATTCTAAGAATTATTCTTGAGTATTAAGCACCAAAAACAAAGTCAGATACTCAGTACTATTTTTTTTCAATTTTGGTAGCACAGGCTAAAATAGTCACTTTGTAAACAAGTCTACTTTAAAAACGTAAAATTTTAAAATGCCATCAAAAGTTAAATTTTGAAGTACTTATTTTTAAACAATTTTTTTCTGAAAAAAGTACTTTTCTTCAGTCCGAACACTTTCTTTAAAATGGTTTTTTTTAACTTTCTATAAATGCGTCTCTTTAAGAAATAGCGTTCTCAAAACAAGGGTTTAATAAAAAAGTACTTACGAGAAAATAACTTTTTTTAAGATGGTACTTTTTTAAGAAAAAGTTCATTTGTACGTATTATATAAAAAAGCTTAGCTTTTTTAAAAGACGGACTTTTAAAAAAAAGTTTAACAAAAGCCCTCGAAAGCAGCATTACAAAAAATACCTTTTAAAAAATTAAAAGAAGAAAAAATTTAGTTTTTTTTTAATCAATCTAAAAGTACCTTTTGTTAAAGCACCGTTTTATCAAGTTGTCTATTAAAAAGTACTTGACAGATCCTTGACTAATGAAACAATATAAGCTAACTTTTACGTTAATAAGTAGCGCCCATTACTTTTATTAACTAACCCTATTGACTCTGCCGGTTTACACGAGACATTTTGGACCCTTCTGGTTTTTTTTTCTGATATTCTCACATTATCTCATTCATCAATTTCGGTGTCGCCAATCTTGACATCACAATTTTCATAATGATTTATTTTATTTGTATTTCTTTATTCTTTTTTTTTTTTGTTTTTGCTTTCGTTATGTATTTATTTGCTTTGTTAATTTGGTATAAACGCACTCATGTCCATTTCCTTCGACAGCTGATTTTGATAAACATTCGAAAAAACTTGAGGATAAATTGTTTTTTTAATACAATGGATAATTAAGCATAAATTTTTTTCTTTAGGTTTTTCGCTTTTTTAAATGAAATACGTAATACGTTACGTCATAGAACAAGCATCTGAGAATAACCTGAGGTCAAATTCATTTTTTTTTGTAATTCGATAGATTTACTAAATTACTTGCCGAAGAGGTTTTTTCCCTCTTTTATCTTATGTAATGAATTACGTAATTCGTTACTTTATAAAATAAACATCCGATAAAAAGTTAAGAACAAACAATTTTGCAATTCTTTAGATTATTGATTATTGAAACATTACGTAATTCGTTACGTCATAAAATAAACATCTACAGGGCAAATATTTTTTTGGAATTCTATAGAATATTGAAATTAAATTGCCCGCAGAAGTGCTCTTTTACGTATATAATCAATCACGTATTTCGTTACGTCATAGAATAAAAATCCAATAAAAACTTGAGGATAAATTATTGTTTTTGAAATTCTACTGAATATTATCTATTAAATTAATTTCGTTACGTCATAAAATAAACATGTGATAAAAACTTGAACACAAATTAAGTTTTTTGTAGTTTGATAGATTTTGGAAATATTTGACTGAAAAAGTGAGTTTTAGCTTTTAAATCGGTTTCCGCTTGTTTAAATTGTATGGTAAATTACGTAAATCGTTACATCATAGATTAAAAATTCTAAATTGGCTGCAGAAGTCGTTTTTTCCTCTTTTACATTTTTATCTAAGTATTTTTTTACGTTACAGAATAAACATACGATAATAACTTGAGGACAAATTAAGTTTTTTGTAGTTCGATTGATTTTAGAACTAAATTGCCTTCAGAAGTGGGTTTCCGCTTTTTTAATTATATGGTAAATTACGTAATTTGTTACGTCATAGCATAAACAACCGATAATTTTTTTTTGGTAATTCTATACATTATTGAAATGAAATTGCTTGCTAGTTACGTTATAGAAAATTAACAGACGATCGAACTACGTGCAACGTTGCCATGAGAATATGACTTACGTTTCACATCTTTTCCACCATCCTGTTTCAGGATATTTTAATAAAAGTATTAAATTAATTTTAAAGATTTTATATTTTTTATATAAATTTTTTGAACATACATATTCTAGGAATTCCTAAGGATGTTGTTGTGATTTTAAGGAGATTACAAATTACTTTACAAAGCTGTTGTTGAGTCAGAACACATTCAATAGTTACTTTAAATTAGCAACATTAAAATCTTGGCCACAATTTAATCCTTAGCAGATCAATTCAATTTAATCGTATGATTTAAGAAAATAACCCCAAACTATTTTTACTTAAATAAAAAGATTGTGTAAGTTATTTTAACACATCCTTCTTCTTTTTTTTTCTTTTCAAATAAAACAACATTGGCTACATGTGCGCCAAAGGACTTTGTTGTACTCGGTATGTAAGTGCAAGCAATAAATTGACTTTACCTTTCCTTATTCGGATTTTTTATTGTAACCTTCAATTCAATCTCTGCTAGCAATTGAATATTATATATTGACTTTTACAATGACATTCATGACCACTTTTACTACGTATTTTTGCGTTTGATTTTATTTTTTCTTTTGTTCAACTTATTGAAATATTATACTACTTCCAGTGCCTTAATCATACGTGTATGATAAGGTTTGTTCTAAAGAAGATGTGATACCCCTGGCTGATTACGTTACGACCGAGAGCGCTCGTTCTAAGACATTTATTGCTTTATCATCAAAATTGCTTTAAACAGCAATTGAGTTGAGTTCATTTAAGTCCTTTTCAATTCTTATTGTACTCGTGGCCAAGTTTTTTTTTACTATTTTTTTTTCAAATTTTCCTAAGCTCTTTAATGTGTTGTGTTGTTGTTGTGGTTTTTTGTTTTCTTGTTTCCCTGTATAATTTTTATTTAAATGTCTGGTTATTGTCGTAGTTTTTTTTGTTTTCTTTGTGGCGCGAGTGTGTACTTGTATCCTTAAGTTTTCATTTTATTTCATTTGTTTTTGTTATTTTATAATGTTGTTGATGTTGCTTTTGTGTTGCAAAGTGGGTCAAAAACAAAAACAACACATAAATACGTTTCTATGTATTTAAATTTTATTTGTCGATTAAAACCGTAACCACAGACATTTACATTTGCGGTTTGGCTTTGAACATCACGATACTTAAACGAAAAACAACTACAACAACAAAAGATAATTGAATAACAGAGTTTCCATATTAAATGTTAAAAATTATATATTTTTACTTACCCGTGGCAATAAGGTTGAACGAAGTGAATGTTTTATCACTCTCAACAGCGCTACAAATAACACAGGGTGTAGCAAAAAATAAAAACAACAAAGTGAGAAAAACATGACAAGGCCTTCCAGGAGTAATATTTAACATTTTTTATCTTAAGGGAAAGTAATCACATTTCAAATTATTCGTTACTTTGCTAAAATTATATAATTTTAATAATTAAAAAATACTATTGAAAAATTAAGGATAAACTTGAAATTATTGACCTATTTTGAATAATAAATAAATAACCGTAAAGTAATTCAAATATTTATTATTTTGTAAGAAATATTGAAATTTTGCTTATTAAGTAAAACCTGCTCAAAACTTTATTTTAGGTTGAAATAATTAAACTATTTTTAGTGAGTAACCGTTATTTTAATAAAAATATTTTATGTTACAAAAAAGTAACCATATTTAAAATTATTAGTTGCTTTGCAAAAATTATTTAACTTTAAAAATTTGGAAAGAATGTTGCAAATTAAGCATACATTTGAAACGACCTATTTGAAATGAGTAACCACAAATGTAAAACTAAAATCTCAAAAAAGTAATCATGTACCAAATTATTCGTTGCTTATCAGGAATTATGTAACTTTGTTATTTAGTTATAAACTTGAAGCTTAGAATATTTTTCAACGAGTAGCCGCTTATTTTTTTTAAACAAGTAACCGGTTAGAATATCAATAATTTGTCCATTTGATTTATGCGTAATATTTTTAAATCGGCAATCAAAAGAAAAAATGTAGTTACTATTTAAGACGAATCATCTTTATATTTTAGAGCATAATTAACATGATGAGTCGCTTGAATATTTGTTAAATTTAAAAAAAATAATAAAGTAAAATGTTTTTTTAATGTCAATTGCACACTGAAGCATCTTTTTGTAGGAAAATTGTTACTAAGAATAAAATATTAAAAAACAAATTAACGAATACTCATTAAAATCAACTAGAACTAGACCATCTGTCGAGAAGAAATGATAATAATAATCTTAGTTTTTTAAAGGTTAATATTAACTTAAATCGCAATTTTGTATAATAAATGATTTTTGTATAAAAAATTAAAAATTTTTGATTATTCCAAAAAAGTAACCATTTTTTATATAATCGTTACTTTGTAAATACTTCATTATTTTGTTGTAAAGTTAAAGATATTTGCATTTAGTTGTAAAATCTAGATGTGATGGATGCTGAAAAAGAACATCCGCGTGCGCGTAATATATGTAACAATAAAATTTTCTTTAAATTTTTTGTTATTATAAAAAAGTAACCACTTTAACATTTCATTTTTGCTTTGTAAAAACTATATCATTTTGTTATTGACAATCTTTAAAACATTATTGGGGAATATCTGTTTTAAAATTTATGATTTCTAAATTTTTAACATTAAACAGCTGTGATCTACAAGTGGGAGAAGTAACCACTTAATATAAAAAAATAAAAATAAATTTAAATTTAATACGTAAATATATATGTTGTATTTCCTTTACAAAAGTTTAAGAATCTTTCTTGTTGCGTTTCTATGTAAAGTGGGATGAAGAGGTTTAGTTTCTACATCGCGATTCACTTCAATATTTGCTACTTTGCACCAATGCCGTTCAAAGTGTTTGTCTGTTAGAAAACAATAAAGAAAAATATGTAAAATATGTGAAATCAAACGAACAAGAAGCAAATAAAGTGTAACAAGAACAAGGATTTTTGCACACAAACATGCTTTCACATATTAACATTTAACAATAAATCAGTTTACATGAATGTGTGATGTGTTAACCTATTATTCGCAAACACTTATGTCATTAATGTCTCTATCCTTGTTCATTGCATAAACAAGCACACATATACATATACACGCACGAGCATATTTACACAGGCTGTAAACTCCTTCAAATGTAGTGAATGTCCCCTATGAATTGTTAATAACCAGAGTTGTCAGATTAGGGGATTTTTTTGTGACAGTTTTATTGTTTTAAGAATTTTTTTGAGATTTGTATTTTACATTATTTTTTATATTCCAATTTTAATTAATTACTATTGTAATTAAATAATTTCTTTATATACAAGTCAAATAAATTTAATTTAAATTAAAATAAAATTATTCTTCGGAAAATTTTCGGTGGTATAAAATATTGGTTTATAGGAATTTTTGGCGATAAAAACTTATTATCTAGGGATTCGAACCGAACAGAATATGGCAACGCTGTATAGCTCTTAAATGTGCCGATCACGCTTAGTATCCAATGGAGAAACTATAGATAAGCAAATGATTCTTTTCTATTGCAGTCGCACAATATGGCAACATTTTGAAGAATTAATTTACGTTTCAAAAGTAACACCATTTTGTGTAATATAAGTTTTGTATGATATTAAGTCTACAGAAGGATTAGATATGTTAGGCCAATGGAGCCAAAGGACTGACTACTTCTCATTTTTTGGTGGCAATAGTTACCACTTCTCATGTACTAGAAGCCTTTATATAAAACTATTTGCCAACAGTACATAGAACTTACTTTAGGCATCAACACTTGAATAAATTTAATTATTTTTACACTTTTAATTTTCTATTTTTATTTTTCTTGAAGCCGAAAAATACAAAAAAACAATGGAGAAAAATTAAAAGGATTTTTTTTTTAGTTTTCACTTATAGAATTATTTGTCGGTCTCTCTGTAGTGGTTGGTGGTATAACACCCACTTGCAAATAACTATTTACAGTTTTAAAATGAAAAAAGACATGAATTACTTTCAAACTCGTGTGTATGCATCACACATGCACATGCATAGGTTAGCTTTAATCTTAAGTTTGCCTATTTACTTATTTGCATGTGTGTGTTAATATGTGTGTCTTGTTTGAAAAAAAAAATAAATAAAATTAAAATAAACGAAAAAACTATCTAGTTATGTTGGTGAAAGATGTGTCATGGGTTGATTGGTATTTTCTGTTCTTGTAGTTGGTATTGCTGCACTTGCATGTAAATATGTTGCCAGATTGATGGATTATTCCAATTCAATTGCATAAATAATTCTCTTGGAAAAAATATTTTAATATTATCAATTTATTTATTTACTTTTTTTTCATTTTATTTTGAATGATTGCAACAATGTTACTGTCAGTTGATGAAGTAATCAGATGCATTGAATGTCAAGTGTAATATACTCACAAACATAGTTTATATTCTAAGATAAGATTTAATGTGAAAGACTGTTAAAATAAAGTGACGTAGTAAATTAAAATAAAATTAGTTTAATAAATTTTTGTTATTTAATTAAAGCAACAACTTTACAACGATGTTTATTTTTATAAGGTAAACAGAATCTTTTTTAATACATCGTAAAAAAAAGAAAAAGCGTTGAACTTTAATCTTTTGACATGTCCTAGCGTTCTGATAAAACAATTAAATTTAAAACTAAAAATCACTCAAATTTTTTTAGTGATTCCTATACAAATTTTCTAGGCGAGTCACTCGCTTGCAATACAGAAACTGCACATAACTCTTCACTATTGTGATGGTTTTCAATTTTTATGTGTAGAGTACAGAAATCTCGAAAACGTCTTCCTTGTAATACTATTCAGGTGCCATGCATCTTATTTTCAATATCTGTCTCGTCATAACTAGTATTATTTTCGTTTTCTTCTCTAGTCTCTAATGAGGTTTCTTTTAAAAACTTCTTAATCGCTGCACAGAGAAAAGAGATTCGTTACGACAACCGAATTTGTTTCCAATCGAATTTGGGTGGTTGTGAGTATTATTTAAAATTCGGTTATGATGACTGAATAAATATGGTACTCACAACTTTTTCAAAAATTTATTCGACAGTCGATATTAAATATTATTTTGTGGTGAAAGAACAACTTTAGCAACTTTTATATGTACTTTTATTTAAAAAAAATAAGTTACAGAAATAATATAACGTAAAATTTCATGATTCGAACCAACGAAACAACAACGCTACTCTATGTTTTTCCGATTTCTTTCTTTCCAACTACTTTCTTTCATTTTACATTTTTTTGCAAATACCGAAATTCTTGTCGCTACAAAGTAAATAAAACATTTTATTTTTATTTGCAAATGTCTTTTTAAGACAATTTAAAACTTACCTTTGAAGGATCTCGCGGAACTTTGCGCTATTTTCTTTAAATCTTAAAATTTTTTAAACCTAAATATCATTTAAATTTTTTCTCATATTTTTTTATTATAATTATTTTTTTTTAATTATGTCAAAAACTTTTTTGAAGAAGTAAAGCAAACGATTTTTATAATTCTGACTACCAAAATTCTGTTTTCAGTAGTAATCTCCTGAATTAGATTGGTTGCCTCTCTCAATTAATAGAATTAATTTGAGTAAAGCCATAAATCTGTAAGGTGAATTTTCTAAACAGTTGTTGCAGCTAACCTTCAGTAGTAAATATTAAAATCTAGTTTCTAGTATAGAAAGTATGTCATTATTATACTTTATTAATCACAAGAAATATATTGTGATAGTAGTAGTTAAATTTTGAATATATCAACCGAATATTTACAAATCATTTTTTTGTGTGTGATATTCAACATCATTATTATTTACACTAAAGGTTGTGTTGGGACTTGAACTCATGAACTTCTGTTTATCAAACAGAAATCCTTACAGACTCACCAGCTCTGTCCATCTAGGACTCAATCCAGCATTGCAAGAGCTTTTATTATATATTGTTTTAAAAATCTTTACGAGTATTTAAATTTTTTTTATCATTTTTTAAAAATTAATCCAAATATTTACACTACACAAGTATGCTTAATTTCTTTAGTTAAGCAAAAAGTCTTAACTAGAGCTAAAATTCAGAATTCACAACATTCTGAGTTCATCCTGAGTTAAGAGTTTAGTACTTGATTCAAGAACATTCGAACTGAATTCATTTTTTCACCACTCCACATTATTTAAAGTACGAATTACATTTTTTTGAGTGTAGCAGCTTTACAATATTATATGTTGAAAACAATCAACAAAAATATCGTCTTAATATCCAATTCATCATTTGAGGATTGACTGTCCAATTGGTTACCTGCATTTTACGATGCCATGGATATTCGATGCATCTTCCGTTTTTTTTTAAGTTAGAAAATTTGATAATTTGATATTTTAATATACAATTACCAATTACCTTATGGTACTTTGCCGAATAAAGATAAAATCAGAGCATATGTAGAAAGTCGTACCTATAACTCCACGCTAAAGGTTTACACAAATTAAAATTTTTTATGTATGAATAAAATTTTGCTTTTGCTAACTTTAAAAAAAACAGCACTTTGCATTAGATATTTTTTACTTAGACTTTAACCAATTGATTCCCATTCATTTGTTAACACTGAACCAATAAACAAAATTCCTTTTGTCAATATTCATACTCGTATTTAGATAACATTTAATAGTTGTATGTTTTTAATGGGCAGAATATTAAACAAATATTATTTGAGGACAAACAACTAAATGGGAAATACATTTTGTTTGTTTGCAAAATAAATGCTTTAATCAATACAACAAGAATACTGTGTGAAAACCTCCAAAATAAATAAATAAAATTTGTGGGCCAATAAAATAATATAAATACAACATCTGTTGGCAGATTAAATTAAACTTGTTTTAATTAAGCGAAAACAAAGAGACAAAAAGCAATTTCTACAAACTTAAGCTTATATTAAATACATATTTATTCTTCTGTGGCGCTTTATTAGACCCCTCTTTTTTACTCTGTGGATCTGCCTATACTTGCTCCGACGGTCCCTTGCTTACTAAACATGCGTTTTTTTACAAACTTCTCAGCCACTTACGCTACACTACACTGTGTCTCCTTGAGAGAATCCAACTTACGATCTCTTGTGTTAATAATCAGACTTCTTTAATCAACTTAGCCAAAAATTCCACACACTATTGTAAAGGCTGCTCCAATATACAAGTACTGTTTTCCATTTATTCGCCATTATAAAAAAACTTATCCAACGCCAATTATTTTATGTTTTTCTTTATTCCTATTACCGATTGGAATTGAACTCATCATTCTAAGTTTTAACAAACATGCAGACACATCTAGCCACGCAAGCACTGTTCTTGCTTGACAGACATGTTTCTGGATTATGTTCACACATACTACTCTTTGTCAGCAGTAAAAGTAACAACTTATATAACTCCGCATTACCGCATACACGGACAATAAAAACATGGGCCTTTTTAAATTTAAGCCTGCTAAATTCCCTGTTAATTAATTTATATTAACCGATATTGATTATGGAGGTGAGAGTATGTTGGAGACATTCGAAAATATTAAAAAACATTGTTTTATCTTCTAGCGATTTCTTGTACGGTGTAATAAATTTTCCTACACTTTTTTATTTTGTCGAAGCCATATGAACCCATTTGCGTTTTTTTAATTGAACTATAGCGAACTATAGCTATAATTGCCAATTAATTATCCGTAAAACAAGTCTACTTTATTCCCCAACATTGGACGTACATCGGATGAGTTTAAATTAGCATTCGATTTTCACTGATACTGAACGGACACGGAACTGATACGGAACGGATGGGTATAAATAGACCTCAATGTAATTGAATGATCTATGAAAAATAAAACCAAACAAATAATTACAAAATATAATAATTTATTTTATTTAATGCAGCGTCATTTTACAAATATTTCGTTTTAGTTAAATCAAGCGAATGTTTCATTTACGCTGTTTAATTTAAGCGTGCTAAATTCCCAGTCAATTAATTTATAAGCCTTGTTACGATGTTAACAACAGAAAAAATAATACAAAAAAGCTCTATAATTCACAATGTAAATTTGCAATAAAATAAAAACTAAATCAATAACAATATGTTTTTATCTCAAAATCTATTTTTTATTAACCACTCATTGATTTGAACCTTCAACTTATTGTTAAAAAAAATATGCTTACTTGCATCAACATATGTAAATACGTACGTACATATGAATGTATGTTTATTATTTCATGCGTAATAAAAACAATCAATAATTAATTAAATTTCCGATATTTGAATCTGGTAACCTTTATTATTATTATAACCTTAAATTATACAACAACACAAACACAAGTGAAAACAATAATAACCAAACATAAAAAATAAAATACTAAGATATTTAAGTGCATCTCAGGGATGGAAAATTTAGTATTATTGTATTAGGGGGAAAGGTAACCACACAAATATCGAATCTGAAAACATCAATTAGATAGTATTTATTTGAAAAAAAGAAATTATAGTGTGAGCAAAAACTGACGCTGAAGCTTAAGAAAATGATTTACATTTCTAAATTTGTTTAGCTTTGTGTACTAAAAAAAACTAAAGCAGAAAATAAATCAGCTTTTATTTCGTCGACTTACCTCAGCGGTTGAGAGGATGACGAATTGCAATCAAGCTTGACATTTTTTGATGTGTGGCTTAAGAGGCTTAACAATATTGCTCTTTAAAAGAAACCAAAAATTTATTTAAATTAGGAATACATGCACAAGCAAAAAAGGTTATAAACTTAAAAACGTTAAATTCAAATATGAATACGGAATTTGTTTTAACGCAAATTAGAATTTTGTGAGATAAATTTGGAATCTTTTTTAATTAGCAGTAAATTTCGATATAACAGTTCATAATTTAAAAGCACCTTTTTAAATGAATTTAGAATTATTATTATTATTTTTTGCAGTTTTGCCAGAGTGTTTAAAAGTTTAAATAAATTCGTTTGTGATGTCAGTGCGTTCAGCGATATGGCGTTATCGTACGTTTCTTTGCCTTATTACTTTTTTTCCTGTTGGTTAATTGAGCAAATAGAATGATATCTTAACGGCTAAATACGCAAGTTGATCGGATTTAAAACTATATTAATCTGAATTTATTAAATTTTGAAATTGTCGACAAACATTGGTGAATTTAGTAAAAAAAAAAAAAAAAGAAATTAGAAATAACAAGAGCATCTCTAATTCATTTTTATTTTTGGGAGGGCTATGTAAAGGTCGAGAATTGGTAAACGTTTCAATTTCTTTTTTGTTCTGGGTACAACTTTCTAAATAAGTAAAAAAAAAAATAGACTAATTCTTCTCCCAAAAATTACAAAGACTTTTTTAAGTATTAAAATTTTTTTCGTATAACTTTTGCTCAGAAAAGATATTTTCATATTTTAAATGCTATCGGAAGGGTTTTGGCTCTACTAGAATAAAAACTAGAACAAAAATAAACTTTTTAATTTTAATTAATTTTAAGCCGAATATGTCCTAAACTAAAAAAAGTATCTCGTAAACTTTAATATGTTTAACAATAGTTTTTTTTAATTTTATATGCACCCTATCTCTAAGAATTAAATCTTTTTGAAAAATGCAGACAACATATATGCTATTGAACTGTAAATAAACACAGTTTATCCAAATTGAATTTAAGAAACTTTTTATAAAACGTGATGATTTAACTCATATGTTACTTGATTCAACAATATGAAATTTATGGGAAAATATTTAAAATAAATAACACTAACACATCTTTATATATTTTCAACCTAACACGTTTTACATAAAATTTGTAATTCCGGATGATAATTAATTTTGTAGAAAAACAACAATTTTCCATGCCTGATGCCCACAACGTGTATATCAGTGTTGCCAGGGAAAGACAAGAAAAAGTTATGCAGTTCCTTCAAAAAAGTTACATTTTTTTATTAAAAGTTATATTTTGTAAGTTTCCTTAAACAAATAGTAATTTAATGTAATTTATGTTAAATATAGTAACATATGTAAATTATAGTAAAATACTTTTATTCAATATTTCAGGGAAAATAACAAGGCAACAAATTCATTTTCCCAACAAAAACAGATCTAATACAAAAAAATTTTAAAACCGTAGGAAAACGTGAATTCATGCTCAATGGTCATGAGTATTTAAATCAAGACTCAATCCTAATATTGCATCTGCAAGTGTGCAATCAATCTCTGTGAATAAAAGTGAATTCATATGTTAAGAAAAGCGATCATCAGGGAGGTTCTTTCCTGAAATTAATAAAACTTTTTTAGTAAGATTACTTCATTTCGTCTTTCGTACCCAAAGTTTTAAAAATTTGGCCAAATATAGCAGAATTATACATATTCTATGGAGCCCTCAAAAAGTTACAAATAATGTAACCAAACGGCATCACTGGTGTATATGCATGAATCTCATTTAAATTCACATGCATGTGTACATTAAGATTAGTTTTTCATAGGTGTTGTTGTATCAGTTTCGAGTTCATACATATATAACATGTTGTAGGTATCTGTATGTAAATGCTCTTGATTGCAGGTGAGTAGTTTCTCATAGCAATTATTAATTGTACTCTATGCACTCTCAATATGATGATGGTTGGTTGGTTGGTTGTTTGATGCATGGTTGTTGGTATGTAACTGTATGTTGCTAAATTTTATGCCCATCTAGTGTTATTGTTATTATTATTACTGTTACCGGATGTAGTGCACGTACATATTGTATGAAGAAAAGCAATTGCAAAAAAAAAGTCCGGATGCAGTTGAAATTTATAAAATTTATTTGAAATTAAATATTAAATTTAATCTTGATATTAAAAAACATACACACACACACAAAAGAGACAGCAAAAATATATGGAAAATATAAATTAATATATTGTTCATTTTAATAAATGGAGACATCCTGACACTTGTAAAATTCATTAAGTGCGAAAGGGAATTCAAGTTTTAAAATTTTTGCTTTACACTCTCAAGTGTATTTCTTGTTGGTGTTTTATTATTTTACTTTTTTGGCAATAAAAAAATTTTTTTACTTGTCAAAACTTGATTATAACCATCTTTCATTACGTTCATTCAAGGAATAAAAATGTAAAGTTAATGAAAATAACCCTTAAGATTGCGGTTATTTATCAAGAACTTAACATGAAAACAATTTTGGTTTAAAACAAGTTTGGCAAAGAAACGTGTCATAATCGTCAATTTTAAATACACTAAAAAAATCATTTAGCATTATGGCAAAAATTTACCACATTAAATGTATTATTGTTTTCTTGTACACAATTGTATTTTAGTTAGAATAAGGAATTTTTATTTCAGTTTAGTAAATTTATTTGCTTTTATGCATTTCCATTTACTCTTAATCAATTTGTATTGCAACATTAGTATTTCATTTTGTGCAAAGTATAATTTACAAAATTAACTGGTAATTTGCGTATTGCTAGGCTTGAGTTAATGTGAATAAACTAACACAAATAGAAAATTATGTATGGATTTGATGTGGGAGCATTATGAAAATGCCTATGCATTTATGTAAAGATATATTAATGAAGTGGAACGTACTTACAAGTTTAATCGTTTACTCTTTTATAATCATCTAGAGATTTAATCATTAGTTCAACGTATTGGATTTAATTTGCTTATGGTTCATTAAAAAGTTATTCGACATTTAAAAGCAAAATATTATAAATAAAATACATTTCAATAAAGAATAAAACAAGTTGTTATTCAACTTGTATTTATTTATGTAGAAGAAATATTGCTAAGACTTGCGCCGTTTCGAAGCAAAGATTAAGTTACCGTAGGAACATGCAGCTGATGTGGGGGCCATTAGTAGTTTCAGCAAGACGTCTTACATAGTCGCACTCTTTAATTGAGTTATTGCATGAGATATTTGCTCGTCGTATGCCTTGCTGTTGCATTTAGTCGCCTAGATTATAAGATTTAAGGCCTTTCGGTTTCTTTTCATAGGTTTGTATCCACAATTCTAATTACACTCGTAATCTACGGAGAAAAAATAAAAAAAAGAGGGCGTATTTGCCAGAAAACCCTTAGAGACAATTTATTTATAGTTCAAATAAAATTCTAGCTTGACCACTTATATTCTAAAAGTGTATTTCATAATTAAATTTTGGAACACACTTTATTTCTATCAGTTTTATTATCAAGTAACTGTTGGCTTTATAACTTTAAACTGTGTAATGAAATAGTTAAAAAAACGTTGCATAACTACAGGCTGAGAAATATTGATTTTAACAGGGTCTGCATAAAACGAAAACCGCTCAATTTGTTTAAAATAATTGGTTAAATATACTTTCAAGCGTAAAACATGTTACGTTACGTATATTATACAACAGATTCAAAAATAACATAATCATCGTCCTCACCACAACACCTTAAAGTAGGCTTTCAAAACTTTTGAAATTATTAGAGCGTTAACATTAAAACCCATCGAAATTTAAAGCAAAATATATTAATTTATGTCGAAAGCTGTAAAGGAATACAAATTTGATTTGTATATGGCTGGAAATATATATGCACATTTTTAAATTTGCATATTATTGTTTTACTCAGATAATACTTGTATTTGGATTGTTTGAACATGTCAAAAGATAGCGGCAACGAAATATTTGTATTTATTATACAATTTATTTTTCTTCACCTTTTTCATATTTATACGCCTAAAAGTATATTTCTGTTTTATACGTTAAAGTAATGAAATATGATTTTTGTTTTATTGTAATCGTATTAATAATTACTCGTATTGGAAAAATAGGATTTAAATACCCGAAAAACAAGATCAAATATTTTTATTTTATTTTTCGTTAATATAATTTTATATTTAAATAATGATTAAAATAGCTTTTGCTACAATGAAATTTTTAAATATTTTATATATTTATGGAGCAAAAATTTTTTTTAAGAATTTTATAATTTTCTGAGTTTTATAAGAACTATCTGTGGTTAGGTTTTTTTTTTCGTAAAATTCGTATCAATTTTTTTCTTAAAATTTATTTCTAAGCAAAATTTATTTAAAACATAAATTTAAGAAAATGCTAGTCCATATTTTGCATAATCATTTTGTTTCATATGAAGAAGATTTAGGTACATTCAAACTCATGAAACAAAGGGGTATCGAATTATCAATGGCCCTTTATCCGCCTGCCATCTATCTATGTTTGGAGAATTCTTTTATTTTTTCACATTCTTTGCGACGTTGATTTAAAAATCGAACTTAAAAAATGTCTAAAATTTTTTGCTCTATAATTTATTTTACCAAAGTTAGTTCAGAAAAAATGTAATAAATAAAAACAAAAAAAAAAAATTAATAAATGAAAATAATAATACAAATAAATGCAATAAAGCCCGCCGCAAAAGCAATGGAACACTTCATAATCTCACTTGATCGCTTTTTTTGCCCTCTCCCTGACAAATAAGTTAATTCTTTCTTACTAACGCTCCTTAGTGTGAACATTAAATAAAAGTAATTTAAACAAGTTATAGTGCTACTCGTATACTTGTCTTAGTGAACCAAGCTGAATGCTCAAAATCGGCGGATAGCCGCCGCCCTCTTGCGCTTAAGCTTAAGCCGGCTCAAAATTGGCCTCTGGATATAACATCTTAAGGACAGGATTTTGTCGGACCGATATATCGGCTTACATTATAAAACCTTCACTTATTATCTTTTTTATCAATTAAATATTATTAAAAATAATTACATTAAAGAGTGGAACTTTAAATAATGCAAAGCTATTTATCGGGCAGACAAAATCTTGCCCTTAACTAACGGCAAGTTGAATACAACTGGCCCTTAATGTTGTGATTCAATGAAATATTGATATCTTATGAGTTTTGCCCACTAAAAAATTGTGTATAACTCAATAGGATGAGTTTTAAAGTAAACGTTTGAATATTTGAACTTTTTCATTTGAGAAAAAATTTTAAAATTGTTACGAATAATAAAATCCAACAACCCCTGTAGTTGTTTCCGTATAACTGTGGTGAATAAGTTAATTCAACAACCAATGGTGTGTACATAGCATAAAACCACAATTCGGTAACAAAAGCTGAGCAGCCTCAATGGCTGCGTTGGTAGAGGTGCGTGTTGCAAAACAGAGGGTCCCGAGTTCGGAACCGCATCGGACATGTGTGCAAAGAAAAAATAATAATTGTTATAATGAAAATAAAATTAATTAACAGCAGTACAAACCTTCCGAGAGGCAACAGACAATTATTGTGTGAAGCCATGGCAGACAATTTAGTGGAGACGTCAAATTTAATATAAGAGTTAACAGATAAATGTCAAGAAGCCCTTTATAATAAAAAGTAAGAGCAATAGCGGTTAGCGCAGGAAAGTGTAACAGCATAACAACAGTGTATGGCAGACGTGTGTTGTGGCCATTGGATTAAAGGAGATGTCTGGCTTGGATAAAAGTAGTGGTGCAGATGACTGTGGATGGTTAAGGTTACTAAACAAGGCATCGAGTAGTTCATATCTCGCCGGAGTAACACAGTAGTGTAGCGTGAATGGCTGCGTTTGTAGTAGTAACGCCTGTTTAGTAAATACGAGACCAAGGGTTTACAAGACCGGTTGGATCAAGAAGTATAGCCAGAGAAAGTTCGAATACAGAATTTAGCCGCAGTGGTATTTGCAATCAAAAGAATTCGTACGTTTGTCTGAAAAGGGAAAAACGTAACAATATATATAAAGTGATTTCGGTAAGCCGCTTCCCGCCGAACATTTTTACTCGCGCCGCCACCGCCGTTGAAATGGCATCGGCTTGTTTCACTGCTTTGGCTATGCCGAATCTTATTTATTTACCATATATTATATATTAGGGTGACATAAAAATGAAATCGGCTCTTAATGGGTTAAGCATTTTTTAAATAATAGTATTTCCTTAAAGATCTTTTCAAAAGCTTTTAAATGATAACCAGTTTGATACTTTAAGAATTTTAAAAAATTCAGAAGCCCGTAACTTGGAAAATATGAGCGAATGCCAATTTTTTCACTTGATGTTTTTTCTTATTTTGTAATTGTCTATCGCCCTATATATTGATTTTTTTTAATTAATGATATGAAAAAATGCAATGCTGATTACCAAAAGCACCTATTTCGCTACTTTGATCGATTGACGTATTTAAATTTTCTCTAGCTGATCTAGTGCCTTTGCAAACTTGATTTCAACACTACCAAGGACGGACAGACATACGAGCGGACATCGCCCAATAGACTTCGCTATGCATAAGGACTCACAATATATATACTTTATGGAGTCGAAAATGGATATTGTAGAAATTACAAACGGAATGAGAAACTTGTTATACCTTTTTTCAGTTCTTATGGTGAAGGGTATACAAATTACTGTTTAAACTCATTATATTTATACGTACATACTAAACATGCTTAAATGTGCATTTTGTTAGTCTGTGTATGTGTATATGAGGGTGTGTGTGTGGCATAGTGGGATATAAGACAGTATTTCTGTTAATGAAAGATTTTTTCCCCATTTTTTAAAAGAGAATAATAAAAAATAAACACAATTTTGCTTTCAGCTGTTTTTAACACTTTTTCCACTTTAATGGAAGGAAATATAATTGAAAATAAAAAACTACTTTAAATTTAATATAATTTCCTTGATAATTACAAGCTTGGGGACTAACTTTTTATAAATGTTGACATTAGACAAAAAACAGGGTCTTGCAATGAACGTTAAAATCTTAAAAAAATGAGATCTGTAGTACATGTCGACGCACAAAAGAAATAAAGTTAACATAAAATGCGTTTAAGAAGAAATTTTTATGAAAAAATAAACATTTATTGAAACATTTATGTGGTGCAGGTAATAAAACTCTTTTAATTATTATTTAAAAACACCTTAAAATTATACAACTTTTTCGTGTTTTTATGGTTCTCTTAAATTATGAAGCGGAAAATTAAGAAAAAAATTTCTTCGCTTTTTTTTGCACATTCTGTCGGGTTTCTCTTGCTTGCTTGTTTGCTTCTATAACAAAAATAGTAAAAACTTATACACCAATAAAGTTTTTTAACTATTACTTATTACTTGCAAGATTTTAAAGGGTGGTGCAAAATTAGTCAGTTAATAAACAACAAGTTGACTTGTAGCGAAATTCACTGTTGAGTCTAGCAAGTCTAGCACTTCTTTGCAACCTTAAAATCTTTCACAAGGCAAGATTTTAAAGGTTTCTTATAATCGTTCTATATTTTTTTTCTTTTTTCATGCTTATGTGCATGCACATTCAAAACCAAAACAATTTTTACTTGCGAATGATTCATTTCTGATAAAAAGTGATAAATTCTTGTTGTATTGAACGTATTAATTCGTTTAACTCAGTTCTGAGCAATCCACGCCCCCATCTTCTCAGTACGTTTTTCATTCCGGTATAAAATCACTGCGCCATATTATATGATGTGTATCCTTAATTACTTTAGGCTTTTTAAATTCCTTTCAACAGACTTTTGTACCGATAATATATTTTTAAGTTACTTTTCATTCGAAAGTATGATGTGCAAATATTAAAAAATATTCGATTTAAACTGAATTTTTTGAAAGACCCTTTTGCAAAATTTCCCAATTTAAAAAGGTACTTTTTAAAAAAAAAATTTTCAGTAAGTTATTCCTTCATAAATTTTTTATTATTTATAAGAATAAATTATTTTCATATACTTCTTTTATAACACACATTTTTGAAAATAAACTTAAAAAAAGATAAAATTCTTAGAAAAGTACTTTTTACAAAAAATTTCCGAAGGGCTTATTTTTTTATCAATGTAGTATTTTTTTAAAGGTTGCTTTCAAACAGTTATTAAAAAAAGTTAAGTTAAGAATTTTTTAAGGTACTTTTTGAAAGGCACTTTTTAAGGGGTACTTTTTGAAAAGTACTTTTTTTAATCTACCACCTTTGTTTTCCGAAAGATACTTCTGAAACTTAAAAACACACATTTGAAAGTACTTTTGAAAAGAGGATTTTTCAAAAATGTTGGGACGTATAAAAGGTATTTTAAACAAGAATTTTTTGTGTACTAAATCAAAAATTTACTATTTAAAAATGTATGCTTTTCTTTTAATTTTAGTTAAAAAACACTTTTTTAAAAGAAACTTTATTTAATTTAATTCCTGATATTTAAAACCACAATTCTTAATTCACCCAGCTGGTGACATGCCCGTTACGACATGACTTTTGCTGCAATAACTTGTAATAAAAACTATTTTATGTCGTCGTCATCATTATTATCAATAAAGCCAACATGTGTCCTTTTTCCTTTTTTTATTTTAACGTCTTTGTAAAAATTGTGTCAAACGGATAATATTGCATGTGCAGTTAATTTTATATTATTTTTTTGCATTAAAAAATTAAACAGACAAACAGATACATTTGCATTCGGATATTCTTAAAGGTTTTGCATATAGGAAAATGTATTAATAAAAAAACGATAACGTCCTTACAATAGGCATAAATAATTATAATTCTCTGAAATACATATATATTTAAAAAAATATTTTCTACAGAAATATTTAAACAAAAAAATTATTATCTCAACAAATAATTTTATTAAAGGTTTAAGCAATTAAATTAAAAATGAAATAGTAACAACTACATTGATATCAACAAGAAAAAAAAGGATCTCAGTAAAATAATAAATAATAAATGAAAGCGATAACTAGCCTGAGGTTTTAAAAAAAAATAAATAAATAATACAAAAAAGAATGCAAACAAAATGCAATACAACAGCCCTAAGGTATGCTTTGAATTTGTAAATTAATTTATTAAAAAGCAAACTGCCAATTTGTGGAAAGTTTCAGAAGAAAAATTAAATTTATAATGATATAATGAGGTAGTATTCTTAAAGCTAGAAAGTAAAGGCAGTCAAACAGCAAAGGGCTATAAAAATATAATAATTTTTAAAACTCTTCCATATCTTTTAAAAAAATAATTTCTCCTTTTTTTCAACGTTATGTTATATGTTTTATAAGTCAATTTTCATTTCGAATGTAAAGTTTAAAGCATACGTATATTTAAATTACTTAATTTTTATTTTGTAAAAAGTTAAAAAAAGTTTTAAGGAATTTTGGTAATTTTACAAAACAAAAACAGTGGCAACGCTGTTTGCTACAGACATCATATGTATGAAACAGTTATTTCGGTTATTTGTTATATTTCCGATCCCATAAAGTATATATATTCTGACTTTTTATGCATACCTAAGTCGATTGAGCAATGTCCGTCTGTCCGTCCGTGTTAGTGTTGAAATCACAAAAAAAAAATAATAATAAATATGTCAATCGTTCATATATAGTGTCGGTCCATGTCCTTCGAGGCAACAGGCAAAACTCCACGCCTATCTCTAATTTTTTCATGTCATTTGGAATAATAAAGTAACTCCAATCAAAAAATAAATATATGGGACGATAGAGTACTAAAAAATTAGAAAAAACCATTAAGTGAAAAAATTGGGGCTCGCGCATATTTTCCGAGATATGGGGCTCTGAAATTTTGAAATCTTTTAAAATATCAATATGGGTATCATTCAACAGCTTTTGAAGAGATTTTTAAGGAAAAACTAAAATTTTTAAAAATACTTAACCCATTAAGTGCCGATTTCATTTTTATGTAAAATTATATATATGCAGTACTAATTTTTTTTTTATTCTGTATCACCCTAATATTTGTTTGTTTTTTTTTTATTAAAATTACTTTAATAAACTAGATTTAAATAGATGGTGAAGGGTATATAAGATTCGGCATATCTAAATATTGCACTCTTATTTGTGTTCTACCTAATGACCAATATTTCGGTTAACAGTAACGGTCAAATGAGCTGTCAAATAAGCAGCACTGTGTTGGTAGAGAAGTATATTTTCTAACGAAAAATGAGGTTTTATATAAAAATTTCTAGTTTAAGACAAAATAATTTGTTTTTAATTTCAAGAATATTTCTCACTTAGACTTTTACTGATTTTTCTTTAATTCAAATATGTCTTTAAATTTGTCCATAATATTTTCTCTATTTTTTTTTAATTCAGTTGTTGCATTTTTTTCTAATTCAGTGGTTTAAGTATAGCGGGAGTTTATTTAGTTGTTGTTTTTCCATAGTTAAGTTTAGGTTTAGTTTCAGCTACTTTCTAGTTTTAATTTAGTTCTAGAAGAGCTCTAATTTGAATCTTGCTTTATTTAGGTTTGACTATTTCTTTGAAGATCTTACTTTTTGGTTCAGCGCGTTCCAACTCATTTCTTATTTAGCTTAAACTCACTTTAACTTCAATTGTTTTTTAATTTGTTCTAAAATAGTACTAAAAGTGTTATGGCTTCATTTTTGGTTTAGTTTAATATTAGTTTAGATTAAGCTGTAGTTAAATGCTGATGCAGTTCTGCTCAGTTCATATTAATTTCTAAATTAGTTCTAAAATAAGTTTAGTATGTTTAAAAAATTTTTTGTGTTGTCTTTGATTCTCATAACATGCAGTTTAGACGCAGTTTTGTTTCGATTTTGCTTTTAGGTTTTTAAATCAGTGGTTCTAAATCAGTTTTTGTTTTAATTTAGTTGACGTTTAGTTCTAATTAAGATGTAGTTTATTTCTTATTCTAAATTTAATTTTATTTTTATTTTTTTTTTTTTTTGAAGTTTCTTGTCAACTGTGAAACGCAGCAGACGTGTTTTAAAAGAAATTTCTAAAAAAAAATATAAAAGTATAATTTAAAGTTTTAGCTGTCAAAAAAAAAAAAAATTATATATTGGGGAAAAAAAAAAATTTTTTTTCTTTAAATCTTGTGAAATAATAGAATAATAGAATTTGAAACAATTTAAAACAATTTTAAACTAATGGAGATAGATCCATTACTTTCCCAGTCTGGAGGACGTCCTCCTAATGGGCATGTGGGGAGGCCGAAGGCAAATGAGGATAATTGTGAAAGCAGACTTAGCTCATCTGGATTTCAGAAATCAGAACCAACTATAAAGAAAATGGAAGAATTAGATGGTGCTCATAATTCTGAGCTGGGTAAAAAGTTATTTGATGCAGTTTTTGCTGAACAATTGCCTACGATTCAATACGTTGGTAACTTTCAAGAGGTGCTGCAGTCAAGCAATGGAGACGCAAGCAATGGAGCCACTAGTAATCGGGTAACAATCCTAGAGAATATACAAATATCAGACATAGGAGAACAAGGAAATATGGATCTGGAAACGTGTTCATTTTCTTCAATAGACGACGAATATCGAACAGTTAAAAACAAAAAGAGGAAGTATAAAGGTGACGTAAAAATCGATTTATCGAATTGTAAATTTAAAAAATTAGATAAAGTTGTAGATAGTTTAAATCGTACGAATAAGTATTCACTCTTAGGAGATTTAAATTTAGAGGCCGAAAGGCCAATCAGCAACACTCAATTGTTAAATAATGAAAAGAAAATTAATAATTTGTCCAAAAACACAATGGTTAAGACCAGGAATTCCTTTTGTCCACCAATTTTCCTAGAAAATGTAAACGTAAAATCTTTGATTGACCAACTTAACTTAAAAAACGTTGAATTTAAAATTAAAAATAAGACAAGGTACAAAAGTAAATTATATTTAAAGGATTCTTCTGTTCATACGGAGATGATGCAACTTTTAAAAGAAAAAGAAATTTCTGCTTATAGTTACACTCCCAAGGAGCATAAACGTCAGAGCGTTCTTTGTAGGGGGTTATATTTCAAATCCGACATCAATGATATAAAGTCGGAATTAGATGACGCTATACCAGATACTGTTGATTCGGTTTCGAAGTTTACGACGGAATACTCTAGAAAACAGGGTATTGATACTGGCTTATTTTTGATCACTCTTAAACCTAATCGAAAAGCAAACGAGTTGCTTAATATAAAATACATTCAGAACCAAGTAGTATCTTGGGAAAGGCCAAAGGCTAGTACCAAAATACCACAATGCTGGAGATGCCAGCGGTGGGGACATTATTCTAAAAATTGCAGTAGGCCAATTTCTTGCCTAAAATGCAACGAAAAGCATGCTTCTGGCGAATGCTCTTTCAGCACTGAAAGTAATTTGTCTCCATTTTGTGTTAACTGCAATGAAAATGGGCACACCTCTAATTATAGAGGTTGTCCTGCATACAAAAAATACGTATCGAATATGAAAAAATTCCATCGTGACGCAAATAATAGAAAAGTGTTAGCTGCTAGCAACGTTGCAAGGGCTATTAGTTCTTCTAATGCTATTTCTGCAAACAAAACTTTTGCAAGCTTATTTAATAATGTTCCAGTACAGAGCAAACCGGAAAAACCTGCTTTAATACAAGAATTTATGAAGGTTGCAAAGGCGTTATGTGGTCCAAATCCTATTAGTTTAGAAGACAAAATTTCTAATTTCATGAGGAGCTATAAAACCTTGACAAAAGATCAGGCAAAAAAAGAGTGCTTGACATTAATTAAAGAAATACAAGATGTATACGGGCCGTAATTCACTAAATTTGGTTACTTTTAATGTTGGTTCCCTTGTCCACGTAAGTAGGAGAATCGAACTAGGCACAATACTGAATCAATTTAATATTGATATTGGTTTTTTACAGGAAATGCATTTGTCTCCTAGAACACATATATATATTGAAAACTATTTGGTTTTAAGGGACGAAAGCTTATTAGGTGTAGGCATTGCTCTAAGGAATTCAATAGATTATTCCAAAGTTGTTATTCCAGGTCTAAAATTTCCAAATTTATTTGTTGAGGTAAAAGTTAAAATAAATAGTGTAAATACAAAGATTCTTTGTGGGTCAATTTATTTTCGGTCTAACTACAAGCGTCAAGATATTTGCGCAGGTCTTTCTTTAATTTTGAGTTTTGCAAACAATTACAACGGACTGATATTGGGTGGAGACCTTAACGCAAAACATTCTGCTTGGGGTGATAATATCAACAATTTTAACGGTGAGGTCCTTTCAAGCTGGCTTCAAAACGAATCTTTATTAGTTAAAAGAATTTGTGACTCATATCCCACTTATCCAAGCGGTTCCTCCCACTTAGACCATTTTATAGTAAGCAATAATATTTTAGATAGCGGTTATCCAAATTACAGGACTTTCACACTACCAACTTTTTCAGATCATATTCCATTAGCATTAAGTGTGACCTTTTCAGATTTTAATTTCCTTTTAAAACCACCTAACCATTTTGTTTCATATAAATACACAAATTGGAACATATTTAAAACTGATGTAATAAACACCCTTTTAAATCATTCTCCCCCGGTCAATAGAAATTTATCTAACAGAGAAATTGATTATTTTTTACAAGAATTTAACACATCTGTAAATTTCATTACACAGTTACACTCTAGAAAGCTTGAATTTGAAAATAAGAAATTTATAGCATCTGATAAACTTAAAAAGTTACTTGAAGTAAAATACCAGTGGCAAAAACAACTCAAGTTAATATTCACAAGAACTTGGAATAGAAGAGATCCTCAGTATTTGCTGATTTCCAAACAAATTGATTTAATTAAGGTTTTAATAAAAGAACAAATTGGACAGGAGCATGCAAGTATTTTTAATAATAGATTAAAAGGTATTAAACCTGGCCCATGCATGGGCTTATAAGGAGATTTTTAAGGTAATCGGAAATAAAAGTCGTTCTTTCATGAAAGATATCACCGTTGACGGCGTAAAAATTATTGAGTTAGATAAAAAATTGTGCATCTTAAAAAATCATTTTTCATCTGTGTTTCAAACTTTTCCTCCAAATAGAGATATTTCAGAAATAAACGAAACAATCAATCGAACAATTAGTCAAGCTTCAAGTAGTTCTATTTTTAACGATGAAAGCACATCGTTAAATAATTCAGGAAACTTGAAATTTACAGACCTAAATTCAGTAATAAACATCTCTAAAATGATAAATAACAAGAAGTCGACCGGATTGGACAATATATCGAATTTCATAATAAAAAAACTTCCGGCTAAGGCATTTGAATACCTTACCATTCTGTTCAATAATTGTTTAAACAATTGTTATTTTCCATCTGCATGGAAAATAGCTAAAATTGTTCCCATACCTAAACAAAAGGGTAATAGCGATATTAACAGTTTAAGACCAATTTCCTTACTTTCCAATGTAGGAAAGCTTTTTGAAAGAATCATTAGAGAAAAAATGGACATAGGCTTTCAGCATTCATACATTCCTCAAAAACAATTTGGTTTTAAAAAAGGTACATCTACGGTACACGCTCTTTTGAGGTTTCACTCTGATGTTATAAGTAATTTAAGGGAGAGGCGATGCACTGTAGCAATATCTCTTGATATAGAGAAGGCTTTTGATAAGGCATATCATGATGGAATTTTGTTCAAAATGATAAAGATTGGTTTCAGTCCATCAATTGTTAAACTTTTCCAAAGTTTTTTTGATAATAGGAGATTTTTTGTACAAATCGAAAATATGTTGTCATGTCAGGGTGAGATTTCTTGCGGTGTTCCTCAAGGATCTGTATTGGCACCTCATTTATACAATATTTTTATTTACGATTATCCCCATGAAGTTGTTAACTCAAAAAGTATACTGTATGCTGATGACTCCCTTCTTTATGCCCACGACGAATCTCCTCTAATTGCGCTCCAACGTGTTTCGAGACACCTGGATATTGTTGGCAGATACTATGATCATTGGGGGATAAAGATAAACGCGTCAAAAAGTAGAGCGATATGCTTACGAAATGCCTCCGGAAAGTGTAAATATACTGTTGTTCCGGAAAGCAAAAATTTAAAGTTATTGCTAAATGGTACTGAAATCAAATTTAAGGACAGTATCAACTACCTCGGAGTTAATTTTAATAAACTTTTGAAATTCAATGAACATGTTTCCTATAATTTGGAGAAGGCTAACAAAGTAAAAGGAGCTTTCTCAAAATTGTTTAATAGTAAATTTTTACCAGTGAAAACCAAACTTCTCTTATATAAAGTGAGTGTAAGACCAATTCTTCTTTATGCATTTCCAATATGGTTCACTATTTCTAAAACAATGATGAAAAAATTGGAAATTTTCGAACGCCATATTGTTCGGAAATGCATAAAGAAGAATTACAAATCTTTAAATAAAAGGTTTTCAAATGAATACATTTACGAAAAGTCAAAACTATCTCCTATATCTTTTTACGCTCTCACATTATAAAGAAGTTTTGTGGAAAGGTTGTCCAATATTGAAGGCAACGAAATGAAAGATATTTTGTCAAGAGAGCGAAGTTTTAGTTGGTCAAACACTCCATATATTTCTGCTGTTGGAATTTTACAGCAACAACTTGTTGATATTCCTGGTCAGAACTTCTATTTAAGCACTACTCCCGGCATCCACAGGGGGTAATTTTTTTTTTTATTTTTATTTTTCATTTTGTTTTATTTAATCTTATTTCATTTTAATTTTTTGTATTTTTATTACTCTGTGTTGGCTTAAGTTTTAGTTTTAGGATTTAGTTTTAAGTTTATTTACGGTAGATCTAACTCTACTGGTAATTGTAAGTGCCGGGAGCAAGCACTGTTTCTTTCAACACTGTTATATATTAATTTTTTATAATTAATCTATCTTAATCTAGATAAGCAAGACGCATGAGCAAATATATAGTTATGTAATTAAAATAATACTTAATAGTTTTAAGTTTCCCTCAAAAGTGTATTTTGACGAAACGTGTAATATGAAAAAAATAAGAAGTCTCAATAAAATTCAATTCAATTCAATTTTATTTTTTTGTTTGAAGTTTTTTATCTACCCAAAGTACTAAAAAATTTATTAAGCATATTTTTAGGCTTCTAAATATTTTGAGGTTTATTATGGTTATAAATAGTGTAATAAATTAAAAAAGCATTATTTATGTAAAAACAAGTACAAGAAAGAAATTAATAACACAACAACAACATCTTTCCTTAAAGAAATAAATACATCCTACTTTTTGGGGGACCAATATAAGCCCTGGATTCAAGTAGACATGAGCAAAGCCTTAGGTTCCGCTTTACCAATTTTTAATATATTTTTTCGTAGTTGAACGTTAAAGATATTAATATGTATTTAGATGATGCCCGCCTATAAATATGCGGGAAAGAGTTCTTTTTATTTTTTTAACAACTTTATCTGTTTATGCTTCTTTTATATTTTATATATAATTTAATTTTCAAAATTGTGCCATTGCTCGTGCCAACTATTTCTCGAAAATTTTGTATTTTTTTAAAACATATTTCACCATAAAAAATTCAGTGTTCAATTTAAACATTTTACATTAATACACATACATACATACATACATTTATTATTCATTCGCTTAATGGCTGTGTGCTATGCAGATGTATGGGTTCGCTTTATAAATTGCACCTCAAAACTTTTTGAAAGTGTCTGCTTTCTACACATTAAACAAAATAAAATTTAAGCACAAAAGTATGCTATAAAAAGTTTCATATATTATTTTACTTGTATGTTTTTAATTTATGTATTATGACAACGAGGTTATAAATTTTTTTACATTCTTATAAAAACATAGTTATAAAAATGAATTATTCCTTTTGTCTACCTCAAAGTATGTAGTGCTTAATTTAAGCCTTGAAATAGACTTTAAATAAATTTAATTTGGAATTTCCAAACAAATGGTAGTTTACTGTATAATGTTGCCGCCATAGAAAAATATCTTTTGTTTAAAATTTCTTTTCTTATTTCTTTTAGGTTTATTGACCCACCCAGCAGCTACTTAAAACAATAGTCTTTTTGTTGGTATTTATTTTATTTTTGCCAACTTTGCAAAAAAAAAAAAAAATAAATAAAAAATAAATGTAACACTAAAGAGCATTTTACATTGTTAAAGAATAGAATTTTTTTTATTAAATGGCCTATTGAGTTGAATGAAATACAGAAATCGTTTTAAGTGAATTCAAAATAATATTTTTCTTTTGAAAATAAAAAATGTTTAATTTTTGTTTAGTGTAAATTCGCTTATAAAAATCAAGTATTTGCATTTGCAACTCATTAAAAATTCTTTAAAGTACGCCTTGTCTTTGCAACCTTAAAACCCATTTTTATAAACTCCAAGTTATCACGCGATATGTTTAAACTTTTTTGCAACATAAGGCATCGAACAATGTTGTATAGAACACCTTAAGGCTTTATTAAAACAAAGAGGTATAACAATATTAAAACTAATTTATTTTTTATTTTTTTCTTGGCAATTATGCAGAAATTGTAACTTATTTTAAAATTCAGATTTATTTTCGCTAATTGATAGCACGCCCAAAAGCATGCTTTATTTTTATGACATAATATTTCATACAATGTCTGTAAATTTTGACTTGTTTATGGTGAACTTCATCTTTAAGTTTGTTTCCCCTAATTCATTTTTATTATTTTGTTTTTTATCTTTAAAATTAAATTAACCCCAAAGTGTATGCTTGACTTTTTATTTTAACCTTAAAAAAGATATTAAATTATATCATAAACTTTTAATTATGTTTGTATTTGAAATTTACAGGAAAAAAGTTAAATTGACATCAATGAAACAAACATTTGTTTAGTTTGTGTGTTAAGGACAAAAATTATATAGTCGCTTGTTCTTTTTTTTCTGTTTGGTAATTTGGAAAATAATTCGAGTTCATAAAAGTATGCTTTACTTTTTATTTATTTTTTGTTGTAGAATATAGACGATATTCAAGCTTACGTAAACTTTGGTAGAAACTGAATACGTAATAAACAAATTTAATAAGAAAGGAAAACTTCTCTTTTTCCTTTACAGTTAATTGGTCATTTAAAGAGATTTAACATCACCACTTAACACTTACTTAGTAGATGTGATACGTTTTGAACTAAAGGTGGTTTTAACTTTTAAAATTAATGGTTTTATATACAAAAGTTATGTTTGTTGCTTTCTTATTTTTTTAAATATTCATTAAGTATAATTTAATTTGTGTTAAAATATACTTCAATTGAATGTTGTAAGGCTTCTTGCAGTTTAATTTACCCATAAGTATAATTACCAGCCGAAACTTTAGAAATATTATATTTTCAACAAAGTAAAGAAATTTAAAAACAAATTTTTGTTTTCCCAAATATACATTTTAAAATATTTCCAAGCACTTTATTGAATAAGAGCACAATTCTGTCAACAATTTTTTGGAATTATAATTTTTTATTATATTCCTAAAAGTATGCTTTCTTTTTTTGCAACTTCTTAGAAATGTATTTTAAGAAACCTTTTAACTTCTGTCTTTAGTTTTATTACATTTGTGTAAAAGATTTGAAATAAATTAAATTTACCTCAAAGTTATGCTTTACTTTTTCATTATTTTGTTAAGTCATTTGTTATTTATTTATTTATTTATTATAATTAATTATAATTACTTAGCTTGAATTCTTGGAAAACTTTATAATCAGTTATACAAGTAAAAAATTAGATATTTAATTTATTAATTTAAAAATTTAATAAATCTTAAGTATCGTTATTTGTATTTTATTTCTTACTTTTATTACATTTTACTTTTATTATTTAGCTTTTACTTATTTTTTTTACTTATTTACATACTTCATATATAGAGTTACTCTTGATAATCTTAAGCATTCCGTTTTATAAACATTTAGTTTTTATGTAACAAGAAATAATGATATTGAAATAAAACAAATTGTTAATTCAAGTTTAAACACCTCAAGTGTTTTAGATAATCTTGATGTAATATATCATAATAAAATTTTAAATTTATGAATAAGGCATGTTAATATTTAATATATCTATTTATATTTTTTATACGCCTTTTAACTTCATTTTGGCAAATTTTATTTAGCCTAAAAGTATGCTCCATTTACTTATTTCTATTTATAAAATAATAAATAATTTTACTCTTTATAAATTTAATCAAATTAATTTTTTTTTTTTTTTCAAAACTAATTCAATTATGAAAATTTATCATTGTGATGAATTTTTATTTTCTTATTTTAATTTGCATTTATTTTTCTCAAGCAAATTTATCAAAAATATGTTACAAATTCGTTTTCTTTTTTTGTCTTAAAATAGATATTAAAAATTTGCTATTGTATTGTTTGTGTTTTTGCATTGTTTTGCATTTAATAACATTTCCTTACAACATTGTTATTATTTGCATATTTATTATTAATAAAAGATATTATATTTTTTTACTTTTGCAAATTTCAATTTAAAAATTATTAAAAATGATTTAATAATCAATTATGAAAGGATATTGAATAAGAGATGGTATATTAAAGAATATGTGCATGTAATTCCGGATGTTATTGTAAAAGTATTCTAATGTCGGCGGTGATATGGAGAGGCCTAAAAAATGATCATTCTTAATATAAATAATTTTTCGGCGCTGTTGCAACATCGTCTTGTCGTTGGCTGAGGTAACTCAGACTGGTCCAGACAGTGTACATTATACAAGCGTTAATCTCTATTTCTTAATTTACTTATTGCGAAGGTTTGTAATTAAATTTTGCTTAATTGAATATTCTCTAAGGAAAAGCAACGATAACTGAGAGTTTTCTGATGTAGAAACGGATATAAGAATTATATAAGTTAAATGAAATATAAGATTGAACTTCGGGATGTATCAGCAGGTTCAGTTAGTAAGAGGTTTGGTTCAATAGAATAATATTCGGGTCTAACCTACGTTCCGCAACAAAAAATGTCGGGTACTGGTTTTCTACAATAATAAAATATTATAATTACAAAAAAAATTTAAAATATAAGATAACACAAGGTAGAGGGAACGTAAGCTACTAAACGAGAATTATGGTTGGAAAATGGAGACTTAGAAAATCTTTAAAAGTAGACCACATAACTGTTTCGAAATGTTTAAATGGCGTTAGTACATCCTTACATCTCATGTTTATTTGATGGAAATATTAGGGCATATTTTACGATGAGCCGATCAAGCAAACACAAAAAACTGGATCTCTTAAGAAAAAATGGCCATCTTACCACCAGATAACCGACAATAGAAAAGAGAATTCATTAGAGATTGTAAAAGTTAGTGAATTATTATCTTTTATGTTTTATTAAAAGCCAATTTTAAAGAGCCAGATTTATTTAAAAACGTTATTAAATTTTTAAAGTAATTTACCTTTAAATACAAGACATTCAAATGACCGACATTTAAATTTTTTTGTGTATGTGTTTATTTTTGTATATTTTATTATTGGATTAAAAGTGTGCTTTAGTTTTGTATACATTTATAATCATAAAATGTATGCTAAATTTAAATATTTTTTAAATATATTTTTAAAGGTTGTTAGTATGTTTTAAAGCAACAGTAACAAAATTAAACAAATTTATCGCAAAACAAATATTTAAAGAATAAATTTGCTGCACGATTCAGTTTGTAAGTTTCGTCAAGAATGTTTTTTCTTATGATTTTTAATGCAATTTTGACTGAACAATTTCGTTCACAGGACAAAATTTTTGAATTTTCCCTTGACTTTAAGTTTCAGATTAGATTCCAAAAAATATACGAAGAACTAAAAGAGAAGTAAAATGTTATAATTTTATTAAAGTTTCTGTTGAAGCAATTATTGCAAAAGATGTTTCATATAAAATTTAAAGTTTTCTGTACAAAAAATTTAACTTAATTTCTACTTTCGAAAAAAAAAAGAACTAAAACCGTTTAAAGAAAATTTGTATCTATAAAACCATAAGAACATTTGACCATGCATGTGAGTAACTAACATAACAACTTATTTCCACCACAGCTCCCGAATTGCTATAGCAGTGTTTTAGATATCGGATAATTCGAATTTTAGTTAAAAAAATTGGCACAAATTCAAAGCTGTAGCCAAAATATCACCACTAAATATCGAAATTAATGAAATAGTAAAATTTAGAATATGTTCGAAAATACGAAATTATTTTCAAAAATTCGAAATTATTTTCAAAAATTCGAAATTATTTTCAAAAGTTCGAAATTATTTTCGAAAATTCGGATTTATTTTTGAGAATTCGAAATATTTGGGAGATTTGAAATTTCAAAATTATTTTCGAGAATTAAAAATTGTTTTCGAACTTTTGAGCATAGGCCATAATATCAAAATTTATTTACATATTTACAAATAACATTTCAAATTGAATTTTTATATTTTATTGCAGACAAACAGACGGCAGTTTGTAAAAAAATTTGCAATTTTTTTAATATATATTTATATATTTAGTATAACTGTGTTAATTATGTTTTATGATTTGAAATTTATTTAAAATCAATATTCAGAAAATCAAAGCTAAACCCAAAATTACTCGGCGTAATATCGTAAACTTTAGAAATTTTAATGTTTGAAAAATCGCTATAATTTTAAAACTTTCGCAATTTATAAAGTTTTAAATATGTTCGAATTTTTGAAGACAGTAAAAATATTTTCACAGGTTTGCTTTATTTAAATATATTATTTGAATTAATATATAAAAGAGCTCTTTAAACGGCAGTAACTAAGGGGAGACCCCACTATGTTCTTTAGCTAAAAAAAGTGCAGCAACTTTATATTAAACTGTTTGTGAATTTCTTTGGTCTATTTATTAAGTTAAACTTTTATCACTAATACATATTTAAGATGTTCGTGTATATTTTTTAGTTAGAAAAAACTTAACTTTTTGTCTGAAGTTTAATTATTTACCTGCTGTTGTTGTTATTTAATATTTCTTTTGATAGTCCTGACACAATGTCGAATTTGCAAAGCTTGTATGTGTCTCTTTTGGCAGGCATACATAGTTCATCATCAAAAAGACATAAATTCTGCTCTTTTCTTTATACAAAGAATTTTAAATTATAACATTTGTTGTTTCCATTCCAGTTCTTCAGACTAAAAAAAAAAAAAACAAAAAAATTCAAGTACCATTTTGTTTTTTAACATAAATATCTTATTTGCCTATAAATTAGTGCGTACCCTAAAGTATGCAACATGTTTTGCTTATTTTCAATTTTCTTGTAAACAATTCCATCTTTGCTTTTGTTATTTTGTACCGGAGCTGTCAGTAAAATTAAATATTTTTTTCCCCCAGATTTTATCTATTTATATTTCAATTCTTTTTTATTACTATTATTTTGTAACGTTATATTTTGTTTGTAAAGCACGTTACGTTGTTAAATATTCTCAACTTTGCCTAGAATTGAAAATCCCAAAGGATGTTATCGACAAAAAATTTATATAAAACTATCTGTGGGTGTGTGTAGTGTCTAAGAATGTAGTTTGATTTACATTAACTGCAGTTGCCATCGGCAGGAACCATTTCTTTAGATTGTATGACTTATGATTTTGTAGGAGCTATGATTACTCCCAAGAGCACATACACACAGGCAATCAGAATCATAATAGAAATTTTCTACGAGTGTATTTAAGTTTTAGAAATTGTTTATATTCATAAAATACAAACGAAAGGAAACATTTTAATGAAAAAAATATGCAATAAAAACCTTTATTTCTTAGTGGAAATCTTTAAATGCTAAAAAAAAGCAGAAACAAAATTGTAGAAAAATGTTAATAGATTCATTTATGTCTTTCTTTTCAGAAATGGATTCACTTGAAAATGCCAATAAACATAATAGCTTTAACAAAATAAAATAACAGAAAAAGAAATCTTAAAATAATACATATCAATTTTTTTTTTATAAATAATTCAGTCCTTGTGTTAGAGGAAGAAATTTGAAACCCACTTCCTAACCAAAACACAAGCAGCAATTAAATTTAAAGAAATATATTTTTTTAATACACCAACTAAGAAAAGCTAAAAAAAAATATACCAGCTGCAACATGGTTAAAGGTATTTTGGTTAATCGCAAATCGGATGAGTCCTTCAAAGCACAACTTAAAATGGAACACGCTGACCTTGTGGCTGAAATGCAAACAGTCGAAAATTTACCCACACATGAACGCCTACAACTAGCAAGACTGTAAGTATCAACGCCCTTAAATAAGATTTTTTTTTCATTTTTACTAAAGCCACAAAAAAGTAGTTTAAAGTTATTTAGTATTTCAATATATGTTACGTGTTGGTGTAATCCTGCGACACGCCAACACAACAGCAACAAACATTTAAATCGGTTATTTAAAAATAAGTAAAATCTAGAGCACTTAATTTTAATAAATTACAAACAATTTAAAAGCCAATTGTAGCATTAGGATGAAGAATATTTACTTGAAAAGCAGTGGTAAAAAGCAAACAGTGCAAATTTAGTTTGTAAAAATTATAACTCTAAAATTAGTTCTGTTCTTAAATATTGAAGTAAGAATTGCTAGACTAATAAAGTCTTTATTACAAAAGACTACAAATTTCATTAAATACCTGAGCCGCAGTCAATATGCGAATGCCAACGGCGCACTTAGGGGTATTTTGCCAATCTAGCCGGACATTGCTTTTTTAGCTTATATTGGCTCTAAAAATTTACTGAGAGCACCTAGATTAATGAAACTTGGCAGAAAAATCATGGTCATATGTTGTTAAATCTAGAAAACAAGAGAAATCGGGTCAAGGAGAAAAAAACTCCCCGTAGAAGAACTAATCCTACCTCTGAAAAATGTAAGTTTTTTTTTTTTAATTTTTTACTTATTTTGTTTAGTAATTACAACTTTTAATGTCAAGGAATGTTTAAAAACTTAAAGTTTGACTTAAAAGATTCTAAAATGACATTTTTGGGACGCCCCTTTTTGTGGGCTGTGAAATAAAATGTTATTTGAAAAAAGAGTGTAAATATTAAATGAAATGGATTCATTGGGAGGGAGGTATCCTTCCAATACCAGCCCCAAATTCGTCGGTGTGAAAAAAAATATTTTTTCATTTTTTCTTTTTGTCAATTTCCTAATACAATTTCACAGGGAAAAAATTCAATACAAAATCTTAATTCGTTTAGCAACAAAAAATGTATTCGATTTACTCTGATTTTCTGATTTTAACAGTGACCCAAAACGACAAATCTTAAGCAAAAGTCCTGAAAATTCACTATACAGTGCAGAATTTTGTTATCTGTCAAGCTGCGTACTTAAATTTTTACATTTCTCAAAAATAATTAATGTCCGGCTAGATTGGCAAAATACCCCTCTGTTCGCCATCAGAATCTTCAGCGCGAAAAAAGCTTTCGATTTTTGTATTAATTTTTAAGCTATTTTTAAAGTATTGAATAAAATTTAAACCGACACTTTTGTAAAGCATTTACTGTTTAAATTTTAAGATCACGGTGCCAGTTTCTGTGCTAGACGCCGCCGTAAAACTATGTTGTCTTGTTGTTCATGTCAACAAAATACCCAGCTGTTTTGCTACTGTAAATTACTACAAGATTTATTAATGACTTTTGGTCTTGCAAAATAGCTCAAGCTTAGCATAAGTAGGTTTCATGTATTTTATCGTTGTTGGTGTCATGCAAAATGTAGTATTTTTTCTACACTTAATAGATCTGCAAGAGTAGTAAATAGATTTTCTATGAGGAGTAAGTCTGTAAAAGCTTTTAATTTTAACGCTGGCTTTTTAACAACGTTTTAAACAAGGAACCTTTAAAGATTTGATGGCATAAAATATTGTATGAAACGTATATGAAACGTCACACGAACACGATCGATGCTAATACTCGTAGTATCATTCAATGTTGTATTTTTACACTCAGGCATATGAACACACTTGCTAGATCTTTAAAGTCTGCAAAAGAAGTAGATTTGCTAAGAAAAGTAAGTTCCGCTATAGATTATGTTTATAGTCAGAATAAAGCACCGCAAAAATACTTTTAGAAAGACCTTTCTGTAAAAGCTTTTAATTCTAGAAATAACAGAGTTGTAATGCTGGCTTTTTAAAAAGATTTTAAACAAGGAATCTTTAAAGACTTAATGGCACAAAGTATCGTATAAAACATATATTTAATCACGAAACACTTTTATTTGAAGTCATACGAACACGGTCGATTCTATTATGCGTAGGACCACCCAATGTTGTATTGTATGAACATAGACGCTGCTTCATCTGTTATCATGGCTGATAAAGTTCTAAAGTAATCAAAAGTTCTTAATGATTTGGGCATGAAAATTCAACATGTTGTTTGATAGACTGAACATACGTTTCGGTTCTTTCAAAAGGGAGGCTTTAAGTGCCTTCAGTTTTTTAAACGGTAAAAGAAATACCTTACTACATCTGATCTGATTTTATGTCATTATATCCAATCGAGAACTCAATATGAATATTATGTACAGAATAGGATGCTCTTGTGTCACCTGCAAAAGAAAGTGAGAGAGAGAGAGAGTGAAAGAGAGGAAGTTAAAAAGATAACATTAGTTAAAAGCGGAGAGCTATCAGGCTATTCCGTCAGTGCGAGTTACAGTCGAAGTCGCAGCTCAACTGTTTCTCGCAAAAGCGAAGTAGTGTGCAATCACTTCAGCTGCTCCGCATAAAAAAACTGATCATACCCAGCTTCTTTCCTGAAAATTTCACACAAGCTAACGAGTCATGAATAGTCTGGTGCTTTTAAATTTATTTTGGAGGTACTCAACTAAGTTCATGAGATGGGAAAGAAACTCTAAAGACTCTCTAGGTTAATTTTATCTGTTCTATTCAGCATCATCATGTAATGTGCTTTTATAAACTCGGCATTTTTCTCCTCGATACTCGATCGCTTTTGTCTATAACACGCTTTTCACTTAGAGCTTATGAGTTCGTGATCGATTTACTAGTAACTATTCAACACATTACAGAAAGCTTACTCTTAAGCTTTACAGCTTTTATTATTAAAAGCATAAAATCTAATAGATAACAATTTTCAAAAGCTTTTAATTAATTTAAGAGCTTTCACAAAAACTTTTGTTTAACTTCAAAGCTTCCTTAGGGTATAAACATGTTTAAAGTTTTACAAATTCACGGTTAAAAAATTTCAAATACACTAAAAAAAAATCGGAGTCATTTTATATTATGATTTTTATTAAATTTCGCATTTTTACACTTAACTTCACTGTTTGAAAAAAATCCTTAAAACAGTTTTTCGTTTTTACACAACCAATAATACATTGAAATATTTAATCTGTCTCAATTTTTCTATCTCTTTCATTCTTGCGGAACTTCATATATTTTTACGCTTTACTTTAATTTTTTCCTTTTCCCATTATTTCATATAAAACAACAAACAACAGGCGACGAGCACAACAACTAAAAGTAGCCCGTCAAAAAGAAAAAGAATGGCTTAAATTACAACGAGCTAAAGGTGTCAATCTCTCTACTTTAAATGGCATGAATACAACACATCACTTTCGCAACGGTTCCAATTCGTCAGCCAAAAAACGTCACATTTCATTTGAGAATAGTGTTGTCCTGTTAGAGGCTGCCTCACGTAATGACATGCACGAAGTAGCCGAACTGCTAGAACATGGCATAACACCAGATGCTGCCAACGAAGATGGTCTGACGGCGTTGCATCAATGCTGTATTGACAACAATGTCGAAATGTTAAAACTCCTGCTTGAATATGGTGCTAATGTTGATGCTCAGGACAGTGATAAATGGACACCATTACATGCAGCGGCCACTTGCGGTCACTTGGAATTGGTGCGAATTTTAATCGATCATGGTGCTAATTTATTGGCCGTCAATACCGATGGCAATATGCCATATGACTTGTGCGACGATGAGAATACTTTAGATTATATAGAGGCTGAAATGTCGAAGAGAGGCGTAACACAGGAACTGATTGATGAAACCAGATCGGCTACGGAAAGAAAGATGTTAAAAGATTTAATGGAACTATCGAAAAATGGTGGAGATCTAGAGCAACCCGATGAACATGGTGCAACGCCGGTAAGTTTAAAAGCAATTTTGTATTTTTGTTTGTTTTGTTATTGTTGTTATTTCTTTCTTTTTAGCTGCATATAGCCGCTGCCAATGGTTATATCAAAGTAGTGGAATTTCTCTTGGAACAACATGTTAATGTTGATGCTTTAGATAAAGACATGTGGTCACCGGTACATGCTGCTGCCTGTTGGGGTCATGTAAGTTTAAATTCCTTCAGGTTTAAAGTTTCTCATATTTTGTATTTGTGGCGAAAAGAAACAAAGAAGTTGTGAAACTGATAAATAAATAAAATTATTACAATTTAAAGTCAAAGGTTATAAAACCTTTAAATAAAATTTAGTTAGAAAATTTTTAATTTAATTTTAAAGAGTCTTATAAGAATAAATGATAAAGCAAAATATGAGTCAAAAGAAATAAAAACCCTGCAAAAAGTAAATTCTTTTACACAATTTTTTAATTTTAAAATTAAAATTTAAAATATCGAACAGCTTTCAAATGTCGATATTTAAATAAATTTTATTGCTAAATTTCGATTTTTTTTTTGTAAATTTTGTGTGTGCGTGTGGTGTGCTTTCTTTATAAAATGAAAAATTTTTATATCTTTTTAATAATTTTTTTTATTTATTTATTTTTTTGTTAACTTTAAAAATATTTCTTTGCTAGTAAAATTTAAATTTTTTGAAGTTAAATTTACTTTTTTGTGTTTTGTTAAGCATCATTTAAGTAAAATTTTGTTTTAATAAACTTTCATTTATTTAATTTTGTTTATTTCTAAATTTCTCAATTTTTTTTTTGTAAATTTTGAAATTTGGGTAAATTTTTGTATTATAATTTCTATATTTTGGATTTTAAGACCTTTTTTTAACATTTCAAAGTGTTTTAAATTTGTCGATTTGTCCTGTTTTATTTTATTTTAGCTTATGGTATCCGGCGTTGCCTCCTACTGTGTAATATATTATATTTTTAATGGGGCTCTACTTCGAACACGTGAGAAATCTATCAAACCTGTTTGGATCTTATAGATCAGGAGATATCTATAATTCAAATATCTTTAGAATCTAATTTTCCCTCCTCTTATTGAAACAGAATATTCTAACATTTACATAAATAAAAATCTAACTGTTTAAGATTTTATTTTAATTGGTACAGACGTAAATGCCCGTTTTTTCCTTTTTTTCTCATCTAGGTCCTAGCTCTGGAAATAAATATATGTCGATGAGGACCTATATAAGCTTCGAATTTATCCAGACGCATAAAAATACCCGCATTCCCTTCTTGCCCGCTTCCCCTTTGGTCGACTTTTTGAAAATATAAATACCCTATTTGACAATTAGGACAAATATCAACTAGTGTTTCAAATTTTATCAAAATAGGCTCAGTCGTTTAGCCGTGTTTGACGCACACACAAACAAACAAACTTTCAAAGGGATATTAATAAGTTTATATCAGATTTATATTTATTTATTTTTTTTTTTTTGGTGAAAATCTCGTTTTGTTTTATTACATGTTTTGGTGCAATAATTTTGTTGTATTTTTTTCGTAAAAATTTTTTTTAAATTTTTTATTTTTTACAAGTGATTTATTTCATTGTTTTTGTTTTTGGCAAAGTTTCGGTTTAAGATGAATTTTCGATTTTTTATATACTATAATTTTTGGAAATTTTATATTTTAAAATTTTTTTATTTTTAGATATTTTACTTTTTTCTTTAGTAAGGCTTAAGATCCTTGTAGTAAGTAATATATACATATAATAAAACCGTAACCGGATCATTTCTGTACATGAAATATTTTTTGATTATTTTGATGTTGATGTAGATCGATAGTAATCGATATCGAACACAAAACACTTCTTTTTTCCAAATTTTTGTCTGTCTGTGTTCGCATCACGTAAAAACTGCTAAATGGATTTGAATAAAATGTTGTGAGGAAGTAGGTTCCTTAAAACCTTGGTCCAAATATAAAATACTTTTTTTATATAAAAATATGTCATTTCGTAAAGAAACTAGAGAAACAAATGTGAAAGCACTCAATTTTACTAATGGTACTATATTGGTACTAAAACAGTTGTCACCAAATTATATATTTTTTTTAATGGACAATTTTTAACACTGTCTACAAAACTCTGAAATAAAAAGTTAAATAACATATTTATCTTAATTTGAATTTTAAGAAAATTAGAAATGACACACAAAATAATTTTTAAATTTTTTTGTAAGGCAGATTTTTTGATTTTCACTTTATCAGTTTCACAAAAAAAAAAAAAAAAAAAAAAAAAAAAAAAAAAACAATAAAATTTATTTCGCCTTTTATGAATTTTAATTGAATATAAAATTAAAAAATTTTTATTTCACATTTAGCTGGAAGTTTTGGAAATGCTGGCTCAGTGTGGTGCTGATTTAAATATAAAAAATAAAGATGATGAAACGCCTTCAGGTAGGTTCAAAATTGATTCCGAACTTTCTCATAGTTTTAGTACTTCACTTTTGTGTAGTCTATAATTAAAGTAATAAAAAAGTTAACAAATTTAACATGGAGTCTTTAGTAAACTAAAGCAGATTTTTTTTTTAATTAATTGTACTCCAACTTTAGTTAAAATCCCTAAATTGCTAAAAATTAAAAAATTCTTTATTTAGATATTTGCGAAGATCCTGAAATACGCGAACGTATTGAACAGCTAAAAACGGAACAGGAAAGTAAACGTTTGGCAGAGGCTCAGAGGCGACGTGTAAGAAGATCTCAAAGCAATAACACCAGGTATGAAAAGAAATGTTATTAATTGTTAAAATGAAAAAAAATATATATATAAAATTTTACATTGTATTCCTTCATTCAGAGCACAATCAGTTCGTCGCACATCCCTGCGGGACAAAACGCTAACAACCAAAAAAGATGCAGTTGAAGAGGCTCGTTTGCGTCTGCAGGCGCAGGAAGTGTTTGTAACAGCAACAGCCGATAGCACAACCCACGAAACCAATGGTTTAGCGGACCACCACCAAGAGAGCAGCGCCGATTGGTTATCAAAGACTTCAATGGCCGCAACAAATAATCATCACATCAATAACAACAACAACAATACCTTAAAAACGAACAATAACCATAGAAATTCCTACGATCCTAGTCTTAAAGATATGGTAGATTCCAAAAGTATTTCCAGTAAACAACAGCACCTACAACAACATTCCTATCAACCACGGCGGCCACCAGAAGGTCGTGAAACTGATGAATTACAAATGCATGCATTTAAAACTAATGGTGAACATTCCACAGGGGGCCTAGGCCTTACAAATGGTGCTATTAACGGAAGCGGAAACTATGATGATGGCACATCGTCATCATCCTCAGGCACAGGCACAGGCACAGCAACAACAGCCGCAGCTGTGATAGCAGCCACAACAACAGCAACCACTGGTCATGGCACGGAAGCTGTACAAATACAGTCAAGTAAAGAGGCCACAAATGGGAAAATAAATGTACAAGTCACTGTGTTAGTGGGTAAGTGTTAAAAACTATACAATAACAATAATATTAAAAAAAAGAAACGAATAAAAACTGCATGCTTACGTACACACATACACTTGCCACACACTTGCATACATACAATACATAAGGTTGCATTTTCACAGGCATAAATTATTTATGAACCATGAATATGTGCGTTTGTGTTTGTTTTAAGGGGGAGTTTTACACAGCTTGAATTTTTTTTCCTTACAAGACAATACGAGTATTTATTTTTTTCGTTTCAAAAATAAAGTTACAAATTAAAAAAAAAATTTTTAGAAGCAAAATGCAATATTGTTATGTTTTATTTGCACGTTGGGACCTTTTAAGCACACTAAACTTTTCTGTTAGACTTAATGTTAATAGTGTCATACCCTTAAAAGCTGCGATTTCTATTTATAGGCGAGTTAAAACGTCTAAACTTAATAAAGAGTATCAGCCTACTTATAGACCACATTAAAATTAAAGCAAACCAGGCGGCATTACATTTTAAAGAGTTTGGTTCTTTAGTTTGACTTACGTTGCTTTGCGTATACTTTGCCAGTACGTACGTTAATAAGTGCTTTTTGTTTTCATTTATCAAACTGATATCACTTTGCTTTAGTTATGCAAAGATATTATTTAAATCTACTTTTGAAACAATATTAAGTAAAAGTACTCGATTAAAATCTACCCCTAATGTGAAAATGAGTGGTTGTTGTTATTAATTTCGTGTAGGAAATTCCTAACAATTGTACTAAACGTACGTGTTCAAGTATTTAATTAAAATCTGGTGGTGGAAGATTTTTCAGGGTTAATATCGTGACTTGTTTTCTTGAAATAAAAACTAAAGCCAGCATCATAATAAAAACAAAAAATTTCTAATTAAATTTCAACCCATACATGGTACGAAAACCTTTATGTATGATTCCATCCCGCCCTTTGCTGCTTTAGTTTGAATCTATAAATTTACTCAAACAAGTTTGTGATTTTCGTTTCGTTTTTTCAATATCAGGACATTTATTTGTTCCAAATAATGTAAATGTCGTGTTAAAAGTTACGTTTAAAAAACGTACTAAAATGGAACATTTGTTAAATATTAAAATACATTTCTTAAAGTACTTTTTTTAAAGTTCCTTTTTAAAACGTAAGTTGTCAAGACCTCCTTATTTTAAAGGTACCTTTTTGATAATAAATTTTTAAAACACTTTTTAAGATTTCCAGGCCTTTTTTAAAGAATTATTTTAAAAGTACCTATTATTTTACTATTTCTATTACTATTTTTAAAGCACCTGTTTTTAAAAGCATCTATTTTCTAAGTACCTTTGATTGTATTTTCGAATGTTAATATAAAAATTAACTTCTTAAAGTAGTTTTTGTTAAAGTACCTTTTTTAAGGAATACATTCTTAAGAGCTCCTTATTATAAAAGTACCTTTTTGAGAAATAAATTCTTAAAGTAATTTTTAGGCTTTCCAGGCCTTTTTAAAAAGTAATATATTAAAGGTACCTATTTTAAAAAGTACCTATTTTTAAACGTACCTATTATTTTATTATTTCATTTACTATTTTTAAAGCACCTTTTTGTAAAAGCACCTATTTCTTAAAAAACTTATGTATTTTCGAATGTTAATTTTTAGGGCTTCCTTAGGCTCTCTTAACCTTTTCACAAGTACTTTTTAAGACTTTCTATTTTTTAAAGTACTGATTCCTAAAAGTACCTTTTTTAAAAAGCTTTTTAAAAAAAATCCTATGTTTAAAAGTACATTTTTAAAGCACTTTTTTGACTGGCTGCAGCTTTTGAAAGGTACTATTAAAAAAGTACCAATTTTTAAAAGTACTTAACTTTTGAGTACCTATTTTTATAAGTTGAAAAAATTTCAAAAACACATCTTCAAAGAACTTTTTATACTTTACGTAGCTTTTAAAAAGTACTATTTTTAAGAAACTATTTTAAAAGTAATTATTTTTAAAGTACCAATTCTTTAAAGTACCTACATATATTTAAAAGCAAATTTTCGACTGTCCTTATAAAGAGATTTTTTATTATTATTTTCTTAAAATTATCTTTTTTAAAATACTAAAAATAATATCGTCTTTAATACGAAACTACCCCAATATGTTTTTAAACAATATGTCTACAACGTCCCTTTATAAACACAGCAATATGTGGTCATGCATAGTGGTGTAATGGTGTATTTGAGGTTTTTGTTTGAACTTTATATATTTTGCGCTTTCGTTTCTACATGGCACACTTAAATTAAGAAGGTTATTTGTTTTTTGCAGAAATTACACAATTAAATATAAATAATTTTCCGCTTTGTTTAAAGATTATTATGTATTATTTTCATTTTCATATTTTCCTTTTTTTGTTGAATCTTCCCAACTGTACAAACTCATCATTTTTATCATAATGCACTTGTTTTGTTTATGTTGCGTCCTTGGCTTAAATGTTTAATATTTTTATTTTCGTGACTGGCTGTTGTTTAATTAATTACGATATGACTTGGTGATACAACTACTGACCAACCATATAAATCAATAACCGAACAACTAATTATGCTATTGTAATCCCATTAACATCAACGGGTAGACACCTCAAATACTCATAACCTACAACAACAGCAACATTTACATCATAATCAACAACAACAACAACAAAATCAACAACACATGCATATGCATCTTCATGGTCATGGTCATTATAATAACTTGACAGGCTCAACAACAGCTACATTTCATAATCAGCTTCCAAATCATAATTCCCTACAACTGCTACAACAAAATCATTTACTGCAACAACAACAACAACTACAGCAACAAACACAATTATTGGATACATCGCAATGTATGGCCAATGCCACAACATTGGCCAATTTGAAAAAGCAACGCTCTATGTCGCGTTCTAATGTTTTAAATGGTAGTAATTGTGATAATGGTTCTATTTTAGGAGCCGCTAATGCAACAAATCTCAATCACAATCACATCTCACACAACCACAACCACAACAAAAACAATAGCAACCACACCAGCACCCTAGAAAGCCAAGTAAATACTCAACAGCCAGTACTAAGCAATGGCTTGCAACATCCTTCACTCATGGAGTTTAATGGCTCAATAAGTGATCCATCACTACAACAGTCAGCAAGTGTTGGTGGTGTAGCAGGTGCTGGAGGCATAACAGCAGCCGGAGGTATGAATAAATTTAGTGGCATTACGGGTGATGTGGTAAGTGATAGTACAAGTTCGAGGAAATGTTGTCTAGTGATGTAAAATCTAAACAATTAAGAAGAAAAAACACTAATTGTTAAAACAAGGAGTTAAAGCTAGAATTTAACCCTTTAATTGCATATAAATTTAGTTACATTTTAGAAAAAGTTAAACTTTAAAGAAATTTAAAAAGAGAAACTCTAAACAGAACTAGTGAAATTAGAACTTTGTTAAAAGGCAAAGTCTTTTCCATTGATGCTATTAAAAGGTTAAGAACATAAATCATGGTTTTTAATGACAAAATATAATGAGATTTTACTATCAACGAGCAAAAAAAACGAACTTTAAGCAAAACACAGGGTATAAAAAGTTTTGTAATTCTATTTAGATTAAATTCTTTAAAACGCAGCAAAAAAAACTTTAACTAAAGAGTATAAGAAATATGAAATATAATTTATAGTTTTTCAAAGTTAATAAAGCATACTTCAAAAAGTATAAAAGAAAAACAAAAAATAAAGAAAAAAAACTTAATGCGAGTAGTAAAGCATACTTTAGAAAGAAAGTCAAGAGAGTGCAGCAGAACAACAACCCCAAACACTTTTGAATGCAGCTGTTCAAAGAACAAAATGTACTTAAACTAGTTTTTAATTTTATTAATTTATAAACCAACACACACACACACAAACTAACACACAAAAATAGAAACCAAACAAAAAACAACTAATAAATCTTTTTAGATAAGAGCCTACTTTTAGGCTTAACAGTCTTCCTTTTTATACACACAAAAACTAAATCCTTATCTATTTGTTGTCCTTCTTTTTCTTTGGCCACTGTCAAAAAGTTAAAAAAAACACTCATTAGTGCTGATTTATAACGCTTAACAAGAAATAATCTAAAGAAACTCTATAACTTTGCTTTAATTAATACAGATTTCTTTCATGTTTATCCGCATACAAAAAAAGTCTTATAAAATTAATTTGTAAATAAATACAAACATAAATTTAGTATTAAGTTTAAACATATAAAAATGTTTATATCTACACATCTATTTAACCTTTAATAAATTGCATTTAATTTAACACAAACACACACACACTCACTTACACTTGGCAATATTCTGTTGAAAGAAGTTGTAAACAAAAATATAAAAAATAAAATAAAAATATTTTCCGTTACTTGCAAAAGAAGAAGAAGAAGAAATACGTGAAAGACATGAATACAAAATAGCTGCACACATTAGTAGAAATTCCTCTGAAACTAAATTTGATATTGCCCCAATAAGTATGCTACATAAATATCACAGACACTTGACTTTTTGAAAAAAACACACAGTTGAAAGGAAAATCAAAATTAGCATAAACTGAAAAGTAAATCCCTACAAACAGCAAGAAAAAAAAAAAACAAAAAGTTCGCCATAATAATTTACATAATACTCTTAAATAACAATATTATAAAACAAAAAAAAAAAAAGATATTTGTTGTTTGATACAAAATCAATAACAAAATGTCGATGCATATTGGCACAATTATTTTTATACCACAATGCGTTCTTTATGTTTTATTTGAAAATAGTTAAATCAAATATTTCTCTTCAAACTTTTATTTCTTAGAAAACTTAAGAACATTTAAGCACTTTAAAAAAGAGCTTAAAGAAATTTCCTTTTTCTAATTAAAATAAAAAATTATTTTTAACTAAAACAAATAATTTAAAGAGAAAATTTAATAATTGCAAAGTTTCTATAGAATCTTGGTTTTTTTTTTGTGTTAAACAATTAAAAATTAAAAAGAAAATTTTTTGAACAAAAATGGAAAATTTTCTATGAAAAATTTAAAGTCTTTATAAGTTATATTTTCTTTAGAAAAATTTTCCTATAAAAAACTTCAAATCTTTTAAACATTAAAATTTCTATAAAAAATTAAACATTAAAAAAAAATAAAAAGCTCTTAAAAAAAGAAAAAAACTCTCAAAATTTTTAATGCTTTAAAAAATTTTTCTTTAGCAAATTTTGGCACTTTTGTGCGAACGCCTTTTTAGCTCTTGAAGAAAGAAAATTTTCTATGGAATATATTTGTCTTATTTAAAAAAAATTTTTACAAAAATTTTAGCTCTTTGAAAATTATATTTTCCAAAGAAAATTTTAGTTTTTTAAACTTAACTTTTCTATAGCCAACTTGAGCTTTCGTAAAACTTAAATTTTCTAAAGAAAACTTGAAAGTTTAAATCGTTTAAAGCACAAAAAAATTATACATCAAATTTAAGCTTCGTAAAATAAAAAATTTTCTTACGAAAATTTTAGGTTTTTAAAACTAGAATTTTTTAGAATTTCTTTTCTATAGAAAATTTAGAATTTCCTTTATTTTTCAACCAAAAATTTTTCTAAATATTTTTTGTTCTTAAAAAAGTACAGAATATGTTAGCTTTAAAAAAAAATGTTTTTTGTTGTTTTTGTTTGGGCGAGAAAATTGAAAAGAATAGAAAAAATAATGTATTCAAAAATGAAAAATTTTCTAAATTGTCTGCTTCAGACAGAAATGTTTTCCAAATTGATATTTTAAAACAGAAAATTTAATAATTACCTCTATGAGATATTAATTTGGTATAAAAAAAATAAATAAAAACAAAAAAGGAATTTCAGTCTAACAATTTTTTAAGAAAATTTACGTTTTTTGGTAATATATATTTTTAAAAAAAAATTGTTTCTTGAGAGACATTTTTTTTTAATTTTGTGCAGATAAAATTTGGAGAAAATTTGAGATCTTTGAAAGTGAAAACTTTCTAAAGCTTTTTGAAATATAAAACTTTAATATTGTTTTTTGTTTTTCTCTCTTGCAATAACAATGTTATTTTGTTCGTTTTTATCATTGTCCGTTCAAAATAAATCAGTATTATTTCATTTATTCTTTTCAGTAAATATTAAACGAGAGAAAACTTTAATTTCAAATAATACGTTAATAACGACTTAATATTAAAGTCTCACTTGTTCAAAATAAAGATTTCAAATTACAAAAGCGTGGTATCAGTAATGAATTAATAAAAACAATATCTATTTTTGTAGTATTAATTACTGACTTACAAAATTAAGTTTGACTATTTCTTTATTGGATTGAATGATTTTCCTACTATTTCTTTTTTTTTATTATGTCGTTGTTTTACAACTTTTGTGTCCTTCTTGCACGTATTCAAAAGAAAACTATTTTCAGTGTGTGAAAAAAGTGGCTGCAAAATATACAAATCAAAAACTTAGGGAAATATACTTAATTTGTTTATATTTTTGTCAAAAAAATATTATGCAAATAATGTAAGAAAGAAAATATTTAAAACTATACAAACATGAATTAAAAGAGTAAAATCAAAATTCTTATGCTTTATTATGGCTTTTTGATTTATTTGTATTTAAAATACATTTACAATTTGCTTTAGAAAACTCATAATTATATTTATTTTTCCTGCCTTTATTTCGTTCCTTTTATTTTCTAATTTTATTATATTTAATAGATTTTGCCACCATCTTACCATTACATTATATACAATATACATCACGTTCAAACTTTGCAAAACACAAAATGTAATTAAGAATTAGTTTATTTCTTTATTAATTAGTTAAAATGTGTTTAATAAAAAGGTGTGATTTTAGGTATATTAACTTTCTGTTTAAAAAATTTTTGTTATACTTTAATTTGATTTTTAATTTTCTACAAAAAGTAACGTAACAAAATTTATAAACCTTGAGCATTTAGCACAGACATTTCTCAGACCGGAAACAAGGTGGCATTTTATTATACAGACAAATGTATTTATGAAGATGCCAAATTGTTTGTTTGCAAAAATCGCCAGAAAAAAAACCGGCAAATATTCCCTTCTATAATTTATTAGGTAAACAGCTATTATTAAGATTTACTTTTATATAAAAAAACGCAAGAAAAATAAAACGAAAAAAAAGTAAATAAATTAAAAAACTTAATATTGTAAATATCTTAATTAAATGTTGAAACTAATATAAAAAAGTGTCTTTTTCTAAAAGTTAATTACTTTTTTTTGCTAAAAATACACTCACGAAATAAATCAATTAGAATTGTGCTGAATTAAAAGACAAAAAAATAAAAACTAAAGTTGTTTTCAACTAAAGCATAAAACCGTAAAAATAAACAAATAAAACTATTAGTAGAGCAATATTTTTATTGTAGTTACTAGAAGAAAAGTATAAAAAATAAGCCAAGTATTTTTGTCAAATAATTTTCTTTATTTTTCTATATAAAAAAGTATTATTAATAAATTTATAAAAAAAAATGTATTTGTTTTATATGTTAAATTTTTGTTATATTCTTAAATAAATCCAAAAATGTATATATATTTATGTTAATAAATAATATAATGTTTTTCGCTTTAAAATTATTTGTAAAAAATGTGGCCTTTATTCCTATAAACAAAAAATAAATTTTATTTTTTAAGTGATTATGTTTTTTTGTATAAAAAAAAATTGTAAGAAAATATTCTTTATGCTTTCGAACTTATTCACTTATTCTTATTATTTATTAATAGCATTTGTCAATAAAAAGTAACTAATTAAAATATTTCAAAATAAAGAAGAAACATTTTATCTTAAAAAAATAAAAATTTCAGAATTCTAAGATAATAAAAAACACCTTTGTTATAATCAGTGAAAAATTTAAGAATATTAAATCCTTGGGGTAGGTATGAGCATTAAAGAAAACATCGTTAGAATCGCTTCTTTGATCTAAGTAACATTAATATAAAATATTTATGTTGTAAATTACCACATGTTTGGAGTATGTTCAGCTGCTAAAAAAATTAAGGACTCCTTTCTATTGGTAAATATGCCTTTGGCACGACAACAATACCTATAGGCTTTCACCTACAGTTATCAATTCAATTCACCGAATTTGAAATAATTAACCGGAAACTTCTATAGAGCTTAAGTAAAGAGCTTAATAAAATATATATAAAAAAGGAAAGAAAACAAAAAATATTTTTTTAATTCAATTAAAAAAGAAATTTTTCATTAAAATTCATTATATGCAGTTTTTTCTTTTTATTATAACTAGAGTTTGCCTTGTGGTCAAACTTTGACCAAGTTTATTATTGAACACTTTTTTCTTTGTTTACTTTTTGACACACTCATGTTTTGATATTATGTGTATTTTTTGCATGTTTAGTGCCAGCAACTTAAGGAGTCATTTATTTCTTAAATATTGAATGGTTTTAAATGAAATAAAGACAGTGCACTAAAGCCCGACAATATCTACAAATGTGTGAAAGAATAAACAAAATCGGTTGACAAAAAGAGGAGAAAAAGGACCCCGAAATTTGTGTTTGACTATCTATATATAAATTTACTATAAATACTAAAAACGCATGAATAACATCACTCAAATGGTATTTCAAAAACTGTCTGGTAACTCAGAAATGTATAAAAACATATGGGCATTGTTTACATAAACATTGAGCAAATAATTCTCAGCTTCTTATTTTTTGTTAAAATAATTTTTACAAAATCTTGCTTTTTTTTAATAATAATAATGTCTCTTAAATTTGTGTTATAAACAATAAAAAAAAACATGAATTTAAAAAAATATCGTTTTTGTTTACTGGCCGGCTTGTTTGCAGCCGGTGGAAGTTTCTTTGGTAAATTGCCAAGTCTTTATAAACTAGAAATTCCCATGATACAGTCTTCTTGGCAAACATTTGGAGGTAATTTCTGGCTTTCGTTAGGTTTTTGTGCCTTTATATATAATTTAAAATTGTTTTCAGCTTTTATTTTATATCAATGCCTGCCAATTGTTTTAATGATAATAAGCAATATACTAAATTGGCGTTATTATCTCAAAGCTTTGCAAATGACCGAACAAACCTTGATTGTAACTGTTATGACGTCGGCAAGTAATTATGTGTTATCGGTAGGCTATTTTAATATTAAGAAATAATATTTGATATAGAACTAAGTAATATTTTCGATATATTGGTATTTCTTTAGTTTGTTTTAGGCTCTTTAGTTTTTAAGGAACCTTTCACCTTACTTTCAATACTGGGATCCACTTTAATGGTGTTAGGTTTATGGTGTTTATGTAGTGCCAATCAAGAGGATAAAGAGGAATTAAAAAGAAAATAATCTTTACTATTGGTTTTGTTGTCTGCAAAAAATCAGGCTTTAGAAAACGTAAGTATTATTTAATAACTTTAAATTCAAGTTTCGCTTACTTTCATTATCTTCAACTAAAAGAAATACAAAACAAACACATTAAAATGCAATTTCGAGACTTAAGCAAATCAAAAAATCAGAAAATTTATTTAATTTCTGAGGCTGCCATAAGATCATTATACCTGACAGACGATGTATTAACGATAATTTTTCTTTTTAATTTTTTGTTTAAGACCTCTGAATTTTTTAAAATTCTAAAAAATTTTAGGTGTTGAGCTTCCCTCCCCTGAATTATATTCAATTTTAATTTTTCCACTTCATGATTTTTTTAACATTATGTACTTAAATTTTACAATAAAATTTTGCTATACACTAACTTTTTCAGATAAATCCCCAAGGAGAATAATTTTGGATGGATAAATATCTCAAGCTAAACCTTGATTCTGGGAGCAAATTATGGCAATCGATATGGATCGAAATTTACATTTAAATTCTATTGAAATTTCTATCGATATTGTGTGCCGTAATTTGCCGCCTGAATTATAATTTGAAGGAGAATAAATAAATTAAACTACTTGTAAATTTTTTATAATATATTAATAAAAACTAAATTAATTTCACATGAATTGTAAAAATAAACTTAAGTGAGCCGGTAAACGTTGTTCTGCCGTCGTTCAATAATGCAATATTTCTGGCGCGAAACATCGCGGCTGACTCATGTTTGGCTTTGAGCGCATAGCAATGGAAATATTTTTTGTCCATAACACCAATCAGCACTTTCGGCTGAGCGGAATATTCAATATTTGGCCTCTACGAAGCGGATGAAAATGCTCGATGTACTTACGCAATATTACTAAAATGGTGATTAAAAATGGGAGGGTACGAGGGTCTTTTACGCTAAATAAAAAAATTTATTTTTTCTTCCATCACTTATGGGTATGAAATATACTCACATCCACTTTTATGGTGATAAAAATGTCCCTCTGTCTACCTTTACTGAAACAAGATTGCAGATGCGAAAGGCTGATTCTGTATTTCGAAATCATTCGCTCCGTTACGAAAGTTGTTTCTTTCGAATCGAAATACAGAGTAAACCACCCGAATCTTTTAAAATGGTTTCGAATGGAATGAAAATTCACAACTACTTTCTTTCACTGATTTGTTTTCATGTAGATTTTTTTTTATATTTATTAAAAATTATATTAATAAAATGAACATAAATAAGTATATTTCCTTGTTTTTTCTCTTTTTTTTCATCTTCTTACTTTGTTTTTTTTTTATTAATGAAATTAATTATAATTTATTTTGTTTCTTGGTGTTTCACCATCATTTTTCATTTCGTTCTTGTATGATTATTTGTTGTTGTTGTTTAAAGGTATGTTGTATTTATATTTAATATTTGTATTTCTATTTATTTAATATAAGTATATAATTTGTTTTTGTTTTGTATGTTAAATAATATTCCTTTTTGTTTTTATTGTTTAAATAATTATTCATATGTTCTTTTAAAGATTAAATACATTAAATTGTTGTTGTATTTGTTACTAATAACCCAAGTGTTGAAAAATCAAGGAGTGTTTTTTGCCTTCTGCTTCATAAGTGAATTTCAACAGGGTTTACTTTTCTTTTTTGAGATTTTTTAGAAAATAACTTTACGCATCTTTTATTTTAAAGAATCCTGTTTTAAACGTTAAATTCGTCTCTTGCAGCGTAAATTGGATACATCGTTGTTAAAGTCTTTAAGAAGAGTGGTGGGTGAGGAAAAAAGAGGAAGGGGGGGATTAGTTTTTCTTGTTTTACTGCTCCTTGGATTTTAGTTTTTTTTTTCTAAATAAGTATGAATTTTTAAAATTAAAAATTCTATTCTTTAATTCTACATAATTACTTCTTTGAAATGATGTATTTTTGTTTGGTTTTCCCTTAGACTTTATGGTTGTTGTTGGCAGAGGAAAACATGCAATTAGATCGAGTTTTAGTTTTTATTTTCTATTCCCATCGGTATGCGATGAGACGACTGCCGCGAGTTTATATATGAATTGGAGTTGGCATTGGAGTTGCCACCACCACGATTGCTCATATGACGCGGTGGAGGGCCATTGCTACGCGGATTAGCAGAATTGTCTGAACCTCGTTGACCGCGGTAGTTGCCACCACCACCACCACGAGATTCGTAACGTGAGTCTTTATTAGAATAAACATTACCGCCACCGCCTCCGCCATTACCGTTTTGGTAATATGTGTTGTTGCTTGAGTTTTCATTGCTGCGGAAGTAAATACCACCAGAATTGCCTCCACCGCCACGCGCTTGACCATTTTGTTGCGGATTTCCGGAACCATAGTTTGAACGACCTCTATAACCGCCGCCTCCTCCACCAGGACGTCTTTCGTCTCTGCGTTCATCATTGCGCTGACGTTGATAACCACCTGTATTGGCACCTCCACCTTGGCCACGTCCACCACCAGTTGAACTTCTGCCGTAGGTGTTAGAATCTTGAGAATGCCAATGATTCGAATCAGAACGATTATCATTGCCATATCCTCCACCACCTGATTCTGAAGCAGCTACAGAATTGTTATTATTGGTGCTGGCTGTAGATGAAGTCCATTCATTTTTACGCGATTGGTTCTGCTGAACAGTTATTGGGGAATTAGCATTCACCTCGGCACTCCATTTGTTAGAGGTCTCAACAGCCTGGACTGACGATGAAGAATTAAAGTCTTGCGGGTTATTTGAAGAAGAGTTGGATCCCTTTAAAACAGTCTCATCCCATTCATTAATTAGATCGTTTTTATGCAGATGTGTTGATGCCACGTTGTTTGTATCTTGAAAAGCATTCAATACTTTTTCGGCATTGAGTTTGTTTTGCATTTGCTGTTCATAATTGAGTCCAGTCACCACAGGATTTTCAAATGGAAAGCTAGCATTGTTAGCAGTTTGACTCATTTCCCCTGCTGTAGTGTTGGGTGGTAATTGTTGCTGGATGGCTGAAACTAAATTTTGGTTTTGCGGATTTATTTGCTGTTGTTGCTGTTGAAGGTGTCCCTGTTGCTGTTGTTGCATTAAGGGGGTAGACGGTGCCCCTGGCGCAGATATACGGTTTATCATTATTAAATTTGGTGGTGGCTGCTGTTGTTGCTGTTGCGCTTCATTAGCTGCAGACATTATTAGTTGAGATTGTTGTTGTTGATGTTGCTGGTGAGATGTAGGCATGTTTTGACTTGGTACTGGAGAAAAAATTTGACTGTTTGTATTTGTCGCCTTTTGTTGCTGTTGCGGTTGAAATAGAGGGCTTGGGGTATTGCTTTGTAAAAGGGCCGCATTTGGAGGATGTTGATTTTGTTGTTGCTGCTGTTGTGGTGGTGGTGGCATTTGTGGGAATGATTGGTTAGTGAATGTTTGAGTTTGTATGGGAGTTTGTGTAGAGTTTTGTTGCTGAGTTTGCTGTGTTAGCGGATGTTGCTGGGTTAGCTGCTGCAACTGTTGTTGACTTGTCTCGGGAGCAGTTTGGTCAGTTAATAAATTTTGCGTCGGCTTTTGTTGGTGACTTTGATGTGGTGGCTGCTGTTGTTGTTCAAATACAATTGTGTTTTGAGGAACTCCCTGTATGCCTTGATTATTTAGATCGGGAGAATCTAGTTCACTGTCCTGCAGGAAATAAAAATTTCCACTACCAATAACTTCGGCTAGGGGTCTCATTTGTTGTAAATATTGTTGCTGTTGAGGCGGCTGTTGCTGTGGTGGTTGATGCTTAAAGAAGTTTTGCTCAACAGCATGGACAGGTGTAGGATTGAAGTGTCCAGGCGGCACAGGTTGTTGTGGATTGCCATTATGAATAGCTATTGGTCCAGCTCCTACTCCTGGTTGCCCAGCCGGACTTGTTAGCAGATGACGTTGTTGCTGCTGTTGATGTTGCTGAGTGGTCTGTACCGATGCCTGCGGCTGTATATTTTGTACCCCCTGCTGTTGAGGCGTTAAGCCTGGTAAAATTGGACCAGAGGCATTTGAGTGCACACCTCCGATTAAACTAGCCGTATTTGGCATTTGTTGTTGCATAGAAGGATGATACATTGCAACATGTACAGGTGTTGTGGCACCCGAATGAGGTGCAGGGGCAGTCGGCTGGAATGAGGGCACTGCTGTAGCTGGTGGTGCCATTGGGGCTGGCATTAAAGGTTGTCCTGTTTGAGGCGGCAAGTTTGGTAAAGCTACTTGTTGCTGCTGTTGCAGATCTATGTGTTCTTTAATCATTGTCTGCTGTTGCTGATGGCCCAATATAGCAACACTCTCCACGACTGGAGGTTCTTGTACAGACTGCGCCATATTAATAGCTTCACTACTATTAGTTTCCACATTTTCTTCTACCTCTCCTATTTCCTGCTCTTGAGCGCTTTCTTCTGTATCTGCAACATCTTCATTATTTGCAACAGACTCCTCCTGTTCTATCTCAACATCGAATGTTTTAACATCTGTTTCGGGTACATCCGTCAAATAGATTTTATCCAAGTAGTCCGACTCTTGTATACGATGAAAAATACGTTTAACATTTTCATACGTAGTCTCTCCATACTGCTTAGGACGAGCATCAATTGTCATGGAAAATATTTCTGCTGCTTTTTGCGCTGATGTGGCGAACGGTACATCTTCGGAGGTTTCAGGGCGTCTTGTTTGCACATCACAACAGCTACAAATTAAAAATACATGCATTAATTGAATACTTTTAAATAAATATATGTATATTTTTAACATCTTACAATTTTTCCATAATTTCCAATTCATTAGATTCCAATTTGGCAGCACCATTTTCACCAGCCAAAAAATCATTTCGCACTGCATCATCCGTAAAGCAAGACAAAATATTTTGTATGATCAAGACTTCACGAATTTTAATAGTTTCAGCCTGGGCCTTTGCAATTAAGTCCTTAAAAAAAAAGTACAAAATCTTAAAATGAAAATTTGAAAATACTTTTTTTAAACCATTTTATACCTTTCGTGCCTGTTTCTTTTGTTCTTTTTCAGCATCCTTGACAAATTGTTGCATTTGTTTTACCAAATCACGGGCAAATTCTAAAGTTGCCGTAACAGCATCATATTTAGCAACAGCAGCTCGTTGATCCGCACTTAACTCTTTACCAGAATTAAGATACCCCTCCAATTTTGTCTAAAGTAAAATAAATTTAAAGTTTATAGTAACACTGAGAATAATTGAAAAATAATTACTCGACAACTCTAGCAAGCTGCAGAAAAGTACCTAACAACTAAGCGGAACTTCTTAAGAAATTTGAAAAACAGGTCATCCAGAGGAAGGAATAAAGGGACTTTTTATTAATAAACACTAATTAACCTAGAGAATTGTTATAATAAAAACAAAAGAAATTAAGATGTTAACAATGTATCATGCATTGACATCTTGAAAGTCTTTACATTTTTATACGTATAAATATATAAAACAAAACCACATGTAAAATAGTTTTATCTGTTGTACAAAACACAAACAGTAAGTAAACTGGTTTTATTTTTGTTTTTTCCTCTTAATTATGCTGCTTCTTTTGGATATCTGGCAACTCTTTCATTACTAAACATGGCGTCGTAAAAAGAAGAATTGCAAAAAGAATATGAAAAAATGGTGGAAGAGGACAAAGAAAAAAATCAAATCCTTTGTCCTAATTTTTACGAAAAATTTATGAAAAACCTTGACAAGTTATAAAACAAAACATTTTTTAGGATAATTACTATATTTAATACATATTTTAAGTAAAACTCTTTGAGAAAAAAAGACCGGTTACACGCAATGGAACCCGAAACACATTTGACACAAAATTGTAACAGAAAGTTTAGAACTTAATTAAAATATGTTTTCAGATAACTTTCAAAATTCCTTTTTAAATGTAGTTTACCTTGTACTTTTTCTTCACAACTTAAAATACATATTTTTTCCTTTAGAACATTTGTTTCACTTCCATACACAAACGCACACACATACCTTTCGTTTCTCCAAATTGCGTATTTTATGCTCAATTGTGGTAAACGTTAACTTCATGGGATTAAGGGCATCATTACTAGTTTCCTTGTTAATACTGGTCGCTGCCGTGTTATTTCCAGCAGATGAAGATGTTTCCCAATTTTTGGTATTTTGCTGTTGGGCAGCAGTTGTAACCACGATATTGGTATTTTCTTTTGCCGTTTTTGAGTTTGATGTCTCATTGGCAGTAGTTAAGACAGTGGCGTTGTTAGATTTTGTTGTACTTTCCGTTATTTTCTTATTACCTTTACCACTAGTTCCACTTGGACCTCCAGAATTAGCCAAATTCACGGAGGTTTGTTTCACTAGTTTAGTATTTGTTGGGTTATTTGAAGCAGAAGGCATCCTCTACGGATAAAAACTGAAACAGGAATGAAGCACAGACAAAATGAGCGTGTATGTTGTTTTCACACAATTTTTTCTCTTCTATATATATTTTTCTTCCCAAAATACGGTATCTTGTATTCGAGCGGACGAACGAGGAAAAACTACTGTGAAAACGACAACAAAAGATAATGAAAAAACACAGCGCTGCGTTACTAACACAGTGTTGTATTTCTACATACTTAAAGTACCATTTCAGCTTAGCAAATAGTAGATCCAAAGTTGTTCGCTTAGTTATAAATGGTTTAATTAATATCATACTTAAAAATAAAACCTTTTCATTCAGAATATTCAGAATAGCAAAGTCTAAACCAAAGACTTTAACAAATTTGTTTGTGTAAAATGCCGAATATAATATAGCAAAGATTATAACATTTGTAAATCTACTATTTTTATAATTCAATCAATTTCTTGAACCATTAACAAACCATTGTTCCCAGATGTTATAGTTACTTAGGGTTTTTCTTTAAACAAGACAGAAATAATAATAGTCAAGACAAGAACTACTTTGAGTTTTGGCAAATGAATGGACGAATTTAGCTATATTTTAGGTTTTGGGCTATATCAAGGTGAATTCGACTTGGGTTGTATATTTATTGTTATATTGCACACTAAACCAAAAACTTCAAAATGTTGTTTGGTTGACGTGTACATAACGATATTTTATGAGGTTAAAAATACTGTGTGGAATTTTTTTTTTCAAACTTTTATATGAGGAAGAAACTATTTTGATACATTATTAAGTTTAGAAAAATGCTGAGTTTTAAATAAATACATCTCTGCATTCTTTTTCAGACAAACTTTTAATTACAAATTAATTTCGCATGCTTTTTGATTACATTTACGTATGTATTTTTTTCTGTTGTTGTTATAATGCAAAAGGTTTTTAGCAGTGCATACAATGTGACTGAATTTTCTAATTCTTGTAGTTTTCTACAAGTGATAGGTTTAGAACAGAACAAGGCGAGTTGTTTTTTTTTTTGCCTCAGCTTACTAAATCATTCATGGCGAAATAATACAGGTGGTCTCGATGGCGAATTAATTACTTTCGCCGTAAACCCTAAATGTCAAACTCCATATATAAAAAATATGTATATTTTTTTAATATGGTGTTTGACATTTACCGTTTGCGGTGAAAATCACTGAATTTGCCATTGCGACCACCTAGTAATTCGCCCTGAAATCATTATTACAGAATTTTGAAAAAATTCTTAATTGCCGAGAACTTCCTTCCTGGCAAGACGTCTTACCAAACTTCGTCAAAGTTAAATATTTTGAAATGATTAAGTCAATATTTATTTCTTTCAAGCGTAATTATTAGTGGGAAAAGTTTGAAAATATTTAATATGCAAAAAAAATTAAATATTGATTTATCTTATTTTTAAAAATTATTTCCTTTAATTTTTTTATCTAGCTCATTTCGCCTAGGAATAAAATAGCGGAACCCAAGATTAATCCATAACTATATATACAGACATTTGTTTTAAACGGCAACCAAATTTTAATATTATAGCCAATCCTAAGTCAGTACGTAAATAGTCAACAATCTGTCAAATATTCTCTTGCTCCAATAATAAGTATGAAGGAACGACATTACACGATGATTGTTTCATGAAACTAGCAGCATAAAATGAAAATTACAAGCCTTAAAATTTTATGACACTTGTTTATTTTAAATAAAATCTGATTTTAAGTGCGCGTTAGCTAGTGAAGTTGGCTGCTTCTTTTTTTAATTTTTTAGAACACTTTTCTTATTGTTGCAAAGTCATGACCATGTTCGGGTCAATCTAGCGTTTTTATATTAACTTTTTAGTTTCATTCAGTGAATTTATTTTAACCAGAGAATTAAACAATAGTGCGTTAGAAACAGCGGTAACACTCTTATTTAGGTATGATATTTCAGCGTTAATTCTAGGCGCTTGCCGCGCTGTTTTAGCTAAACGACGGTAAAGTTACTCTTAATTTTATAAATAATTCTTGCTTCAGTAAAGTTTTCTAAGTAAACACAATGTTCTTATAATTTTCAACAAATATTTATTTAAGTTTCATTTAATTATACATAGTTTATTCATTTTTAGATATAATTTTTCAATGCCAACATTTTTATTAAATTGTTTTTTTTATGACAAAAATTTAGTTCTTCAAGATTTAAATGATATTTAAGTGCACTTTTTCTTTTTTAACTACATTTAAATGGGAGAGTTTTTATTTTGTTTTAAAATTTATGTTAAATGGAGTTTGTTTCTATTTTGGTTAACAAATTAAAAACTGAAACTGGTACAAATGAGTAATAATGAGATGTATAAAAAATAGTTACAGTATTAGTTTTATCTAAAGTAGTAGGAGAGTTTGTATAGTTAGTTAGGTTTAAGTCCACCAGTGGCTTAAAGTCTGTAAAGTAAGAGTAGTCAAGAGTAAAAGAGGAGACGTAAATATAAAATAAGAATGAAGCTGGAATTTTGGAAGCCATTTTTTTAAATAAAATTTTAACTAGAAAAGAAAAAGGAAGACAAACTCATATAGTGAAAATAAAAGTAAAAAGAAAAGAAAATAATTAAAAAATTTTTTATAAAATATTTTGTGTAAAATTCGTATCCAAAATATATCAGGTAAGTGGAAGTTTCTTTTTTTTTTTGTTTCTTTCGTTAAATTATTTCAAATTTCAATTGTATAATTTTTTTAAATTACTTTTAAAAAGCTTCTCTATTAATTCTATTAATTGTGTTTTTAAACCAAAAATGCAATACGTCTATTCTTTACGGTTGAAGATGGCATCTCTGGCTACTGGTATTCCAAAGAATCACTGTCCAAAATGGTAGAGGATTGTTTGGAGGTGCGACGACGCCAGTAGTCAGAGTAGCGGGCCTCATACTGTACAGCTGTACGCCATGGTGGCCATTTCAGCTATTCTTCAATTAAATCCCAAACCATCAAAGAGGCATCAGTGCCGCCTACAGTGACAATTGTTTGGTCACCAAACAAAAAACGAGCACACGCTACCATGCCCGAATAAACTTTTGCCTCATGAAATTCAGCACGAGGACTTATACAGGGATATCTGAAATATATATATTTTAAATTCAAGAAACGAATTGTATTTGTGCTAACTTAAAACGTATTTTACCTAAATAATCTAATATAACCGTCTGCATCTCCCGACACCAACATATCTTGGGCGGCCGAACGGCTACAGGTGGCAATGATGGTATTACTGTTGCCATAATAACGATTACTCCATTGACCAGCCACTAGGAAACCAACCGTGCAATTGTTAGTCAACCATTTGACATCTTTCATCGCTATAGGACTACGTTCGGGACTAAGGGATTTTGCATCCCAGAATAATAAATCAAAATCAATAGTCACTGTTTGTACAAAATTGCCATCCATGCTCCAATCTAAATGAGTAAGCGGTTGAGAACCTCGTATTTTGTTGACTTTTTTATAAGAGAAACCATCTCGAGAAACGCGGAATAAATAAATGCTGCCATTTTGAGAACCCATAGCAATCATATCGCCCACTGTAAGAAATAAAAGAGCTGCGTTAGTCGTCTACCTTGATACATTTGGCAACAACCCACCCTGATTAAAAGCTACACAATTAATTGGCGAGCCGCATACTCTTAGTGTCAACATGACAGCGCCATTTTCACAATTTATTACCAGCAAATGGCCCTCAGTGCTGCCAGCAGCCAGGGCGGTACCAAACGGATGAAAGGCCAAAGAAACGCATTCATAACCCGTCTGTATGGTCCATATAAGTTTGTTTTTGCGCCATAACGCTATATGTTTGTCATGGCCAGCCGTAGCATATAAATCATCTTCAGGATGAGCGGCCAAGCCCCATAATTGGCGGCCATGACCAAAAACAACTTGTGTAAAACGTCTTTGCAACGAACCCTCCAAAATATTGTTGCGTGTAGTGCCCACATAAATGTTGCCATCATTGCGGCCTGGACGTTGAGGGTAGATGGTGCGTACTCCGCCAGCGGATTCGGGTAGCTAAAGAAATATTTAACCTTAAATTGCTTAAATTTCCAAATATACAATCTTTTAACCTTGGTATCAGCTATTTTCTTATAATTCTGCAAAGAATCCCAGGCTGCTATTTTTCTATCCTTTTCACCGCCTGACAACAAAGTGCCCTCGCCCAACATTATCAGGCATCCAATACCCTTGGTGTGGGCCTCAAATTCGGTGCGCACAAAATAGGCACCATCTGAATCCACCGAATAAATAGTAATAAAACCATCTGAATCCGCTGTTATGACATCACCATCCGGTTCAAATTGTACGCTGGTGACGTGAGAACGTGAAGGTTGCTTAACAATATCGGTGCGTTCAAAGAAACCATCTTTACGCCTGTGCCAAAAGGCTAAATGGCCACGACCATGTGTTATTATAAGATTATCATCCAAAGGATGAAAAGCAGCACCAGAAAGGCCTTCTTGCAAAGTCTAAGGCAGGAAAACAAGATGAGATGGGATTTAAAGAAATTTTTTAAGGAACAACTTACCGCTACTTTTCCCAATAAATGGCCCCATTGCCATTGCCAAACAGAGAGTATACTTTCACGCCCACTATCTACCGCCAGTATATAACTGCCACCATTCTTTAAACAACGAAAAAGAAGATATTTTTGTAAATTTTTTTGTTGCTGTTTTTTTTTAATTACACTTACCAATTGTGAAAAGGCCACTGCTGTTACACCCGTATCCAATTCTCCCATACCAAAAACATATAAAGTTTGCAAGGACTCTGTACTCCAAATACGTACATGAGCCTGTGACTTGCGATCACGACCGGCCTTTTGCCCTGAGGCTACCAATTCACGAGAGGGATGAACATCCATGCTAAATTATATTTAAATCTAAGAATCTTTTGTGTATTTTTTTATTTGTAATAATCCTACCACATAATATCTTCGGTGTGTCCAATATAATGGCGCTGGGCATCTTCATCACGATCTAGTAAAACCGCCACAGCGGCAACATAGTATAAAAGTTCTCCCGATGGTAAAACCCATAGATTTCGACGGGCATCTATACCGCGATAGCCGTGTCTGAAAAAGAAAAAACAAATTGCTTTTTAGTTTTCTTTATTTCTGTGCTGGAGAGGTTTTTGAAAAGATTTGTTTTTTTGTTGTCTAAAAAGTGCAATTTTATCCAAACAGTGCGGCTATGCCGACTCTAATATACCCTTTACCATATATATGTAAATCTAGTTTATTGAAGTAATTTTTATCAAAAAAGCAAATATTTGGGTGACAGAGAACTAAAAATTAAAAAAAAAAAAAAAAAAAATAAATTAAATGTGGCACTACTTACATATATTTTACATAAAAATGTCATTGGCTCTTAATAGGTTAAGCATTTTGTAAAAATTTTTAGTATTTTCTTAAAGATCTCATTAAAAGCTTTTAAATGATATCCATATTGATTTTTCAAGAGATTTGAAAATTTCAGGGCCCCGTAACTCTGAAACTATGGACGAGCACCAATTTTTTTACTTCACGTTTTTTTCCTTATTTTTTAATACTCTATCTATATATTTATTTTTTTGATTGGAGTTACTTTATTGTTCCAAATGACATGAAAAATTAGAGGTAGGCGTGGTGTTTTGCCCGCTGCCTCGAAGGACATTGACCGATCATGCTGATTTTCCATAGCAACTCTTTCGACACTATGTCTGATCGATTGACGTACTTAAATTTTCTCTAGCTGATCTTGTGCGCCGGCAAACTTGATGTCAACGCTAACACGAAGAGACAGATAGACCGGCGGACATCGCTAAATCTACTTTGCTACGCATAAGAAGTCAAAATATACATACTTTAAGTGGTCGGAAATAGATATTGTAGAAATAACTAACGGAATGACAAACTTAGTTATACCCTTAACCCACTTTTTGTGGCGAAGGGCATAAAAAAGTGCAACTTTTAAAAAACACGCAACTTTCTAATTGAGTTACTTACAAAAATTTTAGCTACTTTTTCAAAACCTCGCACTTTAAAAAAAGTGCGACTTCTTGAAGAGTCCAACTTTTTAAATAATTTTAATTACTTTCAAAAATACAAAACTTATTATATTTGCTTGTGCAAACTGTTGGCATCACTGTTATGTTTTTTCTTTCTCTTGAGAGATTAAAAAAATAACTGTTTTGTTTTTATTTTGAATACGCCTTACGTCTGAATGAAGCAAAAATAATAACGTATTTTGTTTGTTGGCAATATTTGTTAAAATGTTTTTGGCTTTTCTAAAAATTTCGATAAAGGTTTCCTAATGAGCTGGCTTAAGTAACCGGCTTTTTCAAACCAACAAATAAATTGCATTTATAATATAATAAATGAATAATAAATAGTGAAAACTACTTAATTTTGTAATAAACCATTAGACAAATGTTTTTTAATTTATTAAAAAAAAGCGTAAATAAAAAAAAATTCAACCTTAAAAGAAATAGAAATACTTTCAAAAAGTGCAAAGTTTTTTTAAACACCTGTCCATTTAATAATAAAACTGTAAGCTTTAGAAAAAAAAATTCAGCTGTTTAAAAAAAGGTGCAATTTAAAAAAGTTCAACTTTCAAAAAGGATGCAAACTATTGATAAGGAATTAAAATTTTTCAATAGATTAGTTAATTCTTTACTTACACCCACTGAAGTTGTAGCTTCTTATCTGGTGGTGTATTATCGGCTGGTGCATGATGTGCTGGCGGATAAAATGTTCTGCGCAGACCCCTTATAGTCACTTTGGTGGGATCTTCCTTCATCATATCTAACACTGAATATTCGCCATTAGTGCGCAATATTTCACTTTCGGGAGCGTATAAAATACGAGGACGACTTTTACTACGTGGTCGGGCACCACGCAAAGGAACCTTTGGAAGATCTTCTGTTGGTAAAATAGGAGCGGCTGCCATAACTGACGGCCTAGAACGTGAACGTCTTATAGGAGAGCCGGCTATTAATGCTGTACCTGTGGCCAAATAAAATGTATCGACATCGGCAAATTCATTGCGCAATTGGGAAAAACTGCGTACCTTTTGTTTTTTTCGAAAAAAGAAAAAAAGGCAAAGTAAATTCTCATTTATTAAATATTTTATCAATAAGGAGTTTAAAAATTACTTAAGTTTTATTTTTGTTTTTTTTTTAGAAAAAATGAACTAACCTCTTGTCCTGTGCCTGTGTACATTTTTTTAGCACCATTTATTTTCAATACTTGACCCAAATCTTCCAATACTTCTTCAAATGGTTGTGAAGTGCGTAGATTAAGCAGAACACGGCACTGGAATTTCCACAATTTAAAGCAAAGCAAACAAAACAATACAAATTAAGAATTTTTTACTTCAACGTCATAAAAATTTTTTAGTCGCAGACAGTAATGTAAATCACGTGCCATAATAAATGAAATCACTGACATTTATTTTACAATTTTTCAAATCCCGACCGTTGTAAAATAAAATCGCGTTTTTAGCTAAAAAGTATGTGTACGTATGTGTGTATGTATTTGTATTTAAAGAGTGTGTGTTACTTTCTGTTTACTGTTTGTCAGGGCTTTATTACAGTAATTGTTATTTATTATTTATTATGGATTTGATTTTGTTTTTGTTTCTTTTTTTCTGAGCAAAAATATTTCTTCGTTTTTATTAACATTTATTTTTTAAAGAAATATACAGGATATTATAAAAATTTCTTTGATATATTACCTGCATTTAAGCGGAAATTAAAATGAATGATAAATTACTAAAAGTTTTATTTAAAAAAAAAAAAAATTTACAGAAATACATATCTGTGATTTTTCAGCTCCATTAATTTAAGATTTTAATGAAATTTAATATGTTTTTAAACCAGTTTTTTTGCTTCTTTATGTTTGCGTTTAATTAAGTGTCATTTATTGATAAATCTATAATCTGGCATTAAAATTTTAATATTTTTGGGTTCTATTCTTTAAGCGTCACTAAGCACACTTAAGAAACATCCCAAATCGCTTAAGAAAAATAATAGGCAATTTTATGTTAGTGTAAGTAACCGCAAAATATCCTTATATCAATAACAATACATGTATGTTAGAATTAGATAAGGTAATATATGTAACATTTGTACATACATATGTGTGTATGTCATGTGGTTAATTTAAAAAAGAAACTTCAATGAGTTCTTTTGCCCTTTTCTGACCCTTTTTTATACTTCATCATTATGTGCAGCCTCTAGACCGATTATATTTTACTTAAAGAACAATGCAAAAAAATAATTTTTCTAAAAAAGCGATTTCATAACAGACAGAAAGGGCAGAACGAACACCCTTCTTATTTTCAATTTAATACCTGCGAAAGATAAGGCCATATACATTAAATTTTATAACCTATATGGGCACCATTTAAATTTAAATTTTAAGTATTTATAATTTTATTTTTAGAAGTACATATTCTGTATAATTATTTAGTGTTTTACAATAACGTTTCAAAAAACAGAGCAATACAACTAAAATTATGTCACTTATGGGGACACCCTTTATATTTTAAGTTTAGTTTTTAATACCAACTTTGTTAAAAGTGAATATTTGTATCCCTTACGGTTCAATAGACATGTAAAAATAATGTTTGTGAGAAGTTTCCTGAAGAGCTAAGTGGGCTGTAGCGAATTTGATCGGGATAAACAAATAGTGGTATTTGTAAAGGCAGTTTTTATATAAAAATTTAACTTTTTATTAAAAATACGAAATCCAATTTTTATGTAAAAAAGGAACTCTCTTTATAAAAACTATATTTCGTTTGTAAAAAATGCTTTTGCATTCGGAGTATAATTTTTGTAAAAATTACTTTGAAACATAAAAAAAAAACTAAAAAATAAAGGAGATAGAAATTTTTTGTTTTAGAAAACTGCTGTTGTGCTTTCACTTTTTTGAGTTAACAGAAATAAAAACACTTTTTATGTAACAAGCCACTTTACGTAAAAAATATCACTTTTTACGCAAAATTTACCTTTTCTGTAACAAAAATGGATTTTTCTGTAAAAACTACTCTCTCTTTAACAACATAATTTTTCAGCAAATAAATGTCCCTACTTCTATAAGGAAAGGTACTCTTTTAGTAAAAATCAAATGCTTTTTCGGTAAAAATTTACTTTTTGTGATAAAAACCCTACATTTCCTGTAAAAAGTCATTATTTCTCTTAAAATGTTAAATTTACAGTAAAAAACAAATTTCGTTTATATAACATTTTCTGTAAAAATTCATCTTTTTATGTACATAACATACTTTTTCTAAAAAGTGATTTTAAATACAAAATAGAAATGTAAAGTATAAAGGAAATTTTTAAGTCAACATTAAATTTGCGTGTAAAATCGACTTTTTATGTAAAAGCGAATTTATGAATAAACAGAGATATTTTATTAAAAGAGTTTCGAAGAAAGGACATTTAGTGAATGTGAAATATTTTTCCTTCTGTTAGCTCGCAATAACTCTTTTGAAGCCTTCCGAAATAACGCTTTAAAATTTATTGTTAAACCATAATTTCAAATCGATCTTAAAAGGCATTTAAGATATTTAAAAGGCTTGGGTTTTATTTTCGCTGAGATTATTGAAATATAAAAAAAATATTTAAGCTATTTTAACTTACTGAAACAACATTTTATAATTGTTCCCACGCAGCTAAAAAATAATTATACCCTTTAATTTTTAAACGCACCTCGTTTTTAATAAATATATAGTCAATTTAAAAACTAACCCAAACGATCACACAAAATATTCTTATTTTCCACATCACTTAAGAGTACACAAAATAGCTATAAAAATATAAAGCAAAGAAGCATTCTACTAGTATAAAATGACACTGTGTAACAAAAATATTTTTCATTGCTATTAAAAATTTGTATTTTTTTAGAGACAGAGAGACAAGTTATTCTAAGATAATCTGAGTTGGGTTAGGTTGCATAGGCTGCCGGCATGAGATAACCGACTCACATGATTTATATCATGCTTGAAAAATTATTTTTTTTCATATTAAACAAACGACTTTTTTATTTTCCTTGTGTTAAGAGAAATTAAACAAACTAAATTTAATAAAAAGCAATTGTAAAGTTTGCATTTTCTTCATAAAGAAGTGAAAGAAAATAATTTCAAATTAGTACTCCAGATTTGCAGTCAGGATATATGTACTCAAAAAAGATAAATACTATGTAATTAAAGACACGGGAATATTTTTAAAATATTAAATTTTCAAAAAAATCTTCGTGCTATTTTTTAATTTATTTATCCCGATTAAATTAATTACCGATATTGATTATTGAGGGTCAAAGCACTTCTCGATGGCCATTTCGTTATCGCTTACTTAACTCTTCAGGAAACTTTTGACAAATATTTTAAACAAACAAAAAATTTTTGTCCACACAATAAAGCAAAGACAAAAATCAAAGTTTAAGCAAAAACAACAATAACCAACAGTAATTCTATTTTTCTTTCGCCACTGTATACGGCTGAATTTTTTTCGGCTCTTTTATACAGTTGAAAGAGGATGAATAATCAATATCGGTAATTAATTTAATCGGGATAATTAAATAAAAAATAGCACGAAGTTTTTTATAAAATTAAAATTTTTTTTATGTATTTTACAAGAAATTTTAATTTTATTACGATTGTAAAAAACTAAATGAATGATTTTACTACGGCTTAAGTTCATATATTTTTTTTATTTTTATGTTTTAATATAAACTAGCTGCACATTTTAAATTACTTGAGCTTAAAATTTAAAGATATTTTACAGTTCTTGTAAATTCTGCGTATTAAAAAATTTAAAAATGTCTTTATGGCATCAATTACCGACTTCAAATTATATTTGAAATTTTAAACACATTTTTTTAGTTCCAATCTTTTAAGGCAAGATTTTCTTGTAGCAATGAACTTTTATTATGACTCATTTTAATAAAAGAAAAACAATAAAAAAAAATAAAATGAGATAAAAAATTAGTTAACTTGAATGTCTGTCGAAATTGCATTTTTTAAATATTTTATAACAAAATAAATCTTTGAAGCGGCTTCTTCAAAAATTCTCTTAAAAAAATGTAATTCATAGAATTTAAAGTTTCCACACATTAGACAAGTGAATAATGAATTTAATTTTTAATTTTGTTGCACAGTGTAATATTTCCTAAAATCATCTTCTAATGAGAGATTGTTGTTTTTGCTACATTAACTAATATTTTAAGTGCAACTTATCTCTTTCAATGAGAACAGTAAACAGTTACATACCACACACACACACGGTTTAGTTTACTTCTGTGGAGTATTATTAGCAGCGTTGCCGCTTTGGTCCAATCGGACCAAACTTGGTAGTTTTTCGTTTTTAAAAATCAGTTTGGTAGTTTGGTTGGTTTGTTGAATTTTTTTTTAATTTTTGGTAGGTTTTTCTCCTCTAGCAATTTTTTAGCAATAGTAAATTTTTCACCTTAAAATTTCAGAACATAAAATAAAAAGAAATGTAACTTTGAATTAAATAAACAATAACTTTGAATAGTGTTACCACTGTTTTCAAAAACTGCTTTAAAACATCTGCAATAAAAAACATCTCTGCTTTTTTGCATAGAGATGATTAAAGCTATAACCATCTCTGGTTTAAGAAACGCGAACAATATTATGAAATTGAAATTAACAATACTTTTGAGTGAAAGTTAATTTTCAAGTGTATGTATTAAAAAAATTAACAGACAAAATTGAAAAGACAAACTTCCATCTCAACAATTACAAGGAAAAAAAACAAGTGAATACAACAGAGTTTATATGCAAGAAATGCATTTTTAAATTTTTGGTAGGCTGTGAACGATTTTGGTAGGATTTTTGAAAATTATTGGTAGGAAGTAAATTTCTTGTGTGGCAACGCTGATTATTAGCTATTTTATTCTTTCTCTTTCATATTTTTCTAAAAAGAATTTTTATTAGAGCGATTAAATTTATGTTATTATAATTATGATGTCTTTGACCAGCGTTGCCGCTTTGGTCCAATCGGACCAAACTTGGTAGTTTTTCGTATTTAAAAAACAGTTTGGTAGTTTGGTCGGTTTGTTCCATTTTTTTTAATGTTTGGTAGGTTTTCCTCCTCTAGCAATTTTTTAGCAATAGTAAATTTTTCACCTTAAAATTTCAGAACATAAAATAAAAAGATATGTAACTAAGAATTAAATAAACAATAACTTTGAAAAGTGTTACCACTGTTTTCAAAAACTGTTTTAGGTGTAATAAAAAACATATCTGCTTTTTTGCATAGAGATGATTAAAGCTTTAACCATCTCTGGTTTAAGAAACGCGAACAATATTATGAAATTGGAATTAAGATAATTTTTTAATGAAGTTTTATTTTCAAGTGGAAAAGAAAGTAAACTTTTTTAATTGTAAATATGTACCTATTTATTACATAAATATTTACTAATATTGCATGTAAAGAAACATTAAAAAAAAAAATTAGAACCGAATGGTTGAGCGAATTTGATTGGCTCCAGGAAAGAGATGGGTGCTGATTCTGCTTAGTATGCTCTAAAACTATTTTAAATCATAACACCCATCTCAAAAATCACCAAAAGACAAACTAACATCTCAACAGCTACGGGGGAAAAACAAGTGAGTATAACAGAGTTTATGTGCAAGAAATGCATTTTTAAATTTTTTGGTAGGCTGTGCACGATTTTGGTAGGATTTTTGAAAATTATTGGTAGAAAGTAAATTTCTTGTGTGGTAACGCTGTCTTTGACCCACATCTATGTGACTGTGTGTGTAAGAGGATTTGTATAAAATTTATAGTTTTTTCTTGTTGAAGTGTTTTTTCTTCTGTGCTAAAGTATTTTGAGCACAGAAACTTCTCAGAGTGTGGTTACGCAAAATATAATGAGTTTGAGTTGTTATGTGGTAATTCTGTATGTGTACGTACGTATGTATGAGTGTATGTTTGTTTTCATGTTCTGGGGTAATTTGTCATAAATCTAAATTTTATGGACTTGTTTCCTTTGTCATATATTTTCCTGCAAGATTTTTTATTCTTATTATATTTTTATTATTTGTTATTGCTGTCCTTGCAGCGTTTTTGTGTAGTTTGTTGTAAAATGTAAATCAGGCGAATAAGGAGTGATAAAATGGACATATGTATGTATGTACATATGTATGTACTTTGAGTTCCACTTTGCATTTTGATTATTTTTTTTTTTTGGTTTTTATTTTAGAAAAACTTTCTAAAACTTGTTAAATTAAGCTGTTTAAAAGCAGTTTCATCACCCTAATATAATTTTTTACTTTATTTACACATAGAAAAAAGAACGTTGGTAATTATAAAAATTATAATTTAAGTTTAATTATTGAGAAAAACTTTTTTTAGAACCACAACAACTGTTACATATTTTTCGTGAAAATTTTTTACATGTTTTAATTTTACATGATAGATTTTTTAATTCAAAATAATATTAAATATTGATAGTCCTAATCCTCGAATACCCACCAGCGACAAAAATTTATTGGCAACAAATTCGGTTGTTATAACGAATTTATTCTCTCTGTGTAACAAAGATCGAACGTTCAAAGCATTATTTATTATTATTATTACTGTTATTATTATTATTGTGAAAAATGGCAGGTTTTTAAGGCCAAGGGGCTGCAATGTCTATTCATCTGTGGTACTTGAAATTTTCACAAAAAATTATTTTTTTTATTTTATTGTTGAAACTTACACAGAGTATACAATTATATTTATCAAGTAAAATAATTTTTTGACGAAGTTAAGATTTCACGAGAAATATTTTTATGTTTCAGCTTTGTGTAGATATACTACTTCGAATTAAGTATTGCAAATAAGTTTTTAAATATAAAGCTGAAAATGACTTGAAATTCATAAAGTTCTGGGTAAACGCATCATCAGTCGGCAAGCAGCGACTGCTCAATTTGGATTGGCTGAGTTGGACCACACTAGAAGTCTTCTGAGGTGTAGTCGAAAGCTATTGAAGAAATCATCAACTACAAACAGGCTCAGTCTAGTTGGAGGAATGTGCAGTTTAATGAGGTTGGTTTGAAGCAAGCCAAGTGTTTTTGGCAATTTATCGTAAGCTATTAAAGAGAAAGAAGAGAAGGTTTTGCCCTGGAAAAGCAATTTGTGATAAACTAGTTTATCCGAAATTGTTAGAAAAAAATGTCAAAATATTTCTTGCGACTTTTAACCCTTTCAAGTAAGACTGATAGAATTTCTTTCCCTTCATTCTTCTCTTGCTTTGTACTCTTAACTAACCATCGGTCTTAGTTATTAATTAGCGTAGGAAGAGGATTTTTCAGGCGGGAGTTGCAGCCTTATAAAGAAAAAGAAAATTGTGACATTATTAAGAAATACTATAAGAAGTAAAAAGTTCTTCTACGCCAATGCTATGAATTTAACATAAAAAACGCTCTGCTTTAGCCGACGTATCGGAGGTAGTTTTGCACATTTTAAAACTGATGGCTTCAAGCTGAAAGATAAAATCTAGGGAACCGGATAAAATTAACAGGATATTCTGGCACCGAGGAATTATTTGCTGTTTAAAACATGAAAAATAATAATAGAAAACAATAGACAGTATCTTAAATAATTAAATACCTATTTAAATTTAAATATGTAAATAAATTACATTAAAACCATCACAAATTAATTCCAGTTTGTTTTACAAATTTCGCTGTTTGTCAAAAGTTTTAAGTAAAATAAGTTTTAAGTGTATGCGTGCATATGTCTTGGCATAAATTGTAAATATTTTTGTAATAAATAGTATAAATGTACATTTGTAAACTTAAACAATATGCCCTTGGCCTTGGTCACTTCCATATTTCCTTTGTTTACTTTGCATTTTACTTTCCCTTTTCTTGTTTACAATTTTTTTGCATTTCCTATTACTTGTTGTTATTGTTTTTATTAATTTCCAATTCAAATGCTGGCAGTTTGATTGCTTAGGTCTAATATTTATTTGTTTTTTATTGTATGTATTATTTTTCTTTATTTTGCTTATAGTGATTTTACCGTTTTATTGCTTACTCTCATACTTGTGTTCAGCAATCAAACTTATACTGCCTCTTTTTTTTTCTCCCACCCAACAATGAATGCATCATAAGTAGGCCTGCCATATTTGCCGATTTATGATCAAATTGTGGATTTGCCGATTTTTACTGCAAAAATGCAGATTTTTTCCATAAACTCTTAAAACACGTTAACTTTAATGGTTTTAGTATAAACTATGAGTTTCGGGCATCACTAGAATAGTTGTTACATTCGAGAAAATATCGCTAGTAAGTTCGTTGTTCCCTAGAAAATTAAATCCTTAATAATAAAAGTAATGTTACTCAAAATAAAAAAAAAAAAAAACAAAAAAAAAAATAAATAAAAAAAAGAAATAAAAATAAACAAGAAGCTGATCAATTCCTTTACACCGCATTGTTTTAAACTAATCGAATGTGATTTTCAAGATACAAGTATTATTAAAAAAGATACGTTTATAAAATGCTTTAAACTGAGAAAATTCAACAACTGAATTTATAAATAATATTAAAATGATAGATGACAAATATTTGGTATCTCGTCATACATTTGTTCCTAATGACCTTAATTTGGAATTGAGAGAAATGAAAATAGTAAAATTGCTTATGAAATCCAGACCATTTTCATTAATTGATTGATTAGTGCAGCGAGAGAAATATTTTTTTATACAATGAATCTCGCAGTCGAATTTTTTCCAACAAATATTCAATAATAAGAAGAGTAAAAATGCCGCTGGATATGTCTCCAAGTCCAATAGAAGAGATTACGGAAAAGTGAATCATACGAGATGCTTTAAAAAACTACCTTAAGGGACTCTAATGTATTATTTTCACTATATAAGACCAATAGGCCAATAACGGAAGCAACTTATTTGTAAGACGGTTATTTTTATTTTTATTTTGTGTTATTTTACATGTAGTAAACATTATCTAATACTGCATTATTCTCTTAAAATTAAATTGCCGATACAGCCGATTTTTTGCTAATATGCCGATTTTTTATCAAAATCATCTGGCACCACTGATCCTTAGTAAAAATAACAACAACTTGCTATGAGTATTCCCTTGCATCCATTTCTTTTTTTGTTTGTTTATATAAAACATAGAAGTGAGTACGTTTTTGTTTTGCTTGTTCTGTTAGTTGTGTGCATTTTAATTGCCTGTGAGTGTGAATGTGTGTATGCATTAAAGAGTTGATACCAGCGTTGCCACACAAGAAATTGACTTCCTACCAATAATTTTCAAAAATCCTACCAAAATCGTTCACAGCCTACCAAAAATTTAAAAATGCATTTCTTGCACATAAACTCTGTTATACTCATTTGGTTTTTTTCCGTAATTGTTAAGATGGAAGTTTATCTTTTTAGAATGAACACCCATCCCTTTCCTGGAGCCAATCAAATTCGCTCAACCATTCGGTTCTAAATTTTCTTTTGACTGTTTCTTTACAATGTTCACTAAAAGTATTATATTATTTAAAAATGTTTTAAAACAAAAATTTTAAGAGTGGTTTTACCTGGTTTATTGTATGTCGTCTTCTGAAATTTTATTTTTTTCATTTAATTTTGGAGTTTTTGATAAAAATCTGAAAAAAATACATGCAATATTGGCAAATATTTATGTAATTAAAAGGAACGTATTTACAATTAAAAAGTTTACTTACTTTTCCAATTTGTCTGTTAATTTTTTTAATACACACACTTTAAAATAAACCTTCACTCAAAAATATTGTTAATTTCATAATATTGTTCGGGTTTTTTAAACCAGGGATGGTTATAGCTTTAATCATCTCTATGCAAAAAGCAGAGATGTTTTTTAATATACCTAAGACAGTTTTTGAAAACAGTGGTAACACTATTCAATGTTATTGTTTATTTAATTCAAAGTTACATTTTTGTTAATTTTATGTTCTGAATTTTTAAGGTGAAAAATTTACTATTACTAAAAACTTGCTACAGGAGGAAATCCTACCAAAAATTTAAAAAAATGCAACAAACCAACCAAACTACCAAACTGTTTTTTAAAAACGAAAAACTACCAAGTTTGGTCCGATTGGACCAAAGCGGCAACGCTGACAGCAATGAACGTGTGTTACACGCAGCGTTGCCACACAAGAAATTGACTTCCTACCAATAATTTTCAATAATCATACCAAAATCGTTCACAGCCTACCAAAAATTTAAAAATGCGTTTCTTGCACATAAACTCTGTTATACTCACTTGGTTTTTTTCCGTAATTGTTGAGGTGGAAATTTATCTTTTGGTGATTTTTAAGATGGGTGTTATGATTTAAAATAGTTTTAGAGCATATTATGCAGAATGAACACCCATACCTTTCCTGGAGCCAATCAAATTCGCTCAACCATTCGGTTCTAAATTTTTTTTGACTGTTTCTTTACATGCAATATTAGTAAATATTTATGTAATTAATAGGTACATATATACAATTAAAAAAGTTTACTTACTTTTCCATTTTGTCTGTTAATTTTTTTAATACAAACACTTGTAAATAAGACTTCACTCAAAAATATTGTTAATTTCAATTTCATAATATTGTTCGCGTTTCTTAAACCAGAGATGGTTATAGCTTTAATCATCTTTATGCAAAAAAGCAGAGATGTTTTTTATTACACCTAAAACAGTTTTTGAAAACAGTGGTAAAACTATTCACGGTTATTGTTTATTTAATTCAAAGTTACATTTTTTTATTTTATGTTCTGAATTTTTAAGGTAAAAAATTTACTATTGCTAAAAAATTGCTACAGGAGGAAAACCTACCAAAAATTAAAAAAAAGTACAACAAACCAACCAAACTACCAAACTGTTTTTTAAAAACGAAAAACTACCAAGTTTGGTCCGATTGGACCAAAGCGGCAACGCTGGTTGATACGTGTTGTGTATTGGATAAATAAGAAAAAATGGTTTCAATTAATAGGAAATTTGATTGATAGACTCCTTTTATTGTTGTCGTTGTGGATGTTTCTGTCACTTTTATTTGAAGTGAAAAAAAAGTAAATGGACAACAGAGTTATCGGAATAAGTAAATGATATATTTTATACATTTACACATATGTATGAACATCCATATGTATAACCACTCATTTTTTTAAATAAATTGTTTTGTCAAATGCAGAATGCATACACATACGTATGTATGTACATATATGTATGTATCTGAATTTTATAAGTTAGTACTTATTTACTTACAGTGACATATAAAATTTGTGTTAAATACTGCTGTTGATTTTGTAAGGATAAATATATTACTTATTTATTTATTATAAATTTTAGTTTGATTAATTGTTTAAAATATAATTCTTATTAAAAATAATAATTAATTTAAAAATTAATTAAAAAAGTTGTGAAAAATTCAAAGCAGATCAGTCGTAATTCTTTGGTCCTTCACTGTATACTATAAAACCAGATATTTTATTTATTTATTTATTTTTTTGTATAATAGTTTAAAAATCATAAGTTTTCTTTCTCGTTTGAAAATTCTGTGAAAGTACCTACAAATATTTGTGTAAGTGATTGTGAACCTCCATCTCTTTTATGTTGATGTACACATTGTTTCTTTTTTACTTTGTTTTTCGTTAGAGACCTATTAAAAGACGATTGTTGGGTTATGCTTTCAGAAGTCCCAATATAAGAAGTTATGTTTGTGTAAGATTATTTTCTAAAGTGAAATAGAGAAAGTTTAACTAGTCTTATTGCCAACAAATAAAAAAAAAAAAAAAAAACAAACTTAAACCCAAAACTTTTTGAGTTGTAAATTACTGTCATTTCTTTGCTACTTAAGTCATGTTATAGTTATTCTTAGCTTTCTTTTTTCATGCTTAACTAGTTTCCTTTTACTTAATATCCCTACTTTAAAGGATAAATATCATATTAAGTGGAATAAAGTGCTGGTACAATAAGCTACTTATAAAAATAAATCTGAAAGTTGACTTAATAACATAAAGTTAATAAAGTGGAAAATGTTTATTAAATTGGGAGTAAATAATTTCTTTCAAAAAATAGTGTGCGAAGTCTCTTTTTAGCTATTTTTGTAATTTTCATTATTTTTCGTTATTTGTGGGGAGCCAGTGCGTGTGTAATATTATGTAAGTGCCTTTCAGAATATACAAGTTTTTTTTTTAATTTTTATTCATATTTTTTAAATACACTATTTTTTTTAGTATTAAGAAGAACTATATACAATTTTATTTTAATAATTTTTGTTTTTCTAAAATTCATAAAATTTTTTAAAATATTGCTTAGGAAAATGATATGTAAGCACAATTATTAAAGCTTCTATTAGACAACACTACTAAAAAATTATCTAAATGCCCAAAAGTAGATATTAGTCTTTTAAATAATTTAAAAAAATTTTTTTTGGAATAAAATCTCAAAATTTAAAATTTTAAAAATGGTAAAAAATTTTCGATTCTGTAACTCTAAGGCCTCGTTGTGTTCTTTTTTCTAAACACATTTTTGCTAGTGCCTAAAAGTAGACATCTATTTTTAAAACAGATTTAGCAAATATGTTTTATCGAATTTCATCTGTTTGAATAAGATAAGGCGTTCAGAGGAATTGAGCAGTAACATTCCAAATTTTGCAGGTTGTAATATAAATACCATTTCTCTTAAATATTTCTCTAAAGTGTAAATATTTCGAAAGGTTACTTATCAGCCATTCAATACGTAACAAAATTTTACTCGAAAACCTACGCCATCAAAAATGTGGTAGTTCAGCCCCCGTTGTTTTTTTTTTCTCAATAAATTCCTAAATAATTGTGAGTATGTGTGTATGTATGTATGTATGTATGTATGTATGTATGTATGTATGTATGTATGTATGTATGTATGTATGCATGTATGTATATATGTATGTATGTATTTATGTAATTATGTATGTATGTATGTATGTATGTATGTATGTATGTATGTATGTATGTATGTATGTATTTATGTAATTATGTATGTATGTATGTATGTATGTATGAATGTATGAATGTCTTTTTCGTCAAACGTAAAATCTTTCTTAGTCTTAGCCACCTTATATTGCTTTCTTGAAAAATTATTCATCCATTTTTGTAAATAGTTAAAAGTAAAAAGCTTGTGACCAGTTTTTTTTCACATCGAGTTAATTGAACAGCTATTGATGATCAACATACAACTTTAATAATTTATAATATAATTATGATTACTCTAAAATATTATTCCAAAGTGTAAATTTTGCCTAAACTTATGCATTAATATTAATCTTAAATATTAACCCTTTTGTTTATATACAGCCCAATTATGAATATTCTCACGGAATTTCTTTCCCACGGAAAAAATTTTTCTCGAGAAAAGATTCCTCCAATTATGAATTCCGTGGGAATAAAAATATGAAAATGTAGCATCATCGTATTTTGAAGGGAGTTTTTTTTTTGTTTATTTTTATATAATTTTTATTTTATTATTCATAATACCTACTTTTTTCCCCCGAATTTTTTTTCCCTTTCCGCAGTCAATCGAAAGGGGAAAAAATTTATAATTGGAGAAAAGGGAAAAGTGAAAAAACTCATGGCAATTTATTTTCTTACAATAAATGCTTTTAATGTTTTAAGTGCTTTTATGGTTTTATGATTAAGTCTTTAACATACACAAATCCAAACTCATAAAACAGATAAGAAATACCTGCACATATAAATTAAATTACAGAAAACATATAGAAGTCTGTGTATCTTTAAGTTCTTTAGAAATTATCTTAAGGCTATTTATCACATAATTTAATAATATCAAAAAGATTAATTTGCTAAATTATGTTTTGCTTATAAATTTATTTAATAATGGTTTAAACTGAACACATTTATACACAGATATTTCACAGAAAATTCAAATATTTTTATTTTATTTTCTGCATCCTACAGTTGGTTAAGCTCTGATAATGCATACGATAGCAATTAATAAAGTGTTGGGGGTAATTAAATTTAAGGCTTTTTGCAAATAAAATTGTTAAGTAATTCAGAAAATGAATTGTGGCTTTTTATGCACTCAATTAATTGACTAATTATTTGTTAAGACCCTTAATTGTTGGAGATATTTGTAACAAAAAATATTTTAAAGGTTTAAAGTTTGAGCAGCTCGTTTTGAATTTTTACACAAAAAAAAAAAAAAACACTTGTTTAATTTAAAAAATTAAATCTCTAGACGAGATTTGCTTTTTGTTTAGCTAAGGAGCAAGGAGAGAAACAATTCCTTAGCGCATCGGAACGTAGTTCATCTTTTCGCTCAGTTTTTTCATGTCATGTTATTTTATGATTTTTATTTATTTAATTAATTAAAATCATAAAATTATTATTAAAAGTTAAAAAGTATACTCGCTTCATAAAAGAAATTTTTCAAAAGCCTAAAAATATGTCATACATTTTGCAGCATTATGATACTGAAAAGTAATCAGCTTGTGAAATATTTAACTATTGTTAGCCATACAAATTTATTTTATTTTTTAAAACTGACTAAAATTATTATACCCTTTACTAAAGGTTAAAATAAAACATTTAAACAATTTTAAATTGCTTATACTATAAAAATATTTTAAATAATATAAACCTCCTTTAATTAGGCCAAAAAATGTGTTATTTCTAGATCCCTCAAAGTATGCTTCACTACTTTCAAAATAATATAAAATCAATAATTAAAAAAACTATATAAATTACAATATGAATAAATTTATTTTAAGATTATCATTTTTTATGTGTTTAAGAAATTAATAACAATTTCAACCGTTTCAACGTTATTCAAATTTAAGATGATGAAGAGGAAATAATGTAAATTTCGTGGTTAAATTGCTATCTGCCTTTTTGTATAGTATAATTTTATACTTTTGCTATATGACCCAATGGAAATACGTGACATAAAATATCCAGCTGCAAATGCTTTGCCGAAATGTGAAAGAAAGACACCAGAAGTTATAAATATACGTGATAATATATCAACATATAAATGTCTGTGTGTGTTTTAATTTCAAGCAGAGATTCCCTTACATTATAAAAGGAGCTAAAAAATCTATAAAGGATCTTGAAGATTATAGATTTCCTTATGAAAATTTCCGACCTTTATAGACATTTAAATAATATTATTAAATAATATTATTTATTATATTTGGATTAAAATAAATTTTCAATGGTTATTGTGTGTGTGTTGTGTAAAATTTTTAGTTTTTTAACCTTTACTTTATTGTCATTTATTTGTACCATATTACAACAACAACAAAAAAATGTTTCACTGTAATTCTATATGCTCCCATTACATACACACACGTATTAACATTTTTAACAAACAAAGTAAACCTTATTGTAAAAAATAGGCTGCCAGATCTTTTCATATCAAAAGAAATTAGACGTTTTAACTCGCCTGTAAAGAGAAATCGAAGTTACGGACAGCACGACAGTATTAAGCCAACTGTTGAACAGAGTACCTACACGTAATAAAGTGAGTGTTTTGTAAAAAATTGTAAAGAGCTGAGTATTTAAAATTAACTGAGAGAACATAATTATTGCCGTATTTTGTTTAACAAGAAATGTAGCGAACGACTTAATAAAAACACAACAACATTTTGACAAGTATAAAAATATCGTTTTTCAAATATATGAAAAAACATAAGAAACAGGAAAAAATAAAAACAAAATGAATAATAACTCGATTTGATTTTCATTTTTATTTTATATTTTCAAGGTTTGATAATTTAAATTCACTTTACATTTTTTTCCGTTCAATAAATATATCTTTAAAATGTTGTATTTTCTTTTTACTACTTTTACCGACTTTTTTTTTATCGTTTTTGTGCTGTGATGATTTTTACAATAATCTTCTCATTAAAATCTAGTTTTAAACAAAGCAACCTTGGGAATTTATTAAATGTCTTACATCAAGTTGTTTGTCTGTTTTCATTTCGTATGAAATATGCCACCTTTGCCTTCTTTATTAGCATTACATTTGCATATTGATGTTATTACTCTCTTAGGAGTTGAGTTAATTAACGACAATAACTTTATCAGCAATTTAAGGTCTTGTATAGATTTAAGCAAATGTATAGGGTATTGCTACTGCTTACAGAGATTAATGCAATCATTGCTTCCAGAGAATCATTGGTCTCCATTTAAAACACAAGCACAAAAGTCACATTTCTGCGAAAAAAGTAACGCCTACCTAAAGATTTAGAATCTCTGTATTATTCTGAAAGTATGCTACAAAAAATCTTGTTGAAAGAATTAAAGAGAAAAAAAAAGAAACACAAAAGTCATGAATATCACGCAAAAAAGCTTAACACCTTGATTGTCATAGTGTAAAATATTAAATGAATGGAGGTACTTATGGCTCGAGGGTAATGTTACAATAACAAATTTAAAATTCATGTAAGATTCAAGCAACTACTTTGGTTGTAAAAGAAACCATTTTGGTGAAGAGAAAATCGTTAAGGAAAAAATTTAATTTAAAATAATTTCTTCAATTAAAAAGTTATTTTATACAGTTAAAAACAAAATAATAAAAATGAATTTAAAATTTATTTTTAAACATCATTTGTTTATTATACGAGGGCTGCTCTATATATATCTGGCCTAATAGTAAAAATGCGAATATTAATAATCAAAAATGGTTTTATTGTTTTTCAAAGTATTCTCCAGCATGATTTATACACTTTTGCATGAGCTCAAACACAGTTGTCGAAGCACTTTTTCCACTCCGATTGAGACACCTCTAAAACATGGTTTTTGAACACTTCAACAGCTTCTTCTGGGGACGAAAATCGTTGACCACGCATTTTTTTCTTGATGTGCGGAAACAAGAAGAAGTCATTAGGTGCCAAGTCAAGGCTGTACGGCGGATGACCCATTAATTCGACGTTTTGGCCGGTCAAAAACGCTCTGGTTTGAGCCGATGTGTGAGAGCTCGCATTGTCATGGTGAACAATGATTCGTCTTCTCTTGTTGGTTTTTCGAATTTCTCCGATGACTTCAGGCAAACAAATTGTAGTGTACCACTCAGAAGTGACCGTCCTACGTTGCTCAAGCGGAGCAGTCGCCACATGACCAGTTTTGCCGTTGGATTTTGCTCGTCTTTGAAGACCCACACGGTCGATTGTTGTTTCGTTTCGGGCTCATACGCATAGATCCATGATTCGTCACCTGTGACGATCTTATAAACGTCTTTTGAAGCACCGCAATCGTATTTTTGCAACATTTCTTTGCACCAACCGACACGAGCCTTTTTTTGAGCGACTTACAAATTGTGCGGGATCATGCAGTATCGGATGTATGCTGGTGGAAGAAATGTCCAAGGATGTCTCAATGTTCTCTGGCACAACAGCCGTTTTTGGACGTCCTTCACGGAATTCGTCTTTGAGCGAGCTTCGGCCACGGTTAAATTGATTATACCAATTTTTCAAAGTGCTATAGGATGGTGCTTCATCGCCATACAAAGGTTTAAGTTCATCAATGCACTCTTGTCGTGATAATCCACGTTGAAAGTTGTGAAAAATGATGGCACGAAAATATTCACGAGTTAATTCCAGTTTTTTCCTTATTAATTTTTTCAAGTCACTGTGACAACACAAATAATGGTCGTACGTCAAAACGTTTTGAGTACGATTATGCTTACAAATGACAAACTTTCCAATGGAAATGTCAGGTTGCACTTGGCAGCACTCAGTGTTGCCAGGCCAGAAATATATATAGCAGCCCTCGTATATTTATATTCTTAAGCTGCCTTAAAGTATGCAGTGCTTTTTTTGTAAAGATATGACGTGCAAAGCCAGGTAAATTTGAAATAATTCTCCTTAGTAATAATTTTATGATAACACAGCTTTGCCCTACTCTCATTCGAATGTATGTGTATGTGTGTGTGTGTATATTTTTTTAAAGTATAAGTGCAGGTGTTTTGACAAAAGTATTTCTTGCCAACGGAACGTGCTTGGCTTTTATAAGAATATTAATACAAATGTAATAATACAATTGTCGTTTTAAATTCAAGAAAGAAACACCCAAATAGGAAAAAGGAAGAATAGACTGACTTTAACTGCACTAATTCTACTGGTACGAAAATATTTTTGCCGTAAAAAGCCATTAATATTGCAAGCACTACTAACTTCCATATTTTTATACTGCATCTTTTTTTTCTCACTCCTCCAGTGTTGTAGATAGTTTTTTGTTTACAACAACTACTTTAACTAGTGCCACTTAAGAGTATCACAATTGCTGTTTGGGTGTTTGTTTTGTAACTATGCCAATGTAACCTTTAGTTATTTACTTAGCAGAATCCCATTAAAATGTGAAAATACGATTTGCTATGTGAATAAATATTTAAAATATATTTAAGCATGCTCTTGTAGCTTATGGTGTATTTATACATGCATTTGTATGTTGTTGGGTATTTATAAATCTCCAAACGTTAATTATGCAATTTGTGCTTAATATGCCTTATGTGTTGCATAACTTAAGGCATTTAATAACAATACAGTGATATAAATTATAAACAAAAAAAGTATAAAGGTAAATTTATTTAATATTATCTAGAATTAAATTGCATAATATAACAATATATTTCGCTTAATAATAGTTTTTAAAGTTTCATTAAAAAAAAACAATAAAATTTTTTTTAAGCCAATTTCGGCTGTTAAACTGTTTAATAAAATTCTTTTTACTTAAATTGGCTTTAAAACTTGCTTCTGTATTTGGTTATTTACTCAGAGGGTGTTCCTTTAATATTTATTAATACATTTATCTTGTATGATACTGAACACATATGCGCCTTTAAATATGCAAGGTATTTGCCTGTATTATCTCTTAACAATCGCATTTAACTATTTAATTCTCATTACATTACATCGATATTTACGTAACAAACAAATTTCAAGCTACCAAACTAATTTAAGGGCATTTAAATAGTGAATTGTTTGTTATGTTAAGCCTAAAATTAAACATTTAATTGACTTAGAAATTATTGTGATTAAATCGTAATGCGTAAATGATGTAGATGAGTAATATGTGGACTTAAATCAGCGAACTAAGTTATATTTTAATTTGGAAGTAAATTTAATTGTGATTAAAGTTGATGAGTTTATTAACCCTGAAAGTATGCAAAGTTTTTGTGTGTAAATAATTGCATAAATAAAGCAGACTTTACTTTATATCACACCACTTTATTTTAAATTTAAATTGGTGTATGAATCTATTTTTTATAACCATCACCACAAAAAGTGATCAAAAGGCCATAAGTAAGTTTGTCATTCCGTTTACAATTCTACAATATCCATACTGTCGAAAGAGGTGCTTTTGGAATCAGCATGATCGGTCCATCTCATTTGAGGCAGCAGGCAAAACACAACAACAACAATAAAGTAACTCCAATCAAAAAAATAAATATATGGGCGAAAGATAATTCAATAATAAGAAAAAAACGTCAAGTGAAAAAATTTTAGCTCGCCCATATTTTCCGAGTTACGGGCCTTTGAAAATTTTCAAATTTTTTTTATAATAAAAATATGGGTATCATTTTAAAGCTTTTGAAGAGATCTTTAAAGAAAGATTAAAATTATTTAAATGCTTAACCCATTAAGAGCCGATGGCATTTTTGCGAAAAATTATATATATATATTCAGTACCAGTTTTTTTTTTATTTTTTGATTGTCTATTACCCCAACATTTGCTTTTTTTAATTAAAGTTGCTTCACTAAACTAGATTTACATAGATAGTGAAGGGTACATAAGATTCGGCATAGCTGAATATAGAACTCTAACTTGTTTTTGTTACAAATCAAGATAAATTAAAATTGAAATATATATTGAAAATTCTACATACTTTACGTACTTTTTTAAATAAACCTCAAAAGTAGTATCTAAAAAATTATGAGATTTTCCTTAATACCTTAAATAACTAACAATTCATATATTAAAAAAGTAAAGTAAAAATAGAAACACTGAATAATTAAAAAAGTTTTTAATACTATTTTATTTTTGTTGTTGTTAAAATTCCATATTTCTGCCTTTAAAGATTTCAAAGATGCCAATATGGAGCAGATGAACTGACAAACAGCAGAGCCTTACGAGAATGGTTTCTTTGGATACAAAAGTATACAAACTTTCATTTTCACAAATAATCAAAGTTACAGTTTTAAAATCATTTTCGTAAAAGTGCTTCTTAAACAAAGCACTTTTTAAAAGTTCTAAAAGATTTGTTTAATAAATCGTATGACTCTAGAGCTCTTTGTAAATGGATTCATGTTATTATTTCTTAAAGACTGTACTAAAAAATATTATTTTTGCTTTTATAAAAAATTAAATATGAATGATTTTTAAGGTTTTTTTGTGCTAAATATTTATGTACATTTTATTTCTTTATCATATATTCACAAAGTTTTTAAAAGAAAAAAAAAAATTTCTTAAGAATTTTTGGAACTTTTTTTTGGTACTTTTTTCTTTAGATACTTTTTTTAAAAAGTATTTTCATCAATCGGTACTTATTGCATAATTGCATAATAATTTTGTCAAAAGCATTATATTTTTTTAAATTATTGAACTTAAACTTAAAAATTAAATTTCGGAAAGGTCGATCTTAAAAACATTATTTGTAAAAATTTACTTTTTTAATACAATGAATTTTACATCAATAAATATCCGCTCCTAGAAAGTATTTTTCAACGTTCTGTTCTACAAAGCTATTCCAAATTAATATGTATTTCTAAAAATCTTTTTAACAAAGAATATATATTTTTTAATAGTACTTTTTTCAATAGGTACCTTTTTAAAAAGTACCAATTTCAATGATTTTTTCTTTTAGAATTTCTTAAAAAAAAGTAACGTATTTTACTAAAAGCAGATTTTTAAAAAGTTCTATCAAAAGGTACTTTTGCATTGATACTTTTCAAAGAGTATCATTTTTTTAAATATTTTACATAACGTAAACGTATTTTTAACTTTTTATTTTAAATGTTTTATGTTATTCCCAGTAGTAAGCGAGTGCTTTTTTTGTTTTAAAATATCATTATAAGTACAGTTTTATTTTATTTCTTTTGTTATCTCAAACAAACAGAAAAAAAACAGATATAAATACAATACACCAGAGGATAAAATATTAAGCGTTAATTATGCGCTTAGAAGCTGTAAAAAATATTCTATGGAAAAAAATGTTTTATATAACAGGAATTTATTTTTACAAAACATTTTAAGTCAATGGAATTTATGAAAATTAAAATAAAACTCATTGCAAGAATATTGATTTCATTTAAATCCCCATGATAAAGATATTACAGTTTTTTTGTTGTTGTTTGCAAAACACGAAAAAGTTTGAAAATAAAAAAGTCAAAACAGTCATTAAAAAGCAAAAAGAAATAAAAACTATTTCACACCTCTAAAACGTCAATGAAAAATAATGTTGATTGCCAAAAACGTAATAAAACAAAATGGCAATGTTAATAATCAACCTTTGCCTACTTTAAGGCAAAAAAAATTATGTACGAATTGCAAAATGTATGCACGCGATAATAAAAAAACTCATGTGTCTGTAATTCCTTAAAAAAAAGAATTGAATAAACCCAATCAAAGGTGCTCGTATTAGAAGTCATGGTCAATTTGAAGGTTTCACTTTTTTCCTCTTCATATCTCAGCAAACCCCACCAAAAAATTAAATGTTCTATAACACAATTAAGGCAACAATAGCAGAAGCTAAATTGTCTATCAGTAGGTGTTAATAGCAACCAACAAAAGAGGTGCCTACGGATGCCATAGAATACAAAGCACAATTTTATCGCGCTCATTTTATTGGCCTTAGTCATCAGCTTGGTTGACTTTTAACACTTCTGCCGAAATAACAATTAGGCGTAAATGAAATTGTTCAGCAAAAATACTTTCAGGGTCGATGATAAGCAGCGTTGCCACACAAGAAATTGACTTCCTACCAATAATTTTCCAAAATCCTACCAAAATCGTTCACAGCCTACCAAAAATTTAAAAATGCGTTTCTTGCACATAAACTCTGTTATACTCACTTGGTTTTTTTCCGTAATTGTTGAGGTGGAAATTTGTCTTTTGGTGATTTTTAAGATGGATGTTATGATTTAAAATAGTTTTAGAGCATATTATGCAGAATGAACACCCATCCCTTTCCTGGAGCCAATCAAATTCGCTCAACCATTCAGTTCTAAATTTTTTTTGACTGTTTCTTTACATGAAATATTAGTAAATATTTATGTAATTAATAGGTACATATATACAATTAAAAAAGTTTACTGACTTTTCTATATTGTCTGTTAATTTTTTTAATATAAACACTTGTAAATAAGACTTCACTCAAAAATATTGTTAATTTCAATTTCATAATATTGTTCGCGTTTCTTAAACCAGAGATGGTTATAGCTTTAATCATCTTTATGCAAAAAAGCAGAGATGTTTTTTATTACACCTAAAACAGTTTTTGAAAACAGTGGTAAAACTATTCACAGTTATTGTTTATTTAATTCAAAGTTACATTTTTTTATTTTATGTTCTGAATTTTTAAGGTAAAAAATTTACTATTGCTAAAAATTTGCTACAGGAGGAAAACCTACCAAAAATTAAAAAAAATGCAACAAACCAACCAAACTACCAAACTGTTATTTAAAAACGAAAAACTACCAAGTTTGGTCCGATTGGACCAAAGCGGCAACGCTGATGATAAGGCTCTTGATGAAATTTGCACTCATTTGATGTCATGGTTGGCGTGTCTGAAAAAGCCGTTTTAAACATTTCATCCTCATCATCATCATTGATGGAAAAAAAATGTTTTTTTGGTGTGAAAATGTTACAAATATTGGGGCATACCTTCAGGCGTAATAATACATCAATCAAGGGTGTAGGCGTAAAACCTCTAGCTTTAGGGTAATAAAGAAGAAAACAAAAAATGCTAAAGGCTAATAAGAGGATAAGTAGAGCTTTTCAATATAAACGTTAGCGTAAATATTTTATTTATTATCAAAGATTGCTTAATTTCAATTATAAAGCATACTTTAAGGAGTGCCTATAAATACTAACACGTTTAGAATTTAAATATTTAAATTTAATAGTGTTAAAGCTTTTTAAAGTGGGGTGTGTTTTTTAATAATTTTAATTGTTGGAATTATAACTGTAAGAAATTGTTAAAGTAATATTTATATGATTGATTGATTGGTTGTATGCAATTTTTTTTTACAAAATGCTATTACATACTGAATAATTTTTCTTAAAATAAAGGTACTTGTGAAAAAAGTACTTATAGAAAAAAAGTATCTTTTAGAAAAAGTACCAAATATGTTTTAAAAATATTTTTTTGAAGAAACTGCATTAAAAAATTAATTTTTAAGGAGAAGTTTAAAAAAACCCTGCCTGAAAAAAAAAACTATGAGAAAAAACCTTTTAAAAAGATAAAAGATAAGACTCTGAGGATTTGCTTACAGAATTTGCGTGGAATCCACTGATGAGCTATATATGAGCAGTAGCGAAATGGCCATATGGATATGCTTTCCCCGCAGTAATACATTTCATTTTTTAGTTTAGTTTAAAAAAATAAATATTTCATGAGAATATCACGAAATATTTATATTTAAAGGAATCAAGCACAATTAAAGTAAATTATGATAAAAAAGAACTTTTAAAAAATATAAATATTTTCAGCAGAGATCAAAAATTACTTTATTACATATATAATTGTAGGAATATAATATTATAATAATTAGGGCAATATTTCTTAACTTAAACGTTACTTAAAAAATTACTTTTAAAATAGTACCTTTTAAAAAACTCTATTATAGAAACACTTTCTCCGTTAAAAAAATTGTCTAACTGTACTTACGAAAATAACTTTATATAAAAATATACTGAAAACAAATTTCTACAAAATTATTAAATGAAATATTTTGCATAAGATGCCCTTTCGAAAACGGTCTTTATAGACAACTGTAGACTAAGCCTAACACTTAAATATAATAAAAATGTTAAAAAGGTTTTGCAATTTTAATTAATTTAAAAAGTACTTTTTTAAAGTACCTTAAAAATATCATTAAAGAAGTACGTTTATGACAGTTTCTACATTTTTTAATATACTTAAAATAATTAAGAAATTAATTAATAATTTTTTTTAAGTATACACTTAAAGAAACAAAATGTTTTGAAAATGTAGCTTCAAAAAAATTTAAGCTAAATCTTGCATTCGAAAACGTTAAAAAAATATTTAAAAGTTTTTAAAAATACAATATTCAAAAAAGGCCTTTTTGAATAGTACCTCTGACGTATGTAGAGATCTAGAAAATGCTGCATTATGCTGGTGGTTCGTTTTTCTTGTTTTCTTTGCGAATCGTCATTTGCTAATAACTTTTCTTCCTTAAAATTTTTGAAATCATGATAAAAATTAACTTAAGTTGAAATTTATTATTTCAATTGGAATAACTGAAAATTTACTTTGAGAAAATTAATAAAAAATAAAATCCCTTGAAAAATAATTTTTTTTAATGTATTTGAAAAAAAAACTATAGATGAAACCAACACTTTTAAAAACAGCTTAAATCAAAATTTATAAAGAATCACTTTGGTAAAAAAAGGACTTTTTTAAATTGGAATGTTTTTAAAAGTCAACATTAACTTTTAGGCTTTTAGCTAAATTTAAATATAACTTATTTAAAATGTCTAAAAATAATCTTTCAAAAAACTCCTTTTCAAAAAAAGTACTTTTCAAAAAGTACTTTTCAGAAAAGTACTTTTCTGAACTTACTTTTAATGAAAAAAATTATCTTTTTTTGAAGGTGAAAGCACGTCTCGATGGCCATTTCGCTACCGCTTACTTAGCTCGTCAGGAAACTTCTCACAAATATTTTAAATGAACTAAAGTTTTTGTCTAAACAATAAAGCAAAGACAAAAATTAAAGTTCAAGCAAAAACAACAACAATCAACATTGATTTTATTTTTCTTTACACACTGCATATTTGTGAGAAGTTTCCTGACGAGCTAAGTAAGCGGTTGCGAAATGGCCATCGAGACGTGCTTTCACCTTCAATATTCAATACCGGAAAATAGCACAATAAATTTAAATTTTATTTTTAATTATTTAATATTCCCGTGTTTTTAATTTTTAATTAATGTATCTTTTTATTAAAAAATGCTTCTAATAAATTGCCTATAATAACTAGATTTTTTAAATTATGGTTTTAATTATTCCGTTGTACAGAGATATCAACAGTCTTTCTTTAAAAAAAAACTTCAACTAAGTATTATTGCTAATTTTTTTGTAAATAATTAATTTAAATTTAAATCTGTTGTCTTCTATTTAAAAATATCATCCAACCATCATTTCCTTTTACTAATTAAATTATTTCACTAGGTGTTTTGCTGTTGGGGTTTTTTGCAATTTTTCCCTTTTTCATTTATGTATATTTTTTGCTTGGTTTTCTAATTTGAAGCAGAAATAATAACAAAAATCTGTTTTTTATTAAATTAACAAAAAAGTTTTGTATTAATATTTGTATGATTTACATGAGTGTGCGTATGTTTGCGTGTGTGTTTTTTGTTGAGTATGATATTTGACCACTATGACAGTATGCCAAGCATATATTTTCAACAAATAAATTAGGGGAAGAGGACTTGCACACGCACATACACACATGCAATCACACTCATGTGAAGCGTGTAATAAAATTTTACATAAATATTAAGCATATTCGTTTAAATGCATTTATTTTCCATGGACAAATTTTCACTCTGTCGATTTTTAGTAACCTTGAATTTATTATGGTGGATTTTATAACAGTTTTTTTTTATTCGTATTTTGCTTATTGTTTTGATTGCCACTTGAACACTTACCTGCACAGAATGATCCAAATTATTGATAATACGTATCACACGTCCGGCACTACGTTTAATCGAACCCGATGCGGTTGATAATGTACCCAAATCTGCTTCCATTATTGATGGCTTACGGCTGGCAGGTTTTGAGCCCCAACCTTGATTTCCAGGTGAAGCATACCACATGCCGTTCTTTTTACCGTAACTCGCAGGCTGAACAGGTATGAATTTATGTAAATTCCGATGAATTGTTAAATAAAAACATAACAACACATAAGTTTTATGGCGGTTGAAGTATGATTTTAGCCAAAGTATCAAAAGGCAGCCATCGAAAGAAAGGAAAAACAGGAAAAGACAAAAAGAAGAAAAAAATATTAATTTTTATTTTTGTGTGATGGATGAACGAAAAATTTTAACTCTATCAATATTCAGAAAATTGGTTTTGTGATTATATAAGTTTAAATGTGTTGAGGTACTTGTGGGTAAAATTGTTAAAAATAAAATTCTTATTTTTATACGAAAATCAAATAAAAAAATACTGGCTGCATAAAAACGCATAAAAAGTGTTGCTTAAATTTTCCTCAACTTTTATTTTTTCAATCAAAAGACTTTAATAAAAAAACTGAGCGTCGACCGAATTAGTGCAAAGTTTAGTCAAACCATCTACATGACCATAAAAACAAACCCTAAAAATTTAAAAGAATTCAGTTTGACCATTCGAGAGTTATAAAGTCACAAGACACTTGAAACAATTTTGTATCTATTTAGATTTTAATTGCAAATTTTAATTTAAAGGTTTTAACGGTTTATAAGTTCTTTTTTCTCCACAAAATTATGTTGTTTGTAGGGAAGCTTTGTCGTAAAAGTCAAGAGATTCCCTTCCTTATTTTTAGCGTCAAAGACTTCCAATGCCCACACTGAAAGTAAAGCACCGTTTTAGAATTTTAGAATTCTCATTCAGTCTGTAGCCGTGGTATGTGATTTGCTTAAATGAGGGAAAATTCCAACTAATATTTCGAACCTCCTCAAAGTTTTAAGAAGAAAAGACAAATTAATCGCGATAGATGTGAAGCGCCTGTTTATTGAAAAGCAGATAAGTTGGTTGAAATGCCTGTTTACAAATAAGGACTAGAACTCCGGATAACAACTCGGCTCTTTCAACCATTTCACCCACGACCGTCACACACTATTGGTTTGCTTTTACTTCCCTGGCAAACTTAAGCTCATTCCTGTTTTATCCTACATATGCCTTGACCAGCTCACTTCTGGTTCTTATATACCATCGCCTTCTCTAAATCTTCTACCGCTGTCACAGAATAAATATTTTGTTTTACAGATTCCTTAACCATCACATCTTATCTGCCGCAGCTAAACATAATACTTGTCTTCCTTTTCTATTTTAAACTTCGCGAGTTTCGAACTCTTTCTTTTTATTTATTCGCCTAATTTTTTCAAACAACTTATCCAACCGCAATTATTTTTTTCTACATTCATACTGTCGATGGGAGTTGAACTTATGTTTTAACACCCCTGTTGCAGTATTGCCATGGCACAACTGATTCACTATAAATTTAGAAACTTTTTTAAAAACTTCTTTTTAAATCCAATTGGTCAAACTTGTGCTAATGTGACACCAGTGTTGCATTTATTAACTCTTCTCTTGGATAGTATTTTGAAACATTAAATCTTTTGTCTTTCTTTCTAACAAAATAAAAAACAGTTGCTTAGAAATTCTATAAATAATAAAAAAAAGATATTTTTTCATAACAACTCAAATTTATGTGGAGGGTTGAAAAATGTATGAAACCAAAATTTTACGTTCACTGTATAAAATGTCAGCCTGCATGCTTTTTAATTTAGTATGTGTGTGTTTCTGCGTGTGTGTGTATGAGACAGTATTTTCATATGAATTTGTTTGTATAAATCTGATTTTAATTAAATTCTTTGTAACAATTTTAACTCTCTTTTAAACTCAACATGCTTAAATATGTTGGTTTTTGTTTGCGTATAAAGTTATATAACAGTTTTTTTGTTTATATTAATGTAATGTGTTGTTGGGCGAGTGTGTATGTATGTGCACATATGTCATCGTTATCTGTTATTGTTTATTTGATTTAATATTTTTTATCATGATTTTTTTATTCAAACATTTTTTTTCTTTATATTGATTCTTTTTAATTATTTCGAATGTGTTTTACAAAAATTTGTTTTATTTCATCATATGCTCGGTAGATATATGTGTGTGTGTTTAAGTGTTATAGTGATTGTTTTTCATAAATCGAAATTTAATTGAAAATATATTTGTTCATTTATTTAAAATTTTTTTTATTTAAATTTAATTTGTTTTTTTTAGTTGTTTTAACTCAATAGTTAACAGCTGAATTTTTAATGCAAAATTTCTCATTTATTAAATTAAATAATATTTGCTGTTTATGTCAGTTTTTGCAGTTGATATCACGTTATTGAATTTTTAATTATCCTTAAATAAGAGAATATCCACACAAAAAAAAAAAAAAAAACACAAATTAATTTTGAATTATTTGTTTTTGCCGGCTTCGTATTTTTAGTGGGGCTTCAAATAACTTTATAAAACAAATTAACAAATAGTAAATGTTTTAAATAATTGAAAGCGTATATTTGAGAAGTTTATTTTGGCAGTTTATCAAATATAAATTAAAACATAATCAAATTAAATTTTAAATGAAAACTGAATAGATGTTTAATACCGGAGATTTAAAAAACCATTGAATTTTTTTGCAGTTAACATCATACCGAAAATTAAATATAGACAGAAGGTTGCCAGATCTGCTCGATGTATGTAAAAGTGGCAACAATGTTGAAATAAAGTTACTTAACTAAAAAGATTGTTTAAAATTTCTTCTTCTATTCAGAATGAAAATGAAGATAGATCCTACTCTCAAGGATTTTTGTCCTTTTTTGTTACTAAAAAATGTGTTTAAGATTTAAAATCACCCGCTTTGTTCTCCTTACCTCTCGGCAATCTAAGCTTCCAATTTCGGTAATGTGAACCTTAACAATACTGAGAAAAATTTTCTTCCTTAATTCTAGAGTTTAAAAGGTCATTATTTTCCAAAAAATTAGTTTGATTAAAAAAGTCAGGTAATGGCAACTACTTGAAGATAGTGGATTGCCATTTTTTTTTACCTAAAAGATGCTCTAAATAATTGCTATGGGATTTTGATTGAAACCTTTCCCAGGAAGTTTTTTTTATTAGGAATTAAACAAGGAATTGGCTTGCTCAGCTCTGCAATTAATATATTAATGTTAATACATTTAAAAATAAAATAAATAAAGGTTTAAAAATAACATTTTATATTCATAACGAACTGTATTTTGGATTATTTTTTAGAATTAGTTTTTATCGAATAAACAATATATAAATTATTTTATGACAACTGCGGAGGACTTTATGTAAGGCTTAAGAAAAAAACCGGTTCTTCGCACATGGAATATTGTGACGCCTTAAGTTCGGCTACAGTGCAAAATAGTTGCGGGGATAAATCCTGCAAAATATAAACTTTCTTACGGTGGGAATAGAGAAGGCCTTTACTAAGTTATAACATGGCCCAACCTTAATACATTAAACTAAATGAGAATTATAAATAAAATTTAAATGCTTATTGCCTTTCCAGCTCGTTCAAAATGCAATATTTTTTTAATGTTGATACAAGCTAGCAATAACTGTACTTCGAAGAAACCCCCTTGATCAGGTTACTTCCTGTGCGCAAAGTTAGTTTTAACACACTGTAGATTCATTTGTATAAGGTTTCACAAAACACGTTAAAATAGAGTTTAGATAGCAAAATAAAAAAGAGAGAAAAAAAAAAAAATCAAGAAATATTGATCCTTTGTTGAAAAAGTTACATACGAGTATTTCCAGAACTAAGATAAATACGATTACATTTTTGAATTTTTATTCTAACTTTTTTAAAGCCATTAATAGTTCTTTTCTGTGGAATTCAGACCTTTAAAGACAGAATCACCAAAGAATATTTTTATATGCTCAATTAAGAAATTTAAAACTTTGAGTTATGACCTTCTTGCACGAAAGGCTGGCTATTTAAACTCTATTAAGATAATGATTGGGAGAAGAAGTAACTTTGAAGCATGGCTAAATATACTTTTTACTTAAAATTTATTTCTCAGGAACTTCTTCCTGGTCATGAGCATAAAGAAGAAAAGAAAAATAAGAACTGGAACCACAGAAGTAGCTCACCTCCACTAAAAACTATAAAAAGAAAAATTAATAAATTAATTTTTCATCACTGCATAAAGTCTTATTTATGACTTTTAATTAAGATATTTAACAGAATGTTCTAACCTAAAAAGTTTTCTTAAAACAAAACACTATTAATTTACAATAATTTAGTTTTTCGCCTATTTTGACTTAACTTTACAGACAATAAATCAATATAAAAATCTTTAATTATTAAAATGAAAATTTATTATTCGGAATCTTTTAAAATTTAATTCATTTACTTTATTCGTGCATGTGCACATTGCTTATTAATAAAAATTGTTTTTCAATTTTTATTTTTTCATTGAATCTTTCAAATACATATGAATGGTTCCCAATGGGATCCCTTATGTAGAAAAATTAAAGAAAAAATAAAAATAGTTACTAAATGTTTGCTGGGTTTTTTGTATAGAACTTTTTTGAGTTGTTATTGTCTTCTGTCTTATTGATTCAATGGAGTTCTCATTTAATCAATTTGGCTTTTGATATAAGACTTTCTGTTTTTCTATACAAAATTTGGGTAAAATCCACTGATGAGCTATGTACGAGCAGTAGCGAAATGGCCATATGAATATGCTTTCCCCGCAGTAATACATTTCATTTTGTAGTTTAGTTTAAAATAATAAATATTTCATGAGAATATCATGAAATATTTATATTTGAAGGAATCAAGCACGAATAAAGTAAATGAATTAAATTTTAAATTATTATATATTATTATTAAATAAATAGAAAATAGTTTGTAACTAATTAATTTAACTAGTTTTAATTCTTTAAATAAAATGTATTTTGTCTTTATTTAAAACGTTTTGCAACAGAGGCTGCATGAAATGCATATTTAGTTTTCGTTCTATTTTTTTTTTTAATAACGCTTAAATGATTTCAATTTGCATTTGCAAAAATTATGCATTCGGTTTTATATTTTCTGTTGTTACACTGGCGAAATATTTTGTTTCATTGTCCTATTAATGTCAATATAATATCAAATTCATGTCCACATACGCTTTAAATATCATTACGTTCAATAATCCTAAAAATATGCAATGAAATTTAAGTCATAGGCAATATTTGCTGATTATATTTAATATGTGTTTGTGTATATGTGTGTATACATGTGCATAAGTCTATTGTTGAACATAAAAATTTTAATACGAAATTTTTGAAATTTAGAAAACAATTTAATAATCTCTCTTTGTGCATTAAGTCGTACATTATAGATTTAAATATAAAGCATACTTTTAGGGGACTAGAAAACCAATAGTAGAAGAGAAAACAAACTATAAAATATTAAATTTTTGGTGGATATATATTTATTTTGTTTTAAATTTTAGTTTTAAAAATTTAATTTAAAATTAGAAATGGAGAATTTTTAAATTTATTTTATGTTTTATTATTTAATTGCTGTGTGACCAGCATTGGCCTGTAAAGTTAAAAATTTGTTTAATATTTTAAGCTTCCTGTCAGATGTATTTTAAACATTTTTATTAAATTTATTTCCTTTTTGATTAGTTCTTTATTGCAGTTAAATTCGTCCTATTTAGTTTTTGTAAATTTTTTTTTATTTTTATTATTATTTTTTGGTTTGCTCTGATATCTTAAACCAATAAATTATATTGAATAATACAACTACAACAATAAGTTGAAATATAGGTTTGCAAGAATAAAAGCTGAAGGCTATTGTTTGGTTTTTTATATTAAAAAAAATAGCAGCAATAAAATTATTATGAATAATTTATTGTTTGCTGTTGTGAATAAATGGGGTTTGAAAAGTTCAGACTTAATAATTTTTGTTTCTTTCTAAGGGCAACTAAAAATTGGAGAAATTAAATATTTGTGCTTTTTGTTTTTTCGCCTTAAAGTATTCTTTAAATATATATAAAACTAATTTAAGGAATTTCGCTACAAGCTTAAAATAAAAGTACAGAGATAAATATAAAAACAAATAAATATATAAAAATAAAATAAAAATAAATTAATTTATGATAAGAATTATTCAAACTGAAACCTTGAGCATCAGTATAAAAAAATAATAATATAAAAATTAAAAAAAATTAAAATAAAAAGATGAAAAGATAATATCAATACTAAAAGGTCTTACAAACTTCATTTTAGAAAACTTAATCCATTTCTTGCATTTTTAACTTGATTGTCTTTATTTCCTAATAAAATTATTTACAACTTAGTGAACTTCAATTACAAATGCTCAACTTATAATTCTCATACTGTTTAAAAAGAAAAAAAAAAAAATATTTTCCAATATAAATTTATATTATTTGCCAATCAAACAGACGTAAACGTTAAAAAAATTAAAATTCTTATTTTAATTTTATCTTCCCCATTTAAACCTGGTTTAAGTCATATTAAGAAAACGAAAATTTAGAAAAATGGCTTATGAATTTCTATTAATAAATAATAATAAATACTTGCATTTATATCGGACTTAACAGGCCTTGTGTATCTCATAACCTTTTTAAAGCTTTAACTTTAATTACGACTGTTTTTACTTGAGTGAAAGTGTTGAAAATATTTTCATTATTTGTATGAGAAATAAAATTCATGATAAAATTAATTTTTTTTAAATATGTTCCAATATTTCAATAATTTTTTGTTCATTCACTGAAATTAATTATTTGTTTTTAAAATATATTTTAAATCGGAGAACATTATTTGTATGCTAATTAACACTTCATTAATATTTTAAGCAAACTTTCATTGCATATTTATAGGCGAATATATTTTATCTGTAATTTATCTAGAGTGTTTGCACACACACATAAATATTTGCACACAAACTTTAACTTTCTTAATTTCTTAACGTTAATAACAAATAGTTTTGCTAATTAAAGTCAGCATTGAATTATTCATTTTATTAAACATTTAAAACAACAACAATAAGCAAGCAAAACAGGAAAAGCAATTTGCCTTGTAACATTTTTTGTTCGTCTTCTTTGTGAACGTTGGGCACCAAATTTTCATTAATATGCTAAGAAGGAAGATTAGCATTCACAGTAACCAGAGCAGCAGTAGCCTTGCTACAAAAGTTAGGTAGTGATAAGTTAAATGAAGCAATTCTAAATGAAGTTACGAGGTTCAATTGATCGGTCTTTATAAAAAAATGTGTTCCTAAGAAATTTAGAACTAGAAAAAGGCATCAAAAAAGTTAAAAAAAAATACAACCTTAAAGATTATATTCGAAAAACAACGTTCATGGGTTGAATGAAATCCGCTTTTAATTCTTAATGTATTTTTCCTATTTTTAAACTTAAGAAGACGGTTTTTAAACTATAAAGTCGACAGCGGAGGAGATCATATCTAAACCCATGTCGCTAGAGCTGCTTACGGCATCAGAAAGTTTGAGATTCGAAAAACTATGTGAAAATTAGAAAGCGAAACATTTAAAAAATTAATTAAATTTTTTTTAAAGACTTATTGGCTTTCCCTCGTACAGCATCGTTAAGTTTTTTGTACGTTTTTTGATGTTCTGGTTCATTAAACCAAAATGTTAAAACACGAGTATTTTTAGAAAATTAACGTGAACGCACTAACACTTTTGTATTGCCAAGCAACTCGCCGACAGAGAAGGCTAGAGTGCTTAATTAGGCAAAACACTGTGCAGCAAGTATTTCAATTGATCGGTTTTATATATTTGTATTGGTAAAAGTTCAAACATGATTTTGGTAAAACAACACAATAGAAAATAAGTTGAAAGTAAAACAGTGAATCGTATATTCACAGACTACATTAATATATTAAGAATATTCTCCTTTAGCGTGAACTGAATAGAAAATGTTTACTTTTACTTTATTTTTAGGTAAATTTTTTAATCTCATCTTACAACTATTCCTTCTAAATTTTTTTAATTTGGCATCCCACTGTTTCAAAATCCACATCAAGCTAATGGCACAAATTTTATTCTGCTATTGGTATATTAGACAATAAATTTTAATTGTCAAATTTGAAGGGGCCACAAGAAGAGATGCAAAATAAAGGGAATAAAAATTTATTGAAGGTTTAATAGAAAACGGCACAAAATGAGATGGAAAGTTTTTTTAAATGGCCATAAATCACTACAAAATAATGAGAAAACCATTAAAAATAATGTCTACTAAAAATGGCATATTTAAAAAATTTTCAACTTTAAAGAAATGAAGCATGCTTTTAGGGCGACAAAAATAAAAATTGTATTGTAATAATTTGTTAAAAATAAACTCTGATATTTTCTTAGGAAACTGACTGATAATATTTGGTATTTTTAAAAACATTGAAGACTTTTGCTATTGTATATAATTGATTGATTGCAACATTTTTAATTTTTAAATAGCAATAAAATAATTAAGTAAATAATTCAATTCTAAAACTTTATTTCCATTCGATGGATAAATAGTATAGTTAAAAAATCCTGAAGCAGTTGTATCTTATATCTAATAAATAAATGGTTGACGCCTTAATGTGGACTTTTAAATTTATTTAAATCAACAACTTTATGTCTGGAAATATTTTAGTTTCTTTATATATTCCTACTTTTATTTGTGTAGTTGTATAATTTTATTATGATATTTTGTTGCTCCTTAAGATATGCAATTTATTTTTAATTTTTCTTTCAATTTCTTTTTTTACAAATGTGGATGTTCATATTCAAAGTGCGATTTCCCATCTCTGGGTACAAGTGCTGCCTAAATCTGTTGGATATCTGACGTCTAAGGGCGCTGTTGTTATTTTCGAACAAGAATAAGGGTTTTCTATGGACTCTGACCCTATGTTTGGCGCCATTGTATTTTTATTATAATTACCAACTTTGCAATGTAAAGTCATCGTCGGCTCACTCTGCATAATTAAAAAAATAGAAATAATAAAAACTAAAGAACTAAAATTGAAAAAGTATCTACATTTTATTTGAAGACTCCAATATTCATCTCTAAAGGGTAAAGAAGACGTTTTCGGTTGAAAACTCAGGCCAATAAAATTACAGCCACAACAAGACGTTGGAATAAACATTTGGTCCAATCGAGCCGGATAGGAGAACCTTAAGGTTGTATAAAGGAAAAGGTGAAGTACTTAAATTTCGATTATTTTTTTTAAGAAAGTTTCTCAAAAGCAATTGAAGAAATAGAACAATTGTACTTTTTGCTGCTTGATTTTATAGTTTATTACATTATTTTCATTTTGGACATTAATTTTTATGTTATGAGATGTGGATCTTGAATTTATATCAGCGTAAAACACTGCCTTACCGATAGCAGGTTAATAAATATTTACGTGACACCCTGTTGTTAATTTCACAACTCTGACATCTTGAAAAAGAAAAAACACAATGCAAATGGCGATTGTTATTGTTCGTGGTCGAAAATATTTACCGGGCGAATTTTTGTACAAATTACACTAGAATATACAATTTATATGTAATAAATTTTTTGCAAATCTTAAATCTAGTTTCTTTGAAGATCATGTGTACAGAAATATTATGGAAAAGTGTTATAAAACAGTGAAAACTAATAAAAATTTAATCAGTGTTAGCGAAGAAAATTCGTCGTCAATCTTTTTATCTGGAAATTTTCTACCAATACAAAAACCAAAAGTAAAAGGTTGTTACTTTGTATATTCGTTTTCAACGCCTGTGAATTTTGGATCGCACTATTTGATCTCCCAATAAGCTCCTTGTGTGGGTTGGGCCTCCTCTTGCAACCAAAAAGGTTCACAAATAAAATATTCGGGTATAATTATGAACAGTTTATTCGACATATGAATGTATGTATATACACTACAGTTTTGTATTGGAAAACATTTTTATGAATCAAAAAATTAAAACATTTGCATTTGAAGCTGGCATACGTAAAAAGTTGTTTAAAAGCAAGGCGAATTTGTAAAACTAATTCGCCTTGGTTAAAGATTTAACAAATATGTACATTAGACATATTCATATTAAATTCTTCACTACCATCATTATGTGTTGTCAAAATTTGATTAAAGGAATGAAATTGTGGGCAAAAATTTAGTATTTAAAATACATAAAAAACCAAGTTTCTAATTGGAAACAAACTCCCTGTCAAGTGTGGTTGGTCGTGTCGTGATATGCAAACAAAGCAGTGCAGAATCATTTTGGTATACATCAACAAGATTTAAACACAAATTAAATATTCATCTTCGAGTAAATTGGTAAGTGGTTCACATATTTAAACATATTAATTTACGAAAAAGTAGTAACGGCAGGGAATTTAATGTTACAAAATGAAATCAGAAAAATTGATTAAGTTTGAGAAATTGTCTTCCTTATTTCTCGAATTTGAGAATGATTTTAATGGATTGCCGCAGGAGAACCGAAGTTTATTGGCCATTGACCTTCAAAAGGAGGAATTTAAAGCTTTGTGGGACAAAGTCAAGCAGGCGTATGAGGCGTTCTTTACTGGTCAGACTATTACGGATTCCAATGACGAATGTGAGCAAGCAAAACATTTATATAAGGAATGTAGGTTAGCATACATAACAGTAGCTGCGCAAATGGGGGAATTAGCACAAAGTTTTATAAATAAGTCCGTTCTTAGTTCTACTGAGTGTGGGTCGGCAGGTGGTGGACCAGCAACTATGGGATCAAATCGTGTTCCCGGCCATCATATGAGGTTGCCACCTTGCACGATGGAAAATTTTAAGGGTGACTATCGTTCCTGGCCATCGTTTCGTGACATGTTCACAGCTGTTTATATAAATTGTGAGGACTTGTCGGGTGTTGAAAAATTGTTTTATTTGCGACAATTCACAAGTGGTGAGGCATTAGAAATTGTCAAGGATTCGCCCTTGACTAACCAAGGATTTCAAGGTGCCTGGGCTAATCTGATTGAGGCGTATGAAAACAGAAGAATTTTAGTGAACAGTCAATTGAAAATTTTTTTCAATCTTATACCCGTCAGAACGGAATCCGCTAAGGATATAAAAAGATTACAAAGGGATATAAATAATTGTATATCTGTATTAAATCTGCACGAAATAAATATTTCTACATGGGATCCAATTTTTGTGTATTTATGCTCCATTAACTTACCAGTGTTGACCCTATCATTGTGGGAACAAAGCGTAGAAAATAAAAAAGAGATTCCAAGGTGGAGGGAGTTGGATAATTTTTTGACAGCTCGGTTTCAATCGCTTGAGACAGTATTTGATATTAGGAATTCTAGTCAATTCGTAGGAGCGAAATCTGATTTTAGAGAACCTAGTCGTGTTGTCGGAGGGAGATTACAAGGGAACACTGAGTATAGAACAGCAAATAAGGCTGGTACATCAAATCAGGGAAAAGTAAGGACCTTTCGGGCCGAGATCTTCAAGAGGTCTTGTTTTTTGTGTTCTAAAGATCACATGTTGAGATTTTGTCCAAAATTTGTGGATTTGAATCCCGGTGAAAGATTTTTAGTGGTAAAAAGGCACAACCTTTGTATTAATTGTTTAAGTGAGGGACATAAGTTAGATAGTTGTAGTAGTAAATTTAGTTGCTCAACATGCCATCTTAAGCATAATTCCCTATTACATCGCGATATTTCTGGATCTATTTCGGGTACAAATGATAAAGAACGCCCATGTACCAGTCAGTCTAACACTCAAAGTGCAAGTGTTCAAAATTGTTTCGCAGTCGCAGAGCAGCAGGTTCTATTGGGGACAGCAATTGTGAATATCATAGTCAGAGGCGAAGTATTTACGGCAAGGGCACTTATAGACTCAGGTTCTCAAGCCACTTTCATATCGGAAAGGCTGCAGAGAAAACTTGATTTGCCCATTACAAGCACTAGGGCCACGGTGTCTGGATTAAACGGGGCATCAGCGGGATTCGTTCATAAGCAATGTTGTTTTGTTTTAGGCTCTCCCCAAAACCCCTCTTTCGAATTAAAAGTACACGCTCTAGTTTTGCCGAAACTAACAGGGAGATTACCAGTAAATTCCATTGATGCCTCTAAGATTACAGGGGCAGATATGAAGCTTGCAGATCCCAATTTCGCAAAAGGTAATCAAGTGGATATCTTGATTGGGGGCGATAACTATCCTCAAGTCATACTAAGTGGTGTTAGAAAGAATATTTTAGGTAATTTGATGGCTCAGGAAACATGTTTCGGATGGATTTTGACGGGGCCACTTCCTAGTACGAGCCAGGGGGTTTTTACAACAAGTGTTTCGTACCATGTTGATGTTAATTTGGATAAACAACTTGAGAAATTTTGGGCGCTGGAAGAGCCACCTCAACACTCCAGACGCACACCGGAAGATGAATATTGCGAGGATCATTTTAAAAAAACGGTTAAAAGAACTCCTGAAGGACGTTATGTTGTCTCTTTACCGTTCAAACCACAGTATGCGGGTCATTGGTCATTAGGACATTCGCGGGATAAAGCACAAAAACAATTTTTGCGCAACGAGATTTCGTTAAGTAGGAATCCCGATTTAAAAGCTATCTATGATAATGTTCTTTCGGAGTATGAAATTTTGAATCATATGGCCGAAGTTAAATTTGACGAGGCAAAGTTTGAAGGACATTATTATCTACCACACCATGCTGTTTTTAAACCGGAAAGTTCTTCCACAAAAGTAAGGGTGGTTTTTAATGCGTCTAGTCGCAGTACATCAGGTCTAAGTTTGAACGATATTCTGTATTGTGGTCCAATTTTGCAAAATGATTTGACGCTTTTGTTAATTAGATGGCGGTTTTACCGGTACGTTTTTAACGGTGATATTGAGAAGATGTATCGACAGATTTTAATTGATCCTGAGGAGACCAGATTTCAAAGGATTATATTTCGAAGAAGTATCTGGGATGTATTCGGCATAATGATTGAATCTTGTAAGAAATACATATTGATTTTTTCTTGAATTATGGAACTTTCATTAAGAAAAGTTTTTATTTCTTATAGTGTTCTTACATTTGGATTTTTTTTAAACGGCTGGTACCTGTTTTTTTTTTTGGATTGGAATTTATGTACAGCTAATTTAAATTTAGTTTTTAGTGATTTTTGGTTTTGAAATATATATTTCGTTTGTGAATTTATAAGAATTGAATTAGTATCCAAGTTTAAGTTTACTAGTTTTTTTTATTTTTTATTTTTCGCAGCAATATGGAACTAGGTACTCTTTGTTGCAGAATTGCAAGGCGGCCGGAATGTTCATATTCAAAGTGCGATTTCCCATCTCTGGGTACAAGTGCTGCCTAAATCTGTTGGATATCTGACGTCTAAGGGCGCTGTTGTTATTTTCGAACAAGAATAAGGGTTTTCTATGGACTCTGACCCTATGTTTGGCGCCATTGTATTTTTATTATAATTACCAACTTTGCAATGTAAAGTCATCGTCGGCTCACTCTGCATAATTAAAAAAATAGAAATAATAAAAACTAAAGAACTAAAATTGAAAAAGTATCTACATTTTATTTGAAGACTCCAATATTCATCTCTAAAGGGTAAAGAAGACGTTTTCGGTTGAAAACTCAGGCCAATAAAATTACAGCCACAACAAGACGTTGGAATAAACAGTGGAGGAACCTCTTATTTAATTAAGGAATTCAACAGTATTTTTGGTGGTACCTATTAGTCCATTATGCTTTTGTGGAACTGTATTGTATTTTTCTTAAGAAAATATTTGTAGTCAAATGTCCGTGGTAACAAATCCACTAATTGTAAGATAACCCTTACTAATAAGACCACTTAGTTTATATCGTGAAACTTTTAAAATTTTAATTTAAAGGTGCTTTAAATAATTATACACACTTTAAACTACTCCAAATCTTGAAAATTTTAAATTAAAGCAATATTCTAGTTGTACATTGTGTTGTAAGCATTTATTTTAAACAAATTTAATTTATTCTACTGCTGAAATAAAATTGTGTTAAACAAAACTTAAAATATGCTTTAGTTTTAAATACATTTCTGTCCAACAACACCTGAGTACTTGTGTACTTGAAAGAATTTAGTATATTATTGCGCTACATTTTCTAATTATTAGCAACGAATTATAATATTTTTAAGCTCAAAGTACGCTTAAAATTAATAAATAATTATTTAACCTAAAATGTAATTTATTTTGTGGCATCCTGAAAATATGCTTTAATTTTGGTAATAATAAATTTTCATTAGATTTTAACTAAATATTTAATAAAAACCTTTAATGTTGTTAAATAGCAAAACAAACGTATTATTAAAATGTGAAAAAATAAATTATATAAACAAAGCTTAAAAAGTATTAACTCCTGAACATATGCTACACACTTCCTTATATATTGTTGGGCACTCTTAGTACTCTTTAGTTGGATATTTTTTGCTATACAAATATTCCATTTGGTAGAAATAAATTAATTAGCTGCAAATTAAATCAACTTTTCTCTACTTATTTTTTATATTTTATATTGTTATAATTATTACTATTAAAGGAACAAATTGTTATTATTATCTTTATGTCGTTTATTTGTGCAATTCACTTAAAAAAAATTATTCTGCAAAAACTTTTAACAAATGGTGTAAAAAAAGTTAAGCATACAAATAAAAAAGAGAAGTTAACAAAACAAAGAACTAAAATTTTTTTTTAATAAATAATTCTAAATCATTAAAAAAGCAAAATCAGAAAATTTTTTAAAGCAATTTATTGCTGTTTTAAAAAGGAATATACTAAATATCAACTATAAAATAGATTGATGTTATAAACTCATAAAACAATTGCTAATAGGGTGTGCTTAATGGTATTATAAAAAAGAAGTTTTTTGTTGGCGTAATATTAAAAAAAGATAAGCTTTTATTACTTTTTTTAAAAGAGTATTTCTATAAAAAGTACCGATTTCATTTACAAATTTTATGAAAATGTCTTTTAAAGTAATTTTAAGAAATATTTTTTAAAAGAATTATTTCTAAAATCTGTCTGATCTTTAAATGGTACTTTTATATAGTTCCATTTTAAAATGCATTTTTCAAACTTTTTTTTATTTCCCAAACAACTTCAAAGCTGCATGCTTTATTGTATTTTACTTCAAAAATACTTCTTTTAAAAAGTACTTTTAAAGTTATGATTTTTAAAAGGAGCTAGTACCGTTTTAAATAAAATTTTCTAAAAGAGATTTCATTAAAATAATTTTTCAAATAAAATATTATTTTATAGAGACAACTCATTTTAAAGTTATTTATGAAAACCCCTCGTTTTTCAGAAAGACTTTTCTATAATTGGTGGTACTTTAAATGAAAATGCCTGCAATTAGCTCCTTTCGATGCATTTATTTTTTAAAAAGTAATCTTGTAAAGTAAAATTTATTTCATTTTTTTATGAATTTTGTGTAAAAGTGCTTAAATAAAAGTACTTTTTTAAAAAGTACCTTTTAAAACATATTTTTATAGCAAGTAACTATTCGAATAAAAGTTAAAGGTAAAATGATTTACAACTCACTGCATTTTTCAAAGACTTTTTTAATTTTTAAAGGTACTTTTTTGAAGAACTATTTTTAATAAAAGTACTTAATGAAAAATTTCGTTTTCCAAAAAACACTTTGCTTAAAAGATATTATTTTTAAAGCTTATTTTGAAATAGGAGAAAAAACAACTTTTTGCAAAAAGTACTTTTTTAAAAAAAACATTATGGCAACCTTTTTAAAAACACATTTTTTAGTTAGTACTTTTTAAGAAGCACTTTTTTAAGGGTATATTTATTTCTTGATAGATGTTTTTCCCGGGTATTTTTTTTAATAGGATAAATTTAAAATATTTTATTTTGTGTTTTTAACACTGTTTTGAAATTTATTTTTTAGAGGGCCTTTTTTAAGGGAAAATTTTATGGAAGAAGTACTTAACAAAAAAGGACATTGAAAGAAAGGTACTTATTGTTTTAAGTTTAAGTAAAAATTGTTATTACTAATTGTTTTATATAATTTCCTTTATTAACAACAAAACCATACACTTACTAACCCAAGATTTGATTGGCGATGAGAGCATAACAAACGGCGAACTATCGTCACTATCGTCGTACATTGAAACTGTAGTAGATCACGGTAAAAATTTGTTGCAAGCAGGACAATGAAGTTGAAAAAATTATTACACTTTGTTAAAGACTTAATTATCTTTTAAATTAGTTTTACCCTGACGGTTTACTTAGCACTACTTTTAGATTCTTTTGATGTTGTCAAGTCTGTAGTTACTACTTATGAAGTTGCAATTTTATTTGATAGAGGAAACATATTCTTAAACAAATTTATGTTTCTATTTTTGTATTTTATTCTTTTTTTTTCATTTTTAATAGAATTAGAGCGGAAAATTGAGTTAGTTTCACGTTTTGTCCATTACATTCAATGACAGAATTTCAACTTTTATTTTCTCTAATATTTATTTTTTCACTGTCCACAATGTTGCTTCTGTGTTTTATATTTTTTTTTTCTTTAAACTTTAAGTTGTTAAAATATGGTTGTTTGTGCTAAAAGCGACACTTGTGTCTTGACTATTAAGTGAAAATCTTAGAACTTCAAGCCCTACGGAAGAAAGCAAGGAGTTATTTATAAATAAATAAATGTCTACAGTTCTGTGGTTGCGTGGGTTGATGCTGGTTATTATTGTTGTAGTTGTTGTTACTGCTACTTCGTTTTTATTTAAGTAGCATTTGACGTAATAAAATTTATGTTGTGATTTTAATTTTATTTATTTTTTTCCCTCGCTTTTAGTCTGATTTTTCTTTTCACAAGCAGTAGAAAATTTATTGTTACGACTGGTATTTTTATTTGATTTGATGCTTTTCCTGCAATTTTCTTTTTTTTTGTTTTACTTTTTTAGCTTAAGTCTCTTTAGTTTGAATGCCTTTGTGTAAATGCTATTTTATGTGTAAATTGCATTAATTTACACTATTTATCATCTTAAATATATTTTAAAAAGATTTTAAAGTGCAATGCAAAGAAATGCTAACTAATCAGCTTAAGATAAAAGGTTAAAATTTAAATATTTAAAAGGATTTTTTAAAAACGAATTTGTCCTAAAATATATTTAAAATCTATTTTGAATACGGCATTTTATATATGAAATATTGCGTTGTATAGCATATCCTTAGGCTTACGATTATATATAATATTTTTTATACATGAAATTTAACCATTATTTCTTAAGGATTATTAATAATTTTGTATGTTGTGGGCGTATTAATTGATTTAATTCAAATATTCGGCAACAGTTTTTAAAATTTTTGCATTATTTAGGAAAAATTATAGAAATGTAGAAATGTTTTTAGATTTTTGTTCATAAGGAAGGAAACTTACTTTAAAAAACATTTTGTTGCACATCTTAAGGAGTTTTTGACATGAAATGTTAAAATGATAAAATTTTGATTTATATTTCTTTATATTTTGAATTTTATCATTTGTTTTATCATAACTAAGTACTTTATATATTCCCACTAAAAGTAGGCAACATTTTTGCAAATTTAATAAAGCTTGCGAAAAATTGTTATTTAAAAATTAAAAACAGTGAAAAATTTTTTAAATTGCACTTTAATAATTGAAAGGAAATTTGAAAGGTCATGTTTTTACAGGACAAGCCTCCCATATTAAATGTATAGTCTATCCTAAGGCTTTAGATTATATTTTGTCTTTTTAAAACACTTTTATAAATTAAATAATGCCTGATTACTATTTCTTTAGGTTAATTATATATTGCATTTTCATAAGCATTTTTAATACCTTTTTAGAAACAATTATTGATTTTAGAGTAAGAATTTAAATATTTAATAAATGTTCTAAAATTTGTGTTTGTAGAAAACAAGATTTTTAAAAATACATTGTAGCATATCCTTAGGCTTTTGATTTATTTTAGTTTGTTAAATAAAATTGTTAGCGTTTTACACATTTTTATGATTTTTATTGTGTATGATAATGTAATATTTAATATGTTAACTACAAAGAATAGGCAAGACTTGTAGTAGTTCAAATCCGCTTTGCCCAATTATTATTATTATAAAATTTTGGTATGTTGACTTTTTGTAAAATTATGTTTCTGTACTAAATATTATATTCTGTAGCATGCCATAAGGCTTTTTATTAATATCATTTCGTTTAAATTCATTTCATTAGTTAAGGTTTCTTTTAAAGTGTTCTGTTGCGTGGCTTTTGTGCTCCTTAAGAGGAACAGTAATTTTTTTAAAGTACTAATATTCGAATTTTTTTAACAACTTTAAGTTGAAACTATATGCCTGTTTAACAGTTTTTAAATTGTTGACAGTTAAAGTTTGATATGCAGTTTTTGTATTGCAAGTGACCGACTCATCTTCAAAATTCATACAAATTTGCTAGACGAAATATAGAAACATCACACAATTTTCAACTGAGATAAAAAGGGAAACAATATCGAAGTAAGAGAATTATGATTGTTTTGAAATTAATATTAATCATACGTAGAGTAGTTTCCTTGCAGACTTCTGTTGGCCTCTTAAGTTTTGTGCATTTAAGTTTAAATATAATGAAAATTATTATTTTTTTATAATTAAATTTGTATGAAGTGTTCTAAGTAAACCGTCCTTTTGGGAAAAGTAATCAAAATTGTTGTGTGTTTTTCTTACAAATTTTCTTACATTACTTTTTTTTGTATTTTATTAAAATATTTAACGGTTGGAATTTTTTAATTTTTTCTTAGTTTTAGTTTTCTTAAATAGCAATCAAATTTATCTTGTATATTTAAAATAGCTATCGCGTTTTAACACAAATGACAGACACGTGCTTTCTTGAAAATATCCTTCAAACTATAATTTTACGTTTCTTTTCTTCTTTTTAGCTCCGCTGTTGTTTTTCCTTCACTTTAAGTCAATAAAAAAGAAATAACGTTTCAACACAATGGCGGCTTTACAACGACTAACTGAATAGTGTGCAAAAAAAATTTAAATAAATAATAATTCTGAGGTGTATAAAAAGGATTTGGGTTGAGCAAGTGTTTGTTTGCTGATTTAAGTGTGTGAGTTTTTAAGGGTTACAAAATAAATTAAAACGAAACTACGAGTAGTGCTAACGTAATGTAGTGATTTGCTTTAGTTTCTTTTCATAAAATTTTATTTCATTTGCATGTCTTGACCAAAAACAATGAAAGAAGAGGAATAATAAAAAATACCTGCTTCAGACTCTTCGAAAAAAAAGTGAAAATTTAGGTTTCATTTCGGCATTTAAAGAAAAATTGTGTCAGGAAAATGGAACAAATGGCTACAAAACATGTAAGTTTTCTTTATTTTTTTTTTCTTAAGAAAACCTACACACTATTAAAACTATACAAATGTTTATAGAATTTAATAGTTTTAGCTGTAAAAAGTGAAGTTCGTGTGTGTTACAGATTTTTGTTTATTTGTTGGCGAATTTAATTTTTTACATTTCATTTTTCCCTTAAAACATTAAAATGTTTTTATGTATTTTTATTGCTGTTGGTTTTTTTTCATAGGACCCTTTCTTCTTTTATAAACTATTAAATGCTTAAGGACTTTTTGTGTTTGTAAAGAACAATTTTCAATTTATTGTATGTTGTATTTTACTTTCTTTTAAGCAAAAAAAAGTTCTCTTGGGTTTTTTCATTATTATTTTTTTTTTTTTTTTTTGGGGAAAGAAAATAAAAAACAAACACTTGTGTGAAATTGTTGCTCCCAAAGCAGAAAAAAAAATAATCTAAATACATTTATGTTGCGGCTTTTGTTATTTTCCTGACGTTTGCGGCTTTCCAACCCTCCAAAAAAGTAATACTTTTATGGCCACATTCCAAATAAATTGCAGCAACAGTTTTGTTAATTCTTTTTAAATGTATTAAAAATAAAAAAATTATCATAGTTTATAAGATCTTTCCCTAAAATGGTTTTGAAATGAATTGCTGATCAAATAGTACGAAATATATACTACAATTTAGAAAATACTTTTTATTCCCTCAAAAATAAATGTTGGCTGTTTTTCTTTGACGGCATTTACATTATGCAATTTTTCATGAAACTAGCATGCAATTTTTGTTTGTTTTTAAAGCAGAAGGAGTAAGCAATATAGTATTGCTTGAGTTTCAAGGGGATGTTACTGTTGCTAATGTTTACTTTTAGATAACTAATAACGCTGTAACTTACATAGAAAATTGAGAAAAAAATTCCTCAAAAAATTGCATAGTGTAAACATGGACTTTATCAAAAATTTTAAATTACAATGAATGTGTCATTCATACCCATATCAGTCAAAATATTAAAGAAAGGAAAACAAAATGACTTGTCTTTAGACCGTAAAATAACTTACACCACGTCTAGATTTTTTTAAATGGAAACCATGGCCTACAAAACTAATTTTTTTGGTTAAAGCTATTTTAGAATAAGGTACTCTAAATATGTTATGATTTTTTTTAAGGACAATCAGTTTCTGTATATAAATAATTTTTTAAACAGAAAAGTAGGCAGTGCCACTCCTTCTCGAAGTAAATTTTATTCAATTTTTAATTACATTCTATTTTACAGAATCTTACGAAGCTTTTCACACACATTATGCTCCTGTGAGAATGCAATATTTTAGCAAGTAAAGTGGGCAGTGTCACGCCCATTAAATATAAAAATTGTTTTTAAACTTCTATTTAACATAATTTTAAAAGACCTTACACACACATTGAGCTTCATTAAGAATGCAATATTGCGACTACAAAAATGTGCAGTGCCATGTCCATTCAAGGTAAATATTTTTTTAAACTTCCCCTACTGAAAAGAATCCTAGAAAATCTTACACACATATTTAGCTCCGTTAAGAATGTATTATTGTGACTACAAAAGTGGGCGTTGGCACCCCCTAAAAAATAAGAAATTATTTTTCAATAACTTTTTTTGAACAGAATCTTACGACACATTACCCACAAGTTCCTGTAACAATACAATATTTTGACTAGAAAAGTGATTAGTGTCACGCCCATTTAAAACAATTGTTTTTTCAACTACTTCCATTTAACAAAATCTAACCAAACTTAGCACTCACGTTAAGCTTCAGCGAAATTCTGATACTGTGACTAAAAAGGTGGGCAGCTCCACGCCCATTTGGAGTGATTTTTTAAATAAATAAATTTTTCGAAGGTTATACCAAAAAGCTTAGGATGTAGTGCAATACTACTTAAAGCAAATTTTATCTTACAAATATTTGCACGGAATTAGCGTAAGTCAAGCTTGATCAAATAGTTTATTTAGCTTCCCAAATGAAAGTTTTAAAAAATTCTATTTTTGTTAAAGTACTTTTTAAGCTAAAATACTAGTACATTTAAAAACAACTTTAAGCAACAACTTTTTATTTAAAGCAGTGTCCTTTTAAGTATTTTTTAAGCCACGTTTTCCAAAAATAGATTTAAAAAAGTACCACAAATGGCTTTATTCGAGAATAAGTGTGGAAAAAATATTGTATTTAATAAAAGGATTTAGAAACGTTTTTTTTGCAAAGATGTATAAATTATAAATAAAAATTTCAAAGAAACCACTTTTTTAAGAAGTACTTTAAAACATTTCCACTTAAAAGTTATCTTTAAAGAAGTAACTTTGGAAAAAGTACTTCTAAAAAAAAAATTAAATGAGAAGTTATTTAACAGAAGCCTTTAAAATTTTATTTTAGTAATTGTTTTTAAAAGAAGGTACCTTTTGCAAATAATACTCTATTAAAAAAACTTTTTTAATGGATGGCACTTTAATTTTTCTTTTAAATAAATACTCCCTCAAGAAAATACTTCAAACTTTAATTAAATATTGCAAAAAATTATCTCTTGAAAAGTATTTTTTTAAATATCTTTTATAAAAAGATTAATAAGAAACCATTTACCTTAAAATTAAAATGTTCTTTTAAACAATTACTTTTAAAAATAAGTACTTTTGAAAAAAACAGGACCCCATAAAAAGGCATTGTACTTTTAAAATTTATTTTTCATTTAACAATAGTTTAAGTGTGTTTAGGCATTGTTTTAAATTTTTCTTCTTCTTACAAATAAACTTTTGCTTTTATGCAATTTAATTGTTGTTATTATTGTTGTAAGAATATTCAACTCGTTAACGTTTATTGGTTTTTATTTAACTTTTGCACTGGGACGTTTAGAACAACAACAAATTATAACACACAACCACATGTCTAGTATAAATTACAAACAAATTTATATGAGTATTAGTTTTTTTTTTTATATGAAGTAATACTTTGGTGTGTTTGTGTGTGTGTGTGTGTTTTTATGCTAAAATGTGGTCTCATATGAAGTTGAGTGTTTTGCTTTGTTGTCTGCTAGTTGTATTTCAACATGACTTATGTGCTCTAGACATTTGTTTTTTTAATTAACAATTATAACTTTTCATTTTCTAATACAACTTGAGTTATTTAATGTTTTTGTACTTTATAAATAAAAGTCTTTTAGTTTCTTAATGAAACATGTTTTTGAAAATAAAGCGGAAGAATTTTGCTTTCATTTTTAATTAAACAATTTTTCAGAGAGGTCAACAAAACAGATTAAAAATATGTAAGAATGAAGGCAATAAATATTTGATTATAAAATTAAATATGCTGCCTTAATATGTCTTATCTTAGAAATATTATAAATATAGTATTTTCCGTGTTTGAATGTTTGATTTTGTCAATTGCTCTGAACTGAACCGGTAAACTGATTCTGATGAAATTTAAACTACGTATAGATCTTCATACAATTTAAGATATGGGTTACAATTTTAACTTCCATGTTCATATAAAACAAAATAACTTTTGAAATATGTTTTATGACAAATTTTCCATATAACTAAAATATATTTCAAATCTACAGTAGCTCCAAGCGAAACTGGTACACCTATGAACACAAATTTCTTTATGTTATATGTCTAAAACTAAATAGGCTAATAAAATAAATTTACTTAATTTTAGTACAAAACTATGTACTCAATTAAATATCAGAAACGAAATTTTAAATATATCTTTATTTATTAAAATACAGACAAATATTTTAAAAAGTGGGAACTTTCGGCGCCAAAGCCAAGCTCGTACAGTCTTATTTAATTTAGCAAAATTCTTTTAATTTGCATCGAACTTCGGGATATTTCGTAAAAATAATTAAAAAAATAGGGACTTTCCCCAATATCACCTTTTTTATTGTCATTTATTTGAATTTTTGTTTGCAATATATTTTACGTCAAATAAAAAAGAACCCATTTTTAAGTGCTCCAAAACTCGTAGAAATTGTTGAAAAACACCTAGGAAAAAAATGTTGCCCACAGACCATAAGAAACATATTAAAAAGGGCTAATTTCAATGGTAGATAAGGTTACGACTCGCCAAGGAACATGAAACAAAGGATTTTTCATTTTGGAAGCAGGTATTATTCACAGATGATAGTAAATTCAACTTGTTTGGTTCAGATTGAAGACCTAATGTATGGAGAAAATCAAATGAGGACTTGCTTGCCAAAAACATGAAACCAACAGTTAAACACGGTGGTGGGTCGGTAATGGTTTAGGGATCATTTTCTGCATCTGGGCCCGGTTTTTTACACTTTATCGATGGTACCATGGATTAGCATATGTATCCGAACATTTTAAAAGAAAGTTTGCCAGTTTGTAAGCAGAAACTTTTATTTTTACCAAGACAACGACCCTAAGCATAACGCTTACATTGTGCGGTCATGGATACTTTATAAATGTCCACATGTTATGGATACATCAAGCCAGAGTGCAGACATAAACCCAATCGAAATTTGTGGAGCTATCTCGATCGTAAAATTCGTAGTCATACAATAAGTTCTAAGGATGACTTGAAAAGAGCTCTTCAGGACAAATGGGGAAAAATTGAACCAAGGTTTTGCGAAAACCTTGTGCGCAGTATGCCAAATAGATTAAAAATGGTGATAAAAAATAAAGGCGTGCACACCAAATATTAATATTTACAACCAACAAAATAATATTTGATTGAAGTGTGGTGTACGAGTTTGGCTTTGTCACAGAAATTACTATTATTTTATGTTTTTATTAAAAAAATTTTTTTATTGAATAATAATTTGAAGTTTTTATGTTTTGTTAAATTTGTTATAAAATAAACTAATAAAATAAATACAATTTTATTTTTTAAGAGCTTCTTATTAAATGTTATAATATAGTTTAAAAATTAGTCTAAAGTGTACGAGTTTCGCTTGGAGCTACTGTATATTAATATATTATAGAATACGAGTACGCGTACGGCAGTAAATATTTTAAATTGAAAAAGCACCTGATTGGATAAAAAGGAAATATTAGCATGCTTTCAGGCATTTAAAATAAAATTATTTTTTATCCAATAGACAACCATTGGAAAATTTAAACAAATAAGAAGAAGTCTTTTATACAATGCAGACGAGCTTGTGAGCAGAAGTTAAAATCAGACAACTTTTATTTTGTTGTAGTTTTTTTTTTACTTTCTTTGTTTTGTAAATAGCCCTTGAAAACTAAAATTTCTTGTAGAAATATTTCCTTCGTAGATTAATAAAGATAAAAGCAATATATTTTCAATTTTAAAGGAATATGAATATTTATTTATATTTATTTATTTCCTTTAAATATTTAATTAAATATTTTTACATCAATTTATAGGCAGAAATTTATTTCACAAATTAATTGTAAAAAATCCAACAATATTTTCTACAAATTCTAAGCAATAAAATAAAATAAATAAATAAATTAAATTAGTATTTGAAAAAAAATAATTATATCTTCATACCTTACTGGAAATGTAAAAAAATCCTATTATTAGTCCTATAGCAAATTTAAGTTTATATCTTTAACATATTGTGCTTAGAAATTCGATTCATAAATCATTTTAAAAATATTTTTACTTGAAATATCTTATAAAGATAAGAATTTCTACACAAACATTTACTAAAAACCCACTTTTATTGTAATACATATTATTTCAACAATTCTACAAAACACTTCACTTCGTTTAAGGATTCCGTACCCAAATGGGTAAAAACGTTATGAAAAATAATATGAATAATGAGAGTGTTCCCATAGTGATATTATTTTCACATATATTACTTTATTTTCTAAACCACTACATGCTGATTCTTAAAATTTATAAATTAAAAATTAGGTGCATTGTGCGCCACAAATGCAAGTGAAAAGAATGAAACTCAAAATTGAAGAATGTGCCCGCAGGAGAACTTACATAAATTTTATTAAACATCAAATGACAAAACTTCCGTGTATGAGTCCAATTCGAACTTAATAGATTTATTTGCTCACAACTTTATTTATCAAGTGAAAAGATTTTGTTTCACTTAAACTCAAATTGAGTTAAAAAAGTTACTTTTTGTCCAAATGGATGGTTTTTGTAGAGATAGTCAGTTTTTTCTAAAACTCGCATTTTTGTTAATTCTCAGATTGATGCCAAAAATATTTTTACATTGCACATTAATAAATGTTTCGTGCATTACGAATACTTATTTGTTTTCGAAAAATCTTTAGATTTGCTCAAAATCTTATTTTTACACAAATTAGAATTGTTGCACAAATTGTTACTTTTGCACAAATATCAGTTTTTGTACCAAAGTGTATTTTTAGAAAATGTACTTTTTTACAAATGACGATTTTTTGCACAAATTCAAGGTTTTGTTATTAATTTTAATTTTTGCGCAAATTCTAACTTTTGTACAAATTGTAATTTTTTCGTAAATTGTGCAAATTTTTAATTTTGCAGAAACTGGTAATTTTTTAATTTATTGTATTTTTTTTAACAAATTGTATTCTTAGCGAAAATACATAATTTGTGGTTTTATTTTGTTTTTGCTCAAATTGTGTTTTTTGAATAAAATTTAAATTTTTTGCAAATTCTGTGGAGTTGAAAAAATTGTTATTTTTGCGCAAATTTATTTCTGAATTAAATTTAATACTTTACAGAATTGAATTTTTTTTAATAAATTTACTACATTTTTAAATTATATAAATTTTTATAATTTGAGTAATTTCAAGTTTTGCACAAATTTATATTTGCACAAACAACATTTTAGGGATAAATGTGTTTTGCACAAATTGATTTTTAGTATAAATTAAAACCATATATATATTATAATTTTTATGCTCAAAATATATTTTTTGAAACATTGTGAAAATAATCAGATTTTCTAATTTTCTACTTCTAAATTTTGCACAAATTAATTTTTTTAGGGCGTATTGTAATTTTGTTCCTCAAGTTGTGCAAATCATATGTTATGAATAAATAGTTTTTTTAACATTTGCATATTTTAAACAAATTAGATAATTAATAGGAGTTAGTTTTTTCACTCCCATGAATTTTTATTTTTTTGTTGCTAAAAAACATTAAAATTATTGATGATAAATTTAATACAAATTTATTTAATGCACTCATCTTTATATGAAAATACATGCATGTAAGTGCTTGCATGACTCAAGAATTATCTTTGGCATTGTAAATATTGTAAATAGAATAAATCCATCCTTAGTTTTACACACCTTGAAAAGACTTTTAAACACAGCGTGTAAAACACAACTGCAAATTTACTTCACCGATTTCAAGTCTTTGTTTTTGACGATCCCTTTGGCTAAATGTCAATAAATCAGCATTTTAAAAAAGACAGCAATTTTACCTTCAAAATTGAAAGACTTAATATTTTCTCTTCTTTTGATTTTATTCTTTTTTTGGATGTAAATTTCTCAGACAACATTGAAGCCTTTTTGTTACAGGCTATCCACACAGGAAGGTTATTTGTAAATAGAATACTGCATGTTAATTATTGTAATTAAGTGCAAGAGGATTTTTTTCTTCTTTAATGGAAATCGAAAATTAAAATTTCTGTTTCAGATATGAATAAGTTTTTCTTTTGGTTGGTCGCTGAAGGAGATATTTGAGTGAAAGGGGGAAAAAAATATTTAATTATTAACCAATTTGCCAACAGAGAAAATGTAAAATGTAATTGTAAAAATATTTAAAATTTTAATTTATCTTAAGTTGTGAATTGATTTCAATGGGATTTTTAATTATTTATTGTTTTTTCAGTGGTGCTTAAAATCGTGAAACAATTGTTTAAGGGAAAATTGGGTGAAGTTAAATTTGAATTATTCAAGTGCAGACAAAAATCCTTTAATTGAACTCGTGTAACTTAATTGACAGAAAATGTTTCAGAATTTACAATTCCCATATAAAGGAGGCTGAAAAGTGAACTAAATAAAACTCTACTGCCAAAATGGTTTAGGAAATTGTGATTGCGATGTGACTACAAGAAAAATTAAAAACATAATAAGGAAGTCTTGATTAAGCTCACCATATGTGAGCGCCTGACTCTTTACACTAAACACTCCTGCGATGTTTTTATGGTTCTCTGAGAAGTATATATAATTTGCTTGCTTGAAGTTATATAATTTTAGATTTAATTTTAATTTCATGAGAATAAAAAAGAATTGCAGAAAAACTTTGCAATAATTAAAAATTTTTTACCACTACTGTATTACTATTCATTAATTTTCTTACCTGTAAAAATGATTTTATGAAAAAAAATTTGTTTACCTGTTTACTTTAAAAGTGACATAAGTCACTTTTCAGTTTTTCAAAAAAAAAAAAAAAAAAATTAATAATAATAAAAAAAATTATAATAATAAATAAAGTTAATGTTAAGAGCAGCTATGAATTTATCTTGACCGAAATTTTTGTTGGCGAAATATGTGTGTAGGGCTAAAAGCAAATTGACTTATACCACATTTAAAATAAACGGCTTACTTTTGCAATATCACTTAATTTTTTTCCAATTAATTAAAAGGATAGATGACATTTCTTAAATTAAAAGTTACTTTTATCTTAAAGCTTTCACCTGAATCCTTTAAGAAACAAAAAAGAAAACAAATAAATATGACACCATAAATGATTTATTAGATTTATTAGAAATATGAACAATTCTAAAAATGATACATACAATTTTTGATAATAAATCTTCAAGGTAAAAAATAAGAACTAACAAAAAACACATGTCAACTTTATTTAACTCGAAATGTTGACAACTTAATGTATGACCGAGAGTTATAAAAATCATTATTCTTCTCACAGAAAAAATATTTTTAAAGAAAAAAGCATTATTTTCAACACATTTCATATTATTTAGAATTTGTTGTTGATTCTGATGTTGATTAGTTTTTAGAGCGCTGATGAAAATGAAATTACTTTCAACAAAGTTTATAAAAAATGGAAATTACTTTTCTCATAAAACGGATATAAAATAACATGTATAATAGCAATTAAAACTGTGTAAATAACCTTGTTCGATTTTCACTCTCCTTCTTAATTGTTGAGAAGAAAAAAAATTATTAGATTTTTTGTATTTTTATTGAAGTTTTTTGTTAATTCATTGAAGTATACTCTTTGCACACAAAAAATATATTTTACAGTGTCAAATTACTTTATTTCATTCAGTTTTACTATTTGATATAATATTTTCCTTATAATTTCCGTTTCTGTTAAAAATTAAGTAGAGATCTTCACTTCTCCCAGCTTTAAAAAAGTAAAACATTAAAACACCATAAGAAAAATACCGACAACGTTCTCACAAATGCCTTTATTACTCGTACTACTGTGGTATGAAATTTGCTGCCCCGAAAAGTATGCTTTTTTTACAAAAAAATGTACTTATATTTTCTTACACAAACCTACTCGCACACGCATAATAACGGTATATTTACTGCTAAAACTTTCTTTGACACGCATAGCCATCCATAGACATACATACACACACACATATATTTTGTAAAATATAGCAAAAAAACACAAAAAAATATAGAATGTAAAAAGTGATCCAAAAAAAGAAGGAAATTGTTGCCATTTTATGACTTTTATTAATATTTTTTTCGGCTTTAATACGATTTTTTAAAGCTTTTTTAAGCCTTCGGTCAAATATGCCAAACAACAGCCACAACAACAAAAACAAACAAGTAGGAAAAGTTTTGTGAAAACAAGCTCAAACGCGTACAGTTACACTAAAAGAAATTAAATCTATGAACCGAGGCATCTATCTGTTTTCACAAAGTTTGATGAAAGCAAATACAGGGTTTTGATTTAATAAATTTATTTTTTTGGTAAAGACAAATAAAATCAGTTTATATTAGAGTAGAGTACTATATAATAATAATGCCATTATTTTTCAATGGAGAAGTTCGTAAAGCTATTTTACAAAGCAGAAATATTGTTGCTAGACACAATACCTTTTTAGATTTTATAAATGTGCTAAAAAGATTTTCAACATGTTGCAGAACTGCTTTATATAATATTTACACGTTGAGTGCCACCAAAAAAATATATTAGTAGGGTGCCGTTATAAAGTTACAGCTTTAAATTAATGTTTTTTGATAAAAAACTAATTTGTGAAAATCCTTTTGTGTATATGTGTGTTATTTGTACCGTTATATGTGTGACAGCCGGCGGTACACGTGGCATACAGATAATACAATTTTCTTTAGGTGCCATGTGTACCACCAGGAGTGACACTATTATTTGATAATTATTTTGCTTTTATTCAAGAGAAGTCTGTACAAGTAATAAAATAAAATGGACGTAAATTCCTTTTATGGAAAGCGGCAAAGAACTGTCAGATTCAGATGAATATATTCCTGGTTGCGATTTTGCATCGAGCGATTCGGCAGAAGATGAAGACATTGATGATAGCAATGCTCTTTTACAAAATTCAGAAACTTCTAGTAAAAAGGAAGGAGATATTGTTCCAAGAAATGTCTGGAGATCGCTTAGCGGAAGTTCGCTAAAAGCATTTATATTCACTGACTCCGGTGCTTCACCAATAATAAGCTGTATGAACTCCAATACAATAAATCCAGTTAAAAATTAGTTAAGAAAAAATAATTAAAATGCTGTCAGCAACATTGTTGCCAATACATTTCTTACAAGTAACATTGTTGTTAAAAAATTTTGCTTAATATTTTATTTAAATCAACTATAAAAATTTGCCTTGACCATTAAAATGAACCCTTTTTCACAGTGTTTTGCTTTCAGAGATTATAATGCCAGCTTTTATTGCTTTTATTCAAAACACATTGTTTTGTTTGTAACCTAACATGGTTGCTGTTGATATTATGTTTGTTTCTTTTTTGTGTTTGCAAACCAACATTGTTGCTGTTGATACTCTTTATGTTGCAGCTGCTAACTTTATTGACATGTTGCTTGTTTTTTATTTTTAAATTTTTATAACGTGCACATTGTTGCTACATTATCAATGTAGTTGTTGCTATTTTTTCTTTGTAGTTGTAGTAGTTCACAAATTTTTTATCACATTTGATTGTGGATCTTTTTATTGTTAAATTTTTCGTTTTTTTTTTCTTGGGTTGATGCTGTTCTTTTTATGACACTACGTTAAAGTCTTAAATGTTTTATAGGATTTAAATATTTATAATACAGGAAAAATAAGTTGAATAATAAAATAAGAAACGATTTTGTTGCTAAACGATATTTAGTTGTTTGATGTCTTAAAAAAACATTGTAAGTATGCAGAATTACTCCTAGATACACAGATACTATGTTAAGATAAAAATAAGGATTGTTTTTTGCTTAAACCAATGTAAAGAGATTATCTTTTCATAAGTTTTTGTTATATTTTTAAATTTAATATATTTTCAAACATAAATCGGGTGTTAAAAACAAAATTCTTAAATTACTTTGAGTTTATAAAAGGCTTAAGTTATAAAAAATATTCGCCCCTATTCTGCGTTTCGATTAAGTCTCCGCATTCAGTTTCGTTGCGATCGAAAATTAGTATTCTGCAGAAAAACGGAATCGAAAGAAAAAGAAGAAGACAACAATGTTTACACAATTAATAACATCACTGTGGAATGTGGAAATGAAATAGCAAAATAAGCAAGTTTGCTATCATTTTTGTAAACAAATGTCAAGTTTAATACAAAAAGTTGTATGTATTCCTAATTAAAAATAAATTCTTGATGAAATTTAATAATCAAATAATTAAATTAAATAAAAAATGTAAAAATAAAATAAAAATTAGTTGTTCATAAATATATTACAGTGCAAAGAATCTTGTGAAGATAAAGGTATATAATTAAAAGTGTTGTTATTAAACATAGAAAGAAAAAGAGACAGTTGCAATCCATTTGTGAAAGTAAAATGATAAAATATTGTAAAATCATTTTATTTTGCAGATTTAAAAAGAAATTTCGTTTAAATAAAGACGCGTTAAAATATGTTTTAGGCATTTTTGCTCATGAGCTGCAGAAAAATTCTTTGGCTTTTTCTTCACCGCTTGACCGAGTTGCGGCCGCTTTAGGATTCGTTGCAGAAGGCAGCTTCCAAAGCGGAGATGGAGCAGATTTTAATTTTGGAATGTCTGCTTTAGATGCCATTAAATTTGCCAGTTTTTCATACTGTTCTGGTGTTATTGTTTTTGACTTGTAATACAAAAGTCAACAATTAAAAAAAAATTAATTTAATTAAATAAAATAATTGAAAATAATTTTAATTGTTTTTTTAATCGTGTCTGAACATTTTATGTCATTTTCTATTTACTATTTTTTCAATTTTTAACTTTTTAACTAAAAAATACAAATAAAGAAAACCCCTCCGTTAACATAAAAACAACGGAGAAAAACGGAGCTCCGATCGTAATGCAGAATACATACAATCGAAAGAAACTGAGCGGAATCGAAACGCAGAATACCAAAGATGCTAGACGGAGAAAATTTCGATTCGAATCGAAACGCTGAATAGGGGTGATTACCAACTAAAAGAAACATTATTTGAGTATTAAATTAAAATAAAAAAAAATATCATCAAAATGTGTAATTTCCGAATTAACAGTTTTACATATTTTTTATCTATTATACTTATTTTAAATACTCTGGGATTGTATTTTTGAGATTTCTGTTTTACATGATGATAAAATATTTATAAATTATTTTACAAAGGATTAAAAATGCAAGACTTTTGTTTAAAAAAATTAAATAAAAAAATAATAAGTAAAATAAAAGCAAATAAAGTGATTTAAAAGTATTGAATGTTATAAAAAATTAATTATTAAATTAATACAATTAGTTTAAAAAAATACATAATTCAATTTTTCCATGCAAAAATAGATTTCATAGCAAATTATTTTATTCAAAACGAAATAATTGAAAGGCCAATGTTGTTCTTTTTTCATGCTATTTCTATTATCCCTATTTAATAATTAAATCACAGATATTAATGATTGGGGGTAAAAACACGTCTCGATGGCCTTTTCGCTACCGCTTACTTTTCCCTTTAGGAAACTTTTCACAAACATTTTAAATAAACTAAAGATTTTTGCCCAAAACATTTTTAACCGACTTCAAAAAAAGAAGGACGTTATACAATTCGGCTGAATGTTGCTTTTTTATATTTGTGCCTCCAGAACTCATTTCTTATCCGATTGCTATGGCCGTTATAGTAACAACTATAAATATTACAAATTATGAATTATAGGGTGTGCCAATAGTTCATTAAATTTTATGTATATGGCCATACTTTTCAACAGTTATAGACAGATGCTTGAAATTTACAACGAACCTGTATTGCTAAATCCGCTATAACAAAAAGTATAAAAATGGATTTGGAAGTTAAAGGGTGTTCCAATAGTTGACATAATTTCAAGTGTGTGGCCGTACTTTTGAACGGTTATAGACAGAATGCTGAAACTTAAAAGGGACCTGTATTTCCAAGTCCACTATATCAACGAATTTATAATTTTAATTTAGAAATTAAAGGGTGTCCCATCATTACTTTATATTTACTTATATAGGCCTATCTTTTGAACCGCTATAGACAAACGCTTGTAAATTTGACGCAATATCGATTGGTATGGCCGTTATAGTAACAGCTGATAATATTTAAAATTATAAATTAAAGGGTGCACCAATAGTTAATTTAATTTGGTATAAGGCCATACTTTTAAGACGATTTAAATTTGCAAAGAACCTGTATTACTAACTCCTCTATAACAACAAGTATAAAATTTGGATTTGGAAATAAACGGGTGTCCCAATAGTTGATATAATATGATGAATGTGGCCGGACTTTTGAACCGTTATAGACAGACAGCTGAAATTTACAAGGGACATGTTTTGCTAAGTCCGCTATAACAAGAAGCTTATAATTTGAATTTAGAAATTAAAGGGTTTTCCCAAAATTAATGTAATTTGTTCTATATGGCCGTATTTTTTGAACCGTTGTATAAAAACACCATAATTTTAGATAGAATGTCCACTACTTTTAATTTAAAGGGTTTTACATAGTTGATATAATCTGATGTATATGGGCAAATTGTTGAACCGTTACAGACAGATGGTTGAAATTTACACAGAACCTGATTGCTAAGTCTACTACAACAGCAAGTATATAATTTGAATTTAGAAATTAAACGGTGACCCTATAGTTGTTGCAATTTGATGTATATTGCCAAATTATTGAACAATTGAAAAAGTATAAAGTTTGGAGATATAAGTGTGTCCCAATAGTTAATGAAACCTAATTTATGTGGCCACACACTTCAGCTGTTAAAGGCAGACAAATGAAATCTGTTTTGAAGTCGGTTTTTTTTTCGCAATAATTATTTTATTTAAGTAATTTGGAGATTTTTTAAATCCAAATTTTGTTAATCCCAAAATTTTAGTGTTAATAAATTATCACCATTTGTGGGCCGTTTTTGTCGGGTTCTTTTATTTAAATTACTACTTTATTATATTTCGAGCAATATTTCTTCAACTTCTTCTTAATATTTTTTTCGTATTTTAAAAAATATTGCTTCATTTTATTTTTACTAAGATGGTACTTTTTTGTTTTTTTTTCTCTCCAACATATTGTTACATTATGTTCTTTCTTAGTTGCTTGCATATTCTGCTTTGGTACTGTTAAATTTTTAAAAAATTTTTGTTGATGTAGTACCATTTACTCTTGTAGTACTTTTTTAAATTTAAAATTAAATATCTAATTTAATTAAAATTAGCTTTTGAACTTTGAGTTGAATTTTATTTCTGTTGTGTTTAGTTATTTGCTTTTGCTATTTTTATTTCAGTTCAATCGGGATTATCCATAGCCTAACTATACGCTGCTTTGGTAATGTGATATTACTTATCACTTTTTCTTTTTGAAGTTTTAAGAGCTGTGGTATTTTAAGGTTATTTTATATAATTCATTACTTTTCGCTATTCTAGTAAAGTAAACTAGTCTCTTTTCTTTTTCTTATTTTAAGTACTTTATTTTGTTTTCTGGTATTATTTACTTCTTTGTATTTTTCCCTTTAACATATTTGGTACTTTTTTTTGTACATTTCATAAATTAGTTTATTTCTTATTGCCTTTTACTATATATCATAAATTACTCTTACTTGATTATTGTACTTTCTTCAGTAAGCTTTAAGGCTTTGTTACGCGTCCAGAATCTTAGGGTATATTTTACTGTTAAGTACTTTATGATTTTTGTTTGATATTGATATCTTCCGTGATTCTTTTTTATTCTTAGGTAAATTTCGCATATGCTTAACTTCTATAAAATGTTTAATATAAATTTTTGTAATTTGTACTACTTTAGTACATTTGTTTTACTCCGGTACTCTTTTGGTACTTTTGTTATTTTATTGTGTCAACCAAGTTTTTTTTTTTTTGGAGTACTAGGTTTTTTTGCTTTAGAATTAAAAGATAAGTAAATTTTAGAAAGAGTTTTACCAACAAAAAAGCCATCAAGGCAGTTATTAAAATTCGGATTTTCCCATATTAAATCCAAATTTATTGTAATAAAAATTATGTGTTCTTTATTTTTTAATATCTTGTTAACACACCATAAATTAACTTCATTTATAGACTTGTTTTTCTTATTACACAATCTTTCCCCCCCTTTTTTTATTTCTTCTTTCTTTAAATCATTCAATTAATTTTCAAAGTAAATATCTTATCAGTTCTGGATAAAAACACATCATTTTTCAATTGAAGGAAAAATTAAGATGCGAAATGCCAACATGCCAACGTGCAGATACTCTTATCAAAAAAAGCAGAAAAAAAGTCAAAATTAAAATCTCCAAAAATAAAAATCTCATCATTCTTACGCATTCTTCCTAAAATTTGTAGGAATTATTTTTAATATAAATAATGAGAATTTTTTCTTTTCAATCAAAATTGATGTTGTCAGGTCGTGACTGGGATGACTAAGAGATTAGACAGCAGAAGCTTAACAAAACAATAATGTGCATGGAATGAAATCAATTGAAAAAAAAACAAAAATACAAAAAGGTATTTAAATATCATACATCCATCTTAGGAAAAATGACGTGACACAAAATATAAACACTTTGATTTTCTCACACAACAAAAATTGCAAACAAATCAAATGGTTGGAAATAAAAACAACTCATGTTTGAATGTTTGAAATGATGTTGAATGTGATAAAAAAAACACACACACACACAAATCATTTCCTGTCGCTATTAAATCTTATCTCCGTTATTGTTTTCAATTTATTGGATGTTCACATTAGTGTACAGGCACATGTATATGTGTGGGTATTTATGTACCCAATTGTTCAAATTAATCATTTAAGTGAATTAAATAATGGGCTTGAAATCACATCTTGCCAACGGCCAAGGCATGAGCTTTTGCCTGAGAAAGTACGTTTATAATCATTTGGCCAACTGGGTAAATTTTATTTTGACAAATATCACGTACTTTGCGGGTTCCTTACAAAACGTGATTTTTTAAAGCAGAAGGTGGGTTTCTTATTAAAATTGAGCAACTTCTTGGCAGTGCTTTTAATTTATAACTTTTTTGGTTATTAATTTCGTTACTTCTTAAAATTTAAAAGTTATTTGCAGCTATAAGATAATTTTTTTGGTACTTTATTTATTACCACTTCTTTTTTATTTTATTTATTTATTTATTTAGTTCAAAAGATTACAAGCCAGTAGGCCTACTTAATCCAGAAATCTTATGGCTTAAAACAATTTCAAAATACAATACTTAAAAAGTAAATATGTATGTAACCAAAATAAAAAATATAAAAACCCCCCAAAAACTTTTGCACAAATATTAAAGCTTAACAAGTGGTAAAAAAATTCAGCCATCACATGATGCTGCTACATTATAGCACTTTTATATTTTATAAATAATTTTTTAAAATATTTTTAAACTCCCTAACTGAAGTACAAAATTTTCGCTTCTCATAAGGAATGTGTTGGTTCCAAAATTGAGCTACTCTAACAACAAACGATCTACTCATATATAAGCTAAAATATCTTGGGCATATAACAGTACAGGTTCTGGTAGACTTGCTGAATATAAATTTATCCATGAGATAAGGCGGCTTGCCATATTTTATAATCTTAAAGAACTGGAGGAGCAACCGTTGATTTGTAAAACCATGAAAATCGGTACCTAACATGTTGATAACATGTGCTGATATATGCTCTCTATAGTTAAGATTGCAAATATATCTAGTAACGCGGTTAAAACACATCCGTAATTTATTAAAATTTTGTTGAGAAGTACCTGAATATATTTCAATACCATACAGAAACAAAGGAAGACATAGCGATAGCGCTAATCTCTTTTTGACACGAAATGGCAAAAAAGAGCCTAGACAATACAGCTTTTTTAAAATAAATGTAATTTTTGATATAATAAAGCTGATATGAAAACTGAAATCTAATTTAGTATCTAAGTATATACCTAATGTTTTATAATGAGAAACGAATGCTATAGGTTGATTCATAATTGTTATGCTAGGTAAAATAGCATTATGAGAAAAGTACATGGCTTTTGATTTAGAAGAGTTTAAACTCATGCAATTAGTTTGACACCACTGTGCAATGCGTTTTAAGTCATTATTAACATTAGTTTCCAAATAAGCTACTCCATTACCATAATCACTCCCTAAAAGTTGAATGTCATCTGCAAATGTATAGCACCTACAGGATGAAATCTCACAATAAAGGTCGTTCATATACATAGTAAATAAAATTGGTGCTAAAATGGAACCTTGTGGCACTCCTCTTGAGATTTTTAAGGTAGACGATCTTTTTCCTCCAGACATAGCGTACTGAAATCTGTTAGTAATAAAGGACCAAATTAACTTACATGCTGGTGCGTCAAACGTAAAATCTCTTTGAAGCTTATTACATAAAATATCATGACTCAAAGAGTTAAAAGCATTACTTAAATCAAGGATCACAAGTACTGAGTTGTGAGAGTTGTCAATATTCTTTCTAAGAGTTTCAGTGATATCCAATACCAATCCTGTAGTATTGTAATCTTTCCTGTAAGCAGATTGAAAAGGATTTATCATGCTCATTGAAGTTAGATGGTCAACAATTTGTCTTTTCAATAATACTTCCAGGACTTTGGAAGTAGCGTTTAGTATACTAATATGTCGGTAGTCTAGACAAGAACGTGGTGATTTTATTTTTGGTATTGGTATGACTTTACCAATCTTCCAATTCTTCGGAAAATTTGAGGAAGTTATAATATTATTTAATAAAAACGTAAAATAGACGGAAATAAGAGGGTATATAATTTTCAAAAATTTTATTGGTATACCATCAGGTCCTATTGCATTGGTTTTAATGCTCGTCATGGCAACAAATACCTCTGACGTATCCACGTTTCTAAAGGTAAATCCTTGATTATTGTAAAATGAACAAAATGTGTTACTTGTTTGGCTTATTGGAGGGAGCAACGTTTGTTGATTAAACTCCTCCACATTAAGTATAACACCACTATTTTTATCATTTAGCAAACCTTCAGACCTCAATCTTTTCCATAATTGGGGCTGGGAACAGTTGCTAAAATAACGTATGGCGTCAATTTTTCTTAATCGCCTAATAACTGACTTTACCTTGTTCCGATATTTACAGTAAATTCTCCGGTTAGTATCTGTGTTACACTCACAGAATGCTCTCCACGACAAGTCTCTGTTTATTCTAGCTATTTTTAATTCCTTAGCTTCCATCCATTTTTCAATTCTACAAGGACGAGATTTTATAATTGGAACACTTTCCTCGAAGCAAGCGCGAACAATATTGTTGAAAATCTGTAACTGCTCATCAACACCTTGAGTAGCAAAAAAACAAGAAGAATCAAAATCTTCGAGGATAGAATTACACCGATGTATATTAATAGCTTTGTAGTCTCTGTAGCAATATTCCTGAGGAACATTATCACTCTTAAGTTTTAAGGACATGGAGATAATAGCATGAGCAGAGTTTAAGGACGGAAAGTGGTATTGACACTTTTGGCTTACTGAATTTATGTTCGAAACCAAAAAGTAGTCAATTAAGGTAGAAGTATTAAAAAACATATTAACATGCGTTGGTTTACTATTATGAACTATTGAAAGATTGGAGCGTAAACAAAAATCTCTTACAATACTTGATTTTGTAAACATATCAGTGTTGAAATCACCCATTAAAACACAATTTTCATATCTGCCAGATATGTCTGCAATGAGGTCCTCACATACAGAAAAATTTCCGTGTGGTAGATAAATAACACCGACTAAGAGCTTACTTAAATTATTTAAGCTAATTTCAATAAATAATGTTTCAACGATGCCCTCATCCATGTAATCACTTATTACTTTAACCTTTAATTTGTCGGAAACATAAAGACAGACACCACCTCCCCTTCTCCAGCATCTATCGTTTCGAATTACCTGGAAACCATTTAAACCAATGCTTGTATTTGTTATGTAACCTTTCAGCCAAGTTTCAGTAATCCCAATAACATCATATTTACAATTATCGAAGACATATTTAATTTCCTGAAATTTTACTGAACTGCTGTTAGGAGCTATGCTTTGAGCATTAAAGTGACAAACGTTAAAATCATTTACATTTAAGGTAGAATTTAAAGTAGTGCTATTACGTAACAGAGGACCCAAATTACCTAATACATCCATACATGCAAAACTCCAATATTTGTGCTACAGTTAAACTAAACCCAACTATAAAATAAAAAATATACATTGTTATTGTTAAATACATTAAACTTAATTATTCGCAACAATTGCCGTGCGTTTCCTTTTTCATTTAGTTAAGAGATCGTTAGATTTTTATTAACTTGCAAAAAAAAAAATTTTTTTTTTTTTTTTTTTTTTTTTTTTTTTTTTTTTTTAATTAAAAAAAGAATTATAAAATTAAAGTTGTGTATTTATACATTTTTATGATTCTGTAATCAGTTTGCTAAGCTGCAGTAAAAAAAATTAGAATTCACACCAATGCATATTACGTTGTATATTTATGTTAAAATATTATAAAAGCTGGTGCATTTTTGCCGACGATATATTTATTACTACATTTAATAGTACATATGTATACAGTAAAAAAGAGATAATATGTAAGAGTACTGCAAAATAAGAGCTCTATATATATAATGAAGAGTAAATGATTGTAAAAAACATTTCACTTCAGTTGCACGGTATTAATTCTTAAGTAAAAAAAAAGTTTACTTATTCAAAAGGTGATATTGTTAAAGAGGAAATGAAGGTATCATGTAACAAAGAAGTTCCTAATTAGAAGAAACTTTATGACAAAAAAGAGTAACGAAACTAAAAAAAAGAGAAAATCGTTTCTTTTAGTTTGTAAATAATTTAATATTTTTTATAATTTACTATCAATCCGTACAACGAGGGAAACATTTTTAGTTGTCATTAAGACAATATTTAAGGTAAAATATTTTAATAATATACATAGGAAAAAAAATATATATACATATAAATACGTTAAGATGATGTATACATATATATATACACATATACACATATACATACATATATATACATATATACATATATATATACATATACAAATATATATATACATATACATATACATATATACACACATATGTATATATATATATACATATTTATATGATAAGATAAAACTATTTAAATATTATAAAAAGAGAATTACATAGTTGTGTTGGGTACACCATTACCAATGCGAAAAGTACTTTCTATGTTCTGACCAGATCGTTCCCAATCAAAAATTTCTTTACCAGATAATATGACTTCTTCTTTATTAGGATGAATCAGCTTAACATTTAAGGGATTATAAGACAAAACTCGGTAACTTTTAATTTCACCAGACTTTATCTTCTTACGGCATATAAAATGTAGTTTAGATTCTATAGGAATTAGGTGATTGTTAAGATAAACCCTTTTGTCAATATCAGTCTGGATAACTTCACTAAGCTTAAGGCTGTATTTAGTTCTATAGTTTCTCATTATGGAATCTCTTTTTAAAATAGTATTAAACTTAATTAACACAGCAGACTTATTTCGAATCCAAGTGCAAAAATTTATTTCACTCTCAGTTACATCAACATTGCAAGATTTACCAATTGCTATGGCAATGGAGTAGAGATGAGCATTATCAAGATGTGATGGAAGACCACTGACTATTATATCTGACCGGTTTAGTTGCTTATGAAGATAATTGTTTTCAACCTGAAGTCTCTCAATATTCTTGTTTGTCTCATCTTCAAATTTCTTGCTATTGTTCAAAGACTTTGCAATATCAGCTTTTATTCCACTTAGTTGAGATGTAATATTTTCTTTGATGAGGTTTGTTAATTCCGACAGTTGTTTCTCAACCGCATCAATTTTTGACGTCATGGGATTTGCCGGACAAGAATAAAAACACTCTTTGCAGCCAAATGAGTATCCAGGCTTAACTCTAGTAGCATTTTCTAAAGCCGATTGAGGTAAATGTGGCACTTGTTTTGTAACACAAATAATGTGCTGGTATGAATTGCAAATAGCACATATAATTGAATCGGCTTTTTTACAATTCGCAGAGCAAATTGTGCACGTGAAAGCCATTTTAGAGACACTTGTTGATTGACTAAAAGTGAGGTTATTATTTTAAAGAAATATGTTTTGGTGCAACAAATCTTGCTTTATTTATATATGTAAATGAATATTATTAAATATATATTTTTCTTTTGTAAGTTATTATTCACGTATATTTTTTTTTAATCTCTTTAACAAATATTTAAGAATTTTATAATTTTACGCACAGCAAAAAAATTTCTTTCACTCGCTTGCCATGGTGTTGCCAGATTGTTGCAAGAATTTTTAATTGTCTTGTTTTACTACACCAATATGGCATTTTGAAATACTTTATATACGTATTTGGAAATTTTTGTTTTATGGGCGATTAAAGTTACACTTTACTGCTTATGAATTTAATTACATCTCGTAAAATGTCAAATAGTTACTTTACTAACTAGTTTTAGAGAAATTTTGTTTTCTCTTTTTTAAACTGAAGTGGTACTTCATTTAGTACTTTTTATAAATTCTTATAAAAACGTGACTTAAAATTATGTACCCCCATCGAAAGTGCTCGCCAAACGTACCAAATAAACAGCCAGTGACGACAATTTTCACCCAAAGGTATGACAACAATATTTTTTACCCATTCAAAAATTTTTTGGTACGTTTATTGCTTTTAGGTACTATAATACTATTGACTTATATTTTCTTCTTCCTCAGAATTTTGGCTACTTTTTAATCCTTTTGATTTAATTTTTGGATTTTTGGTACTTTTTCTTCTGGTACTTTTTAAAGTGGTATGAATTAAGTGCAGCTTTTATATATATTTTTTTAAATTCTCAAGTCTAATTTTCTTTGATTTATTTTTATTAATTTGTAAGTTTAAGTAGTTAAATAATTTTTATTTGCAATTTGATGGCACCAGTACGATGTATTTAACAGAATTTTGTACATTGGATCCTTTAGTCTTTTTTTCAATTGGCATTTACTATAGCCTAAGTACTCAGTGTAATTTTAAGACTTTTTACGCTTTGTAATTTTTCCTACTTTGGTACTTTTTTAATTTGGAAGATATTACTGACTGTTTAAGTTTTTCGTTTTAGCTTAGCATCCTCTCATCTGAAGATTTTTTCTACAAGTCATTTTATCTCTTCCTGTTGATGAGGTATACACATAAGTTTATTAATTTTCATAAATATTTTAGGCACATTTACTTGCTGTTTTATCTTAAGATAAGTCTCTTGACATTATGTCTGTGGTGTTATACGGTTGGCTGCCAAGGTGAGAGTGTCTTTCAAAAAAGCAAACTCACACATACATTTAAATAAATTATAAGACGTAAATACCGTCCCATTAATAAAAACAATAAACATGAAACATTAAAAAAGATATCTTGTGGTGATGCCATTAGCATTAAAATCAATTTGTAAAAAAAAAAAACAAAAATATGAAATAAAATACAAAAAAGATATTACAATTTATTGCTTTTATTTAACAATAATAACCTTTGCACACAGACATCAATAATTACAATTTTAAATATACCCGGCAGTTCTCATTGAGAGTTTATATTTCGGTGGCATCTATTTAGTTTAATATGGTTTATTTTTAGAATTTGTTTATGATGATGTTATTGATCATCAGAAGACTCAAATTTAGTTTTTAATCAGCAGAGTTAATTCTTAATATCAAGAGATATTAATTTTTAAGATAAAAGCCTTACAACGGCAGGGTTCCACCATACTTTTTCTTTGGTTTAATACAATTTTAAGCAAACATTTTAATGGCACGACTATCAAAGATAAAAGCAATAAAAACAACAACATAAACATGACATGAATCTTAAATTCAACCATAAATAAAACACCGTCATCATGAATTCAGTTGCCACAAAATCTTCATTAAACATTTTAACAAATAAAAGTAACTCCAACCATCCTCTGGGTGACATTTGACTACACAACCTAGTGACTGAATTTTTTTTATTTTGCTTGTGCAATCTTAATGGTTTTCTCTTGTTTTAAATTTTATTCGAATTTAAATGCTCTCTAAAACAATTAAAGTGGTTCCTTTAAGAGCACATGTCCATTGAAATTGAGATTAAATTAGGACTGTAAAGTTTAATGACACAAAGAGTATGCTTTAAGCATTATAAGAAGTACCTATGGAAAAATTGTCATATTATTAAAAAGTACCTTAAAAGTACTTTTTATGAAGAGTACCTTTTGAAAAAATATTCTTTAGAAAATAGTGTATAAAAAGTTACTTTGGAAAAGGTACAAAAAATTTCATTTAAAAAAGTACTAAAGGGATTAAAAAGCACCCATAGAAAAAATTTTGAATGAAAATTATATTTCTTAGAATATTCTTTTTAAACTAAATTTTTTAATAAATTAACCTCCGCTAGTAGTAACGTTAAATAAAGACCTTTTAGAAATAAATTTTGTAAAAAGACCACCTTTTAAAAAGTGTGTGATGAAAAATATGTGATAAAAAATTACCATCTTTAGGAAAGTTACATGAAAGAATACCTAGGTAAACTTTTACCTAAGAAGGAGTTTTTAAAAAAGTACTTTGGACAAAAACGAACCTTTAGAAATTGCTTTACAGTATGAGTAAGTATCATTAAAAAAGGAAAAGGACATTTAAAAATGTATCTAAAATTTTTTTCAATGGACATTTTATTTTATAAAAGATGTCGTTTAAGTTAGTCCATTAAAAAAAGTACCTAAACAAAAAGATCGTTGGATAAAAATTAAATTAATATTTCCTTTTAGAAAAAAAAACACCCCTTTAGAAGTCTTATTTAGAAAAGGCATTAAATAAAGATATAAAAGAAAATCAAGATAGAGAGTTAAAAATACAAAATCTCTATTATAAAAATTTGTGTATAATAAAACTTTTAGAAAAATACTTTTGAAAAAAGTCCTTTTAGAAAAGTACTTTTAAAAAAAGTACTCTTAGAAAAGTACTTTTAGAAAAAGACTTTTAAGAAAGTCCTTTTTGGAGACTACTTTTTTATTACTTTTGAAAGTAAGTTTAAAAACCTTTTCGTTGCACTTAATGAATTTTAAGGTTCTTATGTCTTTATTTGTATTGCAAGTACGGTTATCAATAAATTGTAAAGCTTCTATAATATCCGTAACAAATCTTCATAAATATACAATTAATGCTTAAAAATCAATTTAGAGTAATTAACAAACTTTCCAGTATCAATAAGTAAAGTTTAAAATATATGTACAGACATATACATATATGTAAGTAAGAAATAAAAAAGGATAAACATCTATGTAGATTTAAGAAAGTAGATTAAAACCTTTTTTATGACTGGGCTTGAGATTCAAGCGATATAAAAATTTATATTCATGAAAAAATAAATAAAAGAGATAAAATAATACCACATCAAAAAACAAACTAAAACTAAAAACCAATTTGTCAACCCTTGATAAAATAAACAAAAAAGATGAAAATTGTTTTTTTTTTTTTTAAATAAACTTTAAGCATTTTAACACCCAAATAACAAGAATTGGAAAAATGTTAACATCACTATTATCCAAATTATACCCTCATTAAGTATAATCGACAATGTATAAAATAAGATGTATCACTTCTTAATGTAGCCAATAAACTTTATGACGGAAATGATGTTTTAAACAAAGGACCAGAAAAGTGAACTTTTAATCTTAAATAATTGTGCTTTTGTGAGAGTATTGAATAGCCACAACTAATTGTTATTAAAGTAAGTGAACCGTATGATTGATATTAATAGTTTTTTTTTACAGACACAAAAATGTAGCGTATACGTTTAAAACTTTTTAAAAACACATTCACACACACATACACGCAAATCTTGCAGTCATTAGTAATTAAAAATTCCGCTTAATTATGGTTTAATGTTTTATTAATGAACATTTTTACACAGACATACTGCAACCCTATTTTGGAAGCATGGTATATAAAAATTCAATAAAAAGAATTTATTTTGTTAGGTAAAAAATTATTTAAGGCTTTAGACATTTTTTAATAAAATAAAAATTCAATTACTTTAAAAAGAATGTATTATCTGATATATTAGATTTATGTAATTATAATTAAAAAGTCAGTTTAGAAACCACTCTAAAAAAATTTTGTAAAAATATTAATTTTTATAAAGGCATTATTTAAAACGGTACTTTTTAATAAAACTTCTTCAAAAACTCTTTTTTTGTAAAGGGTGATAGTTAACATTATTCTTGTAAAATATTCTTTTTAAAAAAGGCACTTATTATGAAAGGTACTTTTTATGAAAGGTACTTTTTATGAAAAGTGCTTTTCCTTAAAGGTACTTTTTACGAGATGGACTTTCTATAAGAACCTCTTAGAAGCGGTGTATTTAATAAAAAGTGCCTTTCGATTTTAGAAATGCTCTTAAATATTAATATCATTAATGGTAAATTATTTAATGAAGTAACTTTTAAAAGATTTTCTATTTAATGTTTTTTTATATATATATTTTTTTAAAAGAGACTTTCTTGCAAAACCTCATTTTTGTAAAAGAAACTTATTTAAAAAAATGCTTCTTATGAAATAACTTTTTATAAAACGTAATTTTATAAATAAAACTTGTGATAAATAATATTTTTATTGATATTTTTTAAAGAAAACGTTTATATAAAACTTATCTTTAATAAAAGGTAATTTTTATAAAATGTACTTTGTATATGTGGAAATACCCTTTTACTTTTATAAAAAAAACTTTTTATAAAACGTACCTTTTGTAAGAGATTTTTTATTAAACTTTTTTTAAACACGTAAAAACACCGTACTTTTTACCAAAGATACTTTTATTAAAACGTATTTTTAAGATCCTTTTTATAAAACGTACTTTTTAAAAAAGTTCCTTTTGTGCCTTTTTATTTTTTGTCCCCTTTAATTTTCTACTCATTACAGAATAAACATATTTCCCTCTTAAAGTCATTGTATCATGCTGACACAGAATTATGAATAATGAAACAATAACACATTATACAGATTTATGAAGTAAATTAAAATTACAAATATTAAATTTTAAGAAACGTTTTCAACAACGTTAAAACATAAGGACACATATACAACTTTAATTGTTGAGGTGAAAAGTTAAATAAGACTCGATGGCTGTTTATAGAAAAAATGCATTACAAACAAATTAAACGACAACAATAAAAATAAAACAACTAACAAAAATATTAAATAATACAACAGAATTGAAATAATAACTAATAAAAATTATTTTATAACCATTTTTTACATATAAAAACATGCGTGCAACACCATACTTGTCAACGTGTAAGACTACAAATTAATTGAGCGAGTGCAGAAGGTTTCAGCAAAGAGCGTTTGGGGAAAATGTCATAAATTTCAGTTGTTGCAAAAAATGTAGAACGACAAAATAAAAGAAAATATATTGCATAATAAAAATAGTAATTACGTTTAATTATACTATTTTAGTTGCAATGTATATTTTACGTTATTAGCACCCGGGGTTATTCAGAATAATATTGAAAAAATTTAAGTTTGCTATGTTTTAATAAAATTAATATAATTTTCTTAAAAAAAGAAGTATTTTATGTAATATTAGAACAAATCTCAAACCTTCTTTCTCTAGTTGGGATTTTTTCCACATTTCAAGTACAGTGAAAGCTCGATATGCAGCTTTCGTGGTACCGGTACCAGCACGGATAATCGAAACACACGGTTAGTAGAGGTTATATTAAAATATAAAAAACAGCAACTTAAATTTCTTCGTTCTTTAAATTTTATTGCATTTTAAATAATTAGGTGTAAATCAACTTAAAATTTCAAATTTTATAACTTTCTTATTGCGAATATTTTTAAGTTCTAGATTGTAAGGAGACATTTTGTTATGTTTTAATAATTTTTATATTTCAAAGAACTCTAGATCAACAAAAAAATTGCATTTCAGTTCGAAAGCCTATTATATAACAAAAAAGATAACGTGGACCATTGACCACCTTCGTTACATATAATTAATTTATAAAAGAGTGAGTGGTTACTCACATTCATTCGTTTGCTTAATAAAATTTTATTTTATTTTAATATTTACACGTTACACCTTCATTCATATGGGATTTTTTCTTGTTTTTGTGAACCATAAACAATTTAGTGTTATTTCTAGCTGTTTTTATTTTGGTTGCTCTATAAAACTTATTTATGTCGTTGTATTTATTGTAAAACATGCTGTTGTTTTTCGTACTGTTGTATGTGTTAGTGTTAAAGTAAATATTTATGAAAAAACGATTAAAATTATACCAAAACGTGTTTTAATTAATTTGCATTGAATGTTCATAAAAATGTACATTTAATAAATAATAAAATGTACTTTAACACGTCTCCATATAAAATGCTTTATGTTTAGTAAATGTTCGCTTGTATATAATATATGGGCAAATGAAAAATGGAAGAGAAGCTACATACGATTAGAAAAAAAATTAAGATTATTAAAATTCTACGAACTTTCAAATACATGAAACAAATAGAAATTTATTTCATATAAATTTTTAATAGGGTGTTTTTTCAGTCTTAATTTAAAAAGCAATTGGAAAATTAAAAAACAACTGGTTATAGTCGAGAACGTAACTTCACCATATTTGCAATGACATTTGGACCAGGTTCTAAAAAAAACTCGAAATTGCCGAATGATGGCTTAGGCCCCTACCAGTGTCATTTTTAACGTCATCGTCAAGAAATTACAAAATGACCAGATTCCAGATTCTATAAACTGTCAGTAAGGAACATGATACATTTGTTAAAGTTAAACAAAGTTCATCCTTAAGGTGTAATTAGTAATCAGGCTTATGACAAACTATAGACCACCCTATCTTAAACAAGATAGCTATAATATTTTAATGTAAAACGTTTCTCACTTAAGTTAGAGAAACGATGTGCTGATCGAAATAGACCACATTTTTTGGCGAAATCAATTTTTAACCAGATTTTCTTTCATTGATTAAACGGAATCAAAAGACTATAATTTGAATGATCCAACAAAATTTTCCCGTTAGTTCGTTTTATGGTATTTACAACAAAAAGTACAAAATACTATTTCCGGAAATTTGTAAAAACTTTTTGAGAAATTTTGGTGCCACTAAAATAAAATTTTGTTATTTCTGTTAATTTTTTTTTGAAGGCTCAGTCTTTGTTGCATAAAAGAGCTTCATGTTTCAAGTAAAAATATTTTAAACCATACAAAAAAAAAGCTCTTACATATTTTGTGCAGAAGCACATAGTGAAATAATCACCCTATATTTTTTAACACACACACACACATACAATTTTGCTAATAACCTTGCTTTGTTTAATTTTATTTATTTGTTTTTATTGTTTTTATAAATTATTTATTTATACCCACACTGATATTTTAAAAAATTTGAAAATTTCAGATGCTTGTAATTTGGAGGATATGGGCGACCACCAATTTTTTCACTTGATATTTTTTCTAAATTTTAAATTCTACCCCATATACTTGTTTTTTTTTTTTTTTTTTTTTGATTGAAGTTACTTCATTGTTGCAAATGATATAAAATTTGAGGTGGACGTAGTGCTTTGCTAGCTGCGTCGAAAGACACGAGCGGACAGACGGACATCGATTAAATGCATAAGAAGTCAGAATATATATATATATATATATATATATATATATATATATATATATATATATAGTAGAAAAATTAAGACGTTTTAAATCGTCTATAATTAAAACTCGCGGTTACCAGCTAAATGACTGTATTTAGGAAACTACTGAATACAGAAGAAGAACAACATAAGTTTTTTTTTAACATAATCGCTGGCATATTTTATTTTGCAATTAAATAAGGATGACAAGAAAATAAAACGGTAAAATATTTTTATTTAAAATCTATTCTATCGATTTTATTTTTTATAATTAAATTTTATTTATATATATATTATTTCATGGCTTCAACTTTCGACTAATAATATGAAGTGTTTTCGATTAACCGAACCTGCCAACACTGCTACTTAACCTCGCGTTTCTCTTTAAACTTTTGACTTCATAAAATGAATACTTCCTTAATAGTTTTCTTTCCTGTCAAAACCAATTAACTAAAAGCTTTTTGAGTTGAAATCTCTGCCTTAAAAATATCATATTGGAGAACAAGATATTCTGAAAAACCTGTCATTCAAGAAAATTTATTCAAAAACGTGATATAATTTAATTTCCCTTTAACGAACCTTTTACAAGATTCCTTATTAAACCAATATTCAAATTTAAATCTAAAAATGCTTGTCTTGCATTAAATTTATTTTCAAATTAAAATTATAATTGGTCCCTTTTACTTACGGTCGGTCAATTCTAAGTTTCATAAGATTTTTCTCATTATTTTTCATTTTATAAATTGATACATCACCTGGCGTGGCCCTACACGCAACACAAATACACACATACAGTTATTAGACTAAAGTTACTTTTTAACTACTGTTACCACGTGCTGTTGATGTTGCTATTGTTATCAGAGTTCAACTATTTAATTTGCTTGTTAAATATTATTTAAATTTAAATATTTTTTTCTTTTTTTCACACACTTGCATGAAACAAAACAATTAAATAATACGAGTGTAATATTGTTAAAGTATAAAAAACTTAAAAAAAACCAAAGCCCAGAGAGAAAATTTGCATATGAATATGTTTTTTTGACACTTTTACTTATTTGTTACCTGAAACGTGTCATAATTTACATACAATACAAAAGCAACAATAACAACTACAACAATGAAAGAATACAACTCTTACAGGATTTAAAATATTCATAAAGTGACATAATATGAGTAGTGGTCGGTTGCACAGTGGGTGAATGATTTTTGTTGGCTGGAATTTAAATTTATATTTATTAAATGAAGAGAATATACCAGAATTGAACAGAACAGAAAAGAACAGAATGAACAGAGTGGTTAGTTTGGGAAAAAGCCAGAAAGAAGAGCTGTTGCATTCCTTACTAGATGCTGAAGATGCTTTTTGGAATTGCTCGTAATACTGACATTAATTATTGTGTTGGCACATTAGAGCTGCAATACTGTCGATAGTCGGCTTATTCGATATTTTCGATAGTTTGCTTAAAAACTGTCGATAGTGTAGTTTCTAAAGTTTTCTAAAAAAGTTATCGATGCTATCGGATTTTTTTAAGTGCTAATTTTGGCAACTATCGTTATGATATAAAAACCATCAATAGTCTGCCAAAAATAAAACTATCGATATTATCGATAGCACTACCGATTGTTTTGCAGCTTTCTGGCACCTCCGGAATTTCTTAACTATTATAATAAAATCTAGACTAGCTATTGCAGACTAGACATTAGTGTTGTCTGATAATATTTTAGCAAACAGACATGCAAGTTTAATAAATCAGCCAACTGCGAGTTGGATTTTTACGTTATACGGTTTTATACCATATATTCGTTACCCTTTGATCTCAAATTTTTTTAATTTTATTATTTTTTTTTTTGAAAATTTAATAAGTCTGCTTATTACAGTTTTCAATTTACGACAAAAAAAAAAAAAAGAAAAAAATCAAGTGCTCTATTGGGACACCCTTTAATTTATAATTTTATTTTTATACTTGGCGTTTGAACAAGCACACATTCTGCGTAAATTTCAAGAGTCTGCCTAAGGTATTAGTGTCATAAGCCCATATATGCAATAGACAGATCCTGTGTGGGACACCCTTTAATTATTATTTTTAAATCTGTATCTACAGCAGATATTGTATTACGAATGCAGTTTAAATTTAAATTGTCTGCCTCTTGTAGTTTAAAATGCAGGACCACCTTATCTCCTTAAAGCTGAGAGAGATTGGAGTTTTCAAATCCTTTAAATTGATGCTAAATTGACTGACGTAAAAGAAGAATTTAAGTTGAAATAAAGCAAATATATTTTCCCCAGATTCATAGTTTTAAACGACTTGATTTAATATTTAATCAAAAGTTATAACGAAGAATTATTGAATATCTTTTTAATTTGTTAATCCCTTCATTATTATTTTAGGGATCTTAATATCCCTCTTTATTTTATTATTTTGTTTATCTTATGCAGTTGAGTATAAATTATAAAATTGTTCCCACTGTGCTTTTAATTCATTTGTAAGAAATGAAAAAAAGAATTAAATTCCATTTACCTTTTGTAAAGTATAAAATAGAGTTCCTTCCTGCTTAAAATTGCATATAATATTTATTTCAAAATATGTGTTCTTGTGTGTGTGTTTTAGTTAATAAGTTTACATCCTTTTTCTGCATGCACACACACAAATGTACATAATTTTGGTTTCTATATTGACCGTAATGACACGTTATGTCTTTCTACATTTAAATGAAAATTTTATTTAATTTTTTTTCTTCTCTTTCATTTTATCATTGTTAACAGTTGGCTTGTGATTGCTTTGATGTATGTCCAAACATATATGGTATTGTGTGTGCGTGCGTTTGCGTTCAAAAAATGTTTATTATTTCAAGATTTATAGCACTTTTAAGTCAGATTTCTAAAATATAATTTGTAATGCTGTTCGAGTCTTTCTCACTATTGCATGATGTCTACAAGAATACAGTTGTGTATGTGTACTTATATTTGTGTGTTTATAAATATTTACTCTATTGGCTTTTACTTTTGTAACATGTGTCATTTTTTGTAGAGTATAAAATGTCTTTCTTGCAGACTTGTATATTAATACCTGGCACAGTGGGTCATCATATATGTATTTTGCTAAAAACTCTTTACTTCTACATTTCACTATGACCAGAATGGTTTTCTTAATGTTTGATGAAATTATCAATAAAATTGTATAAAACGAAAAAACGAGCATGTTAAAAAGTGAAGTAAAACATCAAGTGGCAAAGGGAAAAATTAATTAATTATTATCATAATTAATAAGGATTATAATCTTATGTTTAAGTAATCATGATAAATTCGAGAAGACGGTTAAATAGGACTTAAAGGCTTATCAGACATAAAATAAAAAGAAAAAAAAATCAATAAGAAGTTTTAACGCTCAAAATTAAATTAAATCGCTGATAAATTAAACAACAAAGAAAAAAACAACAAAATAAACTTAAACATTTTCTAAAAATTATTGTGCAATTTTTTTAAACCACCACGATTTTATTAACAAATCACCGATATTGATTATTAAGAGTAAAAGCATGTCTCGATGGCCATATTGCTACCGCTTATTTCGGTCTTCAGGAAACTTCTTACAAATATTTTAAATAAACTTAAGATTTTTGTCCAAACAATAAAGCAAAGAAAAAAATCAAAGTTTAAGCAAAAACAACGATAACCGACAATGATTCTATTTTTCTTTCTTCACTGTATACGGCTGACTTTTTTCGGGTCTTTTATACAGTTAAGAGATAATGAAAAATAAAATGTCACAAAACAAATAAAATAACTAGTATATGAGTCGAAATCGGACTTAATAGAATTAACCTCGAGCTGTGATTTCGTTGATACAAAAAAAAAAAAAAAGTTGTGGCATGAGTTGAAATCCCAACGTAGGCTTGTGTATTTATAATTCCAGTTTAACAAATAGCAATGTAAAAATATGTTTTTTTTAAATGTAAAGCTGACTTATATAAGGTAACGATATACAAAAATTTTACATTATTTTTACTTTTTTATTTTTTTAGTTCTTTAAATTACTGTTCTACAAATTGCGCTATCATATAATAAATATAAACACTTCGATGAACACTTTATACAAAAATATGAGAAAATCTTTTACTCATTATATGCATGCCATCGTAAATTACCTTCTCTAAGACCAAAAAGCAAATAATGCTGCAATTGCAAATAAAATTATACAAATAGAAGCACATTGACACAAGACTCGCAAACTACTTTGTTTGCTCTTTTTCTATTTTAGGCTCATACCATGAAGTCTTAATACAAATGTAGTTTATTAACTTTATATACAAAAACCTTGCCAATATATTTATGCATGTGTGGAAAAATGTTGGGTATTTTTTCGTAGAGGAAATTTTAAGTTGGCAACACTGTTTTTTGTCAAAAGTGTTTTTAAAGTATTTGATTATTTTGGGTTTTTCAAAGTTGTTGTCTTTATTCAATAATAAAATAGACTTTTAGTTCAGATGTGGCAACATTGTCATATTAGCAGAATTTCCAGAAAATATTAGCATTTGATGCATGAGATAAATTGCCCATAGGGTTTGAAGAGTGATGAAAACAATATTAGATTCATTATTGAGCCGCACAAAAGCCTCAATGAAATTTTAAAATGGCAGCTCTTTCGTCTTCCAATATAAAAAAGCCTTTGAAATTATGGATTAGTTTTTTATTTAGTTTAGTAATAGACTTTTGGTTTAGAGTTGCCACACTTTTACATTAGTGTTACTCTCAGAAAAAATTAGCGCTTGTTGGGTTTTATTGGCAACTGAGATAAATGGCTCATATGTTTTAAAAAGTAATGATGGATACAACGTTAGTCTCAACGGTGCATGGCAAAGAGGCTTCAATATAAAAATATTAACATTGACGTGGTCAGATTTAACCAAAATGATACTGCATGCCGTACTGCTTGCAGTATAACTAATATAGAAATAACTCCGATTTTAAGCCAATACAAATCTCATCGCGATCTCATCTGCTAAATCTTACACGGATTTTAGAACCATAAAAGTAATTGTTTAATGAATATCTTTTAATGGATGTAAATGCAAGTTTTTTCCATCTTAAAAAGATACCCGTTTTTTACTCAACCTTTTCAAGAGATGGAAAAAAGTCAAGAATGAAAGCATTTAACCGCCATTCATTCTGCTTCTATCAGCGGATATAAACCAGAAACATTGAGCCATAGAACTTTGTTTTGAAAAACCCTGTATATTGCATAAACATTTTTAACCTTCACAACTTAACTTGTTTGTAGGAATGACCATTAAGTTCTTGAACTTTTACGTAAAGCAGAGAGAAAGAGCAGATGTGCCTTTAAAAAAAAAAAAAAACAACTGACTCTATATCTTCACACACTAAATGTTTGTAAAAACACAATATTTAAATGTATATTTTCATGGTATTGTTCTCAATTGTAGGAGTTTTGTTTTAAAAATTTAATATTACACATTTCCATATCCCAAAACATTTATTAGTACTTTTCTTTTGGTCTCCCTTGAAACAAAAGAGTTTTTTCATTTAAATTCTGTTTGAATGTGACAATGTGGGGAATGTCGTCAGTTCTCAGTAGATATTTTTATATCGTTATAAAACACTTACATATTTATCAGCACTGAGGACTGAGTTGTCTTGTGAACATATGTATGTGATAATGTGCTGGCTTGATTGAAGTTTGATACAAAAAAATCATACTAATTGATTGAAATTTCTAAAGCAAATAGTAGTGAGTGCTATTTAGTGTGCAGTTTTAATTAGTTTTATTTTAGAATAATCTAAAGCACACATTTTTGGTGCTTGTTAAAAAAGTACCATTTCAAATAGTCAATATTTAAATAAACCACTTTAAAAAAGTACCTTTGAAACAAAAACTTCAATAGCATATTACTTTTAATAACTTTAAAAATCCTTTGAAAAAGTACCTTTAAAAAGTACTATTAAAAAGTACTCTTTAAGTGGTCTTTTGAAAAGTACTTTAAAGAAAAAACCCTTGCCAATTTTTTTAATTCGAGAAAATTCTTGACACATTTTTAATAAAAGTTTTGAGAAAAGGTACTTTTTTTCTAAGGGAACTTTTCAAAACGATACTCTTTCTAACAGCGTATATTAAGCTCCTCAAAGCACTCAAATCATTTTTGATAATTTTGTAAAGAACAAGGCACTATTAATACTTTTATTATTTAAAAAGGATCCCAAAATGTTGACTGAAAAGGTACTTTTTACAAGATTTAATAAAGAACTTTAGAAAGTAACCGTAATATTTTCATAGGGAATTTTTTAAAAGAACTTTATAATTTTTTTTAAATTTGATGCCTTGAAATTTATCTTCTGCTAAGGAAGTATTTTAAATACCATTTTTAAAGGCTCCTTTCTGTTAAGGTAGTATTTTTTACTACTTGTATCTTTTTTAAAAGAACTTAACAAATTTCTAAATATTTTTTTGTCTTTAATTGCAAGGTAGTATTTTTAATACTTTTTTTATTACCTTTTTGTGTTTATTCCGGTTAAAGTAGTATTTTAAGCTTATTATTTAATACATTCTTTTCTGTTAAAGTAGTATTTTTTACTACTTAGAAGAATTAATTAATAGTACTTGTTTGTTTTTATTAAATACTCTCTGGAAAAGAAACTCATTTAAAAAGCTTTTGTTTTTAAGTGCACATTTTTAATTGATATTTTTATAATTTGCTAATTAATTATTGTTTAAAAGCTATTCGAAAAATTTCTGTTTTTCTTAAAAAATTGTTATTAAATTCCACATTGTTTTTATATTTCGTTTAATACTACTTAACTTGAAATAAACTCTAGCAAAGAATTGTGTCATGGTACCATTCAGAGGACATTTTCAATTGTCACCGGATGCATAAATATTTGTGTTTTTATTGTTTTAAAATTCTAATTTTAATGTCAATATTTTTAAGTTGGCTCGTACGTCAGTGGTATATGTGTTTTAATATTTGAACAAACAACAAAAACATTATTAGTTTTTTTTATTTTGTCTGTTTTCTGTTCATGCCGAACAATTTTTTTAATCGAAATAATTTAAATTAAAATTCATTATAAGACTTTTGGCTAGTGAATGGCAGAAAAAGGAAAAAGGAAGATTTTGAAAACGAAAATATATATATATATATATATATATATATATTAGGCAATGAGCATTAAAAAGTAAGAAAAAAATTCAAGTGAAAAAATTGGCGGTCGCCCATATTTTCCGAGTAACGGGGCTCTGAAATTAAAATTTTTTTTAAATATCGATACGTAAAAATATTTATTTACAAAATTAACCTTAAAACCTTTGCAAAATTTCTTATGAAAAAGTATCTTTAAAAGAAGGACCTTTAGAGGTAGACGCACTAAAAGCAATTTTTAAAAATATGCTTTTAAAAATATCATAAAAAAATAAGCGATCCTTTTTGTTTTAAGAAACAGGTTACAATAAGTACTTTTTTTTATTATTTTATTTGCAAATTTCTCTTTTTTAACTTGTTTTCTGGGCTCTTGCTATATAAAATTAATTTATTTATATTGAGGCCATTTTTTGTGATTGGAAATTAATTAAAATAACTTTCATTTTTAAAATAGAAATTATTTTAAGAATAAATTTAATATATTAAAAATAATTACAGTGTTCTGTAAGAATGCATTAATAGCTGCCTCCTTGGCCCAAAAATCTCGAAATGTTGGATGATGTGCTGGTTTTTCTGTATAATCCATGGCCACTAAATCTTTTTAAAAAAAAATTGCAATAAGAAAAATTTTAGCTATTGAAAAGCAATTCTTAATTTTTTTTTTCTAAAATTTGACAAATTATTTTGACTTTTTTTAACTTTTCTTGTCTGTTATTTTTGTTAATTTTTTTTCTTCCTTCTGACACAAAAACTAATAAAACACTTTATTAAATATTTATTTTCACTTGTAAAGGAAAATCAAAAATCTCGGAAAAAACATTCTCTTCTAGAGTCGTTACACTATCAACTGAACAAATATGTAAACGAACAAGGAATGATTGGATAAACGTTTGTAGACAACAGCGACGTCAATGTGTTGTTGCTGTCGTTAATCGTTTGTTGGTTGACGTTTAAAGCTAAAACTATTGCAATGCAGCCTTAAGGCCGACTAAACGGAGTTCAGAAAAAAATACGCGAACACAAAGTTTTCTTAATAGTTCAGTGTGTGTGTGCGTCGTTTAGGAATTCATGTGTATTTATATGACAGTTTTTTGAATGATAAAGAAAAATGGAAAATTGAATGTCTTTTAGCTTGTTATTGTTGTTGTGGTTGTTGTAGCTGTCGATGTCAATTTCATTGTTGTAGTTGCTATTTTTTTAATAGCAGTCTTGTTGTATTAGTTTAAGGCCGACACATAACACAATAAGATGGCTGACAATATGGCGGAAATAGTAAACGATGTCAGCAAAGCATAAGCAAATGCCATTTGAACATTCTTTTGCATGCACAATTCGCCGTACTATGAATAGAAAATGTTTTTTAAACAAATGTATTTTTGACGTTGTATTGTCATTTTTGTATGTATGTATTTGTATTTGCGTTTGCCTGTGTGTAAAAAAATAGAAGAAAATGCTTGCCTTAGTAATCGTTATGGCTTTTGGTAGGATTGTTACTTTGTTGTTTCTTTTGCTGTTGCTGTTGCTGTTGCTGTTGCTGCTGCTGTTTTCCTGTTGATTTTGATGGTTTTCGTGTTAAGTTGGTTGGTTTGAGTTTTAGTGCGAAAACAAGCTTAAAAAATCATAAACTAATATTAACTCAGTTTTCAGCTTAAAATTCATTCGTGAATTTGAGAACAGTGATTTAGTGAAAATCCATTGTGATTTGATATTTGAACGAAAATATTTTCGAAAAATTTTTTCTGAAAGGTTTTTTAAATGTCCTCAATGTAAGGTAATTTAGCGTCAATAATTCTTTTTAAGTTTTTTTAAAGATATTTTTTTATTTTTTTAAAGGATTTTTAGAAAGTACTTTTTGAAAAGTACTTTAAAAAAGTACTTAAAAAAAGTACTTTTTCCAAGGATAAATATTTTCAGTATTAGTTTAATTAAAAGCTGCTTTCTTTGAAAGGTTTTAAAATTTCTTTTGTTTAAAATACATATTTCAGAAGGTTTTTGTAGAACAGTGGCTTTTTTAAATACTTTGCAAATCAATTTTTTTAAAAGTCAGTTTGTAAATGTACTTTTCTTAAAGATACCTTTTTCAGTAGCAATTTCCTTCTTAAAAAGTTCCTAATTAAAAAGAAACAAACTTTTAGAAGAAACTTGGAAAAGTTATTTCCTTAAAAGTACTTTTTTAAAAGGTACTATTTTCAAGAATAGTTTTTTGAATTATATTTTAAGCGGGTTTTTATTTATTATTTCTGAAAGTATCTTTATATCAAGTACCTTTTTAATATATATTTGGCGGTGCTATCTTAAAGGTACCTTTTTTAATAAGTAGATTTGAAAAAAGGCCCCGCAAAGATTTTTCCCTTTTTGGTTTCCTAAAAAAACCTTTTCTTTTAAAGAGATAGTAATCATCTAGTCATACTGTAATTTGTTATTTACGTTATGACCTCATTAGATTTGCTTTCACTCTTAATTTGAAATGAGTAAAATTAAAAAGCAAATGGGACTTTCTTATTATTTAATTTAGTCTGAGAAAATGAATAATATTTATTTTCTAAATGAAAATTTCTGATTTTTTTAAATATTAACGCTTTTCTTATTAACCACTGTCCTCATTGTGAATAGAAAAACTGGATTATAGGGCTGCATAACAACTTCTACTTTCTATTTGTTTTTAAAAAGAATTAAACATGAAACTAAAGTGATTAAAAAATGTAAGTTTAAAAAGCAACGGATTTTCCTGGCTAAAACATGTGTAGAAACTGTAAATCACGCTGAAGCCAAAGCTGCAGGTATGGAAGCCATGTGGTTGTCAATAAACATTAAACTACAATTGGATTTTTTTATTAGTAGTTTACATATTCGCAGTAAAATTCTTTTTTTTAATATTTTGCTGTTTTCTTAGTTTCTTTTGGTTTTTCTACTTTTTTTTTAATAAGAAAAGATAAAACTAAAAGTTAATATGAAATAGACGTCAACGCGAATTCAATTGTATTGTATTTCCTTTTGTGCCACATACCAGTGGCCATGTTAAAATTCATTCACGCGAGTTTGTGTATGTGTGTGTTTTGCTTTCCGTTGTCTCTTGTTTGCAAACATTTAAAACGCTGTAGTGGTATCATTCATGATACAAACACATAAGCACTATTTAAAGGTTTTATGGCTTTAACAATATTACGGTTCAAATTCTTCCTATGACTTTAAGCAGGTGAAAGTTTATTTTTCCTTTTTTTGGGTCCTTTTGTAGCTGTCAAAGCTGTTGGCTGTTTGTTATTGTCACTGTTAGTTGTCATAAAGTTAAACGTAAATATTTCTTGTAACAGATATGTCCCCATAAAAATGTGCTATAAGTTTTGAAACAGACACTTTGGAGTTTAATTCACATGCCGTTGTTCTAAAGGAAAGTAAATGTTATATATTTTTGAAATTCTTTTGTTTCCCTTTAAAACTTAAATTCTTTATAGGACAGAAAAAATAATGCAAAAAAGTTATTTTTGCTTTTTATGCCGATACTATTTTTTCGCATTTGGTTTCTTTTAAGAGTCTAAAGATTTTTTTCTGGTGACAATACATTTTTTTATACAGTTGGAAAATATTTGGGAGTATGTCAGTTGGATTGTGTTTGCACGCTGTTTGTGTTGTAACTATTTCTAAATTATTGCTTACAGGCTTTTTAGCAAATGTGTCAACAACTTTTTTTCTTATTGCAGTCGTCTGAATATTTGTTGCTGTTTTTGTTGTAACTTTGCTTAAATAATTTTTATTGGTTTTTTTTCTGCCTGCACTTGGGCTTGTGTGTTCCGTTGTGGTTCGTAGTATAAAATTTTCTTCTTACTTGATTTTGTTCGAAGTTTTGTGAAGTTATAACCTCATTTTTGTTGTTGTTATTTATAACTTTTTAAAAGTATTTTCCTCTAGCAGTTGTGGTCACAATAGGATAAGGAACTAAAATTTTTTCTAAACTTCTATTTATCTACAATCATGGAAATAATATGTTCTAAATTATTTAAACTTAAATTTTTAATTAACACGCGGTAGCGAAATGGCTATCTAAACATGTTTTCACCCTCAATAATCAATATCGGTGATTTGTTTAAAGAAAATTTATAACTTTATGTGGATAATTATTAAATAAGACTTAGATTTAGTTGAAAAAAGTTACTTCTTCAATTGTTAAAAAGAAAATTCCAAGTTCAGGAGCTCCATCAGAACACAAACAATGTGGAAGTATTTAACTGTTAAGTGATGTTAGATCGAAATGGAATTTGTCATCGTATTTTAACCTCAAATATGAAAATAATCTCTACAAATAGCTGTCTAAAGTTGTTGTAGTACTAAAAGTTTCAAGTATTTTACTAAAAAAAGTAATAAAATTTCTTCAACAAAAATGTTAATTTTGATTATCTTTAGTATTAAAATTTTAAGCAAACAATTTTTAGTACTAAAAAATTTATTTACAAAGTTCCACTCACTTAAATTCAAATTTATTTTATTCCGACTGCTTGTAAGTTGAAATTATTAAAATCCTCAGTTCGCAGATTTTTTAATACATAATTATATTTTTTAGCAATAATTCTTTGTACTAATACTTTTACTAAAATTTAAGATATTAGAGGCCTTATTTGGTTACTTTCCCAATACAAAAGTTCTCACTTAGTTTTTAGTACCAAAATTTTGTACTAAATTTTTTTTGCGCATGAAATAAAAAAAAGACAGTAAACACTGAATTTTTTGTTAAAATACTTCCCATTTTTCTACTTGTACTTGAAGTAAATATACTTTTTTATTTAATTAATTTACTTTAATTGTTCTTGATTCCTTCAAATATAAATATTTCATGATATTCTCATGAAATATAAATTATTTTTAACTAAACTAAAAAATGAAATGCATTACTGCGGTGAAATCATATCCATATGGCCGTTTCGCCTTACGAAAAAGATTTCAAATATTACCAATTTTTCTTTCATATTTTAATAAGTACTATTACAGTATTATCCCACCAAGCTTGTTTATCACGCGCATTGAAATCTAAATAAAAATATTAGTAATAACTATCTAAAATTGAGTCCTTTTGCTTTTTCCTTACTAACAGTTCATGGTGCTTCTTTTTTATATATTTTATTACCCAGTTAAATTATTCTATATACAGTCTACAGTTTTGCATACAATTGTCTTTCAACGCATTCGTAACTTCAATGTCTATTAAAGTTTCTTTTGTGTCCCCAACAGTTGTCACTTTAAGTAATTTAACCCTAAACACGTGGCATTTAACAAAATCACGTACAAAGTATTATTGTCGTAATGATTATAAGGGGGAAAGAATCCTACTTACCACAACTGGCACTACCATAAAAGTATTAAATATTTAGCAGCTTAAATGGACCTCAGTTTTCCTTTTATATTATTTAAGTCAAATTATATTTTCTCTTTAATTTGGTATAACAATAGAAAAGAAACCCAAAGACAAGCAGGTTAAATGCTTTAAAAATATTTTCACACAAAGTCTTATTTATTTAACTGCACCTTTATCTTAACCCTTTCGGGACGGAGTTTTATTTTGCAAACCAAATTATGTATGGTAAATTTTTTTCATATTCTAAAAGGTATGATGAAAGTATTATGTTCTCCATACTTAAAAATTTTAAATTCGTCCTTTTATCCTGGGACATATAATCCCAACAAGTATTTTCATGGGACATAAAATCCCAATCAGTGTTCTCGAAGAGCGATTCGAAATTAAAAAGATAACTAAAGTATAAATATTATTAGATTTAGATAACATTTTTTAACATTTTAGGAATGCAATTAGGTATTTATTTGTGGAATGGCCCAAAACACTTATAACATAAGGCGTTGTTACAACCTGAGCATATCATCTTTGTTCGCTTTTCTATGCCAAGTGAAGAACAGCGGACACAGCGACAACGCTTCTCTTGCTCTACTGGCAAGTGGTCTTCAATATTGATGCTATCCGTTTTTGGACGTTTGGGAGTTCTACCTCCCTGGCGATTGCGTTGAAAATAAAGAAAAAAGACAGTTTGAAAATTGCTGGGACGTATTATACCAGTAGTCCCGAAAGGGTTAAACATTTTGGTATATTTTCATCCTTTAGACCGGCAGAGAGAGGAGCATTGTGTGGTCTTGCCTTATAAATAAGAGTTTAAAAAAGGTCAATTTACCAGCATTTAATATTTACTTGACCATGTCCAACTTTGTATGTGAAAGTTGTGTACGTAAGTAAGTGAGCGTATACTCGTGTACAAACACACTCAAGCCAACATGTATAATTTTCCTGATTGTTTATTTGATCATACCCATGAACACAAGAAAATTCATGAATCTTCTCATATTCAACCAAGGACTCTGGGTGCTGTAGCTACAACAAAAGACTTATTATTCGTGTATTACCTTTACATTTTTACCTCGTCCTCTCTACTGCTCATACTCTACACGTTTCATTCACTATTCTTTTACAAAACGTGTACATAAGACTCAATTATTTTATTCTGTTTTATAACTGTCATTGCATGTTACAAGAGGGTGCAGCTTTAATTTTTCGCTTTGGTATCTGGGTGTAAATTTAAGTGTGAGTGTATAGATTTTTATTGCATGTAATTGACCTTCATTCATAACGGAGAATAATATTATTAGTATTGGTTACATTTTCTTCAACTGTTTCCATTCGTTGTATTGCATTTAAACTCTAGATTTTCTTTGCATAATAATTTATGGTTGAAAACAATATTGAGGGTGCAGCTTTTAAAACAATTTAAATACGATTCGGTTGCAAAAATAATTTATTCTAGCACACCATCTACGAAAAACAAACTAACATACATACACATGTATTTAACATTTTAGAATATGAAGCATGGAATACTTTATGTAAAGATTAGTTCATCTTACGATAGAAAAGTAAAACACGCTCTTTGTGTTGCTTTAAGTTGGTTGTGAATAGCTGGAGTTTAATTATTAGTATGAAAGTATTAGTGTATAAAAATACTTATTGGTAACACGAAATGGGGGCAAATATTTTTAAGAAATTTGAGACTTCAATATGAATTATTAATATTTACTTAAGCTAAGGTTCAATATTATTTATGGGTAATTAAAACCAGATTCAATATTTATTGGCTTGCTAAGGCCATTTTCATTTATTTATTCTTTCCTGGGTAAAAATGACGCTTTAATACTGTTTGGTTCTATTAAATTTTTAAAGAGAATTTCTAGCGAAAGATGTTTGATGATTTTATTTATTTTTTGGTCTGATAAGTAGAAGAAATATACTTTTGAATTAAGGTGACCGAGAGGAGACAATAGAACTTATATTCTTTAAAATATATTGTGTGAACGGCCACTTATTATGTCAAGTTATTTAAGAAGGTCAATTTATTATTTGGGACTAAAAATAAAATGCAGAAACGCCACTGCGTTATGAGTTAATAGAGTTTGTTAAGATAACGACACCTTTAAGCAACTTAATCAATTAAAGGTTCAAACATGATAATTTTAATTTAATGTTTATCATTTATAGTTGGTGTACATTGAGAAAAAGGTCATACGGTGAAACTACCGTTGATACTGTTTGAAAAAAAAACGAACCATTGCTTCTTTTGAAAATTTTGAAAGCTTTTAAGTGTCTGTCTAGTTTAATAATAATTTTAGAAAAATTTTGTTAAGAACACAATAGAAATTGTAATAAAGAAATAGTTTACTAAAAATATTTTTTACATATTTTAAATATAAAAAAAGAAAATTTGTACTAAAAATTATATAGAAACTCTTAGCACTTTGAAATATAAACTTAATTTAGTATTATAAATCAAAACCATTTTTATTGCTTAGGTTTTAAGAACAAAATTAAAAAAGTAGATTTTTAGTACATTTATCTGTATAAAAAATTTTAAAGTTTAAAATAACTTTAAACATATATATTTACATACAAAGTAGTTATTTAAAAATTTATAAACATTTTTAAAATTTTTACACTCATAAATTTTTTAGTACAATGATACCAATAAGAATTATATTTAATTTATATATGAATCTTTAACTGTCAAGTATATTTTATTAATTTACTTTTTCTAAATCAAAATTTTCGGAGTAAAATTTAAGTACAACGTTTTAATTCAAAATTTTAAAAATATATTTTCCAAAAAAAAATTTGTTATTTTTTTTTCTTGTAAAAATGTACTTTATAAAAAACGTTTTTTATACCGTTTAAGAAACAATTTTTCAATACCAAAGTACTAGTACTTATGGCACATATTTTGAACACTGCAATTTTATTGCCTTTGTTTTAGTTTTCTCACTTTACGAGAAAATTTTTTTATTTTTTGCACTAAATTGTCTCGTACTAAAAAAAATTTCTGTACTATTTTCTTAGCTTAAGAAGAGAAGTAAAATTTCAAAATGGTTTTAAAGTACTAAGACTTACATATGTACTACGCTTTAATGCGGAATAGTATACTAAAATTTTTTTAGCACTAAAATTTAAATTCTTTGTGTTAAATTAAATTGATAGATTTGTTTTCTATTTAGAAAAACATTTATGGAAATTTAATTTTTAAATGTGCTATATTGTAAAGTACTAAAAAAACAAATTTTATAAATACTGAAAATTATTAACGCTAAAATATTTATTGGTTTTTAAAGTGCTTAAATTTTTGCTATAAAACTTTCCAATGAACATTTTTAACTATAAACCATTAAGTACTAAAAATCTTTATCAAATGATTTACGTTAAATAATTTCCTTACAATTCTTTTCCTTATGAGAATTTAATGTTCAAAGTTGTTTTAATAATATTTCGTAAAAAACTTCTACCGCTAGATGTTTATTCTAATATTTTCAGTACAAAATTTTCCGTTCTTAAACTTTAAATATAAATCATTTTCCATGGTTAAATTATGTATGTTCTCAAATTTCTTAAACAAGTTTTAATTTGATTTAGTTTTTAATTAAATTTTATAAAACAAAATTTTTCTCCACAGTACACGAAAATAATGAAAATACACCCTTCATTGTTAAATTGGTCTCAACGCAACCCTTTTCATATTTTAAACCTGCATTTAATATTAAACGAATAAATTGAATGAATGAATAAAATGGGTGAAGTCAGTTTAAAAGTTTATTCATGGCCGAGCTAACGCGTTCATGTCATAATATTAACATTTTGGTTATTTTTTTTCAACATCACTTTACGTGATTTTTTTCTCTTTTATAATATATAAATTCATCATCATTTGCATATAGATTGTTGGACCCCTACCCCACATGATGATGTGAAATAAATTGTTATATTTTTTTCTTTACTTTTTCCTGCAGTTTTCAAAGGCAGGAACATAAATTTGTATGGTTTTACTTTAAGGTGGAGTATTTAGTGTGCGCGTGTGTGTGTGTTAATATATCACGACTACAAGAACAACATTTTATGCATTTATTTTTTAAAATTTTTAGCTGCCGTTTTTGTTTTATTTTTTCGTGTTTTGCTTAAAACCAATTGTGTTAACCTTAACTTGCATATTAGCTTAAGTGATTGCTGGCCATTAAAATAATTTTGTTGTTGTTGTTGCCATTGTTCATCTGGTATATATATTTTTTCCATTTGCTGTGCCTTTACTAAACGGATTTTTAAGCAGGAGTTTGTTGAGGTTCGTTGGAGCCATTAATTTAAAACAGATTTTTTGGATTTTTATTCTTTTCATTTTTCTTTGTCTCGTAATATTGGATTTCTTTTAAAAGAGGGCAATTCATTATTTCTGCAATAGTTACTGTAGTTGTTGTTGTCTTTTGTAAACGATGTAATAATTTGTCATTTGTTTAATAACACACAGTTAACATTATGATAAGAGATTTTTTATTATTAAATGTTTCCGTTAAATTAGTTGAAATAAATGCAGAATAAAAACACAACCTAGAATTATAAACAGAATAAATTTTTTAAATTACATTAAACTGACCAATTTTATGCTTCTTGGTTTTTGTTTCTTTGCCAAAATCTTATTTATTATTGTTATGAATTGAAAAAAGAGTGGAAATGGAAGTTATTTTTCAGTCCATTAAACTTGAATGACCAGGTACACAGATTCGTACTTCTTATTTTAGTCCAGGCGATTTTCTTAAAAAAATAATTGAAACATATTTACAAAACTAATTATACGCCTAGTTAAACATAATAAGCTTTGGGCTGGGCAGGATAATTTTCTCTTACTGTTTATAGCATCACAATGGAAGGCTACAAATCTCTTAAATTTTTGTTGAACATTATCTTTTTTTTAAATTGGAACGTTACACTGTGCACCATAGCAAAAGAATAAAAAACACTTTCAGTCACAATATTTTTTACTGAAGTTGTGAAGAGAATATTGTCTTGAACTGAATTTTTAAAAATTAAATAAAATCAAGTCTTCAGGATGTTGTTAGCAAATTGATATTTAAATAAAAAAAAAGTTTTTTCTATAAGTTCATTATTGCTTAAGCTGTCTGCCTGGGACTTGATATGAAGTGCAAAACTCACAGCAGATTTTATAATACTTGCTGTTATTTGCGAGAGATTTAGAGTTTCTCCGAGTGATCTATATGACTTGACAATTAAATCATGACAAGCTCAACAGGCAATCGCAAAACAAAAGCTAAAAAGCGCATTTTTTTGCCAAGAAACATCGATTTTGATGATAGGGTTGGCTTTATATTGACTTATATTAGTGTCCTACTTCTATAAAAATTCTTCTTTTGGAATAAAAAAATTAAATGAAAAAAAAAAAAAACAAAAAAAATTCATGATGAATATTTCATGAAAATATTATATATTTAAAGAAACTAAACACGATAAAAAAATTTGAATTAGAAAAGATTGTGAATAATAAATTTTCATATTAACAAAAAAAAAAAGAAAACAAAAATTAATAATTAAAGGGTGACCCAAATATGAGTTCAGGCGGAAGTGACCATCAATTCGGATGTTATTTGTTATTCTGTGGAACGCTATCTAGTCATTGTTAAATTAAGTGCGGAATTTCATGATCTTGAGGGAAAGTTCTAAAAGTGAAGGTAATGCTTATGTAAATGTTCTCCATTCAGTTGCTTTGTCGTTTAAATGAAACCAAACATCCCCTTGATATAAACGAGAAGGTCTCTTAGATTTTTTGGACTGTTTTTTAAATATCTGTCTGTACCTGATTTTATAAGGCGATGGCATATTAAAATTTTGAGTGTTCTAGCCAAATAATTCAACTAAAAAAACTACAGTATTAATAAGTAGAATTTAAATTAAAAACTATATACTAAAGCCCTCTTAATTAATATTGGAACCCCTCTTTCTTTATATTCCTTCAAATAAGATAAACAAAAATTGCTTGAAAAATAACAATTTACCTAATTTTCGTTCGTTCAAAAGCACTCTATCAGGAAATTTGTATTTTTTTCTTGCTACAGGTGATTATCCTTTGTTAACACATGTTTTGCAATCTAATAGCATACTTTTTGGCTCAAGATAACAATTTTTCTTTATTTATAACATAATTTGCTTTAACAATAACAACGACAAAGAGAACGGGCTGATTTTCTTGAAGCTGTAGCAAACTAAAGAAGTTTATTTTATGAAAAATAAAATGAACAAAATACGAGGGTAGGTTGATAAGTCTTAAAAAAATAATATATGATGCGCCGTGAATGAAAAATGGGATGGGTTTCGGAAAAACGTCCACATTTGAAAGATAAATTCTAAGGGAAAACGAGGTTGAAACTTAAGAAACAATTCTCTGCGAAAAATTTAAGTCATATTTAAAAGTTAAATTAATAAATTTTTAAAATGAAACCTTTTTTTCGTGCTATTTTCTATTATCCTGATTAATTATTTAAATCTCCGATATTGATTATTGAGGGTCAGTGCACATCTCGAAGGCCATTTCGTTACCGTTTACTTAACTCTTCAGGAAACTTCTGACAAACATTTTAAACACACTAAAAAATTTTGTCCAGACAATAAAGCAAAGACAAAAATTAAAGTTTAAGCAAAAACAGCAATAACCAACAGTAGTTCTATTTTTCTTTCTCCACTGTTTACGGCTGACTTTTTTTCTGCTCTTTTATACAGTTGAAAAAGGATGAAAAATAAAATATCACATAACCTACGATAATTTAAAATGGCCATCGAGACGTGCTTTTTATCGCATACGAAAATAAAATAGAAAAATGCTGCCATATTTTTTCATAATAGAACACTTTAGGCGTTTTAAGTCGCTTATAAATGGAAATCGCAGTTGCAATTAGAATGACAGTATTTAGCAAAATGTGTAAGAAAGAAGTTGGTTGTAAAGTGTATCTTTTTGAACACTATTGAGTGAGGGAATAATGTGCTATTGAAAAAATTAACAATATGTACCTAAAACCTAACGATAGATTTTTTTAACAAAATTTTTGATTTTCCCTCGTACAGTGGCTATAGTAGTAGACAACAATAAAAAAAGAAAATAAATCTTTTATTTCCAATTTTATAAATTTGCAAACATTTTCAAATTACTATGAATGTCAACCTAAAATTGTCGATTGTGTTTCTTGTCTTCTTTTTTGCGTTTCATATTAGTTTCTCTTTTATGGGTTTAACATTGTTGGCTGCATACAAAAGCTCTGATGTTGACGATGATGATGCAAAGAATAATATTGCAAACATACGCAGGCACTCGCATTAGTAGATAAATATTGAGTTTGTAAAATACATAGTTTTAAACACACACACACACATAAACAATTGCTATCTGCATACTACTTAAAGTATGCAATATTTTTGTTGCACAAATGTATGCTTAAAATTTTTACTGTCTGGTAGCTAGATTATCCCAAACATGTGAAATTTGTTGATTTTATTTTTTCCGGATTTTTTCTGCTTTCTTTTTACTAATATGAGACTTGTTTTTGTAAATGTGTAAACATGTGCATTATTTTTTTCAAATACACAACGTTATTAGAAATTTTATAAATAGACATATAAATAGACTCAGACATATGCACTAATCTACAAACATTATTTTTAAAGAAATTAAGTTTAAAAATCATATGTTTCAGTATTTTTGTAAACTTTCTAAGTTTAGTTATGAAAAAATTAAATAAAAAATGGATTGAATAATAGCAAACAAATGAGAGCTTATTGAACTGAGCGGACTCCTTGAATAGTAATAGTCTTTGCACTCTTTAAAGGTTTGGTTTGGTTTCGGATTAAAGTTTTATTAAAAATTATAACTGATTCTGAACTGGTTATATCAAATATTATTATTTTTTTTAAGTTTGGTACTAATTTTTTCAATTAAATATAAGTGTAATTAAGCCAATTAAAAGTTTAATTATATTTCTATCTAAAAACAAAATTTTCAATAAGAAATTTTTTGTCTGTTTATATACGGCGAGTAGAATGAGCCAAAGGTGGGAGAGGAAACTTATTGTGAAGTTTTTCCCTTCTAAAACTTATGGGTTTTTTACTATTCTATTGCACTTTATTAATTGTCTATTTTTTGTTATCTTCAGATCTAAGGACTTTTATTTGCTTGACATGCTTTTTTTTTTTTTTGAAAGTTACGCTGCCGCCCACACTACAGATGTGTATTACACCGGCGAGTACAGGCACCTAAAAGCTGCGCTGCCTTGAACACTGTAATGTGAGTCTACAACTCACGAACTTCCGTTTTACCTACAAGGCCATTTGACCTTCGCACACGGCTAATTTGCTTTTACTTCTCTGGTGATCTAATAGTCCTTGTTGTTTTAATTAAGCATCTCATCTGCTATTCTAATATACAGGCAATTTTACTAACTCAACTACCACGGCTACACACAGGCTTCTTCACCTCAGAAACTTTAGGACTCGGCTATACACAGTAATCGTCTTCTTTTTTGAATCTACGTTTGGAAGGTTTAAATTATGTTTTTCTATTTATTCGTCTTTTTAAACAACTTCTCGTAGAAATAGTTTTTTTTTTATATTTTTGTCGCCGATGGAAGTTGAACTCATGACATGTTTTCAGCAAACACCAAGCCCTCCACCTTAGATGGAGTTATTGTCATACTTTAGAGGGTGATCAAAGACTGCAATTTTTTTGGTAAAATACCGAGCAGAATGGAAAGCATTGCGCAAAATTTTGCAAAATTTCTAGCAGAGAAGTAAGGACTGTTCTCAAATCAATTAAAGAGCTACTCGATAGTAGTTAATAACGGTCAAAGATGGTATGGTTGCTTTCAGAGGTATTGATAACCATGAAGGGATACGTTCACAGTAACATGTTTCATTCAATGTAGGAATCCACTGCTACCAAGCAGCTGGGATAAAGTTAAAAAATTTAAATTAAAAAAATTTAATTAAAAATCATTTCTGGAACAGCGTTCTTTTATAATGGAAGTAATAAAAAATTTATTAACTTAAACATTTTTTAATTGAATTGTCCTTTTGGAGATTTCGCTTTTTTAACACATGTCATTAATTATTTTGCCATTTAATATACATTTTCCAATTGAATAAATTAATTGATGTATTTTGGTTTGTATGCATCGTTTTATATTTCCCTTCCTCTCATCTTTGTCATTCTTCATTTGCCAATTTAAATAATTATTTATTAATGCAAATATTGTTGTGTTAAGTAGATTTAAAAAATGGTTAATCATCATGAGCGTTTTATTATTAACAACATTAGTATCAGCGTCATATTTAATAAATAAATCAATAAAATAATTTAAAAATTATGTAAAGCTTCATAGCACATACAACATGAAATGAAAACATAAAATAAAAGCTACACTACCGCAAAAAGTGATATGGTAAGAAAGTTTTAATGATCTTATTTTGGACAAATTAAAAAGTGTGATTTAAATTAAAAAAAGGGGACAGTTATCAATTCGCCCTGTTTTATAGGCCAGCATAACCGAATTTGAAATATTCGATGCACCTAACTGTGCTTGACTGTCTGAAGTCGGTTTTTAATGCAAAAATTATCATTATAAATTTTATTAAAAATTTATCAAATAGCTGAGAGTATAAAATTCCTACAGAGAATGTCATGTTTACATCAATTTGTATTTGTAACACTCTGTTACATATATTTTTCACACACACACGGACGAGCCATCAACATTGTTATTTGGACAGAAGTGATGCTATAAAGCACGTTTAACATCAGAGTTAATGGGACCACATTTTTCATATTAAATGACAGTTTAATTGATTGCTAAAAATGTTATTCTCCTATGCAGTTTCTCTCTGTTTTATTTTTATTTCAATTGTTATATTGTTGCTGTTGTTGTTTGGTTTTTATTGTAGCTTTTATTTAAATTGTAACTCTTTAAATTTGATGTGTTGTTTTCGTAAAATAATTGTTGTAACATTTAGTGGTTAAAAAATAGGACTAAGTGCACACTTTCCATAGAACTTATAGTGTTTTATCTCAACAAGCTAAATTGAGAGCAAATTAGTGTTAATTAAGAAAAATACAGGATAATCATAAAAGAACGAAAAAAAACAAAGAATTTAATTGGTAGACTGATTATGATATGAAATCGTAAATTCTAATATATAGTTTTCGTTTTTTTTCTTAGAAGAGAAAGTAAAGAAGGTATAATGTTTTTTTGTACCTGCTGATGCCTAAGCGAGTTAAGCTACGAAATTAAATTAAACCATTTTAATAGTAAATATTTTTGAAGGAACTTCTTAAAATGAATGGTAACTTTTTAAATTTTTTTTTTAAAGAACTTATTATTACTATATTTTTCTTCTTAGCAGTATATACTTTTAAAAGGTGATTTTTAAACGATAATTTTGCTCTTAAAACGTACTTTAATTTTTTTAAATTGTTGCTCTTAGAGGATTTTTTTGTAACAGTTTTTAAAACGTTTTCCTTAGAAAATCAATGAATGGTACATTTTTACCTCTTTTTAAAAGTTAATTTTGTTTTTGGGCTCTTCATTTTTTATATATAATTATATTAAAATTTTATGTTAAATAGGTACTTTTTAAAATGGTACTTTTATTTAGACAATTTTTTTCTTAGAAGGTTCATTTTAAAAAATGCTTATTCTTTGTAGTGTATTTCATTTTAATGGGTTATGTCTCAGCCGGTTGTTATTTTCCTAAAAATTCTATGTATTTTAGGTACTTTTTAAAATCGTACTTTTTCAGTAGGTAATTTTTGTCGTTAAAAGGAACATTTTATGAAATACACATTCTTTTTACCATATTCCATTTTAAAGGGTTATTTCTCAGCAGGTTATTATTTATCTGCGGTTTTTGAAGCATTTTTTAATTCATTAAAAAAAGATACTATTCAATGTCTAATTTAATTAAATTATTTTTAAATTGTTCGTTTAAAAATTTTATTAAATAATACTTGATATGATATCCTTTTAAATATATTATTATTAAAGAGTTCTTTTTAAATTTTTGACTTTTAAAAGGTTCCTTTTATTTAGAAAATAACCAGCTAACTCGTGAAGCTGCTCGTACCACTAAATACCATTTAAATTTTTAATAAAGTTTTCTACTCATCTATATATACCCTCATCTTATCTCCTTTATCTATTCAGGCTGTTATTTATATTGTTATGAGTCTGGAATTATTTTCCTATTAACTTTAAGTGGAAACGTGACTTTGTATAATTTTTAATCGTTTCCGAACAAAAGTGTTGAGTACAATTTTTGCATAAAAGTTTTTTTTTTATAACTTGTGTAAGCTGAGGTACATAATCACCAAATGATTAGCTTTTTGACTTAACAAAACACGCAACATCGAAGAGTGTAGCAAGTGCAACAGCCTAGCGAATCATAGACAGACAGAAAAAAGAGAAAACACAGAGCTAACTAATTACAGATTAAGGAACTCCTTTATTCTGCATGACTTTCATTAAGAAAGACACACACATACAGAGTAAAATTTTAAGTAATTATTGTGCCAGCAACAAGTATACAATAAATTTTCGCTGTATTTTTTATAACTTGAGTTCTTTTCTTGGTTTCTTTGATAAATTAAATTCTATTTGACAGGCAATTTGACAATTCGTATTCTTCGATTACAGCTGCTCACAATATTTTCTCGTATCCTTTTAATCTTAAGCAACATTATTTGACAAGACTTTATTGTGATGAGGATCAACAGTAAAATGGAAACGTCGGAATTAAGTTTCAATACTCCATTGAGTAGAAGTTTCTTTCATTAATAGTTTTCTTTATGGTGGAAATTATATTTTTCTTCATTTATCTAGCTAGCATCCAGCGAACTTTCAATGGAGTACATGGAGCATTTAAGAGACTAGGCTATAAGGAAGACGGTATAGCAAACAGATATAATTCATTTATCCATTCATCCATGTATGCATTTAATCATTCAGCCATCATGAAATCTATCATGTAAAAACATGGATTCATAGCTACTCATGCTAAAGGGGTTATGAGTGCAAGTGCTACTGGTGTAAATGTTTTTGTTATAATATTGGCTGTTGGCTTATAAAAGCCAATGAAGTACAAACATTATATTGGATGTTAAACTTGGCCAAAGGTCAATTTGGTATTTTTTAAAGTTCTACAATTTTTTAACGAGTAAAATAGTACATTTAAATAGTATAAAGCAGGTCATTTGGAAAAAGCTAATTTTTAAAGAGTACCTTTTAGGAACATTATTTTTTTCAGAAGAGCACAATTTAAAAAAGTGCCTTCTTTATATTTCTTATAAAACCACGTAAAAATGTATTTTTAAAAAAGCGAACCTTTAAGAAGACAATTTTTAATAAAGTTAAGCTAAAAACAGTGCAAGTAAAACTTTTTAAGAATATCCTTTTAAAAAAGTACTTTTCTTTAAGAAGTACCTTTTGGAAGTTTTGAATTTTATTAAAATGCCTTTTAAAATAGAATTGAGTTTAACTTAAAAAAATGTCTAAAGTATTTGTTATTAAAAAAAATCTCTAAAAAAGGGATATAAAAGTAACGATTAAAAAAGTATCTTTTTAAAAGCATCCCTTAAGACAGTAACTTTTTCCAAACTGGGGCTTTTAAGAAAGTACTTTTGATATACTTCCTATTTTTAATATAAAAACTTTTATTTAATAAGCTGAACCTTAATTAAACTGTTGTAAAAAGAGTTCGAGAAAAACCTTTTCTATAGACCCTTTTAAAAAGTACTTTTTTTAATTATCTTCTAAAAAGTTAATAATAGTTCCTTTGAAAAGAAAAAATTGTTTGGATTTTCTGTTTTAAAAATTTTTTTTCAACAAGTACCTTTCAAAAAGTACCTTTAAAAAAGTACCGAGGAAAAAGGTATTTTGTTAAAAAAAAAACGAAAATTTATTAATATTTTCAAATAGTGTTGTACCTAAAGAAACTTTATCCTACTAAAGTACTATAAAAACATACTATTTGCAAACGTACCTTTTGTAGAACGGTATTTTCGTTTTATAGTGGGCCTTGAAAAAAACTCCTAGAAAAATTAACTTATTTTAAAAAATAACTTTTGACTTTTTTAATACTCAGCCAATTAACTTTTACCTGGACCCAATACACATCCATTTAGTTTTATAAAACTTTTCTCCTTTTTGCAAGTTGCTCAATTATGTTTTTTTTTTCAATTATTTTAAGAGTTGTAGTTCGTAACAACGGAAAGGAGTTCGTAACCAATAAGTGGTGGAATATTTGTAATAAAATCACGTTACATTTTTATTGCTCTTTTTTCTGCTTTAATATTTTGTTGCTGTTATATATTACGGTTAAAATAGTTGTTGTTGATTTGCTATAAGTTTTGTTTAATACATGTTTACCTTTTCTTCTCTTATTCTCTTAACATTAAACTGATGGGTGTTTTGTTGGTTGAATTTATTTTATGAATGTTGGTGTGCTGTTGCTTTATTATTGCAAAAGTTGAGAAGTTTCTAAAGTTATAAAAGTGAAAATGAGCATTTAATATGTATTCTCGCTTAAAAGTTTCTGCTAGTTTTATTATTTTACCATTTTTCCCCTTGAGTTGTTCTGACTTTGAAACAATATTTAGTTTTGTTTTTTGTTGTTTTCACGTTATGATTTATTTTCCCAATTATTTAATTGTATTCTTTCATTGCATGTGAATTCGTTTCTTCGAGAGCAGTTTAAAGTGTTAGATTATAAATTTTGGCTAAAATGAAAGAGGTTTTAAATAATTTGTTGTAATTGAGAGTTAAAGAAGTTTTAAGTTTTTGTTTTATAATTGAGACTCCAATGGTGACACGTACACCTACTAGTTTGTCGATAATTTAATATTGTAAAGTAGTACCGTTCTAGTTGCATGAGATTTTTTAATGATCGCTGCCGACAATACATTTCTTTAACTCTTTAATGAGAATTCTGTGTAACAGAGTCAAGAAAAAATTCATTCTCTGAAAGTGAAGTAGTGATTCTTGTGTTCAGGCACACTGATCAAAACATGAGCAAATTGCTCAATCTGTCTACAATTTTATTTGATGCCCATTGCACCTGAATGCTCATGTTATTTAGCCTTATAACATATGAGGTAATGGATATGAAAAGTTCAGTACGGTAGTGAGAATGTAAAACATAACATATAAGTGCTGGAACGGCAAGTTTACGACAGCCAGTCGACGGCCATAAATTACTTAAAATAAAAATTACCTGCAGAAAAATATTAGAAATTAAAAAGCTTATTTCTAAGTTGTTATAGGTGAAATCTCTAAGAAGCCCCACTTAATCTAAAAGTTGATTCACGAAAGTTGCGTGAATTGTGAAATAATTTCTACCATCACCAAATGACTCACTTAAAAGCAAAATGAATTACAACACACATTTTACGAGGTGGTGTTGATGGCAGGCAGACCTACTTTAGTTTTCTATAATACTTAATACTCTTTTATATAATTATTTGCTTTTGCGTATTTTAAAAGTAAAACTTCTTAAGAATTAAGTGCTTCTAAAAAGTGTTTAAAAGAAACTCAAAAGTCTTTACTTTCATTCAAGTAAAATCAAAGTAAAACATTTGCAAAGACACAAACACACTCACATGTAAGTGAAGCGTTTTTATTACAACACATTTATAACGCATAATTGACATGCAAACAAGGAAATTCTTGTTGATAGGGAAAGAGATGCCAGATTGATTTTAAAGTGACTCCTAAAAGGAATGTTATAATTTTAACATATTATAAAGAAAATCATATTTTTTTTTAAACATGTTTTTTTTCATTCACATTTTTATTTTTAAAAGTTTAAAGTTAAAATTTTTATTATGAATAATTTTGTACTTGAATATAAATAAAACGTATTTGATAAATACTCTTTTTCGCCCACAATTTCTTTTTAAAAATGTTTAATATAAAACAGTTTTCTTCAAAAATGATTGGGGAAATGAAGAAATTAGCAGACAATTTAAGCAAAATATTAAAATTATATATTTAGAAAATTATAACACAATAAAAATGTTTGTTTGCGAGAAAAAACTTACAGATAAACAAAACTAATTTTAAGAAATAATCTTAAAATTGGATCTGCAAGTTCCAAAGCTTTTTTAAAAAAATAAAATTATATTATTATTAATAAAAAATTTTTAAAATTTCCTTTTTAAAGTCTTGATGAATTTAAAGCATTTAAATGAAAACCGCTTATCAAAAGCTTACTGAGTGCTTTCATAAGGAATTTTTCAGAGTAAAAATATGGTTTTACTCGTAAGAACAAACTTAATTAAAATTGAATAAAATTAAATAAGAAAAATAAATAAAAATATTTTTTTATTTTTTTCATATTTATTTTTAAAAAGACATATATTTTTCTATAAAATTTATTTTATGCCATTAATTTACTCAAAAAAATTATCTATTAAAAGTAAAACGGTTCCAAACTGATTCAGTTACTACATTGTGCGAAGAAGGAAGCAAGTTTTGTATCAAAAAGAAAAAAAATGCAAAAATATTGTTACTATTTTTAATTATTTCATGAAAAATATATTTTTGCAGAATAAAATTTGTCTAAAATGCTGATTTTTTTCATTCACGCAATTCCTTTTCATTAAAAAATTTGTTATCCAAATATTTATTACTTATTTTTGTTTGACCTTGAAAAATTATTTTTTATTTACTGCTTATTTCGTCTACAAATAAAATAAAACTTCTTAAAATAATTATAATTTATACAAAAAACTATTGTTTTGATTAATTTTAATTTAAGAAAGTTTTACAAAAAAATTAGTTTAAATAATTTTCGCCGAAAACAATCTTATAAAAATATTTTTTTAAATAAATTATTTTTAACCAGCGGCATTATTTCTCACTAAAAATTAAAAAAAAAAATATTTCTGTAATTAATTTTTATATTTTCAAAAGATCTGTTTAGAGATCTTTACAGAGTGGAAAATTAGTTTTTAAAAAAATTGCTAATAAAATATTGTGATTATTTTTAAAATTTTTGTCAACTTTTTTGAAGAAAGTTATTCAAAAATTTTATTAAATTTATAACTTTTAACTATAATTACGAGTATTTTTTCAGAATTGTCGACCGTAAAACTGTTTAACAAAAGTTTATAAAATTACTTCCAATGCCATAAACCGCTCTTTAGAATGTGTTTTAACATTTTTTTTAATCAGGCCTAACAAGTGCAGGACCTTGACCGCGCTTAAACAACAATACCAATGCACTTCATTTAATTAAAATAAAAAAATGTTAAAATGTTTTTAGTACTCAGAAATTATTTAAGTGAACAGATTTTTTTCTTTAAAATTAGACTTTGGATAAACTTTATTAATATTTATCCTAAAGACTGTAATTCTTTGTAGTAGCTGTTTTAGGAATTCGTCTACTAGTGGCCACTCTGTACAACAGAAGTCAATGTTTGGTTGTTGGTTACAAGTTTGGAGGAGTATGGGGAGTTTTAGTTTTGTGTTCAACAGAGAAAAAGTGAAAGTATTTTGGTCAGCTTTGACCAGGTCAAATTTAAAATAACAACAATTATTTGCTGCTTCAGTATTTTAACACACATTCGTTCTTTTTCTTTCTTTTAGTTGGATATAAATCACATTTCATTTGAGCAAAAATCAAGGAAATAATAATAAAAAACCAAATGACTGAATGAAATAAAAAGTGGAAAATAAAATAAGAACCTTAAATTCAACATCACAAACTGTTTTTATTGTTTTCTTTTTTTTTTGGGGTCAAATATTCAAATTTTTATTGATTTCGCACGAAATACTTTGAATTGTTACAAAAAAACCACAAACCTGCTGTGAAGGCTACACTTAAAATAGTTTTTGTGAATTGTTTTAACTCACATTTCCGAACATTTGAAAAAAATTTGATTTGTGTTTGGGGTTTTGTTTTTTTTTCCTTGACTTACCTTAAAAGCTTTAAAGGAAGACACTACATAGGAGGCACCATCCTCCAGTTCATCCAAATGATATTTACGGTCACCATCCATAGAGAAAACATAACGAGCACCACGTGGCAAATCTATTTTGGGTGAGATTTTATCGAGTAAATTTTCCAATGAAGTTATGTCACGACCGGGTCGATAACGCAACTCAACACCGGGAAAGAAGGGATCTCCATTGCGATAGAATACCACACGTCTTGCCTTCCAATACGAGAGATTCGAATAACGACTGGCCGCACTCATAACACTGTTAATATGGGCATTCGAGTTTAATTCGGGTCTTGATTTGGAACGTTGTAGAGGTTGGACCGGTGGTTGTTCAGAATTCTCACTCATATTGTCCGGATATTGTAATTGCTGTTGATTGGGTGTGGCAGCGCCACTAGCAGCGGCTCTACTCTGATGGCCGGAGTGATTGGCAAGGCCACCGTTACGCTGGGACCAATAATCATTAGCTGCAGCACTGCCTAAGTCTGCACCCGCCGAGTGCTGCAGCTCGTAGTCATCTTCGTTATCGGAATAATTTGAATTGTGACGATCGTTTGGATTGTTATTGTGACCGTTATAATTAACCGTTTGATTATTATTAATTTTATTTTGATGTTGTTGTTGTTGTATAAAATGTGGTTGTTGTGTTGTTGCGTTTAAATTTTGCTCATCATACGGTTGCGTTGGCGACGTATTTGGCGAAACGTCTTGGTCGAGTTGTATGGCCGTACTAAGTTGTGGCGTTACTCTGCCGCCATCCATAAGTATTGAGGGCTCGTTTGCTAAGTTGGTGGTCGTAGCTTGTGCCCCCTGTAACTCATTCTCCGTTAAGTTGGACATGTTTTATTACCACCTCTGGTGTTTACTTACTGTTTTTTTATTTTTTCTATTTTTATTCGTTTTCTTTTTTTTTGTTTTATTTTCTATTTTATTTCTTTTTACTTCTTTGATGATGACGTTCTACGTTGTGTGCGAGTGAGTACGTTTGATTTTTATCAAACTTAAAACACAACTTAAAAGCTTTTCTCGTTATTGTTGTTGAACTTTGCTTGTCCAATGTGAAGTTTTCTTTATTGTATGGAATTGTGTGTGCAGAATCTATAAAGTTTCTTAAAGTTTTCTTGCAGACGTTTGACTTTTGCCGTTGAAATATTTTGTGTGTACAAAAGCTGCAAATGAATGGAAAGAACATTAAACGAAGTAATTTTTTTTATTTTACTTATTTATTTCTTAAAAGATTTTTTCTTTAAAAAAATACAAAGTAATGTGTGTTTGTGCTTTTGGGAATTTTAATGAATTTTCATTTTATCGTTAGCATTTTTCAAATTATGTATTTGCTGCTGGGGAAACGAAGATATTTCTTTTTAGTATTAAGGAAATGTTTTGTATTTCGTTGGCATATGAGCTATTGATTGGGTTCGTTAGTATTTAAAGCAAATAATGTAGTGCAAACACAAAAATGCTTTACATTCGGTATTTAAAAAAAAAAACTTTTATTTTAATTAATATTAATCATACGTTCAGTATGATTTTAAGAAATTATTAAAATTAGTTGGAAATTTTTTTTATTTTGAAAACGAACAAAATTAAATTCTATTGCTAGAAATCTATAATTTAAAAAAAACATATATTTTTCAAATATAATTTTTTTTTTAATAAATTGCATTTAAGAATTATATTATTTTAAAGTGCACATTTCTTACTGTTGCCTGATGCGATTTTAAAAAAATTTGTCCTCTAAAATATGTTTTGTATACTATTTTTTGACGTTGTGTAAATTTTATTTATTCACACATAGAAGACAACTTATGCTCCATTAGTGTTAACAGAAATTTTAATTTGACTGCCAAATATTTAAAAAAATAAGAAAAAAATAAATCTTCGTTTGGCTGTAATTAATTTTGAACAAAAAAATTTTCAAATGGCAAGCGGTGAAACCATATAAATAAAGATATAATGCTTGCTATATACACCTGCTTTGGTTCAAAATTTGTTGGTTATAGTGCTAACGATAAGTTTAATATATTTTGACACGATTTGTAAGTATTTATTTTAAACAGCCTAATTGTATCCGGTATTGCCAGAACTTTCCTTAAGGCTCTTTGTGAATATCGATAAAATGGTTAACCCTTTATAGTCTTTGGTCATTCTGTGACTGCACTGTGGAAAAATTTTTTTTGCGTTACGTTTTTTTCTTTTATTACAAACGTACGGATTCTTTTGATTACAGGTATCACTGTGGCTCATTATAAATTCTGTATTTTTACTTTGTTGCCTCATCTGGCTATACTTTTTGATCCTACGATCTTGTGAATCCTATGGTCTCGCATTTACTAAACACGCTACCGTACTTTGTTACTCCGCCAAGACATAAACTGCCTGATGCCTTGTTTAGTAACCTTAACCGTCCTCAGACAACTCCACTACGCCTTTTATCCAAGCCAGTCATCCCCTTTAATCCAATATCCACAAAATACGTCTGCCATACACTGTTGTTATGCTGTTACACTATCCTGCGGTAATTGCTACCATTGTTACTTTTTATTTTAAAGGGCGTCTCCACTAAATTATCTCCCTACAAAATTTGTGCCTTTTTAAAAAGTTTGAAGACTTTAGGTTACGTTGTTTTATATACGAATGAAATGTGATATGACCTTTACCCCTCTGCTGCTTTTAAACCTGAATATATGTATTTTTTGCTAATTATTTAAGGAAAAGTTTTAAAATCTCAGCGCCAGTAAATAATATCGAATTTTAAAGTCCCATGCAATTTACTAGAATCATCCTGCAATATCAACGAACGAAAAATCATCCTAAAAGATAAAGCATATTTTCAGCTCGATGGCTTACTCCGGTATTTTGGGTTCATAGAACCCACTTATCATTTTTAACAAACAAATGCCTTCTCAAGCCTTTCACTGTTTGGTGTGAATTTTAGGCTGGAGGCAACATTGCATCATTTTTTATACTAAAATTACCTGCAAGCGATGTAGACAACATGTGGTTTCAACAACATGGTACCGCATGCGATAGAGTGCAAAGATTATTAAAATATCTAGATATTAATAAAAAAAATTTTAAGGGTTCCCTAACCAAAGGTTAAATACCAAACCCTATTGTTTTCAATGAAATGCCTGTCTGTCTAACCGTCTGTCACAGTCCCCTATCTCTGGCAGCGTAATAAGTTGACTCTTAAAATATTCACAGAAGGTGTATAATACTTTAGCTGCTAGAAAAAAATATACTAAAAATTAAAGGGTGTTCCGAATTTTACCTGATATCATAATAATATTGTTATTTCTTGAACAGTGGCTGGCTGACACGTCAAATTTGAATACTGCATGTAAAACGATACCCGCTGTCGGAATATGTATAAAAATAAAAAATAAAACTTTTAATTAAAGGGTGGTCTAATAGTGACCTAAGTTTCACGTTTCTTGTCTTGATTTTGCAGACAACTTAAGTTAAATTTTTTTATGTCTATTATAAGAACAAGTACAAAACGTAATGATAATAAAAAAATTAAGGGTGTTCCTATAGTGACGGTAGCTTAACGTATGTGGCTTTAGTTTTCTTAGCCTTTATATCAAAACATTTTAAATTTTTAGAAGGAATGAACAAATATGTCAACTCTGAAAAATAAATGTAAACAGAAAATTTAAAAATTGAGGGATGTTTCCATAGATCCTGTGATATTGACGTATACGTCCTTATGTTTTAATTCGTTGTAGATAAATTAGGGCTGAATATTATTTTTTTTAAGAGGCCAAGCAAAAATTAAAAAAAACGTAAGGATGTCCCCATAGAGAAAGATTTAGATATTTACGTGAGCCATACACGCATTATATGAGCAGAAGTTAAGAGAAGAAAGTAAAAAGTAAAGGTTCGACTAAACACCGTACGGATCCCTTAATGCATGAGCCCAGCTCGAGCCCCGACTCATTTGTTTAATTTTTAATTTATTTAGATGTCTTAACGACACTTCAAAATGACACATTTAAATCATAATTTTTTTTAAATTTTTAAGTCAAATTTCATTTCCAAAAATTTTTAAAGGGATAGTAAAAATACTCACCTTGTACTTTGTAAATCCTTAAATATTATTTTGGTCCTTTGATTCCACGGTTTTTTAAGAGTTCTTTTTTGGAAAATTGTGTTTTTTATTAAACAAATTAAAATTTTTTTGTTGCCTTCAATCGTTAAAGACTTTTTTGTACATTTGTTTTAATTAAAATTATTTACTTTGAGATAAGTGGAAATATGTAGAAATGTTTGGTTGCACGAAAATCTTGAATTTATTTCATTTTAAAATTTCTTACACATTTTCTTGCATATTTTTGTTAATACTCGCTCATTCACAATCTCTAACGCATTTACTTATTGTCCTTTTAAAAATGTGTATTTTAAGACAAAAGAAAAAAACTAAGCGTTAAAAATAAAATTGTTGTTGTTGTTCTGGTTAGATTTTGCTTTTGTTTAAACTTTATTATTGTGAGAATTTTTAAGGTTATTGACACAAAACATAAAGGGTAAAAGTTTTAGCAAAACAAGTGATAAAAATTTTTATTAAATAGAAAACTTTTTCTTGAAATTAATTTAAATTACAGTTAAATATTTTTTAAATTGTTTTGTTGGCTTAAGTTTTGTTTTATTTTCTTTATTTGAATTTTTTCTGTTGTTCCTTTAAATAACTGGCCCGTTGTAAGTGGCGATTGTTCTTTTATGTTTGCCGGCTGAAATCTTTTTGATTTCGTTATTAAACCTTCAACTACTTGTTCGTTGATGTCCGCTTAATAATCTTTTTCTTGTTGAAAACCTCACTGGTTTCTTGTTGATTGTTTTTACTTTTGTTGTTACTTTCTCAATTGCCTTCTAAAAACGCTAAAAATTGCTACATATTGCGGCATATTTTGTGTAGTTTGTGTGTGTGTGTGAAGCTATTTGTTTATTGTTAGTATTAGTGACCCACAAAGTAAAATGAAAGCAAAAACTAAAAAAAGAAACAAAAAGAATCTTAAAGAAAACAATTGTTACTTTTTAATTTTAATGTTAAATAATGTTGTTTCATGTTAAAATTTTTACGTCTTATAACACCCTCCTATTCTGGCGGCATAACTTCATTTATTTTCTCCCTCCCCTCCTTATTTCCTAGTGAAACTTAAAATTCCTCCTTCCCCTACAAAAGCAATTGCTAACATTTTGTTTCGTTTTTATTGAAACGAACTTCTTTCTGGGTTGTGTTGTTTTTTGTTTCCCTTTCCAGCGGAAGTTATACGTTTTTTTTCTTGCTATCGTGTTTATTGTTGTCGTCGTTGCCATTGTTGTTGTTGTTGTTTGGTTAAGTGTATGTTTAGATGTTTTTGTGAAGAATATAATTGTTAGTGTTAATAATTAAAGTCATTTTGTGTTTGTTGCTTCTCGATATGAAAACCTCAACACTATGACTTGAAGATTTTTCAAAAACCTCTGTAAGAGGAAATTAAAAAATTTACTTAATATTTTTTATTAAATATAACGAGCATTATTTAATGTAAAAATATTTACCTAAAAAATTTTTTATTTCTTTAATCATTTTTAGTTAGGCGGGAGTTCTTTTTAAGGGTTTTTTTCCTCAGGGGTAAAAAATGTGACTCCATTTGATCGGTACATAATTTGTCAGTCTATCTGTCTATACGATATATCTACTATTAGATCTTTGTAATTTTTACAAACGCTGCATTTTTATGGCTGCTAAAACAAACAAAAAAAATAATAAAAATTAAAAACAAAAAATTGAAATGACAACATTAAATTCTAAATCTAAATTAAAAAAAAAAGTTCAATGTCCAATCAAATAAAATGTTCTGAATAAAATTATCCTTCTGTTTTAAAAGGCAGATAAGGCAAATTTCTGCTTTCCATATCGGGCAAATTTTCAATGGAATCTAATTAGAAATACAATGAATCGATATTGAATGTCGTAATTTAAGTTGATATGTGAATTGAACTGGCAAACGTATGGTCTCAATATTGTGTATGATTCACCCTTTAGTTTTTAAAATTTTATTCGATATCAAACAAAATTTTGATTGAATTTAAAAGAAAATTATATAATTTTGTAATTCACTCCTCAAGTATTAGTTGGTGTCACACTTGTAGGGTACCATTGTATATATGGGTCACACTTTTATTTTAGATTTAATACTTTTATTAATGTCATCGTCTGAAAAGGAAAAATTATACATTTCTTACGTGTAATGACAGTGGATTTTGCTTTAATTTGAACGTCTCACCTTTCCAAATACAAGACAAATTGGACGTGACCAATCTCTTTGTGCGGACACCCATTCAATTTTAAATTTAATTTTATTATTTTATGTTTAACGGCCATAACAATAGAGGACAGAAGCATTAAATTAGGGTTGCATTTTTACTCCTTCGTTACAGAACTCGTAACGCTTCAATTCTCTATACAGATCCAGAACATTTAGCAAGGCTTTTACTGTGTAAGTGTTAATCTTCGGTTTCAAGGCACTAAAGGTAAATAATTGTCAGTAATGTTTACTTATATCTTTTAACACAGTTTCCCATAATTTTTAGCTAAAAAGAAAAGATCTGACGTCATTCTGTTTGCTGTTTTACAATAAGACGTATGAGTGTTATTAATTTATTAATAAATTTTACTATGAGTAACAACACTTTAAACTTAAAAAATTAAAAAAAAAAATGTAAAAATTTGGCTTATGTTCTGCCATCAGGTAGCCATAGTGCTACATTGTTTTGCATGCAACTTGTGTTCAAAACGCCAAAAAAAAAAACACATAGAAAAAAATATATATAAAAACTGAAGCACAGTTGTGGTTTTGGTTTAAGGTTTATGTGTCACGTTGGTTTCTTTATTCCATCTTAGTTTTTGTTGTGTGTTTCTTTTCCACTGTTTCTTTATGCCGGCTGCCATATAGGTGCCTGTTTGTTTGAATGTATAATAGTATAATTGCAACAGCGAAAAACTATGAAAGTCATATTATACAATTGGGACAAACGAGTTTTTGTTTTTTGTAACTGAGTTCTAGTGTCTGGGCTTGTGAGTGTGTGTATGTTCAAATGTATATGTTTATGTCTGTGTGTGCTTTGGTACTTTATTTTCATTTTGTATTATTATTATTTTCATTCACCCATGAGGGGTTTTGCACAGGATGTCATCGACAGTGGGTCAAATTAATTGTTGAAAAACAAACTGTCATAAAAATTTCTAAATCGTTGAAATGTTGCTGAAATGGGTGGAGTGTAAATAAGAAGCCTTTTAAAAATTAAACTTATTTCAAACTAGATGTCAAATGTTGTGAAAACTATAAAATTTTTAATGAATGTTTTGTTAGTAAAGAATTCTAAGAAAATTATTTGTCTGTAATACGAGTAAAAGTATAGAAGAAAGTGAGTTTATTTTATCAACAGTTGTTGGAAATCTTTGTAAGGTATTTTCTAATTTTTTCAACATTTCTTTCTGCTTAGTATATTTTGGAAAATGGATCATTAAACTTTTGTCTTTAAAAAATGTTATCAAGCCGTTATAGCCAAATAACTGATTTTTTTAATAACTAATGGAACGCTTATTAACTAATTAAAAGAAATTCAAAATGCAAATTGTGTTTTTCTTAATATTAAAAAATTCTATCGATATTTTCTGTTTTAAAACGAATGGCTTTTTAAAAAGAAAAAGATATAGAAAAATATAAAATAACAAAATATTATTGCGCTGCTAGATTTAAACTCAAAAAAAAACATTTTTTTTTAAATCAAGTTTTTAATTAATTCATATACATATTTAATTCAAAAAGAAGAAAACTCTTAATAAATAAAAACATTATTGAATCAATTAAACTTTTAGCGTTTAACATTTAAATTTATATATGACACCAAAGAAGCATTTAATAGGTGTAAAAACTTTTTTCTGTTCTGTCTTTAATCATGAATTAATCATCAGTTTTTCAAGTGAAATAAAATTAAAAAAAATTATTCGTTCTAAGTCTGCCTACAACCTGGGCTTGTTGCTTAAGACGATATTGTCACGAAATCTTATTGGAAATTTGTACAATTTTCGATTTGTTCTAGAAAATGGCTGCGAAGAAGAGTCTACACTTTACCAAACGCAAAAAAAAGTTTGTAGTTTAAGCATAAGTAGATCTGAAAGAAATTGCGCCAGTTTTGTACTGCTTCTTAAAAGAACATTAAATTTTAAGTAAGAATACAGAGATGGCATTTGGTTTCCACTTAAAATAAGAAATATAAGACTCTTATACAATTCTTAATCTATATAATTCTTAAGTTTCATAATCTTGGGTCAGGTAGGACAGAGGTTTACAAGTTAGCCGTTATATATGTGGACTCCATGAATCATCATGACAATCTTATTGAATAAATAGATTTGAGCTTCCTAAAAAATTAGGTAAATTGCTCTGCTCACTTAACTCTTAATATTCACCATCCTGATTTAATTTTTTTACTTAGCATAATCTACTTGAAGCTAAATGTTGGCCTGATATAAATCTTGTATTTCAAGGAAACTCTTGATGTGTTCCGTTAAGCACTTCATGATGGCGAAGTTTTTCTGCTAAAAACTACAAACTACGCAGCAGCATGAGGTATGATAATAAACCCCGCAAATTCGTAGTCATTATTATTCGAAATGACTTACTTCAGAATTAGCAAGTTTGACTTTGACACATGCCAAAAATTACAAAGGAAACTCTGAAAATTCTATAGTGAAACAATGGAAAATAAAAAGAAAAGGAGACTTTCCAAATGAAGTTATGCAATTACCTTGGTATCAATTATTTGTTAATGTTCATTACAAGAGTTTTTAAAAAATCTTCATGAATATTTAGAAGAAAATAACAACAACGTGTTTTTTAGTAGCGGTCGACTAAATTATCTATTTTATATCATTTAAAGTCTATTTAAATTGCTAAAAATTTTTCTAAAAAAGTGTTTTGATATTGCTGTTAATAAAACACTAAAATAATAATCAAATTTGCTAAAGCTATCAATAATATTTGGGAATAATTATATATCACGTTTCGTTATTACAAAGAAAAGCAAAGAAGAAAATAAAATTAACAGTTATCCAACTTTACTCTTACTATATAAGTACATAAAAACTAAAGAAAGTTATATTGAAGTAAAAACGAAAAATTTTATAATCATGCCTGTTGCTTCTAAATGTATAATTTGTAACAAAAATGTGAACAAATCTGATAATGGTCTAAGATGTAAACGGTGTCATAATTGGTATCATGCTTCTTGCCTAAAAATTTCGGATGAAGTATATGCTACGCTTGGGAAAAAAGATAGCGTGTTGGATTTCACATGCCTCAATTGTCGTAAAAACCCACCATCTCAAAATTATGATGTAGTTTCTTCTGATTTGTCTCGTTGCATTGATGATTTGGACAAAAGGATTAGTGCAAATTTTAAAAAATTTACTGAAGAGCTGCGTACTGAACAATATGATTTAAAAAAATTAATTGAGTCATCTGCTTTAGATATTCGTGCAGATTTAACATCATCTCTTAAGGAATTAAAACAGAATATTGCGGTTTGTAATGATGCTATTAAAAATGTTGAAATTAATACCCTTGATAAAATTAACCATTTGGAGATGGAGAATAACTGTCTTCACAGAAGAATTAATCGTGCAGACATTGTTATCTCTGGCTTGCCTTTGGGTATTAACAATCTTCATGAAACAGTTATTTCTATATTTACACACTATAAGATCAATGCTAATATGAAAGACATAAACCATTGTATTTATATACAAAAAGGTAGATCCGTGCTACTGAGGCTCAATAATGTTCATCTTCGTGATGAGCTTATGAAGGCGTATTTTAAAACTCGCTCTTTGCAACTCAGCGACATTATTGGCACTCAAATTACTGCAAGAGTTTACTTAAATGATCACCTTACTCCAGCTTCCAACAAACTGCAGATGATTTGTTGGAATTTACGAAAAGATGCAAAAATATCATGGTTCAGAGTTTTAAATGGAGAATTGCCCTTAGCAAAAATTAAACTTCCTGATGGTAATTTAAAGCAACTTAATTTTCAACAATGCTGTGATTTGCGTGATGGGAAATAAATTTCAAATTGTTATTTCTATGGTACTGTAAATATTCTTATTATTCTCAAATTTATGCATTTATAATTCAATTAAATATTTTTCATTGACTTTTCTTTAAAGTTTTTAGTTTCGTTATTTATTTTTGTAATTTAGTTGGCTTTACTAAACTCATAAATTTAAGTTAACATAATGTTATCTGAAATTGTTGTTTTAAATATGTTATTTTTTAAGAATACTGTTTTAAGCTTTTTACTTTTACGACTCCTCTGTATGCCATTTTTAATTTTTGATGCCACCTGAAGTCAATTTGGGCCCAATTATTAGTGAGGGATACTTAGAAGAGGTTTTTTCAGGCAATTTAAGTAATTTGAAAATTGGACATATGAATACACAAAGTTTAAGACCTTCAGGCAGATCGTCTAAATTAGACGAATTACGTTTAATTTTAGTGAATAAACCTCTAGACATTTTTTGCGTAACTGAATCATGGTTTGATCCTGAAATTTTAAATGCTACTTTGGATATTCCGGGATATGTCTTGTGCAGAAGTGATCGACCATCTCGTTTTAGAGGTGGTGGTGTTGCCTTTTATATTTCCAAGAGTATTAAATTCAAGTCCGTCTATCGTTGTACAGAATATTTCACTTGTGAAGCTTTATTTATTGAAATATATCTTGAGTCGGTTACAGCATTAGTAGGAGCAATCTATCTCCCCAGAGGTCAGCTTAATTTAGCTGAGCAATTTTTTGGCGATATTCTTGTTCGATATAACAACATTGTTTTGGTAGGTGATTTTAACAATGATCTCTTTGTACCGTCTAAAGCTCACGATATGAATACGTTTTTTACGCGTTATGGCTTAAAATGCATTCATAATTCTTTACCTACCCATTATGATTCGCACCATCATTCAGCTTCACTTATTGATTATTTTGCTGTTAGTCAAAATTTATTAATCAATACCTTTGCTCAATTTCAGATTCCGGACATTTCGCACCATTCTTTAATAACTTTGGCCTTACAAATACCTATTACTTCAACTCCTAATGTTGTTGCTTATAGGGATTATAATAGTGCAGATGTGGTAGGCATAGAAGAATTTTTACTTGGTACTGATTTTTCACAACTTTATGATACTGGTGATGTTAACTTACAGCTTCATTTCCTTAATAATCTTTTTAACGATCTTCTTAATTATGTTCCATATAAAAGAGTGGCGCATAACAAAAAGAATAATTTTTTGAAATTAACAAATGAAATTAAATATTTAAGATCGTTACGTAACATTGCATTAAATACATATTTTTGTAATCGAAATGATCATAACTGGGAAATTTATCGACAGCTTCGAAATCAAACTAAAAAAATGATTAGGAACTTGAAGAAACAACAGCATACACACTTTTTTGACTTAAGTAATGCAAAGCAAATGTGGAAGGCTTTGCGAAATGATGGTGCTGTAGGTGATTTCTATGCAAATAGTAATGTTGATGTCAATCAAATTAATCAAACTTTTGTTTGTAATCAGTTAGATATTGATGACGAGGAACCTGATTTTTTAAGTTACTCCAATGACCCTGATACATTTTCTTTTTCTAATGTAACTGAAATAGAATTGTTCAATGCGATTTCTAAGATAAAATCGACATCCCATGGTTTTGATGGTGTTTCAATTAAATTTTTAGTAATACTTTTTCCCTTTATCAGTAGACATCTTCTTTATTTTATTAACAATATAATTACTTCATCTGTCTACCCTGATGGGTGGAAAATTGCAAGAATTTTGCCTATTCCAAAACACGGGACTGAAATCGCTATTGACAACATGAGGCCTATTAGCATTTTGCCTACACTATCTAAAGCTGTTGAACATTTAATTAAATGCCAGGTCACAGATCTAATAGAAAGTAAGAAACTCTTGCATGATTGTCAATATGGTTTCCGTCGTGGTCGTAGCACTAATATGTTGTTGATGGCTTTGACGGAAACTATTAGAGATAATTGGAATAAAGGAAAGGATAATGTTTTAATTTCAATTGACATAACTAAGGCATTTGACCAGATAAGTCATTTGTTGTTAATAAATAAACTTACTTGTAAGTTTAGCTTTTCAAGATCTGCTTGTCGATTGATGTGGTCGTATTTATCTGGTCGTAAACAATATGTTTCTATAGATGGGTTGGATTCAAATTTACTTGACGTGCGATCAGGAGTACCACAAGGTTCTGTTATTGGCCCCATCTTATTTACATTATTTTTAAATGACATTGTAGAATTCCTTAGTTATAGCACTTGCAAACCCTTTATATTTGCAGATGATTTGCAATTGCTGTGGTCAAGTGATCGTCAATTCTTGGATGCCCTTGAAGCCACTATAAATTATGATTTAAATACTTTAAATCTTTGGATGGAGACTAACTCTCTTTCTGTTAACCCCAATAAAACTAAAGCTATGATTCTCAAATGTAACAGATCTGGTACTTTTAATCTGACCTTGAGTATTTGTAACACTACTATTGAAACGGTCAATACTTTGCGCTGTCTTGGAGTTATAATTGACGACAAATTGTCCTTTGAGCCACATATCAATAATTTATGTTCTAAGGTTTGTTTTACCTTGCGTAGGCTATATCACCTAAATTTATATTTACCATTATATGTCAAGAGGACTGTTGCTTATGCTTTGCTAATGTCTCAAGTAAATTATTGTATTGAAATAATATCTGGTTGCTCTGAGACAAACTGTAACAAAATTAAGCACATTATTCATAGAATAGTTCGTTATGTTTATAGTCTACGTTTAAGAGCGCATGTGTCTTTACATTTAAGAAATTTTTTAAATTTTACATTTGGTGACTACCTTAAATTTCGTTTATTAATATATCTTTTTAAAATTATTCAATATCGTGTACCAGAGAGTATTGCATGTTTTATATCGTTTGCCAATTCTGAAAGAAATCCTCAAATTCTGTATGCTCTTATTTCTAATGCGGCTTATGAACACTCTTTTATTATAAGAGCTGCTAGGTTTTGGAATAGTTTACCGATAGTTTTTCGTACTTTTATTGGTTCTTTAACGACATTTGAACGAATGCTTTATGAATATTTCACATCTTCATATTCCTAAGTACTGATTTTTGGGTTCATTACTTCATATCTTTATGTTTATATATAAGAAAATATATTTTCAGAGGAGTCATATAGGTAAAGTTTATATTCTTATTTTGTAATTTATATTTTATATTATATTATTCTCATAGTTTTTTTAAAACTTGTAATATATTTATATTGGCCAATTAGGCTACAGATATTGCATATGAATAAATAAATGAAATGAAATGAAATGAAAAGTGAAATCCACTAGACAAACTTACTCCACTACTGGTGGCGACAAAGCATAAATTACTTGCCAGTAAACTCATAAACACTTGACTCAATTGCAGCACATGTCAGGGAACATTTTTTCTTTTTATATTTACCTTACGGACGTTAAGAAGCCACTAAAACCAAAAAAAGAAAACAAAATACAGTCATAAATAAGTCCACTAACGAAAAGAATTTAATGTTTGTAACGAAATTTTGCTACTAAGAGTTTTTCTTATTGCACGTATAGAAAACATACATACCTACATATGTAACATATTGACACAAAGTTCACAAAAATAAAAGCACAAAGGAGAACAAAAAAAAAATGTAATAATTCTAAGGGATCTAGAACAAACAATATTAAGAGAATACAAAACCAAAAAACTTTCAGAATAAAAGCAATACGTACAAAAAGTAAACATCAATTAAGTTATAAATACGTACACGAGCTTATGTGAAAGGTATTAAAAAGGACATTTATGCTAACGGTACATATTTAACAAGGGGAATAAAAATAAAATAAAAGGATATGTGTATAAAATGTGACCACTTACAACCGTTTCTTTTCTTTTGTGCTTGTCTCATAGTTTCCAAATAATACCAATGCCAAGATTTATGTTACTACATATACACTCTCTTTACATATACACACATATAAGTATAAACAATGTCTGGACAAAGAAGTTAATTTATTCTTCAATTTCTTTATTGCTTTTTTGTTTGATATTTTCACATAAGAACTTCATTCATGTCAGGAAAAGATTAAACCATTGTAGAATTGTTTGAATGGTTGTCTTTCAAAATTGTACTAAATATTTTGTTAAAAATGAAAAAAATGTACTGAAAATTATTTAAAAAATATAAGATTTTAAAATATTTAACAATTTTTTGTTTTTAAATTTATATTTTAACAAAAATTGACTTATTGTTTTTTTGATTTGTGCTTAAATGTATTACAAAATTTGAGTTAAATTTTAAATAAATTTCTTACAATATTTTTATTGTATTTAAATAGAATTTATGTCAAACGATAAACGTTATAAAAAATTAAATATCAATAAATATTTGGGCTAAATTTGTACTAAAAATTTTATTCTAACATTATTTTTGAGTTTGTACTAAATATTTATAAGAAATAGGTAACTACTTTTTTATTAATCTTTTACCAGGAAAAATTGTGTACTAAAAATTTAGGCAAAAAAATATTACTAAATCTTTAAGTGTGACAACAATAAAAGTCCTGGTAAATGTTCTTTTAATTTGTTTAAAAAATATCTAAAGTTGTGCTTAAAAAATTTAATTCTTTTTGCCATTAAAATAAAATTATTTTGTTTTGCTTAAAATTATTTTTGTTTTGCTTAAAATTATTTAGCTTGAGAATATTTTATAGAAATTGGTGTACAAATTTCTACTAAAATAAGAAAAATATTTGTATAATTTATTATGTGGGAGAATTATCATACCATACGAATTTTCAATGATTTTAAAATTTGAGATGTGATTTGTATAGGACTAATTAAGCTTAAGAGTTAGTAAGGACCTCAAAAATGTTGTTGTTCATCTTTAATAAAAAATTACTTCAGTTGAAAAATCTAAAAGTTTAAGTAGTGCTAAAAAGATAATCGATATGAATCTATTTTTTTGCGAAGTAATTACAAAAATAAATCTCTTAGCAAAATATTATTATAAATGTAAAAAAGTATTTTATTTTCTATTTGAATTTATTCAACTTTTAAAGGTTCAAAATATTTTTAGAGTATAAAAGATCAACTAAGATCTACGAACACTTTACTTTTGTTGGTCTTCTCCATTGACTTAAAATTTTCCTTTCAATTATACTTTTATCACTTAAATTCAACCAATTTTGTAGTACAAATTTATAACTAAATAAACATATTAGTTAATAAAAAATTAATAAAAACTTTTAGTTTACTTTGTGCTGTTTCAGAGAGTTGTATTGTGTATCTTTGTAACTTTTAACCTTGATTGTTGTATAAGTGTGTTTTTTATACTTCGAATACTAATGCAGAATGTTTTCAATAGACCTGAGTTAAGTGGTTGAAATTAGCACTATTTGATATCGTTCATATTAACTAAAAATTAGCTGTTCGTATGCGTGTAAGTGTGCACGAGTCCTAAGAATTTGTAAACGGGTGGGTGTGTGTCAAAGCAACCAGGTCGCTCAATTAACATTTCTTTAAACCACAATATAAAGAGAAAACAGATGTCGATGTTAAGCTAGAAAACAACAGGGTGTTAATAGAAAAAGTGTTATAATCCAAGCTGTGCGATATGATTTTGTACTTAAAATTTTTACTAAAGTCCTGCTGCAAAAATCCATGAAAAAATATTCATTTCTTCCTACTTTATATTTAACACCTTAATGTTAAACAACTTTATTTCTAAAGCCTTTTTTTCATGTACGTTTGTAAGTATGTTTGTATGTATGTTTGTATATTTGTTGCTGATATCAGCTTGCATACTAAAAGACAAGTGGGCTTGTTGCATTATAAATGTATAAAGAAACCACAAAAAAACAACAATATATGTACAAAGAAAAGAAAACCTGCATAAAGTGCTTTGCATGTTGCTGTAGTCATATAAAGGCAAAACTGCAGCAACATTTAACATTCTGTGCAACATCGCAAAGTTGCTGAAACGTCATTATTGTATTTTAATGTAAAAGTTAACTAACAAGCAACTTTCAGTGCCTTTAAATCTTTCTCCACAAGACTTTTGCTTTGTATGTGGAAACAATTAATTTTTGCTTTTTATTATTTCATTTAATTTCCTGTCGTTCCTGTAAGAGCCATCAAAGAGTATATTGCAGAAAATGTCCAAAGGCATCTAGTACCTGTTTGCGTAAGAAAAAAAATGCTCTTTGTTTTATTCAGTATTGTGAATATTTTTATAAAGAATTTTTCTTCTTTGGAAATTTGTCTTCAAGCCATACTTTAGTGTTAACAGTTTGCCAAGTTTGAAGCTGCTTTTAAGGCCTCCAGAAATTGTTGTTAATTTTCACATTTTCTAAAGTTTTCTGCTTTTCTGTGTTTTTTTTTACTCTTGTGTTGTTCTTCAATGAAACTGATATGTCCACTTCCAAAATAGAAAAAGTCCCGCAAAGCTTTTCTTTTTGATTTACAATTCTAATTTCGTTTTAGTTTTTTGAAAAAAATAATGAGTCAGTCGTTGTCGTTTGCTTTGGTTGATTAAAAATATAAAAAAGCTTCAGTGGCAAATGTGGATTGCATTAGCTGTATTGAGGGATCGTTAATTTAGAAGGCCTTCAAAAATAAAGCAATGGCATATTGATAAAATGTACTTTCTGTTCAAGGTAACTTAAATAAAACATATTTGTATAAAATTCATTTTTTTTATAAAAGTCTTTGTCTTAAAGACTTAAATTATTATAAAAATATTGCTTTATAAAATCTGCTTCTTTAAAAGTGTTTTGATTAAATAGCACTTTTTATGAACGGCACTTTTCCCCAAATTTCCATTTTTAAAAAACTTTGGACGGCTTGTTTTTTTAATATTATGCCTTCTAAAAAGCAATTTTACAAATTGCACTTATATAAAAAATACTTTTTAAGAATGTATCACGTATCAGAAAATTTTCAAAAATATTTTTTAAAATCAAATTTCTTTTAGAAAAATAATATTTACAAAAGGTATACGTAAAATGTGCTTTTTGTAAAATCATTTTTAAAACTTCGTGTACATGTATATAAAGTATATTTTCTAAAAAATTTTGCATTTGAAAATTAGGTTTTACAAATGGTACAAATTCTGTTACTTCTAAAAGAGAGAAGTTTTTATAACACTAGTTCAATTTAAAACATTTCAAAGGACTTTAAAACATTGTTCTTTCCATCAAAATTCCCTTTCTTTTCTTCCCTTTAATCTTTAAAGTCCCCTTCCTAACAATATGTTCAAGTCTGCATTCCATTTGGTATCAATTACACCAAGAAAAAAAATCAAAGACAGAAAAGTAATAGCCAACATGTTAACGAGTTAAACTTTTAAAATGAGCTTCACTTTCCTCAATTTTTATCAACTTTCTTTCGTCGTCATTAGCAGCAACTTTGTCTTCGTACTATATTTATTGCTATAGGTGTGTGTGTGTGTGTATATGTTTGAAGCATTTAAAGTTTATGTTTGTCTGTTAGAGTTTTTTAATGTAAAACTTTAACCACAGAGATATCAAAATATATCTACATTTTCCTGGTTGGCTATTTTGGTTAAAGATGGTAAAATAAAAATTGAGAAAATATAATGACGGAAAAATTTATTTTTAGTGAAAATGTCTAGCCGATGCAATGCCGATGTGAGTGTGTAGTAATATTTGTGTGTCTCTAAGCTCAATTGTCTGGTGGTTTTATGCATGTATGAGTATTTAGTTATATTTTCGTGTAACTGCAACTGCGATATTAAAGTTGACGCCAAACGTTTTTCCTACAAAAAAAAAGTCCACATTTAATATGCGGGCTATAGAGCAGAGCAGTATAAGAGGCAAACACCAGCAAAACTGGCCAACATGCTGGACGTGGTCGATTGTAATAGAAAGTTTGGTGTTTAGTTTAAAAACCTCATTCATGGCAAGTGGCTTGGAAATACACACTCTGTTATTAAGACAAACTGTAGCAAAATTTTATATAAATACATATTTATTTTTATATATTAGTGTATGTTAACACTCATTTTGTTAGTTTAAAGGAATGCTTGCCTTTGACATTGGCTCTGCCGTAGTATGAGTTTAAGGTTTTTGTGGTTGTTAAAAAAAACTTTAAAGTTTTAATTTCTAGAGTTTTAATTTGTTAGTTATGATTTCAGAGCATTTTTATATATTTTGTTTTAACTCTAGAAAAGAAAAAAGAAAAAGAAAAAACTTCAACATACAAACTAATTTTTTATTTTCCTTCGAAAACGTCTTGAGCTCATGATAATTAATTTCTAAAAATTTTTAAGCATTCACCTTCGCGTTCGCTAGAAAAAAAAAAGGAAATATATCTAACACATGAACGATGCTGTGTTTATCCTGGATTGACAAGATTGACAAGGTTTGACTCTCAAGCATGATTTAAATGGAATTTATGCAAAACATTTTAACTCAGTTAGCAGAGGTAAATTATTAATCATGCAATTTGTTTTTGAAATAATAATTAAAGGCTGTAGCGGCCTTAAAAGAAATGTATATTAAGAAGCTATTAAACTATTGAAATCAAGTGCTTCCTTCAGCTAGAAGTAATTGGTTAAATTTTAACACACAAAAAATATTTCAAATTAATCTTATTTAACAGCAATTGACTTAAATGTTTAATAATATTACGCAATAAGATAACGACTGAAATAATTTATAAAAAAAGAATTTTGCGAAACGATATGGATTGGAACATAAATGAAAAATAATAATTATTATTAGGTCTTAAATCCAAAAACAAAAGATCAAAAAACAAACAATCGTATAGACATTACTAGAGAAATTTTAGAAGAACGATATAGAATAAAACTAAAAATAACAAATACGATTATGTCAGGAATTTTAGAATTAAAAATAAAAATGTTTCTTAAAATTTGCAAAGAATTAATACTTGTAAAATGAAACGATTTGGAATTGAATAAAACGATTACAATAATTATTAAATTTCTTTAGACTAAAAGTTTTTTTATGAAATATTTATAATACAGGCAAACAATTTTTTTTTAAATATACAATTTAGCGCAAATGTACGCATTGAAGAAGTTAAACATGTGCAAAAAGTTATTATTTTTTTGTTTATATTTATCTGAAAAGTCAACAATAACAACAAAAATAAATAAAAATAATTTCCAAGGGAATGAAATGAAAATGAAACAAAACAAATTTATGCAATTTTTTTTTAAATATAAATTTAGCAAACCTTATTCTTTGGAAATGCTTTGATAATGGAAAAGCTACCGAAGTATTTGTAAAAAGTAGTAGTAATTTAAATTTTGCAAAAATTATTCTAATTATTTTCGCGCAAAAGTTTATTTAATAATAAACTCTTAAACAGAACAAGAGCTTATTTAAATAAAAAAAATTCGAGCAAAGGAATGCTATGGAATTTTTGAAACAGAAAAAAAAATTTATTTTTTATAATTATTTTTATTACAATATGTTAAGAAAATATAGAAATTATATTGAAACATTTGTAAACTAAAGTTTAATAGGAAGAAACCAAATGAAATGGAAATGGCACACATTGAAACTTTTCTGACGGAATTAATTTTGGATTATTCTTTTTAGTCTCATCATAATCCAGATGAAACTAAAAAGCCAGGTGAATCTTTCAAAAATATATCAAATATCAAAAACAAATGTTACGTTCAGCCGATTTCACTGTTATATCTACCTTACGACTTTTGAGCCCAAGCCTGATAAAGATTTTACAATTAACTAAATTTTTTCAAAGTTTTTAGAGATCTGAGAGACATTCCTTACTAATACGAGCCTGACATTGATATTAGAAATATCCAAAATATTATATAATATTTAGATAATAACAAAAATTAAAAAAAAAATTTAACCTAAAGCCTAAAATATTAACTGCCATTGATTTTCTGTGAATAAGGCAGTAAAAATGTTTATCCTCACAAACAAATTAAAATTAAAATGCCTTTGTTTCTAGTTCATAGTAATAACAGAAATTAACTCTTTCTCTTTGTATGACTGACTCTGTATTGCCACCTGTTTGAAACCCTATAATTTTGCTTTTGTATTTGTTTGTTTTTTTTTTTTGGTTTTTATAAAAAGGTATGAGAAAAATTCCATAAAATTATAATTTTACTTTCGGTTTAACAAAGTCCTGTGAAATTAATTATACACATGCCTTTAATTGCTAAAGATTCCTTTTGTTACTGTTGCAATTTGTTTCACACAATTTCCAACATTTATACAATATTTGAGGTTATGGTTGATTCATTAATTTGTTTTGTATGTTTGTGTGAGTGTATTAATTTGTTTGGGTTTTTCTTCGCATTTTAGTGTAAATATTTATTTAAATGTCAATGTTTTATTATGTTCTGAAATTACAGTTTTATTATTTAGTGAATAGAAAATTATACATTTTTCGCCGCAGCACAATGACCACATAATTTTCATAATAAACCTATAGAATTGTGAATGGAATTTTTGCAGTTTATTTCGTTATTCATTTATACCAAAGGGGTTATGAAATTTTTAATTTTTATTTATTTTTAGGATTCCGTAACCAAAAGGATAAACCTCATTAATATCGCCACAATATCTGTCTGTTTTTTGTGTGCTAAAGTTCTCTATCTCTGGAAGTTACACAACGTGTATAGTATAATGTCCGCTATGACGACAAATTTAAAAACATTTAATTAAAAATTAAAGGGTGATCCATAATAGACGTTACGTTAATACTTGATCTTATGTTTTAAATGGAAACAGGCAAACCGTGGAGTTTTCTATAGAGTGTGCCCTTATGCGTAGTGCGATTCACTGGCCAATCGACCACGAACGGATGCGCTCTTGATAAAGAACGCGTTCGCGTACGAAACTGCGGTTTTCACGAACAAGTTCCCTCATTTTATAAGAGCACATTCCGTTGTAATAACAATAAAGCAGTTAAGCACAACCCACATTTTGACGATGCTCCAATGAATCAATAGAGCTGGATACCCTACTGCAACCGATCAGCTTCTTCGCTCTCTCCTGCACGCGGTCATAGTCTATTAAGCACCAGTCCATACATGTGAGTTGTATTCCATTTTCCCACAACATGCAGACATTATGTAATTCTGGAAAAGCCAGTAGTGGTTCAAAACATGTTTTTTCATATATACATATTAAAAAATAAAAAAATTTTAAAATTTATATTTAAAACAAAAATTATGTTTTATAGAAAAAAATGACGAAAAATTTTAGAGTCCTTTAGAAAATTATTTTTTTAATATAATAAAATAAGCCTAAAAATTACTTTTAAAAATTTATTTATAAATATTTCATTTGTGACCACTGTGCATTTTTAATATTTGTGGTAAATAAAAAAAAAATCTTGTTAAAATGCTAATTTATTTTTCAGGCCTCTTTCCCTCATATTTCCATAAAATTATTATTAAAACGAAGAAAGAAAAAGACTGAGAGATGCAGATAAATTTAATGTTAATGAAAAAAGGTGTTGAGCATATTTTAAATAATTTTGAAAATATGCATGAGTTTTCCTTAAGAGTTTTCAATTTTAGTTTGTGTTCCTACAGTTTTGTTCAAGTTGTTCTACTACATTCTTACTTACCAGACCAGTTTAGTTTTGTTGCCCAAACCACAAATTTACATTAAAAAGAAAAATTTCATAAATGGATATTTAATGTGGAGGTAAAGTAATTTGCATATTAAATAAATTTTTTACCTGTTTTATTTTTTTTTGTTCTATTAAAAACCTCAACAACTTTACTCTAGAAAATTAAAAAACTAAAAACAAACTTTATTTAAAAGGGTAAGAAAGTTGCGTTCAGACACCAGCAGCAGCAGTGAAGAAAAATCTATTGAAAGCAGCACAAATCTAAGTAAAACTTAATTGCGTTATTACAAATTTTTAAAAGGGAAAGGAAAACTATAAATATTAAATTAAGTTTTTTCTGTTATAAATTAGGATCTATTCGTTGTTCGTATTAATGTAATTTTGTAATTTGTTTTTAATTTCTTTGCTTGAAATTTTTTTTAATAAAACTTTATGTACTTTTTTAATTTATATTTAATTATAAAATAACTTAAGGAAAATGTATAAACTAACTCATCATTAATTTCTTAAATTTTTATCTTCCTGGTGCTGATTTACCTTTTACTGCTTTATCAATTTTATTTTCCCTTATTTCCTATCAATTAACTTTTTTTTCATTTTTGTGGGAGTTTTTTTTTTTGCTCTGATTTAATTAAGTTTTTCTTTTGCCTTTTCAACATATGTTGGCTTTATTTTCAACATATTTATTGCCAATCAATTAATTCAAACTAATTCAATAAAGAGCTCTTTATTTAGTAGTCTATGGAAATGTGAACGAAAAAAATAAGTAAATTAATTGATTTTATTTAGTTGGTTTTGCTTCAACAAACCTTTATAAAGTCTGTTGAATAAAGCAAAAACTAGTCTTTAATTAAGTTTTAATTAAATTTAACCGAAACAAAAATTTTATTTTAAACTTTAATATTATGATTTTTTGTTTGTTTATTGGAATCATTCTTTAAGCAACACAGTGCAAAATAAAAGTTTCAAAATCAGAAATGACTGAGCTTTGAAGCACAAATAAAAAATACAACCGAATTGATAACCATAATTTTTACGATATTGTATATGTGTCATGTTTGTATGTAGATATCCTTTTATACCATTCATTTGTGTTATCATCAAATTAATTAGGTCTAAACAAAACATATTTAGCTTTAACATTGACGTAAGAAAAAAATATAATTTTTTATATTTGTAAAATTTATATTTGAACTGATATTAAGAAGTTCAAATATTTTTATTACATTTCATTAAACTTTAAATATGTTAAGTGAAGCACCTTTTACATCATTACTTTGACCCCTCAAAAGAAAGAGTAATATATAAAATGATAGTAAAAGAAAACTAAAACTTTAAATCGCATTTTTTAGTATAACTGTATGCTTAAGTGTTTGCATGTATATGTTACGTGATTAAATTTATGCTTGTGACAAAATTTTAGTCCCTTTGTAGAGCCCTATGCATCAAAATGCTTAAATGGAAACATTAAGACATTTATTACAAGTTCATAAAAGTGAAAAATTAAATTAAAATTTAGAGCACATAAAGGGAAGAAAAAAAATAGGAAAAGAAAAAATTCAATTTCATGAATATACGAGAGAGAATAATACAACTCTACTTATTGTGCTCTGCCAAATGGAATTATAATGCAGACAAGTGGAACAAATTAAATTAAATAATAATTTAAATTTAATTTTTCAAAAATTTTAACACTACGAATGTAATTTTTTTCTTTAAATTAGTTTTTTAATTAAATCGAAAATTATATAAAGGAGATTTTTATTTTTTTAATTAAAATAAAGTTATTGGCTAAATTTAATTTAAGTGACGCTATTTTGTTGAAATATTTTGAAATTCATTTAGTAAATTTCTTAGGCAGGCTACTTGCTCCTGAATGTGAAAATTTTGTTGTATTTTTTATATTTTGATACATTATTTTTTTTTTATAAATCATCTTCTGATATTCTTTAGCAGGTCCAACATTGAAAAAAAAACTCTGTTGGTTTTTACAGATATAAAGAAAAGTTATGATTCTATTCCAGATAATTTTTTTAATCTTTTGTGAGCACTTTCATATAAACTTCGTATTAAGACACGGAAATGATAAAAGAAAATAATTTATTTATTTTAATTTTTATTTTATTTATTTATAATTTTCCATTACTTCTTTCTACACAAAAACGCTCAGAGAATCTTAGATAAAATAGCAGTTTATATAAAAATGCAGAGATGAATGCACGAATAAAAAATATTAACATGCAATATGAGCTAATGCTGGTCTTCGACTTCTTCTGCATTAAATAAGTAAGTAAGTATTTCATCAAATTTTGCTTTAAAATTTTTAAGCAAAACTTAAACTATTTTAAATTAATTAAATTTTTTATTGCTTCAATAAACAATTTAATTAAAAAATTAATTTTTTAATTTATTATATTATTAAATCAATAGAACTTTTAATAAAATTTTTATCTTAAAACAAATAAAACTTTTTACAGGGGCATTCGTTTTTTTTTTTTTTTTTGTGAAAAAATAGAATTTTATAAAAAAAAATTTATGTGAAAATAATTATTATTTTCAATACCGTAAAGAAAACAATTAAAGAAGAAGTATAAGTCAATACTTAGCACTCCTATGACGGAAATCTAAGCAAGAAATATAAGTCATCAAACAAAAAGACATCAAATGGAGCACATTCATAAATTCAATGAGAAAGTAAATGGTAAATCCTGAAGACTGCTTTAATATAACAAATAAAAATTGGTAATGTTCCTTTTTGCAAGCAAGGAAACGGTCGCATGTAAGCAGCAGTGCAATTATCCCGAGAGGCAAAAGGCAATCATTGTGTAAAGCCATGGCTGATAATTTACTAAAGACGTCTTATTTAATATAAGGGTAACAGATATTTGTTAAGTCGCCCCCAATAATAAAAAGTAAAATCGGCTAGCGCAGGGAAATGTTACAGCTATTAGATAAAGGGGATGGATGACTGGCTTGGATAAAAGGCGTAGTGGAGTTGTCTGTGAATAGTAAAGGTTACTAAACAAGATATCGAGTAGTTCATGTCTTGCCGGAGTAACACCGTAGTGTAGCGTGGATGGCTGCGTTTGTAGTAATAACGCATGTTTTGTAAATATGAGACCATTGTATTCACAAGACCGTGGGATCATTAAGTTTAGTCAGATAAAGCCACAAAGTTAGAATACAGAATTTTTAATGATTTTGCCATTGGTATTTGTAATCAAAAGAATTTGTGGGTTTGTTCTTAAATGGAAAAAAGTAACAATATTTTTTTTTATTTTCTAATTTTAATAATTGTCCCACCTGTTTTATTGTTTCAACTGTTTCTCTTAATTCTTTCTTCTGCCAGAATCACTAACAGTACTTATTTACCAACACATTACTTAAAATATATATTTATTTTATAATATCCTCATTCATACTCACTAATACACTGACAATTTAAGCTTCAGGTACTTTAATCCAGATAATGTCATATCGTAATCTTAACAAGAAAGAAAATACACTTTAATGCCACTTATGTGACACTGTGTTTCAATTGAAATTGAAAAGTGAATGAGAAAAATAGAGAGGAAAACTATAAACTTTATATTTATTATGAAAACCGTCTGAGATATTTAGCTTTAATCGCGCATGGCAAAACTATAATTCACACAAATACTTACGAACTACTGCTGTAATTAAAGTTTAACGGAGTTTATAAAACATGAAGAAAGTTGCTGAAATAAGTTGAAAAATAAACAGGATCTTGCTAAAAGAAAAATAAATAAATACTCCTTGAAACTTAAATTAACAGCACACAAGTATGCAACATAAATAAAGTACAACTTAAAATCCTTTTAAAGTTCTACTTATTCTTATGTTAATATTCAGTCGTAAATAGAATAAATTTAAATGTTTTAAATTAGTTAAAGTGTGTGTTTGGCTTTATGATGTCTTTCCAGCCGTATGACACATTAAGTGCTCATTAATATAAACTGTGAAAACATATGAGTCTGTGTTTTATGTTTCAACATCTGTTTGAACTCTAATTCGCACATGCTGGCTTATGTAAATGTGAATATATGTATCTTTGTAGTTATAATTTACAGTCTAAAATATAAAATAGTAACTGTATAATTTTCTGCACAAAAAATTTAATAGGTTTCTGTATGAGTTTGAGGCTTTTGTTTGATGTGTATTTTAATTTCAATAAGCAAATATTGTAACCACTTAATGACTATAGAAATATTTTATACATTCAGGCCTTTATACAATTATCACACACACAAACATATTTTTTAAAATATTATTTAAATAGGGTTTCTTTTTACTAAAAGTGGTACGTCTCAATTTTAATTCAGTTTGTTTTTTTAGAGCGTTATAAGTGTTAAAAAAAAACATAACCCCTTAACAAAACTAAAGCCAAAGGAATAATTTTGTTTATTTTTGTTTTAGTTTTGGTTTTAATTAAAAACTTGAACAATAATTTGCTTCAGCAAATGCTTCAAAAATATTTTCATAAAAAGTTAATAAAACGAGTTGTGTCAAATAAATTGCAGTATAAAGACTTTTACAAAATTGTCAAATAAAGTTTTTAAATAAATCGGCCAGACTCCAAGGCATTTTGTACTTTTTATAGGACGTGCATTAATTTTAATTTTTTTCACATTTGTGGCTGAAAGTTTAAAAATTGGCCTTCTATACATGAAAAATATTTATGCTCCTATAAAAGATTTTATTTGTTTTTTAATTTTATTAAAATTAAAGTTTTAATGATCTCAATTACATATTTAATTAAAAAATATACATAAAATTTTAATTAAATCATTTATAATATCAATAATATAATTAATTGAAAAGGCGAGAAAAATATTTAAAAAAAAATTAGTAGCATCAGTTTAAAATATTTTCTTTTGTTAAATAAAATGGCTAAAAATAACGAATTCTCTATTACCCGTCCGAAATAAATCAGTTTCAACATATTTTCAATAAATATGTGTAACAATAAATTTTTATTAGAAATTTCAAATTTCTTATAAATAAAAATTGTGAAACCGAAAAAAAAACAAAAACTTAACAACAGATTTTCACCAAAGAAATTTTCTTTAAATTATATCACTTTAATTTTTTAAAAAAATTTTCGTATGAAATTTTTACCCGAAAATGTTCATCATTTTTTTCAAATTTCGATCAAAAATTATATGAAAGCTTCTAAAGATATTATTGGCCCATATTCATAGTTATAAACTTAAGTCAACTCTTGTTAAAGTATACTCTAAAAGACAAGGATCTTGTTATCTTTTGCTTTCATAGTCAAGAATAAAGTATACTTTAAGTTTAGCCGCCTTCCACTGGGTGGTGTCAACTGTAATTTGATAAATTTTTTCATACAATTTCTAAACAAACATTAGAAAAAAGTATTTATTTTGTTAACTTTGGTATAAAAATCAGATATAGAGTATTGTGTTGCTAAACCAAATAAAATAATTTTGAAAATATGAGTTAAAAACAGCTTTACACTGCGTTTCCATTGACTTGAAATCAACCAGTTTGTTAGTTTTAAATTTAGAGTTGACTTTCTCGCCTAAAGTATATTTTAAATTGTCTATGAATGAATTAGAGCCGACTCTAAAATAAAACCGACTTTAGTTCCCTTAAAGTATACTTTATTTTAACTATAAATATGGGTCATTTTTTATTTTTTTATAATATTTATACAACAACATTTTAACGCCTCAGGGCAGTAAAGGCTTTTTAGAGGCTAAAATGCAATCTTGTCTATATTAAATATAAAAGATTTTTTAAAATTATTTTCGTAGAAAAGTTAGAAAAATGACTAGTAGACTGTAAAGCATTTTGGAGATTGATACATCCTTCCTCAGCTTTTTCCACTCAAAGCATTTAATGTTGTAAATAAATAGAAAACTAGAAATATTTCTCATAATCAATCAGTCTTTTAATCTGGTAAGATTGACTTTACACACCTTCTAATGCTTTTTCTCTTATGTTTTCCTCATTAGTTGTCACATGCATTAGGTTCTTTTTCTATTTCTTCAAGTCCTTGTAGACGCTGCTACACAATCATGCTGATTGTTGGGAGGCAAGTGAATACACGTAGTGCCCTTCCATTCAACTCTAACTGGTAGCTTTAAGTTGAGTTAAGATTAAAGTAAATTTGTTATATCAAAATAATATTCATGTGGTATTATTGTATACTTTTTATATTTGCTTAACCTAATTGCTTGCAAACAAAAATAAAAAATTTCTTTGTAAATTTTTTTGCCGTCTTTTTGCAGAAAAACTAAAGCTTTTAATTTCAGCTGTAATTTCAGGAAGTCTTATTTAATAAATTCAAAACTTAATAGTTTCCGTCACTCTATTAAAATACTTTAGTTAAGGTGGTAAGCACGTTGACTACAAATGTGGTTGGCCAGAGTTCAACCTCTTCATCAATCTTTGCAATGGTATAAATACATATTTAGAATTAATATTACTTTATAACATATTCGCCGGCGAAGTAAAGTAACTAATAAAATGGCTATATATCTATCTTTCTTCTTTCACCACCTGTCTTATCTCTCATCTATCCCTTTCCTAAAGAATGTAGGGCGGTTATGAAAATAACTAAAAAGGCTATGCCTGAAGTACTAGATCTCTTAAAAAATAAATTCCGTCACTCTTTTAAAATATTTTAGTTTTGTTTAAGACCTTCTTGTAAAAAACAAATTCCCTAAAGATTGTCGCCGTTATTTTTTCGGTCAGATCTTTTTATTAATTATTATTATTATTTATAAATTTTTCCTCGCCTTCTTCCACTAACTATTTTCGTTTGTTTGTCACCTTTACATACGACTGCACTTCTTGGATCGTAAAACATTTTAAATATTTTCTTTATATTATTGCAAATTATTTTCAGTTATTTTTTTTTTTTACACATTTATTTTATCTGCAATTTTCAATTTCGTGTCCATTATCTGTGCGTGCAATGAAGTGTATTCGAATCGTAGGCATTTTATTTTTGCCTTCATTTTTCGTTCACCAAGTGTGTATTATTTGTTCAAGTGCAAAGTCAAGGTATAAATGCAATTGCAACAATAAGAAAAATTGAATATTCATGCTTCAATGAAAGCATAAAATACGCTGATAAATCATATTAATTACAGTCATGTAAAAGACATTGTAAAATATTAAAAATCAAAACAAGGTGGGCGATTGCCGATATGACACAATATTTAAGATACTGATTGAGAAAGAAAATAAATAATTAAAAAAGAATAAAATAAGAATAAAAAATATGACACAAAATATTATAAAAATATTCTTTGCAAATTATAAGGGTGATTTTATATAAAATACGATAATATTTAATTTAAAATTTGATTATAAAAAGTATGTCAACCATTTTTCAGAAAATGATGAAATGGTTTCTTGAAAGAGAAAACTGCTTTAAATCGACTTGAAGAAATTGTTTTGTAAGTTTAAATAAATTTTTTATTATTTAAAATAAAATATATTTTTGTGGTATCCAGCGATATAAGAACCTGGCCGTATTATAAAACTATAAAAAAGGCAATGAGTTCCCTTACGGAAATTTTATAAAACATTCACCATAAAGTACAAAACTATAATCAAAGTTTATTTAGTTCTGTCACACTACTAACAAAAATACATTTTTTTAATAATGCAACTAGTGTCTCTAAGCTGTTGTTTAAATTATGTACTTAAGTACACAAATATAGGACACTACTAAAAGAAAGCTGTCAGATTTGTTTACATTTCAATAACTTAGACGTTTTTAATCGCCTATAAATAGAGAACGGAGCTGCAAGCGTTATAACAATATTAAGCAAATCGTTAAACTGAGATGCTGTTCGTGTATAGAATTAAAGTGGGTGTTGTTTACAACAATATATGGAGCTCTGTTAATAAAGTAACATTGAATAATAATTCTTAAAAAATAACAATAACGATAAAAACAAAAATAGAGTACAAATTTAAAAGCATTTAATTTTATAAAAATACAGCTGAGTAGTGTCAAAATGTAGCACGTTTTTTGTAGTAAAATTCAAAAAAACAATTCCCATTTCCTTCAAATTAATATTTCATTATTTATTTCTCTTTATCAATTTTTTTCACAATAAAAAATATGTCGAATAAATTAATTACAGACTTATTATTACTCAAGTCACAGGTTAAAGAGAAAAACCTTTCTTTTAAACTTTTAAATAATTTCGTATGTTAAACCCCTTCATACACCTGATAATAATACCTGCCTGTTTGCTTTTGAATAGATATCAAATATAACTTAATTTTATCTAAATTTTCTCATTTATACTATTTACATTATCTTGTCATTCTACTTAATGAGGTGACACCTTTTCCATGTAAATATAACAACACTTTTATTTAGACGTTCCAAAACAATTTTTCATTTTCTTTTCATTCATTTTGAATAAATTAATTAATCTGTTTAGAAAAGCAGCACACAGACGTATTTAACAGTGATTAAATTATTATATAATATTTATATTTAGTTTAAATGTAGATAAGAGAAAACGTAAAAGCAGTTGCTTTCATACCTGACTTCGTATCCCTTTCAAAAGGTATTAATTTATATTTTTTAATTCTCCTAGAAAATTTTGAAAACAACATCAAAACCATCAACGATAAATCAGTTTTATTTCCTTAATGCAAATAATTTACGTTAATATCAGGGAGGTTGTACCTTTATATTTATAACACCAGTAGAAGTGTGTGTGTGTGCATATGCATATTTAAAAAGAATGCAAGTGATTTAACAGACACATTAAAGGAAGTTCTTTAAAAGCAAATATTCTACACTCACACATACATAAACAGTTATGGTGGTATAGATATTTGCACAGCGACACAATTAGAAATATTTCACGTACAATTCTTTCTCTTAAGTCTCTACTATCTAAAACACACATACGCAATAAAAAGTTTTCTACTGTCAGGATGTTTGAAAATAATTTACAGTTGTCATCATCCCCTTATAAATTATTTTATTTTTTCTTCAACACGCTTGTGTGTTATTTATTATACTTAAAAACCAACGGCAAGAAATAAACGTAGAATTAAGCCTTTTCTTAGACCTTTATAAAGGAATAAATGCACGGACAGGCTATAATTAAAAGAAACTTGAATCGTGGATCGAGGGTATGTTGACGTTACACTGTACTCGGTCTTATTTTTAAAATTTGGTGATCGACTTTTCTAGGCTTTTTAGAAAGTTGTAGGAAAAAAACTTTTATATGGTTTTTCATAAAATTAGTAATTAAAATTTTCAAAGCAGTTCCGAAAAAAAAAATTTTCGATTCGATGTTTAATTCCAAAAAAAAAAAATAAAATAAAAAGAAACATTTAAAAAATTATTCAAATGAGTAAGTATTTTTAGATATCAATTTTATTTTTTTTTATTTTCAACAAATGCACTAAATTACAATTTTTCACTATTTCTCTTTTTAGAAGAATAAATCTCAAAAATATAATTTGTACCCAAAAAGGATATGTGGAAGGATTTGGTAAAATTTTTTTAAACATAATTTAGTATGACGTTTTAAATAAACAATGCTCAAATGCAAGTTGTGATAAAAAAATATCTTAAATAAAATATCCTTTTAAAGAATAATGAAAATAATATATATACCTGTTGACTTTCTCAATAATTCCTTATATCTGTTTGTCTTTTTTGTTCTTTCAATTTCGCTAAAAAATAAGCCATTACACTTCGGTTTTTTAGTAAAAAATTTAAAAGGATATAAATTTTACAGGCAAAAAGGATATATGGGAATAATTTAAATCATTTCCTTGAACTTGCATAAACCAGATATTTATAATAAGACCTTCAAACGTGAAAATTGTGGCGTAGAATTTTAGAAAGGTATCTTTTTTAAGGATACAAAATTTTAAGATTTTTAAAGATTTTAATAAAATACACCACATTAAGGCAGAAAAGAGTGTCAAGGTTACACTAAAAAAAAATAAAAAAGTTTTTACTTCACCTTGTAATTAGATAACAGTATGTTCAGTTTTTTAAATTCTTTAGATTAATTTAAGTGAAGAGTAAGAACTCTTTTTATAGTTACAAAATTAAATTTAAGGTAATGAACTAATGACAAAATAAGATAAACACATTCAAACCAATAAAATTTTCAAAATAAAAAGTTTTTGTTAAGTAACATCCTTCAAGAGGATTTAAGAAAAATATTTCTTTAAAACACTCGTCATGTGTGTATTTTAAAAAAGAAAATTAATTGATTGTAATTCTTAACTTTTTAAAAAAATATATTATCCCAATAAAAGGATATATGGAGACTTCAGGAAATATGATACTTATAGGTTTTATTAAAAACATTTTGTTCTGAAAAATGTCTATTATCAATTTTTTAAAAGTATCTTTAATAACTAAACATTGCTATTTCCTGCATTTGTCAAATGGCTTTGTGATGACAGTTTTTAAACATTTATATGTCGTTTTGTTGTATTCATTTATTAAATTTTGTCTTTAATCCTTTTATATATAATTATTTCATAATATGTAATATAATTTAGTCCTCAGTAATATACAACCACGCACGTAAACACATAAGTACGTTCTATTCTATAAATAAATCTTGTAGTCAGTTAAAATTTTATAAATCCAAAAGTATGTTGCCATAAAGTGAAAACAAGTAAAGCTAAATGCAATTGTATGTAAGTGTGTGTAGATACCCACAAATATCTTAATGTAATTCCTCAGATGTATAGATATCATACATGCATGTGTGCTTATGTTCATGAAAGTACTTCAACTTTTAACTTAATTATAATGAATGCCTGACAAGAACTCACACCCTTTTATTTATGATGATGTGTAAGGGAACACTTGGCAGTGTGTTTTAATGTTGTGTATTATAAAAAACGACACGAAAAATAAAATAAAAAAAGGGTAAATATATAATTTGTGTATGTGTTTACTTAACAATATAAAAGCTAAATTGCTTAAGTGATAATGAAGATAATTATGCGGATGATGGAAAAAGAACGAATACAACAAGTTATAGAGAATCCTAACTTTTCAACGGGATGCTTGATAATTAAGTCAGACAATTTATATTATAATCATGACTTGTCTATTAGACTTTCAAAGTTAAACAGGCTTTAAATCTGATTAAAATAAAATGCATATGTGTACTAAAAAGTTAAATGGCTGATGAAGAATAATAATGGAACCAACTTCAAAGAATTTTTGAAGCTGGTAAAAATACAGTGTTAAGAAAAATATTTAATAAATGAAATTTTTTAGAGATCGTTGTATATCCCTTTTTTAATAAATTTGATAAATAATAAATTAAGTTTATTTATTCTTTGTAAGAGTTGTCAGCTAGATTTTTACAGATTTTATTTGATTTTTATTGTCAAATATTTTTGTTACAAATTTTATTCATAAATTAATTTTAAAATAAAACATTATTTTACAGCAAAAGTTTAAAGGATTTTCTGAAAATTTTTTGTTCCTGTACTATTTAAAATAACAAAATAAAAAAATATCCTTTAATTCACTATTTACGCCTGAGGTCTTTGGCACAGACTTTATATTAAATTATTAGTATTATGGGAATAATAATTGTATAATTATTAATATAATAAATAGTTTGAGCTCTAAGATCTATTGCAAAGAACTACAAAAAAAAATTCTTTTTGAAAAAGTATGCAATATTTTAACTTAGAAATACTCTAAGAATGTTACTTTTACAATATACTGTTTAAATTGTTTTAAATATTTTGTATCAGAAAAATTTATTTAAAAATTTTTTTGCCGTAAATCCTTTTCTGTAAATTAAATTTTTTTATTATTTTAAAAATCCGGGATCAAAACTAAATTAAATAGGAACCAATTTGAAGGCCTCTTTTTATAATAAGTACAAAGTTGTATTTATACCCTAATAGAATATGCAAATTTTGTTTTTTTGTGTTTAAAGTTGAATTTATTTGGAAAATTAAATTTTTTTTATCCTTATTATTTGAAGATAGTTTAAGGTGAATTGTTTTCGCTCGATTTTGCTTTTTAAGCTATAGAATGGCCAGTTTATAAATAAAATGGGTTTAAAGTTATTGAGTGATCATAAAATTTTGTTACTTATAATATATAATGTCTAGTCTTTAAATAAAGTGGATTAAGGGTTTTGTATTTAGAACATAAACTTTATGTATTGAATTGATTTTTAGAAAAATTCTTCTATGATTTGTTTATAAAATCGGAATATTTAAAAAAATAGCACAATAATTTTTTGTAAATTAATTAATGTTTATTTTTGTTCTTAACATTATCGATGTTTTTTCTTAAGCCTTGTACATTTTAGCAAATATTTTACCGCCACAGTTTAGCATTTAGTCGACATATTACCAGTAAAAAATTTCAAACTCTTGTTATGAATATCAAATGTAAAATGTATTCTACATATAAAAACTAGTAGGTATTTGCATATAACCAAAATTTAAAATCTTAAAGTTATTTTAAGAATTTTTAATAGGTTCTGTTTCAATAAAACGAAAGGAATTAAATTAAAAAAAAATTGAATTAAATAATAAAATACCTAAATCTGCTTTGTTACATAATTATAAATACCACTAAAATATATTCAATATCACATTAAATATTTATGGATATTTAATTTTATATCCGTGACAATTTGACAAAAAATTAAATCAATTTAGAAAAGTGGGTTTTAAATAGTTTCTACAAATTAAGTTGTAGTAAGAACATTTGTCACGATATATTAATAGGCTTTTAAATAAATTTCCACAATCATTAACTGCGTTAAGTGATATATTGAAGGAGCTCGCTATTTATCCTTTATTAAAAAGAAACAAGTTTTAATTTTGTATGAGTCTTAAATGTCACTATTTCACAACGAAATGTAATATTTATAATTGCCTTGTAGTTACCCTGTAAAATAAATTAAAAGATAGCTCCAGTGTCTATTAATAAATAATATCAGTTTACAAATTGCCTTAAAATCAGCAAAAGCGATAAAATTTAAAAGCTGACAATTTTTTCTATAATTTTCCATAATTTTATTTTTCTCCCAAAAATACTGCCAGTTGGTTCTCTTAAAAATATCTAAATATATGTGTAAAAATCTAATCATTATTATACATGTCTCTGCTATGTCGGTAAAAGGATAAAAAATGTCATACAGGATAATGACTACATAATCATTTGGATTAATGAGTCTATTGTGTTGGCGGCAAATGTAATATTAAGTTTCATAAAATTACTCACTCTTTCCAAACATTGACATGCTTTATTATCATTCTTTGTTTGGATGTTTGTTTGCCTTTAACGTTCAGAGACTCGCTGACATACAAATGGCATTAACAAACATTTGTAAAAATATATTATTTTCTTCTAGCATTCAAAAAGGAATAAATAATAAAATAACTTGACATAATGAAAACAAAGAATAAAATAAAAGTATTGGGAGAACGCAAGGAAATGATATCCCTCGATTTTTTGTCCTTGCCTGTAATACAATTAAAGAATTGCATACACTCACACACAGCATGTAGAAGTTAACAATATCAACTTTGCATAAATGTTGAAGGCAAAAAAAAGATATGACACCCGGTTTATATCTTTCCGTTGTATGTTATAAAAATGATGACAATATGACGTTACTTCCTTTTTCAATATGGATATTTTATTACATCTCTACAAAAATTCGAAGGGAAACATATGTTCATTCATCATGAATGTGTAAAAACAGTTAAAGGCAAAATAGGATAAATAAAATTATATTACATTTATTTTACAATAATTATTTCTACGAAATATGATTTTTAAATGAAATTTAATTTTAATTACGATTTTCTTTATTAACTGAACTGACTATTTGGTAATAATTTCAGGAAAAAGATGTTTTGAAAAGAGCTGTAAGAATCAACTGCGTTTAAGTGATAATGAATTTTTAGACATTTTCGGAAAACATATTTTTTTTATTTATCTCATATAAAATTCCTTAATTAGTTTAAGTTTTATCCTTATCAACGATTTTTTTGTGTTTTAATAATTTATATACCACAACTTGAAAGGTGATTCAGCGCAATATTTAAACAACTTTCATACTCATAAGTCGTTTACTTAATAAGATGCTGGTATATCCTTTTTTTAATGCCATTTTTTTCAAAAATGTATTTTAATATCTGACTTAAATCATTTTTATTCCTAAACAAATGAAAATTATTTACTTTTTAATTATTCTTGGAAAATTGTATTAATCTTCTGTAGACAAAAATCCTTCTAAATAATGAAAAACCTACCGAATTTCAAAATATTCAGCCCAATTATAAACAAACTTCATGCGAGTTTTTTCACTTTTCTCTTTTCTCCCATGATAAATCTTTTCCCCTTTTGATTGACGGCTAAAAGTAGAAAAAAAATCGTGGGAAAAAAGTAGGTATTATGAATTATAAAAGAAAAATGTTTATGAACAAAAAAAAAAAAAACTCCCTACAAATTACGATGATGACATTTTTTTATTATTTTGTTCCCAAGGAATTCATAATTGACGGAATCTTTTTTCTAGATAATTTTCTTCCGTGAGAAAAGAAACTCCGCGAGAATACTCATGAATATATGACTATTCATTTAGATTCTTTTTTATAAATTTTGTATAAATTGTTTGTTAATTATCTTGTACAAGGATATTTATTTTTGGATGAATTAAAAGCCACAGTTTAAATTTTGTTTCAGTGAATAAAACTACCAATTTTAAGGTTATGTTGAAAAGAAACGAATTGTGGGCACATCTTTTTTAGGGATTAAATGCAATTTTCTTCCTTAGACCTTTGAGCAAAATTTTATTGTTGTGTAACGTAGCAAAATAAAACTTTATATTTAACTATACTGCACAAAAATAAATAGAACCAATTTTTAAAAATTTTGAGTTATTCTTTTAAGGAATATAATTTTCAAAATAATTTCAATGCCACAACTTGAGTCATAGTTTACTGAAAAATTTTTGCCAACTTTAAGTCTCTAAAGTTAAGTAATTTATGAGCTGACTATATATCCTTTTTTTGTGCCAACTACAAAAAAACTTTTCAACAAATTTTACAAATGGTAAATACACAAGTTTTTTAAGTTTAGGAAAATTAAAAGTAAAGCTCTGTTTAAAAATATATTTAGCAGGAGTAAATAAATGTTTTGAAGAAAAACTTTAAAGACTGTTAAAAAAATTATAAACTTTTACGCTGCATTTTAAATTCAAAATGCAGAGATCAATAGTTAATCTGCTTGAAAATTTTTGCGAAGTTAAAAAAAGCTATTATGTTCCGTATTACAAAATTTAAGCTTCGCTATTAAGATTTTCAGTGACAAGGAAATCAATATTTAATATCTGTAAACTATATTTAAATATAAACTACTTTTAAATGTATATACTTTTTGGGTAGTTAACGAATATTTAAGTTTTATTTCTCTTTCAAAAAATTAAAATTAATTTTTATATTATTAGTTATTATAAAAATTATCCTTGCAACAATAAAAATTTCTTTAAATCTTTCGTGCCACAATTTGAGGTTTACTATAAACCATATAATAACAAAATTTCAAATCTTTAAGTAAAGTATTAAGGACTATGATCCAATGTCCTTTTTTTTCAAAACAAAAAAATTTTTTTTCTTCTCTATATTTTTTTACCCACTGCTAGAGAAATTGTTTTTAAATGTTAGTGTTTTTCCATTGTAAGTCATATGATAACGGTAGATTTATATTTTACAAATAATGTGTCGATTTTTTTTCAACCAAAAAGGATTCCAAATGTTGTTATAAATTTTACATATGCGTTAGTTTTATAGAACTCAATTGTGTGGTTTTAATTGTCATTAAATGCTTAAAAGTACGAATTACTATTTAAATGTCTTGGAGTGTGTGAATGTGCGTTTCACAGAATAAGAGATTTCAAGGATTATCAACAATGTGTAAATTTAAATTTAATTATATTTTATCAAATTTTGAAAAAGCGTTTTAATGTCAGAAAATATCATTTAAGGGTTCTTAGCACCTTTATACACTTCAGTATTTTTGCTTTTGTTCAGGTAAAATATTTTTTACATAAAGACATCCTTTTTGTTCGCAAGTTTTTTGTCTTTGTGAGTGTGAGGTTTTCATTAGAGTTTTCATTTGCAACAAAGTGTGTTTAGTTTTTAGTTGAATGTTATCACTTTAACTTATGAAAATAGTTTTTGAAATGTTTTATATAGTTTGTAAAAAGTAAAATGAAGACTGTTTGCATACTCCCGTTATCGTATAATCATCCAAAATAGAATAATAAATGACTGAACAAGTATATATTTCTGTGCAAAATTATGTAGATATAAATTAATTCGGTTTTCTTTCCTCTTTGTTCTTGCAATATGCTTTAGGAAAAACAAAAAGCAAAGAAGGATATCATACGAGTAATATCGTGCTAACATCAACCTTTCTGGGGATTAGTCAGATTCATTTATATTTTACTCCATTTCTGCTTATTCCTTTCTTATCTGAAAGTTTTCAGCTCTTTATTCCATTTCTTTACTTAATAACAAATAAAATCTATGAAACTATGTAACAACAAAAACAGCAAAAACCACAAAAAAATAGCTAAATGAAAATCGAAAAGTTTCTTTTATTGAACTTAGGAAATTTTGCCAACTATAAGAAGAAAATAAAGGAAAATCTTTTTGCATGGGCGGAACCAAAAAGTAAACTTTCCAAGTTAATTTTGTTTTGGTTAATTGAAACTTTATTTAGAGGTTGTAGAAGTGTTAGTGCTTAGATTTTTTTTCTTATTGTTCGTAAAATATTTATGCAACTTTGAAGCCTAGTTTTGGTTTAATAAAATTATTAAGAGAAATTTATGGTTTTCTTTCCACTCCAGGACTTCATTAAATAATGTCACTTCAAGGACTTTATAAAAAAGATACATTTTAAATTAAAGTAAACAGTTTAAAGTATCGTAATGGTTGGTTTAAAAACAAACAAAAATATTTACGAAATAATATGGCTTAACAGAATCAACAAAACTAAAGTTAAACGAAGAAGTTTGAGACTTAAATTTAATAATTTTTATTAATAATTTTAGGAAAAAAGGGTACATAAAAAAATGTTCACAGCACTTTTTTAAAGGGTTACTTAAAAACGCTGAATTGTATACTTTAAGTTGTACTAAAGAAAAAAACTCTTTTTGTAGTTTAAAATAAAGTACTTTTTTAAAAATGGTACTTTTAAAAACAGTTTGTTTTAGAAAAGTTTTACAACTAAAATTTTATTTTAATGAACTTTTCTCAAAAAGTACTTAATCTTAAAAGTAGGTTAGAAAAAATATTTTTTATAAAATTAGTTTAATAAAGTACTTTTTCATAAAAAAAGCTTAAAAGTACTTTTTTTAAAGTACCATTTAAATGGTACTTAGTACTCTATAACATATAAAGAGATTTAATTATGGGTTTATAAAGTGCTTTTTTATAAAAGTAACTTGAAAGTGCTTTTTCGCAAAAGACCTTTTTTAATGATACCATATTCAAAACCTTAATATCTAAAGAATATTAAAAGATTTAATTAAGGGTTTATAAAGTGTTTTTTTTTTTTTTTTTTTTTTTTTTTGTAAAAGTAACTTGAAAATACTTTTTGTTAAAGTATCCTTTAAATTGTACTGTGTTCAAAACCTTAATGTCTAAAGAATATTGAGAGAATCAGTTAAGAGTTTATAAAGTGCTTCTTAATAAAAGTAACTTAAAAGTACTTTTTCATAAAAGTACTCTTTAAATGGTAATTTGTATAAAACCTGATTGTCTCAAGAATATTAAGAGATTTTATTTAGGTTTTTTTTTTGTATTTTTGTAAAGTTGTGAACTTACCAAAATCCATTTGCTTATGCCAACAACTTTGGACGAATTGAAGGAATATACTGTTCGGGCCAAATACTACCGCATATTTTCAAAGTTGTTTTTCTATAATTAGGCTGTTAGAACTTAAAGTTTTAATACATCCGAGCCAGTCATATATACCAAATCGTTTTCAAATGCTTATTATAATTCTTAAAAACCATTTTTGAAGAAAAATTAGTGCAGTTTTTTAGATGCAATTACTTCGTCGACAAAGACATTCAAGTTATTTCGATTTACACGGACGTCTCTTTTGTTTTAAAAATAGAAAGTTAGTTCCAGCATTGAAAATAATTAATTTCTAGTGCATACTTTTGGGAAAAACGGATATATATTTTTTAATAGTTAAAAGGACAAGTTCTATTTTTTTTATCAAATCAGAAATCAAACTTCCAAACTGGTTTAGTTAAATGCAAAAATTTGTTCATTGAATATTAAGTTAAATTAAGGCATGTTAAGTTACGATTAATTTTTTTTTTTGTTTTGTAGATGCTTGTCTTTTGTTCAAGTTACAAATTAATTTGAATAAATTGTTGTTTATTAAATTTCTGGCAATATTTTTCTGTTACTTACCTTTCTTTATCTTAGTTTTATTGTGTTCGTGTTAACCATTAAGCTTTTGCTTTGTTTTAACTTGCTCAAACTCACCATTTGAACCTTGAATTAAATCACGGCATTTTTGTTTTTCGTTTATTGCTTTATTTTTTGTTATTTCATTACATTTATATAAACATAAATTTTAATTAATGTTGAAAATAACATAAACTGATCTGCAACATTTAAGGCTATAATAAAAATTAAAGAAACAAAATAATCAAATAAAAACAAATTTGAGTTACAAAGTATTTATTAGAATGTAACAAAGAAATTATAAAACCTAAAAAAAGGAAATTTTCTTCTAATTAAATAAAACTTATTTGTTGACAAAAACTTTTTTCTTTTCATCATTTATTTTTCCATAAAAAATTTGCTAGTCGTGAGTGTTTTAGAGAAATAGTGTGCTTTTTATATGTTTCAAAATCTTTAAACGATTTAATTGCCCAATAACATGCCACTTATTTAAGTCTGTTTATTTTTTAATTTTATTTTTACATTTTGCAATTCATGTCGTGCTTAAATTTATGGTGAATTAAATGACCTTCCAGTGTTGCTTTTTTTAACTCATCCTTTTCCAATGCGTCCTTAATTTTAAAATAAATATCAGATTTAGCAATTTTTTTTGAAACACGAAAATTCATATAAATTTGTAATAAGTACATGTCGTGCAAATTAATCATCTAAAAAAATAATTGCTGTACAACGTCCGTCTAGTGCGTTTCCCCATTGACTTGTTCTTGTATGGTGCGATACACTTCTCGGGCAATTAAAATTCGTAGGCCTAAAAGAACATTGGAATAAAGAATAAAAAAAAGTTTAATTATTTTTAATTGGCAGGCAAATATTTCTTAAGAGGCAATAAATAAAATGTTTGTGTTTTTCTTGTTTTCTTTTTTTTTTAATTTATTAGCTAAAATATAAATCTTATTGTACGATAAGTAATTTTATTATTATTATTTCTAATAAAAGCAGATTTGAAGCTGTGCTGCTTTTATTGTATATTTAAAACCAAAATTAATTGTGACTTTTTTGAGGTCAGTAATAGTTGAAGGGTGTATAATTTTTATAAAATATTTAAGGAAATAAGAATATTTAATCTAGATATTGTGAATATTTTCGATAATTAAAAACGGTGATTGTTTTTAAAGCGCTGCCCCACAAGTATACAGGGTTTCTTTTTTAAAAATAATTTTTAAAGAATTATGCAATCCTCCTAGAAACATGCAATGTGTTCTAAGTCTATATATTCGTTTTTTAAAGTTTTTATAGTTTAAATGAGTGGAAACTACTTTTATATTGAACACACAAAAATGTGGGTATAAAAGAGCTTGAAGTGCAGAAAAATTCCTTAAAACATCAAACAATGCTTTACAGTAATATTTATAAAATTAAATAAAATATTTTATAAAATTTTAAAAACATGACAGAAGTCGTCAAGTTTTTTTTTTTAAAACACTGTCCCAGTATAAAATATGAATTAAAATTTTATTTGAATTTTAAAAAATATTTCATTAATAATAAAAAAGCCTGCTACTTGCACCTAGATTTATTCAATATTTCCTTAAATTTTTTTTAGTTTTAATGAATTAAAAAGTATTAATATTGAATATTAAGAATGTTGTTTAAAATAATATAATTTTTGTTTGCTCTTCCTATTGAAATATTATGGGAATTTAAAAGAAATTGTTTTAAAAAATAATGTAATACGCCGTAAGTTATACAAAGCTGTTTTCCTTTTCTCTACGTTTGTATAGTTTTAATGAAGGGGGAAATAATAGTATTCTGAATTAAGACAATGTGGAAAAATTCTTTAAAATATTAGACAATGTTTTACAAAAGTTTTTATTAAATTCAATAATAAAAAATTAAAAAAAAAATATTTTAAAAAATTTTAAAAAATGACAGAAGGCACCTAATTGTTTTTAAATAAATTTCCCTTTTAGGACTTTATAATGCTCTCATTATTGTCGCTGTAATGAATATTTAATTAAATATTTTTATATTACTACTATTTGCGCCTAGATGTATGCAATGACTTTTAAGTTAAATTTATTTCGTTTCATTAATGTTATAAGAAATTGAAGAGGTTTATATTTTGATATATTTTTGCATTAAATGTCCTTTTTAAAACTATTCACTGCAGAAAATTTTTATCATTGCTGTGAAAAACTCAAACATTTTATTAATTTATTTTTTTAAATGTTAAAAGTATAAATGCAAAAGTAGTACTTACCCATTGAATTTTAACTCGCAATGATTCTGTGTGATTTTATTTAATGATTTTTAATTGTGCGGATGTGGTATTAAAATTGTTGTTGTTATTGTTGTTGTTGCAGAGTATGCAGAAAAAAATTAAACGAAAAAACACAAATAATTCATTTTCCAAAAAAAAATACCGAAAAACAACAAACAATTTAATTTAGGTTAATTGCATTAATAGCCAAACAAGAGAAATGAAAATTTCAATAATAAAAGGAGTAAAAAATATTAAAAATTAAAAGGAAAATAAAAAAATATTATGCTGCCGAAAAACAATAAAAATTAGGGAATAAATTTGCTACAAACACAAAGACCAAGCAGTGAAATTTTATTTCCTAGTGGTGGGTGGTTTAGTTTGTTCCACTTAGCAGAGTTCACGCTTTGTTTTTTTATATTTCTGCTTTTTTCTAGTTTTTATGTGCGAAATAGGTTAGCGTAAAAAACTAAAAAAAATTGTTAAAATAATAAATCAAATTTTAATGCATTTGCATAATGGAATAAAGTTCTTGTTTGGCTTTTTCATATAGTTTTTTTTAGGAGAGATACTAGTGTTAAACTAAGGAAATAACAAATAAAAAAAGGGGATCTTGAAAAATTACAAAACGATGACAAAGTCCCTATAGACTGTTTTATAAATAAAAAGTTTTATAAATAAACAAAAAAAAAAAAAAAACATTGACAGGGTGCCCAAAAATTATGCAAAAATTAAAGTTATTGGAAATTAAACTTTTCCTTGAAGCTACCTATTTACTACTTTCGCTAGCTTAAATTGTTTAAAATGTATAGCATAGGGGCAAAGAATTATTTATGGTGTTCAGTATCTTAAACAAAACTCAATAATAAAATAATAAGATATGAATCATTCCTTTTTTATTTAAACAAGCTTTATAATAATTAATTTTTTTTTATTTCATTATTTTTTAAATTTTTATTAAGGATTTCTTGTTTTATTTTTTTTTTGTTTTTTTTTTTTTTGTACAATTTACTAAGGGTTTCTTATTTTTTTATTAGTTATTTAAGGTGTTACAATTTGTTTTAGTTTAACTAGGTTTATTTTCATCTTAATTAATTTATATATTTATATATATATTTTTTATTATTTTGTTATACTTAACAATTTAAACTTAAAAGGGTTAATAAAAGTTCTTTATATTTTAATAACTAAATTATTTAGCAATTTTGTAAGATTAATATTTTTATATTTTTATTAACATATTACAACTATCAATATATTTACATTCTGTTAATTTAACTTTTTAACAAATTTCTATACACATGGTTTCTAGGACAAACAATAAAGAGCATAACTTTATCAAATTTTAAAGAATAATATTTAACATATATTTAGCAGATAAAAAAAATAAAAATATATAAAATATATACTTTCTTTTGATAACACCCTACTACCTTCCCTCAAATTCTCTCTTTATAATTCTTGTTATCACTTAAAAAACTGCAAAATCTATTATTTATTAAATATTTTTGTGCTTTCAGCCGCCTGTTGTATCTCTTATTAAATAGAATAAACTTAAATATTGAGGGCATGTTTTTATTTTATAATTTTTGTTAATACAACAGGGATATAAAAGTTGTTAAGCTTATTTCTCCTCAATGTATTACGAACAATAAAAACCGACTAAAAACAGAACAGCTGTATAATAAATTTATGTGATAAACGCAACCGATTAAGTACACACACACACACAAACCAGCAGTTAAAAAACGAGTGTTGATCAGTATAATGACTTTGCAAATAAAAAACAAATATTTTGATATTTAAAATAAATTAAAAAATTAAATTTAATTAAAAATCGGCAATATTCCCTTCATATGTATTAAAACCAGTTTAATATTAAATAATTTTAATAAACGAATCGCATAGTGCCAAAGATTATTAAAATTGAAAAAAATATAAATTTAAACAAGTTTAGTATTTAATATTTTTTATAAGCGAATCACATAGTGCCAAAAAAAGTACTTAAATTAAAAAAAATATATTTAAAATTTTATCCACCCTGTAGTGGTTGAAAAATAAATTACTTTATTATTGTACAATTTGCTAAATTTTGAGGTTATTTAAAAAAATAAAAGAAATTATAATTTTTCTTCTTGGCATATATTTTTTTTCAAGCCATAGTGCAAGTTACTGGTAAATGATTTTTACGTGCTTTTGAGGTTGGAAAATTTTGAAAGCAGAAGCTAATATAATGAAATAAATTTTACAAATTGTCAACCCATTAAGCAAAAGTCAAATTTGAATAACTTTAAGATTGTTAAATGAAAAGCTTTTACAAATTAAAAATAAAAACTGACTAATATTATTTTTTATTGTTTTTGTGGCATTTATTTAAAAAATAAAAACAGTTTTTATCATTAGAAATATCTTAAATACATCCCACTTCCTTTTACTTGGTTTTATGCAGGTAAAAAAATTTAAAAAAAAAATAATTTTCATCCCATAGTGCAATGCAAAAAATTAAAAAAATTATATTTTCAACTTTTGTAGAATTCGTATAAAAAAACTTAGAGTTTAAAAGGTTTAATGCCCCACTGTGCAATCTGCGAAATATTGGAATAATTTTTTTTGAAAGAATTCAACATTCAAAAAAATATTTTGTACCAAATATTATTATTATTATTATTTATTTTATACACTAGATCATTGTAACGAACTTGTGGTTTTGAAAACTTAGAGAAAATAAATAAATAATCTTTATATGGCGAACAGTGCACAGATTTGTTCAAAAAATTCTCTCTTTAATCTCTCTTTAATACAAGTTCAAACGGTGTACTGAAAGGAATGTCTTTTCCATTTTAAAAATATAGAAGTTTACTTTTTTAAAGACTTTTGCACGATAAAAAAGTAATAAATTTAACGAACGCAGCAGGTCCTTTTAACGTTTCAAATTCATTTCGATTATAAACCACATATTTAAATAGATCTATATTTCTTTCGGATGTATTTAGTTACCCTCCCAGCTGCTGTTGTGTGATTGTTAAAGAATGAGGTTTAATAAAAATATTGCTTCACCACAGTGGAACGCTAACAATCTTAGGCGTTGTATTATAATCGATTTATCGTTTTTTGTTTATCCATTCATAAATTGTTTAATCCTTTATGGACCATAAATATTCAGTTAGCACAAACTTGCAAAAATTTTCAGGCACAGTCTCTAACACACTCACATATTTAAAGGTTTATTTAGTGAGTTTTTGAAGAAAACTGTAGCTGGTAGTATTTTATTTTTTTTTTCTCTTTTTCTTTTTTGTAATAAATTCAAATTTTGACAGCTAAAGTGGTCACTTTCGTTTTTCTATTTCTATTTAATTTTATTTATTTGGCTTAGTTATTAACGTTTCACTCTTATGTTTCTATTATTTTTGTTGTAATAAATAGTTGAACTGCTGTTAATAGCCGTTATTAATTTGTTTTTCAAAGTGAGATGGTGTAGAATAACAAAATTTATACAATTATATTTAGTTAAGTCGCCTTAAGACAGGCACAAAGATTGAAAACTTTTCTAATTGATACTTTTATAAAATAGTAAACATGATTGTACTGCTTATTGGGTTGTTTGTACTGACAGTGGGGAAATTATAGAGTTTTAACAGAAAATGATTTATGGTTCAATTATGGCAACAAAATATTCATACGGTATCAGTTGCTCTATTAGTTGTTATTAACTTAATAGCCATCATAATTACTTTAACCAGAGAAATAAAAAGTATAGCAAAACGAAAATAATTTCTTGGTTTTTAAATGTATATTTTTGAAAATGATTTTTCTGTGGCATGAGAAAATTAGTTTTTTAAAAGGAATTTTCCTAAAGAGATTAAAAAATAAAAACATTTGGCTTTAGCTGGTGCCTCGAAACGTTTTATTTACGAAAGTATTGAAGTTTAAAAAACAAATTTTTTTTGCTAATTTTTGAAAAGTGTATTAAAAGATAATTTTTAAGAAAGTATACGAAACAAGGTACCTTAAAAATAAAAATTAGTAGTTTGCATTAAAAGTGGAATGTAGCTTTTATTAAAACATTGTACGTTCAATGACGCATATTGCCAAAAGTAACTTGAAAGAATTAACCGTTTAAAGAAAAATAATTTTTATTCTTATCTAAGTAATATAATCCTTTAAAAAGCACTTTTATAAAGTAAATTTATAAGAAATCTTTTTTTACCTTATCTTAATAATTGCTTAAAATACGTTTAGAGTGTAAAAATTGCATTTAAAAATCACATTAAAAAATTGTGTTGAAATTTTATTTTTAAAAAGTTTCATAAATTATCAATATCCTTTCCAATTTATAAAAAGAATTTTTTTTTAAACTCGTTTTAAGTTATTTCTCTTCTTAAAAACTTGTTAATTACGTAATTTTAAAAAAAGGTAACTTTTAAAAAAAGTACAATTTGTAAAAAGTACCATTTAAAAAAGTACCAGTCACAAAAATATGTTTGAAAAAACACTTTTTAAAAAGTTGTATAGAAACATTTCTTTTAAATAATTCTATTTTTTAATGAATTTTTAATGAACCTTTTTGTAAGAAAGCCAATATACAGATAAGTACCATTGCAAAGATTCCCTTTTATTAAGATTTTCTTTCGAAAGTTACTTATTTGAATATAATAATTTTTTAGATACGTTAATTCTATTTTCTTTAATAAAGAAACTTTTTAAATAGTACTTTTAAGAAAAAAGTACTTTTTAAAAAAAGTACTGGTATTGAATAAAACTTTTAGCATGAGTTAAATGTTAATAACGTGCCAGTTATAGGAAAAAAAACAATGTAGAGAAAAAAGCTAGTACTCTTTTCAAAGATATTTCCTTTCAAAAAGTACCTTTACATTAAAACCGTTTATAAATACTTTTTATAATATTACATTTTCAAAAGATTTCATTTTAAGTATAATTTTTAGTGTCTTTTTCTAAACAAATCCGATTACAATTTGCTTTTCAGTTTTATAAACCCTTTTGTTTGACCCCAATTATAGACAGGCGGTTAAAAAGCAAAACATAATGAGAAAATCTTTATTGTAATTTTAACCCTTCGTTAGTAAAAACTAATGCTTGTTTTTCTTCATTTTTTCTATTTAACTTATCATCAGTTTTAATGGATGTTAAAGAAGCAGTCATCGTGTTGTAGAGGGAGCATTATGTTTGTAAAGATGGTAAAAAAGACTACTTATCAAGTAAGGCAAAATTATTTAAACTTAATATTTTAATAAGGATGTTGGGTTGAAAGTAATTGCCTAAAGAAACTAATCAGATATTTTCTACATTTTTTAATATTTATCCAGACTATGACTAATATTTTATATTCAATTTAATTTTAAAAATCGTGTGTATTTCTTTTACATATTTTTCTTGAGTTCAAAATCTTTTAAAAGATGTTCGGAATAAAGCGAAAAAAAAATATACGGAAAAACTTAAGAAAATCTTAAGCAAAAAAGTTTAAAAATTTTAAAAAAGTATTAATTAATGGCTGGTAAGGTATTTTGAAATCTTATATTAACGAATAAAAATGTAATTTAAAAAATGTGAATTAAAATCACTTACTGTGTGAGTGAAAGTTATTTTATTAAATTAATTTCTTACATTTTTTTTTAATAATTTCTTACTTTTTTATTCACATTTATTTAACATTTTCATGTAAAATTTCTTTTTTTTAACGTGAACAAAGAAAGAATTAAAAGAGATTATAACAAAGATCATATAAAATGATATTAGCCCTGCTAGACGAGTTCAAATACACACTATCATCATCATCATTACCAAAATGTATAAGTGTTAGAAATTCCTTTATATCAGATTGTGTTTGGTTTCGATGATGATGATGATGATGATGATGACTTCATATAAAAATATAAAACTCATATCGTGTCGAGGTGTCGTCTATGTTATTGTTTATTAAGCCTGTGGCCTACACATTTGCATATATATATGTTCTCCTTGACATTTACAATATTCATTTATAACTTTTTATCTTTACAACATGTATTTAAATCTCGAAAAATTCAAGTATGTCAGCAACAGCAAAAGAAAGGAGGAAAAACATAGACCCAAAAATATTTTATGTTAATATGTTAATAAAAATAAATATTAAAATAGATTTAACAAGATTTTTAGTCTTGCTTGATTTTTTTTTAATATCATGCCCTTAAGTTTTATTATTAATATGACAAGATATAATCTATTATATCTTTTTTTTACAGATTAAAACGTAAATATTTAAAAATACAAACGTATACGTACATTCAAGGATAGTGTTCATTCAATTATACAAACATTAAAAATAAAACATGAAAAGTTAAAATTTTAAAAGGACTTTTATTTATTTTACTTGTGTTTTTTAAATGAAAAAAATAATTAAAAGATCTTTTTTTCTATAGCAACAGACAATTAAGTCATTAAAGATTTAAAAATTTTTAAAGAAATAATTTTGAAAATTTGTGTGATACTTGACGTATTATTAATATTAATTAATTAATCATTGTCAGAAACGTGTGAGGTATAAAATTGTGTTGAAATTAATCAAACGCTTAAGCATAGACTGATGAAAATTTATTTGCATTAAATTTTAGATCATTTACGATTTAGTACAAAGAGATACAATTTTTGATATAATAGTGTAAATTTTGTAAAAATTCACAATTTGCGATTGTAGAATTAAAACATCAAAGTTCATTAATTGTTAGTGGTGAAATAATTTATTTAGCTTAAATTTTTTAAAGTAAGTCCTCTTTTACATGGAAGAAATAGCTGGTTTGACATGATATTTAAGTCAGAAAAATTATGTAAAGCAACAACATGAAAGTTATGAAGAGTGGAAAAAAGAAACAATAAATCTCTAGTACAGACAGTCGTGTTCTACGCACTGTACTTTTTTAACTTCTTGCTAATAAATTTTGTGTGTCTGCCTTTTAATTTATGCATTCTAAAAGGGGACCTTCTAGGGCAACAATAATATTTTCAAAAAACTAAACCCTTTAGAAAAATAATGTCAACGGAAATGAATAGGTTTTATTCACATGAAATATTAAAATTTGATTTAACTGGTCCGCGTTTACAATATGCCATTTTTTGTTGTAACTTTTTTTTAATTCTCTTTTTAAGCTGCAGCGATATTCCCTATTTTAAACAAAACATAACCAACATAAACATCCACCTCAAAACTTAAGCTATGCTATAGTGCTTACAGCTCTGGCTTCAACACCAAACAAAAATTTCGTGCTGGTTTAATGAAAAATTGCATAGTGTAAATGCCGTATAAAAGTCAACTTTCTAGATTGTTTTTTTTTGTTTTGTTTTGTTTTTTTTTTTTTTTTTGTTAGTCCATTCAGTTCAGTTATTGAAGAATTTCTAAAATAAAATTATAACGAATAATAATTTTATTTTAAAATTATTACAACTGAAACTTGTTCTGTGAAAGTGAACTTTCTTTTTCTCGAGAATGCCTTAAACTTCATTCCAAATTTGGATTTGTAGTGGAAATTATTACAGACGCACCAGCCGTTATTCGTAAAGGCCTCTGAAGCAACTAAATTTTTTAAAACGCATAATACGTTGGCAGTGTGATTTCAGTGCTTCTTATGGGCATGGGAAACAATTTGCTAGATTTTAAAATATTGTCGAAAAAAGAGAAATATTAGATTCAAATTGCAAAGATGCTATAATGTGGAAATTTTTTTCTCCCAATTTCGAAATTTAAACTAAAAAGATGTTCCACAGAAAATCTTATTTGGTATTATAAATGAGTGATTGTACAGAACATTTTGCATGTGAGTCTTTCTCGCACTGAGCGAATTACTTTTTATTAATTAAATTTAAGCATTTAGTAGCAGAAAACGTTTAGTAAACAGTTTACGGTCACTTACAGCAGCACTCTGATCGAACTTATTTGTTTGTTACTTTAAGCAGCCTTAAAATTTTACCATTTTAGAAAGTTTTGCTTTTCTACCTTTAAATAATATTTATACAAGCGAAAAAATTATATTAAAAATATTTTATTTCAATATAATGAGAATATAAAAAAGATAAATATTTGACCAAATTTCAATATTTAAAAAATCTTAATAATATTAGAATTATTTAACTTTCCTTTTAGTGAACTTTTGAAGCAAATTTTTATAAAAGCTATAGAATTATTATTTTATAGAATCAATATATCATTTTAATAGTATACTTTTAATTACATCAATTGCAGCGAAAATCACTTTTACTAATACCCTGTTCAGACATGTTTTTTTAAATGAGATAATTTAATTTTAATTGTACAATTTAATTCGGTGTTCACACACGCTTAATTAAGCTCATTCAATAAACATTTGACAGTTAAAAAATGGAAAAAAATGAATTCCAAATAATGATTTTGGTAGTTTACAAAAGAAAAGTTCAATATTTCTATTGTAAACTATCAACTACTGCAGTTTTGAATCCAAACTATCTGTGTTAAAAAAAAATAAAAGAATTTAATAATTCTGAAAAATTATTTACAATAACAGCTTCAGGTCCTTAAAACATAAAACCGGAACACAAATCAAAGGATATTGTGGAAGTTGGTAAGTGAAATGGTAATAATTTTTTTATATCAATAAAAGGTTTTACTTTACAGAATCGCCAATATGAATTTTTTCTTTTCACTTAACATACTCCACAGTAAACATACTTGTTGGAAGGGGTTGCATTTCGTATTTTATTCAATCAGTGATCCAATTAAGTACTAGTTGCTCAACTTAGTAATTGCCTTCGTATATGGTTGATTAAGCTCAATTAAGTGCTTAATTTCATAAACTCCTTAACTGCGCACTTAAAGCGTATGTCTGAACAGGGTATAAGAAGGTTCTTTAAAAAAATAGTTGTCTTTTAAAAAAATATTTAACTCGATCGAAATCTAGTGCAGGGTGCTTAGCAATTCGTTATCGCACTCAGCTCAACAAAAAATCAAATAGTTTTAATGTTTAATTCGCATATGTGTGCGTATTAATAGAATCGTACTAAACAAATGATTTAAAATAATGATACAAATTAACACATGTGTTTTACCAAATGTTTAATTGTACGAAAATCTTTTTACACAGACTTTTAACTATTCGTATTTCTTTATAAAAATTTCTTTTCACATTTCTATAACTACAAATAATTGTGCAATTTTACACATTTTTGCAATTTTTCCGTCTTTTTTTGCAGTTTCTTATTGTTGTTTTTTGCTTATTTACTATTGTTATATTTTTATTTTCAAACCAATAACTCAGAAGGATAACACCCAAAGAAATTATTTTATGTACGAGTATTTAACACTGACGCTAAGAAGGCATCATAAACATACAAATGTTTAAATTATAACCATTTTTCCATGTTCACTCGACAACTGTTCTGTATTAGTTTATTTAATAGAGCGTAAAAGCATAAAAGAAATATATTTAATCGGAGTACATGATACGCTTGACTTTTTGTTTTCTACCAACAAACGAAAGTCGTTAGAAAAATAGCATAAAACATACACACAAACTAATACTTATTCTTTTAGCACATACTGTTAAATATATTTACACCTAAAGATTTCAAACAGTTTAACTCTACTAAACTACGGATACAAAGAGGCAGTTGTGCAGCAATTTTTTTCTTTTAATTCTACCAAGTTTCTTAAAGTTCAAGTCACTGATTTGTTGTTCACTTTATTATTTCACCTTTTTATCATTAGCTTTAAATTCAGTGTAGACTTTTAGCGGTGTTTGTGTGCGTGTGTGTGTGTATCATATACATTGTCATTCAAAACTTCTACAGTTTGTAGCCTACAGATTTTGCTTAAGAAATGGAAGGGGTTGTAGCCAAGAATGAAAAAAAAATACTTAGGAATTGTTAGTTTTTTGTTCTTAAGGAATTAAGGAGCAAAGGGAATATATATATGGAAGGGAAGGCATAATATGTAGTTAAATTTTGTTTTAATAAATATTTGTTTCTTTTATGGCACAAGTTTTTTAAACCCCGCACCTTCTTGGCCAAGTTTTAGCTCTTCATAAATTGTTGGATTTATTTCGTTGCATTGTGTATGAGCATCGACGCCATCTGGATTTGTGGTTTTGACTGGTGTTGTTCCTTTAGGTTGTGCTGTCGTTACTTTACTATTCCCCACTTTGGCTGTCGTTGAGGGCCTTAATATTGTCGGCGCTGTCACTGATGCTGATGATACTGCTGTTGTGGCATGTGTAGAGGCGGGAGTTTTTGTTATAAAGTTTCCACCATTGTTGCTTGTTGTATGCGTCAAGGCAGATGTCACAGTAGGTAACTAACCAAAAGTTTATTATATTACAGATATACCCATCAAATACACACATATAGCCACAAACAGACAAAGATTTTTTTTTTTGTTGCCAGAAGATGAACGAGATCATACAAAATAAGATACAGGGATGATTTCAAATACACATACACAAGTTTTTACCAATACCACATTAATAAAGCCGTCAACCATTCCATCAAAAAACAAAGTTATTTTAAATGGTTGGCAGTATAAAAAAAAGATAAAAAAATATAAACATCAAAACTAGGACACAAATTGTTATAAATAAAACAACGTTTAATACAGTTTTGCGACCATTAAAATATAGATTGACTCAAAGCATTTAAAAAAACATATTTTTAATTTATTTTTTATTTTACTTTTATTGAAACAGTGGTTTAAGATTTACTTTATTTTTTTATATTAACATTTTTTTTTAAACCTAATTTGGAAACAACATTATTTACAATGTTAAATACAGACAAATTTTAAGACGTTTTTTTTAATAACTACTATTTGACTACCTTTATCAAAAAAGTACTTTTTTACTACTACTACTACTTTTTACTATTACTACTACAAAAGTATTATTTTAGCAACTTTCTTTGATAAATAATAATTTTAAAGCATTTTTTAAACGTAGTAGTTTTATTACTTTTTTAAAGCAGTAATATTTTGCCGACTTTGGTTAGTATATTTAAAAATATCTTTTACTACTTTTGTTTAAAAAAAAATGTGAGTTGAATAATTTTCAAAACGACGTATTTTTACTACGTACTTTCACCATTTTAATTATATTTTTTGAAAATTGTTTTGTTTGTAATATTTTAGTGGTGAAACAATATCCTGACAATGACTTCCAAAAATTATTATTTATGCCTTTTTTACAAAAATTTAATTTTTTTCAAAGAAGTTATTAAAAAAGTATTTTTTTTATCTGTTTTCTCACTAACCCTTCTTCCCTCATTTTGGAAAATATTTCTAAAAGTAGTATTTTTACTACTTTTTTTTCAAAAGGTATTAGTACCACACTTATTTTTTACTGAGTTGCTTTTTTTCTTCAAAATAATTTTTTCACTGAAAAAATATTCTACTACTAAAGAAAGGATAAACTTATTAAAAAAAATAAATTTTAAAATTTTTGTATTTTGATTAATTAAAGTTCTTCTATTTTTCTTAAAGGTAAATTGATCAAATATTTAAAGTTATGCTTGTACAAAAATTTTCAAAACCTAGTATATATTAATATTTTTTAGGTTAATTTCTACTACTATTTTTTCAAAATAGTATATTTCTACTACTCTTTTTTTATGTATCTTTTTAGAGTTTATTTTAAGAAGTAATTTTCGTAGATTATATAAAATATTTTTATTTTTTTTTATTTAAAAATTTTTAGTCCCATTTTTAGTACCTAATAAAAATATTTCTATTCCATTTTCATTTTTTTTTTTCAAAAAGTATTTTTTTTTTTTAATAATCGGACTATTCTGCAAGATTTGAAGTTAAGATTACGGTCATAAGTTTTGTTAATACTGTACTTTTTTTCTTTTCCTATATTTCTTGTGCTATACTATCCAAAGTATTTATTAAACTACTATTGCAAATATTGATTTTTTTTAATTTTCAAAAGCTTGTATTTAGCTGTATTTCAAGTCATATATTTTTATTTTCTTAGAACAACTTCGTTGATATTTTTGTAAAGAAAAACTAAAAAATATTAAAATTTTACTGCTTTTTTTAAAAAGCGATCAAAGTTGCATCTACTGCATTTTTTTAAATATCATGATTTAATGTCCCAAGAAAGCTTTTTTCTGAAGTGTAATATTTTTCTTTAAGAAATAAAGAAAGAATATTACGATTTAAAAATTTTTAAAATTAATTTTTTTTTGCATAATTTTAGAATTATTTTTAATATCCTTCAAACCACTGTTTCAATTAGCAGAAACTGTGTCATTAAAAATCTTGCATTTCTGTTTTACGAAACTTTTTGCTTGTGTATTTTTTTTTTGTTAAATTTTGCTCATAAGACTTACCTGCACTTGTTCTAAGCCCCTGGTGTATGTGGGATTTTCAAATGCCACCCCTGTGGCTGCCTTACCATTTGCTCTATGACGTCTATAGAATACAATGGCCGTAGCTGCTAACAAAATAGCTAAAATACTTGCAACAATCCCGCTTATCGTACCCACGGCATTGGAGTACGTTGTTGTCGCCGATGTAACATAATGTTCGCCAAGTGTGAATTTTATCGGTTCAGTTAAAACACTGGCACCTTTAAAGGGAATCATTGAAACGCAAACAAACATTAAAAAAAGATAAAAACACATTAAAAAGTTAAAATAACAGAAACAGTGTAGAATGTTTAGTTTGGCACGCACACACACACACACTCACACAGAAACACGGTGTAGTCATTGTGTAATTTTTAAAAGTTTTTACGTACCATATGCGTTGCCAGCCTTAACAACCAACTCGTACAAGACATCCTTTTTAAGACCATCTATATTTACACTGGTTTCCTTGACATCAATGCGTCTTACCTCACTGCTGCTTATACCCGCAGAAGAGTTTCCATTCATTTGCATGCTTGTTGCATTATTGAATATAGAAGCCGCTGTAGAGCCAGCAGATGATGCTTCAAGAGAACCTCCTGCTGCCAAAACATTGCTAGTCATTGTTTCACTAGCTGCTATTTCGTTGCCAATTATGGCTGCTTCGTGGTAAAATATTCGATAACCATCAACAACATTGGGATTTTTGGTTGGTGGATCCCATCTGAGAAAGTTAAGTAAAACAGTTTAAAGATTTTTGTGAAAATGTTATTTTTCTTATATTAGAGAAAATCACATATGCATACACAGGCACATTTACTCAATGTAGATAATATTAAATGTAGTATACATTTAGGCATTCGCTAACTTAAAAATATATTTTAACCTCCCAAAGTGTTGTCGTTTAACAATGTTCTTTTGCTTGAGTGCTTGTGGTTACAGTTCCCTTTTTCTAAGTGTGCGTTAATGTTATTGCTGTTTCTGTTGTTGTTGCTTTTGCAAATTTCAACAAATTTTCTCAAGGGTAATGTGTGGTTGTGTTGCAATTGTTGAAAATATTGCTGGAGTGCAAAAACCACTAATGTGTGTAAGTGTTAACAGCTTTTTCACAGACACACACACAAATACACATATCTTTTGCTTCCAAATCTAAAGTTTTACAAAGAATACAAAGACACAAAATAGTAAATGTTCATTTCGAAAAATACAGGAAAACTTTATGGGAATGTAAGCAGTCTCTTAGCATTGTTATACCATTTATGCCTTAATGCCAACACACACTTGAGCAAAGTATTTGTGTCTATGAATATCCGTGGTTATTTAATTATTATTTTCTAAATTTATGCATACGAAAGTCAGTCATGCTTTAAAGATGAAACAAAAAAGATTTCATTTTGGTTTTCAACTTTTATAAACAATTTCCGTCTTATCTTATCGCTTGCTTACGGTTTAGGAAAAAACTTCTTTGTTTCTACTTCGTGTTCAGGAAATAAATAAATGAGAAAATGGAATAGTTTCTCAGAAGTCAAGTGGAAAAATATTCGAAAGCATAGTGATAAGATTATAACAAAAACAAAAACAAAATTAAAAATGTATTTACTTTGTCTTAAGCAGTGAAAATCAATTTATTTTAAAATGTGGAAAATCAGTCTCTTAAAAATCTGAAGGTTTCGTTTCTGTACCAGTACAATAGTTCAAAAATCAAACTAAAAGTGATGTTGTTCTAAAAATATCAATTTAGCTTAATTAAGAAAAGGTTAACATCCTTTACGAACATAAACTAGGAGTTTTGTATTTTTTATACAAAAATGATATTTTTTTTTAAAAAATCTAATCAAAAAGTGTATTTTATTTTTTAACACATATTTTGTAAATTAATCTAAAAACGCATAAACTAAAAGCCAAAAAGGAGCTTTTAAAAAAAATGTAGTATTTCTACTACTATTTCTAAAAAGTTGAAAAAGTACTTTTTGGCAATAAAATTTTTATTTTATATTTTTTTACAAAAAGTAGTATTTCTACTACTATTACTAAAAATTAGAAAAAGTACTTTTGATAAAAAACTTTTTAATAAAAAGGTGAAACAACCTTTTTTTGTTTTAACTCTTTTACCATTTTTGCGTTTGCTACTATTTTTCTAGTAAATATTAATTAGTAATTTTTTCAAGTTTTCTTTTTTTTTTAAATAAAAATTACAGCTGTCCGTCTTTATAAAAATAATTTAAAGTAAATACGTAATAAACCGTTTTGTAAGTTTTTTATGTAAATTTGTTGTAAAAATCTTTAATAAATCAGAAATATATATTTCTTCTTTGTTAATATATTTATATCATTTTATTTTTTTTATAAACATTAACAAAAATAAAGAGAAAATATGCAAAGAAAAACCGAAAACATGGAGCGAAAAATACATCTGGAATATTTCAAGGAAAATATTTTTCACATTAGGGGTGAATATCTCGCAACTTTAAAATTAGAATATTTTATAATTTTTCATTCTTGTTTATAATTATAACTAATCAACGGCTAAAGTATTTTTTAAAAGTGTAGTATGTATGTTACTTTTTTAAATATTAAAAATAGTAGTTTTTTATAGACCATGTTTTTAAACAAAGAAATAAAAAACTGTAACAATTTCCAAATTTTAGATTACAAACTAAATTTTAATTAAGACTACTTTTCTATCAGGAATATACGGACGAACCGCCTTTAAAATAGTATTAAATATACTACTTTTTTAAAGGTTTTTTTTCGATTCTACAATTATTTTTTAGCCAGCATATAAATTGAAAAATTGTTTTAAAGTACTAAAAAATTCTTTCTCTGGCATAAGTACTTTTTGAAAAAATTATAGAAATTTATGTAGGAAGTGGCAGCCATAGTGAGAATTTTAAAAAGCCGGAAAAATATAAAATTGTTTATTTCCTGATTTGAAAAACCCAGCTTTGAGATAAATTGTCTGATAGTAAATACTTTTAATTTAAACGCAAGTAAAGAAGTAATAAAAAAAAAACGAGTAATACAAAACAGGTAGCAAAAAGGTAGCAAAAAAAGGAGTAAAAAATTAAATTTCTTCTTCTTCTTCTTCTTGAAAAATAATTTTTGTTTTGAATATAAAGGAACCACAAACAAGCTCTCGCTTCTTGAATAAATAAAAGAGTATTGATGTTCTTTGAACGTATTTGTCGACTTTAAAAAAAAATTTTAAAATTATTATTTTTAATTTTTGTAAATTAATTATTAGTCGAACTATTGTAGTTTATAACAAAGGCAATAATTAAAACTCCGACTTAAGTTCACTTGTAATGAAATTTTTCCCTTAAATACTAAAAGTATTTAAATAAATTTCTTATCCATATTAGTTGTGAAACAATTGCAAATTATATCTTGATACTAACCTTATTACCACTTCGCTATCCGATATTACACTGACAGCAATATTCTCCGGTGGCCCTGGCAGACGATCTCGATTCGATTCGAAGCAACCGACTATCGAGCGGGCATATTGTAAACTACAAATTTCTTTAGATCTCACAGCTTCACCACGGCACCAGTTCAAACATTTACGAGGCACTTGGGCATCAGCACAACATGTTCGATGATCCGAACCATCGGCAGCACATTTCATTAATTTATCAAATTCTGTTATGCATTCAGGTTTATCAGCAATGGCGTCTATATCGACATAATAACTGCAGGCACTGCGACACGCCATGGTCACATTCATTTCAGCACAGCACTCGGAGACGTTGTGATTAAGGATGGGTGTATTACGTATGCGCACTGATACGGGTATAGTAGCAGATCCGAAAGGATTTTCGGCGTGACAGAAATAGTCACCAACATCAGAGGCCTGCAGTTTGTTGATGCGTAACACCATGGTGTAGAATGAAGGATGTGTTTCATTGGTACGCATTGTTATATCATAATTGCCGCCCTGTATGACAGGTACACGACCATCATAATCACGCCAGAATATGGTTTTAGGTACCGGCTTAGAGTCCACCATGCAGCGAAGTTCTACTTCATCGCCAAAAGCAGCCACAGTAATGCCAGCCGCCTGGATTTTGGGGGGATCTAAGCAAATTCAAATTAATGATTTTTATTAATTTTAATTTTAAATAAAAATATTTCTTTTACTTACAGCATATATTTACTCTTCTGGTAGCCTGCATTGGTACCCCATAACCATTATCAGCATAACAGGACACATGTTCCATATCTGCTGTGATATTATGTATCACCGTCACCATATGTCTTGAGGTATCCTGGCGTACTAAATGTCCTCCTACATATAAAGAAATGGTGGGGGCAGGATTTCCTAATGCCAGGCAGAGTATGGTCATGGAACCTCCTTCTGGTATATTATCGGCAGGATGAACGGTTGGTGGCTGTAATTAAAATTAATATAAAAAAATTTATTTTTAATTTTAGAAAAAAAACTTACATCTACAAAGGCTGGCAAAGCAGGATCAGTCCAGGCCACCAAGGTTTCGGAGGGTAATGAAGTGGCTTTTTCACCCACTGCCTCTACATAAAGTATGTGCTGAGAGCTGGGTTTTAAATTATTCATACGCAGCCATGCTACTTTCGTTTCGATTTTATTGAATTTATCAGCTTTCATGGGTTTGTGATAAACTCTGGAATAGAGAAGAGGTGAATGAGAAGGAACAAGGAATAAAACAAACAAAATTTTGAAAGAAAATCTATTTTAAAGTTTTTAAGTCATGTAAGATTAACTGAAGTATTTATATAGTCTCGACTCCCATGGTTGTTGCCAATAACAAAGACTGATATTAATTATTCTTTAATCAAGTTCTTTAACACAGTTTGGACACTTTGTGTTCACGGGTGTAAAGGAACATCAATTAAGTACTCAGTTACCTTAATTTAACTTTCTAAAGTTGATAATTCTTGCATATAAAAACAATTTCAAAACAGATTTCAATTATCTGTCTATAACGGTACAAAACTTTGTACACTTAAATCAAATTATATTAAATATTAAAGTACCCTTTAATTTCCAAATACAAATTTTATACTTGTTGTTGCAGTGGACTTAGTACTATAGCCCTGGTAAATGTCAATGTTTATCTTAAACAGTTTGGTAATATACACCAAATTGCATGTACTATAGGTGCACCCTTTAATTTTGAAATTAAAATTTTATACGTTCTGTTGTAGCGGCATAAGCAACCTAGTCCTGTTTAATTTCAACCGTCTATAACGGTTGAACAGCTTGGACATAAACATCGAATCAAGTGAACAATTAGGGAACCCTTTAATTATAATTTTGACACTTGTTACTCCAGCGGACAAAGTAATCAATATTCTGTCTAATTTTCAATCATTTATCTATAACGATTCTTAGAATAGGTCCCCATTATTAATTTTATGTCACCTATGGGGACACCCTTTAATTTTTAGATATTTTTGTATTATTTTTTGCCATTGGCATCTATAATGTTACGCTGTTTTTTTAATTTATAAGTAGTGCCCTTTTCAGATCATAATGTACGAAAAAAACATGTATGTTGTACAGGGCCGCCCTTTAATTTTAAAATTATGAACTCTTTTAAAAAAAAATTAAAATTAAAATATATGCAGAAACGACACAAACATAAAAAAATCAATATTCATTTGAACTGATAACTTCATTTTTAAAGTCGGTTAAAAAGAGACCATTTTAGAATTTGTAAATTCTTTTTAAATTGTTGAACTAAAGTGTCATTTCAAATTTCCGTTCATAATACATTATTTTTTCCAATAGTATTCTGTCATCAAACGCATTAACCGCAATTACAATTCAACAAAATCTATTGAACTTTTGCAATTAACAGTTTGGCTGAAAATTAAAACTGAACTGTGGGAAATGAAATTCAAAACTAATTAAACTACTCATCAAATATATTTTTCCCTGACTTAATTGCATATTGCTGGACTGGAACTAGAAGCTGAAAAATGAATGTATGCTATCGGTGGTCATTTACCAACTGATAGAAAAAACCATGATAACAAAATCTGGCCCCTGTCAAGGGTTCAAATACAAAAGGTATTCTGAGTTAAATGAACATCATATTTATAATAATGATGAGGCTATTGCTGTTAATAACGATGCGAGCTAAAAAGCAAATTGTGTAATTTGAGTTGTACCAATATTTGCTTACATCCACGTAAAACAAAATCGTACAATTCACAGGTCAAATAAAGAAAAATTAATTAAAAAGAATAAAAATAAATTTATAAATTATATACAATGAAATGAAATAATAGAGGAAATCATTGCTGATATGTATAAATACCTGTAGGTAATTTTCTCATGGGGATGTGAATATTCTGGTGGCTGCCATGTCAACTGCATCCAGGTGGCAATATGGGCAATAATGGCCAACGAGTGAGGAGGCGAGGGAGCACCATAAATATGTTTTGTTTGATCAACTAAAAATAAACAAAACAAATTTTATAACAATCAAATAACAATAATATTTATCGAAAACAAAACAAAAAAAAAAACCAAAAACATGAACAAATATCGAAAATACTTGCAGCAACATGAAAATAAATTACTGTGAACTAATTAGTCAACCATCAACCATTAAATGTTGAAAATTATTAAAAAAATATCCTAGTGTAGGAATGTGAGTATATATTGCTAACATTAAGTATATGTATGTGTGTTTGTGTTTGTGAATTGATGTCAGGAGATGTCTGATGTTAATTTGAATGCTACAAATGCATTTAAAATAAACATCACAACAGCCCGCTGTTAATTAAACAAATTTATTCACTCACATACACCTTCACAAATTTTGTATTTTTATTTTGGTGAACTTTTTTTTAATTGTTTGACCGAACAGTTTACAAAAGCGATTTTAAATTGGAAATTTGGTTAAAGATCACGTTTTTGCTGATAAAAAGGATTTTATTATAAAAAAAGTTTTTGAAATTAAATTTATTTCAATGTAAAATTTTATTACTGGATGATATTTATTTTTATTTATTTAATTATTCATTTATTTAATTCAATTTCGAAAAAAATTTTATTCACTCTTCACTTTAAAAATGGCAAAAATTACTAAATACTTTTTGCGATCGCCTGCTATGGAATTTCGCAGTGACTTCCTTTAATCACAAATTTTTGAGAACAAAATTTTCCACCGCGTACATAAGTTAACCACATAATTTGTCTTTTAACAAATATTTTACGATATATAAAATTATCTTAAATGCTTAAATTTGTTTCGCTTTTAACAATTTGTCAATGTTTAAGCTATTATTGTTGCTATTTTTATTTTTTATTATTAAGCACACATACACATACATACGTACATGCCTTTACATAGTATATTATTTAATGCATTCTATGATTTTCAAAAATTCACAAAAAATGCTATTTTTGTCCATCGTTAAATATTTACCTTTTTCAGTATTTCCATCATTGCTGCTGCTACTGTCGCTATCACTTAGTTTAGTTGTATTGATCAATAACATGGATGATGGCAATGATGTGCCAAATTTACCGCGTGTCAATACCATGATGCGATACAAGACATTTGGCTCTAAATTTGTCAAATCAATCGCCGTTTCATTTGTTATTAATTCCTAAAAGAAAAATGAAAAATTTAGTTCAATTTAAATTTTAAAGCTTTTGATAAATATTTAAGAAACAATAAAATTACAAAACCAGTTTAAAGTCGGTTTCAAATTGGTTTTTTATTTTTCTTTCTGTACATCATTGTGTGAAGCTTTAACTGTTTGCTCTTTATAACTTTCATTATAAATTATAGCAATTGGTCAGTCTTTTAGTTTTAAAAAGGGGTCATCTTTTATCAATTTATTTATTTATACGTAGGTGGTGTTAAAAAGCCTCAACTAACAAGGAAAACATAAACTATTCGGCAAAAGATTTATTTGTTTTCATGTAGTTCATATCAGTTTATAATACTTCTGCAGTAAGATCTGCCGAAAACCTAAGATTCCCAGATATCATCCCCTCCTTCTTTTATAATATACTGTTAACTAAACATAATACTGATGCTGTTAACAACAAAGCTAAAAGCTAATGTTTAGCAGAAGATTAAGAGGTATGAATTCATACCCCATCAAAGATTTAAATAAACAAAAACAAAATATTTTTTGTAAATTAACCGCAGTGGATGAGTTATTTAAAAAGCCAATAAATGAAAAACTGATGTTCAAACCTTTAGAAGTCTCGATTAGAAAAGCAAAATAATTATTGTGGCAGATAAGGAAATAAGGGAGTTACATACTATAACAGCAAACAGTACGGTAAGGAAGCCTATAAAATAAAAATAAATCTTTTTCAAAACCTCAAGACAGCCGTAGTTACATATGAGATTAGCAACATAAAAGTGTGTTACACTATTAGATAAGTAGGTTGAAGAACCAGGCGAGATTGTAAGCTCGAGTCTCTTTAAAGCCACAGCGCAATGTGCTTCTTGTATAAATTTTCTAGGGTGATGTGCAGCTCGTCGTTTTTATTTGTTGAAATGAGATTTTAGAAGAAATTGATATTGGTTGTGCATTTGTAAGAATATCTTCAACTTAACCATCGTATGGTCACTTTTTATTTATTTGTGTTTTTTTTTCTTTCTTAAAAAGTGAAACAAGCCAATTCTCATTTTACCTACTTTTATTATTATATTTGATTGAATTAATACTGTCACGCGGCTCCCAACTGCGATTTATATTTATAGGCGACTTAAAACGTCAATATTCTTAAAAAAATAAACATCTGGCAAGCTTGTTTCAGTGGTATCTTTAAAACTTGTATTTTTGGTGCCTGCAGATCTGAGCCATTAAAAAAAATTATCTTACAATAATCAGATCATTTATTAAATGTTTTTTATACGTGTGAATAGCAAGTAGACTTGAGTTTTTTTAAAATAATTTTGAAATATATATTTTTTAGTTGCGTAAAAAATCTATATCCACTTCCGTCAGGATATTATTAATCTATTTCGAAATACAATTTAGAATCAGCCTCATATGTTGCTTGGTTATTTTTATTGTAATTTATTATTGGTGTATTAAACCCAATAGAAATTAATATAAATCACGATCTGAGTACTAAAGCCATTATAGAAAAAAATAATAAATTCAGTGTTTTAAAAGTGCCAACATACACATGAGAACATAGAATATTAGAACGTGTAAAGTAAATAAATTGCAAGCATATGATTTTCAAAACTCCCTTTAATATTTTCTATTTTTTGTTTGGTGTTTTTCGCTACGAAAATGGCCATGTAATGCGTACTTTACTACATTTTCTACTACAATTTACACAATATAAATCCAATAAAATCCAGTGATTTACAAACACTAACTAATCACACAGATTTAACTAAAATAAAAAGAAAAACTAATAATGAATGGGGATAAAATGAACTTCATTTATGTGTGTGTGCACACATGTGAATTTTTGTTAAAATGATATAAATAAAATTTAACAAAAAAAAAATAAAACCGACTTTTTAATACAAATCTGACCACCCCAAAACAAAAACCTAGGAAACAATATAAATATCTACAATAAAAAGATTTCTAAAAAATATAAAACAAATAAATCTATACAAAAATAAAATCATAAGCGCTACTGTAGCTACTAAAAGAAAAAAATATACAAAAAAATAAACGACAGCAAACCATTTACGTTTAACTCGTTGACCAAGTGCCATTGACTTACATACGTTTAGTAACATTCAACTTAAGTTGTAAAATAACAAACGTGCATCTCTAGACATGCAGAGAAAGACACAAATACACTAGTATTATTTAATATCTCGGAGCATGGTATTTATTGTATTTTTATTATTTTGGCTTTGGGATTGCCTTTTAAAAATAAACTTAATGAAAAAACGCGTTAAATATTTTTGTTAGGATTTATTTTAACAAAATGTTTGTCATACGTACATATTTGTTTAGTATTTTGCTAAAAACTTAGAAAAACAAAACACTAAAAATGGTAAACAAATAAATAACATAAACAAACAAGTGAATTGTTTATTTATTTTAAAAACAGAGGCTGTACAGAACGCTACATGGCTCAAAAAAATTAACATGTGCAAAAATTAATGAAAATTTTCAAAAAATATAAAAGATCGAAATCGGATATAATTTTTTTTTTTTTTTTTTTTTTTGTAAAAGTGAGACCGTTCGTTACATAACAAAAATATAATAAAAAAAATAATTTCTTGGCACCTAGTGAATTTTCATTTTTATGGTTTCGTAGCCAAAAGGTAAAAATTGATCCTATTTTTTCGGTACAATGTCTGGCCGTATGTCCAAATGTCTCCCACTTAACGGATTAAGTTAAATTTTTAAAGCCGAATCAAGTTTTTTTTCCTTAGACCACAAAATTTTCAATAAATATAATTCCAGAGTAGAGGACCTTGCAAAGCTATCTGCTAGCTTACTGGTAAGTCTGTGGGATGAGACGTATAGTCACTTCATATGAACTGTGTCCACACTTAACTCATGCGACCCCTCTTTGTGAATAATTGTTGTCAAATCCTTTAGAACACGAATTCTGATAAAAAGCCTGTTAAAACGTCAAATTTGTTCTCAAATGGAAAGATCTGACACTTTGTTATAGTAAGCTCTTTTTTTTGTAACTGTTGGTATGAAACAACAAAAAGAGACTAATTTAATTGTGTAGTAAGTCGGCTTTAACGTATAAAGGTAGGTCTTCGCAGAACTTTTATTTTATTGTAAAATTTTCTAAAGAGTATTTTTATTTTTTGAGGTGTTCAAAAGTATTTTATCTATTTTCGTAACAATACTTCAATTGAAATGTATTTATCGAGAACGTTTCGGCTAAAAACACTTGTTAACATATTAAAGGAAATTTGCCTTTAAATTTTATTTTAAAAAATTTTAAATTTAAAAAATGTCAAATACTTTCACAGCCTGAATATATCAACCAAATTTTTAAACATAGAAAAAAAATACAAAGCCAAATATGCAAAATAGTTACTTCGTACAAAAAGCTTAAAATTATTTGTAGTAAAAATGGAAAAAATGGCGTAAAACATAAAATAAAGTAAATTTGCTTTTTGTATCAGAAACGTTGCAAAATTTTACAGTCACTACAAAAACAAACAATTAATGCAGCGTAAAAATTAAACAGAAGGTTTTTATTCTTTCCTTTATTTTACTATCAAACAGCAGCAATCTGAATCTGGCCAATATTTATAATGCATTTACTTTTGTATGTTACGTAAAACCATTTGTTCTGTTTTTTGTTTTTCATTTTTTTGGCCAACATTGAAAACATTGTAAGAGCAGAACACAAAAAAAAAAATTCAACAAAATCTGTTTTAAATAAAAGGCTAAAATCCTTTAATGTTTGATGGAAAAAAAAAACTTTTTAGTTCTTTTTCCTTGTTTGCTATTTGTATTTAATATAAAAATGGTGTAAAAATTTATATAAAGAAAAACAACACACATTTATTTCGACAACAAAATTGACAATGTAGCTGCAATAAAGTAACAAGCAACAACATAATTAATGCTCTTAAAAGAGCTTAAAAATACCACTAGCTTTAAATACTGTACTTTACAATTTATGTTTTACAACATCAGTTTTAAATATATAAATGTTTATTGTTAAAGTAAATTTGCTTAAAGGGGGAGACCAACCAAGGGGCAGGCTTTTTGAGGCATAAAAATATCATAAACTGACAGCAAAAACTTTTAAGTGTCACGGTCATTTTACAATAAAGTAACAGAAATTACTAAAAGCTTTACAACTGTTTAAAAAACCTAAAGTAAAAAAAATCAAGGACATATAAATATTTTATTACATAAACTGATGTTTTTGTTTAATGGTTGTTAAAATATTATCTTCGTTGGCCTTTTATTTTCGCGATCGCTTTTTTATTTTTAAAATCTTTAAGGTAGGGTTTGGAATTTGATTGATTCAATAATTTGTTGTAGTTTAAAAGTTATTTAAATTTTAATTAAATAATTAAGTAATTAATATTAATCATACGCACGATAGTACGAGTAATTTGACAAGAATAAATATTTATAGGGAAAAATGCCTTAAATACGAAATTTTTTATTTTTTTTTTTAGATTCCTGTTTTTATTATTAAATGCTTTTTTAAACTTTTAAATGATATATCTATCCTGCTAGTACAAATAAAATATAGTTTCTTTTTTGATTTTTATCAAAAATAAATTTACCTCCCCCCCTAAATAAACTGTTTTCCTTATAAAAATCGACCGCAAATCTTAATGAATTTCCTACAATGTTAAAAAAGCTTTTATAAAGTTTCTTATGAAAATTTTAACATGTTGAAGAACGTTATATCAGAAACATGTTAACAAAAGAAAAATACATTTATTCTATTTCATTTAATTCATTAAGTGCTGCTGTTTCTTAATTCATGTTGAAAGGCGAACGAATCAAAATGAAGTTTTACACAAAAACTCCACCAAAAGTAAAACGACAAATAAAACAGTTGCAAACGACATTAGTGACATTAAAACTAGCTTCGAGTGTTTAAAATAACATATACTTCGTACTTCCTGTTATGACATTACAAGCAGCATAAACTCACAGCTAATACACTCTCCATTAAGCGTGAGTGTTGTTCAATAATTTAAAATGCAATTGCTTTTTGGGGGTCTTTCGGTTTCAATGTCTCATAATAACATTGTCATTGACAATGTGACTACAAGATTAAAGTGAAATTGCAAGAAGTGTTTGTTAGTCAACAGATGATATTTTGAAGTTATTTTCCACACTACAATTCCGTAAAGGAAAATTGTGCCAAAAGCATAATAATAAAAGCTGATACAAGACATCATGTTTGAGTATTATTTTGCAATATAATATCTTGCACTCATTGGACACGTATGAAGAGAAATAAATGACAACAGAAGTAAGAAAAATATTAGATTGTTTGGCATTTTAGAACATGAAAGATAACAATTTTATTTATTTATTTCCAAAAATTTATTTATTTACTGAAAATTTTTTTTTCACTTATTAAAAATTTTATTTTTTTCAGATTGATATTTAATTAAAATTTTAATTAACTCAATTATACATTTAATTAAAATGAAAAATATAATTAAATAAATAATTAATTCAATCACATATTTAATTAAAAAAGATGAAAAAAAATTCTAATTAAGTAAATAATTTAATTTAACAATAATAATATGAGTTTAAAAAAATTATTTTATTGGTAAAAAAGCGCCTTTGTGAAATATAATAAATATAAAAAATTGTCAAAATGATTACAGTTTTTTACTTTTGGAGTTCTGCGAACAATAACTTTCTTTCCTTCTACTGTGAGAATAATTTTTCGTTTGACAAGAAAATTTGCTTTATATGGTGCTGTGGTCTACAATGGCAGCTTTAATGAAAAAAATTTCAAGGAAAGAAAAGCCTTAAAAACCCAACCGTAACTACTCATAAAAGGAAAAAATGTCGAATACTGATTTTAAACAGCAGAAGGATACATAAGGATAAGATGGTGGATTATTAAAAGGTACCAGCTACAAAATAAAAAAGCCGTACATAATTGCGGATCATTAGTCAAGAGTAAGTATACGTGAAAATTCAACAAAACCCAGAATTGATCCAAAAAATGGAGGACTTAAATTACGGATAATTCTTACCCATTTTTGTTTGTTTCTGCAATTTAAAATATATTGAAATTAAATAAATTTAAGGTAATTTTAAATATTTAAAATTTTACATACAAAGAACTCAGTGAAGAGATGTCGAGTAACTGAAGCTTAAATAAAGGGGTCCATGAATAGAAGTCTGCTATCGGAAATAAATACGAAACGAATTAAAAATTCAAACCAGGATTTGAGACCACTTTTTAGTTCATACCAATGTCTCTTCTCATTGTACTGCTCTTTTTGAATCACAACTGTTTTAAAACTTCCTTCATTTAAACTTAACAATACAGCAGAACTCAATCAAAAAAAAGACAATCAAAAACCTAAAGGCAATTTGCAATATTGATAAGTAACATACATTCTCATACCAATAGAAATAAATGATACTCCAGTGTATGAAGGAACACGTTAAATGAAATTGAATTGCATTAACTAGCACTCAGTAACATAGAACCTGCCAAAATAATACCTTACAAACACAAATATAGCAAGGGTGCTAAAGAAACAACAGTATGTGAGAAATACTACCGTTTAAGCGAAAAACAGGAACATTTGTACGTTTATTGCAAATAAAATTGATGTTCTCACGTGTTACTTGAATGTTAACGCATGTATTCGCAGAAACAGAAGTACTTCACCAACATTTTACAACAATAAACAAGCACCCTAGAGTAATGTGCAACATATGAAATGTTTGCAACATGACACGTATGTAGTGGCATCAAATAAATAAAAGAAAACAAAGAATGACACAATGGTTCAAACCATGCAGACAATATACTTTGATGTGGTTGTTGCAGGCTCACAACCATAAAATAAGAATAAATTTTATTATCGTTACTCCAGCATCCTCTAAAGTACAAACACATTCTTACACTCAAGTACATATGAACACACATGCATATTTCAAATGAAATTTATATTTTCTTTTAATGTCATATTTATGTGGAAAAACAAAAAACAATATAAAAGGTCATTTTATACACCAAGGAATCAAATAAAATACTAGAGTTTCATTTTTGGCCATCTTTTATCTTGTGTGTTGTGTCTGTGACTGTTTGTGGTATTTCGTAGTGAAAACTGTGATTTGTTAAAGCAACTTGATGGTTTAATACTTGATGCGAATGTTATTGTTTATCAAATCAACAACTAAAAACTTTCGAACGAAAAAACCGTATAATATTTTTTACACGTGTAGTTTATATGTCAAATACCAAACCAACATATTATCCCCAGATTAAAAAATGCAACCTTAAAAAAATAAAACTCCAAGCAAATTTTTAAAAGGAAACCACAAAAAGCAAGAAAAAAAATAGGAAATTATAAAACAAGGACACCGTTGTCAGTTGTAACTAAGCGCAAATATATGCATATTAGATGAGAGAAAATGGAATTGTATAACACTATAACATTAGGCATTTTTATTTTAAACAAATCAGTTTTCAACGTGTATGTCAATGATTTTGCCAATGTTTATATAAAGAAAAATTTAAGGTATAATGTCGTCATTTATAGTCAGTAATAATGTATTTGTAAATGTTTATGTTCATTTCTATATCCATATCTTATACGCTCGGAAAACGGAGCTTGTGCTCTTCACGAGAAGAAACAAGATTCCGGCCTTTCCACTACCACTCCTTAATGGAATGGAGCTTGAGTTGTCTGACAGAGCGAAGTATCTAGGTATCATCCTGGACTCCAAACTGTCGTGGACCCCAAATGTCCGCTTTAGGGCGGACAGGGCCTCAGTGGCTTTGTATGTGTGTAAGAGGGCCGTAGGCAAACACTGGGGTATTAACCCGAGGACGTCGTACTGGCTCTTTGACACGGTCATAAAACCCATACTCATGTACGGGGTTCTTGTATGGTGGCCCGCACTGGGCAAACTTGTGAACTGCAGTATGCTGAATAGAATATTGCGAACTTCGGCCTTGATGGTCACCGGGGCAATGCGCACCACTCCATCGAAGGCCCTTTTTACGATGCTGCACTGGCTACCGGTCGATCTCATGGCCAAGCGGCTGGCTATGAACTCGGCGGTTAGACTGAATGCAGCGGGGACGTGGAAGTCAGGGGACTTTGGACATGCGACCATTTTAGGCTGCTCCTCGGCCATCCCTGACAACATCGATTATTGCACGCCCACCCCCATGTCTGATATTGGTTTTGGGGTGTCAACGTCGGGCACATCGAATATGCGTGGGGATGTGCTTGATGTTTACACTAACGGATCAAAGTCGGACACGGGGGTCGGGGGGGGCGTCTTCATTCCTAGATTTCAAATCAGAATGAAGTTTAGGCTACGGGATCAGTGTAGCGTGTTACAGGCTGAGATCTCAGCCATCAGAAGGGCGGCTTGCTGGATGAGGTACCACAGGATATACGGAGAGGATATCCGGATCTGTACTGACAGCAAGGCCGCGATTAACTCCTTATCGGGTGTCTATACGACATCCAGATTGGTACGTGAATGCCGGACATCTCTTAACGAGATGGCGAGACATTCCAACCTGGAACTGTTTTGGGTACCGGCTCACTCGGGCGTATCCGGGAATATAATTGCGGACGAACTCGCCAGATTGGGAACCCGGTTGGGAGACCGGGAGACAGATCCACTGGTAGGAGTCCCATTAAGCTGCTGTAGAGCTTTACTTCAGCAGGAACTCCTCAGAACTGCACAGTGTAGATGGTCTGAGGAGGTTACCTGCAGGGTCTCGAGGACATTGTGGCCTCAGTACGATGATAGGAGAACCGCGAATCTGCTGAGGTTTCCTCGGGGGCAGCTGGGCACACTGGTGGGCGTGCTGACAGGGCACTGCGTCATTGGTGCTCACGCTAGGAGACTGAATCTTCCTCATCATGACTACTGTAGAAGTTGTCAAGATGAGGAGGAGGAGGAAACGGTGGAGCATATGCTCTGCCACTGCCCGGCTTTTTCTGGGAATAGAGCGGCTACTTTTGGCAGTCCGAGACTGCATGGCCTTGCAGACTTATCCGTCTGCGATGTTTCTAGGATAAACTTGTTTATCCGGTCTTCAGGGTGGTTTGGATGTGGATCTTTTGATGGTACCGTAGGGACCTCAATCTGATCTCTGCACATCCTGTTTCCAGGCAACACAATGGGACCTTTGGGACCCAAGTGAGTCGGTCTTTCTTTTTGCCGACGGCCTGCACAACCTAACCTAACCTATATCCATATCTTTCTCCTTGTATATTGAGTTCTGCGTTAATGTCTGTGATCATGTCTAAATTCATGTATATGTGCATGTTTATGTCGGTATTTATAATAATATTCCCCTTATGTCATGTCTGTATTTATATCAATGCCTATCTCTGTATATATGTTCAGGTCTGTGTCTATATTTCTGTCGATGTCATATCAATGTTAATAAAGTATATGTATGTGTCCCGATCTCAATGTTTATTGAGTCCATATATGTCCATGTCATGTCAGTCTCTATATATATGTGTATCTGTGTATATATTATCAAGTCTGTATCTTTATTTCTGTTGATTTCTTTCTCAAATTTTAGTCTATGATTTTCCATATTTATGTTTATTACTATGTTTCGATATCTGTTTCCATCTCAATTCTTATGTCTAATTTTGTATTAATGCTATGTCAGTGTCCGCACTAGAGTCAAATTTCATGTATATGATCATGCTTATGTCCATATTTATAATTTTATCTGCCTCCGTGTTGTGTGTCTATATCAACGTCTATCTTTATGTCTGTGTCTATATTACTTTCGAAGTCTCTCTTCAAGTGCGTATGTATCGAAAATCCATATATGTGTCTGTGTCCATATGTCCATATCTATGTACTTAATTATCTCAAAGTCTATCTTGATATCCATATCTAATTCAATATTTATGTCCAGTTCTTTATTTATGTCTATATTTATGTAAATAGCCATGTCTGTGTCCATAACTGTGTCCATACCTTTGCCCATATTAATGCTGTTGTATTATTCTATAGTGTCCATATTAGGTCCTGTATCAGCGTGTATGGCAATATCAATATCAACACAAAGGCTTTGTCGGTGTTTTTCAATAACTAAGACAATGATAACTTCCTTTTCGATGGCCATGCCAATGTTACAAGAAAACTATTTATTTCAAACTGTTTTTCAATATTTATAACAATGCTGATCTCAATATCTAAAGCAATATCTAATTTGATGTATGAAGTGTAGGTTTTTGTTGTTTTTTAATAACAAAAGGCGGGGATTATATTTTTTGTAAAAAAAATTATTACAAGTTTTAAGAAACTTTCTTGGAATTTCTTAAAAAAAAATATTATAAAATAATTTTTTCACCTCCTTAATACTTTTCTGTTCAGACATAAATATTAAATAATATTTCCCAAAGAGAAATATTGAATAAAAAAAATGTGTATTCACACGCATACATTTGTAGATGACAATTGCAATCAACTTTTGCTGCACGTACACATGCGACATGTCAAGTGAATTTAAACCCATTCCTGATATCATGTTCATGTTCAAATTTATATATTCACCAAAATTCAACTAAAATACTGAACATCGTCATAGAAATGTGAGAAATTTTGAAATTTGTACATTCACATTTCTATATAAGCTTGTGTGTAAATTTGTAAAACAGAAGAATGAATTTTTATATTAAACTTTATGTGTAAATGTGATAGTCTGTGTGTATGTATGAGTTTGTTTTTGAGCCATTCTAACTTATTCATATTTTTATGCGACCTTTAAGAAACACTATTGTGTCAGTTGTATTAAATATATATTTACAAACATTAGTGTGTATTTATGTGTGTATGACTAAGTGCATGTATGCGTGCATGAATTAATAATGCCTGCTGCATATGCATTTTAGTGGGTTTCTTTGTAAAAGCAAATGTGTGACAAGAAACAAAATGACGTTTAGGTTACTCGTCGTAGCTATAAATGTTGGTGCAAACACCATAAAAGTTGTTTTTTTATTTATGTATGTATGTAAGGGTATTATAAATGTTTAAATAAAAAAGGATACGCCATCTGTGTATGACACCGTTGAGAGCCATTATTATTAAACCGCTTCTGAATCAACGTATATTTGGTCTGTCTTTTTCTTCTTTTGTGTTTGATTCAAAAAACCCAAAAATAAAAATTTTAGTTGCATGTTCTCTTGGTCCCAGGAATTCTTAATGAATATAAAGAAGGCAGCATAGTTGGTATTAATTTTTCATAGCAGTCAACTTTACCGTGAGAGGCACCAAAAAGTCTTCAGGAATATTATTTTATAATTTACGATTAAGTGAAACATTTTGATATGTTTTAATATTTAAACATTAATAAATATGTTAAATGCTTCTCTAGTAAAGACATAATTTTACTCTTTTTATATCAATATTGGCCACAAGCACAAGATGACATCACATGAAACACGAGTGTTAGATGTTAATCTATAATTATAATACTCATGCTTAACTATGAGTGTGTGTTAAGTGAAGAGTACATAGGAGTACTCTACTATTTCTCCAACTACAATAGAAATTCTATAATACACTAAAAAAAGTGTTTTTTTACTCGTTTTTAATGTCACTATCACTAATGTCACTTGTGCTAAAAAGATTTTTTTTTTAAATATAAGAAGCACCTAAATATTGTATCTAAACAAAGGAACCGTAAGTTTACAACTGTGACATTAATTTTCTTCCATATGATAAAAACAGCCAAATCGCAGATCCCATGATCGTAGAAACCGGTAAGAAGAAAGTCCACTAGTTCACTTTCTAAAAAATTACATAACGATTTCTCGTCTATGGTTTAACTAACAATGGCTTCGCTTGCTTAGGATTTCCTGCATAGCCAGCCTCTAGGAGCAAAAATTTAAGCCAACAATTTCATAAAACATAACAAGAACTAGATCGGAGTATTAACTCATAAGTCCCCGTCCAGATATGAAATTTTTGTTTTTGCAATTTTTTTAAATTCTCTTATAAAATTGCATTCGTGACACAAACTCAAATTATGTTTCTGCAATTGCGGTGTTGATTGCTTAGACGAATGACAAAATGAAAGAGAATTTCAAGTACATGAAATAGTGTACCTGTTTCTACTCTTTTTTCCTCTCTCACCAACAAACTCAAGAATTGAACAACAAAAGTTGCAAAGTGTGGACAACGACTTATAAATAGTTAGTTAGTTCATTTTCCTTTTAGAGACTTAGTACAGAGGCGACTTAGTTGGTATTACCGTGGAAGAAATTAAGATACAGAAGCAAAGATATCTGAATTTGGCCATTATTATGAATGAAGACATGATTGAGAAACATGCTACTTAATTACTTAATTGTTATAAATAACTGCTAAAATTTAAGAACAATGCTATTTTCAAACTCATGACAGTTATCATTTATTGGGTGTTATTCTAACATTAAACTTCTCACCAAGACCTAAAGCGCAAATAGCTTCGACTTGTTGTTCTTGTGATAAATATATTTCATATCACTGCAAATATATTTCAACTAAAAATAGCAACGTAAATCAAAAATATTTTAAATGAAAATTGACTTATTTTCGGATTTTTGGATCATTTTTAATTTAATTTCTAAACATTTTTAGAAAGAAAAATATTTACAAATGTATGCGGACGCTTTTCAAAGAAAACAAGAAAAACTAGACGCTAGCAGAATAAAATGCAGCAATTATTTTTAAGTTATGAGCAATGGTACGCATGGTTCTAATAATATATTGACACATTGATATTAATGAAATATATTAGCGCTACAGACTTAAACAAGATTACAGAAAATACCAAAATAAACAGTGACCTGTATATATGTATTAAAATAGTTACTGTCCTTAACATAGATATTATTATTGACAACAAGTTTAAAAAGACACACACGACAATATTGTATAACAGGCTAACGGTAAAAGTTAACATAAATACGTCCAATCATATTATCTGTCAAAACTATTGATGATAAAAGAAAACAGACCAGACATTGATATAAATAGCTATAGATATTAATTGGGACTAATGTATGTTCCCGAAGAAACACAGAATATGGAATCAGAAACTGGAGGTAAAAAAAATTTGAGATTAAATAATAAACAGATACAGCAGATATGAATGTCTATAGACATATATATAGACATCAATGTAGACATTGACATGCTAAGTGTACCCAAAGTCATAATAAAAAATAATAACAAATATATTACTATAGACATACATAATAACATAGATATTACCATAGACATGCATACTGACATAGAATGGTGACATATCACACTACGATGCGACATAATATGCGTCTATACAGATTCATAACGTCCATGGATACTACGAGTATAGATATATTTTATGGTATTCTATGTAAGAAAGATGTAACGTTTTTGTTAGCTGGCTTGCAGATAATCTTTGTTAGGCGAAGCCGTTATTGTTTTAATTGCAGACATTATGGCACTTTCATAAGTGACATTATGTCACTTTTAAAGAAGAAATAAAGTCCATTAATATTATATAATATAATTTTTTATTTTTTTCCCAATCAGGATTTGAACTTTCGATCTTATAAATGAATGAAAATTTACTTATTATCGGCTTTTTGGTTCATTTTTAAATCTAATTTCTTAGTATTTTTAGAAAAAAACAATTATTTGCCAAATTTAATTTTGTTGTTTTTTTTAACAGTTTTTCAAAGAACAAATTTATTTTTTTAAATTTCAAAACCGTATTATAGAGAAACAATACTTATCGAAGCTGTACTATGCGAGGTATTCCTGTACTACAAAAAAATGGTTACAAACAACTGCAAAACTAAGTGACACACCGCCAAACGCAGAACATAAGCAGAATTATACATTCACAAAAAAAATATATATATATATATATAACAAAAATGTAGACGAATGTTTATGATTCTGCTTTTTTAACGATTAAATTTTTTGTTTCGATTTTGGTTGTTGTATGCAGTTTATCTATTTTCAGCGTTATTTTTCATATTGCTTTTTATTTGCTTTTTAAGTGTTTAGTTATTGTTTTAACACGGGTACATTGTTAATGACTTGCTAAATTATCATCATCATGATCATCAACGCCATCAACCGCACTCAAGTTTCAAATATTGTTGACTCTAAACTTAACCCGTTGTCTGGCTGACTAACTGATTATTTTTGGTTGTTTGGTTCGTTGAAAGCATCCACCACGACCTTCTCCGCATGGCGTTCTATCTTTAGAGCTGACGTATCAGTGAAATTAAGTTTGGTTGAAATTGTTATGTGGCGTGTGTGTGTATTTCAATATGAATGACTAAATAAATAAATGACTGCAACAGTTGACACTGATGGCAATGAAGATGAAGATGTACAGCAGTTTTTCTGACTAAAAACCTGACGATAGTGTCAGTGCTGATAGTTTTCTTCTTTTTTGTTGTTGTTGTTGTAGTAGAAATAGTAATTTGCTGTAGAACTACATTTTCTGTTACAATGTTACAAAATTTGTTGTAGAAATACATACAAATTCAAAGTCGTTCGATGACGACAGACACTTGCATAAACTGGTTGCAGCAAATAAAATAGTAGATTTAGCATTTTGCGGTGTTTGTATGTATTTTTATTATGTTTCGTATTGTCTTATTCAAAATAAATACTACAGATTAGTTGTGTTTTTCTAGTATTTTTTATTTTTTTGTTTGTGTGTTTGTGTGTTTTCGTTATCTTGTTATCTTGTTTTTTTTTTTTTTTGGTACTGATGATATTCTTGATAATTGGTTGGTCTCAACAACCACAGCTACTGGTACAAATTTAAGTAAAGTGTTAAGTTTTCGTAATTTATCTTTGCTGTTGTACTTATTGTAAAACAACGTAAACGCTATTTTTGAAATTTCAATCACTTTTCTGAGAAGATCAGGGTCATATCACATATGACCCTATTTCTTTTAAGTATTTATTTTTACCTTCTAGACTTAAGAACTTATTTAAAATTTTAATAAACTTTATTCAGCAATAAAATATGAACATAGTTTTAAGGAACATTAAAAAATCAATATAATGACTTTATTAATGGCTTCAAAAAATACCGAGATTTAGTTAAATTTTTAACCAACTTAATTAAATATTTATTTTGAAAGGAAATACCAATTAAATCGAAAAAAATCAAAATAAATAAATAATTGAATCAATTAAATATTTGGTAAATTTGTGGTAACAAATAAGTTAGAAAATGGCCGCAAAAACAAGTTTTTTAACAGAAGCCTCACTTTTTTTATGTATTAAAATAAACAAAAACTTAATCCGTGTTAATAATGATTAGTTTAGTTATACAAAAAAAGTTTTTGAATATATTAACAGTTGTATGTGTCTTTATATTAATGTTTTTTTTTTAATATTTAATTCATTTAATTATTTATTTTATTAAAAAAGAGTCTGCTTTTTTATTGAATTATATTCGTGATGCAATTAGTTTTTTACTTAGAAAATTTTGTATTTTTGACATAAATTAATAATGGGGTAAATTTAAAATTTAAACAAATCTTTATCTAAAAACCAATAAAACTAAACATTTTTTCTGTGTAACAAATTATTCGCATTTTTTAAAAATAAATTATTTTTTATTATGAAGTGTGTTACTAAAGTTATTGCTGTCCGTTTTTTTCATTTGGATTTCATTTCAACATAACTCAAAATGTCGACATCAAAAAATCGTAAATTTTAGAAATATCATTTTCAATATTAAGATTCTTTTGCGGTTAAACTTTTAATGATAATTGTTTTATAAATATTTGAGGTTTGGAATATTTTAGAGTGTTTAGAATATTTATTGAAATTTTTTTAACAACTGCTATGTACGATATTACTAAATACTAAATTTAACATTGAAATATAAAAATACACAACTTACTTTATGGATTGTGAAAAGTAAGCTGGTTTCGGATTTGTTAGTATTTTATGCTAATGTATAGAAGAACAAAAGTCGCATAAATGAGCCCTTGATTTTGAAAGTGGTTTTCCTTGTTTCAAGATATTATTATTATATCTAGTTTTCCATACAAAATTTGGGTAAAATCCACTGATGAGCTATTTGAGCAGTAGTGAAATGGTCGTATGGATATGCTTTTCCCGCAGTAATGCATTTTATTTTTTAGTTAATTTAAAATAATAAATATTTCATGAGAATATCATGAAATATTAATAATAATTAATTAATAAATATTTCATGAGAATATCATGAAATATTCATATTTAAAGGAATCAAGCACGAATAATGTAAATTACATTTTAAAAGATTCCGAATAATAAATTTTCATATTGATATTTTTTTTTTTTCTATAAAGTTCTACTACAACAATCGGAAAGAAAAATTGTTTAAAAACTGATATTTATTTTATGTTTAATTCATGAATCATAAGAACATAAATTTAAGCTTTTTATTCTGGCAAAAGAAAATTGTCCCCAAAGAAACAGTTTACTGAAGCAAGATGATGTTTTTCTAGTTCTAAACAAAACAAGAACCTGTACGAGTATCAGTATGAGTGACAGTAACATTTTAGTTAACAAAACTTTTTATTTTCTTTATTAAGAAGATTAAACAAACAGCAAAAAAAAAAACTGTTTATACACACAGAAAAAAGATTGGTAAAAAATCTGTTAAAATATTCAAAATTCAACTACTAACATCATAATTTAATTTTTGTAACAAATAAAATATAATCTTGACTCATTTATTATATTATGAACTAACAAATTATATTAGATCGTAAAGGTTGGTCACAACAACAGAAAACAAAGTTTAGCTAACCGATTTGTGTCTTTACAAAAATCTATTCGGGTTATTGGGAGATACAACGAAACTAATTCAGCACTTTAGTCCCAACACCGTCAAATTGGTAGTCAGAACCACAAATATCGATTGCGTTTTATTTTTTATGAATTTTTTGACATAATAAAAATAAATACATATCTTAAAAAAATATTGAAATTTGAAAAATATTTAAATTTATATACTATATCTATGCAATAAGACTTATTGAAAGTTCGGAAAATTTCTGCAATAATGTTTAAAGGTGAGTTAGAGACATGTGTAAATAAACTTAATTTTCAAAAGTTTTATTTACTTCACAGTAAAGAAGCGTGAAGTATGGAATGTAGAACAGGAGACAATGGCATCTAAAGTGAAAAGCATGATAGCTAGAGGAAATGGGAATGATAAGACCTGAGTTAAAAGTTCATGTTACAGTCATGAATTGTATTATTTGTTTTCTTGCTCTTTTTTCCTAAATAAAGATAAATATAAAAATGCAAAAATGTTTTATTTAATTCACAATAATAATTTTTAACCGACTATCGAATCAATTTTCAAAATAGTCCCTTTAACCGAATTTCAGAAAATTACTACAACCGACCAAATTCGATTGGCAACAAATTCGGTTCTCATGACGAATCTCTTTTCTCTGTGTATATATAGAATTATAAACTTTTAAACAGCTTTTCCTTCATATTTAAAGCTAAAAGAAAATTATGGGAATAATAAATAAATAATGGAAACACAATGATTTAACTACTTTTGCTTTATGCATAAATAACGACAGGGTAAAAACAAATAATTTTAATTTAATAAAGTGATAGAAGTATCACAAGCCTCTTTGCTCAGAGAAAAGCAATAAATTGTAAAGCATAAAGTTTCAGGAGAAATTTGTTGTAAATTACAAAAACAAAAAAAAAATCGATTTTTACTCTTAAAGAAATTAAACTCTGATCGCCCCTTTTTATTTTTTGAATGGACACTATGTCCTTAAAAAATATAAAAAAATTACCTAAAACAAAAACGAGCGAAGCAGCAATATAAGCTATATTTTAACTTAATTATATTTAAGCAAGAAATACAGAAAATAAAACTTTATCCAGCGAAAGGAAAATTTATAAAACAAAAAAAATCACAGAAAAAGTGGAGTTTTTAATTTATAATTTAAAGCATACTGGTCAGTTTTGATAAGAAAAACATAACGTTTTACGCAGAGCTGCTTAAATATTCAAACTATAGGATATTTAGAGTTAGGATAGGCCTCGTAACTCGAGGTCAAGTTAAATTTGGGGGCACCAAACGGTTTGGTTTTTCCTTTCCAAAATATCTAGTCCGAAATATTTTAAACCACTTTATGTCTAGCAGTCAAAATATTACTAAATTAAATTAAGTACAAAAAAATTTTTTAACTAGAAGTAAGTCTTAGAAAATTGAAAACTAAAAAAAATTTTGCAAAGCTTAAAGCTGAAACATATGGTATCAAATATTGCAAACGTTAGTCATTTAGTACTTAAAATTTTAGTACTAAAATGTACTAAAAAATTGTACTAAAATGTACTAAAAATCATTAAATCGCATATAAATTACAACCTCAATACAAAAATTAAATTACTCTTAGTTTTAAAATTAAAACTTTAGTTTTGAAAATTTAGGAAAAAAATTTTTCCTCAAATTTAGGTATATAAAAATAATAATTAAAAAAAAATAAAAAAAAAATTTGCTGCAAAATTATTACTAAATATTAAAAACAAGAGACGGTGTTTGTAGGCAATTAACTTTGAATTTAATAATGAAAAATTTTAAATAATTTTTTTATTGAAACAAACCACTTTCTTCTTTTTACAGAATTTAATTTTAAGGATTTTAGAAGTTTATGACTTTTAGTACTTATTTTCTTTATAAAAAACTAATTAAAACATATTTGACTAGAAATTAAAAAAAAATTTTAAAAATATTTTTGTACAATTCTATAGGTATATGGTGCTAAAAAATTAGAACTTTGAATTTTACTGAATTTTTTCATATTTCTATCGCATTTATAATAAAGCAAAAGTTTTTTAATTATATTTTTTATAATAAATAAGATCATAAAGGAGTACTAAAACTTATGTTGCAAAGAATTGTCTCAGTTTTATCGCAGTGCTTTATTTCTTTTTTTTATTAATTATTATTTTTATGAAGAAGATTTATTACTTAAAGGTTTATGTTAAGTAAATTTCTAAATGAAAAACTTATTTGTTTCAAACAAAAGCTTGTTGTAATAATGCACAGTTCTAGAACTAAAGCATAAAAATATTCTTATTATAAATATTATATTAATTGTATTACACTAATCTTACATTACAAACTGCTTTATTTAGTTCTTATAAAAAATATAAAAATTTGTTTAATATTTTTTTTATTTTCGTAGAAAATTATCCACACTAAACAAAGTCTTAGAAACTTATTTACCAAAAATTATGTACAAATAAAAACTTCAGTATTAGAAATATACGTGCAAGATTTTTTCACAAATAATCCACTGAATAAAAATAATGCGCGCTTTTAATTCAAAATGGAATATAAAATACTTTAGAGACTTAATAAGTGGTCAATTGTTCCCAATTAAACCAACAGATGCAAGGATTCAAAGGCATTCCCACCTAAACATCAATGCAACACATGTGGAGACAATAAAACCAATAAACCAAATTGATAGACAGATAGATAAATATATAGACAGATTAATGGTTGACTGAAGGTATTTTAACTATAAAAACAAGTAAATGTTCTTGTTTGTTTGTGTATGTATTGAAACAAGTGCTGCCATTATCATATTTGTAAATTTCACAAAATATATTTTAAGTAAACAATTTAAGCTTAAAACACACTTGCACATGTAATTTAATTCTAATACCCTGTTTCTATACACATATACACACATAAACACACTTAAACCAAAAACCTGTAAGTAGGCCTTAATACTTCTGCTGTGTAGGTGCAGATGTTAACTTTTTTACTACATCCTCAAGTATTGAAGTGTTTGAGTTAAAGTCCTTCTGCACAAGTGTTTGTTTAGTAGTAAAATTTTTGTGTTCAATACTTACATTTTCCAACTTGGCTACAGTCTCATACATGGTCATGTTATTGACTTTGCCATATTGTACAATAAAATCAATATTATCATTCGCTGTGGCTTGTCCAGAAGTTGATAGTGAAGATGCTGACGACTTTGTTGTTGTTTTATCAACTGTTGCTATTGTCGGCGATACTTCTGTCGATGCAGCTGCTGATTCAGTTAAATTATTACTACCATCGATATCTGGTTGTGACCAAACAAGACTTATTGAATTATTTGTAACCATTGTGGCGTGTAGATCTTCAACAGGACCAGGTATACTGCCAGTTCCTTCATAAAAATATTGGAAATGACAAAAAAAATAATTAGAAAAAAGTTGGCACAAAAATTGATACATAATATATTCCTGCTGCCCTACTAATCCTATAAATGTAAGATATTTGCATTTTCGTCTGTTTGTTGCTCAATCACGGCTACACGGTCAAACCATTTCCGCTGAAATTTAGTTCAAATACAGATAATTATAATGGTTAAGATATAAAATACATTTCTTTCAGCATTTTGAATCGGATGGAGACAAAATTGGTTAAAACTTAAATTCAAGCATACTTTTAGGCGTTCTAAATAAAATTATTTCGCAATATTAGACAACGAAATTACTTAAAATTTATGGAAGTTTTTAAAAAAATTTTAAATCGATATTTACACATTATTTCTATTGCAAAGTTAAGAGAAATAGCTCTGCGATAAAGTTCGCCTCGAACAGGACGTGTCTCTCTGCAACAGGAGCTGATTAATATAAGCTCCAGCACTTAAAGTTAAAGAATCTTCGAAAGGCGAGCGTAATTGAAATTATAAATTGGACAAATACAGTAAATCAAAAAATTTTTTATTATTAATGTAAATTTAATTTAATTGTTCTTGATTCCTTCAAATATAAATATTTCATTATATTCTCATGGAATATTTCTTATTTAAAACTAAAAAATCAAATGTTTTACTGCGGAGAAAGCATATCCATACGGTCATTTTGTTACTGATCAGTATCGTTCATGAAAGAACGAGGACAATTGAACGAATCACACAATTGATCGAAACGATCCGCTCACTTTGCTGACCGCTTTGGGCTCCTTAGTGTAAAGTAGTTTTTTTTATACAAAAAATGTAAAGAGTAGGTTTGTAGAGATTTATTTTAAAACAACTAAAAAATCAGTGAATTTCTCTTTCTCTGTTCACTTTTAAAGAGTTTCCTTTGAGAAATTTTGCTAGTGCAGCAATTGATAGATGATTTATTAATAATTATTACTACCTCATTTAATGCTTAATTATAATAATAAAAAGCAACAAAATAATTTTAATGATTTTTAAATGCAAATTGATCTCTTTCTAAATTAAACCCAAAAATTTTTTATATTTTTTCACACAAATATATATTTTTCATCTTCGTAAATATTTTGCTTACTTTTGAAAATTTTTGTTGCCATTCCGTTTACAGAGTGCTATGTTTTCGTTTTTTAACGAGAACATTAACGAACGATCGATTTGAATGAACGAGATCACTGTTGATACTTGAACGAAAATGAACGCTCACTGAAGAGAACGATTTGGCTCAAGTCTAATAGGAAACCTAAGAGTCTTATATCAAAAGCCAAATTGATTAAATTTGAAGGAATCCAATTAAAGCAAATTAACATAAAAAAGATTTAAAATAACAAGTTTTCTTATTAAAATTTTTTTTCTATATTTCTTTGGGCACTTATTAACTTCCAACCGTGCCACTACTACTCGACAGGATGTTAGAGGAAAAATTCCGTAATCTTTAATTTCCCAGTAGAAGTTAATAGGCGCAAAGATAATCCGTCCCGTTGAGTATTTGGGCGTTATAGAAAGATTTCCATGCAAGAGGAAAAAAATTAACTCAAAAAACTATTTCTTAAGGGTGAGATGGATAGAATATCTGTACATGACAGATTCTAACAATTAAATTTTTGGAATTTCTTATAGTCAGGGAATAAATTGGTCTCTTAAACATCAGTGCTCATACCTTAAATATTAGGTCGGGCTTGTTAGGAATGAATCTCTATGCAATCACTTTAGAATTCTGAAACAATTCCGGTCTCATCATTATTGTGTCGTTGTCTATGATTTCTTTCTTTTTTTCAATAAAAGGAATAAATATATAAAATTTTACTAATTCCATAATGGATTCTATATCAATAAAAAATATTTATATGAAATTATGAATTTGGCAATTAAATTTTAAATTTGCTTTGTCCATTCATAATAGAAATCTACCGTACTGTTAACCAAATTTCTTACTTTCCAAAAAGGAACACATGTTTAAATTGTATCTTTTTAAGATTAAATTAAGATTTAAGTTTCTCCTAAATTATAACAATTTGTTGATGTCACATGTCCAACATGTCTGTAACACCCAGCTTTTATATTGTCTATTCCCCTGCATTTTTTTATTTAATTAAATTAAATTAAATTCCTTTAAAACTTACCTTCTTCAAAACATTGTAAAATATTGCCCGCATACGATAAACAATCGGTGGTGGAGTTAGAAGTTGTACCAGTTGATAATGAGGTGGTATGTTGAACTGGCAAAACACCACGACACAAAGACATACAGGATGAAGTAACACCTCTTCGAACACAACAGGGTGTATGATCTCTGCCACCGGCCGCACAACGAGCAATAACAGCTAAAGGCAGAGTCCAGAAAAAAACAAAAATATTTAATAGAAACTTTAAACTGGAGAGAGGATGAACAAAAAGAAAAGCCATAAATAAATTTAAGTGAGAGCAACAAAAAATACAGTTGTTTTTATTGACACACAGCAACAATGTTGCAAGTAAGCAAACAAGCAAGCAGGAGAGCAAGCTACAATACAAAAAATTGCTACAAAATTCAAAGCATTTTCAAACTCAACTCACATATGCATTTGTAGCTTAGTTCGCATGCATATCGTGTTGCATATAAATCTTATTTAATGTCTTTTATTTATGTGTTATTTTTTCATTTGCTCTCTTTATTTGTATATTGTGCACTTGCAGTGTTGAAAATTTATGCGAAATTAAAAAAAAAGAGTGGGAGTAGTAACGATTGTAAAGCTGCTACTTTGACTTTCTTCTTAAAAATAATATTTCTACTTACACATTTGTGCCCGACATGCTGGTCCTAGTTTTTCAATGTCCGATAAGCGTATGTTGTAAGTACACAATGGGGCACACTGTGGCAATAGTCCGGATGCTTGGCAGCATGTACTCATGTTATATTTTGTTTCGTTCACATCCTCCAACTCAGCGGGTTGGGTGCGTATTATGAGACGTGGTGAAGGTTCACTTTTACCGTATGCATTTATTGAAACCACATAAAACTCATAGTAGACCTCTGGTTCTAAGCCTTCCAATATAAGTGGAGGATTTTTCTAGTTTTTGTTTTTTATCCAAGCAACACAGCACAAGTTATAAATTTTCAAAAATGTTAAAATGTTAAGAAGTAGGCGTTTGTAGAAACATGTAGAAATAAAAAAAAAAATACATAAATAAATGTTTAAATGTAGTTTAGTTTATTGTTAAGTATGTTAAAATTGGGTTTATAAATTAAGGAAACTGGAAGGCAGGCAACATAAGGAAATAAAACATTATGATAAAAATTTGAATTATTAGTTTCAAGTGGCTTAAAAAACAAAGGAAAAATTTAATTTACTATATAATTAAAACAATTTTTGAACAGTTGGTTAAACGCTGGCTTTTTTTTCAAATAAAACGTTTTACTAAAGAAACACCTCACTTTAGCAGACGAATTTTAATAAAAAATTTTTTAAGTAGAAAAAAATTAAAAAAAAAAAATAAAAAATAATCTATAATCAATTAAATTAAAAAAAAAAACAATATTTGGAAATAAAATAAAGTTACAAAAAAAAAATGAAATATAAATTAATTAAATAAAAAAAAAAAAATAAAAATAAAAAAAATTTTAATAAAAATTTAAAAGAAAATAAATAACATGTTTTTAATAGAAATTTAAAAAAAAATAAAAAAAAACTTAAAAATCAATAAATTAAAAAAAATTTATTCAATAAAGATTAAAGCGTTTTAAATTCTATAAAACAGTGCTTTACCTTTTCCACAGTCATATAATCATCACCCACTCCTAAGCGGCGAAACTTGACATGAAAAGTGCTGACTGTGTCAGCGAATCTTTTGGGTTTGTTCCAATCTAAAATAACAAAAGAATCCGTTTTGGCCACTGTGTGTAATTTGGAAGGAGGATCAGCTAAAACGCCATAACCCTGGAACAAACAGCTGCTAAATTCCGACATAAAACGAAGACATCTAAAAATAAATTAAAGGATTTCATTAAGCAGCTGTTCTGATTACACAGTTAACAAGAAACATACTTAAATAAATTAAAATCCAATGTTGAAACTTTGCCCGAACACAAGGGATAACATACGGGGGGAATACCTCTGGCACGACAGCAAGGCGTATGATCAATATTATTTGCTAGACAATTGAAAGTGATATTTGACCAGGGAGCACAAACCATAAAATCAGGCAATGTGGCCAGATCAGTCTTCCGAGGATCACACATTTTATCCAAACACATGCGATGAGTCATGCCATTTGATTCACAGCACGATCTAATATCAGGCAAATCTGGAACATCCATTTTATTAGAAGGTCCCGATTGATGCTCTGTAGTCAAGGCACTGGTGTGTGTAAAAATACGCAAACGTTCGCTTGGCAAACTACTGCCATGCTCATTTTCGGCCGTCACAGTAATCGCATACATTGTTAAGGGTCTTAAGTCATTTATGGTCACAGAAGTATCATTTGCTGGCACCAAACGTATAATAACATTTTTATCTTTCTTTCTTCTAATGGCAGCATCATCATCATCATTATCATTATGACCACTAACAACTTCATCGCCATCATCTTCATCGAATGAATGCAAAGCTGTTAAATTGACATTGTAATGTTTAACCAAATGGGCCAACTTTTCTGGCGGTGACCAACTAATGATGACACGTGTTTCACTAACTTCATCAGCTGCCACATTCAACGGACTGCTGGGAATCTGTTGCACACCCTGTAATATACACTGCAGACCACTGAGTGTATGTTGGACACAGGAGACCCGTGTACGCAGCATATCGGTAAATGGTGTATACTCACCGCGACACATATCCTGACACAAGTCAGGTATTTGTTTTTCTACACAACAGGGCACATGATTGCGGCCATCGGCCATGCAGCGAACTATTTGTGGGAAATCTTTTTCACAAGCCTCCGGCTCAATGCCTGTTGTGCCGTCTAGAATGTTGTGAACATTACAGAAGCCCATACAGCCTTGGCTGACATTGGCACGTTCACAGCATTCAGTAAAGTCGTGTGTTATTTGAGGTGCGACCGAACCAGTACGCCAAAACGAACGATTATCGTTGGCATCCAATGGGGGAGGTACCAAAAATACATCACTTGTTTCGCTGGCAGCTAAATCTCTATTGCTATTGCTGTCATCACTAAACGTGCTATTGCTGTTGTTGTTAAAACTTTTTGAACGTAAAGGTTTAACTACAAGAATTACAATCACACACACGCAAACATACAAATGTAAAGATTTTTGAAAACAAATTAGTTTTAAACTCATTTAACAATGAAAACAAAAAACAATGAATTCAGTTTTAGTGCCACAAACTTACCCTTTAATATGTGTATGCTACGCAAAACAGGTTCTGAATTTAATTCACAAATATAGCTGCCTGAATCTGAAGGTTTTAGTTTTTTTATTAACAATACCCACACTTCGCCACCCGTTTCTATTCTTCCCTTGGGACCTTAATGAAGAAAACAATTTTCATTTAATTTATGTTTTTTAACTTTTGTTGACTTACTGTCATCATGTAAAATATTTATACGTAAATCACTTGTAACTCTCACTCTGCCTGCAGTTAGAATTTCATCTAATTTTTTCCATATCACAGTATTGTTGCTACGATTTTCAGACACAACACACGTTAATAAGGCATCTTTGCCTTCATCTATTATGGAGGGACCACCAGTTCCTTAAAAAAATAATTAATTAAAAATATTAAACTTTCATTTTAACTATAAATTATAAGGAAGTTAAACTAAGTTAAATAAAAAAAAACTTAATTTTCAAAGCCAATTGGTAAATACCAGGTATAATTCAGAGGTCATGTAGCCATTGCTGGCATTAATTTACTAGAGTCTACCGAATATAGAACAAAAAAAATTTACAACATCCTCAAATAACGAATCTCGTTCAAGAGGGACATCAGAGCTCAAATATTGCTTAAAAATAAAACTTCATAACATTGCCAATTAAAAGTTTTAAAATCTATCTTAGCTACGAAAAAATTGTAATTGTGGTGTTTTAACAAAATAAAAAATTATTGGTTAAAATAATCGCTTGATTGCTGAACAGAAGGTCACAAGTCATAAGTTCAACTCCCACCAGCGACGTGAGTATTAAACAAGTATGAAACAATAAAGCCTTGCAAAATAAGGAAAAATAAGAAATAGTCAATATAAACGCCATAGTGGAGCTCCTTGTAAGTACTGGAGCCTTGGGGACCTAACGATAGGCAAGCAGAAAAAGAAATAAATAACTTTTAAAAAAGGCACTAAGAGAGAATGTAAGTGAAATGATTTATTGCTTTGAAGTTAGCGAAGTATATGAAGACCACTGAGAAATAAATTGAATTGAAATATAGATTGTCATAGAAATTTGAAAGATTTAGTTTTGGATGCTGCGCAGTGTGTTCTTTTGAAAGAGCAACAAAAATACTAAAGATGAAAGATAGGTGGCGATATTTTTTTTTTTATTTTGAAATTTAATTTTATTAAAATTTTTTTTTAAATATTTTTTTAATTGAAGAATATATAAAATTTTCTAATTAAAGAGTTATTTTAATCAATTATTTATTTAATTAAAACTATAATTTTCTTATTAGGTAAATAATTGAATCGATTTCACATTTTATTCTAAAAACAAATCATTTAAATATAAAAAAATTGGTCCGATTAGTATCCTGCCTTAAAAGATCAACATCAATTTTAGAGTTAAATATAATTATAATTTAATTAAATATTTATTTGTTTCAATTATACATTTAATTGTAAAATATGTAAAATTTTGTAATTAAAGAATTATTTGAATCAATTATTTATTTAATTAAAACAGTAATTTTTTTATTTAGTAAATAATTGAACCGATGCAAAATTTCATTTCTATTTAAAAACAAATGATTTAAATATAACAAGAAGAGATTCGGTTAATATCGTCCACTTTAGAGATAAATAGAATTTTAATTAAATTTAACTATTATTTGTTTCGATTTGTATCTGGCCTTGAAAGAAGTTTTAAAGGAACGACATCCATTTTTCAAATAAATAGATTTGTTTTGTTCCCATAGAATTTTATATCTATTCGGGCTTTAGATAAAGTTTTCTAATAAAAGAATTATTTGAATCAATTATTTATTTAATTAAAACTACAATTTTTTTTATTAAATAAATAATTGAATCGATGAAAAATTTCATTCTATTCTAATAACAGATTTTTATATACTAAAAATTGGCCCGATTTATATCCTGCCTTGAAAGAGCAACATCCATTTTAGAGATAAATGGAATTTGATTTTAATTAGATTATATTTTTTCAATTATATATTTAATTGAAGAACACATGAAATTTTCTAACTGAAGAATTATTTGAATCAATAATTTGTTTAATTAAAACTATAATTTTTTTATTAAATAATTAATTGAATCGATTAAATATTCCAATTTATTCTAAAATGATTTAAATATAACAAAAATATGTCCGACTGGTATCTGGCCTTGAAAGATCTATTAAAGAAGCGACATCCATTTTACTATTGAATATATTTTCTTTCATGAAAGATTTATATCTTCACTCTAAGTCGTTGAACAATATAAGGATAAATTAAAGATTATAGTTATGACTTCTTGGAAGCTGTTAAACTTCTTAAAATTTTTAATGACGATTTCAGAATCCCATTCTGATATATTGGTCAAAACGTAGTTAACTAATGAACGTTAATTGCCTAAACATAAAGTTATAAAATATCAATTTATTGAGGCCCTTAGATTAAAGAAACTCCTTTGCCTATAAAAGCTACATTTACGTAAATACACAAGCTCTTTATGTATTTTTAAGAATTCTTAAAACTACCATTAAAAGAAAATTATATTTTTTCCTCGCCACATTCTTTTTTAAATCAACCGAAATATTGCCAACAGAATTATTGCAACACAACTACTTTTTGTTTGCCGCTTAATTATCAAAAAATCCTTTCAATAAATTAACTTTAAAAATGTTTTTTTTTTCAGCTGTTGACTTAAATGACTGTGATTTGTTTACTTACCAATTGGTGTACCGGAATTAACTGTTGATAGTAAACATATTGATGTTGTTAATACCAGCAGCAATCTTAACATTATGACATTCGTCACAAGCGCCTGTAATTAAACAGAAATAATAAAAAAATTAATTTTAATTATTTCTTAATGCCACGGCTTTTATCAGTGATAATAAATAAAGAAATCATACATCATTTTCAGGATTTTATATGTGTATTTATTAATAAATGGCGGCTCCCGACAAAACAATTCGCATGCAAGCGAACACAGTGTTAACACTTGCATGAGCATAAATGCACTTGTAAGTCATATTTAAAAGGATTAATTTTATTTTTAATATGGAAGAATAAAAATGTATATGAGTGCGTATATAAATGGGCGTGCGTGAGTGTGTGCATGATTAAACTTATGTTCGTGTATTAATACAGCAGTAAATTAATTAATTAAGATTAAATACACATTTATTCAGTGTTAACAGCATCAAATAAAAGACTAAAATTTGCTCATAAATTTAAAATTGACCCGCTATGGGGTCAATAGCAATGACCCAAAACCTCTAATTAACTTTAAATAAACATCATTATTATGTGAAATTAAATTTTAAATTAAAATTTATAAATCCAAATTTAGTGTGAAATCATTAACGATTTTTGCTTTCACAATTTTTATTGTACTCGTAATTTATTCTTTATTTTTTTCAATTGCTGCCAGTAGAATGCTTTAATTCAACAGAACTATAATAGCAGTTAAATATAATTTACACTCATTACCAAATATATTTTCCATTTTTTATTGCAGTTTCATTTGCTTAAACGACAGCGAGGAAGGAAGGACAAATGGAGAGTTTACAAAAGAAATTAAATTGTTCGAAATGCACTGCTTGTAATTGTGTGTGTGTGTTGTTTGATTTATATAAACATACAAATTCTCTCACATTTTTTAATTAGTGTCAATACTTTTCAACAGAAAAGACATAAATTTCAGCTTTAAAACAATAATAAAAATAAATAATAAAAAACTAAACAAAGGGAAAATTTTTAAAAGGCTTTATTTAAAGCAAAATTAAAGTAAATTTAATAAATGAAATGAACTACTGCTTTCAGTAGTAAAAAGGATACTTCTTAGAAAAATCATTGATTTAAAATTTATGGAAAACATTTTTAAATAAAAATAAAAACAATTCCAATAAAACGATATTGAAGGACACAGGGTCATTGAGTATGGAACAGAAATTTTAATCACAATTTTTTAAAGTTTCAGGTTTTTACCTTTATTTGTTCAAAAGGAAAATACGCCAATTCCAACAACAAATGGGGACACCCTTCAATTTGTATTCTGAAATGTTTTTATTTTCTTTTATAGCGCGCATAGTGATACAGATTCTGTGTTACTTTCAATAATCTGTCAATAAAGTTTCAAAAGAAAAGGTCATGAAATAACACCACCTACGGGGAAACCCTTTTTCTACTTGTTGTTATAGCAGGTATAGAGGAAGATATTCTTTATAATTGTCAAACGTTTGACCAGAATGATTCAATAAAATGGGCCATTAAAATCAAATTGCTTCACCTAAGGGGACACCCTTTAATATTTGAGTTTAATTTTTTTCTATTACTTGCTGCTACTGTGAACTTAAGAGATAATATATTTGTTAAAATTATTAATGAGTGTGCGTACTATTTAACAGACATTTCTAATTATGTATGTTGTATGGGGACACCCTTTAAACTTTTGTGTTATGAACTTGCTCTTAGAGTGGCAACAAAGTATAAACACCACTTTATTATAAAATGAAAAAAAATTTTAAATCGCTGTAGAAGTGACTGGTCTTAGCGGGCGGAAATATATAAAAAATACAGGCGAATACAGATCTTTTCCTTTTTTAAGTCGGTTGAAAATTATTTTCATATGACAAGAAGTTAAAGTTTAAACAAATTTTAAATTGCATTCAGTGCTAATGGATGGTTGGCATTAGAGAATAAATTAAAGTAAAACACGAACTTGATCCTAACAAAACTAATCATGGTCGATAATAATAACTTTCTCAGAACATATATCAAGAATAAAGCAGTAAAAAACAAAAATAAATCATTTGAAAAAATTTTGTTTTTTAAAACATTATTTAAAAAAAGACTTGGGCCTGACTTAGAATTAGTCATTTAGTTTACTTTTTTTTTTGATTAATAGTGTTCCACTAATTGCGTGAAATTTTTATTTTTGTGAAAATTGATTTGTTGGTGCTAATTTCCTTATTGGTTTTTTTCTTAATTTTCTTTTTTTTATTTATTAATTTTCTGCTTATTTTGGTTTTAGGTGGTTTATATATTGTGTGCTGGGTTAATAAAATTTTGGAAAATTTGTTTATATATTTTTTAATTGCTGTGACCTTTTTTTCAAATTTAATTTTACTTTTTAATTCAAATTTCGAAACTGCAAAAACTATTACTTTTAAGGCGAAAACTTTCCTTTTAGCTTTAAAAAATTTTATTTAAAATTAATTAACCAATTTCTTTTTTTTTATATTTTTTTAACGGCCACCTTTCTGTTTTTTACAAAATATTTGGCAATAGATTTTAAAATGTTTCTTCTTTCTTATTTTAATTAAAAACTAGAAAAAACATTTTGAAACAAACGAGAAAAAAGACAAGCGGCAGCAATTTGTATGATACTGACGAATGTGTCTATTTGTTCAAATAGATGCGTTTGTAAAATTATTATTTGCGTTATTACCAACTGTTCTTTAGTGAATATACGTATACGAAAATTCTCCTCGGCAATGAAAATGCATAAATTAAATATTTTGTTTGTATGAAGATTTATTCCTAGTAAAACTACCCTGCGTTTTTTTCGTGTAAAATATTTTTAAAGGGACGATTTACGATAAACGTACAAATTAAATGAATGCATACGTGTGCAAATGCAAACCAACAAACAGTAGCGACAGCAGCAACAACAAAAAAATGAATCAAAAACTATTAAATTCTTTTCAACACTTGTATTAAAGAAAATACACATTCACACAGAAACACAAACGTTTAAGAGCAGCAATCAGTCGTGCAGCCACAGCATGAGTTTTATAAAAACGATCTACTGCTACATTTTAAATAAATGCCCGACAGTAATACACAAGTGTTTGTGTGTTGACTGTTAATATGTCACTTTGTCTGTTTACCCGGGGTCCATTTTTGTTTATTTATAAAATATTATTCAACCAAATGGAAGTTAACAACAGTGGCAACACGGCTAATGAAAGAAGTTTAGCCGCGTCAGCATAAAACTTTATAAAATATTTTCCCATGGTTTCTGCACGCGCAATAACTATTGCTCAACAACAGGAGCATCAAATTACACTAAAATATATTTGCCAACTAAGCGTCTGGATAACCGCACATGTCGATGCAACGTGATCCAGCTAGCTTTCGAGGTGAAGTTGCTAATTTGATGAAGGCAGTCTTGGTTACGCGCTCGTGCTAAACGGTTTATTTAATTCTTTTAATTCATTTTAATTTGTGTAAATCGTTGTGAATAAATACTGTAAATTATTTTAAAGTATAAATCTTTGGTGTTGTTTAATAAGACGCAGTTGGTCGCGTCTAAAATTAATTTTTTTAATTCGAACCAATTGGTAATCCTTAACTGGCGCCCGAGCAGGGACCTACTGAAAAATTTAAAAACAGTAGGGTCCTTTATAATATAAAATATTTTTTATAATTCAATAAATAAGTTCTGCGATCTCCAAGGAGCCCTCCAGGACCAAATAATTTAACAAAAATAATAATTTAATAGATAATAATAATAAAACAAAGAATATAAAAAATAAAAATTCTGCGATCTCCAAGGAGCACTCCAGAGTCTATAATTTAATCTAAAGACATAACAGCCCCTCCTTTGGCAACCTGATACTCCTTGTGAAAAAAAAAAAAAAAAAAAAAAAAATTCACAGAAGGTTATCAGACCAAAAGTGGAGTAAATCCGTTCCCCAGTAAGAATCCGTGAAAATAAAAACGGATTTCCAAAAAGGAATAAAACGGACCTCCCGCGAGGAAAAAAAGGGTTTGCCAATTGGCGTGTTCGCGTCGCGTGACCAAGACTCGAAAAAAAATAAAAAATTGTGAAAATATAGAAATAAAAATTTGAGAAAATATAAAAAGTTAAAAGAGGTATAAAAATTGAAAAGCGAAAAAAAAAATTTAAAAATTGAGAAAGTATAGAAATAAAAATTTTAGAAAATAAAAAAAAAAATGAAAGAGGTTTAAAAATCGAAAAGCGAAAAAAATTGAGAATATATAAAAAATTGAAAATATAGAAATGAAAATTTGAGAAAAGATAAAAGAGGTATAAAAATTGAAAAGCAAAAAAAAAAAAAAAAATTAAAAAATTGAGAAAATATAAGAAGTTGAAAGTTAAAAAGTGGAAAGAAGTGAAAACCCAAACAGGGAGTGTCCTACTGAATTCCAGGTGAGTCCTTTTACCATATAATAAAGTGATCTACTATTAGTGACAATGGAGGAAATGAGAATGAGTATTACTACCTTAACGGGGGCGGTAAATCGTCTCTTAGAGCAGGCTAAATTAGTAGAGAGCAGGCTTTCTAAAATAGAACAAGCTAACGATGTTGCAGAATTGAGTAGGAGAATACAACAAATAGAGAGACAGGAACAGAATAATGTAGGGGATACAGAAGTCGCTTCAATTCTACAAGTACCCAGGACGGAAGAAGATTTGAGGGCAATTTGTAGACTCCCGGACAGTGTCAAGGAACTGCGTACGTTCGATGGCAACCCGTTGCACTATGTCTCTTGGGTGCATTCGGTTGAGATGATTCTAAAAGATTTCGAGATTGTAAGGGACAAACCAATCTATCGATCAATAATACAGAGTATTAGACAAAAGGTTGTAGGGGAAGCGGATGCGGCCCTTGTATCCTACAATGTATTTGAGGCAGACTGGAAGGAAGTGAAGAAAATATTGTCGCTCCATTATGCCGACAAGAGGGATGTTCAGACATTAGAACATCAACTTAATCAGCTCTCTCAGGGTTCGTCGAAAGTGGATGAATTTTACTCAACCGTAAACCACCAATTATCTCTAATTATAAACAAATTAAAAACCGAAACTTATAGTGAGGAAACCATGAACGCTCTAATAACGACGCACAGGAATAGAGCCTTGGATATATTTATACGAGGCCTTACTCCTGAATTGTCCCGAATGGTGATAATTCAACGACCTAGAACATTGCCGGAAGCGTATTCGGCTTGTCTCGAACTTCAAAATCTTACTATGAGGAATAATATCCTTCATACAAGAGTGCCAACAAGGGGCCATACGCAACAAGTTCCAGTACGTGCAACAACTCCACCCAGACCTCCTAGGCATTTTAATAACAACCCTCCTAGACATTTTTATAGCAACCCTTCTACAAATCATTATAGATATAATAACTGGCAACAGAAAAGCAATAATTATCAACAGTATAACCCGAACTCCAATCATAGCCCTGCGCCTTATGCCAAATCTCACCAGGTAAAACCAGAACCAATGGAGGTAGACCGCTCGATACAGACGCGAAAGGTAAATTACATGAACCGTCCTAGACCAGCAGAGAAAAGAAGTGCTTCGGAAATGTTCAATAGGAACAAGCAGGCACGTCTTTATCATTTAAATACGAATGATGAGGATACTAGGGAACCTCCCCAAGATGAAGTTATTGATAGTTTTGATAGCGCAGCAAGCGAACAAAATTTTATGGAGGCAGGCCATCAAGCCTACCTTACATAGAACATAAAATAGGGAAAGATATCACCCTGCAATTTTTGATTGACACGGGCTCAAATAAGAACTTCTGTAGTCCTTATTTATCTAGGGGTAGCAAGCCCTTAGATAAACCAATCATTGTAGGAACTGTAGGAGGACGAGTAAAAATTGACCAAATGGTGACCGGAAAATTTTTTTCAAAATACAATATACCAGACTCTACAACATTTTACGTACTACCGGGATTAGATAATTTTGACGGGATTATAGGCGACGACACCCTTAAGGAATTAGAAGCAGTGGTTGATAGAAAGAAAAATGTCCTTCTGCTTAGGAAAACCATTAAGATTCCTCTTAAGGACAAAATTTCTAATAGTTTAAACTATATAGTGAACGAACCTTTGTCCACGGGGACAAAATTGAAAATAAATGAAATAATTGACAAGCATAGGAATTTGTTCGGGCCCCTCGACAAGAGCCAAGCTGCAGCAACTAATGTTCTGGCAGAAATAAAGACAAGCACAACAGAACCAATCTATTCAAAAAGCTATCCATATCCAGCTGCAATGAGAGATGAAGTAGAGAGACAAATTAGCGAACTGTTATCCGAAGGAATAATTCGCCCCTCTAAAAGCCCCTATAATTCCCCGATTTGGGTTGTGCCAAAAAAACCAAAACCAGACGGAGAAAAGCAATATAGGTTGGTTGTCGACTATAAACGGTTAAACGCTGTCACTGTGCCTGACACATACCCTATACCGGACATTAATGCCACTCTAGCAAGCCTAGGAAATGCGAAATTCTTTACAACGATTGATCTAACCTCCGGTTTTCATCAAATACCTATGAAGCCCGCTGACATCCCGAAAACTGCGTTCTCAACTATGAATGGAAAATATGAATTTCTTCGCTTACCCTTTGGGCTGAAAAATGCTCCCGCCATCTTTCAAAGAATGATTGACGATGTCCTTAAGGAATTTATCGGGAAGATCTGCTACGTATATATAGATGATATTATCGTATTTGGACAGAGCGAAGAAGAAACCTTGACAAACGTCGACACTATTTTCGAGAGGCTAGATGAAGCTAATCTGAAGGTAAATATCGAAAAGACACATTTTATGCAGACAGAAGTCGAGTTCTTAGGATACTTAGTAGGCCCTGATGGAATAAAACCCGATTTTAAAAAAGTGGAGGCTATTAAAAATCTTTTACCTCCTACTAATCTAAAGGAGTTGAAAAGTTTCTTAGGGATGACATCGTACTACAGGCGTTTTATAAAGGATTATGCAAAGGTAGCAAAACCGCTTACAAACCTGACAAGAGGTGAAAATGCGCAGGTAAGGGCCAACCAGTCAAAAAAAGTTCGTATAGAACTGAACTCCGAGGGATTAATTGCCTTCCAAAAACTTAAAGAACTCCTAACTACTTCAGAAGTTCTTGCATTCCCCGATTTCGATAAACCATTTAATCTCACAACAGATGCCTCAAATTATGCTATTGGCGCTGTTCTCTCACAAGGAGAGATTGGTAAGGATAAACCTATTGCTTTTATATCACGTTCATTAAATAAAGCAGAAGAAGGATATGCTACAAATGAAAAAGAGATGCTAGCCATCGTGTGGGCACTAGACAATTTAAGAAACTATTTATATGGTGCCAAGAAAATAAAAATCCACACCGATCATCAACCCCTTACTTATGCTTTAAGTAACAGGAATTACAATGCTAAACTAAAAAGATGGAAGGCTCGCATAGAGGAGTATAACCACGAATTAATCTACAAACCCGGTAGATCAAATTATGTTGCAGACGCTCTCTCAAGATCAAAAACTAGTATCCACCACATCAGCGATGAATCTACAATATCAGCCAGCGAAAACTCGGAAATCACAAGAACAGCATCGGAAGTGGATGACAATAATTCACAAAGTACGAAAACTGCATCAGAAACAAGGGATGTCGACACAACATCAACATGTTCAACTGTCCATAGTGCAATTCAAGATGCGTCGGATCTTATCCCCCACATGGAAATTCCGATCAACGTTTTTAAGAACCAGATAATTATTAAAATTGGACCAGATCTCCATTCAACTGAGATCCCACATAGCGGCACCAATAGACATTATTTTTCGTCACCTGAGTGGAATGCCGAGAAACTTTTAAATGTCCTAAAGAAAACATTATACCCGAACATAGTAAACGGTATTAAAGCTCCAGAAATGTATTTACCAACTATACAAGAGCTCTACTTACAACATTTTTCTAGATACAAAGCTAGAATCGCACAAAAAGTTGTCTCAGATGCCAATTCAGAAAGCCGACAATTTGAAATAATCCAGAAGGAACATCGTAGGGCGCATAGAAATGCAAGAGAGAATAGGAAGCAGATTTTGGAAGAGTACTATTTTCCTCGTATGTTCGCTCTCATAAGAAAATTCGTATCGAACTGTGATGTGTGTAATACCAACAAATATGACAGAAATCCCCACAGACCAGAATTCCAAGAAACACCTGCTCCTAAGTCACCATGTGAAATTTTGCACATGGACATAATGGAAATACAGGATCAAAAATTTATATCAGTGATTGACAAGTTCTCTAAGTTTGCTAAACTGTTCCACATTAGTGACAGATCCGTTTTGAATATTAGAGAAAAATTAATAAAAATTTTGCATTATTTTACGGCACCCAAAATTTTAGTAACTGACAACGAAAGTAGTTTTATTAGCCCTTTAATAAAGGACTTCCTTGAAAGGCTAGGAATAAAAATATACTTAACGCCATCCCAGCGCAGTGAAGTAAACGGTCAAGTGGAACGCTTTCACTCAACCCTAATAGAAATCTACAGATGCCTAAGAGCAGAAAATGCTGAACTGAGCGTACAAGAGTTGATATATATCGCAGTGGACAGATATAATAACACCATTCATTCTGTGACTGACAGAAGACCTAGCGACATATTTTTTAATAGGACCAAAGCAACAGACTTTAGTAAACTACTTGAAGCTCGCTCTAAAATTAATAAAGACCTTAGAAAACTTATTAGGAGAAATGTAAAAGAACGAAACAATCGGATGAATAGAAAACGTACATCTCCAAAAAAATATAAGAAGGGCGATGTTATTTATGTAAGAATAAAAAATATAAAAGCTAAGAATAAAGCAGTGTATAGGAAAGAAATAGTAGAAAAAGACAATAAGGTCACAATTCGCACAGAAAGTGGTAAAAGGATTCACAAGGCCAATATAAAAAACATTAAATAAATTCAAAATACTTCTTTCCTCTAATAAAAAAACTTCTATTTCTTTAGGAAAAAAAAGATATATAAAATTTTATTCAAAATGAATATTTTAAAAATAAAAAAAATAAGAATAAAAAGAAAGAAAGATATGACTCAATATAGCAAAATTTTTTTTTTAAGAAAAGAAACTAGTGGCCTCCTTAATGCGATTTCATTTTTTTTTTGGGACAACGACTTGTGATAGTGATATCCTCACTGTCATAAGTCGTAGTAGATCTTCGTACCATGAGTAGGTTTCTTGCAATTAAACCATCAACGCTTGAAACTAAAAGGGATAACACGAAATCTACGGTCGATACAAAAAATTTTTAACAAATGGGCCTGAAATTACAGTGGAACCACACATTTGTGGAGGGGTTCAACTCCCCAAAAGGTTCCATGAGCATTGAGAAATCGTATTATTGGAAAAGCCTTAGACTAGAATAAAAAATTAAAAAGGAAAAAAACCTTAAATGAAAAGGTAATAAATAAAAAAAAACAAATACAAGAATAAGCCAATTTAAAATTAAGGAAAAATGAAAATATATGAAAGAATCTTGCATGAAAAGTATCTATCATAAAAATAAAACAAAATTTTTAACAATATATTTTTTTTCTACTAACTTACTAATAATACTAACCTATTCATTTAATAAAAAAAAAAGAAGAAAAGGTGGCCTTCGCCGAAGCACAAGAAAAAAAAAATTTTTTTTCTTCTCTCCCCCTTTCTAAATAACTTAAGATTTAAAAACTAAATTAAAAAGGGCTCTGCCCAATCATAATTAATTAAAAAGTTTATATTTACAGAAAAATGTTTTTACTACTAACTATTATCCTTAACACGAGCATAATCACTCTGCAAGCAGCAGAAATATTCCGCTATGAAGCCCCTATTGTAACCGTACGAGCCGGTAATGCTTGGATAATAAATGGTAACCTGAAGCTAGTTCACCTAATAGACCTCGAAAGCTATGCAACAATCGCCAATAATGTAACAGTGCTGGTAGAAAAACATTTGCACCCTAGTCATAACAAAGATGTCATCAAGTACTACCTCACACAAGTGCAAGAAAGACTAACCGAACTCCAGGGTACAAAGAATAGGAAGCCACGATCTATTGATTGGATCGGCTCAGCTTGGAAATGGGTCGCGGGAAATCCAGACGCCTCAGATTGGAACAACATTTTAAGCAGTCAAAATACACTTATTACCAACAATAACGAACAATATAAAATCAATGCTCAACTTATGAATGCGACAAATGAAGTTGTCCAAAAGACTAGCGAACTCGTCTCCAGAGTAAATGAAATAACTAATGGAAAAGAGGCCGAGAGAATTGGACAAGGAACCATAAACCAGGTGCTTATTTTAAAAGACACAGTAGATGAGATTGTGAGAGCATGCCAAATGGCTAAAGGTGGGATCGTAAACACAAATCTATTAGACCGAAATGAAGTCGAGGGAGTTATCACTGAAATGGAAACACTGCCGTATTCCAACGCAGTAGAAGCAATTGAGTATGGGAAGCCTTCAATTTTTGCCAACGGATCTGCATTGTTGTATGTCGTATCGATTCCAAAAGTAAAAAAGAACCGTTATCAACGACTTATGGTTAGATCAACCATTAGTTCAGGCAAGCGGATCGTACTGCCATTTAATGAAATCCTTATCAGTCAAAATGAAACATACGGGATGAAAAGTCCATGTTTATATTTCAACAACGTAACGGTTTGTCAGTCATCCTCCCTTGACAAGCAAATGGAAGAGACCTGCATACCACGTCTACTCAAAGGAGGAATCGCCAATTGTCAATACATGAAGACAGAAGCTCAGATCACCGAGATGATAACATCCGATATGGTGTTCGTAACAAACTACATAGGCGTGATTACAACAAAAGGGCTCAGAGAGTTCCTCAATGGTACCTATCTGATTCAGCTGTCTAATGAAACAATTCTTATAGATGACGAAACCTTTTCAAGTACATCCATCTCTAGAATGCAACCACTACCTCCAATTCTAACAAGTGTCACGAATGGAAGATTGCTGGTGAACCTCGATCAAGTCCACAACATTAGCTTGCACAACATTGATAGCATCCAACATTTGGAATTAAGATCAAACCTAACTCTAGGTTGCCACATTGTCGTAGCCATAGTAATGGGCATTTGTCTCGGATTGCTGTGGTACAGATTAGTAAGACGACATAACCTTCCAGTAGTTGAAACTCCAGGAATAATGATAAATTGCCCCTCACCCCAAACACCTGCAGTGATCTGCGGGACGCAGATTTTTAAGAAGGGAGGAGTTAACAACAGTGGCAACACGGCTAATGAAAGAAGTTTAGCCGCGTCAGCATAAAACTTTATAAAATATTTTCCCATGGTTTCTGCACGCGCAATAACTATTGCTCAACAACAGGAGCATCAAATTACACTAAAATATATTTGCCAACTAAGCGTCTGGATAACCGCACATGTCGATGCAACGTGATCCAGCTAGCTTTCGAGGTGAAGTTGCTAATTTGATGAAGGCAGTCTTGGTTACGCGCTCGTGCTAAACGGTTTATTTAATTCTTTTAATTCATTTTAATTTGTGTAAATCGTTGTGAATAAATACTGTAAATTATTTTAAAGTATAAATCTTTGGTGTTGTTTAATAAGACGCAGTTGGTCGCGTCTAAAATTAATTTTTTTAATTCGAACCAATTGGTAATCCTTAACTTGGATATTCTTTTGCTATTTATATTTGAGATAGTATTTGCATTTGAGTGTCTATATTTGTAAACAAATAAAAGGAGATTAAGTGCAATTAATTTTCTGTCAGCAACAATTGTGTGCCAGTATCACTAACAGATAAAACACTAACACTTGGATACTAACGTAGTGTTAAGCTTATAACTTCTCACAAACAAACGAGGGTATTTGTAAAAATACTTAAATGCAAATTTTCAAGTTCTGTTAAGTTAAATTAAAATTTTAAAAGAAACAAGTATAACTTAAAATTTTTAAGGAACTCTTTATTGTCTTTTTGTAATAAAGCCACGTTTTTAAGGTATAAGCCACGCTTCATTTAAGACTGTTACACAGGAGATACAAAAAACCAAAACTACGGGTAAGGAGATATAATAAGTTAAAAGAACTATAAAAAGGAGTGTGATTTTTCTTGGACAATTGATTGTTATTGAAGAATGATGCGCATAGATTATTATTTATGAGATATCACTACAGCATTGAAGACGACATTAATTATACTACTACTATCCCTAACTGCAATGACACAAATCATTTACCGCTTTTTAATTTTAATTTTTTGTTTCAAAATGTTGCGTTTTTTTTTCTTTATTTTTAGAATAATTTTCGAACCGCTCTTGCTAAAGCTTTAAAAACAAAGTATTTAAATACTTTTCTATAGTTTTTGACGTTTTTCAACATGAGCTTGTATATTTACAAATTGTTTATTTACTTTTTGTTTTATTAATTTTCTTTAATGTTTTTGTTTTAGTCACGAAAACAATAGCAAGAATGGTCACAGTAAAATAAAAAACTTTATTAAAAATATGAAAATTTGTAAATGCAATTTTCAAATCTCTCCTGTGGCACTGGCAAAAAAATGTAAAGAAAAAAATTTTAATTAAAAAAACTTGCATTTAAAATTTTAATTCATTTTTAATAAAATAAATTATAGCAACATATATGGACAGATAATTAAAAATTTGCACTTTGAATTTAATTATAAAGAACACAGAACAGGATATTGGAAAAGTTCACTTAACAAATGTCGTTCATGGTTTTGCCATCTTTAAATGATCATTTAATACAACATAATGTTTGGTTCTTTTATGCATGATGAATTGTATGTTAAGAAAAATAATTTATTTATAACAATTACTTTTTTTAATGTTGCCAACTGCATTAATTCTGGATCACTTTTTATTTCAAGCTTTTTTTTTAATTTAATTTTTTAGAATTTAATTGTTTTTAAGCATTATAATGTAATTCAACCATTTAGTTATTGTTTTTAGTTGCTTGGACAGACAGGCAAGCAGACATTTAGCTAATAATTATCAGATGCTCAAAAAATAATTAAGAATATTAAATTTAAATTTCTGGTCAATTTTTTTTTTTGTTTAAATCAACATCAACATTTAAATAATTATTTTTAAAATTATTAAAAAAAAACCATTATCATTTTAATATTCGTAAATTTCACGCATCTGTTTTGAACAACAACCAGCAGGTTTAACAACGTTACAAAAAATATTTTGACAGCTTGAAATTTTGCGCCATAGACTTAATTGTGTGTTTTAATGCCTTTTCCGCCACGAATGTAGTTGAAGACAACAAGAAGGCATCTACGACAAGTGTGTTGAATGGAGATGTTATTAAAAATATGTAATTGTAGAAAATGTGTTTGTAAATACTAAAAGTGTACGGTGCCGTAAACTTTATTCTTCAAGAACCTTGATTTGCCTTTAGGCCTGTAAACAGCAAACAAGCTCAGCCAGCAAAGCTCTTGTAGACATCTGGTTGGTGGTAAAACACTTATTCTACTTCCTCATCTCTATTGTAACATTCAAATGTAAACTAAAACATTAAAAGTTCTGAAGAAAGAAAAGATTCCTGTCACAAAGCTTTGTCGTTTCAAGGTTGCACAGCAGAATTAACAACCAGATACAAAAATTATAAAAATGATTTTAAATAAATGTTCTTTAATTAAAATTGTAATTTGTTGAAAACATGAAGTTTGTTTTATACTTTTAATTGTTTGTTGTTGCTGTTTCCAAGCAGAGTTTAGCTGTTTGTTTATTTGCTTTTTCAAGGCGAAAATTGTATCTTATTTTCAAGGAAAGAAATTCATTATAACTTTTAAAATTATTTTTAATGCGTAAATAATCAGTTGAAAGCAAAAACTTTATTTACGCAATAATTTCTTAATTATTTATTTTATTATCTTTTTCTAAATAATTAATCAAGCGTGAGGTTTTCAATTATTCGATTGATTGTTTAAAAAAAATTTATTAGAAGGTCGAAAAGAATTAAAATCATTTATTTATTTCATTGGCATAAATATATTTTTCTATTTTTTTATTAAAAACAAAAAATCAATTTTAATATTTAAAGGGATTTCGATAACACTTTTGCTTTTTACTCTTATCTCAGTTAAAATCTAATTCAGATTGTTGCACAAATCAACTTTTTAAAGGCGGTTAAACCAGCTCATCGGATGTTCTAGTTTACAGGCTTTTTAAAAAAACATAATGTTCTATTTCGAATGAAAACTTCTTGAAATTTGATGTGCTATTTTTATTTACGTATTCCCTGTTGAAACAAGTCATTCACTGTCGCTACTCAACAACTACTATTAAACTTTCTGTACAAGTCGCTGTTGGAATTTGAACTCATGATTCTTGATATTAAGGTCATACAACGTGTTTATGCTGCGTACTTCTTTAATTCTTTCCACATAAACCACACCTATTAGTGGTGGAAACACTAACTTAAGTAGCACTTTAAATCAAACTCTCTAGTCATGTTCAATATAAGTCAGAAGAAAAAGCATAAAGACTTAGAAGGAAGTAAAAGATAAAAAATTTTTTTTTAAATACGGAATGAAGTCTAAATTTCTATTACCTCAAAAATGTCACTATAGTAAATGAACCACACATTTGTATGACCTGTTATAGCTTTATGCCATTCTTATCAATTTGATTATAATCTGTATTGTTTTCTGTTTAGCTTAATTTGCCATTCTTTGTGTTTTTTATCTGAAATCCTTTCATACACAATTTTTTTTAAATCAATTATATTAAATTATAATTTTATTTCACAACTAATCTTCCCAATTGTGTTTATTTGAAAATTGTATGTATTTTCAATGAATTTCAGATAAAATATTTTTATTTAATTTAATCAATTTGTGAATTTTTCTAAATTTATATATATATTTATTTGTATAGAAGATTTATGTAAACTATGTTTTTTTATTATAATTTTTTGTAGTTTATCTCATATAGTTTTTTTTTGTATGTCATAATACGCCTAATAAAGGTGGGAGTGAATTTAAAATCTAAATTAAATATATAGAGAAAAAGCAGAGCAATAAAAAACTGATAACCAATGATTTGTTAAGGGATTTGCTTTTAAATCCATGTTGAACAATTAAAAAATAAAAAAATATATTTAAACAAATATTTATTTATACGCTTTTACACATTGGGATTTAAATTAAATATTATCACAAATCTTGTTTTTGACTCTATAATGTAGGGTGATTTCTTAACTGTAAGTGTATGTTGCATAAAAAATTTTTCGAGTTTCGTGGTTATTTGTAAGCCTAGACTAAGTTAAATTAAAAGATTGCTTTCTGAAAGAGCGTTTGCAATGATCGCTAAAACGTTTTCAAGAAAGATAAAATATTTCGTAGAAAAAAAAAACGTAAAATTACAAAGCAGAATTTTGTAAAAGTCAAAAAAAAATTAACATATAGAAATAAAATATAGATTTTACTAAAACCGCAAATTATGTATAATGAAAAAAGTAATCAAAAATATTAAAAAAAAATTAAAATTTTTTAGCAAAATTTTGATTTAGAACCAAATTTTGTTCAAGTAAAGCAAAGCTCTTGTAGACTTATGCATTTTTCTGTTTCTTTATTCTAGAATTCTAGCGTTCTTTGCAAAAAATATACAGAAAAGAAAAAACATAACGAAGAAAAATAACTTAAACGAATTCAAAACATAATTTAAATTTACGCCAAAGAACAAAGTTTTGACTTAAACCAAAGTCTCAGCTCACAAGAACAAAAATGAGATTTTATGGTAAAAAAAAAATAATATTGCAATAAATCAAATAAAAATCAAGCATAGTCAGAGTTTGAGATAAATTAGAAAAAAAAAGACAGCAATCCAGATATAAAAAAAACTCGTGGAACCAAAAATATGGAATAGTAATAAATATAATATATAAAAATAAATAATAAAAATCTCCATTTTACTTGAAAGTTTTCAAGATATTTATATTTATTTAGAACTTTATAAATATTAATTCAATAAAATTAAATAAAAAAGTTTAAGTTTATGCAAAAAACTTTTAGTGAAAAAATACAAAAAAATGTAAAGAAATCAAATAAAACTTTACTAACAAGCAAAGTTCAGCTCGAATCTGAAAGTTAAAAACATCTAATTTAAATCTAAATTTAAAAAGTTCACAAAAAAGAACAAAAATTAAAAAAAAAATGCGTAATTTCATTAAAAAATAAAACTCTTCTCAAAAAAATTAAATAACAAATGTTTCTTAAAATCGAAATTTTAAAAAATTATAATGCGACCGTCATCATCTGAATATAAAATCGAAAATTCAAAAATAAAAATTTTACCAAAACTCAAAAAAAATTTTTTTTCAAAAATATGAAAAAAAGGGTGCTATATTCGGCAATGCCGAATCGTATATTCCTTTCACCATCTATGTAAACCTAGTTTAGTAAAGTAACTCCAATCAAAAAAGCAACAGTTGGAGTGACAGAGAATTGCCTCGGCAAACTTGATTTCAACACTAACACGGACAGACTGGCGGACATCGCTCAATCGACTTCGCTACTTATAAGAAGTCAGAATATACAAACTTTATAGGGTTGGAAATGGATATTGAAATTACACAAGGAATGCCATATTTAGATATACCCTTTTTTCACCTTTTGTGGTGGAGACTTTAATTATAATGAGACAGCAATAAACTAAATAGACAATTTGTAAAAAAATCGAATATTCACCGAAAATCAAAACTTTAAAAATAAAAATTTTATTAAGATTCCAAAAAAATAAATTTGGCAAAAATATGAAGAAAACAGAACAAATCATAATTTGACTGTTATATAAAATCTAAACCAAGAAAAATGAAATGGAAATAAAAAAAGCGAAAATTTAAAAAATTTCTAATAACATGAAATTAATCATCGTTATGGGACTTACAGTTTTTACTAAAGTTAACTTTTTCATTTTTGCACCAGGTTAGGTCATAAATAAGACTCTTAGCAAAGATATGAATTGAGTTTCTCGCCCATCGCTGGCGACCATAGCGATTTTAATTTTTACAATTGTCTTTCAAAAAAAGAAGGTCAGTTCGTCTGTATCTATTATGTTCTCTATTTGTATACACAGAACTCTTTCATTTATAGCTTCAAATTATTTTGTTTTTCCAAGAATTTATTCCAAATTTATGCAAAATTATAGAATGACAGCACAGCTTCATATCGCTGTATGCTATAAAAATAAAAAAAAGAAGGAGAAAGATATACATACATAGAGAGAGAGGGATAAAAAAAAAGTGGTACCCAAAAAACAGAGCCAACAGAAAGAGAATTTCATTAAATAAGCATTAAAATTAATTTAATAAAATACGAACAAATACAAAACAGCAAAAAGAAAAATAGTCAAATACGCACATTTCACAACAAACATTGAATAAAAATATTAATAAAAAACGTAAAAAAAACATACACACCAACATACAATTGTATAAAATTTCTCGCATACAAACCAAGAAACATCATATCACGTCACTTTCTTTTAAAATTGTTTTGTTACTCTTTCTTACGCCATGTGGTTTATAATTTATGTAAATGAAGGATTTTATCCTTTGTATCCTTTTTTTATTTGTATTTTTTGTGTGTTATTATTGTATTATTTACTTGTGCGTCTGTATGGCTGTCTTTTGTTAAAAAAGTAGAATTTTTTTAAGAAAGAATAAAAACCAACAAATGTTTGACTTTAATATTTAAATTTGAAAGGAAATACACAAATTGTTGTTAGCGCTGCTGTGTCTCCTTTATTTTTGCTGATAAAAATTTGTTACAAAATAAAATTATAAGCGAAAAGCCTAAGGGTGTTACAAATTTAATACGGATTAAGGTAGAAAAAATGTAATAAGTAAAATAAAATGAAATAAAATAAAATGGTTTATAATAATGCAATTTATGACTTTTTAACTTAAGGAAATCAAAATTAAGTGTCCTTAAAAGTATTTTTATATAAAAGGAGTACATCGAAATTAACAATAAAAAGTGTAATATTTTTTTTTTCTAAATTATTATAAGCATAAACAATACTTAAATATTTACCAAATTTACACCAAAAAAATTTTTTTTGATTTTTCAATTTCAATAAATACAAAGTCAATAAAGAACTCATCATCATGTATTTGAAGAAAAGATGTTATAAGCAACATTAAGTAATTATGTTAAGGAACGAAAAGCAGCAAAAACCGAAGATGCATTGCCTCAAGGGAGCTTGGTATCTAATGCGCCAAGACTGAATGCCTGTAGATGATCACAAGATATTGAGATTTACCTGTATAACAAAGCTTTGCTCGGTCCATCTGATTTCTCTTAAATAAAAACGAGACCCAACTTGTCATCCCATTCTAGAATTCAATAAGGGAAGAAAAGCCCATTTCTACTGGCACCCACGACGCGCGCTTTAGAGAGCATAAGAAAAAAAAATACTCGGCTTAAGGACCAGAAAATTAAGAGGTGTCAAATTGAGTCGAGATATAAAGAAAGTAGCGAATAAGTTCAACAATACGCTAAAGGTATAAAACCGCTTCTTACAGTCTGGCAGTTATATAGAAAACCAGAGCAAACACTTCATTTTGGGAGTCAATCAAAGGATAAAAGCTTCGTTCGGGCCAAGGTCTCACACTGTGGTGACATTCAAGACTGCCAGGAGACAACCACATGCAGGCAGACTCTAATAAGATGCAGGGGTGGCAGCCCATATTTTCTATGAAAACTTTACATTAGAAGTTGGAAATTATAAATACAAAAAAAAATCAGTTGGGAATTATCGGTAAAGTGTATTCTGTAACCGCTTCTTGTATTACACAGGGTGCACCGGAGTTAATAATGTTCTTTATAAGATAAAATTATAAAAAACGTTCATTAATATTACTAAGAGCACCGTGTGTAAAATCGATTGACTATAACATTTTCATGTGACAAATTTCTCACTTAAGTTACAGAAACGAGGCAACAAATTACAAAAATAAAATAAATTAAAATAAAAATTTCTTATTTCTAAAAGATTAATAGTTATTAATAAATAAAGAAAATATTTGCGTAAATACATCTAACAAAATTACTTGAATTAACTTTACATCAATTCCTTCTCTCCATTAACCGCCTTAATTCGTAATCCTATAAAATCTGCATCAAACTATTTTTGGTTCTTTTGGATTTTTTTTAAGATTCTAGTCGCCTCTTCAAGTGTTTTAAAAAGTTTTTGCGTTATTTAGAAAAAAAATTGTTATACTTTTAAGTTGATAAATAAGAAATCTTAGTTACTTAACTAAAGTCACCGAGAAACTTTTGACATATAAAATCTGTTTCTGATAAAACTCTTTTAGTTTAGAACAAAAACACCTACACATACTTTCTCCAAGTCGCATAATGCTTAAAATAAAAGTTCCAAATACAGTTTCTTTTTATTTTTATTTTTTTTTTTTTTGTTGAAGCCAAAATGCAAGACATTGACTTCAAGAATAAATTTTTCCATTCTTCTGCTAATGTTCCTACTTTAAAATCTAAGCAAATTGAAGAAACAATAAAAAATCGTTCAACATGTAGAAAAAAATATTTTGTGAATTTTAAAAAGATAGAGCTGCAAAAAAATATAGAAGACAAACATTAAACATCTTGGTATAAACACATGCATGTATACGCATGCTTAAACATGCACACTCGGCAAAAAAAAACCGCAAAAGGAAAAAAAATGTTGGCCAAATCAACTTGAATTGAAGCTGAACAAACTGACCAAGTTTAAAACTTACTAAAAAAAACAACAACAAAAAAAATACAAAACAATAATAGAAACAAAGCAAATAAAGAAACATAAACAGAAAATTAGAACAACAATAAATGGGTCATAAAAAATATCAAAACTGGTTGCACTAGACAAAACAAAAATCGTATAGACAAAAAGAACCATCAAAAATTAATAAATTAATTTAGAAAAAAAGGTCAGCGAACTTCAAAAGTTAATACTCATTAAAAACCTGAATATTCAGTTTTTATATTCTTTGTTACAGAACGAATACACAAACGTGGGTGGTAATTTTTAATTTTAACTCAACTTTATTTGAGCTAAACATTCATCGGTCTAACTTATCAGTGTCCAGTGTTAAATTATCAGCATCCGCTATAAGAATTATCTGTTTTGAAAAATAATATTCAATATTTTTTTAAGACACTATCTTCGATTTTTAACATCCATTGTGGTCATACAAATAACTCTGGCAAATAAAAACCGACTTTAAAACAGATTTCCTCTGTGTGTTTGTAACGCTTCAAAAGTATGACCACATATATCAAATCATATTAACAAGTAGGACACCCTTATATTCTATCACCAAACTTTATACTTTTTATAGCAGACTTAGCACTACCGCTTCTTGTTTATTTCAACCATCTGACTACAACCATCCAACATTTGAGCACATTGTAATTTGAAAAATGCTTCAAAATTAAAACAAGCATCAAACAAGAAGGAGAGTATATGCACAAAGTAGCCGCTGAAGCTATATGATCAAGCTATATGTTGTATCACAATGCCTTGTTTTTTTCTTCTTCTTAAGAGACACTTAAACATAAGAAAACCGCTAAAACAGTGAAAATAGTATAAAAAGGGCTCATAGAGGCAAATTTGAGGGAGAATTTTTTTTTTTTTTTTTTGTAGATCTGCATGAATACCTTCTTCTGTTTAGGTTTTTTACACTTCAATATTACAAAGGAAGCATGGAATTAATGAATAAATATATATTAACGAAATAGATTAATTTAAGCAAACTTTAAAGTTCTATTTTTGATTTTTTTGAGTTTAATTATTATTTTCATTTGTCTCTGTCTTGCGTTCTAGAAAAACTTTTTTATTATTTTTTTAATATTTTTTAAAAACTGTGTCTATTTCCTCTCGATTTTAAAGCAAGAACAACCACAATTGTATGGGTTATTATCTTAATGAAGTTACTTCATTGTTCCAAATGACATGAAAAAATTAGAAGTAGGCGTTGTGTTTTCGACTGATCATGCTGATTTCCAGTAGCACCTCTTTCGATACTATATCTGATCGATTGACATATTTATTTTTTTTTTGTTTTTTTTTGTGAAATAAAGTTTGCTGAGGCAAACACTAACACGGACCGGCAGACGGACATCGCTCAATCGACTTCGCTATGCATAGGAAGTCAGTACATATATATACTTTGCGGGGTCGGAAATGGGTATTTGAAAAATAACAAAGTGAATGGCAAACAGAGTTAAAAACTGTTCCTACTTTTTGTAGTATAGGGTATAAAAATAGAACATAGAAGAAATTAATGATAAGCGACTTGTTTAGCACTTTTGTTAATGAAAAACAAAAAAAAAAGAACGAAAAAGGGACTGAGCGGCAGTCAATCATGAACATTGAAGAGATAGTCCTGAGTGATGCACAAACAAACAGACAAGCAGGCACAAGAAAATACGCTTGCTTAATGGTGTTTTTTGGTTAGAGTGTTAATTGCAGAGTTTTTTTTTTAATTTTGTTAAGCACCTTTATGAGAAGTGAATAGAAAGTTAACACATTAAAACTTTAACTCAATCACAAATAACTCCTGTCTTAATTTTCTCATAAAGAAATAACAACCTTTTTTTATTGTTATAAGTTGAACAGTAGATCTTGTATGAAATGAACAAAAACAACAAAATAACAATAATGAATAAACAACAAAGAAGGCAGCAACAATAGAAAACACCTGACAAAAAAGAATAAAGAAATTGTTATTGTTATTGATTTCATACTTTTGAAAGTTCTTTTGAAAACAGAATATATTAAAAATAAAAATAAAAAATTTAAATTATGCCAGGTTATTTCGTTATTTCTTTACCTTCATTTTAAAAATCGTTTGGTACTATTTATCGGAAGTACTTTTTTTATTTTTGTTGAGACTCAGAGGACTCTTAAAAAATCTGACTAAGTGTTTTCTTTGTAGCACTTTGTAGTTTTTTGAATAATAAATACTTTTTTTAATTGGAAATTTTTATATAGACATTTTTGGTACTGCACAGAAATCTTGTGTTAGCAATTGTTCGTAAAGTACTTTTGATCATTTTTTCCAAAAAAAAAATTATTCTTTTTGTTTTTAATCCTTCAGCAGTTTTTTTTTACATTTTTTGTATTATTTTTCGAAAACTTGTATTTTGTGGTACGATTTTAAAATTTCTCAGTTCTAATTGTATTGTTTTTCTAATTGAACTTGGCACTTTATTGTTTTAACACTTTAGCTACGTTATCAAAAAAAAATTCTAGAAAAGGAAATCATTTAAAACATTCTTAGAATAGAACTAGAACTAAGAATATTAAAAAATTCTTCGCTAAAGTACTTTTTATAAAAAAAAATAAAATAAAATAAAAACAAAAACAAAAAAATACCTATTAAATTAAATTAAAGAATCTTCATATTTATGTTTTTAATTAATTTATACAAAAAAATGGTACTTATTGCGAATTTAGTACCTTTTTCTTTTTAGTGCTTTTTATTCCATTGAGCCAATAGATCTCAGTAGACGTGTTAAATGTACGTTTTTACTTTTACTTTAAATGTTTTTAGATTTATTTTGTTTTTTTTTTCTCTTGGTACTTTTTACTATAGACAAAATCTTACTATTTTACAGGTCAAAAAATTTTAGTTTATTAATGATTTTAGTTGTTTTATGTTTTTTTTTAATATAAAAGACTTTTTTATCTTGGTACTTTTTAAAAAGTACTTTTTTTAATTTCTAGCTAAATCGATTTGAGGCTAATTTTTTCCACAATTTCCTAAAATTCTCCTGCCTCTCTGATATTTACAGATTTTATTACTGCAAGGATAAATAAGTTTTTCTGCCTTTTGAACTTTTTTTTATTATTTTTCTTTGCAGTTTTTATGCACATGTTGTTTTTCGTTTTCAACTTTTAACAACGATTTCTCTCACCTGAATTTTTAGCAATATTTTCCCTTACAAAATTTAATTTTCCTAAAAACTTTTGCACAATAGAAAAAATTAAATTTAAACTTTTCTTCAAGCAACAAACAAACTCAAGCAGGAAGAAATATAAATATGAAAAGCACATTATCATCACAGTTCACAACAGCGTAGTGTTCAGTCAAACAAAAAAGAAGAAGACTAACGCAAAAGTCTTTCACTAATACTGACTAGTACGTAAGTATTTGTTGCTGCCCAGTTGATGCATAACTAACACCACAAGCTAAAGGATTTTCCAATAGGGTCGGTCAGATTTTTATTCGTAAAATAATAAAGACAATTTGTCATTGCAATTTTTACATCAAGCAATGACCTTCTATCACAGTTAACTATTCAATATAACTAATTTGGCATCATGTGAATTCCTTGAATAACCTGCAAAGACCTGGATCTTAACAAAACGTAAGATCTGCCAATTATTAAGTCACTATAGCCCAATCTCTACTAGAGCACAAAGTTAAAACTCTAAAAGATATTTTAAATATCTTCCCAGCGCTTTAGGAAAATCATATATTACAACAATGACAAAATCATCGCAGAAGAACAACAGCGAAAAGATTTCAAAACAACAACAAAAAAGTTGTTGTCTTTGGAGAGTGGTTTAATGCATACAGCAGGGATTAAGAATGATTGTATTGGCAAGAAAGTTAAAATAAAGATTAAGAAAAACAAAAAACAATTACAATGAAAACTAAATAAAATTGCATTGAAATTAGAAAACAAAAAGTAAAAAGTAATTGTTTATATAAAACATAGATTGATTTTTCCCTTTTCACTTTAAAAGCAAAAAAAAAAAACAAATCTATAAAAAATTCATGTTGTTTATTCATATCCATCTAACTTTACTTCCTTTTAAAATTATCAGCGTAGGCATCGAATTACTGTTTTAAACAAATGACACCTTAATAGCTCTTGGGAGCTTTGAAATAGTCTGGTTAAGATTCCATTCAGGGAAAGAACTCAGAATTTCAATATATTCGAAAAAGCGGGAATAATTTATATTAACTCCGATTTTTTTTATATAGAGAGTATCTTTCGACTAAATAAGAAGTCCCTACGTACAAGTATGTGAAATTTTTTTCGAAACGATCTGGCCATCCTAAATATTTCGTTTCGATCCCACTGTGCACACAAGAAAGACAAATGGGACCTACTTATTTTGCCGCATAATATAAACTTAACCTTAAACTACTTTCATCACTTCTTGAATATAGTAAAAACGCATGGCGAAAATAATTAAGGAAACTGCATAATTCTCGTATTCTTTTTCCATATTATGGATTAGAGTTTGAACTAAATAATTTTTAGATTTTTTCACAAAAACTATTTATTTTGTATATTAGAACGAAAATGGAATACTGAATGTACCAAAAATTGATTTTTTTTTAACCACAATAAATAAAAACCTTAGAACTTTATATTCTTTGTAAATAGAATTTATGAATAATGGGTGTTTTTTAAGCCCGATGGAACTTTGAATTGTAAAAAATAACAGAATAATAAATTGTTAGGAAAAAGTTTTTAACACGAAAGATCACAACGTTGCTTTAATTTTTAAAAATAATCCCGGGCATATGGCCACTCCAGCTGCTTATGACGAAGCGCATTCTGGATGTCCAATTTTGGGTCACTTTTTCGAGTACTGCTGGCCGTATGTCCGTGGCGGAATAACATGAACAATGTTGGCCTCCAAAGCGTCAATTGTTGCTTGTTTATCAGCATAAACCAGTGACTTCAGGTGGCCCCACCAGGAAATAATCGAGAGATGTCAAATCGCACGAACTTGGAGGGCAATTGACAGGTATATTTCTTGAAATCAACTTATCGCCAAATTTTGATTTGAATAACTTGATGGTTGCGGTCGCTGTATGACACGTAGCGCCATCTTGGTGAAACCACATTTCGTCCGGATCAATGTCATCCAAATTTTTAAACAAAAAATGATTAATGATGGTGCGGTAACAATCTCCATTGACTGCTACATAAGATCCGGCCTTATTTTTTGAAGAAGTAATGTCCGATGATGCCACCAGCGTGTAAACCACACAAAACGGTGCACTTTTCTGGATGCAATGGAGTCTGTAGGGTATGTTGTGGATTGGTTTCACTCCATATGCTGTAATTTTGCTTCTTAACAAACCTATTAAACCAAATTTGAGCCTCATCGCTGTACACAAGTTGGCGATAAAACATCGTGCGAAATTTGCTCGAATTGATTTTCAAAGTAAATTTGGATGATTTGAAAGCGTTGTTCAAGCGTTAGTCTATTTATAATGATTTGCCAGAGTAACTGAAACTAATAATAAAAAAGTGTTTCATCAAATTTTAATTTTTAGTATTATTTTTTTAACTTTAAGTTCTATCATGCTAAAAACAACACCCTTTATTAATGAAGAATAATTATTATTTTTTTAAGAATGCAACACTTGAGGCCGATAGGTAAAATTATTATGTTGGCTGCACTGTTTCTAAAACATGAGCATTAGCCTTTATTTACACAATAGTCTTTATGCACCGCGTTTTATGATATTAAGTTAATTACCGGATTAAAAAATTATTTCTCACTTTTTTATTTAAAGAGATACTTTTAATTTTCTGTTTATTCTAATTCACTCCAAAATTTTCTAAACTCGTAATATAATTGCACTTTAAAGCACAATATGTAGTGCTTATTTTTTTTTCAAGGATACTTGCACTAAAAAATCTTTTTAAAAAATAATAATAATTTTTTGATATTTATTTTTAATTAATATTTCTTTGTTATAAAAGTAAAACAACAATTTCTTTGTATTTAAATAAATTTCTTGTTATTATTTTCTTTTCTTTTAAACTTTTTATTATTTTTTTCCTCATTGTTTTTATTTCTGTTGTTGTAAATATTAAAGTTCTATGATTTAATATATTTGACTGGTATAAAAACCAAGCAAATAATAAAAAAATATTTAATATTTTTCCCTGTTTATGAAAATAATTACAGGAAAAACAAAATAATAATCAACTCAGAGAAGGGAATAGGAAAGTGAAGAAATTTTAAACAAAAATATTCAGCTCAGTTGAGAAAGTTTTTTTCTTTAAATATTTTTATTATAACTTTTTTTGATTCACTTTAATGGCATTGTTGCTATTGCTGTTTCTGTTTCTTGCTCCTGCTGTTGTCGTTGTTTGTATTTTGTAACTTTTTTTTTTTTTTGGCCGTTCATTCATTCCCTCAACTCAACTCAGTTGCACAAGTTTTGTTGTTAAACTTTTCATTCAGTTTCCTTTTATTCGTTGTTGTGTTTTTCATACATTTTTTAATTTTGTTTACAGTTGAGTAAATAAATAAATGAATAAGTGTCAATGACCACTAATACAAAAACATAAAAACAGAAATATACGCATACACAATCACACATTGATACACATAAACATACGAGAGTGTTCGCTTATTTTTCGTTTTTATAAAAGTATTTTGGGAATGTTTAACTTGCTTAAATTAAGCTTGATTCTATTAAATATAAATATTTAATGATATTCTCATGAAATATTTGTTATTTAAAACTAAAAACAAAAATGTATAACTACGGGAATGCATATCCAATTTATGGCCATTTCACATAAAAAAATTCCATATAGTAAATTTTCATTTTCGTGTATAGTTAATATTATTTTTACAACTGTTACACCGGATACTCTTTGACTACCCTCGCACTTTTATACAGTTGAAATATGCACCACAATTATAAATGAGTAAACAGCAACATGTATAAAATGAACATGACTATAGAAATTCCCAACACAACGAAAAAAAGCTGCTACTGCTGCATTTACGAGACTTTTGTTCTGTGTGCAGCCACCAACAAAATCAAAATCTTTTTAATTATGTTGCGTATTTATACAATGTATAATATGATTTTATTGTTTTAAATTATAAGTAATTATTATTGCTGTGTTGCTGTGCCAACAGTCAAACCACACAGCATGAACTACGCAGCAACAACAAGCAAAAAAATTGTTGTGGAGTAATTCTTTTTAAAAACTTAAATGAGGAAAAATTAGCTTGTGTGGCGAAAACTTAAATTAAAAACAGGAAAAACTGAAGAGCTTTAAAAATATTAAATTATTTGAATCAGGGCTTAGACTAATGTTTCCAATACTTTTTGCTTCGAGAACGAATTTATTTTATAGCAATAATTTTAGAGATGCAAATTGTTTTCTGCATCGCTGCAATGATTATTAGTTTTTTTTTTTTTAAATCGGCTCTAAAAAATTTTATTGTTATTCCAAAACTTTTTTTTAAAGGAAAATATTTTGATTCCATTTTTAAGCCTATTCTTTTTACATTGAAGCGTTTAACAAATAAATCTTTATATTTTTTAGATCTTTCTATGGAACATTCCATAAATCTAACCAAAATAACGTTGACTTATTTACACCAGTGAAAGAATCAAATACTACTCATAAGGAGAAAATTTCTGCAAAATATATCGGATGAGATAATCATGTTGTATTGATTATCAAATTTGATAATTTGGATTATTTGGACGAGTATCACCATATTGCAAAATTATTCTCATTTGCTACTCATTTCTATTTATTACAGTAGGATTAAACTGCTCATAACAAATCGCGTAATGATGCTCACACTAAATATGAAGCTTGAACTTATTATTATTATTTGTGAAAAAACGTAAGACACCGTCTTACTACTAAATAATTGTATTAATTACCTTCTTCGGAATGCGATAGAGAACAGGACTTAGCTGATGAATGAGTGCTTCAATTTTTAAATAGGCGTATTATTTTTTACTTCGCCAACGTTTTTAATGATTTAGAATACCAGTAGTGAAGGATTAAAAGATATTAGAAAAATATACACTAATTAATTGGCAGCAGCTGGGATATGAACTTAGGTCACCAAAACAGCCACACAGTAGTTATATTCTTGTACCGCTGTGTAACGTTCGGTTTATAAATTTTTTCTTAATCTTTATATTGTTAAATAAAAGAGTGAACAAAATCTCTTTAAGAAGCTTTTTTATACAGGACCTTAAGACAGGGCAGACAAAAATTATGTGCTCACAGGTGTTATCTTGTATGACATGTGATAAAAAATATCGCTTCATTTTAACATTATCAATGATGGACTGCTGATATCTGGGAGTAAAGTTTTTGTAAGCTACCGAGTAAGTCAAGCAATCTACAGTGAAGTCGAAAATATGCTTTCATTGCTACGGTTGTGTAAGCCCACATAAGAATTTAGGAAAAATAGAAGAATCTCAACACGATCCAATGCTTGTATTCCCTTTCTACAATAAGCAATTATCAATTAAAACCTATCTGATTCTTCTTCAAATACCCAGCACTAGCATTGGTTAAGTTGCCCTTTATTCGCTTTTAATTAAGCCACCGTGTTACCATGCAACAGCCACCTCTGACTTTAATTTATTCTACACTGGGACTCTATCAGCAGTTTTGATTACTGATGTTATATAAATAACCAAACATCTTACGCTTCTCCCCTTAAAACTTGACTGAAATATTTAGACAAATTTTTTCAAAGCTTGAGATCCTCGATTATTTTACTGAAATCGTGTTGTCATTCAAATCTTTAATATCAGTTATGTCTCTTATATTTTGTTAATTCCTGAAAGCACTATTTAAGTCTTAAAGAATTGACAATTCCCTGCTCTGCTGCTTAAATAAAATTACGTGGCTGCCTACATTTATCTAATATTTTAATTTAATTTTATAGACTATTTTATTAGTTTATTAATTACCACGGACACAAAATTCATCTCACAATTTAAAATCATTTATCTGTGATAATTTGATTTTTTTCCCTTCAGTGAATTTTACTAAAACAATTAAAACTTAAAATGTAGAAAATCAAAAAAAAAACAAAATAAAAACCTAAAAAACTCTATTGTCAGCTTATCAAAAACTATAAAACAAACAAAAACGTGATATTTATGGTTAAACTACGTTTAAACTGCTGCTAAAAAATCTACTCTGGATACAAAATAACACCAGAGACGAAAAAGGAAAAACAAAACGGCTACAAATTGTTAATAAAATTTTGACTGAACAAAAAAAGCAAAAACTATGAAAACAATATTGTTGATTCAAAAAAGTTGATAAACAATTTCGTTAGTTTTTATTTTTTTTTTATTTTATTTTATTGTAAATGTTCATGTTGTTACTGTTGTTACGATTTTATAGTATTTGAGATTTTACACAGTTTGCGGCAGTGTCGTTGTGCATCGCTTGTTTTTGTAAAATTTAATCAAATTTGTCACTTGAATTATATTACAACAGTTTTATACTGAGTTTTGTTTTTTTTTTTTTTTTGTGACGAAAATGTGCTTGTTTTTATTCTGAGATTTGTCTTTTTTATCAACTGGGGCACGTATTTTTATCCCTTAAAACTGCTGTTATTACTTTAACGAAAATTTTTGAGGATTAATATGGTCACCTTAAATCTTCTTTACATTCATTTTTTATAAATCTGGTACAAGTAGTTCTTACGTGAAGTAATAATTAAAGTTAAAGTTTTTATTTTAAACAACTAAGTCTAAAACACAAAAGGCTTGGGTTAGATGAAGTAAGGATTATGTCGCTGTATTTCAGTCACACCTTTTTAATAAAAAACCCTCGTGTTAAAGCCTGATGCCTTTTACTCAAACATCATTTCAGTAGTCAAGTTAGTTCTTCATAATCATATTATAGTAAAACCCTTAGAATAAAGCAAATTAATATCTTGCATTGTGTATTGTTTGAAGGCGTAAAAAAAACTATCATTTGTCATGTTGGTGGCGACAATAAATTTTTTGGAAAAAAAAGTATACGTAGATTACCAACGTCTACTTAATGCTTATACTGTACTTTTATACTAGTGTTATGGTGTTATTATCAAAGAGACCTGCTTTTACTTAGAATATCGCTTTGTTTTTTAATTAGGAAATGGGAGGAGGGATAGAGCGAGTAGTGCCTGTGGACATTCGGTTTGAATCTTTGCACACCGATCTTCTCTCATACATCTGTTTCATACTCTGACTACCGTCTGAGACGAAAGTCTTATATTTTATCTTAAGTTTTATTTTACGACTACTACGAATACAGTTTTATATTCAAGCTAAACTGTTAAAATTTATAATAAAGGCATGTTCTGAATTCAATAAGAAATATTCAATTTTTATATTTCAAGGCATTGTTTTAAAAAAAATTATTTTATAGCAACAATGCTTTGTTAAATACAAAGGGAAAATTTGATGTAGAATTCAGAATATGCCTGATTATCTTATATTTTTTGACCATTTTTTTTATCATGAAAATAATATTTTATACCCAGACTATTATCTTATTCTTGAACTTTAATTTACCATCTTCTTATACTTCATCTTCTAATATTTTGTGGACATTTCCATGTCCTGAAAATACCTGCCTATACTAAGACTACTTTATTCTACTGAAACTAAGCTTCTTTACCATCTTGATTTATTTTGAAACATTTGTCTTATACTCCAACTAAACTCTTATACTATCCTATATTTTATGGCCATTTATACTTAAACTACTGTCTTATATTGAACCTAAACGGTTTAATTCTACCGTCTTATACTTAGACTGCTGACTCGCACTTGCACTCCAAATTGTTACATATATTATGTCAAAATCTTATATTTTATGGTAATTTTTATACTAAAAATGCCGCGTTGTACTTGAATAACTGCCTTCTACACCTACCAAGCTCTTATACAATACTCTCTAGCCAAAACCGTGTTATACTCAGAATACTGTCTTACACTTCAACAAGTTTTTATAAAATGCCATTTTATTTATGTTCTTCTACTCATACTATTATTTCTCACTAAAAGTAAACTCTTATACTCGTAAACCATTTTCTTTTCTGAGTGTAAACTCAGACTAACGTTTTGTATATTTTCTTACTTTTAAACTTACCGCTTTAAGTCATAAATATTTTATACATAATGTGTACTTAAAGTAAGTACTTTTATACCGAACCATACATTATATACCTAGACTTAATGTCTTAAGGCCCATTTAGAAGTAGTGTCCGCTATACTGTTTACAATCCTCTGTTTAATGAGTTCACTTTTAGTTGAGATGTTGAGCGTCGAACAGCAATTGGGGTCGAACAGCCTCTAAAACTTGCTACAAATCAGAAAATCGAATGTGCTTTTATTTACTGTTCAGTCAACACCCGCACTCAACAATTGCGGTCCACATATGTTTAGCACTAATCACTAAACACTCGCACTAATCAAAGTGTCAATGACCCTTATAGGCAGATTATAGTTTGATAGCTATTGTAGATGACTTTGTTGTAAGTAGGACTTATACTAAATTGGCTATCTTATACATTGACAACCCTCTCTATTTTGTCTGTATTTAATTTTTATTACAAATTGCAGCGAAAGAAAAAAAAAGAAAATAAGAAACAAAGTTAAAATCTTTTAATATTTCAAAGTCTCTCGTCAAATTAAATCAACTTTAAGGATTAAAAATGCGAGTATAAAAAGTATAAGAATTTTTTTCCTCACTTTTTTTGTGACATATTTATATGATATTTTGTTTAATGAGCCACCCTGCTGATGGCACAATATTCAAATGGGCAGGTGTTTGTCCTACGAATGGACTTAGTCGTGTCAGTACAAAACAGTTGACTGGTGGATGACATTTAAAAGTTTTTTCTTTTCACTAATTTGTCGCTTATTTATTGTTGATATTGTTGCTGTTGCAATTTTCACTGTGCGGTAGTATGTATGACAAGGTCAAAATGTATGTCGGTTATTGTTTTTGTTTACTGGTGCACTTTTTAATCTTTTTTTTCTGTTAATCTGACTCAAGTACTTTTGTAATCGTTTTTAACTGTTTATGAATGAAAAATAAATTGTTCCTCACTGCTGAACCTTTTCAACTGCTGCTTCTTGCAGTGCAGTCTTGTTGTTAATTTTTTTTATTTCATTTTATTACAAATTCATGGTATCAGTTGTGTATGGGATTTTAACGTGTTGTGGGTATTTGCAAATTGAATTTCCAACTTATTTTTACGATTTTTTTTACATTCACTATTACTGCTCCGCTATTGCCGCCGTTGTTCTTGTTTTTTACGTTTTTTTAAATTGTTTGACATTGTTTTCTTTTTTTGCATTGCCAGTATTTTTTGAAAGACAGTTACTTGTACAATGTGCAAATTGCATTTTCGTTTTTTCTTTTATTTAAATTTCTGTTGAAACCCTGTAAGTGCCGTTATCAAGGTCTTGTTAAATCACCCCTTTCATTACAACCTCTTATCTTCATTTTCTTCCACGTTTCTGTGTCGATTAAAGCTCAGGCATTTAATGGTACTTCATTGTTTTGTGTGCAGAATGTCTTTCTCCTTGTACTTTTACATTTTTTTTTATTTTCTTTTTTTGTCTTGTCTGCTTGATTGTCTTATGTTCACGGTCTTATCGACTGAATATCATTAACAGCAACTAGAACAACATAGCAAAAAGCAACAATATAAGAAGCCAGCAGTACTGGAAACGGAAGTATCTGTATTGACATTTTTTATATCAAAAGACATCATCATGTATGAAAAACATGGCTGTATGCGTTGACGTCGCTGTCATCAAAAGCAATCATGCCACGACAAGATAATTGCTAAAGAAAGCAAAATTTTTATTTTTCAATTATAAATGAAATCATGTATATTTATTTTATAAGAAACTAATATTTTCTGCTTTAAAGAAAAAATCTGCTATCAACTAATAATCAATACACGGCCAAAATAAAAAATCTATTTTACCTTTTTTGTGCATCCTTCGATTGAGTGTACTTTTACACCAAATAAAAAAACGATCATCTTATACTAAGACGTCCATCTTTATTTAGTGGTGTTATCCTATACTTTGACTATCGAGTTATACTGAGACTTTCGTTTTATGCCAAGACCAAAGTATTATACTATGACTACAATGTTTTCCTTAGAAAACCGTCTTTAATTTAAGCACTCAGGCTTGACCATTTTATACTAAATAATTAGCAAAAAGTTACTCTTCAGATCCAACCGCTTGATGAGGTGGACTCATTCTGTTACTTGGGTAGCATATTCGACAAACGTGGCGGATTCAAAGCAGACACATCAAGCTGTGTAAATAAAGCCCAGCATGTGTTCGTCTAATTCATGCCAGTGTGGAACTATTCGTACATATCAAGAAGGATGAAGCTAATATGTTTAACTCAAATGTAAAATCTACACTATTGTATGAATGCAAGGCATGGAATGCTTCGACACGAAACTTACACTCCTTACAAATTTTCGTAAGCAAGTGCTTAAGAAAGATTATTTTGGCTCAGAATAGTATTAAATTGACGGCTTTGGTCAAAAACTTTACATCAAAAAATCCGAATTGAAATCCGCAAGCGCAAATAAAACAGGATTGTACGTGCTCTACACAAACTAACAAAGGATATTGCTGAGCAAGCTATAGACTGGGCATCGCAAGGCTGTCGACGTATAGGACAAACTTCATAGAAATAGGAATTCGCATCCGAACTATTCTGTTTAAACCTGCGTTCGAGTAAAGTGGAGCATCGTGCACCAAACCGAGAATATTGGAAAAAAGCTGTAGCGGTCCTATGTTCTTTGCAGGAATGAAAAGATCAAATATAAATATATTTATATTTTATACTAAACCTAGCACATAATACGTAAAACAATCGTATACCAAGACTATCGTCTTATAATACTCATTATACTGTCTCCTTCTACAATGACACTATAACCTTATACTACTCTGTTTTATCAAACTTACAGTCTCATTATACTTGCTTTTACTATGACTACCGATCTATACTGATACAATCATCTTATTGTAAGACTTTAATCTTATACTAAGGCTTCATCTTATACTAAAAATACCGTATTATTCGAAAACTGCCGTCTTCTAGTGGGACTAGTTCCCTATGCGACGTATTTGACTATCGTATTGTGCTGATGCTATCATCTTATACTGTCTTATACAAAAACTACGGTTTTATAATACATTCTTATACTATGACAACGTCTTATACTACATTCTTATACTACGATTGGCTTCTTATACTTTTACTTTCTTTCTATAATAGGGCAATCTATTTATACTAAACTGCTCTTTTATACTTAAACTACCGTCTTAAACGTAAAGTACCGGAATAAAATAAGGATATTGTATTTTACTTTGACTCCTCTTATGTTAAAAATATAGGCCTATACAGTCTCTTACTTAGACTATCATGTTATACACAGAACATCACTTTTTATGTAAATTGTTTTATACTAAACACCATCTTATATTATGACCACTTGTCTTATGTTGCATATTTCACCATTGAATCATACTGAAGTCCTTCCTATTCTGTTACACCAAAAAAAAAAACATTCTTTGTACTAAACACAAAATTTATACTTTGACTATAATCTCATACTAAGTCCATTGCTATATTCCTGGACTTCCGTTTTATGCTAGAATGACCTGTCGTAGCTAGTGTGCCGTATTTTACTTAGGCCACTGCTTTTTACTAAAAGCAAAATTCTACTTCAAGTTTTATACTAATTCTTATACTATACTCTTAAAAACAATAGTGGTTCAAAACAAAGCTTAACATTATTAAATAAAATATAGTTGAATTAATACTTAAAATGTAAGCACCAGCTATGTTTTGTAAATAAGCTGTTTATTTACCACGACAACCAAAATAATTAATACTTTAACTTGTGTAAAATACTTTCATAATATAATCTTTTTAGTCGGAATTATTTCAAATACAAACTTATGTTAAACTTCATCATCCCTCTTTGTGGTATTTAAATTAAATTCCATAGTACAGGGCTTTTATATTCATGCAATTGTAAAAAATAAACGAAAATGATGGAAAAAAACTTGAAACAAAAAAAAAATACTCACACACCCTCATAACCTGCAAACACATAAAAATTGCATATTTTCATAAAAGTTATAAATATAAATACATGAAAGTACTACACGAAATTTACGCTTGTTGGTTTAAATACCAGTCCAGTAAACTTGCAAGCAATCTTTTCCTCCCTCTTTAAAAAAAGGGCAAAATCCATGACAACCAGCATTAAAATGTTACTTGCTTTATTGCTATTGTTGTAATGCTTTTCTACTTGCTGTGGTTTTTTTATGTGTGCTTGCTTGTGTCTGTTGGCCTTAACACTTACGAAAGGTAACAAGCGTAACGGAAGAAGCTAGAGGCTTTTTAATAATGATTAACTGTTGAATGCATGCAATAAATAAAAAATCTCAGGAAATTCTAGTTTCTATTTTAAAATAAAAGCTACTTTCCATTATAAGATGATTAAAGGAAAACTGTAGTAGAGTCTTGTGTACAAGAATTCCTACTTCAGTTAACAATTAGCAGATGGCTGGTAAAGAGATTTCTGACAAATAATATTTCAATAAAAATAGAGATTAAAATTAAACGAAGCATTATTACGTAAGCAAATACAGAGTTCCTTTTGTGTGCAAGAACATGACATGAATCATGGACTATTTTTTACAAATTATTTTCACAGGCAGGAAAACGTTTCTCACTTCGTGGTTCCCGATGTTGCTACACAAGGGAAAAGCGAAATATCGAAAATAAAAAATAAAATAAATTTTATTAAAAAAAATCTGAAATAAATAAATGGAAATACAAGGTTATTTGAATTTACCACCAAAGAAGAAATTTATAATTCGGATTATTTTATGAATATTTTAATTTCTAAATTTATAAGAAGAGAATGTTAAGTATTAAAAAAAATAATTCAAAGCCATCAGGACATTAATTGCAAAAATTGTTTTTTAGAGACATGGATAAATAGCAACAACTATTATATTTTAGCTTGGCCCAAAGCTGCGTTTTTTTTTACTTAAAACGGGATCTGAAACTAAAAGAATTAGAGGCTTAAAAACATTCATTTTTTACAACTTTCCAAACACTTTTCTTAAAAGTACATCGCGACTCTTATTTAGATGTACTAGACGCTAGAGGAAGCTATACTTTAATTAAATTTTATATTTTAAATTTATAAATAATTGCTTTAATTAATTTTTTAATTTATATTTATTTTTGAATTAAATATGTATTATGACAATTAACTTTTTAATTAAATTTTCATTTGGAAACAAATACAACATTCAACTGGTTCAATAACTTTTTATCTGTGTCACGTTTACACGGTGCCGTATAAACATTTCTGAGCTATTAGCTCCTTTCTAAAACATTGCTTTCATATTTTGTTTTAAACGAAATATTGACTTTTAATTCGTACCCTGCATCAATTTCAGGACACCTTGAATATTGTTTATATTTTTATATACTGAACATGTCACATTGTCATTTTATCACACATTGTTATCATGCTATTTACTGCCTCTGCTTTTAATAGCTTCAATATATTTTTTTTAAGTCATGAACATTTTCTCATGTGTATTTTTTTAATGGAAGTGTTATAAAAACTAAACAGTGTCAATTTATATTAGACTCACAAGCATATAAAAAATATATTTAAAGGATATAAAAAATAAATTATGTTTGTTAGTTTTTGTGCTTTTAATCTTGTACTAAATAAACTAACTCTCACGGTGCTAAGGACTTTGTTGAAAAATAAACAAAATTGTTCATAAACTTTTCAAGGTTTATGTTGAGCTAAAAGAATTTATAATTATAAAAATTTGTAATATTTACATAAAAGGTTTCCTGAAGTTGAACAAAAAATGCGAAGTAAAAAAAAGACCACCATTAAAAAAAATACATTAAAATAACTGTCAAAAGCGGGGGACCGTAGAAAATGAATGCAATTTCTAATGCTGAGCATAATCATTCCACATTTTTATTCTGGTGCCCTCAATATTGCCACATTAAGATGTTTATTGTGAAAATCTTCATTGTAATTCGATGAATTTCTTCCTGACCGTCTATTTTAAGATCTGTTTTCTTTTCCAAGAATTGGATAATTCTTGCAATAAATAATTTTCTGTATTATTGAAAATGATATCGTTTCGCCGTAAAAACATTTTTAATGGCACAATTCCTTAATTCTGAGAAATAAAATAACTTATAATGAATTTAGTACAAAAACACAGACACATTCGTAACCAATTAAAATTACGCTCACTTACCTTTAAAGAAGAAAAGGACTTTATTCCCTTAATTAAGTAATTTAATTAAAAATTTTAAATTCAATGTAGTTTATATTGATTTTATGTTTTTTTTTTTTAATTTAAAACAAATTATAAATCAAATTTATATTTTATTTAATTATATTAACCAAATGAATTTCAAACTTAAATCAAACAACTGATTAATTAATGAAAATCAAAATGCAATTATATTTTCAATGATGTGAAAACGTTATGGTTGTTTTCTTGTTTGCATTTAAAAACTTTAACAAAGAATTAAATTTAAATAAGTTTAAATAAATTTTTGTTGCTTTATTTATATTATTAACCGACTTAAAAAAAGAGAAGGAGGTTATCATGTCAACGGAAATGCTTTTTTATGTTTGTACCCCCACAACTCATTCATTTATGAACCGATTTTATATTTTTTTTCTTTATTTGATAGGTGATGCTTTCAGATTGGTCCTGTTTTCATAATTGAAAATTGGACAGAATGTCGATTTCTATGATAGTTATAGTAACAAGAATTCATATTAAAAATTATAAAATAAAGGATGCTCCAAAATTCACTTAATTTGATGTATATGGAATACTTTGAACAGTTGTAGACAGATGCTTAAAATTTACAAAGAACCTATATTGCTTACTCCGCTATAACAAGAAGTATAAAATTTGGATTTAGAAATTAAAGTGTATCCTAACAGTTGATATAATTTGATTTATGTCGCCAAACTTTTGAACCATTATAGACAGGCAGCTAAAACGGACCTGTACAGCTAAGTCCACTATAACAACAAATTTATATTTTGAATTTAGAAAATAAAGAGTGTTCCTAAAATTGATGTAATTAGACCTTAATGCTCTTATTTTTTGAACCGTTATATACACACACTTGCAAAACTAGATAGAATGTCCACTACTATGTTGGGTATAATAAGAAGTATAAATATTTTAATTTATAAATTAAAGGCTTTTACAATAGTTGATGGTATCTGATGTATGTTGCTAAATTGTTGAACCGTTATAAACAAACGGTTGAAATTTACAAAGAACCTACAAGAACAGTATATAATTTGAACTTGAAAATTAAAGAGTGCCCCTATAGCTGCTGTAAAACGGAATTCTAAAAGCGCCCTAAATATTTTTAATAGATATTTTATTAAGAAAGGAAATATTTCTTTTAACTAAAAATATTAAAAAACTTTCTCTTTCTGCATAAAAAGTACCTGTCACTAACAACGAAATGTAAATATATAAACCTAAATAACCCCTAAACTATGCTACAGTTTCTCACACAAAGCAGCCAACTCTCTCAACTGAACGTCAGTTTTATTAAAGAACGCTAACAAACGGCGTTTTATTTTTGGTGTGACTTTGTATTTGTAATTTTACTTTAAAAGTTGTGTTTGTTTAGAAAAATTCTGTTTTTGCAATGTTTGTAAGATGTGTTTTGGTGTTTTGAAATATTTTAAAATACATCACAAAAACATATACTTGTGAATTCTTTTTCTATTTTCACTTTGTCAACGATTCGAATATTACTAATGCTCTTGTTCTTGTCATTGACTTTTGCTTTGAGTTTTGTAGATGTTTAGAACATTAACTTAGTTCTATTCTAGTCTTTGTCAGAACAAGTTCTTCAAGCCCATAAATTCATCTAGCAATTTGAGACACGCCTAAAGTTTTCTTATAACAAATGATAAAAATATGAAACTTTTTCGAAGTTTATTTTTAATTCGAGTTTTTATATTGTTATTGTTGTTCTTTGGTTAGAAAAGTACGAAAGTTTTGTTTGCTCTTCTTATTGCTAAATAAATGTCACACTATGTGTGTGTTCCAAAAAAGTAATCTTTTTATTAAAAAGAAACAAATACATCAAATGTAAATTTATTTATTTTTAAAAATTCAATAACTTTATTTGAAAACTGTAGCAAATAAGTTAACCAAATAAAAACATGTAATACACATACACATACCGTCACTGGAATAGTAAACCAAAATCGACTTAAAATAAAAGGAAAAATATGGGAACATAATGAAAACGAATATATAAATAATAAATTATTGAACATACATTTGTAAGCATAAGTTATAAATATTAGAACTCTCGCACACAGAAGTACATAAATAAAAAAAGTATACATATAAAAAATAAATAATTGAATAATGTACTACAAAAATATTTATAGCAAAAGCAATAAAAATAAACTTCTTATTTTGTTTTGTTACTACATAAATGTGTGTGTGTGTGTGTACAAGTATTAAACGAACATTTGCTATTGAGTAGTTTGGCACAAAAAAGTTGTAAATAAATATTTTATACAAAAAACTAATTTTAAAAATGTTTCTACGAATTACATAACAAAAACAAAAAACTAAACAATTATTGTTTACTTTCTGTAGCAGACAAAGGAGTTTAAGAAATAATGGTAATTAAGAAAGGTTTTCTACACATTTATTTTTATTCTGAATTGATGATTTTTTATTTGTGAATTTTTTGTTTTTCTTTCTTTAACATTAATTTGTTAAAGACTTTCTTTCATTATTTTTTTATGAAGAATTTTTATTTAGTTTTAAACTTTATGTTTAAGTCTATTTTAAAGTTTTGAACCTTAAAGACTTAAGAAATATAATAACTGTAAAAGATCTGTAAAAAGTAAAAGTAGTTCCATAAAAACCAACACTTAATCGCCATTAACAGCCATCGCGTGTAACGAAAGTACATTATATTTCCCTTTATAATTAAATTTTCTTTAAACTTTTTGTTTTTGCTTTACTCCTATTCAACTTTGTGACAAAATTTGCGAGAATTTTTAAGAAGTTGGTGGAAAATCCACCAACAATCTACAAAGAAATTGATGCATTAAAACAAGCAACAACAGCAGCAAGAAAAAGAAAACAACAAAAATCCGTTACAAGCAAACAGACACAACTACATCCTCCACAATATACGATACAAATATTTATATAAACGTGAGCTGCTGTAACAATAACCGATATTAAATAAATGCAACAGTATGAGCAAAATATTTTTAAAGGGGCAGAGGGGGAAAAACGAAAAATAAGTGCTCGTAAAGTAGTTTTCAGTCACAAGGAGTAAAATGACTGGCAAAATGAATGAATGAATGAGTGAATGAACGAATGTATGAATGAATAAATAACTCTGTGAATGTGTATTAAGTATAAATAAATATACAAACGGTACAAAAGTGTATTAGTGTATGTCTGTGAATAAGACTGTGCACTTGCAGCACATGGACAAGGATTTAATGGCTGCTTTGGCTGTTTTTTTTTTCTTTTCTTTATGTTTTATTGTACTTTTGCAATGTTTGCAGGAGTATGAGGCTTTATGATGAGATTCTTTGCGCTTTTGTTGTAGCTCTTGCTGCTTAAGGCCTTTTTTATGCTTGTATGAATGAAATAATCACTGGAACTTTTTGGTCGTCCTTCACGTTGTTAAATATTGTTTTCTGTTTTTCATTTGTAATTCTTCTTTTTTTTTTTGCCCATTTTAATCCTGCGGTTTTTGCACTGTTGTTGTTGTTGTTTTAGTTAGTTCAAGCTAAAAGACAAGAGAACATGAACAAAGAAAACCTTGTGCAATCGTTGCTCATTGTTGCTTCATATTTAACTATCGTAACAGCCTCGAAGTTCAACTGCTGCTACATCGCGTTTTAATTAAAAACAAATAAGAAAATAAATTTAGTTTTTTTCTTTGTAAGCGATTTTTGTAGGCTGTTGAAGACTTAATTTACTCACACAAACACAGTGGAACATTAAGTGCCCTGCAACACATGTACAAAATCGCTGTTTAAATAATTTTTTCAAACAATTACAAATGAAATTGTGATTGTTAAAATTATTTCTCCACGATACAAAATTGTATTTATTTTATTTTATAAAATTAAAATTTCTTATTTAAGAAGAATGCACAAAAAAAAAAATTCTTTATTAAATGTTAAATAGTTTTAACAGCTTTTATTAACGTTGTTCCTATTAACATTCCCCTCCAAAATCCAAAATTATTTTTTATTTTTCAACTTGTTTGTTAATCCAATCATACTGGTAAGTTTTTTAAATCCATGTCTTTTATAAACTCCAAAATAAGTAAAGTAAAAGACTCTCCGTCTTCATTTTGTTATGATCCTGTGGGAGTCCCATAAACTCTAATGACAGTGAAAGCAGAAAAAGCATAAAAGTAAGTTTGTCACTTTTAATGATAATTTATTTGCGGATTTGTTTTTTTTTTTTTTCTTGCTGGCACTAGCAATGTAACAGTGTGCTTAGATGCCAAGACACAAAGACTTAGCTAAAAGTTTTCAGTAGAACCTTAACAAAAATAAAAACAAAAATTTTTAAAGAATTACGTGAAGTAGAATTGTGTAACAGACAAAGGACGTCATATTTTTTAAAAGTTTTTTTTTTTTGCAAAAGTTAAGGTTCAGGATAAAAGGTATATTTTGCAAGAAAATTATAACATGCACTCTCTGTATAAAAAATGCTGTTTTTTTGTATTTTTTTTATTTATATTTTATTTCGTTAAAAGTCTATTTTTGATTTAAATATCTTTCTAAAAGGTACTTTTTGGAAATATTTTGTTTATATAATGCATAGTTACCAATCTAATACAACATTATTGTTGTGGAAAATATAGTTTAGTATAACAAAGACTTTTTCTATTAAAAGTACTTTTTGTTAAAAAACTTTTTTTTTTTTGCAAAAAGTATCTTTATACTTTAAAGTTCTATTTTTGTAGTTACTTTTTGTATGAAAGTTGATTTTGGTATGAAAGTTAGTTTTTTTGCATAAAATTTTAGTTTTATAAAAAAGGTACTTTCTCATAAAAAGTATTTTTTTTAAACACAATTGTTTGCATATGATAACAGGTGTTTTAAATAACAAATGCACTTCTCACACAAAGAATACTGTCAGCTTAAAACCATAAAGGTAAATTTTGCATTAAGAGAGTTTATTTAGTTAAAAAGTGATATAATATAGTGATGAAATATAGTTTTTGTATTAAATATACCTTTTCTAAAAAAAAGTACTTTTTGTATACAGAGTATAAAAATATCAAGAAGCACTTAAGTATTAAGTTTACTTTTTATACGGAATGTGATTTAAGTATAAAATATAGTTTTTAAATTAAATATTATAAAAACGACAATTTCCATTTATGGTCCATTTTATGTAGGAAAAGTACTTTTTGCTATACATAAGAAGTTTTTTATAAGATGAATTTTCGATAACAAATGTTTTTTATGCAATATTTAAATTTTTGCGTACCAGAGTCTTTTCATGTATATGGTACTTTTTTCATAAAAAGTACTTTTTGTAAAAAAAATTTAATAAGAGGTAACAAAGATATAATGCAAACAGTTTTTAGTTTATAAGAAGTATTTTAATAAAAAAGGACTTTTTAATAGACAAAATATAGTTTTTTTAAGGCATTTCTTAAAAAGATACTTTTTTTTATTTACGGTCAATTTTGATGAAAAAAAAGTTTCTTTCACTATAAGCATTTTTTTAAAATAGGTAGTTTTGGTAACAAAGATTATTGTTAATACAAAAATATGAATGAGAGCTTTTTGTGTAAAAAGTCCTTTTTGTACAAAAAACGATTGAATAAAAATTGTAGTTTTTGCGTAAAACATAAATTTTCTTAAAAACAGACTTGATTTTAAATCACTTTTTATTAAAAAGATAGTTTTTGTACCACATTTTTCTCTTGTGTAACAGCAATTTTTAGTACCACAGTTACTTTTTATATGAAAAGTAATTCTACCATAAAATTTAAACATCATTTCTTTTGAGTTTACAACACTTTTTCTCTTAAAAAGTAGCTATTCACACGAAAAGAAAAAAATTGCTATATTAAATTTAATAATATATTTAATTTATAATGTATAAAGAGTGTTTGACCTTTTTTTTCTTTTAATTTTTATTTTTCAAATAAAAAAAATTTAAATTTAAAAATTTAAAATTTATTGAACATATTCTTCTTTTAAATTGTAAACAATTTTCCCTTTTCTAAATTTTTACAAATTTTAATGTGCTTCATAAGAATTCTTGCCGTCCTCCTAACTACATTAAATTAAATTTCATACAATAGTATAGAATTTTGTTTTTGTGTACAAAAAGTTTTAATGTGAGTGTTTTTGTGCTGCATGTAAGCTGATAAACAATTAAAACAGATGTTTGCATGTGTAGAAGAATGTGTGTATTTAGGTCATTATACAACAATCATAGCAGTAATTGGCATTTACGACATTCTCTTATAAATTCTATATGTGTTGTAGTATGTGTGCGTGCTTTTGAAAATATGTTGAAAGTTTTATATGAAATTAAGCATCATCTTTTCCTTCTGGTAACAAGACCAGCAAATGTCGACAGCATCATCATTAAGTGTAAGAAAATTCTTAATAAAATTCCATTATATACTAAAATTTACAAACAGACAAGTAAGAAGAAGATAGATTCAGCTTGCAAGGAAAAAAGCAGCGTAAATATTTAAGTTAACATGTGAGTCTTCTTATGGCTATATGGCACACATATTTTAAACAACAATATACAATTTTATAAAACCATATTAAAACGTCATATTCTGTTCTGACGCAAGAAATCTTAGGAATTTTTAATTATGTTGACATTCTTAAAATAATCTAGGGTTTGTTAAGATCATGAAACAAAAGTATTAAATTATCTTAAACATAAAATTGATGAATATATCACGCATTCTCTCGCACTCAAACCTACAGCCAGATGCAATTTTCTTAAAAAGGATAGAAAGTTTATGTTTTCAAAGTTTCATTTATTTCAAAATTATTTTATATTTTTTATTTGATTATGTTTTTATTAAAAAAAGTGTTTTAAATGGTCTAAGCCGTTATTTCGTACCAAAGTATTTTTACGAAAAAAATTGTTTTGTGCAAAAAGTACTATTATGCAAAAAGTACTTTCTTACAATAAAAATTTCATTCAAAAAGTATTTTTTTACAAAAAATAGATTATACAAAAATTACTTTTATGCAAAAATTAATTAAAAGCACTTTTATATATTTTTTCATATTTTTACAGGAAAAATACCTTTTAAATTTTTTCATCTTTTTTTAACAATAAGTACAATACTTTTATATTTTTTTGAACTCTTACATAAAGAATAATTTATACAAAAAGCAGTTTTATGCAAGTCTACTTTCATTCATAGTAAAGTTTTAATACAAAAAAATAAAAACAAAAGTAACATAAAAAGTACTTTTTATCTGAATTAATTTTAAACAAACGGGAATTTCTATAAAAATCACATGTTTTTTACAAAAAGATCCTGTTACAAAATAGTATCTTCTTTACAAAAGAAATATTTTACACCAAGACATTTTTTAACCAAAAAGTACCTTATAAACAATAAAGACGATATTTCAAATATCTTATTTAAGACTGTACTACCTTTTGGCCAATTAGAGCTGTCTTTAATAAAATCAGTTTATTTAAAAATTTTCATTTTAAAAAAAAATGAACCATTTTTTGCAACACATATCTTTGACACAAAACGTACTTTTATAAAAAAAACAAAAAGTTTAAACAGATTTGAATTTCATTAATTTAGATAAGCATTCTTGACACGATAGTAACTTTTACATATGAAATAATTATAAACAAAAATCACTTTTAAGAAGTACCTCAAGAAAGTACTATTACTAAATGTATCATGTATGCAAAAGTTATGTTTTATACAATTACTACCTTTGTAAAATAACATAAAACCAACATCTTTATATATATTTCTCAATTGGTGAATACAATTTCTAAACAAAAAAAAGTGTTGATGATGAGTTCATGATGACTGGGGTTGTCCTGTTAGCAAAATTGCATAGAAATAATCTTATGGGAGTAGTGCGTACTTGGTTTTATATGCACACCTAGAAATCAACTACTATTAAGTAATATTTGTTCTGAAAGTTATTAAATATAAATTAAGTTCATGGTTTTTGTTCAAATTCTAACTTTTAAATAAAAAGCAGTTTTTACACGGAATGAAGTTTTGATACAAATTAAAACATTTTATAAACAATCATTTACTCCAATGCAAAAAAATTTTAATTATTTAACCTTATTTAAAACTTTTTAATTTTAAAAAAGAAAAAAAAACGTTTTATAAAATAGTAGTGCAGTTTAAAGCAGAATAATTTATATTTTTCTTTATTTAAAAATGTTTTTTTTAATAAAAATAATATATAGCACTTTTACTATACAATAATAAATATAAATAATTACCAAAAATATACATGCTATCGGCTAAATAATAGCTCTAATTTCGATTTATAAAATCAAAGCTGAATTATTTGAAAAATTCATTTATGAATGTGTTTATTACAAATAATTTTATTTCCAATAAATATGAACGAAAAAACTATTTTGTATTATTTTTCCAAAATGAAGTGATATGGAATATAATTATACTATAATATAACAATTAAATTAATGTACACGCACGAATTTAAATTCAATGTATAATTAACACACATACACGCACGCTTGAATTATTAAATATTTGAAACTCTATAGATAAATAAAACATTTTTTGTTGCTTTTGTTTTTTTTTTCGATTCCAACAATATTTATCAGTAATTACTAGTTATAATAAATTAAGTAGTAGATTTATTCTGGCTCAGATAAATACCTTTAAGTACACACACACAAACACATGAACAACTTTCACTCATTAACACATGAACATGGCAGGTGAGTCTGATAATGTAATAAAACATTGAACAACCGAATTCTAAGCACACACAAACACATTCATAAGGCCTCAAATAAATATTTAAAGCCATAAAAGCAGAAGCTGATTATAGTTTACTAACACATTTAAATTGCAAAATGTTGAATCAGCCAGACCTACCAATACATACAACTTAGCCCATTTACCGAGGTGTATGTGTTTTCTTTGTAAAATATTTATTAAAATATCAAGATTTGGTCCTCAGCTAAAATTTAGTAAGCGTGCACACACAAGCAACTATGTAAGTACAGTGAGTCATAAAACGCATATACATCAGTTTTAATGCAAGATACCTGTTTTTGTAAAGGGAAGTTGGGTACATTTTATGTAAAAGGTGATTGTGGAAAAATTTAGTAATATTGTATAAAAACGTCCTTTTTTATTGAATAACAAATTTTTTATATAAAAAGGTACACTTTTGTGTAAAAAGGCTTTTCAAGAAAAATTTTTACAAAACGTTGGTTTTGCTAAAAAAAGGTACTTTCAAATAAAGGTGTCCTTTGCTCAAAAATTACGTTGCATATTAAAGATATTTCTTTTATTAAAAGTACTTTTTATATAAGGTTTCTTTTTATAAAGAAAGTGTTTTATTTTTTTGTAAGCAATTTTTTGTATAAAAGGGGTTTTTTTCAATATTACTTTTTGCAAAAAGACTACTTTTTTGTGCAGATGTTACTTTTTAGCACAAAACAACTTTTTGTAATAATATTTTTTTGTGTGAAATATACTTCTTGTATCATATGTAAAGATTGTTTATACGTTACCTTTTAATAAAGAGTACACTTACTTACTTAAAGTACTTTTTACTTTTTTGTATCAGAGGACGTTTAGTAGAATAATTAGTTTTAGTGAAGGAAGCTTTTTAATTATAAAAATTCTTTTTTGTTTTTTTGCAAAGGTACTTTTTAATTTAAGAAATTTTGTACAAAAGAATTGGTACAAGAGTTTTTTTCTTTTAAAATAGAAGTTTTTAAGAAAAGATTTATTATTTTTTGCACGAGAAGTAAGTACGCTTTATAAAAAAAACATATATTTTATTAACATAAAATTTTGACCAAAAAAATTATTTGCTCAACAAATGTTTTTTGAGGTATCTATATAAAAGGTACTAATTTATAAAATACCATTTCTATTCTTCCTTTTTTATTCACATGACGCTATTTTATATCCATTTTGCAGTAAGTTTTTTATATAAAATGCACTTTTTGTAATAAAAAGTTTAAAAAGTACTTTTTATCACATGTATTCTTGCAAACATGTTAAATGTACCTTTTATAAAAAAAGTTGATTTGAGATTGCTTTGTATAAAGATGTTGTTTTACAAATCATTCTTTTTACAAATAGTACTTTTGGTGCTTTTTTGAAAGGTACTTTTTTCAAAAGTTAAAGAATCTGGCGATAATTTAATGTATGGCAGATAAAAAATCTAATTTTGGCATTTTATACTGTTTCACAAATAAAAATTTATAAATAGACTACAAATGTATTTTTTGTGCTCGACTGCTGAATCAAATATGCTTTTGTTTTTCTAACAAATTAATGCATTAAAACCATTTGACATTCGTGTTAGATATATTTTCACTATAAATAGGCAATTAGCAAAATATGACAAATCTGAATTCTAACCAAATAATAATTCTTTGTTATTATCTTCCACATACCGATAGAATTTAATAACCTCAAGAAACTATTGAATATAATAAGTTTTTCTAGTAAAATTAGTTGAATAGCACAAAATAAACAAACTTAAGCAGCATCAGTATGAATGGTTTTTGGAGTTAATTATAGAAATATTATTTTGCTTTACACATGTTTTATGCCAACAACTTCAGCTTTTTACTGAAAACTTACCTGAAATTAAAAAGAAAAGTTATTAAATTTTGGAATTTAAGTAATTAAAAATTTTTTAATTAAAAAAATTGTAAAAATTAAAAAACCGGGTATAAGCAAATGAAAATTTAAGTTTTAAATTATTTTCTTTTCCTTTGTGATTTGAGTTTGATATTGTCTAAAAATAACAGCTACATGATCTTTAATAAAAGCAATGCATCACTTACGTTAACAATATTGTTGAAATTGAAGTGTACGAATGAGGAGAGTAAAATGCAACAAGATATAACGCCAGCGGCGTAAGAGTAGCAGCGACATCAAGTATTACATTTAACAGATAACATAACATTTAAAGCTTAAGGAATGAGAAATGGAGAAGTTTGCCGAGCCACATCCTTATCACCAAAAAATTTAATTCTCTTAGAATAACCAGGGGAATAATCACAACTAACAGCATCATTTGTGTACATTTAAGTTGAAAAAGAAGGGTTTTTTTTTTCTGTGGATTAAATGTCACTTCATGCTAAAGATATTAACATATTAAGAAAAGCATTTATTCAGTTGTTGAGTCATTTACTTGCATATTCTTCTTTCAGTCATTAATTTTTATACGAAATAAAAAGAATAAAATAAAAGGTAACGAAGGCTGTACGAAAAGACTTTTTAATCTTGAAAATTTAAATTATTTTCTTGTATTGATATCAATTTTGCTAACTTAAGATATTTTATTAAGACCTACATTATTTTATACCCTCTTAAGAAGTAATATTTAATAGGAAAATGTCTCAAGATGACATTTTCAGTTAAATAAAATTTCTGTAGAAGCTGATTTTCTATAGAAAGCAAAAGAGGTCTCATTTGGTCATATGATTCACAAGATAAACTTGTTTATTTCTCTACATATGAATCAAGGTATTACTTTTCAAAAAAAAAAAAATATCACAAGAAGTCACTTTCCTTACGAAGGATTGGTAAATAATTATTTTTTCTGTAAAAAAAAGACGAAAAGTTCATTTTTCTATAGAAAACATATCAATAAGGCTCTTTTACAAAAAAAATCTCAGGAAGTAATTTTTCTTTAGCAAAATATCTTTAGAAGTCAAATTGAAATGTGAAATTCTAAAAGTCTTAATGGGGTCTCATTTATTAGAAGAATATATATTAAAAATCACTTTCCAATAGAAAAAATGAGTCACAGACAATTATGTCAATAAGTCATTTTTTAACAGAAATGTCCCGAGAAGTCAACTTCTTCAGAAAGCTGTCTCTAGAAGTTTCAGTTCTCCCAAAAAATGTCACTTGTCAATAGAAAAATATTTGAAGTAGTTTGCAGTATGAAGTTGTCAGTTTTAAATGGGAAAAGCTTTCAAGAGGTCATTTTTCTATAGAAAACTGCGTCAAGATGTTTTCAAAATTCTCTGCTTAAAAAAATAATTCACTTTTCAATAATTAAATGTGAAACCAAAAAATTTTTTCTATAGCAAATTCGTTAAAAAGCCACTCATGCACGAAAAATTATTATAGAGACAAGTGTCATTTCTCTAGAAAAACACTTTAAAGCTCAGTTTTTAATAGAAACTTCTCTGAAGAAGTCACCTGTTAATAGATAAATATGTCATGGAATCTATTTTGTAGAGGAAAGCGTGTCAATAAGTTTCTACAGAAAAATGCTTCAAGAGTAAATTTCTATTGAAAACTGTTTCAAGAGGTCTCTTTTCTACAGATAAATGACTTAAAAAGTCAACAGAAACATGTCTAAGAAAACTGTTCTAGAAATGAAAAGGTCATTTTCCAACAGAAAATATTCAAGGTACTCAATTTTCATGCAAAACTGTCGCCAGGGGGAAACGGGTAACTTTTCAATAAAAAAAAGCATCAAAAAGTTACTTTCGTATAGGAACACATGTACAGCACGTATCTATGCGTAAATGTCAAACAAAGTCAATTTCTACCGAAAACTGTCTCAATAGAAAAATATCACAAAATTAAATTTTAAATAGAAAAATGTTTTAAGAAGAGTCTACTCGAACATTAAATCACCTTTCTTTAAATAATGTCGCTTTCCATTAAAAAAAGTGCCAAAAAAAATGGCTGAAGATATATTTTAAAAATTACAGAAAACCAGCAAAATATCTTAAGAAGTCAAATCACTTCTTTATAAATTTTTAATAGAAAACCCCTGAAGTTGTCACTGTACTTATTTTTTTTAAAATAAAATGACTAGCCATTTTTTTTCACGACAATAGTATTTAAGTAGACTACTTAATGTTAGAAAACTAATTAAAAACTCAAAAATTATTTTTTTATAGAAAACTTTTTTAGCGGTTGAACAATTTTGCTTCATTTTGCTGGTGTTAAACGATGATAAACTGTTTTTTTATTTAATAAAAATTAAAGCATTTTTCTTAATAAAAAAATTCGAGGTATTTTAAAAACTTTATTATAATTCACTTAAGAATATAAAACTAGATACAATTCTAAGTCAAATACAAAACTAACTTGTAGACCTTCCCTATATTCAAGCGTTTAAAAAATATCATTCTGTATTCACTTTCTAACAGATTTTCTCAACTAAAAAGCATTTTTTCGCTTCTCAGCTCTTATTTTCTCCATAATAAATTTAACAATGTGAAAACATACAAACACACACACACATATGTAAACAATTTTACACACACACACAAAGTTAACGTGCGTAGAGTGGCAGTAACTCAGCAATAAAATGAATGGTTTCCTTGCTTAAATGCATCATGATTGTTATTGTTGTTGGTTGTTTGTTTGTTCCTCTTTGTTGTTGATGAATTGTTGTTATATTATAAAGCTGTTGCTATTGCTGTTGCTATTGTTATTCTGTTGTTATTTTGCATGCAACATAGTAATAGCTATAGAACGCGTACTTGATTGCAAACTATTAATACCATTAAAATGGAGGAAGAATTTAAATAATTCCCGCATGAATTAAAACATTCATTCATCACTTATTTATTTTCTAAGTACTCAGAACAACAACAAAAAGGAGGACATCAACAACATAAATTTGTACTTGTACACTTCGAATGACATGCCCACTTTCTCTGACTCTCTCACTCTCTCTAAGTCTTTCTAAAGGCATAAATGGAGAAAAGTTGTTTATGTCTAGAGAAGATAGTGTTGATGATGATGAAGGAGTAAAACTAAAATTTAAAGAGGTTTTCCACAAAGTACATTTAAGTTTTGATAGTTCATGTGTTCGAAACAGAAAGACAGAAAGGATATTGTACTCGATGCAAAGTTTTCGTTTCTTGGTCAAATTCCATGTTTGTGGGTTGGATCTGATGTAAGCAATGATTTATAATTGAGAACATGCGAATCGAACTATACAATTTTAAACGACATGTCCTAATCTGCTTTTTTGCAAGTTGTTCTCAAGTTGTTGTTGATAAATTGCAAACATCCAGTCAACATAACTAAAGCGATCACTCAAAATTAGTCGAGTCGACGAATATAAACACGTCCACCGAATATTAAGCCATTTGAGAATTTATACATAACTGCTGATAGGCCTTTAGTAGACCCATTAAAAACAATTGTATAACCCTTTTTAATATTCCATTGAAGATTAGTAAACATTATACCATTCGCAGGTTTCACATACATTTCCCTACAGGAAAACCCTTCAACTGGGTGTAGAAATGAACTTAATGGTACAAATAAATTGGAAAAACAACTCGTAGCATTACAGTTTTGTTCATAAATAAGTTTCTTTAAAACTTTTTGTTATTTGCAGTTTTTAAATTTAGTTTAATTATGCGTCCTTACTTAAATTAGCCTTGGTGTTTACTTTGGTGGGCGCAATATCGCCACATTAAAAAAAGAGTTAAGACTCAGCATTTTTGAGGAAAAAGAAAAATCGATCAGAATCTAAAGAAGGTAAAAAGTAAAATCGTTTGGAATGGTTAATACGAAATTAAAACCACTCCGTTGGGTCTGTGTGACATTCCTGAATCTATTACTTTTGGCAAAACTTTAAATTTTTAGTTAATGTTTACTTTTTTTCTCTTGTTTGAGATTTTTTTAATCTGTGGATGTTTCTTTAATTCTCTTTATAAAAGAATTTTGATAAAAATTTAATTTTCAGTAGAAATTATTTTTTAAAATATAATTTTTTTTTTATTAAAACTTGATACTTTTGCTCGAGTTTCGACCATTTACTTCAGAATTGAAATTCTGTTTTATTTTATTAATTTATTTGATTTTTTTTTTAACTGAACTTTAAATTCATTTAGATTTGAAGTTTTCACCATGAGAATGATAATTTTTTTACGAATTGATTTTGTTAATAACATTTAGAAAAATAAAAAACTCTTTTTTTAACATAGAACTTCACATTCAAGATCTTTAGTTATCTAGGATCTACAAAATTAAACAACGACTGATTGAAATTACTCGCTCCTTTCCTTCTTCGTTAATAGAATAGAATAATGTCTGTAGAAGGCGACTTGATGAACACTATTTGTCTAAAGACTTCTAGTTGATTTAAAATGCCATAGAGAATCTGCAAACAACGTTCGCACCAACTTAAACTAAATTAAACTCAAGAAAAGCACTTCACCAATATGAGTGTAAGAAACAAATTTCCCTTTTATGTCAATTTAAAGCTGTTGCTGTTGATATGTCAGTCCATCCTTTAGAACATATTTTCATTCTTTCTGTTCCATGTCTAACTGTCTGATGGTTTGAATGGTTTGACTGCCAGCATTAAAAGCATTTTCATTCTTGTTAGTTGTAATGTTGTTGCTGTTGTTACTGTTGTTGTTATATATACAATGTATTTTAGTATGTATGTAAGAAAACATAGAAAATACAATCAACAAACCAACCAACAAGAATTTTAAGGCATCAAGCAAAAGATAAAGTTAAATTGTCATATGAAGATAAACAGCATTTAAAAGTACTTCTGAAGTAAAATACAAAAGCAGTGCAGCTTTTATTTACACACACACAAACAAACACACAAACACATTAACGCTCATGCAAGTTCAACAATAAAAGAAGGTACAAAATATGAAACAAATGAAAGGAATTCGATGCGATTTTAAAGACGAGTTAGGAGAATAAATGATATGAAAAACACATGACTTTAAGTTATACATTAAATCCAAAAACACATACACACACATACAAAGCGCATTTTAATACACGCCATTTTGTTTTCCTTATAATTTTTTTTTCTTTGTTTGTGGTTTGCTGTTCCATTTTTACTTTATTCATAAGTTGTTGGGAAAAAGCCAATAGCGTTTTGTGTTGCTGTTATTGTTGCATAGCAAAATTCATTGTGTTTTAAAATAAAGAATTTTGTTCAAAGAAGAACCTTTATTTGTGTGAGTGTTTGAAGAAGAAAATATTCTGATGGATATGCAGACCCATTTTATAAAAAAATGGCACAATATTTTTTTATTATTAAAATTTCATTCAAAAAAAGTTTTCTCCAATTGTTGGTGCGTAAAAAATTTGTATTTTTATAGAAAACTTACCAAGTGACTTAATATTTCATATTTATTTTCCTGAAAAAAACAATATGATTTTTTTTAAAGAGGCCTTTTATATAAATGAAAAACGGTTTCTGTTGCTTGGAATTGAAGCTTCTTATGATCTTCTCACAGAATAGCGGCTAATTTATTTTTTATTGAGATGTGGGTTCTTTTTTATCGCAAAGTGACTTTCCTCGACTCTTTTGTGTAGAGAAACGTCTTCTATGTACAATTGTTTTAAATAAAAGAAAGGAGAAAGGGAGTCTTGTTTAGAAAAGTAACCTCCTTAGATTCCTTTCTATGATAAAGATGCTTTTCTAGATTTAAAATTCTTTTCTTTAGATTAATTTCTATAGAATATTGGCTTTTTAAAGTTTTTGGTTTGGCCTTTTGAAACTTGCTTTTTCTTTAAAAACTTGTATTTTACGTTTCTTTCTATAGAAAATTTGAAAATTTTTCTACAGGAAAGCGGCTTCTTCAGATTTGTTTTCAAAATAAAATTTTCTTTTGCAGATTCCTTTCTATAAAAAAGTAATTACTGAAGAACTTTCAAAAAATGGCCTTTTTTCTATCGAAAATTGACTTCTTGAATTTTTCTTTTCTATAGAAAAATGTGTTCTTGGTTGCCTTTAATAGTGGAATGGCTTCTAAAAATTATGTTTGTATTTGAAATTTGCTTCCTTGTAATTTCTTTCGACCGAAAAGTAGATTGTTATTACTTTGATTCTACGGAAAATTCGTTTTTTGAAACTACTTTTCTATAGAAAATTGCCTTCCTTAATTCCATTCTATAGAAAATTGTCTGCCTTAAACTTCTTTCCTTTGGAAATTTATCTTCTTTAGATTCATTTGTGGAAAATTTGCGTCTTTAAACCTCGTTTCATTAGAAAATTGGCCTCTTGATGAACTTATTAATAAAAAATTAAGTTCTTGAATACATTCTATAAAAAATGTTTTTTTGAGAATTCTTATCTATAGATATCTTAGTTTTTAATTTCTTTCTACAGCATTGTGGCTTCTTTAGATTTTTTTTTTTCATTGAAGATTGGCTTTTTGAACTCCTTTTCTATAGAAAATTGGATAATTGATTTTCGCTATCAAAGATACGCTTCACAAAAATTTTTTTTCAGAAAACTGAGCTTTGATTTCCTTCTACAGAGAAATGGATGCTTTAGTCTTCTTTTCTAAAGAAAATTAACTTCTTGAACATTTTTCATATTGAAAATTAGGTTCTTATTTTCTTCAGGTTCCTTCCTCTTAAAAAAAATAACTTTTTGTAAATAGTTGCTGCGTTAGACTTTTTTAGATTTTTATAGAAACGTAAATTGCTTGGATCATTTTCTTAACAGAAACGCATCATCCTTTCTAAGTTTCCTAAGTTTTGAAGAACAATACCTTCTTTTAGACGCCTCTTCGTTAAACAGTATTTTATTTTCGATCCGATCTTTCCTAAACTAATTTCTTCTTATTACTCTTGAACCCCTTTTATTATAACTTTTTGTAAGATTCATTTTCTCTATAAACTATAGAATTTTTGTCCCTTTTTCTATAGTAACCCTTTAGTTAATTTTTCTAATTAGATTTTTCATCCAAAAAATGACTTTAAAATTTCTTAATGCTTTTTTCTTCGACTCAACTTTTATACAAAAATGTTTCTTTGATAACCTTTTCTAAAATCTTCTTTGGAAACTCTTCTCTAAAACGAGCCTGCATTTATTCCCCACCCAATAATTCCGTTTCTGTAAAATTGTCATTCTTTATCTCATATGATGTTGAATACCGTTGTTATTTCTAACTATTCTTGGAAGTTTTGTTTTTGATTCCTATCCTTGTGTGTCATAAAAAAACAATACACCAGTCATAGCTACAACGACAACAAACATTAGTTGTTTAGTAAAGGTGTGAGTTTAACGTCACTTGTGGCAAAATTATGCGTGTCAGAAAAGTTGTTAAACATTTTTTTTTTGTTTTTAACATTTTCCTGCAGATATGTGTGTATAAAAAATACTCTTTTTTCAACAATGTGTAAAAAGATTCTGAAAATTTAAATTTTATAAAGTTTTTTTTTGGCGAAAAAAAAATTAAACTAAACAATGAGATTTTCCAAAGTTATTATTCTATTTTACATGAATGTTTGTAAGTGTGTTCTTATGTATATGTTACTATAATTTAATAATAAATAAGTCATTGTATATGTATGTTTTTGTGCGAGTGAAGTGCATGCATGTGATTGCACTTTAGTGTGTTTATGTCAAGTATTCACTTACGGCCTGTTAAACACTCAATGAAAAACTTTAACAGTAGCAGCAACAACAACAACAAATAGAACACTACAGCTTGAAAATTTTTGCACTTAAATTTCTGTACGGTTGTGCAGGATGATTTTGTTAAAATTTATTTAAAAAATTCACAAAGTTAAAGTTTTCAACGAAGAAAATAATAAACTTTTTAGTCAGTCTCGTTTCTTTCTTTTGTGCATGTGTGAGTGTAAATTTAAGTCATTACATGAGTTTTTTGACTTAATCAAATTAGCCTTAAATTAAGATTATTTTGTGGTTTCTAGTAATTTTTCATTTTGTGTTTATTTTTCAATATGATAAATATATAAAGTTTGTGAACACTTTAATAAATTTAGAGAAATGTAGACACACTTATACTCTTCAACGTGTAGATACACAATCACAAAATCCGTACACATGCTAGTGCAGCAGATTATTTAAATCACTTATTGAAAACCGCAAGAAATTAATTACAATAAAACAATTCAATGAGTTCAATGTAAATGTTTAAGTGAAAAATATAAAGAAAAAACCAAAAATATTTCAAGTTCAAAACGCAAATGCTTCACAAGACACTTAAAAACTGTCCTTAAGAAAAAGGCTGCAGAAAACATATTTTATCAAAGAAAAACGTCACTATACATTCCGCTAAGGAAAAAAACACTATACGACACTTTTAAATTAATCTCCGCAAAGGTTTCATCTATTTAAAAAAGTCTCCACAGTGTATATTTATTTAAAAAGAAAAATTCATTAAAGATTTTTCAATTAAAAAGAAATGCAAAGAACGCTCTTTTATCGCTAAAAACATTGAAGGTTAATAAAAAATTTTTTTCAACAAAAGTCTACAATACATTTCCCTACAGAGAAATAAGTTTTCAAAAGTCTCCGCAATTTTTTTTCTGTTGATACGTGGCTTTTTACCGTTCTATTCCTTTCAAAATAATTCTCAAAACGTTTTTTGTTAAGTCTTTACAAGAAATTTTTCCAAAAAAAGTCTCCACAATTTTTTTCTTGTTTAACATAGAGAGTTATTACAAGAAATTTTTATAACAAATAAATCCTAAGGGTTCTCCTTAAGAATTTTCTTATCAAAAGAAGTTTCTACAAATTACATATTTTTTATTTTACGGTAAATTAAAAAAACAGTTTTCCAAAAAAAGTCTCCAAAAAAATTTTAACAAAAAAGGTCACCACTTTTTAATTTTTTATTTAAGAATTATCAACTATTCATATTTCTACAGAAAATAATTTTTAATTATTTTTTTATTAGAGCAACTGCAAGTAAAATAATTTTAATAATAATGATGTGGTGAATTTTAATTATGGCTGTTGTAATGGCTAATTGCAACTGAATTTTAAAGTTATTAAAAATTTTATTTAAGAAAATTAAATATTTTATTATTTGCAAGGCCAACAAAATTTGCTATTTTAATAAATTCGGTGCCAGCAGGCACCAAAACCACAACAAATTAAATTAAAAATTAGAAAACAAATACACTTTAATATAAAATGGGTAATAATAAGTTTACAAATGGTCGAACAGTAATCAAGAGAGGAAGGCGTCTGCTTGCCTGTTAACACAAGTGCCTGTAGAGTTTTGAGAGAAAAAGTGTTTAAACAAATTAAATTTGTACATTAAACAAATTAAATTTGTAAAGAGAAAAAATATTTTGATATTGTGTACATTTGTTTAAAACAAAATTATTATCAGCTATAAGTATTTGTTCATAAAACTCGTACCTTTCTAAATATTTGTTTTAAGTTGTGAGTAACTTAAACAATTTCTTTGTGAAAGTTGTAAAATTTTTTATTTTTGTTTAAATTTATTTAAATGAATGCGTGCATAGTTGCTGCATGTAGGACTTTAGAAACAAATAAATACACAAACGATTAGATATTTAACAGGGAAACTTAAATGTTTGTAAATATTATTGTTAGGTTTTCGGTTGTTCTTGTAAATGTTTATTTTGTCAATGCTTTTTGCGAATCCTTGTTCGCTCATTTGTTTATTTGTTTGTTTTTAAAAACCACAAAAACGCAAAAATCTAAAACAACAGCAGCAACAGCAATAATAACATCAAATGACAACAAGATATAAAACAACAATACTACAGAACAACAACAATAACACGAAGAATAACAAGTACAAAGCAATAAGGACAATAGAATAAAACGTTAAAATGCTGTTCAAATTTAAAATGACAACAACTTCAGAAATAATAACAGCCACGGAAGGTTCTGTTTTCTAAATTTCTGTTTTTGGCAATAATAATTTTCACATGTGAGACTCTAATTGGAAATTTAATTATTTTATGCACTACTACACATGTAGTTTCCAAGAGCATACTCTCTAAAATGATTGCCAATAAGCGTATACGTACATGTGTTTATACATTGGCTTTACTTATGTAGGTAAGTGTATAATAATTTGTAGAATAAATTACATTTCATGCATGTAGTAATGGAACCAACTATTAAATAAAAATGTAGATTTGCTTATTTCATAAAAAGGACTGCAAAAGACTTAATATTAAAAAAACATTTCTAATTAAGGTCTCCTTTTGCAATATAATTTTCCGCTGGATTGATGCAAATTTTTTTATCTTTCTCCTTTTCCAAAAATGCTTGCTCTCAATAATACTTGTTTATTACATTGATTTTTTGCTTCTTCGCTTTTCTCTTAATTCATTTAGAACATATTTGAATCTGCTTTCATTCCTGCATGGTGTTAAATTTTTTCTACGTATTACCGGGTTTTGATAGACAAGCCCATGGACAAAAAATTTACTTCTTGTGTGATATCGAAATAAAATTGCAAATTAAGCTAGGTGTTAAACAAAGGTACATTCACCCAAGCCTACCTTTAATAACGGGTTCTTTATTTGTTTTCATATAAAAAAAAAATAGTTCACGTCTCTCTTACCTGCCAATTTTGTTTTTTTTACCCAAATTGATATTTAGCTATTGTTTAGAAATTAAATTAATAAAAAAAAAATGTTGTCATTTTTTAAAATCAAAATAACTGTTTGGCATTAAAAAAGTGACAGGGCGTATCTCGTTAATACTTCAACTATGGACAAAGCTTCGAAAAGGTTTAATTTTGTATACAGATGATCAAGTATTCTCAGAAGACGCTTAGACTTAAACGGCTGTCATTGTCGAATTACTGTGTTTCGATGGATTAATTGACATAAAATTCACTTCTCATGCGATATGGAATTAAATTTCAAATATGATAAATTGTTAAACGATCGTCTATCTATCCAAATATACTTTGAATAGCGTTTCTTACATTTTTTTCATATAAGATTATAAAAATAAAATATTCGGGTAAACACTTACGGCCTTATGCATAACAAAAACATAGCATGAGGTTAGCATAAGCGACAAAACTAAGCAGGATCTATGCAAGGCTCTTCACACATTGCATCGAAAATAGTCACAAAATATAGTTATGAGTCACGGCCACAATTGACAATGATTTTGAGTGCCGGTCTCTGCGGCAAAACACTCTGAGACCCTACTTAATTCCTTCACTATTTCCAAACTCATTCTAAGCTGTTAAAGTGTAGAACAGTCTATTACCCGCCAATTTTGTTTTTTTTTATAATATTTAAAAGTTTCTTGGAAATAAAATTGTTTTATAAGAAAAATTTAATAAATTATTTATTATAAAGTGACATGGCGTATCTCGTTTATACTTTAAATATATGTTTTTAAGCTTCTTTGTTGTAAATAAAGTGTTTGCATATACTGGATTAAAAGGTAAGGCAAAATACGCTGAAATAAGGTCTTCCAGGAGAACAACCTTTTTCAGATTGAATTAAGTTTTTCCACTTCCTACAATAGCGGGCATATAATCTATATATGTTACATCTAAGGGAACTTTTTATAATGCAACAGAGAAGCTTATTAACATAAAAATCAGTTCTTGATGTTATATTTTTAAGCGAGCATAGTGCTCCACGCTCTGTGTTTATTTTAACAATTTAAAAGATAATTCCTCATCTTTAATTTAACTGTTAACTGTATTTTTGTTTTAGCGCCAGCAATGATCAATCCAAAAGTTAGATGGACAGACTTTATATCGATTGTAATAATAGACAGACTTTGTATCGATTTTCAAGTTGGCATCATTATTATACAAAACCGACAAACAGTAAAAGACAAACTGTTCAACTTTGTGTAGAAGTGTGGTTAACAATGCAATAAAAAATATGCGTATAACATCAAGAGCTGCTAATATGCGAGTGCGTGTATATATGTGCTTTGGGTTGTGTTTTAGTAGAATTGAATATAACAAAAACATTTATAAATACAAAATCGTTGTCACACATAACAAACCATTGTCGTTGTGTACAAAATATTATAAAATCTCTTAACACAGAGTTAAACGCTCACGCGCCAACCCGCAGAGGCAACCATTTATACAGACAACAATGTTTACACACATGTATATGCCATCACACTTAACTCCTAAGAGAACGCTCACATGAAATACCATTTGCTTATTCATTAATTATTGTAAATTTATGTATGAAAAGGTTTAAATATGTTTTGACATATTTGTGTTGCATTGTATGTTCCAGTATTTGTTTTATGTTGAGTTTTTCATTGTTTTTTTAAAGGAGTGTACGAGTACATACAAATATGAATTTTCATTATAACATTCATGTTATTCTAAATAATGAGCAAAAATATCATGAAACATTCAATGTTTCTTTCATTACAATCCTACATAGATAACAACAACAAATATATTTAATGTCTATACACCCACAAGTATGGCAGCGGAAAGAATTTAAACAACTTAACAACATTTATTAGAAAATATTTGGCAAATCGTTTACATTTCACAGCAAAAGATGTACAAATATTTGCAAAACTAACCAGACACACACGCACGCACGCATGCACACTGTGTTTTAAATTTCTCCCAGAGAACTATTTAAGAATATTTTGTGGAAAAAAGAAAAGCTCTTGTAAACTATAAATGCAATAACTAATGCAATGAGCTTGTGTAAGTGGCTATAATTGCAATACAACTGTTCCAAATGCAACAAACACTTGCATAGAAGTTCTGTGTGTTGTTTAGTTATTTTTTAAAGTGTGTTCTACATTAAATTGAAGTGTGAAAGATGTGAGTCTGCCAAGGAAAAACTTTAAAACAATTTACACTATTGTTTCTTATTTTTTCTTGTATTACATATTTATTTCGTAATAACTACACAAAATTTTTTTTAATAATAAGTAGAGCAAACTGTTACCAGAAAAATAAATATTTAAAAGTTGTAAAGAAATAATATTAATTAATTAGAGAATTTCATATTGAAAAAAATAAATTTATTTCATTAGAAGTTATTTATTAGTTCCCAAGTTATGAGGGTTTTTAATAATTAATCTCTGAATTAATATTATTCATACGCCATGAAAAATAGTTTTGGAAACATCCAATTTTTTATATCATAAAAAGCAAACGAACTCAGTTGTCTTAAATAAACACCAAACCAAAATTTTTTAGTTTTAAAATAAAGTCTCCCAAGAGACTAGATCAGCTGTAGAAAATTTAATTTTATACGCAAATCGATCAGACATAGTGTTGAAAAAGGTGCTATTGGAAATCGGCAAGATAGGTCCACGCCCTTGGAAGCAGGGGGAAAAAACTACGCCTACCTCTATTTTTTCCATATCATTTGGAACAATGAAGTAACTTAAATAAGAAAAACACAAATATATGGGGCGAAAGAGCATTAAAAAAAATAAGAAAAAATTACCAAGTGAAAAATTGGCACTCGGCAATATTTTATGAGTTGCTGACCTCTGAAAATTTTTATTATTTTTTTTTTAATATCAATACGGGTATCATTTTAAAGCTTTAGAAAAGATCTTTAAGGAAATACTCTGTCGCCCAAATATTTACTTTTTTGTTTGGAGTTACTTCACTAAACTTGATTTACATAGATGGTAAAGGGTAGATAAGATTCGACATAGCCAACTATCGTTCTCTACCTTGTTCAACTCTATTATTGTATAAACATTTTGGAATTTAATGTTGCAAAAATTAACTCTTTGTGTTCGTATGCCATTTGTAGCAAATCTGAAGTTTCTTTTACGTTAAACACCTTGTGTATGATGATATGAATTTCAACAAAAAGGATTTCAACATTAAACACATATACACACACAAGCGTTTATTCTTTAGAATTCTTGCGTATTTTCATTATATTTGTTAACAAAGAAAAAATACCTACTTTATTGTGATTATTCTAATTACAAATGAATAACAAATGTTTAAAACACCCATTTTTTGCGCCTGATGCAGTTTTAGATTTTTTACTTAACCTCAAAATCGTTTTTATGCTTGCGTTTTTGGTTGGTTTGGCAAAAAAAAATTAAACAAAAACCCACCATGAATTTTCATCGCCTTCATGTGCATTAGAACAAAAGATATTTTTATGATAATTATTGAGCATAAAAATTTCTACAGAAGACAACAAACAGTTGAAAACAAAAAGAGCTGCTAGTTGTATAATTTGGTGGATGAGTGAAACGATAAATGGGAAAATATGAAAAAATTAAAATAGTTTAGCACATACCGGTATTTTAAAGAGAAAATTTTTATTAAAATTCACTGCAAAAAAATTAAACGAAATGATGTTTTTAAAAATACTTTTTAAGATTTGCATTACCCAAATTCGTTCGTTTTTAGATCCGGAAAGTATTTTGTTATTATATTCTCAAAAATATTTTTATTTTATTGTATTTTCAAATGCATTGGACGTTTTTTAAATAAATTATTCTTTAATAAAATATAATCAAATCTGTTATTTTTAAGCGTATAACGCATGATTAATATTAATTAATTTTTTTGAAATAAAAATATTATAACATTTAAATTAGTAAATAGTTAATGAGATCTAAAAAACAACGTTTATAGTAAAGAAAATGTTGTTTTAAGAATTTAAAAATATATTTAAATTTATTAGAACAGGTCTTAAATTAAAGGTAAATAATTGTACTAAATTTTTTTATGACACGAACAGTTTTTTTCTTGTTAAGAATATCGTCTTAAAACCTCAATATAGTTTATAGTTTTTCTTTTCATAAACGAGAAATATTTTTTTATAATAATTTATTTAAAATTTCTACAATTTTCTTTTAGCTAAACTGCTTAATTTCAGAGAAGTCTTATTTCAAAAAAAAAATTTTACAATACATTTGCTGGTAGCCTACTCTGAAGCTTATTATGTTCCTTTTGTTGTGTAAAAGTTTCTTAAAATTAATTAAATAGTTTTAAAATTGAACAAACTTTTATATAATTACACAAATTATGGAACTGCACGTATGATTAATATTAATTATGCTCTAAAACAAGATGACAATAAAGTTTGATTAGTCGAATATCCGAAATGAAAATGGTGTTCGGAATTGTAAATTACTTATAAATTTTTTTTTATTCTTTGGAAGAAGAAGAATCTATGGAGCTAAAATTCATAAAATCGCGAAATATTACCCTTGTATTTTTTTAAAATTCTACATTTTACAATATAAAATCTAAGAAAGAGTTTTCCTCTATTTCAAACTCCTTTTTAGGCATATTTTTAGTTAATTCATTTTTAACATAATAATCAAATCAATACAATAAAGAAATATTTAAATAAATTAACAAAAAGAAATTGAGTTGTATTATATGTTTGCTATTTTATAATTAAATAAATTAAAGCAATCTGCAGTTGATAGTTAATACAATAATTTTTATTATAATTGAATTGTGTTGAAATAAACATTGATTTACGTTCATTCTCTGCCAACAAATATTAATTAAAAGTTATAAAAATTATAAATTATTAATTTCCCAATTATGATAAAAATAAAATAATGACATTTTAATAATTATTATTATTGTTATGGCTCATAAAATATATAAAAATAAAAACTAAAAGCAACATCACAAAAAGTAACGTGCAATACAATTAACGCATTTTTTTAATTTAAAACTTTTTTAAATAAATTCGCTATAATAATATTTTTTTATTTCACTTTGGAAACAAGCGCTCAATTTCTATGGAATTAAAGAAAACCAATTAAAATGAAATTGAGATTTATAATTGTAAATATATAATTAATGAAATCATTAAGAGAAGATTGTTTGTTAACCAAAAAAATAAAACGAGAAAACTGTACTTATGTACACTGGGAGCAGTGCTAAACACAAATGAATAAATTTATTTTAAACTATAAAATTAAAAACTCAAACTTAAACAAAGGACTTCAAATTTAATCCAGAAGTTATCATACCAACAAAGCGATATAATTTTCGAATGTACGAATAAGTTTAGATAAAACATAACATTTTAAAACTAAAACTTTCAATGCTTATTTGAAATTTTTAAGCATCCAAAAAATTACTTTAAGCTATGAAGTTGGATACAAAATTGTTTTCAATTTTATCTTTGAATTTTTGAGCATATACAAAATAGCTAAACTATATTACATAGAACAAATTTATTTGTCATATACAAAATTATAAAAAATATTTTATGATTTTCAACATATAATTTTATGTAATCGTGTTCAAAGTTTATGATTTATGGTGGAATTTTCGAATTTTAAAATATATTTAAGTTTCATAAAAATAATAAAATGCCTTAAATAATACGAATAAATAAAATTTATCGAAAACGAAATATGTAGAATTATTTTATACCAAACGTTTCTCAAAATTAAAGAAGAATTAAAAAACAGCTTTATTTTAAATAGTATCAACAACAAATATTTTATAACAATAATCGTTTTTCATTCAATTTTAAAAAAAATTTTGACATTTTAAAATGTTAAAACTTTCAAACATCCAACAACAAACATCGATAGTTACGAATTTGTTTTTAATTTCTAATCAGACCTAAATGACAGAGATATTATTCTTCTGCCAAGTCTTTATTAGGATTTTCAAATTTTAAAATTTAAATAATTAAGAAAGCTTAAAATTAAGTTCGAATTTTCGATTATAATAAAATTACTGCTTGCGAAGTAACAAAATGTGTGAAAAATAACCTTTAGAAAGCATTTAGTGTTTTTGTAATATTTTTTATGCTTCCCGAAATTTGGATATTATGTTCGAATTTTCGAACATGAAAAGAAATGTAATGAATCTAAAAATTTAACAGGAAAAAACTTTAATATTTTGTTTTAAAATTTTTATGATTTTTAAATATATTCGAATTTACGAAAATATAAAAAAAATTATTAAATTAAAGAAAAAATATTAACAAAAAAATTTCATATAAATGAATAGTATTTTACTAATTTTAAATAAATAATTTAATTTATAAAATTTTCTTAAACATTTCCTTGTTTGCATTTATCCTAACTATAAAATGTATTTGTTCTTATGTTTTTGCCTTTAATAAGGAAAACTTAAATTATGAGTTCGTGTTATTCAAGTCATTTACTATCTTCACAAATATTATTTAATATTTTAATTAAATTTGTAACTAAAGTTCACACATTTTCCTTTGCTAAGCCCGAACTTCGCAAATCATAATTTTAGGCTGCCTAACAATTATAATCTCTACTTTAAAATTTAAACTCATACACAGCACAAATATAAATTTAAATACAATATTACATGCAGATATTTGCTCAATGTTTTCCCTTTCATAAAATATTATTTTATCAAAATTATTCAGCAAATATTTGTTAAGTCATAATACATTTTTAGCAAAAACTAAAGCATCTTTTCAATAATCTAAATTATTATTACTTTTGTAATATAATTACAAATTTCAAATGTTCAGACAATAGAATGTGCACAAAAAACTAATTTACAATATTTAACAATCCTTATTGTTTCAAACAAAATTATTAAGTTTTAATAAACACTAACAAAACTTAAGTGTACACATGCATACAAACATACATGCATACCATTTTATACATTTGGATGTTAAAATTACGTTAATTTATTTAAGAAATTTAAATAATATTTATCTAAATTGGTATATAAAATTTTATTTATAAAATTAGGTTATTACAGTTACATCTAGCTGCACAGTGGGTAAATTTAAAAATATTTTGGGGGAAAAACCACCAATTGTAAACAAAAAAATTCGAATGAAAATAAATTTATAAGTGCAAAGTTAGCAAAAAGTTGACTTTAAAAATTATTCGGATCTTCCGCGACCTCTCAGAAGCAACGGTGTAGATTATGCATCTTGAAATGTAATATTTTAAGTTCCTAGCCTTATTTATATTTTTTCATCATGTTTTAAATATTATGATTTAATTTGTCGCACTTGTACCAAAAGTTTAGAAGTGCCTCTTTATATTTCAATCATTTATAACAATAAAGATATAAACAAACCAACATAATCAGGTTGTCATAAGTGTCAAACGATTGAATTAAACACTAATTGAACAAATAATATTTTAATAGCAAAAATATTAATAAAACCTAATTTATCTTTGATTAAGAAAAATAAGAGCAATGCGTTTTTTTTATAAATAACAATTCAACAGTTGTAAAAATTTTGGCCGCTATATTGACTATAAAGATATTTCGAAAATAAGTTCGAATTTAAATAATATAATAAATAAAATTTAGCAAAGGTAAATTTAATTAAGAAGTCACAAAATATATAAAAATAATAAAAAAAATGAAAAAAATAAAATAAAAATGAATTCCCAAAAAAAAGTTTAAAAAATAAACTTAAAATAAGTTTTTCATATTTTCGAAATAACCTTAATTTCTGCTATAATAATTTTTAACGATAACATAATTATGTATTTTACGTTAATTTATAAAGATTACTTTTTTTAGATTATTTCAAGGGGATTTTCAAAAATTTCGAATTTATTTTGAGAATTTCAAATCCATAAATAACTTAAAATAAAAAATTAGATTTTTCAGTTCATAGGTGGTGTGTCTGCATATTTCATAAATCAGTATTTAACCTTGGATTTTTAAAGTCTTGCATACAAATGTTTATTTAAAAATCCACTGCTGAAAAAATGCTCTTTTTAATATAAGTTATTAACAAATATTTTCATAAACAAAAACAAACAGATGTCAAAAGTTATTGACTCTAAAATCTATAATCTAATATATTTTAAAAAATTTCCTTAATTTCGAAACTATGTTCCAAAGTACATAATAATAAAGTTATTTTAAATTATATTGCATTGTAATGCTAAACTGAAAAATAACAATTTAAATTGATTTTTTTTTTTAATTTTCGCAGTTCACTTCTAATTTTCAAATATTTTCGAAAAATTCGAAATTCTTCAAAATTTTCAAAATGAAAAGTTTAGAATAAAAACAATGAAATTTTTATAACAGAAAAATAGATAAACGTAGTAGAAATTTTTGTTCAAATTAATTTTTCGAAATTAAATTAATTTTCGGGATTATTCGAAAATCGAGAAAAAAAACCAAAATGTTCATGCAATTTAATGCAAACACAAATTTAAGGTTAAAATAAGCCTTATTTAAAAAGTTCTTTAGTGGGAAATTAAATTCGAACTTTCGAACTTAATAAATTTAGGCTTGAAGAACAATAAAAATCAGTGCTGAATAAAAATAAGGAAGCGAAACACGTGCAGAAATGTTGCCTTTAATTATTATTAAGTTCGAATTTTCGAATAAAATAAAAACAAAATAAAATCTACTTAAGATTTCTTAAATTTATACAAAAATCTTGATTGTAAATTCGAAGAATGTGAAACTTAAGGCAAAAGAAATTTTGTGACATTTCTTAAATGCAAATAATTTTTTTTTGGAATGCTCCAACTTATTAGAATATATAATTTTATATAAAGTGAATACTGACTGATCTTAGTAATGGGTTTATTATTTATTAAACTTTTTACTTACTTTTTTATATAAAAAAATTCCAATGTTTAGCTAATCTGAAAAAAATAAAAAGATGATTTAACGATTTAATAAATGTGTTATAAAAAATACAAAAACATTATATTAAATTAATATTTATTAAAAGACTTAAATATACATATATGGCCGCATAACTTGACATGTGACCCCAAATATGCCAAGTGATACGTTTAAAGTCAAAGTCGTAATAAATTTTTAATTTTGTTAAAAAAATTATGAAACAATAGCACAATTGTACAGAAATTTCACACAACAAAATCCGAAAAAAATATTATTAAAACATTTAGAATAAATAATATAAAATTAAACTTTCTTAAACAGCAATTGCTAGCTTGCATTCAGTTACAAGGTCAAGCGCAGTCAGGCAAAGATTAAGTGAGCAGCTTAAGTATTTTTAAATCGCAATTGAATTTTAAATCTAACAACGACATATTCATATTGCAAACAAAACTTTACTTGAAATTACTTCATAATAATAACAGCTGTTTAAAACTTTTAACACAATACAGCGTGATACCAAAGTGCGCTTAAGAGGCGTGCAGAGAAGTTTCAAGCGAGCAGTAGCAGCAAAATATTCAATTTTAGAAACGCGTTTCTACTGCCATTTGTAACGAATAGATAAACAGATAAAAATGTTGTTAGATGATAATTAAACTTGGCTTGAAATTTATAGTGTGTATACAAGCTTGTAACAGGTCTCAATCAATACAACGCAAAAGCACTCAATTTATTTTGTGTGGCTTTAGCTTGAACAACAACGTTCGTAGAAAAAAAAATTAAGTAATAAAAGTGTAGAACAGGTTGTATTGTACTGACTGGCATTAGAAAATAATAATAAATAGATAGAAGCAAACTATATAACAAAATTAACCACTTAAAGAAAATAATTTTTTAATTATAACTTTACAAAATAATTGAAAATTAGTAAAAAAATATTCTTTTCTTATTTTTTTTTAGTTTTATAGTCCATTTATATTTAAAACAGTTACTAAATTTATAATTAAATTCTATATTTGTTGAGTTTTATATTTTTATAAGACCTTTATTAAGATTTTTTATTTTTCGAACTTAATTTCGAATTTTCGAACATAACCCAAAAACTTTATATTTCTTAAAATTCAACAAAACAAAGATTAGAAATTCTTAAAAATAAACAAAAGAAACAATTTGTAACATTTTCGAAGCCTTGACCAGAATATTTTAAAATCTAAAAATGAGGTATTTTAACACAGAATGAACACACAAAATATTTACAAGCTTTCCTACAAAATTTGAACGTTGGTAAAAACAGTTTAAAAAAATAGGATTTTTAAAATAAATTTTCAGAAAATTGGCAAAATATTTAAAACATTTAAGTTCACATTTAGGAATTTTCTAAAATATAAATTCACATTTAAAAATTTTCTAAAATATTTTCTTAGTTTTATTAAGAACTTTCGAACTTTGATAAGAACTTTCTTAAAATAATCTCAGTTGAAAAATTTTAAAAGTGAATATAAATTTTTGAAAAACATCAAATTGTCTAAAAAAATTTTAAATCATTTAAAGAAATATTTAAGAATTTATAAGACACTTTGATTTTTGTAACATGTGTTAAAATAACAATCAAATTATTATTGGATAAACTTTTTCTTTCAGTGCTTTAATATGCTAATATTTGTCTAAATAATTGACTACCAAGCAAGAGGATTAAATAAAATTAACACACAACAACAATAAATTTAAATAAAATGGGCATACATGTAAACAAGCAACAGCTGAGCTGAACAGTTTTAACAGCCATTTCAGTAGAATTCAAATAAATGAGAACAAAAAACAACAAGACAAATAAAAGCTGAAGGTACCACAAAATTAAATAAAAAGTATTACCAAACATTTATTTAATCACGTCACTGAACTTAAATGGAGAATCATTAAAGAAAAAACAACAACAAATAAACAAACTGTTTAATTTCTGGTGGTTTTTAACCAAAAAAAAAAAAAAAGCTGCATAAATTAGCAAAAAATAAGCAAAAAGAATAAATTAATAAAAATAAATAAAATAAACACAAACTAATTTTAATAATAGAAATTCACTTAAAGTATTTTTGAACCAAAAAATTGTAATTATGCAATAAATAAATAAAGAATTCTTCATTTTTTTGTAATTTTTCACTGTTTAGGGCAAGTTCGAAAATTTGTAATTAAATTTCGCATTAATACATTTTGAACAGCCATAAAAAGTTTATGTTACTAAACAAATTATTTAAAAATATATTCATAGCAATATCTAATAAACTTTTAGGATTTTAAGCATATTCGAAAATACGAACTTACTTTGAAATGCATAAACACTAGAGAGCTAGTTTAAAAATGACCACTATATAATTTTGATCATTTATGTATATAAATTTTTTAGAGCATTTAAAGAATTAGCACGTGCTAGAAAATCTTAAACAAATTTGGATATTCAGAACACTTATTGACAAACGTGAAAAGAAAAATGTTTTCATTAAAAACCCTTAATGCATATTCGAAATAAATAAATTAAGTTAGATAGTAATTATTAAGAGCTGGCTCGTGATCTCCAGCTGAGAAGTGTTGGAACTTTAGGTAAAACCTCATCTTTAAGTAAATGGTTCTCCTTCTTTCGAAGTCAACTTTAAACTCATAGAATTTAATTAGTAAATGTTACATAATTTTTGCTTTAATTACTTTACTTTAGAGTTTTATTTTAATTTCATAAGATTTAAATATTTTGCCGCTTTAAGATAGAATTTAATATTTGAACATCGTTTTAATTAATACTGAAATATGTCCGAGAACAAAGATTTGTAGTTTAAATTCATATTTAATGCCGAGGTCGGAATCTGTTCGAGCTATTTTTATTTTTGTACTGATTTCAAGAAATTTTTTCTAAATTTGATATTGTTCGAATATTCGAACTAGAATCCGAATTTACAAAAAAATTCTCAAGTTATTAAAAATTACTATTTTAAGCAATGTTGTTATTATTAATTAAAAAAATTTTTATGTAGAAATTCGAACATAACTGCGAAAATACATTTAGTGTCACAGACCAGAAAAATGTTCAATTCTCGTTAGTTTTGATTGTAAATTTTATTCAGTAATGTTAAATAATTTTTGTTTGTGTCCGAAAAGATCAAACTTGTTTTCAAAATAGTAGTGTTAAGTGTATAAATAGAAATTCGAACTTAATTTCGAAAACACATTTAATGCCACAGACCATAAAAATTTTCATTTCTAGTTAGTTTTGATTATCTTAAAAGTTTATTCATTAATATTTATTAATTTTTAGCTGTGTTCGAAAATTCGAAATCGACTTCAAGATAGTACAATATGCATTAAAAGTATAATAAATCTGTTCTGGAGTTTTAGACATTTTAATTAAACAAAAGAAATTTAAAATATATTTGAAAACTCGAACTTGTTTTGAAATAAGTTGATATTTAATAATTTTTAGTTGTGTTAGAAAATAAGCTTGATTTCAAGATAACGCACTAAAAATAAAGTCACTAATTAAATTTTTGTTGTATTTTGAAGCATTTCATTAAAGTAAAATAATATTTAGTTACGTGCGAAAATTTGAACTTATTTTGAAAAAAGTAAAATATAACTCTTAAATGTAATATAAAAAACAAAGGATTTTTAAATTAGTTTCTCATAATAATTTTCTTAATTTTCGAAAGTTATATATTATTTCCGAAAGCAACACTTTGATTCTCATACTGTTTTTTAATTTATAATTTTTTATTTTTATTATACTGCAAATGTACTGGTGCTCTTTCATGTGTGCTTCCTTAAGTATAGCAAATAAATTAAATCCTATTTCTAGTAATAATATTATTTTTTTTACATTTCCAGAAAATAAAGAAATAAAATCGTATATTATTTTTATTTTATTGATTGACCATTACGAACTGCAACAACTTACATTTTATGTTGATCATAAATTAAAATGAAACAAGTAATAATATGACGACGACGATAATGATGACAATGGCAAAATGGCAACGGCAAATTCATGCAGTGATGTAGTTAAAGCTATGACAACAACTTTATATTATTATATGTAACACATACGACTGACTACTTTTATACTGCAGATACTAAAACAATACAGTGCAGAATAAATGTTTAGGGTAGGAAACAAAGTTTTTCTTATTTTTCTAAGGATTTTATTTAAATCTTCAAAACTATTGTATTGTATGCATTTAATAATGTTTGAAAATGATTCTTGATTTATATAAATCGTAAACTATTTTATACATTTTATTTGCTCGTAGACAGACACATAGTGTCCTATAGAAATTCAAGCTCTATGGCCATTAAACTTATGAAAATGTCGAAATGTATGTGCGTTTTCTTTTTCTAAATATTTTATTGCAAAACTGTTATAACAAGACAATGATTCAAAATTAATGTTGAAGAACTGGTAGTTAAGGGAAAATATAAATAAATATTTCAATTATAAAGAAGAAATATTGTGTAAATTATATAAGTTTAAATGTATTTAATATAAACATTATGAATAGAATCATAAAACTGGTTAGAAGTAAATTAATGGCCAAAGAGGACATATTAAGATAAAATAATTATTTAAGAAAATTAATTAAATTCAATTTGATTAAATTAAATTGAATTAAATTAAATTAAATAAGTATCTTGCCCATTATCATAGGCGTTTAATAAGCCTGTGGATGTCTTATAGAGTGAATTATGGAGATATTTTAATCGACTACTCATGCGAGTGTTATAAAAATGATTATGTTGGAAATTATAATGCCGGAGGTCCATCAGTTATAAAGATAAATTTACCTAATTCATGAAAATTGCGTTACTATCGAGACACCCTTCGTTTTGTTTCTATTTTCATTTTTCTATTTATTTTTTTGCTTATAACAAACATAGCAATATCTACACTGTGCAAACTTCAAGAGTCTACCTATAAGGGCTTAAAATATAAGGCCATATTTGTGAAAATCACACTCTTCAATTTTTAAATTCATTATTTTCATAGCGGACACATTTCAACGCACTCTCTGTAAATTCTTAATGTCTGCCTACTACAGTTGAAAAACTAAAGTTATATTTTAAAATCAAATAACTTTTTATTTTTTTACTTCGCCTATTGCAGTTCAAAAACACGGCTTCGTTCATAAAAAAACATGTTACTATTGGGACATCCTTAATTTTTATTTTTATTTTTTTTACTTTTTGATATAATGGACACATTGTCTGCCTACTACAGTTGAAAAACAAAAGCCATATTTTAAAATCAAATAATTATTGGAACACCCTTTATTTTTTAATCTTATTTTTAATTTCTTTTTACTTCTTCTAGCTAAAAAAAATACTTAAACTTTAGGTGTCCGCCTATTGCAGTTCAAAAACAAGGCTTCGTTCATAAAATAAATGTTACTATTGGGACACCCTTTAATTTATTTTTATTATTTTTATACTATTGCTATAGTGGAGACAGTTTCTGCCTACTACAGTTGAAAAACTAAAGTCATAATTTAAAATCATATAACTATTGGAACACCCTTTATATTTTAGTCTTATTTTTTAATTTTTTTTATTTCTTCTAGCTAAAAAAAAAGTATGTAATTAAACTTAAGGTGTCCGCCTATTGCAGTTCAAAAACAACGCTATGTACATGAAAATCATGTTATTACTGGAACACCCTTTAATTTCTTTTTTATTATTTTGTACCTTTTGCTATAGTGGAGACAGTGTCTGCCTACTACAGTTAAAAAACTAAAGCCATATTTTAAAATTATATTACTATTGGAACACCCTTTATATTTTAGTTTTATTTTTAAATTTTTTTTATTTCTTCTTGCTAAACAATACTTAAACTTAAGATGTTCGCCTATTGCATCTTAAAAACACATACATAAAAATCATCTTAATATTGGAACACCCTTTAATTTTTTTTGTACTTTTTGCTATAGAGGACACAGTGTATATTTAAATTTAGTTTAATTTTTTAAATGAATAGAATTCAATAAACTGGATAAACGTCAATTACTGCAGGTTGCTTAACTTCGTGTTTGCAAAGTAAGCTTTCAATAAACACGACCATTAATGGCATTTTCCCTATTTTTTATTTTTTTTTTTTTTTTTTTTGCATAAAACCTACTTTTGAAAAAATATTCGAACTTTGAACAAAGTGAAAAATTATTGCCCGCAAAGAGCAGGTCAAAAAAATATATAAGAAATGGCACTAAAATTTAAAAACATTAATTTTCTATTTAGAATTTCAGCAGATAAAAAAGGAAAACAACACAAATAAATGAGTTAAAAAAACACACACACAAAAGCTAAAGATTAAATAATTTCAGTCAAAGCACGCCAAAAACGAATAAAACACTTTAAAAAAACAAAAACAAGAACAACACGAAAAAAACAAATAAACAGAAAAACAAACAACAAAACAGTCATATCTTTTACAATCATTCAGTTGCACATACACAAGCAGACTACAGAACCAACATCTCGACAACATACTCACACTGACGCACCAACACACTTACTCCTACACAAGCATAAACACAGTTATACCCGTATGGAAGCAATAAAGGAACATTATCATTTGCCAGTAAACCAAAACATTAATGGTTTTGGTTGCTGGGTTGTGCATCAGACTTTTGTACGTTAGTGTTTGTTAGTTTAGGAAAATCTGATTGTATTTTTTTTTTGTTGCTTTTGTTTAAGTGTGTGTGTGTGTGTTTTAAAATTTATTGATTATGCAGAGGAGTTGGTGGTATTTTATATCTGTATCATTAGTGGTTTTTACGTTTTACATGTTTAATTACAAACAGTCAGTCGGTTGGCAAAAGAGAGCAGGAGAAAACCAAAAAGTACGAGAGATAAAACAAATCCAGTTGAGTCAAATAAAATTTAGATTTTTATCTTGAGACATTTATATTTTTACATTTTAGTAAGAAAAACAAACAAGAAAATTTAATTGTAAACATTATCCTTTTGCCAAGCTGTCGTGTCAAGAAAAAACTGTTCAAAGAAAAATAATAAAAATATTGTTCTTATCGTTGCACGTTTAGCTGCGGCAGATAATGAAGATAAAACACATGTGGAAGACAAACTGTGAATTTAATTAACACTGGTTTATGAAGTCAAATTGATTAAAAAAATAAATAGAAAAAATATCGCCAGCCAGACAAATCAACAGAAAGTTAAACGAAAGAAAGAAAGAAAAATAATATATTTAAGGAATTAAATAATGTTGTTGTTGAGCCAAAATAACTGCGCTAATTACAATACCCACAGAAAGCAAAAGAAGCAAAAGCCATAACAAAACTTGGCCTGCCACTAAAAACAGCTGGCCAAATTGCAATTAAGCACACTTTTTTGAAAGACAGCAAAAAAACGAATTTTTAAAATATTAAAAAAAGATGTTTAAGAAATATGTTGATGAAAGCGGTTTGTGGGCAGACATTGACGTAGCGAGACTTTTTCATAAGAGGAGACGTAATTTTTTTTATTTTTAATTTTATTGACTTGAAGAAAATTTTTATATTTCTTCAAAGACTTAAGAACATCATCTTAAAACTTAACTTGCCTGCAACGAAAAATCTCCTTTTAGTCGAAAAAAATATTAGGAAATTTTTTTATTTTTCATTTGAAATCAGAGTTTGATATTCTTAAGAGACAATTAATTCAGTCTGTAGAGCACGGACTTTCTACAATATAACAAATATCGAAGTATTAGAGTCCGTTTTACAATTTTGATTTTCTTAAAGGCATTTTAATGCATCGAATTATTATTTAACTAATATATCGTACGGAATACCGACAATGTCACCAGCGTTTCGAAATGCGTCTTTAAAATATAAGAAAAATTAAAGGAGATTTTTTTTAAATTCTTAAAACGTTTACTTAAGAAATTGTGTTAGAGGAGCGTTAACCCATAGTCACCATATAATTTGGAATTGTTTACAATCTACGTTGCCTGCTTTTCAACAGTGGAAAACTTTTTCTCTTTTTTAACAAGATAAACAATTGGGTTCGAGATAGATGCTGTTTTTGCCACTGTTGACTTATCTTAAGCTAAAACCAATTAAAAGGCTACAAGGAAGCCACTAGGAGTAAAGAAATAATTTTTTATTTTTATTTTCTTAAATTGTTTTTGGTTTGGTAATTTTAAGACGGCCTTCGTAAGTTCACGCACAACTTAAAAGTTACATTTATTTGTAAAACTTAAAAACGAAATCGCATATTTTTATAATTGTATACAAATAATTGTCACCCACAACCAGCTAGCATTGCCAATTGGTAATATTTTCAAAAGGATGGCATCGCTCCATTTTGCTAGCCCTCATAAAAATCGCATCTAAACTAAAAATACTTTAACATTTTTTACTCATGCTGCTTAATCAAGTTTCTCGACTAAAAACAATATGGTCCCGTACTTCTTGGAAAACCCTATAGTTATATATTATTTTTAATCAAGCGATTATTTTAGGAATTCTAAGTGTTAAAAGTTATGTATTTAATCTCTCTCTCTTTTCGCTGTATGTGATTTAGATGATATATTCTGTTGGGCTGACATTTTAAAATCTTTATTGTTGAGAAACACAAAAAATAAAAAACAAATGTAAAATACAGTCACCAATACAAACGTCTATATCATTGTAGAATTGATATTATTCCTGATGTTTTTGCTGTAATGGTTGTCCTTTACTGTTATCGTCGTTGTTGTCGTCATTGTTGCTTTTTTATTTAATCTAATAAAAGGTTTATATTTCTATTGCCATTTGCTCGAAACCATTAGCTAAAAGTGATAAACAAAAAAAAAAAACCAAAAACAAGAGAAACTGAAAAAACAAAGTCTGCACACAAATTAAAATTCTTATATAATCTTGATATCCAGCTTATGTTATTTAAACTTTAAAAAGGGAAGAATGAAGAAAATAAATTTAACATGCAAAATTCTCTTCTTTTTAGTTTTAGGCAACTAAAAGGCAGAACAAAAAATTATTTTAATAAATTTTGCAACCGTTTAATTTGTATTCAGTGTCATAGCAGAAGTATGAATTCCCATATTCGTTATAAACAGACTGAGAAAAATAATAATATCATTTGTGTCCTAAACCAACTTGGCTATACCGTCTTTAAATGTTAACAAATCACAATAGTTGACTGCAATGAGGATGATGATGATGATGGCATTATTTGTCTTTATTACAACTGAAAGGAAACAGAACAAGTGTTACTGGGATAAGATTAAGGCTCAATTGGGTGGGTGGCAGGCAGAAAGTTACGTGTCATTAAACTTCTTTAGCTGCAGTATAATATAATTTAAGCTTGAGATAAAGCTCCTTAAAACATATTGGAAACATTTAATCGGCTTTCGAAATTTATACTAATTGAAAAAGTATTTTATCGACAACAAGTCCTTTAATCTCATTTGACAGATATATACAGCAAAATAGATAAAAAAATAATGCAACCAACTTCCAACATCAGAGCATATAATTGTCACTTTTTTAGTTTTATTAATTTTTGCTCATCGAAGGAGAGCAGTTTTTCTCTTAAGCAAACCTTGCTAAAATTAATTTATATAAATTACTTTTCTAACGTCTGTCTATATATTAAAGAACCCATTATTTAAGGTCCAGTAGAAACGCCTCATCTGCAAGGTTATATCTCAGAGAAAGGAAAAGGAATTTAAGAAACAAAGGATGTATTTTTATGTGTTGGTAATTTTTGTTCTGAAGGCTTTAAATATAATTCTGGTTCTGTTGTTGAAATTTTTGAATTTAAAGAGAAATATATCAAAATGTCTGAAAAGTGTCATTAACGTTTTCGGACGATTTGTCATAAACAACTAAAAAGAAATAAAATAAATTTTTATTATGAAAGACCTTGAGTGAAAATATTTTTAATAAAACAACATTCTCCTAAAATAATTTTAAAAAGAAGCAATATAATCTCTATTAAAGCTATCAAAAATCGATCTGTTATTGGATGACAATTTCATCTCCCATTTGTCCATATTGCTTTTTAAAACCAACTTTATGTATTTTAACTTACCACCAGATAAACGAAAGCTCTCCGATAACTTTACAAAATATAAACAAACGTTATTATTCGAATTTTCATTTACCAAATTTATTGAAAAATTACTATAAAATAATTTGAAAACTGACCAAAAGAAAAATTTAATCATAACTTAAATAAAACGAAAATTTAAAGGAAAATTAAAAATTTTCCAAAAAAAAATATTTAAAATTTTTAAAAATGTTAGAAATTCATCAAAAAAATGTATTTTCACAAAAAACTAGTTATAGAAACGGCAACTCCGAAAATTATTAAAGATTTCTAAAAATAAATTTAAAAACTTTCAAAAATCCAAAGGAATTCAAAAACTCAAAAGCCTCTAAAAAAATAAAAAATTTATTACAAAAAAAAAACATTTATTTTAATTTAATCAATTTTAACAAAATATACTTAAAATATTTGAATTTAAAAAATTATTATTAATTAATTATCATTATAAAAAATTCTTTAACAACTAAAAATTCACTTTAAAGTTTTTATTAAAATTTTTTCCTACAAAAAAAATGAAAAAAATTTCCATATTTACTAAAATGCAATTATAAAACAATTTGAAATACTAAAAATCAAGAATTTAAGTTTTAATTAAAAATTTAAAATTCACAAAAAATACAGAATATACAGAAAGTTTTTGTTAATTTTTAATTTTTTCCCCCGTCAAGATTCGAATCGTCGATTTTTTTGATTAATTTAAGAAACTTTTTAATCAAAACAAAACCCAAAGTTTTTTCAAATTATTAAATTTCACAAAAAAAATCCAGCAAAATATTTAAAAAAAAGTTCCTGAAAATTTCCGAACTAAAAAAAAGGAAAAAATACTAAAGGGTTAGTTAGTAAAATATTCTGTCGTCACTAGGGGCCTTTTGAAAGTGTAGGACTTGCTTGAACCTGTTACAAAACTTCTATATAATATATTAACTACCGTTACAAAATGTTTAATTCGTGACCCACATTTTAAAGGGATTTAAAGTTTTAACTTATGTGTTTTAAATTCTATAAGACTTTTTTTTCATTTAAAATATTTCAATTTGTTGGTCTTGCTAAATTTATTAACTTCTTTTTTTCCTTCCTTTTCCTAAAGTCCCTTTTTTACGATGGCTTTTCAAATTTCTTTTAAAAATCCATTTATACTCATATAAGAAGAGTTAACATTTATTTATTGGCTCACGCTTTTAAAGTAATTTCCGTAAGCAAAAACAAAAAAAATCACACACACAGTGTCATGTTTGCTTTCTTTCAGGGTTCAATAGACAGACGGCATTTGTAGTACATAAACACAAAGTCAGCACTCACACGCTACTACAGTCTCATTCTCGTACACACACACTCATTCACTTTTAATTCACATTTATTTTAAAGTAACGTTCTGCTGTATTGATTATAAAATGAATAGTTATTTTAGCTTTTCTTTTAGTAATTCTAAGCAAACAGACAATTCATGCACACATACACATATAAATTAAAAAATGGAAATCAATTAAAAAAGAAAAAAAACAGTAAAGGAAAAAATGCTTAATTGTCAAATCGCTTTAGTGTACAGTTAACTGGATTCCTTATTGGCCAAGCGATTATTTTCTCACTGACCTGCTGTTGCTTTTGGTGCATTGCTTATTGCATAAATAACACAGAAAATAGTATTTTTTTTTTGTTCTTGAATTTATTCTACCATAAGCAAGTTATAAATATATTTCAAAAGTTTTTTATTTTAAATAGTTTTACCGTCGTTCTTTTAACTGCTAAAATAAATATATTATTATCCGTTTTTTTAATTTCCTGTTAAAGTTTGTATATGCACAAAACAGTAAAAAGAAAAGAGTAAATTTATTTCTCAAATTTTTAAAGGAAGCGATCTTTTTCTCGTTTATTATTAATGTATGCAACAACTTGTTAAATTATTTATTTTATGCATTTACTTTTGAAGTATATTGCTAAATATTTCATGCTCAATTAAATATAAATTATATTCAATTAAAATTAAAATTGATTTACACGTACCTAAAAGTATGCTTTAATATTTTACATAAATTTATGCGTAACAGATATGCTTTGATATTTATTGCATTTAAACAAAGCATACCTCAAGGGTGAGACTTTTAGTTTTAAACAATTTTTGTTAATTGATTTTACATCAAATATGTGTGCTTGATGTTAAAAAATATTTCAGATGCTGCTGAGGAGGAAAACTAATAAATTAAACAAAAATAAAAATTTTATTTGTGTTTAAAAATTTGAAGATCTTTTAAAGTCCAAAAAACTATTGTCATGAGTATACTCAATAATAAATACAATATAATAATACTTACTTTAAATACTTTTCCAATTTTTGTAGTCAAACACTGAAATCCTGAAAAATAAAGAAAATTGCATAAAAAAATTTAGAAAGCAATGATGTGTTGAAAAGAATATAATCTTTCTCGGTTTAGTACTTCAAGGGTAAATATTTCAGGCAGAAAAGCTTAATAAGCACAGCTATATGTAAGTAAAGGTCGATATTATTTCTCGATAAGTTTTTTAGTACACCACAGATATATAACGCCTAAGCTAGTATTTTAAATGCCAAATGTTTCGTCTCATATATATTAATATTTCTGTACTAAATATCTTGAAAATTAAAGCCTAGTTAAAACAGTGATCAATTAATAAATAAATAATTATAAGCTATACAATCCCAAGTGTCAGCGTTTCAAATTTTTTGTCTCGTGAATTTTCAGAACTAAAATTTTTAGCTGTAACTTTCCTAATACAAATTTATTCGATATCGAAAACTCTTTTTGAAGCTACAAAATTTATTTTGACTTTTGTATACCATCAAATAAAATAAATTTAGTACAAAAAAAATTAAGTACTAATTAACTTTATGACAAAATTTTTATATTCCCTAAAATACTCCTATGTAAGTAAATATTACTTTTAAAACAAAGGCTTACAAATGTTTTACTGTAAAATATTTGAATATGTGGTTTTAATACTAAGACCTAATGAAAATGATTTATATGAAGACGTAAAATTTTGATGACATTAAAATTAGTGGAAATTTTATAACGTTTTCTTTAGAATCCTTTTTTGTAATTTTTCCAACATATTTGTACTTTTTTCGTACTTTTTGTTTTACATTTTTGTTATAAAGACTGTTTAAAACTTAAAACCACTACAAACTATATTTTTAAATCAAATTCTTTAGCACTGTTAGTTTATTAATTTTTCATGCATCTTTTTTTAATATGTTTATTACAACAAATTCATTCGATCAAAGTTATTTTTGTGACAAACAATATTCCAATTTTTTTAGTATAAAATTATAGTTCTAACTTCATTTTTAAAATTACCGATTTTTATTTTTTAATATTTTAGTTCTCATAAACTTTTAACATTTGTAATTAAAGCTATAATTTTTTTTTTTGTAAAAATAGTACTAAATATTTAGTACTAATTTTTTTGTACTTAATTTTTTAGTACTAAATTTGGTAGATTTAAAAAATTGTCTCTAAACGTAAAAAAATATATTGTTTTAATTTCCGTTTTAAAGATTTAAACTGACCTAATCCATAGGAAATTTCTAAGACGAATAAGACATGTGATCTAAATACAAAGTGGGTTTAATAACCTTTCTTTTTTATTTTTATCTATAAAAACTATAAGATATTGTACGAAGTTTATAAGTTTTTAAAACTAAAAAAGATTTATTGGTCTTTTAACAACAAGTGCTAAATTTCAATTTTTTTTTGTTCTTCCTAAGGAAAAAATTATTATAAAAATTTAAATTGATTCAAAATATTCTTTCCCAATTGTATTTATTACGAGTTTTTTTTTCTGTTTTTTTTTTCTTAAATAAGAAATAACAAAAAAATATATAAAAGAATTGTATACAATTATTCTTTATTTCGTAACTTTGTTTTCTTTTCAAATTAGCATGATTTTCCAGTCATGTGGTTTCATTTAAGTAAAACTGGCAGGGTTTTTCATTTTATTTTTTGCTTCTTATTTTTATTTATTTCCTTTGCTTTTAAGATGAGTTTCTGTAACAACGTTGAATGTTTCCATGAATTTTTTCACTTGCACTTTTATTATATTTTTTATTATATTTTTTCTTGGCATTTAATCTTTTTTTTTGCATTTTTGTACTTCATTTTATTTAGTTGGTGGTTGTGTGTGCCTTTGAGTGTTATTGTCTTGTCTTATTTTGTAGCAATATCTTTAGTAGCAAATGTCAGCCAAACATTCAGCCTGTACTCTGTTTGGATTACAAGAGAATACACGAATACCATACATACGCACAAACTGTCGCTTATTTAAAAGCACAGTTGCAAAAATGGAGAAAAAGTTGCAAGGAACTTTATGAAAGAACAAGCAAAATACGCATTATGAAGTGGAAAGAGCTGAGCATTGTGACGGTTTTCTGCATTTCCTACTTGTTCTTTATGTTGTTTTTTATATATATTTTTTTTCTTTCAGGTTTAGCTGACGTTATTAATTCAAATATAAAGTAATGAAATTTTAAGTAAACTGTTTTATAAGGAACTATTATAGTGTCGCATCTGTACGTTGTGTCAGCGCGATTAATGCTAAAATCAAGTCTCTTGGGTTGTTAAACTGATTTGAGATTCAAATTAAAAGAAGTGCTAAACAATTTACGCTCACAAAAATTGAAATAACTGAATACATAAAAAATATTCAAATCACTGTTCTAAAACTATAATCTAACTTTCAGAATAAAATTTAACTAAATTTTAAGTACTACATTTAAAAAAAAATAACACTAATGTAAATGTGAAATTAAGTACATTATATTAAGTACTTAAATTCAAAAAATTCTTCTGTACTAAATAAGTTTAGGAACATAAATTTTAAGATCTTAGTAATTTTTTAATGTAAAATATCAAATATTTCACCATAGATATTTCCGTATGATCAATGCTAAGCTTTTCAATACTTTTTAGTACTTTTTTAGAATTTAAGATATTTTTTTTTATTAATTTTTAGTACATAATATTGTAGAAAATTTGTACTCGTTTATGCAAAATCCTTAGATATTCATTTTTAAAACTTAATTTTAATCATTAATTTCTTCAATATATAATTTGATTTGGTACTAAATTTTATTTGAAATTTGTTTGCTTTTAAATTTTATTTTTTATATATACTTTTTTGTTCAAAATTCAATAACGAAAATTTTTCTATTTACGTTGCCATTTTTTAAATCATATTGCAAGAAAATTAAATTTTTAGTACTTTATAATATTAAATTTTTTCTATTTTAATATTTTTAATACAGTTTTTTAATTTAATTTTGAACTAAAAACTTCGAGTAAAAGTTTGTACAATATATTTCAGAACGATTTAAGTTATAAGTACTGTAACCAAATTTTTTTATATTCTCTCCGGTGAGCTTATTTAGGTTTGCATAAAAACCACAATCTATAATTAGAACTAAAAGATAATTAAACAATATTATGTGGTAAACTAAATATTCGTATTTATTTTTACTGTACTTTAAACATATTAAAAACATAATTTATAAAAAAAAATTGACCACTTGCTAATTAATCTCTTATTCATTACTTGAATATAAATTTTATTAATTAAAATTAACACAATAATTTATTCTATGATTTACTACAGAATTGTTTGACTTGATGTTGAATTTTTTTTTCAAACAACTTGAAGCTGCATTTTAATTTTTTTTTTTAAATTCTTTAAAAGGATTCTGCTGGAAGCATTTTAAAATGTACGAGTAAAAGTAAACTAAACACAAACATATTTTTATTCTTCTAGCCAAACTATTAATATTTAAATTTTTATATCTCTTGAAAATAAGTTTGATGTTGTTATTGTTATTTTCACGGTTGTTATCCTTGCTTGTTTGTTTTTGCTATTGTTGCTTTTGTTGCTCTTTCCATTGTTAAAATCTGCATTTGTAGTTGAGTTCTATTCAAATATGTAGTTGCAAATTAAAAGCAAAATCATAGTAAATATTATTGTTCTATTTGCTAACGTACGTACGTGCGTTCGTGAAGTTTATAATTTTAGAAAAATTTAAATTTACGTACTCATGTCTGTGAATTTCGTTTAGCTCTTAAATATGTTACAAAAATCATTCACCACTTCCTACTTTTTGAAATGTTTACTGGAGAGCTACAATGTTTAGAAGTTAAGTGGCTTTGAACTACATTTACACATATACCAATATTTAGATGTATTTATCCACTTTTCACATTCTCTTATTGTAAGATTTAAAGATACAACACACACACACGCACACTTTCGTTCTCTCACTGCTTTTTTTACTCCTTTAAAACAGAAACATTTTTAAGAATCTTCTTTTAACCAAAAACACCCAGGCAAGCAGCACCCTGCTTTCGCTCATAGACTAAAAAAAGTAATTTATATTTATAGCGTCTAACAAGTTGATTTTACTTTGAAATATTGAAATAATTTTTTTTTTGGCCGTTGAGCATATGTTATGTAGAAAATTGTTATCCTGGGAATTTTTTTTCTGCCTTTAACACGACCAAAAACCACAAAATCTCTTTTACTAACAATTCCCTTTAACTCAGTGCACATTTGGAAATTTAATTTGATTAAAAAAATGCCAACATTTTGATAAATTGATTACGAACTTTTTATAATTGATTTCAATTTCTTTTTTACTACTGGATACTGACAGTAAAGAAGTTTTACTAACTTTTGCATGTGTGTCTAAAACAAACAAATAACTAGTTGAGGTTTTTATGTCGAATTTTTTCTTTTTTGCTATTAAAAAAACACAGCATTAAAAAGCCAAAAGAGAAAAAACCTTTTTAATTATTACAAATTGCTTAATATACGGTCTTGAACAATAAGTTCACATACACATACACACACATCTAAATTCTAATCATACATTTTTAAGGTTGCAGTCACTTTAAAAGTAAAAGTTAGCAGCAAAAAACTTCAAAGTAACCATTAAGTGTTTAACTAGTAATGAAAAGGTTAAAATAATTTTAATCAAAAGAGTTTTCTTAATCAAACAACAGGTTTTACTTTGCAAATTTTGTTTTTCTTGCCTCAACAAAGTTCTGCTTTATAAAATGGATTATAATTGGAGAAATTTTTTTAATTAAAAAAAGTGCCTTTGTGGTTAAGTACCTTTTTTTAAAGTACTTTTTCAAAAAGTACCCTAATACAAAAAGTCATTATTATGAAAAATCAATTTTTTTCTTATCTGAAAAAATTAAAAAAAAAAATTGTTTATTAAAAATGTTCTATATTGAAAAAAATGCTTAAAATTAAAAATTTTTCAAAAATTCTTCTTGTCAAATGGATTACTTAAGGAACAATTTTTAACAACACTCAATCTATAAACGAACTTTATAAACAAAAGTAAAAGAAATATTTCTTTTATATAAAAAAATTATACAGGAATTTTTATAAAAAGTACCTTACGCCAAAATGGACTCCTTAATACAAAGTCGTTAAGGAAATTAAATTGAATATTTCCTAAATAAAATTTATTTCTTTTCTTTTCGAAATATCAAAAGCTCTCCTGGCAGAAGACCCCGTTTTTAAGGTATCTTCCTGCAAAATACTCTTTTTACATAAAAATAAAGAGGTAATGTATATTCACAAGAAATTATTTTTTTAATGATTACCTTTTTGAAGATTTCATTTTGTTACAAAAAATACCTTGTTAAAAAATAGCTTTTTTAAAATGGTTATTATGTTATTTTCCAGAAAGTTTGATTACGCAAATTGAGCTTTTATCAAAAACTTCCTTTAAACAAAATTTGCTTGTTACAAAAAGTACCTTGTTATAGAAAGTTCCTATTTACAACAAGCCCATTTACAAAGACTATCGCTTAGTAAGAAAACCCCTTTACTCGTACAAAGGGCACCTAAAAATCACTGTTATAAAAAATGCCAAAAAGAAACTTGTTACAGAAAGTACCATTTTAAAAAGGTATGTTTTTTAAATAGTTTTATTTAACAAAATTTCTTTTTTACAAAAAGTAAATTATACTATAAAAAGTTTAAAATAGGAACATTTTAGAAGGACTAAATTAAAAAAAAATCAATTTTATAAAAAGTACCTCCTTACAAAAAGAAAAAACGTACGTACTGTACAAATGAGTTTATCTAACAAGATTTTAGGTTTTTATTAAAATTAAATCTTTTACTTATAAACACATTTTTACAAAAGGTACATAAGACGTATTTTCATTATAAGTACTTTCTCACAAAAAAAAAAACTTTTTATAAAAATTACCTTTTTAAAGAGGTAGGCTTCTGCATATAATTTAATTTTTAGAAATTAATCTTTTACAAAAGGTTTTTTTTTTCCAAAAAAGTACCTTAGCACAAAAAGTACCTTAGTACAAAAAGTACTTTAGTACAAAAAAAGATGGTAAATAGTTCCTATAATAACACGCAATTTTCACAACTACTTCTTCTTAATAAAGTATACGTTTTTACAACAGCCACTTTAATAAAATAATATTTAAAAAAAGTACCAACACACAGCAAAAGTAAGTTTTGAAAAGGTATTGTTTTACAAATAGTTTTATTTTTCATTTTCATAAATATTACATTTTTACTAATTAAGTGTTTTTACAAATATTCCCTCTTTTACAATATTTTTTACAAAAAGTGCCTTATTATTAACAGTTCCTTTTAGCAACAAACACATTTCGCCAAAGGTATTTTTTGCACAAAAATTTTTTTGAAAACACTCTTTTTAAAAATAGTGAATGTTAAAAAAATGTTTTAATTTAACAAAAAGTATCTTGAGTGTTCCTATATTTTTAACTAAACTTAACAAAAATATACAATGTTAAATAAATTTAAAAAATCTTTGATAATGCATCGAATATCTCTTTTCGTATTATTAGCGATTGGTTTGGAATGTTTTTTTTTTTTAACTTTCAGATTGTAATTCAATTTTATGAGATTTCCATTCGTTGTGTTGTTCTCGTTTAAGTAAAATATGGGTTATTAAACATCCCTTTGAGCTGCTAACACTTTTAGTACTTTTTCATAAATCTTATTGTCTTTAAGTTTTATAAATCACAACACAGAACAGAGTATTGCAACAACTAAAATCTGAATTGATACAGTATACATTTTCGTATAAATCTTTTAATAATATTCCAAGTCTTGGCAAGACAAGGCAGGCATGTGACTGACTGACTATCTGAATGACTGTGTATATTTAACAAAATTACTTGATTTGCATTTTAAAAAGAAAATATTATCCTTCGATTTCTTTATATCTTTTTTTACAGCAAAAGTTGTTCAATAGAAAAATACTCGTACTATAACGAAAGCAAACAATATCAATAGGAAAAAGGGAAAAAAAAGTTACACTTTAAAACTTCATTTAAATTGTTGTTGAGATTTTGTTGCCACCATACTTGCTATAATTTCCTACTTGTAGTTTTTTTATTGCTGCAATTTCAACCACTTAAACTGGAAATTGTTAAGGGAAGAATGTAAAGAAAAAAAATTGCTTTAAATACAAAAAAAAACACACAATTTAACCTACGGCCCTTTTTCTTTGCCGACAACTTTTTAGTTGCATCATGTGATGATATTAATCCATAAATCTAGAGAGCAAGGTACGGAAATATTAACATGCAACATGAATAAAACTTGCAAAGTACTTAAAATTTATTTTTTCTTCTCTTTATGTTAAACTAACAAACAACCCAATTTTGTTTTTTATGTTTTTTGAATATTTCTTTCATTTTTTATTATTTGCTATTTAAGTATTTTATACGAATACGTTGTTGATTCTTTTGATATGCAAGTGTTTACTGTAAACAAACACAGCTATACTTACATAAACAATAAACAGTAACTACACCTACGAATACATAGACACACACAGCAAAATGATTGACTAGTTATGAAGTCTACACTCACATACATAAGCATAGTGTACACTAAGTGGAAATTTATTTTCTACAAAAACTCTTATAGAACTTGAACGAGAGCCCCACACTCGTTGCTGTAGAAACAGACAAAAAAAATAGAATCAGCCAACATCAAGTTGATTGAAATGTTTGCCAATTCTCGCTGCCCTACAATCCTGGCAGCTTAAAAGCGTACATACATACAAAATAAATTTTTCTCTATAACAGATTCATTGCTAAAAACCAGAAAAAAAATATAAGAAAAATTTATATAAAGAAGTTACTGCCATGAAAATCACTCGTATGGTCTTCAAAAAAAAAACAGAAGCAAAATTGTTACATAAATTGGTACGTATATGTGTAAATAAGTTTCTGTTTTAAATCCTCATGCTCGCTATTGATTTATAAAAGAAAAATCTTATGTATGAATTCAACACACAATAAGAAAAAAAGTGAATTATTTTTAAATATTGAATTTAAAGGTGGAATAATTTTTTATCCTTTTTTTTCTTTCGTACACAAAAAAAAATATGGGTTTTTGTAACTTTGATAATGGCACGACTTACAAATAAAAGTACTCATACTTCTAGGCAATAAAATTTTATTCACAATTTTATATTCGCAATTGTTATAGAGAAAAAAATTTTTTTTCTTAATGATAAAATTTCAATATTATTTTTTACCAAAAATTAATTCCATTCTAAAGTTTTGCAAATATTAAAAAAAATCCTAGAACACTGAAGTATTTAAACACAGTTTATTTACTTTTTGAACGTACATAGCAAAATATTAACTTTAATTACAGGTACACGTAAATTGTAAGCACACTGAGAGCCAAATAAAAAAACCCTTCAAAAGAAAATTTAATTTTTAGGTTGTTTGGGAGTAAAATTTGTAAATTATTAAAAAAAAATACGATAAATTTTTTTTTAAATTTACAATTTATTGCTACCTTGTGAATAGATAGATGCTGGCGAAGGTTGTAGCGAAGAAAAAAGTTCTGATATCTAGGTTAAGTTTGATATATTAACCCTCACCGCTCTCACTTGCCTGAAATATATATTTTGCATCACAAAATTTTGTTTTTAAAAAATATTGTTTTTTATGAATCAAACACGGTCAAAAGATTACAAATAAAATTCAAATTTTAAGTCAAAAATTTATTTATAAAATTCTATCATCTATCTATTAAAATTTTTATGCAACTTTGTTTTAGGTAAGCTGAAATTTTAGTACCTTAAACACATTTTAAGAAAGTACCTTTTTAAACTAAATTCTAAAAAAAAAATTGATTTTTAAACAAGTTACTTTGAAAAATTGCCTTTTGAAAAAGTAAAAAGTACTTCAAAAGAGCAATACAAAAAAAAGAACGTAATTAAGTACTTTGTACCTTTAAAAACACAGATTTTAGTAAAAAAAAACATCTTTTAGGACAAGAAATTATTTTGAAAAATTTGTTTTAAAAAAAAATTGCTTGTTAAGGGAAATTATTAAATAAACTCTTTAAATTAGCCTTTTTAAAACAGGTAACAAAGGGCCAATCACTTAATAAATGAAAAGATTTACGCAATTTTCAACTACAGGCCCACAGTGCAGGCACCTTTTACACCAGAACTTTTACAAAACTAAGTTAACATACACTGCCTTCTTTAAGAAAAATACCATAACTAGAAAAATAACATTTTAGATGAAGTTCTATTCAAAACCCCTTTTAAGAAAAAATGTGTTTTTAAAAAAGTAAAACTACTACGAAGTACTTGTTTGAAAAAAAAGTACTTTCTATAAAAATTCAGAGAAGTAACTACGAAACTTGTTCGAATAGCACCTCCTGAACATTTTAGTTTATAGAATTTGATAAAACTTGTATTTCGTTTTAAAAAGTACCTTTTTAACATAGTACATTTTACAATCTTTAATTCTTTCTTGCAATTCTATTAATTATAATTTTACTCGATTATCAATATTATAATAAAACATTGACATTGAACTGCGTATCCAAAATTCATTTACTCATTCACACATTTTCATATATTTACTTCCTACTTTTTTTTGATTACGGCAAGTGTCATTATAATTTATTTACAACGACACTAAACAAACAACAACAATAAAGTGCGTGATTATTTTTAATAATTTTTAAATAATCAAAAATAAAATTTACAAAAAAAAAAAAAAAAGAAACAAAATTTTTAAAACGCATTCATATATTGTGAAGACCAACAGCAGCAACCACATCTGCAATTATTGATTGGAAGGATCGTGTTCTGCATAATAAATAAATTAATTACAAGCTGAAGTTAATTGAATTTTAATAATGAACAATATACAATTTTACAATGAACAAGAGGTATTTGTTGGTAACTCATGGTAAGAAATGACTTGTGAGTAGAGGGGATTATTACATTTAAATTCTCATTTGGTTTAAAATATTTAAAATAATCTAGAAAAATAAGGAATTGTTTAATTCAATTTTTTTTTCAGTTAAGTGGTGTTGGCTTGTTATTAACGATAACAATAATATTGACACACACACACACTTTTTCCATATAAAGTTTTCTTGTTCTTCTTCCCAATTTAGCGTATATATTTTTAAAAATATTAGTATTAAAAATATTTTTCAGAAAAAATATTTAAAAAAAATTCAGAGTCGGGTTTATTCTTAGACTCCTCGTGAACTCTACGAAGTAGTCCCAATTACCTAATATGGCAACAACGGTGTGCACTATGATAATCATATATTTATTCAGAAGAAAATATATAAAAAAACTCAGGGTTGGGAGTACCTTTAGACTAGGGGATTCCACGAAGTTGTCCCAAAGACTTAATATGGCACCAACAGTATGCTCTATCATAATCATATGTATTTTTAAAAATATTAGTTTTAAAAATATTTTTTAGAAACAAAATATATATTTTAAAAAAAGCAGAGACGGGAGTATCCATAAACTAGGAATTTCACGAAGTAGTCCCAATTACCTAACATGGCAACAACGGTTTGCACTATCATAATCATTTATTTTTTCAGAAGAAAATATATTAAAAAAATCAGAGTTGGGAGTATTTTTAGACTAGTGAATTTCACGAAGTAGTCCCAAAAACATAGTAAGACTTTTTTCTTCATATATTGTTATGATCAAGCTTTACCTTCTTTGGAGCATGTTCGCAGACAGAACGCCTGTCCTTTGATTTGTTGCTTGTTAGTCACTTATGTCTTTTTATTAAATTATGTTTATTACACTCCATCACACTTTGAACTGGCTTCAAGCCTAACGAACTTCGGTTCCTATGCAAGAATATAATATTGTACAATAAATCCAATTTGGCAACCCTTAATAACGTTACAATAAAAACTCGTGATTTTTGTTAAAGTATTGGATTTTATTTTAGGATGAGAAAAAAAATGCTAAATTAAGTTGTTAATCCACCACTAATAAATGTGGTGTGTGAGTGAACCGAACTAAAAGGAAACATTAGCTAACATAAGCTGAGCAGTAATGTTAGCTGCAATAGTTGAGGTGCCTACCTGTTTAAGCACCAGTGGATCCAAGATCACGAGTTCAAACCCCAACAGCGCCTTGAGTACAAAGAAACAAAAATAACTTTTGAGTAATTGTTTAAAAAGGCAAATAAATGGAAAGGCATTAGTTGAAAACTCCTGTACTTATGTTTAGAGAAAGGAAACAATTGTTATGTAGAAGCCGCAAATGAGTTGACAAAGGCGTCTGTAAAGTAAAAACAAGGAAATAATGTTCCAAACCTGAACAAAGCATTTGTATGACAGTTGCGGCTGGGTTGGTGAAAAGCGCCTGGGTTATGAAACACTAGAGTCTCGACAGAACCACAGCTGTTTTGTGGTCTGTATAGCTCCTAAAAGTCGCATATTTGCTTTACGAGACATCTAGTAGTTTAAGTCTGACCGTAGCAACAGTGGAAGTGTGCAGATGGCTGTGTGAGTGTATTATAACGCAGTTTTAGTTAACAATAGATCTGAAGATCTTAAGAAAAAGTCTGGTCAGAACCGAAAAAAAGCATAAATAAAGAAAGGTAACCAAAAAAATAGGATAAATATTAATGAGTTAAAGCTTTCTGCCTTCTAGAAATTGACATCAGCAGTATATGGAAATCGACTTGCAGAAACAAGGCTGAGCGAAATACGTCTGGAAGGCATAGAAATGATGAATAATTCCTTATGATAATGAATAATTCCAGGCACTCACAAAACAATCCCACAATCTTGCCGAAGCAACATTATCGGCAATAAATTATTAAGGAGGCACTGCAAACGAAAACAGCTAAAGAATTTTTTATCGCGACACCGATTTTTTATAATCCCAGAAAAGTTCTTGTTCAAGAAATCAGTCAAAAATTTTGCTGAAGCCAGTATCAACTGATAAAACACTAAAGGATTGTTGTTCGCCTTTTCAAATAGACCAAACTGAAGTTATGAAAGTTAATTTGCCTTCCATTTTATTTATTTTTTGCTTGCTTGAAGCAAACAGCGAACGAAATATTTCCTTCTTAAACTCTCAAAGTCTCTTAATTAAATTAAATTTGTTTTTGGTTGTATTAATGGTGTCATTGAGTTTGAAATACTTTTTTACGTAACCAAATACTATTTCATTCATTCAACATTCGTTACGTGCTTGTTATACAAAATTGACTGGAGACTCTGTCATTCATTACAAGAGTTTAAATGGTGACGAAAGAAGTTTACAAATCATACCTGTGTCTAATTATCTGTGTGATTGTGTCTGGTTTGGTGTATAATTCCTATTGAAAGGTATCATATCATTTTGATATTCACGTGTCCTTTATTCTGAAATCTGTTGATTTCTTTTTTACTTTTGCATGAAGAAGAAAACTTCTTTTCTGTTCTGTTCTCTATCCTTTTTATAAAATCTAACATTTCCTTTATTTGGTTTTTATTTATTTTTTTCTTTCTATTCATTTCCTTTCTCTTTAGCGCTTTTTTTTTTTTTTTGTTATATAAAAATATTTTTTTGTGAATAGAATTTTTACATCTTTGATTACATTTAGCACTGAGGTTTTATTCATTAGACCACAATCCTCTTAAATATACAGTCTAAGACTAGTTAAAGTCTTCCTTCATATGTTGTAATTTGCTTTCTGTATATAACCTCTTATTATTTAAGTCCTTTTTCCTGTTCCCCTGTCCATTATATTTATTTCTATAACATTCATCTGATTTTTACAAAGAACATTTTTACATTTCATATCCTTCTAAGCTATTGGAGTGGTCGTGGTGGTGGTGTTAAAGCAAACTGATGACATTGATTATAGAACAGGAATAGACTTTTGGTAGCAAGACAGTGCAATTTCCGCAACATCCGTTTCCGTGTCTTTATTATTCATTTCTTCTAAAGAGAACATAACATTTCCTCTATGAAATATACAAACCAACACACTTGCACATTTATCTTCTTCAAAATAATTGTCTCTTTCCTTTTATTTCCAGAAGCATTCAATATTCCTACATTTTACTTTTTCATTACATTTCTTTCCTGTCCAGTTTTTTCCCCTTCTCCTGTACCACCGGCTAATCCTAATCAGAAAAGCTTTTTTCAAATAAAAAATAATAATTTTCCATTTCTTCGCCTCCAATGAATTTGTTGACATTGCTGTTGTTGTTCCTATTGCTTTTGTTGCTGCTGTTCGTGCGTTTGCAGTGTTAAACATGAAATCAGTGGACAAAAGCCTGATTTTGTCACGACAAGGCCATACCATGTCACTTCTCTTTTTATTAATTTTTCCTATTGTATAGACAGACTACCACTACATACGCATAACCAACGATTGTGTCAGTGTAATAATAAAAATGTGTGCGTGTTAAAATTTTATTGTGCTTCTCCTACTTCTCAGCTTCCTTCACCAATTTATTATTCGTCTGAATTTCTGTTTAATATTGAAAGACACATGCTGTGCGAATTGTATTTATTTAAAATAAGTAATGAAATCAATTTGAAATTAAAATCTTTTTTGCTTTTTTCTTTTTTCCTTCTTTTATTTATTTATTTACTGTTTTTTTTTTTTTTGTATTTATCTTCGAATTATTTTTTGTCCAAAAGCCTACACGAAAAATAATTTTTAAACTCGAATATTTTTGTTCGTAGCCAAGGCGTTCATTTTTACAAAAAAAAGCCAACAGATTGAAGTAGAAAAGTGCTTTAAAAACTTTTTAAAAACTTATATTTAGTTTTAAATAACTGACCTCTTGAAAATCTTTTTATGTCATTCTTGCGCAGTTAAATAGGGACTGTTTTCAAAAATAAAACTTTTTGCTCAATTCAAAAACGTACTTTTTAAGGAAAAATAATTGGTTTCTTACGAAGTTACTTTGTTACTTTTAAAAGTTAAAATACATTTTACAAAAAGGTATTTTATAAGAGGTACATTTTTAAAAAGGTACTTTTTCGTGAAACTGTTTTAAAAGATTTTTAATTACTATATTTTTAATAAATATGCCCTTTTTAAGAATTTATTTCTTTAGAGCACTCCCTTTTAAAAAAACTAAATTTCTTAGATTGCTTCTTTTCCCATACGTAACTTTTTAAGAATTCTTCTATAAATTAGAATTTAATTTAAAAAGCTTTAAAACAAGTATTTTTTCAATGGTTCTATTTTAAAAATATGTATAATTTTAAATATGGTACTTTAAAAAAGGACTTTTCTAATATGGTACTTTTTTGAAAGTTGTTTTCATACTTATGATACCATTTTGAAAGAAGGCGTTTTTAAGAATACTTTTTCAGAAAGTTATTTTTTACAAAAAGTTTTGTTTTTTATGAAATTTAAAAAAGTTGAAATAAGTTTTATGCATATGATTTCTTTAAATTAATTCTTTATAAATGTGTCACTTAATATCTCGAGCGTATTTGGATATAAGTTTCATGAATTGATTCTTTGATTTAAGAATATGTTTTTTTGAAATTATGTGGTTTTAAAATAGATTTATGGTCATGCTACGCTTTTAGAATAAATAAAGCCATAAACGCACACAACAGACTAAGGTCTTAAATAGAAAAATAAAATAATAAATAGAACAAGTCCTTTCAAATAAATAAATAAATAAGGATTTTCTTCTTAAAATTAAATAAAAGAAATTTAATAAAAGGAAAAGCAATAGAATTCTAAAGATACATAAATTCTAAAGAATCAGTCTAAAGTTAAAATATGGAAGCAGAAATAGAAGAGATGGTTTGATAATTTTTTTAAAAATCATAGAGCATAGGAGACGAGAGATTTTTAGAAATTAATAGGAAAATTTTTTTGATTAATATAAAAATCCATCACTTCATACAAATTTTTAAATTATATAAAACTTAAATTAACTCTGCTTGTAAATTATGAATAAAAATACTAAATGAAAAATGTTGTTTGGAATTTTTAGAAAAAATTTTTTTACATTAAACAATCCTACTTAAATTGCATCGTGACATTCTGAAAAGATATTGTCACTATCTTTACTTTTATTACTATTTAAAGTTGTTTTGCCTTGACCTGTAAAAGTTTTAATTTAAGTGATTGAAACGAAATTTTTCCATCCAATTAAATATTATACCATTTTCATGGCGTAAATTCACTTTTTTATTGTTGTCTTGTCAAGAAATAAAAAGAAGGAATTCCTGTAACAAGTGATGAAAAAATGATGTTAAGAAAAATTTCAATAATTAAATTTCCTTGTAAAATGTCAAACAAGAAAAAAGGGAATGTGTTTTTTTTTGTTATTTTGGTACCAAATTTTATTGAGTTAATTAACTTTAGTTTTTCTTTTTAACACAAGAATTTGATGATGTATTCTGCATGTTTGAAAGAGGATAATACGCAAAATAATGCTTAAAAAAGTACAAAGTTATAAAAAATTATATTTAAAAAAAACCAGTGTTAATACCAAGAGTCTTAAAGTAAGCTAATAAAAATTGCAAAAATAATAATTAATATTTATTTTAAAAAGTAACAAAAATTTTTATAAATGCGCTAAAAAGCATTTAATTTTGAAAAGTACCAAAAGCTTGAAAAATAAAAAAACTTTAATTAAGAAATATAAATAAGCAATAAAAAAGGTATCAACAATACTAAAAGGTACAAAAATTTGATACTTTTTACCAAAACTGAAAAAAGAAAAACTACGAAAATAACCAAATATTTGACATTTCATCCAAAAATATTAGGAATATTACGTAACCCATGTAAAAATAAATGAGTACTTCAAACGAAAAAATTTGCAAAAATTATATGATTTTCTACTCTTATACAAAGAACTAAAGAGGAAAAAATGACAATTAATTGAAATACAAGAAACATTTGCCAAAGTACAAGAAAAAATCATAATATCAAAATTTTTTTAAAAATATACAAAAACGTATTATTAATTTTTAATAAGGCTTAAGTTCGTCATTAATAGTGATTAAATTTTATGAGTAAAAATACAGATATCAAAAGAACGGAGTGCACTTTCTGCTTCATAAAAAGCTTGCATTCCATCTAAATTTTACTATTTTATTTATAATCAATTACAATTTATAGCGAACTTACGCCTAACTGAAAAAAATAATTCCTTTGTAAAAACCGAATAAAATACAAATTAAAAATTAAAAAAAAAAAACTTTAATGAATGTAAAAATAAAAAAAGAGAAAGTATAAAAAGTACCAAGAACCGAAAGTACAAAAAACACAAAAATTGCAACAACAACAAAAAAATAAAAAACGGGTAAATATGGGTAAAATGTATTCAAAAATATTTAATAAAGAGAAATCGGGGAACAACAAAAAATGATATTATCCTTTTTTATGTATGATTACCGGAACACTTTTTAAACCACCATACGCCAATATAATAAAAACACTGGCGGTATTAAAGTCGTAAAAATTTACTACAAAAATTCTCACACATAAGGATCAGATCGTGGCTGATACATATGTATGCTACAGGCAAAAATTTAAGCTTTCAAAAATTATTTTTTAAAACATTAATTGCTATCGATTCCTTCAGCGGGGATTTTGCTACAGCGGCAAGTCAACAGATCATTAAAAAAATTATCTCTTCCAAGTGGCGTATAGAATTTTAGCTCATCCTACATCATACAATAACCTCTTTGGCATTTGGATTTATATTTCCACTTTTAGAAAATTAAGCAAACACAAGAACCGAAGACAGACGGCTACATAACCATGCAGCGCATCTTGCCCTTGACCCTCAGGTAAATGGCCAAATCTAAGCGAAAATTCGACTCGAATCTCACTCAGAAGTTTGTTGGAAATTACTTCACTTTCGAAACAACGAACGAACCATTTGGTTATAAAATTTTTTTTATACGTGTTCGCTTCAATAAACACTCTTTGAATATTTTGAATACATATTTACAATGCTTTGTTGAAGCGTTTATAAATTTTCTTTTAATTATCAGATTCTTTCGATTTGAATAAAATATTAACATTTTGTTGCTCTGGAATGCTATTTCTAAACACAATAATTTAAATATTCATTCACGACTTTTTATAACACCCCTTTGTATTTAAAAAATTTCAACAATTTGGCAATTTCTAATTTATTTATATTTAAACATGTAACACACAAAACAATTTACTTTAATGTAAAAGATCTTCTTTCGCGTAAAAAAATTTCTCAACCAGTTAAACTCGTAGTAATTAAATAATTTTTATGGGTTTGATTTTTTTATTTAGTTTTATATATTTTTTTTTTGCTACATTTAATTACAATTTAATTTATTTACATTTTAACAACACACAACACTTGCTTACAACAAATACATTTAAAATATAATTAAACAAGTTTGAATGAGTTGTGTAGTATCTGCACTTGACCTTGAAATTTAATACGATATTAAAAATTAAGATTTAGTAACAACAACAAAATACACATATATTTACTTTTTTATAAATAAAAAAAACAATGAATAATTAATTGACACGATATTGCAAACCTTAAAATAATGTAAAAAAGATTAATACTTTAAGTAAGAGATGATAAAATGTATCGTTGAAAAAGTACATTTAATTTAAAAATTATTTTAAGCTACAAAAGAAGGAGTAATAAAAACCAAAAATAATGACAGTTTTTTAAACAACATAAGACTATAAGTTTTTGTAAAACAAAAGTAGTTGCTATGGATTTTTAAAATTAATGGTCCTTCCAACCTTGAATAACTTTACTTTTTTCACCGAAAATATATTTAAAACTAGATTAAACTAACGCTAATTTAGAGAATTTTTTTAAACCAGAGTGATCTACAAATCTTAAGTAATGATTTGCTTTTAGCTAAAAGAAATCGTGTTTATAAAATAAATTATTTAAAGTAATAAAGAATTCGCCGAATGTTTTTACAAATCTGGTAAACAAAGAAAGTTAGATCTCTCACTAAAAAGTTTGTAAGGAATTAGTAATAATCTCAACAGTATATAGAAAATCTAGAACTCTAAATATAAAAAAATGTAAATATGTTTAAATATAAAAATATATTTGCATAGTCCTTCGAACCTTGAAAGTTGCGAATAACTTTAGAAACATAAAAGTAAAAGGTTCGATAAGAAATAATATAAAAAATATATTTTTTAAATGCTCGAAAATTAAACTGAAATATGTTACTTCTTACAAACGTTGCCACATCGTTTAAATAACTATCGAACTTAAACGAAACTACATATAAATTCCAAAGTAAAGCCCTAAAAATTTTAGACGTGTTATGCAACATCTGACTCTTAGAAAAACACATTAAATTATGAAAACTTATTAATTTCTTAGTACAATTATTTAAACTATTGTGTTGAAATAAAATTGGGAAAGTAAATCAGAAGTTAAAAAGCAGAGATCAGAGTTAAAAAAACTGGATGAGCCTTTAAACTATCAACACTCTCCTGTCAAAGTGAAAATTTTATGAACATTTTCTTATTATATTATATTATAATTTGAATCGCAAAATTTAAATTTTATAAGCTAAATGAAAAATGTTGGTAAAATATATGTAAAGTTTTGGAACCTCGAACCTCGTTTCTTGGACCAATTTCACGGGCAAAAATAAAATATTTGGGTCTACCGACCATTAGCGGTGTACGTTCTGAAACAAAAACTCTTATGTTCGAAGGATCATAGGGTTTTTTCAAACGATTGCTTATTTGTTATATAATTTATTTTATTTCTTTATGTGTTATTTTTTAATCTTTGCTATTTAAATATTTATTTAATTTTTTCGCATTAACAAACACATGCGCCATTTTTAACTTATAATTCAAACAATAAGCTCATAAATAAATATTTTTTTTATAATATTTAATTCATAAAAAATAGTGTTTAAATTTGTTTTTATTTTTTATTTATTTTAACAGTTTTATCCTTTACACGTATGTCAATAATATTTTTATGCTACAATTTTCCAATAATTGTATTCTCTGCAAATTATTAAAAATTTAAAACTATTTTATTTCTATACATATTTATGATTATATTTTTGTGCAATATGTATAATTGGTCTGCGCATATGGATGTATTTAAAATGTAAGAATATTTATTAAAATTCTATAAAATAAATCATCAACATCATCCTCGTTACACATGAACAGAAATGCACTCATTTTATTTGATTTTTTTATTTTGTTCATACAAACTCATCAATTTTAATGTCTTAACAACAATTGCAAATAAATGTATTTTTTTTTTAATAATGTTTTGCTTTTTCAAATAACCATTTATATATTCGATATTATTACTATTCTTTTTTTCGTTTAAAAATTGCAGAAAAAATGTTGATTATTTGCCGCAATAATTATGAAATGTTGCCTTTGCGGTTGATTGCATTTAACATTAAAAAGAAATAAAGGAAAAACATTACGAATATATAAAATCACTACAACTGCTTTAGGACAATTACGGATTACAAGTATTTTTAATTAAATTACTTCAGAAGGACTATTACAAAAAGTGCAAAAAGTGCTATGAAAGAAAGTACTTTTATAATAATATAGTTATAAAACATATATAGAGGGAAAATATTTTATTTTAATATATTAAATAAAACTAAAAAAAAATACTTTTAAACCTTAAAAAGTACCATTTGAATTAATTATTTTGAAATGTCTCTTTTCTTAAATATTTCTTTCCTTTTACTTAAAAATTAAAACTGATAATATTTGAAATAAAATCAACTTCAACAAAAGTACTTTAAAAAGTACCCCTTTCAATTAAGAAGGAAAGAGACAAGTTACGAAAACCCAGCTATATAAAAGTACATTTTAAGCCGCTATATTTTTATGTACATTTTAAAAAATCAATAAGTGATCAGCTAAAAAACTAATACTGAAAAAAGTACCTTTTAAAAAAAGAGGAATTTTAAAAAGTTTTGTTTTAAAATAATTTTAATTAAGCAATTCTTTTAAATAAAATCTTTTTTAATTGTCTAAAAAACTACCTTCTTTGAAAGCCACATTAAAAAAATATTTTTTTAAAATGATTTAATTTTTGAAGATAATTTTTTACAATTTATATATAATTTACTTCTTTTTAAATAAATTTCTTTAAAAAGTACACGTTATAAAATGTACCCTTTAGAAAGTCCTTTGTAAATATTATATTTAAGTATATTTTCTTTTAGGCTTTTTTAAAGGAAAACACCTTCTTTGAAAGTTTTCTTCTTAAATAAATTCTTTTGAACAAATGTAAATTAAAAAAGGTACTTTTCAAATAGTTCATTTCAAATTTTGATACACTTTTTCATTTCTGCAAAAAGTACTTTCTTAAAAATTGTTTTTAAAAAGTGTTTTTATAGTATCAGTGAAAACAAGTCATAAAAATAATATTAAAAAATTTCCTTTTTAACTAAATTATTTTTAAAATGTAAATAAACTTCCCTAAAATTAATATTTTATAAATAGTACCTTTTGTAAAGAGTACCTTTTGAAAAATCTTTTGTAAAAGCATATTTTGAAATATCTCTTTTTATTGATACTTTTATTGATACTCCTTTTATTATTAATTCCTTTCAAGATGGTACCTTCTGAAAAAAAAAATCTCCGAAAAGTTATCATTTTATAACGTCACTAAAAATATTCCTTTTTAAAAAAAATTGTTTAAAATAGTACCATTTCTAAAAAGAAATATTTCCTTCTAAAAAATATAATTTAAAATTATTTGACTTCAGTATGTTTTTTTTTTGTGGTACCTTTTTAGAAAAAGTACTTTTTCAAAAGTACCTTTCAAAGGTAATTTCTGAAAAATTGTTCAAACAAGTACGTTAAACAATATCCTTTAAAAAATTCTTTTAAATTATTTAATTTTAATAAAATTTCTTTAAAAAAAGGAACCCTTAGAAAAAGTATCTTCTGATCCAAAAAAATATCTTCGTGAAATATACTCTTAAAAAAGAAAAAATTTGTTTAATCAGTTTTATTGCAAAAATTTCCTTAGAAAAATTGACGCTACACAAAATCTTTTTAATCAAAACCTTTGAAAAAGAACCTTAAAAAAGTTCTCTTTAGAAAAAGAGGCATTTTAAAAAAAATCTTTAAATTTAAAAACTTTGCTATTAAAAAAGTACATTTTTTTTGAAAAGTACCTTTCGAAATAGTACTTTAAAAAAGAATATTTTAATTAAATGTTTCTTTCTCATGTGTTTTATTGAAAGTACCACTTTAACTCCGGTAGAGTGTTGAAAATATGACAATGTTTTTTTTGCAACAGTCGTTAGTTATTGTTATTTTCGTATTTTAATGCTTTTTCAACTTTTTTGTTCCCACATGTGTTACACTCGCATGCACACATGTATTTAAATATTAATAACTTATTTCACGATTACCAGCACTTGAGCTACAATGCACTTTAGTTGAGGCAACAAGCTTTAAACAAGCTTACTTTTTTTGTGTAAATTATTACTACAAAAACTTTAAACGCGAAATAATGTAAAATATTTTTAATTTGCATTTAAACAGCAAGTGTTGAGCTGCATAATGGCAACTACATTAAATATTTAAGAAAAAATCTTTTATAATTTGTTTTATTTAGTCTTAAATATTTATAAGTCAAGGTTAAATTATTATACAAGTTTACAATAATTAATGTAAAGGAATCATTTCTTTGTGATTTTGTTTAAAAAAGATTAGAAGGTACTTTGTGTTTGATATTTATTTATTGCTCTGGCAGGTGTTTCATACTTTTTGTATAAAAAATTTTGTTATTTGATTTTATGATCTAAAATGACTTAAATTATTTAAAAGTTTTAATATTTAATTGGCCTATAAACCAACTTTGATGTCTTAAAAAGTTTTTGTTTTCAAAAACTTTTTATAAAAATCAAAGTTATTTTACTAAGTTGTTCAATACAATATTTTTGTCATATAACAGAAAAGTTGCTCCTTTTTTTGCAAATGCAACCAAAAACATTAAAACAAAATTTGGTTGTCAAAAGAAAATCATTTCAAAAGCCCAAATACAAAAATATGTTTTTATCATTTTGATTCTGGAGTAAACATTTTTTCTTAAAATTCTTTTATTATTTTTTTTTTATTTTTTTAGACACATACAACATTTGGCTTAAAATCCAGTTGAAATTACAAACTTTTCTATGACAGACATATTGTCTACCAAAAAGCTTAGAAATAAACTCAGATAATAATCGTAAAACGAGATGTTTTAAAGAAAAGAAGTAAAAGATAACTTGTAGTTAAACAGAAGACGTAAAGCAGGAAAAATAATTTTAAAACTTAAATGGATTTAAAAGTTGTATTCCATTAGAAAAGCTAATGTAAAAATAACAAATGATATGAGGATTATGCAAACAATAGATATTAGAAAATTTACTAACATAAAAAGAAATAAATCTGTAAAACAATTTAAAAAATTATTTTTAAAGTCGTTGGTTGAGTCATGCAGAATCTAAAAAATACATTAAAAAAAAATTTATTTATAAATCCCAAAGACTTTTGTTTAGAATTATCGAAATTTTTCGCTACTTAACACCGGCATTTTTATTTGATTGCAAGAAGAAACAAAACAAACAACATTATAAATGAAATGTAAAAAAAATGATTTGTAGTTAAGTAAGAGATTTTTGTCTGAAAAAAAATTAAATGAAACTTATGGACAAATTAGTACTATTTGTTCAATACTCCCAGAATTTTGATTAGTGGCTGACATATTTGTCTGATAACCAACAAATATTAACAAAGAAATAAGATTTAGTTTGAACGATACAAAATTTGTTTTAAATTTTATTATTGTAACAAATTTTAAAATACTTATTACCCACATTTTTGTCTGACTGCGACTTAACATCCGACATTTTTCTCTAATTTAGTTCATAACTTTTAAATCTCCTTCAAATTTTATTTTTTTGACAAATTTTAAAATACCAAATACCGAAATTTTTGTCTGACTACTACTTAAGTAACATCCGACATTTTTGTCTGATTGCTACAAATATACCGACATATACTAATAAATAATGCTTTAATTGCTGAACCATTAAATAAAAAATATTTTTTTTAGTAATTTTAAAACTTTAAAAAATGGTAACGTTGTCAAAAAATTTAAAAAAATATATCCGATAATTTTTTTTTTTTTTTTGATAAAAAGTGATAATCAGTTAAGCCGACAAATTATGTTATGCATTTAAGTTTAAGTTTAAGATTGAAGTTATGGATTTATATAACTCTTAACTTTGTAAAACTAAACTACGTTATTTGAATCCTTTCCATCATACATTTTTGTCTTAAAATAAATATACAATAAACCGACTAAAAAAGAGAAAGAAATATTTTAATATAAAAACCCATAAAATTTTTTTTTAATGTTTTCATAAATTAAAAAAATATCAAAAATATTTATCCGACAAATTTGTCTGACAACAATAAAACATCGTATAGACCGACAAAATTTTAAAATCTTATGTGTCTTACAACTCTTAACAGTGCATAAGTAAAATTGAAATTGTATTGCAATTGTTTGATATCAGATAGTTTTGTATGATGACAAATCAATGTAAAATCAACCGACAAATAAATAGTAAGTAAATTAATTTTACATTATTCTAAACTTGTGAATATTTCATTTTTGTAATAATTAAAAACAACAATCTATATGTTTGACATTTTTGTCGTTTAGCAAATTAAAAATTGTATAAACCGACATAATATTGATATGGGCTTTGTGCTTTTTAAATCTCTTCAAAATTAAATAATATAAAAACGAGAAAATTTTAATAGTTTTAAAACAGACTTTTTTGTCGGATTATACATAAATATACAATAAGCCAGAAAGTTAATACTAAATAAATTTCCTTAAGATAACTTCATATTCATAAGTACTTAACTGATTGATTAAATAAATAAAAAAAAAATTTTATCCGACTAGTTTTATACGAAAAGTCTGATAAACCGACAAAATTAAATAAAATATATTATGATGATTTTTAATTCTCTTAAAAATGTTATTTACTTAAGTACAAATAAATTAATACAAAAAACTTTGAAAAGCTTTATGTCAGACGTTTTTGTCTGATGGTATATAAATATAAAAGACCGAAATTAGTTCAATATTGAATGGTAAAAATTTAAATCGGAAAAATTATTTTTTCTACAGTATAAAAAAATTCGAAAGGTTAGAAAAAATGCAAACTGAAATTTTTTGTCGGTTTGCTTAACATGCGTGAGTTTATTTTTTAAAATTTCCTGAAGTCATTTTTCCATTATTTTTGGAAAGTATTATGCAATTTGTCGGATGACTAAACAACCGACAAAAAAATCATACAAATAAATTTTTCATCTTAAAATCTATTAAAATTCTATTTGTACTTAAATTTCATATACTTCACGAAAAGTAAAAAATAATTTAAGCAATTTGTTGAACGCTCTAACCAGCGACGAATCGTAAAAAGAAAAAAAGTTAATTTTGATTTTGTTTATTTTTTTGTTAAAATCTAATGTTGAATTTATGTAGGCAATTTGTCGGACGGTATACTAATGACAGAAATCAAAAAATTCCAAAAGAAATATTCTTTTAATTAGAATTAAAATTCGTTTAAAGTCTTATCTTGATCTTTATTTGTCTGGTTTGGAATATTTTTAAAATTTCGAAATAAATTCCTTTGTTTTATTTTATTTTTAATTGTGTATGAATTGCAATTTACACCTTTTTTAATAATTTTTTGCGTTCAGCTGTTTATTTTTGATTTTATTTAAAAAAAAAAATAAGAAAAAACATTCTAGAATTCATTTCATTTTATTTCATTTCATTTCATTTTTTTTTTTTTTTTTTTTTTTTTTTTTTTTAAACAACAATGACAACAACTTTGCTAGTGACCGCTTTTTGTTCAGATTTTATTTCAATGTTTCATAAAAACCAACAACAACAATTACATTAAACAAGAGAGTTAAGATTAGTAACGTTTTTCGAAGGACGTTTGTTAAACTTGAGTTTGTGTAAATACTCGTATATGTATTTTGTATTGACTGTGACACTGACTCCAAATCTGGCTGTAGATCTCAATGATTGTAAAACCAAAAAAAAATACTTATTGACATCACGTGATAATTATTATTAAATTAACGAGCTGTTCTATTGAATTAAATAAAACAATCTAATCAAGAATATTTATTGGTCGTTGTGTCTCATAGCCTACCTGTGTTTGTCTTTCTGTCTTTCTATCTCTCTGCCTCGCTGTCTGTGTTTAGGCTTTTAGAATATTGACTTGCCTTCTCCATTACGTTTGTTTGCTTAATTAATTGTTTAAATAAATATCAAAATATAATTAAGAAGATATTGTAGAGTATTTAATACACTCCTCATTTAAACATTAATTAGAAACAAAAAAGATGTTTTTTTTGGAAACTTGTTTTATTTAAGCCAACATGTTAATGGGCCAATTTTAATTGTAATTAACTCAAGAACATAAATTTTTCTAGTTTTACACAAAAGGTCGTTTGACTGGAAATAATAATACCTGAATTAGATACTTTTCTATGCGTTCATTTTTAGACTTATAAATCATTCCATTAATTTCATTCTAAAGCATTGAAAGAATAAATAAACTAAAATTTTATGTTGTAACAAAAGTGGACGCTATGAAAGAAAAATGCTGGAAAAGATTAATTAAATTGTCTTGGAAAAGATATTGTTGCCTTTTACGTTGTCATTAAATCAAATCTGTGTTAATAAAATTAAATGAATAAATAGTTGATATAATAGTTGTTGCGTGTGTGTGTGTATGTATTTTTTTAATAGCAGCTAATCACGCGTTTCTGTTTGAGTTTAGTTTAACGAGAAATTTTTAACTTTTATTTAAAATTAATAAAGTTTTATACGACTCATTTTGTTATGTCTAAAACCTTAAACTAAAAATAGAATCGGAATATTTTACTATTTTAAATTAATAAATATTTTTGTTTCCGTCGTCTTTAGAGATACGAGTACTTAACATGTTTAAAACAAATGGATAAAAAATAATTCTTCCCAAGGACCCGACAGACGGGCAGAAGGTCATCAAATGTTGAATAAAAATTGTAATACGAACATTGTTGTTGTAAAATTAAAAGTTTCAACCCACAACGGTTCTAAACATTAGCCCTTATACATCAAATAAAATCTTCTATGGGGACATCCTTTAATTTCTAATTTTAAATATTAATACTTGTTATAGCGGTCATACAAGTGCTTATTCCTTCTAATTTGCTATTGTTTATATATTACAGTTCAAGGGATAGGTTCACATAAGTGAAATTACGTTTTCTATGAGGACACTCTTTATCTTTTATAACATATACTTGCAGACAAAGTATTGCACACTGTAATTAAATTTCGAGTTATTTTCCATACCGTTTGTAAAGAAAAGGTTTTATGCAACAAATAAAATAACCTATGGGGACACCCTTTAATTCCTTACTTAATACTTGTAGTTATATCAAGCAAATAAGTACACATTTTGTATAATTTTCATGTGTTTGATTATAACGGTTCAAAAGATAAGGCCATATACGTAAAATTAAGTCACCTTTGGGGACACCCTTTAGCTTTTCTAACTTATAATTGTAGAAAAAGTATTACACAATGTGTTTTTATTTCAGGTATCTGCCTGTAACAGTTCTAAAGATAAGGCCATACACAACAAATAACATCACCTCAGGAGACACCCTTTAAATTCTTCTTTTATACTTGTTGTTATAGCTGATTTCCAAGTTAACTTTCTGTGTAATTTTCAAATGCTTAACTAGAAGGGTTCAAAACATAGGGCCACATAAATCAAATTACTTCATCTACGGGGACACCCTTTAATATAAAAGCTTACATTTTTACTGTGAGCTGTAGTAATACCAACTTTATTAAAATTTTATATGAAATTCCGTTTTGGAAAAACCCTTTAATTTTATCAGAAAACTGATTGCCGTTAAATTGGCAGTAGCTGGGATATGAACTCAAGCCATCAAACTAATTATATTCAAAGCTCATTTAATAATTATTAAGTCAAACATTCGACAGCTGTTGAAAATTGTTCAGCTGCCATCTTATGAAAGGAATAATCTAAGACCGATAAGTAGTGTTATCGAAAGCATTTAGAAATCGAAGAAGTCATTGACAAGCGATACAGTCAACTGGTGGAATTTCTTTAACATAAGGAATGATTCAAAATGTTGAGCAAGTTTGCTGGAGACAAGATAATCAAATGGAAACTTAAAAAAGAAGAATGTTGCCTACAATGACAGAAGTTTCTTACAGCCACTTTTTTACAGTAAAATCATTGGAAGGAAAAATAAGGTCGAGAATTAACCTTCTTAGGAAATTTTTTATTTAAAATATTCTTAATAGAGACTTAAGAATTTTCTGTAGGAGGTTAAGGCCCTCAAACGACACTATATTGTGTCTAAAATTATAATTTTCATTAGAAAAAAAATTTTCAGATTCTAGAGGTGGCCCAATCCTTCCCAAACGAAATTGTGTATTCGTATTTATAAAGATATTTAAACAAAATCTTGTGTTTGCCTGTATTTGATGAATTACAGTAGAAAGTAAAAAGAAACTAGACTTTAAGAAATAGAATCCGAAAATTCCCAAGTCATTCATAAAAATTACAAATAGCGGAATAAAATCCACATTTTTTACATTTCCAAGGTGCCCTATTTATTGAACGTATTAAGCTGTCACTAAAAAATTTTAGAATTTTATGATGGAAGTTTAAGCTGGCATGCTACTTTGCTACAATCGCATACAATTTTAGAGATTATTTTTAATAAAATTTCTATTCTGCCCCACTGTGCGTAGTTCATTTTCGAAATATGCATGAATTGTTTATTTTTTTTACATTAAAGAACGAAAATGGAAATACATTAATCGTTACTGGAATAGTTAAACGCTCATCAGTTGGTAGAACCAATTGAAAAATATATTTTTGCAACAAAATGCCAATTTTCTAAAACTTTCAAATTTCATTTTGCTGAGTACTGTAGAAAGTTAAAAAAAATAAAAAATTAAAAGTAGCGGTCAATATGAAGCTTTTACATTAAAATAAATTGGATCAAGACGATGCTTAAATCAGAACTTATTTACTTCCTCTCGTATTTTAGTAAAAAATTAAAAAAAAATAATTGGAAAATAATTAAAAACTTTAGAAAAAACAACTGCAGAATTACAAAAGAAAAAAATAGAAAGAAAAGTTTCAAATCAGCAGGATTTCCAGGAAATAAATTAAAATGTAAACAAAAAAAAAAAAAACAATCAACTTGCAATTAGTAAAACAGCAGGAAGGAACAAGCAAACATGAAAAGCCTAGACAAAATAATTATACTCTTAATTCCTAAACATTTAAGCAGCATTAATTTAAGAAAAAAATTTAAAATTTTGTAAGGCAGAAAATCAGAAGAAGAAAAAACATGAACGCAACAGGCAACATAAGTTAAATAATAAAGACAAACTGAATGAATGAATGAATACTTCTTGTATCCATAGAAAAGCACGAAATAGGAGGGAGATCTAATGCCTTGGCGCACAATTAAACTGCAACAAACCATAAATATCACAAGCCTGAGCTATAAAACCGAAAACACGTTTAGCATACTAAATGCTATAAAACAACATTACCACACACACACAAACACGTACACACCCTTAAACATTTAAACTTCATATTCGAACACAAAATAGAAGCAAGCTAAAGAAAAGGCTGATTGGGAAACTCACACGCATTAACAAGACCCATCTGCACAAAACATGAATACAACAAAACAAACAAAAACTAAGGAAAATATCAGTAAATGGGAAACAAGAACTAGTTGCCACAAGTTGTTGTTGGTGCTATTATTTCTGATATTGTTGCTGCGAATTGAAAACAAAAGACACACTAGTCAGTCAGCAACAAAAATAAAACGAAAAACAATTGCAACATAAATGAGAAAACTTTTAAATAAACATTAAAAAGGAAATGAATGGAGCCGAGATGAGATGAGGTGAGTTAAAGTGAAATGGGATGACTTGATGTAGTACAAGGCGTTCAAATACTTTGTCTTTTTTAAAGTTTTTTTAATTGAGTAGTTGTTATGGAGAATTCACAAAGATATTTAATAACCAAACATATGGTGGCTATTTCAATAAAGGCAGCAACAATAAAAAGCCAACAAACATGCAATTGTACTACAAGGATATTTGATTTGATTATTGAAATTTGAAACAAAGTCGTTTACATTGTTTTTATGGCATTTGGAAAAGTAATAAATTTTCGATTTATTCTTAATAACATGGTTAGAAGAACTTAAAAAAGTACTTTTGTAAAAAAGGTACCTTTAACTAAAGTACATTTTTAAAATTTTTAAAAACAAATCAAACTAGTACGTATATTAGAATGCTCCTTTTAGAAGAAGGTACCTTTAAAAAAATATATTAAAAAAACACTAAAAAGGTCAAAGGTACCTTTGAAGTATTTCTTGAACAGAAACACCTTTTTTACGGTTTATATAAAAAAAAGGCCATTTCAGTCCGTATCGTTAAAAGGAGTATTCTTTAAAGAAGCATATTTAAAAAATGCATTTTAAAAAGTACGGTTATAATAGTACCAATAAAAAATTACTTTTATGTACCTATAAAGATAGCTTTTGAAAGAGCAGGTTTAAGCTTGAGTTCTAAAAGTATTTCTACAGAAATTTATTCGAATAAAGTACTTTTTTAAAAATACTTTAAAAACACTTAAATAATTTATATGTTTAAAAAGCACCATGACGCCATTATCCTTGATAGAAGTGTGTTTTGTTAAAGATTTTCTTTACGGTTTCATTTAAAAAAGGGCCCTCCAAACCCGTAACTTTAGACGAAGTATTTTATTAAAAAAAAATTCATTTTAAAAAGTACCTTTATAATAGTACCTTTAAAAAAGTACTTCTATGTACCTATGAAAATAATTTTTTTTATAGCAGGTGTTTTTAAAAGTATTTTCCAGAAAAAGTTATTTGAATAAAGTACTCCTATTTTTTTAATATATTTATAATTATTTTAAATAATTTTTTAAGAATCTACATCTAAAGAAATGCATTTTCAATAAAGTACTTTTTTACAAAAGGACAATATTTAAAAAAAATTTAAGATAATAAACATTTAAAAAACAAATCTTTTTAAAAAAATATTGAAAAGTACCTTTGAAAAAGTACTTTTCTAAAAGTGCCTTTTTAAAATTACCTTAAATTTCAAAAAAATTGCAACTTTTGAAATATTCTGATTAGAAAAGATCTAAAATAAAAAATATATAGAATTATTTTGGTTTGGAAATAAGGAAAATTTATTGAAAGGGTTAATTTTTTAAGCTTAAATTAAAAATTTTATTATTCTCTAATTAAAATAACTTATCGGTTTTAAAACTTACTAAAAACTTAAAAAAAATAAAAATAAAAAAAAATAATAAAAATTAAAAATAAAAATATAAAATATTATATTTAAAACTTATATTTAAAAATTAAACAAAACTACACTCTCCCTAAAATATTACGAAAACCCATGACAAAAATATCTTACAAAACCATTGCTGCACACTTACACATCATCTTAAACAATCCTACAAAAGACATTAATTAAAAAAATATTGTACTCGTACTCGTAAATGGAGCGTTTGTTTCCATTTATTGCTTGAAACAACAGTCAAGCAAACAAATAAGAAAATGACTAAATATCATGCATTAAGGTGGAAAAATTAAATCGTGTTCTGAAGTTTCGATATTTATTGTTTTATTTTCTCTTAAGAGTATTTGTGGTGGCAAACGCATTTTATTGCCAACGCACGTACACGGAATTTATAAAAAGCTATTTGTATTCGTACAACACTAACAACAAGTGTAACAATTGCAGAACAAACTAAGGAACCAGGAAAATAATAGCAGCTACAAAAACAGGAGAAAAATCATAGACAAATACAAAACGTTACAGAAAATAAACACTTACACAAACAAAAAATAACATATTCTATATACGAAGAAAAAGTTTTTTGTGCGAATGCGTGTAAATGTAAACAATTGAAAAGAATACCAATATTTTATAATGAAACATTTAAGGTAGCAAGCGACAATAGAGCCTGCGCTAGGAAGAGTTCTAGGTAGTAGCATGTAACAAAAACGATTTACATAATTTTTGTAGTTAAATAATTTTCAAGTAGAAAAGCTGCTGCAGCAGTAACAGCATTTAAATTTGCAAATAAAGAAAAGAAAAATAAATAAATAAATAATAAAAAAAAAACCATGAATATAACAATGGTTTGGTATTTTGTAAATTAATATGCAAAAAACGCATATTGTTAGTGGATTATATAATTCTGGCTACTTTTGTAAGCCCAAAAATAAAATGACGCGAGCAACGACTTGCTACCAATCTAAACATATAATAAAATGGTAACGGGGCATTTTATACATAAATATTTTTGGAAATTTTGGTGTTGGTGTAGATAGCAATCGGTATTGAATACAAAACACCTATATATGTAATTTTTGTCTGTCTGTATGTCCGTTTGTCTCTCTGTGTTCACATCACGTAAAAACTGCTGGGTGGGTTTGATTAACATTTTGATTAACATTTGTGCTTTATAACCTTGATTCAGATTTTTTTTCGTTAAAATAGGTCATTTCGTAAAGAAAATAGAAATACAAATGTGAAAGAAAGTAAAATGGTACTAAAACAGCTGTCCACACATCTTATTTTTTAAATAGAAAATTTTCAACACTGTTTACAGAACTCTGCAATAAATATTTAAAACCATATTTTCTAAATTTGAATTGAAGGAAAATTAGAAATGACTGGCAGACGAGGTCGTGAGCACTGCTAGTAAATAATAAATCAGGAAAAAGAAAGTGGGCAGTCATATAATGTGAAATAATAAAAATTCAACATTTCAGAAGGCCAAAAACACAAGTAATTTCTTAAAAAGATAATTTTTTTAAAGAAAGTTTTTGAATGGTACTTTTATATAAAGTACTTTTTAAATTATTTTTAACCTTTTTCTAATTTAATTTAATTTTTTTAATGTTTTTTTAATTGAAGTAACTCAGCTTCATGTTTAACTTTCTTTAATCTTAATAAATCCAATTTTTCGATTTATATTCAAAAAACAATAATGTTAGTCGTTTAATACCTCATTTGTTTATCCTATTCCCAATAACATATAATAGCATATACCCATATTGGATACAAAAATTACACAACATTTGGTTTTCAATCTAAGTTATTTATTAATTTGCTGTTTTTTTTGGGAAATAGTTTAAAAAGTACTTCCTCTTATATAAAGTACTTTTCTTACCTGGTACTGTTTACTTTTGTTTTCTAAAAAAATAACTTTCTTTCAAGAAAAATACGAAAAACGGCCCTTTTTAAGAAGGTACTATTTTTAATAACTTAAATTTCAAATTAAAAATTTAAAATTTTTTAAATTATTACTATAAATCCTCTTATTGTTTAAGCCTTATTCAAAGATAACTTTTATTTAACATGCTTCTATACAAATAATTTTTTTGTAATTTTTTTAAGCAGCCTCGCAAATAGTGCTGTGTCTAAGATATTTATTTAAATGTACTTCTTTAAATGAATAAAGAAATAAATTAAGAGAAAAATAAGCAACTTGTCTTAAAGGTTTATTTATTTAAGAGGTATTTTAAAAAGGAGTATTTTAAAAAGGTACTTTTTGGCAGGTATCTTTTAAATACTTTTTTTAATTAACTGCTTAAAAATAATATTTTTTTTAATTTTCTTGTTTTAAAGACGAATTGTATTATTAAAAAAAAAAATAAATTTTTTTAAATATTGCGTAGTACTTTTTTGCATGTACCCTTTTTTAATTGTGTTTTTTTAAGGTAATATTTTAATAACTACTTTATTCAGTGACTTATTTTCAATGTATCGGTTTTAGGGCAGTTTTAAGAAAGTAAAGTACTTTTAAAAATGCCGTTTTTAAGGAGGTACTTTTTAATAATATTCGTTTTTTTTTTTTTTTTTTTAAATAGTAGATTTTTGACGAAAACCTTCGGAAAAATGATTTTTTTAATGATACTTGTTTAAAGAAAAGTATTTTTTGACATGTTCATATTAAAAAAATTTGTTAAAGAAAACCTCTAAAGAGAAAATCTTTAAAACCCTTTCTAAAATTAACTTTTTTAAATAAATATTTAAGAAATACTTACTAACAGGATTTTTTTTTAATTTCTTGGATGAAATAGACTATGTATTTCTATTTGCAGCAACTTTAGTGCTTTTTTACCATCCATTCACAAATTTAAAACAACTGGCTGCCTGGGAAAGTAATGATAAAACCACAAGGAAAACTTAAAAAAAGTACACCAAGGAAAAAGTTAACACATGCTGTACTAATGAGACCATACAACAACAATACTTTCCTGTTTACGCTCGTATTTATGTATGTGCCACCATCAATATGTGTGCACAAAAACAATAAAACTATCTAACTACAAAAACAAGGGCAACAATTGTCTAAATTGAAACGTTTAAATACTTTTAAAATAACTCAACAATAACAAATGCACAAAACTCATGCGAGTACTTACAATTTTTCTCTTTCACGTTTTTTTTAAGTTAAACAAAAAAAAAATGAGCAAAAATGCACATATAGAAATCCTTGTTAAAAAACAATACATAATATTTACAGTTTAAACAAATACAAATATATAATAGAAATACAAGACATTGAGATAAATACAGTTAGCATTTTTTCTCTCTTTCTCTCCAAAAACAAATCCCTTCTTCTTGTACCACTTTTAATAAAACTTTTGGGATCATAGCTTTTTTTCATACATATACACATATACATATACACACCCCGTTTTACACATTTTTTATTAACAGTCAACCAAAGAGATAACGGGATCAACTCTTAAAAGTTTTATCTTTTAGAGCAGCAACAATAAAAAAGTTGTAGCACCAACAAATAACAATGGAAAACATTTATCAACTTGTCTTCTTTTTTTGTAATTGTTTATTATTTAAATACAGCCATAAAACTATAAAAAAATAATAAATGAAGTTTATTTGTTTTAGACAACAAGTTTATATGAACAATAAACAAACTTAACAAAGTACATGATTCAATGTTCTGCAACAACAAAAAGACAAAATATTAAATAAAAAGATATAAAAACACACGCACATACAACTTCTTCAAATCTTATTTACAACATATAAAGTTGAAAGCAATTTACTTGTGTGAACAAAATAAGTACTATTTAGATTTTTCTGGTTTTAATATGAATTATTTTTAATAACTTAAAACTTTTAAAAAATAGAAACGCAATTTTGAGCTTAATGCTTTATAATTGTTACATAAGAAAGTACTTTCTTCAGGTACTTTTTCTTAGAATTTCTAGGGTACTTCTTAATATATATTCATTTGAAGGGATTATAAATTTAAATGTTCTTATTTTTAACTGTTTGCTGAGTTGTAAAAAAACAATTGCAGTACCATATAAAAAGTACATTTTCAAAGGTACTTACTTTTTTTTAACAATTATCTAAATTCAAATTTTATGTTGTTTTAATTGATTGATTTTAAGGCACTTTTTTAGGCATACATTTTAAATGGTACATTTTTTAACTTAAGTAGACGGTTTTGTTTGAAGACATATTTTTAAAGGATGTAATTTGCCAAAGTAAGAATAAAATAACAATAAGAATAAGAATAATTTAGAAAAGTAAGTAAGAGAAAAGGAAAACTTATCACAAAAGTAGTTTTTAAGATTACTTTATTGAAAGGAACTTTTATTTATGGTACATTTTTAAAACAAAGCGGCTTTTTCAACAACACATTTTTAAAAAGGGTATTTCTTTTCGCAAGGTTCTTATGTTTTTTTTTTAAATCACTCTATTAGAAAGATCCTTCTTTAAAGGTACTTGATTAAATAGTACTTTATTGATGTTTTTAAAATAATTATGTTTAAAATACAAATGAATTTAAAAAAATTCCTTTTAAGATGAAATATTTTCTTTTAAAATTCATGGTAATGATAAAAAAAAATTTAGAAAATTGCAACAAAAAAAAAATAATTCTACAACTTTTTTAAAAACTACTAGACAAAATAATTGAATTTTTTAAAATTAATGGATTTCCATTTAATTTTTTTTTTTTTTATTTTGAATATTTAAATGTACTCCTATTTTCGCAAACATTACTATTTAAAAAATGGTGCTGGTTTTCACTGCTTGAATTTTAAGTATGAGGTCAATTGCTTTTTTTTACTAAATAATCGTATATAGCCTTATTACACAGTACTTAAGAAATTTTACTTTAATAACAAATTAAGTTTAGTAATTTTTGTTTTAAAACCACATTTTCTAGTTACTACTTGTTTTTTATTTCTAGTCCGAATTATTTTTTAAATAAGTATTTTTAAATCTGTTGATTTAAATTTTAAAATTTTAAATTTTCAATACACTACTTTTTAAAAACCTACTACTTTTCAAATAAAATTGCTTAGATACCAATGTAGAGATGATTTGTAGACCAAATAAACTACAGTTCATCTATTTTATTTGCAATGTTGGCTTCTCCGCAAATTTCATTAATAAATGTAAGTCCAAAAATTTTTGTTTCATTATATTTTACATTTTAATCTAATGTTTAATACTATAACTGATATAATTAAATCCCCAAGTCCAAAAATAAAATAAACCTGATTTGAGAGTTACTTCAGAAAGCAAAATAGGGAATATGAAAAACAATTTCAATTCCAAAAGTGTAAAAAAGGTAAAACAATAAAAAATATGTTTTATTTTTAATAGAAAATAAATAAAAATCTACACGAGTTCTTCTATAGTTTTATCCTTTTATATTGAAAATGCCACAACAAATATTTTTTTTGTTTTCAGAAAAAAATCACAATTGTTAAAAATAAAAAAAATATAAATACAACAAAAGTAACAATAACAAGAAATAAAAAAATCAAATAAAAATCATAAATAAAAGTGAAAAAATATGAAAATATTGCAAATATAAAAAACACTTAAAACCAAATGAAAATTGTGTATGAATATGAAAGCAACCAGAATGTTGAAATATTTATATGTTTTCAAAAAAGCGGTAGCGAAAGGAAAAAGAAGGCTGAGAGAGACTCATAAGGGATTACACAAGTTAAATGTTTAACGAGTGCTTAATCCAAAAGCAAATATATAGGAGGTGAATCCAAAAAATCAGCTTAAGAGTTAAAAAATTCATGTTACCGCAAGGACATTTTTTAAGCGTTTAGCTTTTTCTTTTTACCTAACAAACATTAGTCCAAATAAATAAAAAATTGTGTTGCTGAAATTGTACTCTGTTCACTCTGCGAAAAGTCTCCAAATGTTTCTGGCAGCATGTTGCTAGAACTGCAAAATGTTCCTGGTCACATTATTTTTACGACAGAAAGTATAAAATGAAATTTTTCTTTTTAATCATTGTATCGCCACCGCTAATCAATTGTCTAATTTTAAATTTCTAAACAATAGAGTACTTAGCTTTAAAAAACCAAAGCTAAGATACATTTCCGAACGAACGGTTGCAGTTATTAATGATTGCAAGTGATCACAGCACTCATAGCCTGAATATTTTTTTTTTTTCAGATAAAAATAGCATCCTAGCAATTTTTCAATTTTATTTCTGAAAAACCAAGAATATTGAAATTCTCTTTTGTTCAGTTTAATAATAATAATAATAATAATAATAATAATAATAATAATAATAATATGGTTCAAACCTTTTCTCTCTCTCTCTCAGTCTCTAACTTTCTCTTTCTCTCTCTAGAGTAATAATTTCTATTAAACCAATTCTAAATAACTTTTAAGGTTGTTTTCTTATTTTATCGTATTCATATGTAAATATGTATACAGTATATATTAAATACACGACATAATTAAATGTATAATAACAATTCAAAGACAGACATGCAGACAGTCGGACGGACGGACATGCAACATAACAGCAAGCAACAAAAGTGGAAAATTTTACAAACTATTCCAGTTTATTTTAAATGCATATATCAGTATATGGGAAAGTTTATATGTGTGGGTTTGTCTCTGTATTTATAAGTATATACGTGTGTGTATGATTAAGGATATTATAGTAACGAGTTAAAAGAGGTCATATTGGATATGCTTACTTACAGTTGAAGTAGATATAAGTACTCTTATATGATCAAATATTTATACTAAAAAAAAACAAACAGTCATGTATAAAATACTAGCAAGGGTTTAAAAGTTTAAGGACAATAAAAATTTATCCCTTAAAACAAACATTTTTACAAAACAAACTTTTAAATTTTTTTCTGTTCCAGAAAATTTCCATTTAAATTTTTACAAGTAGCATTAAATACTTTTGTATTCTCAAAATTACTTAAAAAATTTTTATATTATTTTTCTCTTTATTGCTCTTGGTATATAAAGTTAAACAACTTTGAAACAATTTGCAAAGATTAACTTTTGTAAACGCAGACAAAGATTAAAAGAAAATCACAAAAACTATTTGCATTTAAATCAAAAAAATCCTGAAATAAAAAAGAAAAATTGTAACAATAAAATCTGAAAATAAAAAGTTTTTTTTTAACACAGACTCAAGCTGCTTTTTATTGAGAAAGAAATTTCAATTCGTTAGTGATAGTCTTTCAAAATAAAAATACTATTCAATAACTGAGTGACAGGCCTGAGTTTTTAACCAACAACATAACTTATATTTTCTTAAAAGAATAAATAGAAAATTTAACCTGACTTTTATAAATGCTCATGAAAAAGTCTATAAACAAAGTTTATAAACAAAGCTTACATACAGTGTACATAAACAAAGAATATATGCAAAGATTATAATCAAGGCTTATAAGCAAAGCTTATAAGAAACCATATAAACAAAATTTATAAGTTAAGATTATAAACAAAGCTTGTTGAAAAAAGCGAATTTACAAACAAAGCTATAGACATAATTTATAGTCAAAAATGTTTTTAAACAAAGCTTATAAAGAAACTTTATAACCAAAGTTTATACACAAAGTTAATAAGTAAATTTAATAAACAAATATCATTTCTGCAAATAAACCTTAATTTTTCGCAACAAAGTTTGTCAATAATATTATTTTTTTTTCTTTTGTCATAAAAAATTAAGTTAATTAATTTTAAAAAGTTTTATTAACTTTTTCATTTTGCCTTAAAGTACAATAACTAAATTAATTTATACCCAGAACATATAAACGAATATATTTTCTTACTCGTATAAATTCAGTTGCTCATTAGTTAATTTATATCTTGCAATAATTTCCTTCTACTTTCCTCTCCTTATGCTTCTTGAATAGTTTTATTAGTTTGAAAACTTTTACCTTAAATATATGCTTCCATGATTTCACAACCCGTCAACTATTTTTATTATTCTTTTCTTTTGCTAAGATTACTAATTACACTACAATTAAACCGTTAGAATGTTTAGATACAAATTGTGTGTTTTTATATAAATTCCAATTACTTTTTTTGCTCTGTTTTTGTAATCTATTAACTTGTTTTATCTATTCTATTACATTTAAGGAAGATTGACTACACAAACATACACACGCACACTAACAATAGAAGAATTTTAGTATTTGATAATTTGTAGAACAAAGCAACAAAATTCTTACTTCTCTGCATCTTCTATAGATGAATGTAGTTTTTTTCTATTTGTTTTTTTTTTACAAGTCATGTAATTCCTTTTTTTGTGTTGTTGTTTTATAGACTTCCACTGAGTTTTTGACTATTTTGTATGGAAAAGGCTCATCTATCTTAAGTTGTTGACAGAAAAAATTTGATAATCAAAGTTTTTCTCATAGTTTAAGAGTGTGTTAAGAACTGGAGTTTATGTTTATAGTTAAAGTTCTTTACTTTGTTTTTCTGAAATGTTTGAAAAGACGTTTTATGTAAAACTATAAACTATGTTGTGATAGCTGGCTATATTCCTATAACAGATGAGATAAAGAAGGCTAAGTACGGCTTAAAGAAAATATTTAGTTTAACAATGAAAAACTACTAATTAAAGTATTTTTACTTAAGCTTAAATGAAAAAAAAAATTAAAATTATTGATATCAGTTTGATTCGGGAGACATTTTATAAACTTAAGAACTTTTTGGTAACAACATTTCTGACGATATAAGAAAAACTTTAAATATTCTTAAGCAACAATTTGCACAAAAAGGCTTTAAAATCAAATTGTAGCAAAGCCGTTTTATTCTATTTAATTTTCGTAAAAAGTACTAAATTAATAAAATAAAATGTTGCCAAAGTTGTACCTTGCTAATTTTCTGAAGAGTCGCGAAATGTTTCCGACTTCAAGTTTAATAACAGCCAAATGTTGACTGCACTATTTTTTTAACTACGAAATACTATGAGCTGTTTTGATTGCGTTTGGAATTGTAACCGACAACAAACAATGTTGCACACTTAAAAAAAACTTCTTTCTAAATCGCGGTATGAGCAACACGGACTGGTTATTAAGTTTTTTAAGCAAAAGCAGTTAAGTTTCTAAATAATATTCGCAAACTAGAATACAGTACTTATTTTAATAATGACAAATAAAAATAAAATAACACATACAATGTTTATAAACAATGTTGACTGCCCAGATACAACATTTGAATATTTGGGGTCGTTAGTTAGAACCCTATCAAATTCCTGGGGGTTATCCTATCCAAACTCAGAATGAGCTTTTTAACACACAACATTCTTATAAAACTAGAGGATTGGTTGGAAATATGTTTTGAAATTTGTAATATATTACTAATAAAAAATATAGTTCAGTTAGTTCACAAAGAAATTTGCGAACAAAGTAATTAACAGTAAGAAACATTGTTCGTAAACAAATAAAAATATGTTATTAATGAAAAGCTAATAAAGAATGTTTATAAATAAAGTTTCTATATACATATCACTTAGATTGTTAGCGAATAAATTTAAGAAACTTTAATCTATGTTTACAAGCGCTGTTTTTAATTTCAAACATATTTTAGAAAAAAGATTTTAAAACAAAACTTGTACACTTTCAGAACGGGAAAAAATGTTATACGAAATGTTTATATACGTAAGTATGTTTATAAACAAATTTCGTAAAATCTGTTAGACGTACAAAGCATTTAAAATTTGTTCCTTGTATACAAGTTTTGTGTTAATATTGATAAATATTGTATTTCAATAAGTTAAGTTAGTATGATAACATTTTAATTAAAAAAAAAAAACATTTTAAAAAATTATAATTATTTACGGAAGGGAAATTTTTTACTAGTGCTCACTATTTTTTTAGCATATCGTGCATATAAAAACGTGTTCCAAATAAATAAAAATAATGTTGCTATAGTGCCAATTTATGCACCTGTGAAAGGACACAAAATGTTTTTGGCTGTATGTGTTTTTAACAGCAAAATATTTTTCTGCCAATATAATCTGCAATAATTTCATGAGGTCTTGAATCCTGACCAACCAGATTTATAGTCAACGTGATTACTATCGTGACTACAGCAGTTTCAAATGCTAAACATTGCTTAAAACTAAAGTTTATAAGCGCTTTTAGTAAGTAAAGTTTACAAATACTGTTTATAAGCAATGTTCTTAAACATTTTTGACAATCAGAGTTTATAAACATTTTTGACAATCAGAGTTTATAAACACTGTTAATAATCAGAGTTTAAAAATACAGTTTATAATGTTTAAATTAAATAATGACTGCAAAAAATTCATGTTTTACTTCCAGGTAATTAAAAATTTAAAGCAAACAACTTATTTTTACAAGAATCTAATTGTTTGCTTTAAAGCAATTTAATTTTAAATGAAAATTGATTTTTTTTATTAAAAAAAAACGCTTCAATAACTTAAAAAAACATACTTCTTCGAGTCTTAAGATAATTGCTATCCCAAAAGTAAAAAAAAATAAACTTAAGAATACGAACTTTGTTAAAATATTATCATTAATTTTTCAATTTTCCAATACAAGTAAGAGTAAGAGTACAATGAACCATTACCAACATCATTAGCAGTAAGCAATTTCCCTTCGTTCCTAGTAAATCAATAGAAGAAAAAGCATCATCAACGTCAGTATTTTCACACAGAAACATCAACAAAAGCGTAGTGAACAAAACATCATCATAATCAGTATCGTAATTATTATCATTAGAATGCTTGAAATATTTCTATACTTTTAAGTGCAGAAAATGTTTAACTACAATCAACTCTGGCTGACAGACGAACGCACACAACACAAAAAATGCTCTCTTACAAAAAGGGGCTGTAAGAGGAGTAAATATAATTTTTCGTTTTGCAACAAAATCAGGAGTATGAAAGTCAACAAGTATTAGTGAAGAGTAATTGCATGTTTGAATTATATTACAAATGGGATTATAAGCATTTGTGTGTGTATAGTAAGTGTGCTGTTTGTATATGTCTGTATGTATATGTGTGTGTGTATATGTTAAATTGTATTTGTTTGTATATTAAGGCAATCAACAAATATTTAGTTTTCAATTAGTTTAACATTTTAATAAAAGATATTAAGAATTAAAAAATAAAAAATAAAGATATCAGTCAGACAGAGAGTGTGAGCCGACAAGGATATCAATTTTAAAAAGAAAAATGAAATCCTAGCAAAGATAAGGATTAATTAAGCTTTTGACATAAATACATAAAAGATAAGAATCATTAGATGGCAATTGAAAATGTTTTTCAATTTCTAAATTTATGCATAAAAAGATATAAAATATGATTACTTAACTAAAAAAAATTTTTAAATATAAAATGACAAGTAAGAGAAAAAGTTGCTTTAGAAAAGGAAAAAACAAAATTGAAAAATTAAAATCTTTTTAATAACACAATTAAGATTATAAGCAAAATATTAAGAAATATTTTATTGAAAATCTCTGAAATTTCTGAAATTATTTTTTAATTAAAGTTTAATTTAAAGTCATTTAACTTTTTTAATAACAAGAAATAATTTTTTTTAATTAAACAAATACATTCTTAAACAACTTCCTTTCTAATAATGATTGTGTTTTTAGTGATAAAAACTAAAAGTTTTTTGATATTCCCTTAATTTTTGACATTTAGATATATTAATGTTGTGTCATTGGATTAAAAAAACAGAAAACTACAAACCAAACCAACAACAACAAATAACAAAAATACCGAAAATAATACCAAATAAGATTGACAACATTATGCTTTTCGTGCGACATTTGGTCTCATTTTTGTGACTGCGTTTGTGACTGTTTTTGTCTTTCTTTCTGTGTCGCTTATTCATTTGCTGTCTAACTGTCTCGCTAAGTGAATATAAATGGCTTTTCCAAATGTTTACAAAATATTAAAATAAAAATAAAGTGTAATGTTTGTTTTATTTTAAGGATTTTATAGTTAAAAGTGTACAAAGAGGGGGCAATTAAAGTTTGCTAAATAGTTAGTACGAGTAGTCAAAATGAATTCCGAATATCACATACATTTGAAAAAGAAAAATTTTAGAGTACAAAAGTTGAGTTTATATACATTATTTGTAAACGATAAAAATAATAATATAATTTCTGCTTATAAATAAAGTTTATAAGCAAACTTTATAAACATAGTTGTTAAGCAAAGTTTATATAATGTTTTTTGTTTATAAGCATAGATGATAACATAGTTTATAAACATCTATATGTATAAAAATGGTATAAAAAATGTATACTAATTCGTAAAATGAAAACGGCTTGGCCAATTTCTGTAAAAATTTGTATCAGTTATTCGAATTTTCAAGGACAAGGTCTTTACGGAAGAAAATTTTGGAAAATCCCTCTGGAAAAGTCGGAAAATTTGAAAAATCGAAAATTGAGTTTTCGTATGAAATTTTTCGTGAAATTGTTCCTTAATGGCTTTCCAAATCCTAAAATAGAAAGTGGAAAATTGAAAAATTCGAAAAGTGATTTTTTGTATGAAATTTTGTGCATCGAATCGCATTTGATTCCAACAAATAAATCACATTGAAAATTAAAATATTTGTGTTGCATTATTACCATAAAGTTTGTCTGAAGGCTTAAAATTGGGGTGAGGCGAAGTTCACCGGGTCCGCTAGTAGTTTATAAAAATAGTTCATAGACATAGTTCATAAACATAGTTTATAAACACAATTTATTAACGTAGTTTAGTTTTTTAACGTAATATATAAACATAGTTAATCAACATAGTTAATAAACACAGTTTTTAACATAGTATATAAACATAGTTCATAAACATTGTTTATAAACATACTACATAAACAATCTTTATAAAGATAGTTCATAGACATTGTTTACAAAAGTAGTTGAGAAACATTATATATAAACATAGTTCATAAGCAGTGTTTATAGACATAGTTTATAAACATAGTTTACAAATATAGACTTGTTTTTATTTACGAATCGAAGTGTAACTTCGAGATCAAAATACCTCCAACGAAAAGTTACGTTAACTGACCCTTGTCAGTAATTAGATGCATAGCCGCTGTCAATTATAGTTTTTCAGATCTTTATATCTTGTCGTGTAACAGCCTGCGCACTAAATATATCTCAAGAAACTCTTAGAAATGTTCTTAAAAAGGTCAGAGAAATAGCGCTGGTAGAAGGACGCGGTAACTTTAATTTTTAGCCAACCGAAACAAGAATGGTAAACAAAACCTTTCTAGAAAATGCAACAATGATTCTATGAAGAATCGACAGATGTGCTAATAAGAGTGACAGCATAAAAGACACAAAGGGAAGCATGTGGCATCTTACGAAAGCCTTTAAAAAATTACTTCACCCAGTTTAATAATGGTACTGTCCTCTTGTTTGAATCGATTAGTGAACTTACGATCGTAGAGGAGATGAATGAGGTTTATGAGTTTGTTTAAACATACAATTTTTTGTTTTTATTATTATTTTATGGAAATTTCAGTTGAGTGAATCATAAGCCTACATTGGCCAACCTATTGCAATATCCCCCCTCTGTTGGGAAACTATTTACATAATTTGAGAGTGTACGCGACAAAAAGAAGCTGCTCCAGTTTATTTATGTCAATGGCACTTTAAATTTGCAGTTTTTTTTTGTTTTTGCTCAACTCTGAAGGACCACTTAGATAACAATTTAAAATTAACTGCTGCCATTTCTAAGGGAGTGAAAAGCAGTTGCTTGTTTTTGTTAGTTCCATTAAAGCAAACTTTGTTACGAGCTCTGTTTTTGGTATCTAAAAATTAATTTTAATTAATTAGTTTAAAACTAAAGGAGAGCAGAACAAACAAAGTGTGACATAATTTTACTTAAACTATCGCAAAGAATAATTTAATACTTTTCTGTTAAAAATGTTTTTTTTCGCTTTCAATTAAGAAAAATGCAAAAAGTCTCTCTTGTATTCAATGCATATTTATAGATTTTATAAAATTTCCCTTAAGAATTCACATAAAAAAATGTTTGCATAAATTTCTTTTTTATACTTTATCTTCGATTTCTTTATTATTTTACATTTAAATATTTTTTATTTGTGTGATGTATGTATGCATATGTGTGTGTGTGTTTAATAATACAAGTTAGTGTAAAAAGTTTTATATAAATTTCTCTGGGAATTTGTTAGCAAATTTTCATAACCATTAACATTATGTTTAACTCTTTTTTTATTTCTCATGCATATTAAACAATTCAGAAAAGTAAAACTAAACAAATCAATCATTTGAGAAGTTGAAAAAGTCTTATTTTTTTGAAAAAAAAAAAAAATAAAAAAACAAATATTAAAAAAATCGATATAAAATTGATTTCTTAAATTGAGAGCGACAAGGAGTGAATACTTGATTGTGTTAAATTAAAATCACTCATACGTCATGATGTTTTTTTTTTTTTCAAATAATGTTTTTTATAACCAATCTGTGCAAAGGATTGAAGTATTGTTTTAAATTTTTAATTGCGACTCCATAAAGTTAATAAAGTAACGAATGTCAAACTATTATCGCAGGATTATTAAGGTAAACTTTTAAGTACTAAGACAAACAATTACCCGGATAATAAAAATATGAAAAAACAATTTTTATCATCCTTACAAGATGTCCTGGACAAAATTCAACAACTATTGCACATAAGCATATTAATACTCTACAAGTTTCCGACTGGAAAAAAATTAAAAAATAGCGAAATTAACGCAAAATAAAATATGTTTGGTACTAAAAAACTAATTAGATAAAGATGTCGAAAGTAACTATTTCATTATATTATTATTATTTTACCAAAAACCAATATTACGCCAAAACATAACCAAAAAACAGGAATTTAAAATTCTCTGAAACAAAATATATTTTAAGTAATTAAATCCACATTTTCATAATTATTTTGCAAAAAATTAAATTTTATTTAAAAATTTAATAACAACAAACAAAAACCCAAGTCGAAGAAAATTCTAAGTATCTGAGTTTTGATATTTCACAACGGAAAAGCATTCATCAAAATTTTTACAAAAACGCAAAATTATAAAAAACTTTGAAATTTCTGCGAAAAATATCAAAATTTGAAAAACGAAACTAATATTTGCGAAAAATACTCAAAAAGCGATATTCAATAAAAAAAAAATAAAATTGAACAAAAAAAAAATTTTCGCTAAAATTTAGCAAAAATTCATTAAAAACCTCTTAAGTTTAGGGAAAAACCGATATTTATGAAAAAATTTCGAAAATTTTTTTAAGAAATCCAAATCTTGACCAAACGCTTAATTTATCATAATCAAACGTAAGTTTATTTTTAATGCTCTTTGGTATTGAAAAAATTCTGTGAATTTTTATAAAATTTTATTTTTATCTTTAAAAAAATAATTACTTTAATTAATTAAATTTCTAAAGCGACTAATTTTTTTATAAAACTATTTATTTAGTTTTTAATTTTGACGCACAAAAATATGAAACTAAAAATATTTTTTTATAAAATGCCCCAAAACATTAACTTTATAAAAAACTAAAACACCCATAACTCATTATATCAAGTTACATTTAGTTTATGTGCTCATAACTATAGCCATTGTATTATAATGGCCAATATTAATTTCGCTCGAAAAACTGTTAGCGATTTTGTCTTTTTTTTAATTCACTTTAGTTGAATAAATAGCCGCGAGCTAGAAAAAAAATTATCTTGTCTATTAATTTATAATGATCATCAACAGCTTCAAAATAGACAAGAACACACACAGGACAACTAGGCAGACAGAGAAACTATTTTAATGTGAAAACAAATGGGTCTCGTATTAAAATAAAAAATACAGAATAGAATTTAACAGAAATAGAAATAGAAGAACGACAGCCACATCAAGAAGAAACAACAAAAAGAGCAGCAAAAAATTAAAGTTTTAAGGCTGTACAGGCGTCAAAGAAAACAATGAAATTTAGTTCATATTTTATATTTTATTAATTTTTAGCAAGTGTGTGAGGGGGTGTATCCTTTTTTAATTAGAAAACAAAATGCAACATACATTCTCGTATTAAAATATCACCAGGACAACAAACAAGCAAAAACGGCAAAAGAAAAAGTAACAATTCTTGTTAGGAAAAACAAACAAAAAAGCAAGATGCATGTATTAGTATTCATTAAGAACAAGAAACACAAAAACAACCACAAGAATAAAAACTAAAAAAGAAAGCACTGTTGATAACTGAGAGATGAAAAAAGCAGCACAGTATTATTTTGTACTTAGACGATCATTCGCATTCAGTTGCACACAAGCACTTATACACTTACTAGAACATCCACTTACACTAAAGGCCCACATAAACACACACACACCGGAATATACTTAAATACACTCGTCCACACTATGTACAGTTGGCTAAAAAATTGCTAAAAACAAAAATCCAAGCTAAATAGATTATTTATTCGAAAAATTTTGAAATTTTTAAGTTTTTCGAATGTTACACTAATATCCCAGCAAACACATAACAGATGGTGAAACAGAAATATCGCACGATAACCACTCAGATGAAAATCGGTAGACCGTACCAACTTAAAGAAAACAGTTTTACAGATGAAAATTATGGTTATATATCCGCCAAATATATAATTTTTTCACGTCACTTTATTTTCTAGGCTTACTATAATGTTGTTAGCACTGCTGCTAAGCAATGCACTGCACCCATTACTTTTATTCTCAAGCCAGTTATCTGTTTTACGTTTTGCTTTATAAATCCACAACTGCTATTTCTACTTATAAGCAATTTAAATCGCCTGTATCGTTTCAGTATGATATGATCTGGCATCTTTTTGTTATTGTTACTTTTATACTTTAATTTACGTACGCGTGAGTATAATACAATCAAAATAACGCTACAAAAGCAACTAACAGCGCATCTGAAAAATCTTAAGGCACATTCAAACCCATTATCAAACAAAATTTGAAATAATTGTGGCAGCAATTAAACAAAAAGACCGAATATTGTTTCCATTCTGACTCGCTTCACTATGCACGTGCCATTACCAACTCGTCTACTATTATAATTTACAGACACTTTCATATGACACGACCAAAAAAAGAATTGTTGTTCTTTTTCTAATGGAAACTTCGACAGGTTCAAACTGCTATTTTCTGTTTATTTCTCTCCATCTCCGCTACTCAAATAAAATTTTCTACATACTCTAGACGCTGTTCGTATTAGAATTCCCTATATTCTGTTTAAAAAATAGACGACATACCATCTTTTACCAATGCAGCCACCACCTGTTCTCTAAATATCTGTTTGCCAATAAAAATGTATCAAAAATAATACAAAAAAAATTGTGGCTTAGTAACGTCAGTTTCAAAAAAAATTAGTTTTTATTTAAAATTTTAAAAGTTATAGGTTTTAGAAAAATATATTTTGTTTATTTGATTTTGTAAAATCTTGCCTAAGAATTTTGAAAATATTTTTTAATGTCGTAGACATATTATCTCCTTTAAAAACACTTCTTTTTATAAAATTTGTTTACGAAAGAAAATATTTCATAATTTTCGAACGTATCGTTAATTTTTATGATATAGATTTATCGTAAATTTTTATCGTAAATATATATTGTAAATTTTTATCGTAAATGTTTATTGTATATATTCAAAGTATATTTTTATAGTAAATATTTATTTATTTTTATTTGTAAATATCTATCGTAAATATTAATTGTAAATATTTATTGTAAATTTTTGTTATAAACACTGATCGTAAATATTATTGTAAATATTTTTTTGTAAGCATATATCGTAAATATTTGTCGTCATTTTATAGTTGTAAGCTCCTACTATACCGTAAGCTTTCAAAGTATATAAAATTTTTGTAACACTAATATTAATTATAGTAAAATGTCGTAAACCGAAGAATAAAAAATAAACTATAAAATAAAAAATAAATTTTTAAAAAAGTTTCTATTAACTATTATGCGCAATTTATTTAAATTCTTAGAAATGAAAACCACTGTTCATTGTTTGCTTCAAATTTCCATACATACATTAATTTACTCAAACGGTGTACAACAATTATATTCATTCATACATTTATACATGCATTCATCCACTCGTATTTGTGTAAGTATAATTTTTTTAAGGACTGTTTGTTGCTGTAAGACTATGAGTGAGTAGTAGACGTTACTTGTCGTTGTTGCCATTGTTGATGTTGTTTTAGCAAATATAAATGAATATTATATCAGCAGCATTAATGTAATGCAGCTGTATAAGTATCAGAATACTTATTAGTATTATGTGGCGTTACAAATATAAATGAAAGTGTGTTTGTGTGTGTGTGTTTATGAAAGTTTTAGTTTAAAAAATATAAATGGCATATAAACACTGAAAAAGCCTTTTTTCCCTGCTGCTACAGTCACTCCTCTCATACAGTTTTAAAATAATAAAATAAAAATACAAACACACAAACAAAGTGGGGAGTAGAAAATTTGAAATATTTTGAAAAAATTCTAAAAAAAATTTTCTGGTAGCCTTGTTGATTAGAAAACATTTAGACATTTGCACTTTCGGGTAAATATTAAAAATATCTATTTCTATTGCAACTTTTTTAAAAGTCCCAAAGTTTTTTATTTTAAAAGTTATTTTATTTAATTTCTGAACAGTTGAAATGCATAAAAAAACTTTTAATAAACATTTTTAACGTCAAGAGCAGACGCTAGACGAGATTTTATAATAAAACTGTATCCATAACCAAATATCCCAGATCGTAAAGCCTTAATTATGGCTTTGATGTTTATGTCAAAATCATGCTCCTGATACACTCAGAGTTAATTGACAAGAACCTGTTTCACATGTAAGATCATTGAAAGTCATTTTAGCTAGAAGAATAAGTTTTTATATGGAAAATTCTTTTTTAAAAAAAAGTATTCGTTTTAAGTGCAGTCACTTCAAAGTTTTTTCGTGTTACTTTGTTGGCAAAGACCTTTATCAGAAAAATAAAACTTGTACTAAACACAACTAATAATATGATACACGTGAGACCCTACTGTGGACAATATTTTAAAGATTTTTTTTTAATTCTAAAAGAAACTAAAAATATTCTAACGGATTCGAAACAATAATGAACACCGAATTGCATAAAATAAAATGATAAGAATGTTCTTAATAAATGCTACAGAGTTAAGATCACTAAGCCCCTCACTTTTATCGTTGACTTAATTAAGAAATAAATTCTTAATTTAATTTTATTTTGAACTTAAAATCGCCGCATTTTTTGGGAAAATAAAATATTTCATTTTTATAATGGTCATTTCCCCACAATGTCCTTAAGAAAAACTCTACAACACACTACAATGCAATTTAAGTCGCACTAACTTGCCTTCGTGGGCATAAGAATGTGATATATATATATGTGTGTGTGCTCTTAAAAGCACATATTTTAGTAGAAGTATGAAGACGTTTTGTCTGTGATATGCCTGCATTTGCTGATTCCTCTTTTTAATGTTCATTGTCTGCTTCATCCTCTTACTTGTCTTCTTAATGTCTTATGTGCTGCATACTCTTCGAGTACACACACAAACATACATATGCGTATATACATATAGACCGAATATCTCTATTTTAAGTATCTGCTTTTATTCACTTCTTAATGCAAATTTATGCAATTTTCATTTGTATGTATATGAATAATAAAACGTTGACGGTCTGTTATAATTATTATTTCCGATATTAAACCTATGCATAGAAGCATAACCACACATACATACATACATGCTTATAAGTATCCTCAAACGTACATATGTTCGATTCCAACTTAAATAACAAGAAAGCTTTTTAAGAGTTTTTTTTTTATTATATTACTTTTTGAACTGTGAATATTATAAATAAATAGAAATTATTTTGGCTTTAGTTCATTTTTATTTTTAATTTCTAAAAATCTTTTTTAGAATGAAAATTTTTATTTTACAAATGCATGTGGACGTTCAAAGAAAATGCTGCACTTTCTGGACCGCTACGACCTTCATCAGCATTCTTAGACATAATTGAGTAACAAAATCTTAAAAATAATTTTTTTGTTTAGTTTTTTAACGCCTCTCTCATGATATTCAAATCACAGATAAATCTTTAAATGGTTTATTATATAGGATACCTCTTTTTTGTATTTCGAAACCGGAGAGTATTAAAATGAGAAAAAACTAAATATAAACATAATTTAGGTGTTGCAAATAAAGCTATTTCATATGTAGAATTAGGTATTTTGCCAACATTTTAATATTTTATATTAGAGTTACTAACTCTCATTCAGTTTTTCTTTACAAGTATAGGAGAAGAAAAACCTCCAGGGCTGGTGACTCAAGTGTATAGTAAAATGTACTTAGGATTCAATTACAATCAATTTCCGTTTCTTTTATGATAATAAAATTTTATAATAGAAAAAAATATTTTTAAGTTTTGCAAATTTTGAGTATCTTAAGGGTCTCTATAATTTAGTATTTTGCAATTTTTTAAAATTTTTTGAGCAGCAAAAACAGAAATTTTTTTTATGACATATTTAAGCGTAGTGTAGGGTAAAAATACATTACGATTACAACCGTCCTTATGTCATTCTTGCAATATAAATCTTAATTTTTAGTTTAGGTGAGGAAATATCAAAAAATACTTGATTTCCAGGAAACTGATTCGTCAAAGAGTTGCATTTTGGCTGTTTCAGCTAGAATTACCATTTGAGTGTGTCTTTGTTTTTTTCAATATTTCTGCATTATTGAGAAGGTTCTTAACACTACTGTGAGAATATGTAGAATAGTTTATAAATGTATGTGTTTGTGTGCCTTAAAAAATTATAAAATAAAAGACAGCCGTTTAGACATCTTAAGGCATTTCTTAAACCACTTTTTCGTTTTATTTTAGGTTTCTGTTTTTCTGCAAAAAGCACAGACAGGAAGCATCAAGTACTTTACACATGCCTGCACACACACATATTTTCACACTAAACTATTTAACATACTAATACAACATTTAAAAAAGAAGGAAATTATACAATGGAAACCAACATTTCTTTTTGTTTTGCCTGCTTTAAAATAAGTAACAATTGCAGAAAAATGTATGGAAAATTTAAAATATAAAAAAATAAAAATTGTATAAAAAATTGGTTTAAGTAAAATAGTGCTGTTGTTGAACAAACACTAAAAATGAACAAGAAGGTTCCTTTTGTTGGGCAAACGCGAAAAATACACATTTTTTATTTTGGAACATTCCACACAAAAAGTTTTCTTTTTATTATTATTTTTAGTTTTTTAAATTGTTTTTAAAGGAGATTGTTCTTGCCTTTTATCCTCTCAACAACAGAAAAATCCTTCAAATATTTTAAAATGTGGCCTCAGTCAAATTTTTTATATGAATTTTTACATGAATTTTTTATGTGCCATGCAGAAAACAAAAACAAAACAACGGATGAGGATGAACGGCAACCAAAAAAAATTTTGCCAAACAAAGAATGCCTTTATTGTTGTTTCTTTTTATTATAATAAAAAAAACTATAATCATTTGTTTAACACTTCAAAAATGTTTAAGGATGCCCTGGCAAAAGTAGGCAGGCAGGCAGGCAGGCAGGGATTACAATATCAGAGTTAAAGCAGGCTCTGTTTGTCAATGCATGAAAAAAGTGTTGCCAATTTTCAACAGTGAAATAACAAAAAATAAATAAATAAAATATTTAACAAACTAATTATCGTAATAATTTTGTTGTATACTTTTAAATGTTGTGAAACTTAAAAAAAAATCAGTAAATATCGTAAGAAAACTGCAAATATCGTATATTATTAATTTTAAAAAATTATTATACTATTGACAACAAAGAAATTTCAAAATGATAATTAATGAATCATTAATTAATAAAAATTATTCTATATAATATTTTCAATATCATTTGTTTTTCAAACATTTTCCTTATATCGTATTTTTAAAAAGAAATTTTTATTATAATATAAAACTAAAAAAAGAATTTTGATTTGAATTATAATTTTTTATCGTAATTAAAATCTGTACCTATTATCGTACGTTGAACAAAAATACCTTTAGTAAAAAAAAAACAGAAATTTTACTGATTATATATCTTCTTTAAAGTTAACTTTAGATATTTTTTAATTTATTATTCAAGCACAAGGACCTTAATTAAAAAGGTCAAATAAAAAACTATGTTAACTTTAGATCGTAAACTTTTTAAAGAAATCCATTATTAAAAAAATATCCTATAAAAAATTTTAATAAACAGTTTTTGCTGCAATTTTTTCATTTATATTCTTCTAAAATGTATTTCTCCATATACTTAATTATTATGCTTCTTCTTGTTATTGTCTTTTAAAAATGTGCTGGTTAAAGTCTAAAAAATGCATTTTTAAAGGCAAATAACTTTAAACCTAAAATAGACCACAATAAGAACAACAATAACAAGTTCTCTTTTTGCTTGTTCTGTTTTTATTAATCTAACAACAACAGGAATAAAACGAAAACAACAGTTATTTTCACAACTAACTTTTTAACATTCTGTGGGCAACTCTTTAGCAATTGTTGGCTTTTTTTCTAGTTTTTATATTCAAGTTTCCTTAACATTCTTTTGCATTTTAAATATTATTTTTTTAATAACAATGTTACCACTTAGATCCTATTGGATTAGCACTGAGAAAAAAACGACTTAAAGGAAAAAACTAAAAAATTTTAATTTTTTATAAACATACTGTCAGCAACATGCTGACAACCATTTGTGACTATACACCACGTTGCTATTTATATCTAAGAGCAACAATATCGATTTATAAACAAAACGTTTTTTAGTTTCAAGCAACATGTTGCGGTTATAGTTATAGATTTTTTCCCAAATAGTTTTTTATTAGCAACATGTTGTAAACATCACTTATTGAACAATTTTTTTTTATTTATGGAACTTCTTATATAACAAGAAAAAAATTCTTATACATTGTTATAGAACTTTTTTCAGCAGCAAATTGTATGCAACATATTTTAAGCAACTGTTGTATCTTTTAAAAAGAAAAATGTTTCTTACTGTCTTACTTTTAATTATATGAAATTTTTATTTAAGAAAACTTGTCATTCACAGTTAAAGCTTGCTGAGGTAACCTTTAATTGAAACTGAAACATGTTAAGGAACATGTTGCTAAGACACTATTTTTGTTTTTTAATTTTTTGCAGTTAATAAAATAAAGATTTACTTTACAAGAACTGGGATATAAATCTTCAGTTGTTATTCCAAAATTATTTGTAGTTTTTGACATATTGAAAATTATTTGTTTACAGTAATTTTCCTCAATAACAAAACTTGTTTTAAATTTGTTAATTTAAAACCTCAATTTAAGCAACAAACATTTTCTTAAAATCGTGATATATTTAATGTAGATTTATTTTTCTCAAATTTTTCATTCATTCATTTTCATTCTCCTGTGCATAATGATGCTTGATAACGCACAAATCAAATCTTGTTGTTTAACTTTCTTGTTGTTTTGTTTTTTTATTAAATTTTCTTCAAACTAATTTGTCAGAAAACTGTTTAATCCTCCTGATGATAGAAACGTGCTATGCAGATTTCCACCAAAGAAATTGTTACATTTTCAAGGAGGTAAAAGTTTTCTCTCCTCATTTAAATTTAAGTTAAATCTCCAGAGTTAAAAAGAAAACTGACAGCACGAAGAAATGAATTTATGTTTGGTTAAATGTTAAAACAAACTAATCTCTTTAATTGTTGAAAAATTCATTATAATTTCCTTAAGTGTAAATTGATGCACACATACAAAGCCACGCATGCACTGTGGCCTTAGTATTTGTGTGCGGATGTGTGTTTGGCAGTGTGATGTTTTGGAATGTTAAGTTTCCATATTCTTTTCCTCAATTCTTCTTCTTCACATTTAGTAACACTACTCACACTAACATAAACTTAATCAGTTATAGTTATGCATACATAGCTACTCACACACACAGACGGACAAACAGACAGAAAGTTAGAAATGCATGTACGTGCGTGTTTAAATATTCATACCACCGCATAATTGCAATTTGCGTAATTGCGCCTCTTGGGAGGCGTACATTTTATTCTATGCATGTCATAATTTTTTGCTCATCTCAGAGGCATATCTCCGACAAATCCTCTTTTTTTTTGCTTGGTACTTTTAGAGAATTAGAGTGTAGTATATACGAAAAGAAAGTAATACTCAACTTATTAATTTTAGATCAAAGAAAATACTTCTGTTCACGTTAAACAGAAATATCTAGAAAAAGTTCTACAAGAAATATTAAAAAAAAGACTAAGAAATCTTTTAGAGCAGAGACTGTAGTGAAACTCTTAAAAAGTGCTTTTTAAAAAGTATTGTTGAGTACCTTTCAAAAATGTTCCTTGGAATGATTAACATTTTAAAAACTTTCTATTTAAAAAGTATTTTAGAATCAACTTTTATTTGAATAAGAGGCCCTTTTAGAAGTACTTCGTTAAATACTTATATATAAAGGTAATTTTTTCAAAATACCTTTTTTGGCATTTAAGAGAAACTTTTAAAAAATTAGGTAATAACATCAGTTTATTTAAAAATAGAAAGCCTTAAAAGTACCTTTTTGTAAATCTCCTTTATATAATTGTCTTTTTTAAAATGGTTCTTTCTTTATGAAATGTTGCTTTTGTTTTTTTGTTGCAAATACTTTTGAAAATAATATGTATTAAGCAAAAAACCTTTTTTGAAATAATTTTTGTGGAGATTATCCGAAAGAGTACCTTCGAAAAAATACTTTTCAGAAACAGATCCTGAAAGTCGCGTTCTATACAAGTACCTTTCAAAACTATTTCAACAGAGGATTAAAAAAAAACTTTTTGGTTAAAGGAAGTTATAATTTAGAAAATATTCTCTTTAACAAAAACATATTTTATGAGCACATTTTCAGAAGAAAAGTACCTATTTAAAGTTGTAATTGAAGTGTTCCTAAAAAATAAATAAATATTTTTATTAAAATACTTTTTAAAACAGGAAGCGTTTGTGAATAGGATAGAAAATAAAAACAAAATTTATATTTAAAAAAATAGTTATTGTTTAAAAAATCTCTTTAAAAAAATAATTATTGTATTATTTAAGTACAACCTTTCCAAAAAGGTACCATACTTAGCATCACGTTTAAAAATATTTTTTTAAAATTAATTCCGAAAAGTACCTTTTAAAAAGTACCATTTTAAAACTAAGCCTATAAGCAGACACTTTAATAAAATATATGCAAACACAAATTTAATTTTAGCTTAAAAAGTACTTTAGAAGAAAATTATTTATTAAAAAAAGTACCCTTAAGCACCGATTCGCTAAGCAAGCATGTTTCACTAACTAGCTTTACTGTCCATTTGCTTACTTGGGTTAAAAACAGATATAATTGAGTGGAAGGAGTATCAGGATGAATATGCAAGCGTGAAACACCCAAGCGAATTTAATATCCATATTATGCCAGCCATTTTTTCTTCCCTGTTTCTCAAAGAATAAAAGCAGAAGCAAAAACTTTTTTCTTTTTTATAGTAAATGTGTCTGTTTTTTAAACTTTTTTCTCTCTTTCTATTTTCTTTTTTTCTCTCAGTTTTTTGTGTCTTATACAAGTTTATAAACAAATGAAAAATTACACAAAAATTACTGTGGCTCGTTAGTTGCAATAAAAAAACGGAAACGCAAAAACAAACAACATTTTATATATTTATTATAACAAGTATTATACATTTTAAGTAGTCGGGAGTAGAAAGACAGTGGAAAAACAATTTATGTGCAGAAAAAAATCCCAACAACAACAATATTATTTAAACCACTTGCTGATAATATGTGTCGGTAGGTAGATGATGTTACCAAGTGCAGTTTTGTAGTCAGCCGTTACAAGTTTGTTCAATCATTAATATAATCACTAGAATTATTATTAAAGAGATGATAATGTTACAACAATGTTTTTGTGTTTGTTGTTTAACGAAAATAAAATCAGAGAGTCAAAAACACAGAGGATAAACAATAATTAATCATTTTATTTTAGTCAACATAAAATATGCAGAAGTAGCTTTAGAAAAAAAAACATTTGTTGCCTCAACGCAACAATAAGGATAACGGATTATATAATAATTTACATATGGAGAAAAACTTAAATGAAAGAGCAGAAGGCTACTGAAATTCAAAAGCTTCAAAATAAAGCCTTTCAAATTGGAACAAAAAACATGAAATTTAAAAAATAATATCTTATTAACTTTACTTTTTTTAAAAATTTATCTCGTAAGGCACTTTTAATTATAAAAGAAATTTTTTAAGGTACCTTTTTTATAGTACTTTTTTTGGGTACCTTTTAGAAAATTTACTTTTTCCAAAAAAAAAACTGTTAAATGCTTTCAAAAGGAGTAACTGTTTATTAACAAGAGGAAAAAGTTTTTTATTAGAAAGTACTTTTTGTAAGGATGCCTTAAAATCTTTTAAATAAAACTCTAGAAATAAAAAATAAACTTTTCCTTTTAAATGTATTAAAATATAATTTTTCAAAACTACCTACTAAAGTAATATGTAGTTTTACCTTTTAAAAAAAAAAAAAAAAACATAAAAAAGTACTTCTTTTTTAAAAGTACCTTTTTGAACATAAAAACTAAAAAAACACTTTTTTATAGGAATATAAAATAAAGAATATAAAAAAGATTTAAAAATGGGTTGCTAAAAACACAAATAAAAAACTTAATTTTTGGGGAACCTTACTTTTGAAAACAAAAGTCCATTTCAAAAATAATAGTACCTTGTTGAAAAAAATATTTTTAATTGACACCCCACTTTAAATAGTTATTTTAAAAATCTCTTTGAATAACTTTTTAAAAAAAAATTAAATGCTTAAAAAGTCAAATGTTAAAAGTACTTTTTGTGAAAAGTACTTTTCAATAAAAAGTCTATTTAAAAAGGAAAGTTTATAGGTTTTTATTTTTACTTTTTATTAAATTAATTAAAATATTATTAAAAAAAAATAAAATTTTCTTCGCGCTATCGTGACTAAATTTTCCACAATCAGGTGCTTGCATGATCGTAAGTAAAACGAAATTCACTTTAGTGTATCTTACTTGACAATTTGCTGCGAGCTATACCTCTTTCCAGCCCCAATCAAGTTGAAATTAGCACCCCATTATCAATAGCAAAAAGTACTAAAAAGTTTTCCAACAACTCAACTACGTAGTTTAAGGTTATTAAAACTTGATTTCACGCTCCAAGCACTCGTCATGGCCAAAGTCAAGATGATTTCATTGTCATTGTAATAAAACTCCCTACATAAAATGTCACATTGACACTGACTGTTATATTGTTCACATAAACTTCGTTGCAGGTGTAAATGGGCCATATACGTACGTACAGCAACCCACGAACGAAGGAATGAGCGAACGGAGGGAAGGTTGTTTGGTTTTTATACAAGTGCGAGTATTTAAATCTTATTACAATTTGTTTTATTTTTTTATTTTATTCTTATTTTGATTTTGTTCTTTTATTTAATTGTATGCGAATGTTGTTGTTGTTGGTTTATATCTGTGCTTTGATACAAATCAAATGTTTACTTGTTGAACAAAGATCCCTCATGAATATTTTCTAAAGTTCTTATTTTTGTTTTTTTTTTCTTATGCATTCTTTCCTCCACCCAATTCATTCATTTATTTAGAAGCGTTTCTTGTTGTTGTTGTTTTTGATTCTTTAGCTTTTCTCCTTTTTTTAATTATATTTTTGTTTTTTTATTCTAATTTTTTTTTTGTCTTTAATGCATTTACTATTCACAGTTGCATGGCTTTATCGTTACTGTGTTGGGTTTAGCATTTTTATTATTGAGATTTATTTAGTAGTTTATAAATAGCAACAATATGTTTTAGTGTTAAAGAAATTAAAAATAAAATAAAATTGTACTTGTACCTGTTGCAACGACACGTTTTTGCATTAGTCGGGTTAGTCCAGTGTCGTACATAAAATTCCACCATAAAATAAACAACCATCAATAATTTTATTTGACGTTAAAAAAGTTTATTTTATTATTATTATTTTTTAATTTAATCCATTTTCTTAAATCTACTTAATGAAAACAAAAAAAAAATAAATAGTCGTCAAAGCGTGTATGTTGCTCTTGCTAGGAGACGAAATACCGAACTTCAAGCCACCCGAAATAACCGGAAAGATAACTTGGTTGGAAACTATAAAGAGGAATTGATCTTTTATTGGAGTGATCAGGCCTTAGCGTTTGATGGCATACGCACAATCAAATCACACGACTGCTCAGCTCTATAGCTGCCAACTGACTGACTTTAAAAAATCAACTTCATTTCTATGTAAGTTACAACAGACTGATTTTCGCACACGCAAAAGCATTCAGTTGATCTGTCTCTCATGTAGCTGACAAAATAAGAATATTATTACATAACAAAATTGTTCATGAAACATGAAAATTAATATATTTTTTATTTCAAAATATAATGAGCAAAATATATGTATATATGTACGAGTATATATTAAAAAAAGAGTATGGTACAGGAAACTCTCTTCGTGTGGAGCAAACAAAAAAATAAAATAAAATACAGAATAATAATAAAAAACATTTGATCGCATAATACGCATGGCAATAGCTTTTGCGCTGAAATGTCATCCCGAAATTAGAGCGTCAACCTTGTGTCTTTAACAGTAATGTTAACTCATTTTAAGAATAAGTAAGAGATAAAACCGTTAGATTGCCTTGAAAATATATGAATTGTCATTTCTTGTCAACCATAACAAAACAAAACAAACCATCAAGCAGCCAACCTCACTTCCTAACACACTGTCAAAGTGCTATTTAGGGATGTTTCATACATTTTGTATGTACATGAGAAATTTTGACAGATATCTTGCGCTTTACGAGCTAATTAAGGAATGGCAGTTAATTAGGTGTGCCCAAAAATAAGCATAGCGACTTTTGTCGTCACACTGTTTAAATCTACAAACACATATGAAAACTTACTTCCAACAGCAAGCAATTAATAATAGACATTAAAACGTTCCAAATATAAAATAAACGACACATAATTCTATTCCCGATCCTTTCTTAATGAATCCATTCTATTTTGTCTGCTGCAAATGGCTTCAACTCGTTCCACGGATTACTTAATTGTTCTTTTTTAAAGCTTCTTTGTAAAGCAGACGGTACGCATTACGGCTTGGGCATGGCCTCCATCGGCTGTCTTGGGGTCAATTGCAGTTCTGGTTTCGACGAATTGTGATCTTCGGAAAACATATCTAATCTATCTTCATTTTCGTCTTCGCGTATCGGTTTTAATTGGGGTTTTCCTGGTTTCTTCTCAGAGTTAAGCATTTCTGATGTGTTTTTAAGTTGTGGCACATCTATTTTGAATTTAAACATTTTTGGGAATGAAAAGTGCTGGGGTTTTGAAACTAATGGAATTGAGAGATAAAAAAATGCATAATATTTTTGATTTACACAAGTAAAGTAGCAACTATCTTTAATTTTGCACGATTTAGTTTCTTATCATGCCCTTACCAAGATAAAAATGAATGGAACAAAGCAAGGGAAACATTGGTGCATCTCTACAAACATTTTTTATAGTGATTCTAGCAACCTATACGACTTTAAGGCTTTAAACTTATTGAACGTCTATCAAACAATTAAACCGTAATTCAATATTTTGTTCTCATTAATTTGGAAAACTTATATGGTAAAAATTTTAAGATTTATAGGACGTGATGTTAAGAGAAGTTATACAGATATTTTTTTCTGATACTGTTATCCAAAGCCGCCCAAGTCGACTGAAATTTCTGCAATACCTTAAGGAAACACCCTTTATATAGCAGAATGTCTAAGTATGTCTGATGTATAAATGTGTGCACTCGTATAAGAGTATGTTTTGTATTTAAATATTATAATCCTCCTAAAGCTAGTAATTAGTAGATAATTAAAGGATTTTTATTTTGGCTTTTGTTATATTTGCTTTTATTGTTGCTGTTACTATTGGAGTATTTGAAGTAAAAAGAAAAAAAGTGAACATAAAAAGCTGTGAATATGTGTTGAAAAAGATACGTTTAAGTTTACTTAGGAAACAAGAAGTGGCACACTTTCTTAATTGTATCCATATTAAATAATATAAACAAAGTTTCTTCATAATCGTTAAGAAATAAAAAGAATTTTAAACAAAAAGTTTAGAAAACGGAAATTTTATATTAAGAAAAAAAAACCAAAAAATGTAATATTCTTTCAAGATAAAGCTGAAGATGTAGCTGTGTGATTTCAACTGCAAAAATCAGTTGTGTTTTTCTGTCCATTATCACCATATTTTTCAGGTTTAGCTTACAGCGACCGACTTTTTACTGTATTTAAATTTTAAAAACGCCATAATGGCCTTCCAAAATCGAAATTCTCGAAGGGGTTAAAAAAGTTATAGGAACACTGATTGCAAAGTGTCAAGCTATAGCAAAAGGTTACAAAATGGATTTATGTTGTAATTAGTGATGAGGTTAAAAATTCACAAGTCAGTGCGTTACATGGAAATCCTTATGGTTTAAAACAAACAAAGGTTTAAAATAAAACCGAAGTTTTATAGCACTAAAAATGCAGCTTAATGAGTATATAAGTAAATAGTATAATAATAATTTATAATAATTTATGGTATTCTATATAAGAAAGATGCAACGTTTTTATAAACTGGCTCGAAGAAAATCTTTGGTAAGCGAAACTCGTTGCGCCAGCCGAAGGCAGATTTCCTGGCAAGGGATGTCAATTTCCATGGAAATTATGTCACTTTTGAATGCGACATAAAGTCCACAGCTATTTGATGCCATTTTTGATGCATATTTTTTGCCATTCTCTTTATAAGTTGCAGCTTGACTCGTTATTTTTAACAAAACATAACCAACAGAAACATCCCTCTAAACTTACCCCTCTTGCATCACCATCAAACAAAAATTTCATGCTAGTTTCATGAAAAAGTCTATAGTGTAAATGCAGTAAAAGTACATGGACATTATTTGCTTGAACAATGTGACATGCCACCCTACATAAAACTTAACGATTCATTTCATATGTTTAATTTTTACAATTACAAAGCAATTTATACACATATAATTAAATTAAAAGTTTTCTTAACAAATTTTCAAATTTAATATAAACGTAGTAGATTCCAATTTATATTTTATGTGTCCAATGAAATTGGACATGGCGCCGGCCACGTATTCAGGCAACCAACAGCATCTAGCCTGCTTTGCAAAATACATTTGTCAGCGAACAAATTGCTTCTACTAGAACTTTTATATCTGGTGTTGCTATTGTAGCTGGTTGCCGGTAGACTTGGTGTCCGGTAGGCTGTTGATGAAGCCGATTTATTGCTGTTATCCTTGGTTTTTACGGCTTCGTTATGATTGGTGTAATAGGGTGTGGTGAAGTTTGTCCCACTTCCTGCAGATGTCAAGAAATGCGCATGATTTTATAGTGTGGCTACTTGCTAAACAATTTGAACAGTATCGGTGCTCATCGACTACGTCTTTTCTTTTAAATACTGTCATGTTCAAAAATTTTTCACAAAAGATTAATGAATGGAACCTTTTACACAACCCGTACATATTAAATTCTTGTTAGGATCGTAAACGATGGTTTTGTCCATAGCTTTGACTGCGCCCTTGCCTGTTCCAGGTATGCGTAAGTCTGCGATTAGTTCTGTAGGAAAAAAGAAACTAGTTAATAGGAATAGTTAATAGTTGAAATATTAGATCATGAGTGAATATATATGTGTATGTGATGTGTTAACAGTGTTGTGTAAAGCTATTTGGATAAGACTACTGTAATTACTTCAAAGAAATTTTTTAAGATTTTTCATTATTCAAAAAGGGAAGATAATATAATTTCACAATTGAGCGTATTATGTATGACTCCAGAAGCTTTTCGTACATCAGCCATGCGTAATTTGCTATCTAGACCAGGGTATGTTTTTTCAATCCTCCCTAAGCGTCACCTGTAAGGACATTGCAGATCATTGATAACGATGACGAGATCTCCGATTTGAAAGTTTTGAGTTGCGTTTTGCCACTTGTAGCGCTACTATAGTGCTTTAGGGTAATCTTCCTTGCACCTTATGGAGAATTCATGATTGATTGCCTTTAAATAATAATACTAGTTTGTTTCGGAAAGGCCATTATTGGTTTACCTCTCAAGAAATAACTAGGAGTTAGTGTGTTAAATCTGATGCATCTTCTGGCAGTATTGAAATAGGTCGAGAGTTAAGTACACCTTCAATTCTAGCGAGAACCGTTGTGAACTCTTCAAGTTATATCTTTGGCCATCTGTTATCTTTCTGAAATGGTATTTGAAGCTTTCTACAGCGGCTTCCTATAAGCCACCCACCCATGTGCGGTGCGTGAACCTCTATTCAAGCCCATGTGTGAGATACTTTTGTGGTATGTATATTAAATATTAATTTCAGACATATGACATATTTTTTAATACTCTTGTTTTTATAATTTATAATACAAATATGATCACTCTAAAATATTTTTCAAATTAAAATTAATCCTAGTGCTTAACCCTTTTGTTTATATATTTTCTTTGTTTATAATTTAAATTATCATAGGAATTTATTATCTTAGGATAAATGCTTTTAATATTGTAAATGCCTTTATCATTTTTGTGGTTTTATGATTAAGTCTTTAACACAAATCCAAACTCATAAAACACAAGCAAAAACAGATAGAAGTCTCTGTATCTTTAAGTTCTTAAGGAATTTTCTTAAGGCTATTTATCAAATAATTTAATAACATCAAATTAGATTAAATTGCTAAATTATATTTTGGCCATAAATTTATTTAATAATTTAAATAATATGTTTTTAAATTGAACTTACATATACACAGATACTTCAGAGAAAAATCAAATATTTTTATTTGATTTGCTGCGTCTTACAATTTGTTAAGCTCTGATAACGCACACAATAGCAGTTAATAAAGTTTTGAGGAAATTAAGTTTGAGGCTTTTTGGAAATACAATTGTTAAGTAATTAAGAATATGAATTGTGGCTTTATGCAGTTAATGAACCAACTATTAATTTGTTAAGACACTTAATTGTTGGAGATATGTATAATAAAACATATTTTGCTTTAAAGTTTAAACAAGTCGTTTTGAATAGTTGTAAAAAAAATTATTTCAATTCTAGAAATTTAAATCTATAGAGGAGATTTGCAAGAAAGATAAGAGTTTAGAACTAAGCAAAGCTTACGATCTCTAGGTTTAAACCTTATACCTAGAAACATTAATTTGTTTAGGTAATGATACGAATTTTAAAGCAAGGAGAGAAAACATTCCTTAGCGCAGATAAGTAGAAGTTGACGTTTAAAAATTGCGACAGATGGGCGGATCTTCGGATGGGGTATAGTTCATCTTTTTTTCACAGTTGTTTAAGTACATGAAGTTTCTAAATGCGCCTTTTAAATTTCAAAACGCCTTTTGAGTGTTAAATAATTCATGTTCACGAAACATAACTAATAATAGAGACCATTAAATTATTAGTAAAAGTTAAAAAGTATACTTTTTATTTAGTCCATAAAAGAAATTTTTAAATTACAGACTTATTAACGATTTAAGGTACTAAAATATCACACATTTTTTTTGCGGCCTTCTGATGTTGAAAAGTAATCAGCTTATGAAATATTTTACAATTGCAAGCCATAAAATTTCAATTTTTAAAACGGACTTAAAAGGATGTCTCTTAGTTTGTCATTACGTTTGTAATTTCTACAATATCTATTTTCTATCCTCTAAAGTATATATATTCTAAGTTTTTATGCACAGCGAAGTCGATTGAGCGATGTCCATCTGTCCGCCGGTGTTCGTGTTGAAGTCAACTTTGTTTTATTTATTTTATTAATAATTTTTTTCAGTGTTTATATATAAAATAAAATTTACCAATATTTAAGCAATATGAATATAATGCTCCTAGAAATAGTCCACAAAATGTTTTATTACTTGATTCCTCAAAGTATGCTTCACTACTTTCAAAATAATACAAAATTAATAATTCAAAACACTATATAAATTAGAATATGAATAAATTTATTTTTAGATTTTCCTTTTTTTGTGTTTAAGAAATTAATGACAATTTCAACCTGTTTCAACGTTATTCAAATTTAAGATGATGTAGAGGAAATAATGCAAACTTCGTGGTTAAATTGCTCTGCCTTTTGTAAAGTATAATTTTATACTTTTGCTATATGACCCAATGGAAACACGTGACATTATTTGTAATAAAAAATGCAGCAGCAAATGCTTTGCCGAAAAGTGAGAGAAAGACACCAGAAGTTATAAATGTACGTATCAAGCAGAGATTCCCCTACTTTTAAAGGAACTGAAAAACCTATAGAATATCTAGAAGTTATAATTTTCTAATGAACATTTCTGACCTTTATAGATATTCAACTAATAATATTAAATAATATTATTTATTATATTTGGCTTAGAATAAATTTTCAATGGTTACTGTGTGTGTGTTGTGTAAAATTTATGTTTTTTTGCCTTAACAAATAAAGTAAACCTAAATGTATAAAACAGTCTGGCAGATCTTTTGATGTTAAAAGAAATTAGACGTTATAACTCGCCTGTAAAGATAAATCGAAGTTACGGGCAGCACGGCAGTATTACGCCAACAGTTGAACAGAGTAACTACACATGAATAGTAATAAAGTGAGTATTTTGTAAACATTTTTACAGAGCTGAGTAATTAAAATTAACTGAGAGAACATAATTATTGGCGTATTTTGTTTTACAAGAAATGTAGCGAACGACTTAATAAAAACAAAACAACATTTTGACAAGTATAAAAATATCGTTTTTCAAATACTAGTATATGAAAAAACATAATAGTAAATCGATTCGATTTGCATTTATTTTTTATTTTCAAGATGTAATAATTCAAATTCAATTTACATTTTTTTCCGTTCAATAAATATTTCTTTAAAATATTGTAATTTCTTTTCACGATTTTTTTTTGTCGTTGTTTTTATTAGAGAGTACTGTGATGATTTTTACATTGGTCTTTCCATTAAAATCTACTTTAAAACAAAGCAATATTATGAATATATTTAATATCTTACGTCAAGTTGTTTGTCTGTGTTCACTTCGTTTGAAATATGCCACTTTTGCCTTCTTTATTAGCATTAGATTTGCATATTGATGTTATTACTCTCTAAGGAGTTGAATTAATTAACGACAATAACTTTATCAGCAATTTAAGGTCGTCTAGAGATTTAAGCAAATGTATATGGTATTGCAGAGAATTAATGGTCAGCTTATAAAACCCAAGCACAAAAATTACTTTCTATGAAAATAGCAACGTCTAACTAAAGTTTTAGAATCTCTGGAAGTATCCTCTTGTTGAAAGAGAAGAAAAAAACGAAACACAAAAGTCATGAATATCACACAAAAAAGCTTAATACCTTGATTGTCGTAGTGTAATATTAAATGAATGGAGGTACTCATGGCTTAAGGGTAATGTTACAATAGCAAATTTACAATTCATATGAGAGTCAGGCAACTACTTTGGTTGTAAAAAAAACCATTTTGGTGAAAAGAAAATCATTAAGGTAAAAATTTAATTTAAAATAACTTCTTCAATTTAAAAGATATTTTATACAGTTAAAAAAAATAATGAAAATGAATTTAAAATTTATTTTTAAACATAGTGGCCCATATTCAAAGTTAAAATAAAGTGTACTTTAAGGGAACTAAAGTCGGTTTTACTTTAGAGTCGACTCTAACTCATTCATAGACAATTTAAAATATAATTTTGCGAGAAAGTCAACTCTAAATTTTAAAACTACCTAAAGCTGTCTTTAACTCATTTTTCCAAAATTATTTTATTTGGTTTAAGAACACAATACTCTTTATCTGATTTTTATACCAAAGTGAACAAAAGAAACACAAGGTTACTTTTCTAATGTTTGTTTAGAAATTGTATGAAAACATTTATCAAATTCCAGTTGCCGCCCAGTGGAAGGCGTCTAAACTAAAAGTATACTTTATTCTTGACTATGAAAGCAAAAAAGATAATAAGAGCCTGTTATTTTAGTGTATACTTTAGCAAGAGCCGACTTTAGTCTATAACTATGAATATGGGCCAGTTTGTTTATTATACGTTTAAATTTCTTAAGCTGCCTTAAAGTATGCAATGCTTTTTGTAAAGGTAAATTTGAAATAATTCTCCTTAGTAATAATTTTATGATAACAAAGCTTTGCTCTACTCTCATTCGAATCTATGTGTATATGTGTGTGTGTATATATTTTTTTAAAGTATAAGTGCAGGTGTTTTGATAAAAGTATTTCTTGCCAAAGGAACGTGCTTGGCTTTTATAATAATATTAATGCAAATGTAATAATACAATTGTCATTTTAAATTCAAGAAAAAAACACCTAAATTGGAAAAAGGAAGAATAGCTTGACTTTAAATGCACTAATTCTACTGCTACAAACATATTTTTGCCATAAAAAGCCATTAATATTGCAAGCACTACTAACTTCCATATATTTATACTGCATCTTTTTTTACAACAACTACTTTAACTAGTGCCACTTAAGAGTATCACAATTGCTGTTTGGGTGTTTGTTTTCTAACTATGCCAATGTAAGCTTTAGTTATTTACTTAGCAGAATCCCATTAAAATATGAAAATCCGATTTGCTATGTAAATAAATATTTAAAATATATTTAAGCATACTCTTGTAGCTTATGGTCCATTTATACATGCATTTGTATATTGGTGGGTGTTTATAAATCTCCAATTGTTAATTATGCAATTTGTGTTTAATTTGCCTTGTGTGTTGCATAACTTAAGGATTTAATAGCAGTAGAGTGATATAAATTATGAACAAAAAAAAGTATAAAGGTAAATTTATTTAATATTATCTAGAATTAAATTGTAAAATATAACAATATATTTTGCTTAATAATAGTTTTTTAAGTTTCATTAAAAAAAATAAATAAAATTTTTTTAAGCCAATTTTGGCTGTTAGGCTGTTTAACAAAATTCTCTTTACTCAAATTGGTTTTAAAACTTGCTTCTGTATTTGGTTATTTACTCAGAGGGTGTTCCTTTAATATTTATTAAGACTTTTATCTTGTATGATAGTAAACACGTATGAGCCTTTAAATATGCAAGGTATTTGAATGTATAATTCCTTAACAATCGCATTTAACTATTTAATTATCATTACATTACATCGATATTTACGTAACAAACACATTTCAAGCAACCAAACTGATATAAGGTTATTTAAATAGTGAATTGTTTGTTATGGTAAGCCTTAAATTAAGCATTTAATTGACTTAGAAATTATTGTGATTAAATCTTCTAAAGTGTTTCATTCTACAAGTGATGAGATGCGTAAATGATGTAGATGAGTAATATGTGGATTAAGATCAGCGAACTAAGTTATTTTTTAATTTGAAAGTAAATTTAATTGTGATTATAGTTGTTGAGTTTATTAACCCTAAAAGTATGCAAAGTTTTTCTATGTAAATAATTGCATAAATAAAGCAGGCTTTACTTTATATCACTCACACTTTATTTTATATTTAAATTAGTATATGAATCCCTTTTTTATAAGCTTCAGCACAAAAAGTGAAAAAAAGGACGGACGTGTGTTTGTCTTTCCGTTTACAATTCTACAATATCCATACTGTCGAAAGAGGTGCTTTTAGAATCAGCATGATCGGTCCATCTCAAGTGAGGCAGCAGGCAAAACACAACAACAACAATAAAGTAACTCCAATAAAAAAAAAAAAAATTTAGCTCGCCCATATTTTCCGAGTTACGGGCCTTTGAAAATTTTCAAATTTTTTAAAATAAAAGTATGGGTATCATTTTAAAGTTTTTGAAGAGATCTTTAAAGAAAGATTAAAATTATTTAAATGCTTAACCCATTAAGAGCCGATGGCATTTTTGTGAAAAATTATATATATGCAGTACCAGTTTTTTTATTTTTTGATTGTCTACTGCCCCAATATTTACTTTTTTTCATTAAAGTTGCTTCACTTAGCTAGATTTACATAGATAGTGAAGGGTATATAAGATTCAGCATAGCCAAATATAGCACTCCAACTTGTGTCCGATACAAATCAAGATAAATTAAAATTGAAATATATATTGAAAAATTAACATTAGGTAATAGTACTTTTTTTAAATAAACCTCAAAAGTACCATTTTTTAAATATATTTCGAACAGTAGTACGAGTTTCTATAAAATTATGAGATTTTCCTTAATACAATTCATATATTAAAATAAGTAAAGTAAAAATCGAAAGAGTGTATAATTAAAAAAAATTTTAATACTATTTTATTTTTGTTGTTGTTAAAATTTCATATTTCTGCCTTTAAAGAGTTCAAAGATGCTAATTTGGTGCAGATGAACTGACAAACAGCAGAGCCTTACGAGAATGGTTTCTTTGGATACAAAAGTATACAAACTTTCATTTTCACAAATAATCAAAGTTACAGTTTTAAAATCATTTTCGTAAAAGCGCTTCTTAAACAAAGTACTTTTTTTGTGCTTAATATTTATGTACATTTTATTTCTTTATCATATATTGACAAAGTTTTTAAAACAAATAAAAATATTTTTTTTAAGAATTTTAGGAACTTTTTTTTTGGTTTTTTTTTTTGGTACTTTTTTCTTTAGATACTTTTTTTTAAGTATTTTCATCAATAGGTACTTATTGCAAAATTGCACAATAATTTTGTCAAAAGCATTATATTTTTTTTAATTATTGAACTTAAACTAAAAATTAAATTTCGGAAAGGTCGATCTTAAAAACAATATTTGTAAAAGTTGTTTTTACAGTAAGTTTTACATCAATAAATATCCGCTCTTGGAAATTATTTTTCAACATGTTTTTCAACAAAGCTATTTCAAATTAATATGTATTTCTAAAAATCTTTTTAACAAAGAAAATAAATTTTTTTATAGTACCTTTTTCAATAGGTACCTTTTTAAAAAGTACCAATTTTAATAATATTTTTCTAAAAGAATTTCTTAAAAAAAGTAATGTATTTTATAAAAAGCAGATTTTTAAAAAGTTCTATCAAAAGGTACTTTTGCATTGATACTTTTCAAAAAGTATCATTTTTTTAAATATTTTACATAACGTAAACGTATTTTTAACTTTTAATTTAAGTGTTTTATGTTATTCCCAGTGTTAGCGAGTGCTTTTTTGTTTTAAAATATCATTATAAGTACACTTTTATTTTATTTCTTTTGTTATCTCAAACAAACAAAAAAAAACAGAAATAAATACAATACACCAGAGGATAAAATATTAAGCGTTAATTATGCGCTTAGAAGCTGTAAAAAATATTCTATGGAAAAAAATATTTTATTTAATAGGGATTTATTTTTACAAAACATTTAAAGTTAATGAAATTTATGAAAAATAAAATAAACTAACTTCAATAATATTGATTTCATTTAAATCCCCATGATAAAGATATTACAGTTTTTTTGTTGTTGTTGGTAAAACACGAAAAAGTTTGAAAATAACAAAGTCAAAACAGTCATTAAAAAGCAAAAAGAAATAAAAACTATTTTCACACCTCTAAAACGTCAATGAAATATAATGTTGATTGCCAAAAACGTAATAAAACAAAATTTTAATGTTAATAATCAACCTTTGCCTACTTTAAGGCAAAAAAAGATGTACGAATAGCAAAATGTATGCACGCGATATTAAAAAATTATGTGTCGGTAATTCCTTAAAAAAAAATTCAATAAACCCAAGCAAAAATGTTCGTATTAGAAGTCATGGTCAATTTGAAGGTTTCACTTTTTTTCTCTTCATATCTCAGCAAACCCCACCAAGAAATTAAGTGTTCTACAACACAATTAAGGCAACAATAGCAGAAGCTAAATTGTTTATCAGTAGGTGTTAATAGTAGCCCACAAAAGAGGTGCCAACTGATGCCATGAAATTCAAAGCACAATTTTAGCGCGCTCATTTTATTGGCCTTAGTCATCACTTGGGTTGACTTTTAACACTTCTGCCGCCATAACAATTAGGCATAAATAAAATTGTCCAACAGAAATACTTTCAGGGACGATGATAAGGCTCTTGATGAAATTTGCGATCATTTGATGTCATGGTTGGCGTGTCTGAAAAAGCCCTTTTACACATTTCATCATCATCATCATTAATGAAAAAAAATTTTTTTTTGTGAAAATGTTACAAATATTTGGGCATACCTTCAGGAGTAATTATACATCGGTAAAAGGTGTAGGCGTAAAATCTCTAGCTTTATGGTAATAAAGAACAAAACAAAAAATGCTTAAGGCTAAAGAGGATAAGTGAAAGTTTCCAATATAAACGTTAGCGTAAATATATTATTTATTTTCAAAGATTGCTTAATTTCAATTATAAGGAATACTTTAAGGAGTGTATATAATTACTAAAATGTTTAGAATTTATATTTTAAATTTATTAGTGTTCAAAATATTTTATTTTTAAAGTTTTTTAAAGTAGGGTGTGGTTTTTAATGATTATATATGTTGAAATTATAACTGCAAGAAATTATTAAATTGATATTTATGTGATTAATTGATTGATTTTTTGCAAAATTTTTTTCACATAATACTATTACTTTTTTAAAATTTTTCTTAAGATAAAGGTACTTTAGAAAAGGAAAATTTTATCAGACATTATTTAATCAAATATAATTTTATTTGAAAAAAGTTGTGGAAAAATTACTTACAGAAATAAGTATCTTTTAGAAAAAGTACCAAAAACCGTTTAAAAGATATTTTTTAAAAATATTTAGTACCTTTTAAAAAATTCTATTATAGAAGTACTTTCTCCATTTAAAAAATTGTTCTAACTGTACTTACGAAAAAAACTTTATATAAAAATTTGCTGAAAACGAATTTCTACAAAATTATTAAATAAATTATTTTGCATAAGTGTTACCCTTTTCAAAACGTTCTTTATAGACAACTGTAGACTAAGCCTAACACTTAAATATGATAAAAATGTTAAAAAGGTTTTGCAATTTTCATTAATTTAAAAAGTACTTTAAAAATATCATTAAAGAAGTACGTTTATGACTGTTTGTGGATTTTTTAATATACTTAATAATTTTATGAAAATACATTATATGAAAATAATTAAGAAATTAATTAATATTTAAAAAAGTACTTTTTATATAGTACCTTTTACGCATGTTTAGATCCAGAAGCAGCTGAACCTGTTTAAAATGTCTTAAAATAACCTTTCAAAAACGGCCTTTTAAAATAAGTACTTTTCAATAAAGTACTTTTTGAGAAAAGTACTTAAGAAAATGAATGATTCTGTCTATTAAAATGTATCCTTTTATTAAAAAATTGCTTTTAGTTAAATGCCCTTAAAAGTTAAATTTTTTAATTCTTTTGCCCAGAGATTTCAACAGTCTCTTTATTATCAATCAACCAACCATCATTTCCTTTTACTAATTAAGTTAATGTCACTGGGTTTTTTGTTGTTGTAGTTGTTGAAATTTTTTCATTTATGAATATTTTTTTCATAATGATTTTATAAGTTGAACCAGAAATAATAACAAAAATATGTTTTTAATTAAATTAACAAAAAAGTTTTGTATTAATATTTGTATGATTTACATGAGTGTGCGTATATTTGCTTGTGTGTTTTTTGTTGAGTATGATATTTGACCACTATGACAGTATGCCAAGCATATATTTTCAACATATAAATTAGGGGAAGGGGACTTATACACACGCACACACAAGCACTCACACTCATGTGGAGCGTGTAGAAGAATTTTACATAAATATGAAGCGCATTCGTTTAAATGCATTTATTTTCTATTGAAAAATTTTCACGCTGTAGCTTTTTTGTAAGTGCTGAATTTATTATGGTGGATTTTATAACAGTTTTTTTATTATTTGTATTTTGCTTATTGTTTTCATTGCCACTTGAACACTTACCTGCACCGAATGATCCAAATTATTGATAATACGTATCACACGTCCGGCACTACGTTTAATCGAACCCGATGCGGTTGATAATGTACCCAAATCTGCTTCCATTATTGATGGCTTACGGCTGACAGGTTTTGAGCCCGAACCTTGATTTCCAGGTGAAGCATACCACATGCCGTTCTTTTTACCGTAACTCGCAGGCTGAACAGGTATGAATTTATGTAAATTCCGATGAATTGTTAAATAAAAACATAACAACACATAAGTTTTATGGCGGTTGAAGTATGATTTTAGCCAGAGTATCAAACGGCAGCCATCGAAAGAAAGGAAAAAACAGGAAAAGAGAAAAAGAAGAAAAAAATATTAAATTTATTTTTTGTGTGATGGATGAACGAAAAAATTGAATTCTATCAATATTCGGAAAATTAGTTATGTGATCATATAAGTTTAAATGTGTGAGTGTCTACTAAAGTATTGAGGTATTTGTGGCGGTAAAATTGTTAAAAAAATTTTTATTCTTATACATACTGTAAAATATTGGCGCATAAAAACGCATAAAAAGTGTTGCTCAAATTTACCTCAACATTTACTTTATTTTTTTTTTATCAAAATACTTCAATAAAAACGAAATGAATTTTATATAAAACTAGCTTAATGTATCCAGCGTACCTGGGTTAAATGTTTGAACATGATTTTGTTTAGGTCGGTAAGGATCTCTCCATGTTTGAAATTTCATTAAAACCTATTAGCTAAGGTATTGTTAAAATCGATTCAGATTTTTATGCACGCTTCCCATTTTGTTCCCCTCCTGGTCCGATATTTAAAAATATAACTACCCTATTTTACAAGGAGGGCGAGTATCTACCCATCTTTAAAATTTCTTTAAAATTAATTCAGTCGTTAAGCTTTGGTTGACGCGCCGCACAAACAATCAATAACGAACGCGTCGACCGAATTAGTGCAAACTTTAGACAAACCATCTACATGACCATAAAAACAAACCCAAAAAATTTAATCGAATTCAGTTTGACTATTCGAGAGTTATAAAGTCACAACACATTTGCAACAATTTTGTATCTATTTAGATTTTAATTGAAGATTTTAAACGGTTCTTATGTCTCCACAAAAATTAAGTTTTTTAGGGAAGCTGAGTCGTAAAATCAATGAGGTTCCCGTATTTGTAGTGTCCAAGATTTCCAATACCCAAATAGAAAGTAAAGCGCCATTTTAGAATTCTCATTCTGTCAGTAGCCGCGCTAGGTACATTATTTTAATGCGGAAAAATTTTATATAATATTTCGAGAAGGAAAGACAACTTAACGACGATAGATCAGAAGCGTCTGTTTACTAAAAAAGCAGGTGGGTTAGTAGAAACGCTTGTTTACAAACAAGGACTAGAATAAATTATTTCAGCCACGACTGCAACACACCATTGGTATTGTCGGAGGAGATCACATTTACTCACCTGCCCATCACTGATGAAAGTGCCAGCACTGTTGTTAATCCCTTTGTTTGTTTGTTAATCCCTTTGTTTGTTTACTCGTTACATTATTATTGTTGAATATTAATATTTTTAATGCATTTGTTTCTATTATTTTTGATAATTTGTTGCCTTATATTAACAGTTAATTTTATATTATTTCGTAGCCCAAATATTTGCATATTGTAATTTTAGTTTTAGTCTTAAAAGTTGAATTGAATAAAGAACCACGCATAAAAATTCTGTCTCGCGTTTTAATAATTAATTTAAAAATAGTTAATTTTTTTACGCGACATTTTTTTGGCGACCGTGACAGGACGGTAGTTCTAAAGCTTAAATAAATAAAAATTTAATCGGTTTTCTTGGACTTTTTGGCCCGTAGAGCCACATCAAAAATATTTTGTTCGTTTGATTTGTGATAAAGTTCTTGCAAATAATTTGTAGTCTACGCGTGACCTACTACCAATTTTTGTGGTTTTTTTTCGTGTCATCTACTACAAATATTTCAAGTTGTGCATACTTTCGTGTCACATATCACAAAATTTCGTTGTTTGTGTGTATTTTACCTATAGTGGTACAAGTGAATTTTCAAAAAAAAAGTCGTGAAACCAGCTTTAAGTGCTACCTCCCTTTCGAAGATAATAAATATCGGTTCGTGTTTTGAACATATTAAAACTTAAAAATTTAAAATAAAATGGCAACCAACGATGAAGTACTTCCCGAGCCACAAACCGCCAGTGGCCCAGAGTTAGCAGCATTAAAACATCAAAGAGGCACAATGAAGCGCAACATCTCATATATGCAGAAAAAGATAGAAAAAGATGGTGAAAATGTCGATGACGCCATTTTGGAATGCAGACTCGAAATTTTAGAATCGTATTTCAAGCAGTTGAGCCACGTGCAAGGAAAAATTGAACAGCTTTGTTCCTCTGATAATGGCCGAAGTGATTACGAGGACTTATTTATTGCTACAAAGGTAAAAATATTAGGTATTTTAAAACATCGTCGTGGTTCTGGATCAATGGATGCTACTCAATTTAATGCTTCTGTTGCTGGTGCAGTGCATTCATCTCGCCTTCCTTCATTGCAGTTACCTAAATTTGATGGCAAGTATGCTGAGTACGAAAGGTTTATCACTGCTTTTAATAATTTAGTGCACGAAAATCATTTACTAACGGATATCGACAAATTTAATTATTTGCTAAACTGCTTATCAGGCCCAGCTTTGGCAGTTGTGAAACCATTTCAGGTAACCGCACAAAATTATACTAAGGCACTAGAGAGATTAAAAGAACGCTACGACAATAAAGTGTTAATTTTTCTGGAACATGTTAATGATTTATTTAGTGTTCCTAATATGATAAAAAGTGACAGTGCTTCGTTACGAAAAATTATTGATACTATTTCGGCTATTCGTGGTTCTTTGTTGTCGCTCGGTTCAGAAATGGAGGTGCTAAATGGTATTTTGGTTCACATTGTATTATCAAAAATTGACTCTGAAACAAAATTTAATTACGATGAGAAACAAGACTTCAAATCATTGCCGACTTGGGATGCATTTTATGACGTTTTAAGCAATCGTTGTCAATTCTTAGAAAGCCATGGAAAAAAGGTTGAAATTTCTGAAAAATTTAATTCTGCAAAGGCAAAGCCTAATTTTAAACGTCCATCTCACACTTTTGTTCAGTCAAACTCTAAGTGCTCGTATTGTAGTTCATCGGAGCATAGTTTAAATTCTTGTGCATCTTTTTCATCCCATCCTGTTTCGGAACGCTTTAATTTCGTAAAGCGCAATGGCCATTGCATCAATTGTTTGAACAAAGGTCATATGATTTCGAATTGCCCATCTAAATCTCGCTGTAAGGTATGCCAATCAGCTCATCACACAGTGCTTCATTTCTACAAGGTTCCTGAAAATTTAAACCCTCCAGTAACTCATGATATCATCCAAAATCAACCTAATAGTTCTTCGGTAAGCAATCCAGTTCAAGTTGAAAATAATCGTTCAACTACTTTCGTCACTCGGGCTCTGAAAAGATCACTCATCCCAACAGCTGTGGTTCTCATCAAAGATTCTTGTGGCATATTTCAACCGGTAAGAGCTCTTCTTGATTCCTGTTCAGAAATAAATTTCATTCTAGAGGAAACTGCAAAGAGGCTCAAATTGGGTTTTCATCCGTACACACAAGAAATCTCCGGCATTGGTGAAGTGCGCACAAAAATCAAATCTTACGTTGATGCTACATTAAAATCTCGTTTTAATTCGTTCGAGTGGTCCTCAACTTTTGCGGTAACTAAATCGATATCATCTCGTCAGCCCGGCGAATACATCGAACCATCTCACTGGGAGATACTTAACACTCTTCAGCTAGCCGATCCATTATTTTACAAGCCCCAGCGGATAGAATTGTTAATAGGTACAGAAGTTTTTTTTAACTTGTTGGTAGACGGTCAAATATCATTAGGAGACAGTGGCCCAACATTAAAGAATACATTGTTCGGATGGATTGCCGGTGGTAAATTTACAACTAAATTCCCCGCAGCTCCAATGGTTTGCAATTTAGCTATTGAAACTGCCGAAGAATCCATTGAGACAACATTAAAAAAGTTTTGGGAGATTGAGGACTATGTAAACACTCCATCAAAGTTTACAGAGGAAGAGGAAGCCTGTGAACAACATTACACTAAAAATGTCAGAGTTATAGAAAATGGTAAGATCCAAGTTCGTTTACCATTTAAAGCACCACCAGAGGTACTTGGTAACTCATTTGATATGGCCTACAAGCGTTTTTTGTCGCTCGAAAGACGCTTAGATCGCAATTCAACACTTAAATCTATGTACATTAAGTTCATGGATGAATATTTGTCGCTTGGACACATGTCGCTGTATACTCATTCGCTAGATGGTCCAAATTTCGTCATTCCACACCATTCTGTACTTCGTCCAGAGAGTACTACAACAAAACTCCGTGTCGTATTTGATGGCTCAGCTCGCAGCTCCTCAAACATATCGTTGAACGATATTCTTATGGTTGGCCCTACAATTCAGCAGGACCTAATCACCACACTTTTTTTGTTTCGTTTGAACAAATTCGCGCTCGCAGCTGACATCTCTAAAATGTATCGACAATTTGAAGTCGATGAACGGGACCGCAAGTACCAACTCATTTTATGGCGCAACAGCAGGGAGGAAAAATTGCAAGTGTTTCAACTTAACACTGTTACATACGGTTTGTCATCAGCCCCATTTTTAGCAATTCGTAGTTTGTTTTTCATTGCAGATAAATATAGCTCATCGTTTCCTCTTGGTTCTAAGACCCTGCGAGAAGACTTTTATGTAGACGACATCCTTACTGGTTCCAATAACGTCGAAACGTTGCTCAAAAAAAAGGCAGAGTTGGTTCACGTACTTAAACTACATGGGCTCGAATTGGCAAAATGGAGCAGTAATAGTTTTGAAGTTACATCGAATAATGAAGCTGAAGTCCCGATAAAAGTTCCAGAAGACGAAATAAGAAAAACCTTAGGCATGTCCTGGAAACCACAAGATATTTTTTGCTATCGGTTTGAATTGCCTGAGTTAGAGGAGCCAACAAAAAGGTCAGTTTTGTCTCTTGTTGCAAAAATTTATGACTTGCTGAGAATTTTGAGCCCGATCGTGGTTCGATGTAAAATACTTCTTCAAGAAATATGGGTTCAGAATTACGACTGGGATGACCAGCTGAATGAAGATCTCAAATCTTTATGGCTCAAAGTAAGAGATGACTTGCAGTATATAAAAAATATCGAAGTGCCTAGATATGTGCTTACATCGCCTGAAATATTTGGTGAAATCCATGGTTTTGCAGATGCCTCCCAACGTGCTTATGGGTGTTGTCTTTATTTTCGAGTTTTGGTCGAAGGCAAATACAAAACAACTCTACTGATTGCCAAGTCCAGAGTAGCTCCTATTAAGGCACAATCATTACCCCGGCTTGAACTGTGTGCCGCTGTTCTACTTAGTAAAACGTGGGAGAAAATAAAATCAAAAATGACTAAATTTGTATCGAAAACCTATTTTTGGACTGACTCGAAAATTGTTCTTCAATGGCTTAAGCTGCCCTCATCAACATTACATTGTTTCGTCGCTAATCGTATCTCCGAACTTCAAACCAACACTAGAGATATTATCTGGTGTCACGTTCCATCCAAAAGCAACCCTGCTGATATTGTATCCCGCGGATGTAGTGCACAGGAATTACCAACAACAATATGGTTTAACGGTCCTAGTTTTCTTCTCGATCATCAATCAACTTGGCCCAAAATTGATGAAACAAAAATTAGCTCAGAAATTTTGGAAAGAAGAAAAGCGGCTGTTTTCAAGTGTACTGATGCCCCAAAATCAATAATCGAAGAGATAATCGATAAGCATTCATCATTTTATAAAGTAATTCGAATAATTTCATTTGTTTTTCGTATTTTTAACAGATACCCAGTAGACCGCAACTTGAAGCCCGAAGATGCAGCTCATATAACCGTAGCAGAATTAGATTGTGTTTTCTGGCGCATAATTGGCCATATTCAAAATGGCAATTTCAAGGAGGACATTGTCGCACTTTCCAAAGGAAAATTTGTTCATCCCTCGCTACAGAAATTGGCACCATTTCTAGGAGAAATGAAATTAATAAATGGCTCAGCTATCACATTACTGCGTGTTGGTGGCCGTCTAGCAAAGGCACCTATACCATATGATGACCGATTTCCTGCTTTGGTTCCCAAAAATCTCCCATTTGTATTATCGTACATCGAATATTTGCATCGCCTTCATTTACACGCAGGTCCAAAGGTTTTACTGGGTATCATTCGTCAAAAAATTTGGCTCATTAACGCCAGAGAAATGGTTCTTTTCGTCCTCCCATTCATAAAATAGCTCCCTTACCTCCTCTAAATTCATCTTGAAAGAGGGACCTTTCAACGGGGGGAGAATGTCGGAGGAGATCACATTTACTCACCTGCCCATCACTGATGAAAGTGCCAGCACTGTTGTTAATCCCTTTGTTTGTTTGTTAATCCCTTTGTTTGTTTACTCGTTACATTATTATTGTTGAATATTAATATTTTTAATGCATTTGTTTCTATTATTTTTGATAATTTGTTGCCTTATATTAACAGTTAATTTTATATTATTTCGTAGCCCAAATATTTGCATATTGTAATTTTAGTTTTAGTCTTAAAAGTTGAATTGAATAAAGAACCACGCATAAAAATTCTGTCTCGCGTTTTAATAATTAATTTAAAAATAGTTAATTTTTTTACGCGACAGGTATGTTGTTTTTCTCTCACAAACTAAAGCCTCTTCCTGTTTTATCCTACAGAGGCCCTGACCAGCTTCTACTGCTGTCACAGAAGAAATATTTCCCTTCCTAATCTCCTTGTTGTAGAGACTCCTTAACCATCACATCTTATCTGCCGGAGCTACACATAATTATTGTCTTCCTTTTCTATTTTACACTTCGCGAAATTCGAACTATAGTTTTTTATTTATTTACCAAAGCTTTTCAAACAACTCATCCAGCTGCAATTATTTTTTTTTTTCTATATTCATGCTGCCGATGGGAGTTGAACTCATGATCTTATGTTTTAACACCCCTGTTGCAGTACTGCCATGGCACAACTGATTCTCTATTAATATAGAAACTTTTTTTAAAAACTTATTTTTAAATCAAATTGGTCAAACTTGTGCTAATTTGGCACCAGTGTTGCATTAATAAACTCTTCTCTTGGAGAGTATTTTGAAACATTAAATCTTTTCTCTTTCATGCCAATAAAATAAAAAAACAGTTGCTTAGAAATTCTATGAATAATAAAAAAAGAATATTTTTTATAACAACTCCAATTTATGTGGACGGTTGAAAAATGTATGAAAACCAACATTTTACGTTCACTGTATAAAATGTCAGCCTGCATGCTTTTTAATTTAGTATGTGTGTCTATGAGTCAGTACTTTTATATGAATTTGTTTGTATAAATCTGATTTTAATTAAATTCTTTGTAACAATTTTAATTCTCTATCAAACTCAGCGTGCTTAAACATGTTGGTTTTTGTTTGTGTGTATAGTTATATAACAGTTTATTTTATATTAATGTAATGTGTTGTTGGGTGTGTGTATGTGCACATATGTCATCGGTATCTGTATTGTTTATTTGATTTAATTTTTTTATAATGATTTTTTAATAAATTTTTTTTCTTCATATTGATTCTTTTTAATTATTTTGAATGTGTTTTACAAAAATTTGTTAAATTTTATCATATGCTCCGTATGTATATGTGTGTGTGTTGAAGTGTTATAGTGATTGTTTTTGATAAATCGAAATTAAATTAAAAATCTATTTGTTCATTTATTTAAAAATTTTACTATTTAAATTTTATTTAGTTTTTTATTTGTTTTAACTCCAGAGTTAACAGCTGAATTTTCCATGAAAATTTTCCATTTATTAAATTAAATAATATTTGCCGTTTATGTCAGTTTTTGCAGTTGATATTACGTTATTGAATTTTTAATTATCCTTAAATAAGAGAAGATCCACACACACACACAAAAAAACTCAAATTAATTTTGAATTATTTGTTTTTACCGGTATCGTATTTTCGATGGGACTTCAAATAACGTTATAAAACAAATAAACAAATAGTAAATGTTTTAAATAATTGAAGGCGTATATTTGAGAAGTTTATTTTGGCAGTTAATCAAATATAAATTAAAATAGAAAATAAAATTTAATTTTAAATGAAAACAGAATAGATGATTAATACACGAGATTTAAAATACCATTAAACATCATTAACATCATACCGAAAATTAAATATAGACAGAAGGTTGCCACATCTGCTCGATGTGTGTAAAAATTGGCAACAATGTTAAACTGAAGTTACTTAACTAAAAAAATTTGTTAAAAATTCAAAATTCTATTCAGACTGAAAATGAAGTTAGATTTTACTCTTGAGTATTTTGCTCCATTTTTTTTACCAAAAAATGTGTTTAAAATTTAAAATCACCTGCAGTTTCGTTGTCTTCTTTAGCTCAAGAGTTTAAAAGGTCATTATTTGCCAAGCAATCGATCCGGTTAAAAAAGTCAGGTAATAACATCTATTGGAAGATAATTGTCACTATAGCCAAATTATTACTATTATTATTATTACCCAAAGTGAGAAGGAGATTTCTAGTGTTCCCCAAAAGCCACATAAATATCGCAACCTGAAACGTCTGCATGATTTGAAAGCCTTGAACTTGGAGGGCTGGACAATGGCAGAAGCGGTGCTTTGTTGTTTTACCTTCCTCTTTCTTAAACTGAGATCTCTCTTAATACGAAACCTAGACCATGAAGAGCAATAAAACTCAAGGGCTGTTCAAAGGATCCACTTACGTACATATAGTTCCACTACTCTCCTGGAGTGACTTTATTATTATCAATAAGTTACGTTTCGTTTAAATTTCACTAGTTCTTATGCCACTAGCTTTTTAGAAGACTTAATAGCTCAATTTAAGAAGCTATCGGAATTCGGTAAGAAGATAAGTTTTTAGGTGACCCAGTTAAAACACATAACTATAGACTTAAATTATTCGATTTAGTTTGGAATAGGAAGAAAGGAAATTAATCTAGTTAGTGTATCTACTTTTAGAATAGGTCAGTTCGTTAGCATTTACAAAAAAAAAACAAGACTAACCTTTAGATAAGCTAAAGATTTGAAATTTTGAACATATCTATATCAAAATGCAAGTCCTAAGCCTAATTTTAGTTAATCGAAATTAATTAAATATGTCTTACGGGATCTGACATCAATGAAAGACTTAAAAAATTATTTTTTAATTTTTAATTTTTTCCCACTTAGGATTTGAACCACCGATCTTACAAATAAATAAAAATTTATGTTTTTTCGGCTTTTTAGTACAATTTTCATTTAATTTCTAAGCATTTTTAGAAAGAAAAATTATTTAAAAATGTATGCGGACGTTTTCCAAAGAAAACAAGCAAACTTAAACGCTAGCAGAATGAAATGCACCATTTTTTGAACCGCCACATCCTTCATCAGCCTTTTGTAAGTGAAAACATTTGCTTAAAATTATTGAGTACTTGTGACTGGCAAATAGATGGCTAGAAAAGATGTTGGAAAAGATGTTTGTTACCTTTTCTTAACATTAAATATAAATTTTTTTACATTTACATTTTTTAGAATAATAACTTTTTATAACAATTTTCGAGTTTTTTCCCACTATTTAATGCAACTAAGTGTTGTAACCCTTAACATTATAAAACCTTTGTATAAATAACAAAGTATTATATTTAGTACATATCTTTGCTACACCTAAACATAAAAAGTGGAATAAATAATAAAATTTTAATTTTTAATTTGATATGATAAAAATTACATTTAAATTTCATTCTTGCTGTTGTCAGTTATTGAATGTTGAATCATGTAAAAAAAAAATATTTTCATACAAAAATTTTGTTTTCGTACGACAAATCTGAATACAGAGAAATATAATCAAATATTTGTATATACAAACTGTCCATTCTGTAAATTTTCGGAATAACAGCAACGAGGAAAGTTGTGTAATTCGTATACTTTATAAATAATTTAAATTACAATTACATGGTTTGTTATAAATAATATTAACAATTTACTGATTTTTTTGTTAAATATTTTAAAAAGAAAAAATGTTTTTGCGTTTTGTGCAAATAGAGTTAATTAATCTTTTGTTTTAATACCACAAAAAAAATAATGGTTATTTGCAATTAATAAATTTTAATTGAATATAAAATTACAAACATAATTGCAGTAATTGAGGTTAAATCAAATTTAAACAAGTTACAAAACATGTTTAAATGTGTTTAAAGGAACATAAGTATGTTTTAATTAGTTAAAAATAAAATAAAATGAAATAAATTAAAACGAAATAACAAAACAAAAAAAAAACATTTTTTCTTTATAAAAATAACCAAATAATTTTAATATATTAATGTTAATATGTTTAAAAAAATAAAATAAATAAATTAAATAAGGTTTAAAAATAAATTTATATTTATAACGAAGGTTTTAAAATTAGATTTTTATCGAATAAACAATATATAAATTAAGTGATAAAGGAATCTTTAAATAGATTTTAATTTCGAAAGCCAAGAAATCTGGCAACGCTGGTTTTTTAATATATGAATACTTTACTGGTTTTTTTAACTTTAATTAAATCTAGATATTATTGAAGCCTTCAAATATATTGTTTTCTTGACCCTCCTTCTCACAAAGGGTATGTGATCAAAACGCTTAAACCCATGTTTTGCTAAAGTATGAACAAGTCATGATAGCAAGTTATAACGTATGACAACTGCGGAGGACTTTATGTAAGGCTTAAGAAAAAAAACCGCTTCTTCTCACATCGATTATTGTGACGCCTTAAGTTCCGCTACAGTGCAAAATAGTTGCGGGGATAAATCCTGCAAAATATAAACTTTCTTACGGTGGGAATAGAGAAGTCCTTTACTAAGTTATAACATGGCCCAACCTTAATACATTAAACTAAATGAGAATTATAAAAAAAAATTAAATGCTTATTGTTTTTTCCAGCTCGTTCAAAATGCTATATTTTTTAGTGTAGATACAAGCTAGCAATAATTGAACTTCGAAGAAACCCCCTTGATCAGGTCACTATCTATGTGCAAAGTAAGTTTTAACACACTGTACGTTGATTTGTATAAGGTTTCAAAAAACACAACGTTAAAATAGAGTTTAGATAGCAAAATGAAGGAGAGAAAAAAATCAAAAAATATTGATCCTTTGTTGAAAAAGTTACATACGAGAATTTCTAGAAAACTCGAACTAAGACTAATGCGATTACAATTTAGACTTTTTATTCTAACTCTTTTAAGACCATTAATAGTTTTTTTCTGTGGACCTTTAAAGACAGAATCACTAAAGAATATTTTTATATGCTCAATTATGAAATTTGAAACTTTGAGTTATGACCTTCTTGCACGAAAGGCTGGCTATTTAATCTCTATTAAGATAATAATTGGGAGAAGAAGTGACTTTGAAGCATATACTTTCTACTTAAGATTTGCTTCTACTGTTTGTAAGCATAAAGAAGAAATGAATTGGACTCACAGGAGAAGCTCACCTCTAGAAAAAACTTAAAAAAAAATTAATAATTCAATTTGCCATCCTTCTATAGAACCTAATTTATCACTTTTAATTACGAAATTTAACAGATTGTTTTAAGCTAAAATTTTTCTTTTTTTCATTATTAATTTACAATAATTTTGTTGTCTTCCTATTTTATCTAAATAGTACAGACAAAAAATCAATAAAAAAATTTTAATTTATTAAATATTATTATTAAACAAACAGAAAATAATTAGTAACTAATTAATGTAATTAGTTTTAATTTTTTAACTAAAATTTATTTTGTCTTTATTTAAAACGTTTATCAACAGAGGCTGCATGAAATGCACAGCATCAACTTTGGCATATTTAGTTCTTGTTCTATTTTGTTTTAAATAACGCTTAAATTATTTCAATTTGCATTTGCAAAAATTATGCATTCAATTTTCTATTTTCTATCGTTTCACTAGCGAAATATTTTGTTTCATTGTCCTATTAATGTCAATAGAATATCAAATTCATGTCCACATACGCTTTAAATATGATTACCTTCAATAAACCTAAAATTATAAAATGAAATTTAAGTCCTAGGCAATATTTGCTGATCATATTTAATATATGTGTTTGTGTATATGTGTGTTTATGTATGTGTATAAGTCTATTGTTACCCTGCAGGAGATCGAACTAGTATCAAACAAGTATTGTACTAGTACAAAAATCACCAGTACTAGTTCCCAACTGTAAACTTTTTTTTTTTTTTTTTTTTTTTTGTAGATTTAAGTTACTCAACTGTAAACTTTCCTATACCATCTTAATGCTCAAATTAACTTTGAGTGTGTTAGGAAAATTACTAGTACCATTGGTACTAGATGGATACTAGGCGGATACTAGTACTATTAGTACTAGATGAGTACTAGTATAATTGATTCTAGGTAGATACTAGCACAATTAGTTCTACACGAAAAACTAGTATTATTGGTTTTAAATAAGAACTAATACAATAGATTCAAGGTGGATTTCAGTGCCATTTCTTCTAGTCGGATACAATTAGTTCGGCATTAGGAACTGGTTTATAGCAAATAATTTTCTATGCAATTTGGTTTTCCGAAAACATTTTTTACTTTTTAAAGCTAATTCTCTATTCCTAAATAGTAAAAACTGCCTGATGAAACACTTCGGATTTCAATTTTGTTCGTTTTTCCAAGCAGATCTTTTAGAGATAGCACATCTTATTGTAGGTTTGTTCTGTATAAACAATTTTTTAAACTTTTTTCAAAGACTGATTTGATAATTCGTAATCTTTTGTCGGTAGGTTAATTTTATCACTTATTTTTTATTTAAAGTATAGTTCAAGTCGATTTACAATTTCTTCACAAATTTAATTTTTTCGAGGATTTTCATTGCACAGTACTCCATTTTTTACACAGAAATTTATTTTTTTAATTTGTTTTAAAAATATCTATTTGTGTTACACATTTTAACATTATTGTTTGTCTTAAGCTCACTAATTTATGGCTCTTGAAGCAATTTTCGGGATTTTCAACATGTTGTTCAGCGCACACTCATTCCACTAGCAATTTTGTGCAACTTGAGTTACGTTTGTTACTCCACCATATACCAAAATCCTTTAATTTAAGAAATGTGTATTATTTGATACTTCACCATAAACTGAACAATTAACTTTCTGTATTTTAAGAAGAAAATTCCACAATATTATTGATTTCCATAATTTCAATAATACTGCAGTATTAAAGATTGTGTTACTTCACTCAACGTCGAAAAATTCCTTCAGTATGTATTTAAAAAAAAAAAACATGTTCAACAAATTTTTAAATTATTTTTTAATATAATTTATTTTTTTTAAATGTCACTTTTTACACACAAGAAAATCGAGCTTTACTTATATAACAACTAAAAATAAAGTAAATGGAAATGCGAATTAGCAATTCGCGTTAAAACATCATCAAAAATTAATATGAAATTCTGCAAGTCAAATCAATCTACAAATGAACTATTTAAAGTACTAGTATTTTTCTATATGTATTCTATCACCTTTTGAACTAGTGCTTGCAGTACTAGTAATGGTACCAGTAGTTTAAAGACAATTAACGCTTATCCTCCTGCAGGGTAAACATAAAAATTTTAATACGAAATTTTGAAATTTGAAAACAATTTTATTATCTCTCTTTGTGCATTAAGTCGTACATTATAGATTTTAAAATAAAGCATACTTTTAGGAGATTAGAATGCACAAACCAATAACAGAGAGTAAATAGAAAACCAACTATACATTTTTTGTGGATATTTATTTTAAATTGTTTTAAATTTCAGTTTTAAAAACTTAATTTAAAGATTAAAATGAAGAAAAATTTTTAAATTTATTTTATAATTCATTATTTAATTGCTGTGTGACCAGCATTGGCCATTTCCTGTAAACTTAAATATTTGTTTAATATTTTAAGCTTCCTGTCAGATGTATTTTAAACATTTTTATTAAAATTATTTCCTTTTTGATTAGTTTTTTATTTTAGTTAAATTCGTCGTATTTAATTTTTGTAATTTTTTTTTTTTATTATTATTTGTTGGTTTGTTCTGATGTCTTAAACCAATAAATTATATTGAATAATAACAACTACAACAATAAGTTGAAATATAGGTTTGCAAGAATAAAAGCTAAAGGCTATTGTTTGGTTTTTTATATTAAAAAAAAAAAACAGCAATAAAATTATTATGAATAATTTATTGTTTGCTGTTGTGAATAAATGGGTTTGAAAATTCAGACCTAATAATTTTTGTTTCTTGAATTTGAATTGAATTTGAAATATATTTTATTGAGTCTTCTTTTTTTTCATAAAATTATTAATACTAACATTAAGTGTAAGAGGAAAACTTAAAACTATATTGTATTATTTTAATAGCATAAAATTATTTTGAGTATGCAACTTGCTTATCAATATACAAATTAGACAAATTAAAAAAAAATTATTTATATTAGAAATATACAATGCTTGCTCCCGGCATTTACTGTATTTTTGTTTCATTTTAAGGGCAAATAAAAATGGGAGAAATTTATTTGTGCTGTTTGTTGTTTCGCCTTAAAGTAGTCTTTAAATATATATAAAACTAATTTGAGGAATTTTGCTACAAGCTTAAAATAAAAGTACAGATAAAAATATAAAAATAAATAAATACATAAAAATAAAATAATATATGATGAGAATTATTCAAATTGAAGGCTTGAGCATCGGTATAAAAAAACATAATAATAAAAAAATTAAAAAAATGAAAATAAAAAAATTATTTTAAAAACTGAAAGCTCTTAAAAACTTTATTTTAGAAAACTTAATACATTTCTTGCATTTCTAACTTAATTGTCTTTATTTCCTACTAAAATTATTTACAGCTTAGTGAACTTATAATTCTCATATTGTTTAAAAAGAAAAATATATTTTTCTAAATAAATTAAGATTATATTTGCCAATCAAACAGACGTAAACGTTAAAAAAAATGAAAATTCTTACCAGGATTTGTATTTTAATTTTGTCTTCCCCATTTAGACCTGGTTTAAGTCATACGAAAAGTATGAAAATTTAGAAAAATGGCATGAATTTCTAGTATGAAATACTAATGAATAATTGCATTTATATTGGACGTAACAGGCCTTGTGTATCTCATAAACTTTTTAAAGCTTTAACTTTATTTAAGACTCTTTTTACTTCAGTGAAAGTGTTGAAAATACTTTCATTATTTGTATGAGAAATAAAATTCAGGATAAAATTAATTTTTTTTTAAATATTTTCCAATACGTCAATAAGTTTTTGTTCATATATTTAAATTAATTATTTGTTTAAAAATATATTTTAAATCGGAGAAGTGTTAACATTAAACCTATCAACATTATTTGTATGATAACTAACATTTCATTAATATTGTAAGCAAATTTTCATTGCATATTTATAGGCGAATATATTTTATCAGTTATTTATCTACAATGTTTGCACACACACACATAAATATTTGCACAAAACATTAACTTTCTTAATTGGTTAACTTTAATAACAAATAGTTTTGGTAATTAAAGTCAGCATTGAATTATTCATTTTATTAAATATTTAAAACAACAACAATAAGCAAGGAAAACAGGAAAAGTAATTTGCCTTGTAACATTCTTTTGTTCATCTTCTTTGTGTACGTTGGGGCACCGAATGTTCATTAATATGCTAAGAAGGAAGATTAGCATTCAAAGTAACCAGAGCAGCAGTAGATTTGCTACAATAGGTAGTGATAAGTTAAATTAGGCAATTCTCAATAAAATTACGAGGTTCAACTGATCGGTCTTTAGAAAAAATGGGTTTCTAAAAAATCTGCAACCATGCCACAAGAGACCATTCTGCTCAGGATGTCAGAAAGTTGGTGAGTCGTAGAACTTTGTGAAAATTAGAAAGCAAATCATTTAAAAAAATAATTTTACTTTCTTTTTTAAAGACTTATTGACTTTCCCTCGTACAGCAACGTTAAATTTTTTCTACGTTTTTTGATGTTCTGCTTTAATGAACCAAAATGTTAAAATACGAGTAATTTAAGGAAATTGCCATAAACGCACTAACGCTTTTGCATTGCCAAACCACTCGCTAACAGAGAAAGCTAGAGTGTTTAATTAGGCAAAACATTCTGCAGCAAGTATTTCAATTGAAAGGTTTTATATATTTGTATTGGTATAAGGCCAAACATGATTTTGGTATAACAGCTCAATATAAAATATATTGAAAGTAAAACAGTGGATCGTATATTCACAGACTATATTAATGTGTTAAGAATGTTCTCCCTACGGGTAAACTAAATAGCAAATTTTTACTTTTACTTTATTTTTAAAGAATTTTTTTTAATTTGGCATCCCATTGTTTTAAAATCCACATCATGCTGATGACACAAATTTTATTCTACTACTGGTGTATTAGTCAATAATAATTATCAAGTTTGTGGGGCCCACAAGAGAAAATGAAAAATACAGGGAATAAAAATTTACTGAAGGTTTAATAGAAAACGGCGCAAAAAGAGATGGAAAAATATTTTCAAATGGTCATAAATGACTACAAAATAATAAGAAAAGCATTTAAAATAATGTCTATTAAAAATAACATTTGTTAAAGTATATGAAAAATTTTTTAAAGTTTAAATAATGAAGCACACTTTGAGGAAGACATAAAGAAAAAATATAAGCAGTTGTGCCTTATCTCCAATATTTTAATTGTAATCGCCTTAGTGCAGACTTTTAAATTTATTAAACTCAACAATTTAATGTCTGTAAATATTTTAGTTTTCTTTATATTCCTACTCTTATTTGTATAATTTAATTATGATATTTGTTACTCCTTAAGATATGCAGGTTATTTACACATGCAAAGTTATAAAGCTTGTTTTTCCATTAAGTATATTCAGTTTATATGGAACTATATTTAGCACAACTAATCGCTATACTGCATACCGACCACTCATTTTTTTTTTTTTGTGAAAATATCTGTTGTATATTGTGTTGGGAAGGTCCCGTTGTGTCATCTGGAATAGGATGTGCAAGAATTAGATTCAGGTCCCTACGGTACGAATAAAGATCCATATCCAAACCACCCCAAGACCGGATAAACGGGTTTATCCTAGCAACATCGCAGACCAATAAGTCTTCAAAACCATGCAGTCTCGGATTTCCGAAAATGGCCGCTCTATTTCCAGAAAGAGCTGGACAATGGCAGAGCAGATGCTCCACCGTTTAAAGAATATAAATATAACTTTTTTTTCAAATATGTTTTTTAAACACTGTTTTAAAAGTTGATAAACTTTCTTAAAATGAACATATTATTTAAAAAGTACTTTACAAAAAAGTAAAAGGTTTTTTAAAGACATTAAAATAAAGGTACTTATTTTTTTAAGTTTAAGCAAAAAAAATTTTATATATAATTTCTTATATTAACAACAAAATCATACACTTACTAACCCAAGATTTAATTGGCGATGAGAGCATAACAAATGGCGAACTTTCGTCACTATCGTCGTACATTGATACTGTAGTCGGTCACAGTAAAAATGTGTTGCACGCAGGACAATGAAGTTGAAAAAATTATTACACATTGTTAAAGAATTAATTATGTTTTAATTAGTTTTACCCTGACGGTTTACTCAGCACTTTTTTTTATTTGTTTGATGTTGCTAAGTCTGTAGTTACAACTTATGAAGTTGCAATTTTATTTGAAAGAGGAGACATATTCTTAAACAAACTTATGTTTCTATTTTTGTATTTTATTCACTTTTTAATTTTTTTTTAATAGAATTAGAGCGGAAAAGTGAGTTACTTTCACGTTCTCTCTATTACTTTCAATGACAGAATTTCAACTTTTATTTTCTCTAATATTTATTTTTTCACTGTCCACAATGTTGCTTCTGTGAGTTATATTTTTTTCTTCAAACTTTAAGTTGTTAAAATATGGTTGTTTGTGCTAAAAGCGACACTTGTGTCTTGACTATTAAGTGAAAATCTTAGAACTTCAAGCCCTACGGAAGAAAGCAAGGAGTTACTTATAAGTAAATGAATGTCTACAGTTCTGTGGTTGTGTGCTTTTGTGGATGCTAGTTGTTGTTGTAGTTGTTATAGTTGTTGTTACTGCTACTTCATTTATATTTAAGTAGCATTTGACGTAATAAAATTTATGTTGTGATTTTAATTTTATTTATTTTTTTCTCTCGCTTTTAGTCTGATTTTTTTTCACAAGCAGTAGAAAATTTATTGTTATTGTTTAGCTTAAGTCTCTTTCATTTGAATGCCTTTGGGTAAATGCTATTTTATGTGTAAATTACATTAATTTACACAATTTGCCATCTTAATTATATTTTAAAAAGATTTTAAAGTGCAATGCAAAGAAATGCAAAGTAATCAGCTTAAGATAAAAGGTTAAAATTTAAATATTTAAAAGGATTTTTAAAAATGATATTTAAAAATACAATTATTTGTATACGAAATATTGCATTGTAATGGCTTATCCTTGGGCTTGCAATTACTTTTAATTCATATCATATTTTTTGTAAATGAAGTTATTGAAATTTAAACATTATTTCTTAAGTTTTATTAAAATATCGTTTCTTGTGGGCGTTTTAAAATACTGATTGGTTTACGCCAAACAGTTGGCAACAGTTTTGCCAATTTTTTTTATTTAGGAAAAATGATTGATTGCAAAGCCTGGAAATGTTTTGAATTTTTGTTCATAGACAACGAAACTTTCTATAAAAAATATTTTTTTTTGCATATTTTAAGGCATTTTAAAAAGATTTGTTGGACATAAACTGCCGTATTCATAGAAAATAAAATAACTTTGAAATATGTGTTATGACAAATTTTTTATACAAATTTGTCCTAAAATATATTTGTAATCTATTTTGATTTTCTATGAATACGGCAAAAAAAGTTTAGCTTGTTAAAATTATTAATACTTGATTTATATTTCTTTAGATTTGTAATTATACATATCATTTCTTTTATGCTAATTAATTGCTTTGTATATTTCCTACTAAAAGTAGGCAACATTTTCCCAAATTTAATAAAATAATTCTGAGGTGTATAAAAAGGATTTGGGTTGAGCAAGTGTTTGTTTGCTGATTTAAGTGTGTGAGTTTTTAAGGGTTACAAAATAAATTAAAACGAAAGCAGTGCTAACGTAATGTAGTGATTTGCTTTAGTTTCTTTTCATAAAATTTTATTTCATTTGCATGTCTTGACCAAAAACAATGAAAGAAGAGGAATAATAAAAAATACCTGCTTCAGACTCTTCAAAAAAAAGTGAAAATTTAGGTTTCATTACGGCATTTACAGAAAAATTGTGTCAGGAAAATGGAACAAATGGCTACAAAACATGTAAGTTTTCTTTATTTTTTCTTTCTTAAGAAAACCTACACATAAGCAAAACCATACAAACGTTTAAAAAATTTAATAGTTTTAGCTGTAAAAAGTGAAGTTCGTGTGTGTTACAGATTTTTGTTTATTTGTTGGCGAATTTAATTTTTTACATTTCATTTTTCCCTTAAAAACATTAAAATGTTTTTATGTATTTTTATTGCTATTGGTTTTTTTTTATAGGACCCTTTCTTCTTTTCTAAACTATTAAATGCTAAAGGACTTTTTGTGTTTGTAAAGAACAATTTTCAATTTGTTGTATGTTGGATTTTACACTCTTTTAAGCAAAAAAAAAAAAAAAGTTTTCTTGGGTTTTTTTATTATTATTTTTTTTTTTTTTTTGGGGAAAGAAAATAAAAAACAAACACTTGTGTGAAATTGTTGCTCCCAAAGCAGAAAAATAATAATCTAAATACATTTATGTTGCGGCTTTTGTTATTTTCCTGACGTTTGCGGCTTTCCAACCCTCCAAAAAAGTAATACTTTTATGGCCACATTCCAAATAAATTGCAGCAACAGTTTTGTTAATTCTTTTTAAATGTATTAAAAATAAAAAAATTATCATAGTTTACAAGATCTTTCCCTAAAATGGTTTTGAAATGAATTGCTAACCAAATACTACGAAATATATACTACAATTTAGAAAATACTTTTTATTCCCTCAAAAATAAATGCTGGCTGTTTTTCTTTATCAAAAATTTTTCTAGATTTTTTTAAATGGAAACCATGGCCTACAAAACTAATTTCTTTGGTCAAAGCTATTTAAGAACAAGGTATTCTAAAAATGTTATGATTTTTTTTAAGGACAATCAGTTTCTGTATATACATAATTTTTTAAACAGAAAAGTAGGCAATGCCACTCCTTCTCGAAGTAAATTTTATTCAATTTTCAATTATATTCTATTTTACAGAATCTTACGAAGCTTTTCACACACATTATGCTCCTGTGAGAATGCAATATTTTAGCAAGTAAAGTGGGCAGTGTCACGCCCATTAAATATAAAAATTGTTTTTAAACTTCTATTTAACATAATTTTAAAAGACCTTACACACACATTGAGCTTCATTAAGAATGCAATATTGCGACTAGAAAAATGTGCAGTGCCACGCCCATTCAAGGTAAATATTTTTTTTAACTTCCCCTACTGAAAAGAATCCTAGAAAATCTTACACACATATTTAGCTCCGTTAAGAATGTATTATTGTGACTACAAAAGTGGGCGTTGGCACCCCCTAAAAAATAAAAAAATATTTTTCAATAACTTTTTTTGAACAGAATCTTACGAAACATTACCTACAAGTTTCTGTGACAATACAATATTTTGACTAGGAAAGTGATTAGTGTCACGCCCATTCAAAACAATTGTTTTTTCAACTACTTCCATTTAACAAAATCTAACCAAACTTAGCACTCACGTTAAGCTTCAGCGAAATTCTGATACTGTGACTAAAAAGGTGGGCAGCTCCACGCCCATTTGGAGTGATTTTTTAAATAAATAAATTTTTCGAAGGTTATACCAAAAAGCTTAGGAGGTAGTGCAATACTACTTAAAGCAAATTTTATCTTACAAATATTTGCACTGATTAGCGTAAGTCAAGCTTGATCAAATAGTTTATTTAGCTTCCCAAATGAAAGTTTTAAAAAATTCTATTTTTGTTAAAGTACTTTTTAAGCTAAAATACTAGTACATTCAAAAACAACTTTAAGCAACAACTTTTTATTTCAAGCAGTGTCCTTTTAAGTAATTTTTTAAGCCACGTTTTCCAAAACTATATTTAAAAAAGTACCACAAATGGCTTTATTCGAGAATAAGTGTGGAAAAAAATTGTATTTAATAAAAGGATTTAGAAACGTTGTTTTTTTTTGCAAAGATGTATAAATTATAAATAAAAATTTCAAAGAAACCACTTTTTTAAGAAGTACTTTAAAACATTTCCACTTAAAAATTATCTTTAAAGAAGTAACTTGGGAAAAAGTACTTCTAAAAAAAAATTAAATGAGAAGTTATTTAACAGAAGCCTTTAAAATTTTATTTTAGTAATTGTTTTTAAAAGAAGGTACCTTTTGCAAATAATACTCTATTAAAAAAATTTTTTTAATGGATGGCACTTTAATTTTTCTTTTAAATAAATACTCCTTCAAAAAATACTTCAAGTTTTTATTAAATATTGCAAAAAAATTATCTCTTGAAAAAGTATTTTTTTTAATATATTTTATAAGAAAATTAATAAGAAACCATTTACCTTAAAAGTAAAATGTTCTTTTAAACAATTACTTTTTAAAATAAGTACTTTTGAAAAAAACAGGACCCCATAAAAAAGCATTGTGCTTTTATAATTTATTTTTCAACTAACAATACTTTAAGTGTGTTTAGGCATTGTTTTAAATTTTTCTTCTTCTTACAAATAAACTTTTGCTTTTATGCAATTTAATTGTTGTTATTATTGTTGTAAGAATATTCAACTCGTTAACGTTTATTGGTTTTTATCTAACTTTTGCACTGGGACGTTTAGAACAACAAGAAATTATAACACACAACCACACGTCTAGTATAAATTACAAACAAATTTATATGAGTATTAGTTTTTTTTTTTATATGAAGTAATACTTAGGTGTGTTTGTGTGTGTGTGTGTTTTTATGCTAAAATGTGGTCTCATATGAAGTTGAGTGTTTTGCTTTGTTGTCTGCTAGTTGTATTTCAACATGACTTATGTGCTCTAGACATTTGTTTTTTTAATTAACAATTATAACTTTTCATTTTCTAATACAACTTGAGTTATTTAATGTTTTTGTACTTTTTAAATAAAGTCTTTTAGTTTCTAAATGAAACATGTTTTTGAAAGTAAAGTGGAAGAATTTTATTTTCATTTTTAATTAAACAATTTTTCAGAGAGGCCAACAAAACAGAAGATTAAAAATATGTAAGAATTAAGGCAATAAATATTTGATTATAAAATTAAATATGCTGCCTTAATATGTCTTATCTTAGAAATATTATAAATATAGTATTTTCCGTGTTTGAATGTTTGATTTTGTCAATTGCTCTGAAACTGAACTGAACCGGTAAACTGATTCTGATGAAATTTAAACTACGTATAGATCTTCATACAATTTAAGATATGGGTTACAATTTTAACTTCCATGTTCATATAAAACAAAATAACTTTTGAAATATGTTTTATGACAAATTTTCCATATAACTAAAATATATTTCAAATCTATATTAATATGTTATAGAATACGAGTACGCGTACGGCAGTAAATATTTTAAATTAAAAAAGCACCTAATTGGATAAAAAGGAAATCTTAGCATGCTTTCAGGCATTTAAAATAAAATTATTTTTTATCCAATAGACAACCATTGGAAAATTTAAACAAATAAGAAGAAGTCTTTTATACAATACAGACGAGCTTGTGAGCAGACAATTTTTATTTTGTTGTAGTTTTTTTTTTACTTTCTTTGTTTCGTAAATAGCCCTTGAAAACTAAAATTTCTTGTAGAAATATTTCCTTTGTAGATTAATAAAGATAAAAGCAATATATTTTCAATTTTAAAGGAATATGAATATTTATTTCCTTTTAATATTTAATTAAATATTTTTACATCAATTTATATGCAGATATTTATTTCAGAAATAAATTGTAAAACATCCAACAATATTTTCTATAAATTTTAAATAATGGCAAAAATTTGTATTTAAAAAGCTTTATATAATTGCAAAATTTAATATTGTAAAAAAATCCTATTGTTAGTCTTATGGCAAATTTAAGTTGATATCTTTAACATATTGTACTTAGAAATTCAAATCATAAATCATTTTAAAAGTGTTTTTTCCTTAAAATAACTTATAAACTTAAGCATTTCTAGTAAATGTCTGTACTAAAAACCTACTTTTATTTTAATAATTATTGTTTCAAAAATTCTGCAAAACACTTCACAAATTATTGGGTAAGAAAAGAATTAACTTCGTTTAAGGATTCCGTACCCAAAGGGTAAAAACGTTATGAAAAATAATATGAATAATGAGAGTGTTCCCATAGTGATATTATTTTCACGTATATTACTTTATCTTCTAAATAATTATATGCTGAATCTTAAAATTTATAAATTAAAAATTTTGTGCATTGTGTGCTACAAATACAAAATAAGAAACTGAAACTTAAAATTGAAGGATGTCCCTCCCGCAGGAGAAGTTATGTAAATTTTATTTAACATCAAATGACAAAACTTCCAAACTTAAGCCCAATTCGAACTTGATAGATTTATTTGCTCATAACTGGTTTTTATCAAGTGAAAATATTTTGTTTCACTTAAATCCAAATTGAGTTATAGAAGTTACTTTTTGTCCAAATGGTTGGTTTTTGTAGAGATAGTCAGTTTTTTCTAAAACTCGCATTTTTGTAAATTGTCAGATTGATACCAAAAATATTTTTACATGGCACATTAATAAATGTTTCTTGCATTACGAATACTTATTTGTTTTCGAAAAATCTTACGTTTTGCTCAAAATCTTATTTTTACACAAATTAGAATTTTTGCACAAATTGTTGCTTTTGCACAAATATCAGTTTTTGTACCAGTGTATTTTTAGAAAATGTACTTTTTTACAAATGACGATTTTTTGCACAAATTCAAGTTTTTGTGATTAATTGAAATTGTTGCGCAAATTCTAACTTTTGTACAAATTGTAATTTTTTCGTAAATTGTGCAAATTTTTAATTTTGCAGAAACTGGTAATTTTTTAATTTATTGTATTTTTTAAACAAGTTGTATTCTTAGCGAAAATACATAATTTGTGGTTTTATTTTGTTTTTGCTCAAATTGTGTTTTATGAATAAATTGTAATTTTTTGCAAATTCTGTGGAGTTGAAAAAATTGTTATTTTTGCGCAAATTTATTTCTGAATTAAATTTAATACTTAAAGAATTGAATTTTTTTTTAAGAAATTTACTTCATTTTTGAGTAATTTCAAGTTTTGCACAAATTTATATTTGCACAAACAACATTTTAAGGATAAATGTGTTTTGCACAAATTGATTTTTAGTATAAATTAAAACCATATATATATTATAATTTTTATGCTCAAAATATATTTTATGAAATATTGTGAAAATAATCAGATTTTCTAATTTTCTACTTCTAAATTTTGCACAAATTAATTTTTTTAGGGCGTATTGTAATTTTGTTCCTCAAGTTGTGCAAATCATATGTTTTGAATAAATAGTTTTTTTAACATTTGCATATTTTAAACAAATTAGATAATTATTAGGAGTTAGTTTTTTCACTCCCATGAATCTTTATTATTTTTTTTTTTTTTGCTAAGAAACATTAAAATTATTGATGATAAATTTAATACAAATTTATTTAATGCACTCATCTCTACGTGAGAATATATGCATGTGATTGCTTGCGTGACTTAATAATTATCTTTGGCACTGTAAATGTTGTAAATAGAATAAATCCATCCTTAATTTTACACACCTTGAAAAGACTTTTAAACAATCACAGCGTGTTAAACACAACTGCAAATTTACTCCACCGACTTCAAGTCTTTGTTTTTGAAGATCCCTTTGGCTAAATGTCAATAAATCAACATTTTAAAAGTGACAGCAATTTTACCTTCAAAATTGAAAAAATTATTATTTTTTCTTCTTTTGGTTTTATTCTTTTTTTGGATATAAATTTCTCAGACAACTTTAAAGCCTTTTTGTTACAGGCTGTCTCCACACAGGAAGGTTATTTGTAAATGGAATACTGCATGTTAGTTATTGTAATTAAGTGCAAGAGGAATTTTTTCTTCTTTAATGGAAATGGAAAATTAAAATTTCTGTTTCAGATACGAATAAGTTTTTCTTTTGGTTGGTCGTTGAAGGAGATATTTGAGTGAAAGGAAAAAAGTATTTAATTATTAACCAATTTGCCAACAGAGAAAATGTAAAATGTAGTTGTTAAAATATTTAAAATTTTAATTTATCTTAAGTTGTGAATTGATTTCAATGGGATTTTTAATTATTTATTGTTTTTACAGTGGTGCTTAAAACCGTGAAACAATTGTTTAAGGGAAAATTGGGTGAAGTTAAGTTTGAATTATTCAAGTGCAGACAAAAATCCTTTAATTGAACTCGTGTAACTTAATTGACAGAAAATGTTTCAAAATGTTGCAGAATTTACAATTCCCATATAAAGGAGGCTGAAAAGTGAACTAAATAAAAATCTACTGCCAAAATGGTTTAGGGAATTGTGATTGCGATGTGACTACAAGAAAAATTAAAAACATAATAAGGAAGTCTTGATTAAGCTCACCATATGTGAGCGCCTGACTCTTTACACTAAACACTCCTGCGATGTTTTTATGGTTCTCTGAGAAGTATATATAATTTGCTTGCTTGAAGTTATATAATTTTAGATTTAATTTTAATTTCATGAGAAAAAAAAGAATTGCAGAAAAACTTTGCAATAATTAAAAATTTTTTACCACTACTGTATTACTATTCATTAATTTTCTTACCTCTAAAAATGATTTTATGAAAAAAAAATTTGTTTACCTGTTTACTTTAAAAGTGACATAAGTCACTTTTCAATTTTTCAAAAAAAAAAAAAAAATTAATAATAATAAAAAAAATTATAATAATAAATAAAGTTAATGTTAAGAGCAGCTATGAATTTATCTTGACCGAAATTTTTGTTGGGGAAATATGTGTATAGGCTTTAAAGTAAAATTGACTTATACCACTTTCAAAATAAACGGCTCGTTTTTATAAATAAAACTTAAATTTTTTCCAAGTTATCAAAAGGATAGATGACATTTCTTAAATTAAGAGTTTCTTTAATCTTAAAGCTTTCACCTGAATCCTTTGAGAAACAAAACAAATAAATATGACACAAAAAATGATTTATTAGAACAAATATAAACAATTCTAAAAATGATACATACAATTTTTGATTATAAATCTACAAGGTAAAAAATAAGAAATTAAAAAAAAAACACATGTCAACTACATTTAACTCGAAATGTTGACAACTTAATGTATGACTGAGAGTTATAAAAATCATTATTCTTCTCACAGAAAAAATATTTTTAAAGAAAAAAGCATTATTTTCAACACATTTCATATTATTTAGAATTTTTTGTTGTTTCTGATGTTGATTAGTTTGTGGAGCGCTGATGAAAATGAAATTGCTTTCAACAAAACTTATAAAAAATGGAAATTAGTTTTCCCATAAAACGAATATAAAATAACATGTATAATAGCAATTAAAACTGTATAAATAACCTTGTTCGATTTTCACTCTCCTTCTTAATTGTTAAGAGGAAAAAAATTATTAGATTTCTTTTATTTTTTTTTATTGAAGTTTTTTGTTAATTCATTGAAATGTACTCTTTGCAATCAAAAAATATATTTTACAGTATCAAATTACTTTATTTCATTCAGTTTCACAATTTGATATTATATTTTCCTTATAATTTCCGTTTCCGTAAAAAATAAAGTAGAGATCTTCACTTCTCCCAGCTTCGAAAAAATAAAACATTAAAAAACCATAAGAAAATACCGTCCTTACTGATATCTTCATTGTTCTTACAAAAGCCTTTATTACTCGTACTATTTTTTGTGTTACTAAATTTGATGCCCCGAAAAGTATGCTTTATTTACAAAACAAAAAACGTGTTTTATATTTTCTTACACAAACCTACAATACATACTTGCACACGCATATTAACGGTATATTTTACTGCTAAAACTTTCTTTAACACGCATAGCCATCCATTGACATACATACACACACACACACACACATGTTCTGTAGAATATAAAAAAAATGGAAAAAGTGATCCAAACGAAAGAAGGAAATTGTTGGCATTTTATGACTTTTATTAATATTCTTTTTGGCTTTGCTACGATTTTTTTAAGCTTTTAGCCTTCGGTCAAATATGCCAAACAACAGCCACAACAACAAAAACAAACAAGTGGGAAAAATTTTGTGAAAACAAGCTCAAACGCGTACAGTTACACTAAAAGAAATAAACTCAATGAACCAAGGCATCTATCTGTTTTCACAAGGTTTAATGAAATAAAATACAGGTTTTTGATTTAATAAATTTATTTTTTTGGTAAAGACAAAGAAAATCAGTTTATATTAGAGTAGAGTACTATATAATAATAATGCCAATCTTTTCCTATGGAGAAGTTCGTCAAGCTTTGAATGTGCTAAAAAGATGTTCAACATGTTGTAGGATACAATCTTATAATTTTTCAGAACTGCTTTATATAATATTAACACGTTGAGTGCCACCATACAAAATACATACCATACAGTTTTAAATTAATGTTTTTTGATAAAAAAAACTAATTTGTGAAAATCCTTACGTGTATATGTGTGTTATTTGTACCGTTATATGTGTGACAGCCGGCGGTACACGTGGCATACAGATAATACAATTTTATTCAGGTGCCATGTGTACCACCAGGAGTGACACTATTATTTGATAATTTTTTTTGCTTTTATTCAAGAGAAGTCTGTACAAGTAATAAAATAAAATGGACGTAAATTCCTTTTATGGAAAGCGGCAAAGAACCGTCAGATTCAGATGAATATATTCCTGGTTGCGATTTTACATCGAGCGATTCTGCAGAAGATGAAGCCATTGATGATCCTAATGCTCTGTTACAAAATTCAGAAACTTCTAGTAAAGAGGAAGGAGATATTTTCTGGAGATCGGTTAGCGGAATTTCGCTAAAAACATTTATATTCACTGACTCCGGTGCTTCACCAGTAATAAGCAGTATGAATTCCAATACAATAAATCCAGTTAAAAATTAGTTAAGAAAAAATAATTAAAATGCTGTCAGCAACATTTTTGCCAATACATTTCCTACAAGTAATATTGTTGTTAAAAAATTTTGCTTATTATTTTTTTTAAATCAACTATTATAATTTGCCTTGACCATTAAAATAAACCCTTTTTCACAGTGTTTTGCTTTCAGAGATTATAATGCCAGCTTTTATTGCTTTTATTCAAAACACATTGTTTTGTTTGTAACCTAAAATGGTTGCTGTTGATATTATGTTTGTTTCTTTTTTGTGTTTGCAAACCAACATTGTTGCTGTTGATACTCTTTATGTTGCAGCTGCTAACTTTATTAACATGTTGCTTGTTTTTTATTTTTAAATTTTTATAACGTGAACATTGTTGCTACATTATCAATGTAGTTGTTGCTATTTTTTCTTTTCTTTGTAGTTGTAGTAGTTCATAAATTTTTTATCTCACTTGATTGTGGATCTTTTTATTGTTAAATTTTTCGTTTTTTCTTTTTGGGTTGATGCTGTTCTTTTTATGCCACTTCGATACACTACGTTAAAGTCTTAAATATTTTATAGGATTTAAATATTTATAATACAGGGAAACTAAGTTGAATAATAAAATAAGAAACGATTTTGGTTCTAAACGATATTTTGTTGTATGATGTCTTAAGAAAACATTGTTAGTATACAGAAATACTCTTAGCTACAACGAAATATGTTAAGATAAAAATTAGGATATTATAAAGAGATTACCTTTTTATAAGTTTTTGTTATATTTTTAATTTTAATATATTTTCAAACATAAATCGGGTGTTGAAAAGAAAATTCTTTAATTACTTTGTAGTTTATAAAAGGCTTAAGTTATAAAAAATATTACCAAATAAAAGAAACATTATTTATTATTTAAAGCGCAAATGAAAAATAACATGAAAATGTGTAATTTCCGAATAAACAATTTTACACACTTAATTATCTATTGTATTTATTTTAATTGCTCTGGGATTGCATTCTTGAGGTTTCTGTTTTACATGATGATAAAATATTTATAAATTATTTTACAAAGGATTAAAAATGCAAGACTTTTGTTTAAAAAAATTTAATAAAAAAATAATAAGTAAAATAAAAGCAAATAAAGTGTTTTAAAAGTATTGAATGTTATAAAAAATTAATTATTAAATTAATACAATTAGTTTAAAAAAATACATAATTCAATTTTTCCATGCAAAAATAGATTTCATAGCAAATCATTTTATTCAAAACGAAATAATTGAAAGGCCATTGTTGTAAAAGCTGGGGGGATTTTTTAATTGTCCCAGCTTTGATTCACAAATGTGTCGATTGCCGAGATGCTTAACGCTGCAGTGCGCTAATAAACTTTTTAAACATTACACTTCCTAAAAAGAACCTTTCAGCATACATTGACGATACTTTGGAACTTTTTGGTACTCTACACTATTTCCAAGTAACTTTTTTCTCATTTAGTATTTCATTCTATTTTTAAGGTATGGCACTTTCAAGGACTTAGAAAAGTTTCTTGCTTTCAATATGTTTCTTGGTTCTTTTAAATTTTCTTAGCAGTGATACTTTTTACTTTTCTGGAACTTCTAACCACTTAGGCTTAAATTTTTCATATTAACATTAAAAAACTATTTTTTCGTGCTATTTTCTATTATCCCGATTTAATAATTAAATTATCGATATTGATTATTCAGGTTGAAAACACGTCTCGATGGCCATTTCGCTACCGTTTACTTATCCCTTCAGGAAACTTTTCACAAACATTTAAAATAAACTAAAGTTTTTGCCTAAACATTTTATTTATTCATTTTTTATTTTAAGGTCATTTGGATATTTTTTAAATCCAAATTTTTTTAATCTTAAAATTTTTAGTGTTTATAAATTATCACTTTTTTTGGGCCGTTTTTGTTTGGTTCTTTTATTTATATTACTGCTTTCTTATATTTCGAGCAATATTGCTCCGTCTTCTACTTATTATTTCTTTATTTTTTTCGTATTTTGAAAAATATTTCTTCATTTTATTTTTACCAAGCTGGTACTTTTTGTTTTTTTTTTCTTCCAACATATTGTTAGATTATGTTCTTTCTTAGTTGTTTGCATATTCTGCTTTGGTTTTTTTAAATTTTTTAATAATTTTTGTTGATGTAGTACCATTTACTCTTGTGGTACTTTTTTTAATTTAAAATTAAATATCTACTTTATTTAAAATCAGCTTTTGAACTTTTAATTAAATTTTATTTCTGTTGTGTTTAGTTCCTTAATATTTTGGTAGCTTTTTGAATTTTTTTGTTTTGATAAATGGTACTTTTATTCAACTGTGGTACTTTTTCTTTATAACATTATAATAATAATATTTGATTTTACTATTTTTATTACTCAGTTAAATTGGGACTATCCATAGCCAATCTATACGCTGCTTTGGTAATGTGATATTACATATCACTTTTTCTTTTTAAAGTTTTTAGAGCTGTGGTACTTTTAAGGTTATTTTATATAATTCGTTACTTTTTGCTATTCTAGTAAAGTAAACTAGTCTCTTTCCTTTTTCTTATTTTAAGTACTTTATTTTGTGTTTTTTATGGTATTGTTTACTTCTTTGTATTTTTTTCCTATAACATATTTGGTACTTTTTTTTGTACATTTCATAAATTAGTATATTTCTTATTGCTTTCTACTGTATTTCTTAGTTGATTGTTGTACTTTCTTCAGTAGGCTTTAAGGCTTTGTTACGTCCCCAGAATCTTAGGGTACATTTTACTGTTTAGTACTTTATGATTTTTGTGGGATATTAATACCTTCTGACATTTTTTTATACTTGGGCAAATTTCGTATATGCTTAACTTCTATAAAATGTTTATTAAAAATTGCCTGGTAATTTGTACTACTTTAGTACACTTTTTTACTCCGGTACTCTTTTGGTACTTTTGTTATTTTATTGTGTTTTTGAGTACTAGGTTTTCATGCTTTAGAATTAAAAGAAAAGTAAGTTTTAGAAAGAGTTTTACCGACAAAATTGCATTCAAGGGATTTATATTTGGGAAAATTCAAATTTTTCCCAATTAAATCCAAATTTATTGTAATAAAAATTATGTGTGTTTTTTTTTTTTTTTTGATATTTTTAATATCTTGTTAACACACCATAAATTAACGTCATTTATAGACTTGGTTTACTTATTACATAAAAATTAAGAAGCACAAAAAAACTCAACATTATGCTTCCCCCAGATTGTTTGGTTTCTTCTTTTTTTAAATCATTCAATTACTTTTCAATGTAAATATGTTATCAGTATTGGATAAGAAACACATCATTTTTCTTTAAGCAACAATAAAAGGAAAAATTAGGAGCAGACACTCTTATCAAAAAAAGCAAAAAATCAAGTCAAAATTAAAATCTCCAAAAATAAACATCTCATCATTCTTACGCACGCAAACAGATATATTTCATTTTCCTAAAATTCGTAGGAATGATTTTCAATATAAATAATGATAATTTTTTTTCAATCCCAATTGATGTTGCCGGGTCGTGACTGGGATGAATAAGAGATTAGACAGCAGAAGCTTAACAAAACAATAATGTGCATGGAACGAAATCAATTGAAAAAAAAAAACAAAAATACAAAAAGGTATTTAAATATCATACATCCATCTTAGGAAAAATGACGTGACACAAAATATAAACACTTTGGATTTTCTCACACAACAAAAATTGCAAACAAATCAAATGGTTGGAATTAACAACAACTCATGTTTGAATGTTTGAAATGATGTTGAATGTGATAAAAAAACAAGCACACAAATCATTTCCTGTTGCTATTAAATCTTATCTTCGTTATTGTTTTCAATTTATTGGATGTTTACATTAGTGTATAGGTACGTGTGTAAATGTATGTGTATTTGTCTACCCAGTTGTTCATATTAAGCATTTAAGTGAATCAAATATTGTGCTTGAACTCACATCTTGCCAACGGCAATGGGACGGAAATTTAAATTATTTGCCTGAGAAAGTACGTTTATAATCATTTGGTCAACTGGGTAAGTTTTAGTTGGACAAATATAGCATACTTTGCGGGTGCCTTGCAAAACGTGATTTTTTTAAGCAAGCGGTGGGTTTCTTATAAAAATTAAGCAACTTCTTGGCAGTTCTTTTAATTTATGACTTTTTGTTTATTGATTTTTTTACTTCTTTAAATTTAAAAGTTATTTGCAGCTGTAAGATAATTTTTTGGTACTTTATTTTATATACCACTTCTTTTTTTATTTAAGAATTTCTAATTGTCTTGTTTAACTACACCAATTTGGCATTTTGAAATACTGTATATTTGGTAATTTTTGTTTTATGGACGATATAATTTAGTTTTTAGCTTTAATCACACTTTACTGCTTATGAATTTAAATAAGTCTCGTAATTGGTCAAATAGTTACTTTGCTTTTGTACTTTTTTGTAGTTCAGTAATAATTAGTTTTAGCTAAATTTTGTTTTCTCTTTTTTAAACTGAAATGGTACTTTTTTAGTACTTTTTATAACTTGTGCTTCTATTTTTTTCTTACTACTTAAGCACTTTTCTACTCGTCTGATACTTTTTAAGTACTTTTTACCCAAAGTACTAATAAAAACGTGGCTTAAAATTATGTACGACAGTTTTCACCAGAAGGTGTGACAACAGTACTTTTTACCCATTTACCCATTCAAAAATTTAAAAAAATTTTTAAGAGTAATATGTTTGGTACCTTTAGTGCTTTTAGGTACTATGATACTTTTGACTTATATTTTCTATTTCTTAAGAATTTTGGCTACTTTTTAATTTTTTTGATTTTTATTTTAGAGATAGTTTTTTGGTACTTTTTCTTCTGGTACCTTTTTAAGTGGTATGAATTAAGTGCAGCTTATATAAATATTTTTTTTATTACTCTAATGTAATTTTCTTTGATTAATTTTAATTAATTTGTAAGTTTAAATACTTAAATAATTTTTATTTGAAATTTGATGGTACCAGTACGACGTATTCAACAAAATTTAGTTTATTGGTTCCTTAAGTCATTCTTTTCAATTGGCATTTACTATAGCTAAAGTACCTATTGTATTTTTTAGACTTTTTACCCTTTGTTATTTTTCCTACTTTGGTACTTTTTTAATTTGGAATATATTATTGACTGTTTAACTTTTTTCGTTTTAGCTTATCTGAAGATTTTTTCTACAAGTCATTTTATCTTTTCCTGCTGATGAGGTGAAAAAATAAGTTCAGAAATTTTCATAAATATTTTAGGCACATTCACTTGCCGTTTTATCTTGAACTAAATATCTTGACATTGTGTCTGTGGGTTTATACGGTTGGGTGCCCAGGTGAGTGTCTTTCAAATAAGCAAACTCACACATACATTTAAATAAATCATAAGACGTAAATACCCTCCCATTAATAAAAACAATAAACATGAAACATTAAAAAAGATAACTTGTGGTGATGCCATTAGCATTAAAATCAATTTGTAAAAACCAAAAATTTGAAATAAAATACAAAAAAGATATTACAATTTATTGCCTTTCTTTTACAACAATAACCTTTACAAATGCATACATAAACATAAATAATTACAGTTTTAAATATACCCGGCAGTTCTCATTGAGAGCTCATATATTTGGTGGCAACTATTTAGCTTAATATGGTTGATATTTAGAAATTGTTTATGATGCACGATAAACTAAATGGCTTCGTATTGCTTATCTTCAATTATTTACTGATCATCAGAAGTCTCGTTTGCAATACTTGAATTTAATTTTTAATGAACAAATTTAATTCTCAATATCAAGAGATATTAATTCTTAAGAGAAAAGCTTTACAACAGCAGGGTTCATTCTGTGGTGTAATAAAATTTTAAGCAAGAATTTTAATGGTATGACTATCAAAGATAAAAGCAATAAAAACAACAACATAAACATGACATGAATTTTAAATTCAACCATCAATAAAACACCGTCATCATGAATTCTGTTGCCACAAAATCTTTATTAAACATTTAAACAAATAAAAGGAACCCCAACCATCCTCTGGCTGACATTTGACAAAAAAACCTATTGACTGAAATTTTCTGAATAATATTTTGCTTGTGTAGTCTTAATGTTTTTCTCTTGTTTTAAATTTTATTTGAATTTAAATGCTCATTAAAACAAATAATGGCTCCTTTAAGAATACATGTCCATTGAAATTGAGATTAAATTAAGGCTGTATACTTTAATGACAAAGAGGTATGCTTTAAACATTATAAGAAATACCCATGGAAAAAGTACCTAAAAAGTACTTTTTATGAAAAGTACCTTATAAAAAAGTATAATTTAAAAAATAATGTATAAAAAATGACTTTAAAGAGGTACTATAAAATATTATTTAAAAAAAGTACTTAAGGGGTAAAAAAGTACCTACAGAAAAAACGTTTTAACGAAAACTATATTTTTTATATATTCTTTTTAAACAAAAATTTTTGATAAATTAACCTCCGCTTAGTGCAACGTTAAATAAAGGCCTTTAAGAAATAAAGTTTGTAAAAAGAGTACCTTATTACAAAAGTGTGTGTGTGTGCGGGTGTGTGTGTAAAAAATATGTGTGATGAAAAATTACCTTCTTTGGGAAAGTTATATAAAAGATACCTAGCCAAACTTTTACCTAAAAACAAGTTTTTTCAAAGTACTTTTTACAAAAACGAATCTTTAAAAATTGCTTTAAAGTGTAAGTAAGTAGCATTAAAAAAGGAAAAGGACAATTAAAAATGTATCTAAAATTTTTTTTCAAAGGACGTTTTATTTTATGAAAGATGTCGTTTAGGTAAATCCTTTAAATAAAAGTACTTAAACATAAAGATCGTTGTATTAAAATTAAATTAATATTGCCTTTAAATTAACCCCTTTTAAAAGTCCTATTTAAAAAAGGTATAAAAGTAAATTAAGATAGTGTGTGGAAAATTCAAAATCTCTATTACAAAAATTTGTGTAGAATGGTACTTTTAGGAAAAGTACTTTTTCTAAAAGTTCTTTTAGGAAAGTCCTTTTAAGAAACTAGATTTTTTAATTACTTTTGAAAGTAAGTTTAAAAACCTTTTCGTTTGATGAATTTTAAGGTTCTCATGTCTTTATTTGTATTGCAAGTACGGTTATTAATGAATTCTAAAGCTTCTATAATGTCCATAACAAATCTGTATAAATATACAATTAATGCTTAAAAATCAATTTAGAGTAATTTATTAACTTTTCAATATGAATAAATTAAGTTTAAAATATACGTACATATAAATGTAAAACAGGAAGTATTTTAAGTTAGATATAAAAAGTATAAACATCTATTTAGATTTAAGAAAGTAAATAAAAACCTTTTTTATGACCGAGCTTGAGATTCAACCGACAAAAAAATTTATATTCATGAAAAAATTAAATAAAAGATCGAAAAATAAACTAAAACACTTGTCATCCCTTGGTAAAATAAACAAAAAAGAAAAAAATTGTTTTTTTTCTTAAATAAACTTTAAGCATTTTAACACATAAATAACTAAGAATTGGAAAAATGTTAACATCAATATTATCCAAATTATACCCTCATTAAGTACGAGTATAATCAACAATGTATAAAATAAGATGTATCGCTTGTTAATGAAGCCAATAAACTTAATGACGGAAATGATGTTTTAAACAAAGGATCAGAAAAGTGAACTTTTAATCTTAAATATTTGTGCTTTTTATGTGAGTATTGAACAGCCATAACTAATTGTCATTAAAGTAAGTGAACCGTATGATTGATATTAATAGTTTTTTTTACACACACAATATAGCGTATATGATTAAAACTCTTTAACAACACATACACACACACACACACACACGCAAATCATGCACAGTAATTTGTGATTTAAAATTCCGCTCAATTAAGGTTTAATGTTTTATTAATGAATATTTTTACATAAACATACTGTAACCGCATTTTGGAAACATTGTTCATAAATATTTAATAAAAAGAGTTAATTTTGCTGGGTAAATGATTATTTAATGCTTTAGAATTTTCTTTAATAATATAAAAATTCAATTACTTTTTAGAGAATGTATTATTTACTACATTATATTTAAAAGGTCAGTTAAATAACTACTCTAAAAAAATTTTGTTAAAAAATTAATTTTTATAAAGGCATTTTTTAAAAAAGTACTTTTTATTAAAACTTCTTCAAAAACTTTTTTTTTTTTTTTTTGTAAAGGGTGATAGTTAACATTATTCTTGTAAAATATTCGTTTTATAAAGGGCACATTTTTATAAACGGTACTTTTCATGAAAAGTAGTTTTTTTAAAGGTACTTTTTATGAAATGGACTTTCTATAAGTACCTCTTAGAAACGGTACATTTAATAAAAAGTGCCTTTCGATTTTAGAAATGCTTTTAAATATTAAAATCATTCACGGTAAATTATTTAATGAAGTCCTTTTTTGAAGATTTTCTATTTAGTGTTTTTTCATGGATAAATGTTTTGTGAAACTTACATCTTTGTATAAAACGTACTTTTAATAGAAACTTTCGTATAAAATCTTATTTAACCTGTTGTAAAAGATTTTTGTATTAATTTTACTGTTTATAAAACGTATTTTTTACAAAAGATACTTTTGTACCCTTTTCATTTTTGTCCCCTTTAACTTTCTACTCATTACAGAATAAACATATTACCCTCTCAAAATCATTGTATCATGCTGACACAGAATTATGAATAATGAAACAATAACACATTACACAGATTTGTACAGTTAATTAAAATTACAAATATTAAATTTATAACCGCTTTCAACAACGATAAAACATAAGGACGCACAATTCCAAATTTAACTGTTAAGGCGAAAAGTTAAACAAGATTCGAGGGATAGAAAAAAATAGAAAAAATGCATTCGAAACAAATTAAGCGACAATAATAAATAAAACAACTAACCAAAACAAAAATAACTTGAAGTAAGAGAAAGAGAAAACATAACTAATAAAAATTATTTAATAACCATTTTTTACATACAAAACACGCGTGCAATGCAATACTTGTTGACATGTAAAAGTACAAATTAATTGAGCAAGTGCTGAAGGTTTCGGCAAAGAGCGTTTGGGGAAAATGTCATGATTTTCAGATGTTGCAAAAAATGTGTAACGACGAAATAATAGAAAAAAATATTGCATAATAAAAATAGTAATTACCTTTAATTATACTATTTTAGTTGCAATGTATATTCTACGTTATTTGCACCCGGGGTTGTTCAGAATAATATTGAAAAAATTTAAGTTTTCTATATTTTAGTAAAATTAATAAAATTTTCTTAAAAAAGAAGTATATTTCAGTAATATTAGAACAACCCTCAAATCTTCTTTCTCTAGTTGGAATTTTTCCTACATTCCAAGTACAGTGAAACCTCGATTATTCGGCTCTCGTGGGATTGACACCAGCATGGATAATCGAAATACACGGTTAATAGAAGTTACATTAAAATGTACAAAATCAGCAACTTAAATTTCTTCGTTCCATAAATCTTATTGCATTTTTAATAATTAAGTGTAAATCAAATTAACATTTCAAATTTTATAACTTTCTTATTGAGAGTATTTTTAAGTTCTAGATTGTAAGGAGACATTTTCTTAAGTTTTAATAATTTTTATATTTAAAAGAACTCCAGGTCAACAAAAAAATTGCGTTTCGATTCGAACGCCTATTATATAACAACTAAGATAATGTGAACTATTGACTACCTTCGTTACATATAATTAATTAACAAAAGAGTGAGTGGTTGCTCACCCACATTCGTTTGCTTAATAATTTTTTGTTTTATAGAACATTTACACGTTACACCTTCATTCATATGAGATTTTTTCTTGTTTTTGTGAAACATAAACAATTTAGTGTTGTGTTATTTCTAGCTGTGTTTATTTTGGTTGCACTATAAAACTTATTTATATCGTTGTATTTATTGTAAAACATACTGTTGTTTTTCATACTGTTGTATGTGTTCGTGTTAAGGTAAATATTTATGAAAAAAAAAGAATTAAAATTATACGAAAATGTGTTTTAATTAATGAGCATTAAATGTTCGTATAAACATACATTTAATAAATAATAAAATATACTTTAACACGTCTCTATATAAAATGATTTGTGTATAGTAAATGTTTGCTTGAATGTAAAATATGGGTAAATGATAACCTACATACGATTAGGAAAAAAACAAGATTATTAAAATTCTATGAACTTACAAATACATGAAATAAATAGAAATTGTTAATAGGGTGTTTTTTCAGTCTTAATTTAAAAAGCAATTGGAAAATTAAAAAACAACTGGTTATAGTCGAGAACGTAACTTCACCATATTTGCAATGACATTTGGACCAGGTTCTAAAAAAAACTCGAAATTGCCGAATGATGGCTTAGGCCCCTACCAGTGTCATTTTTAACGTCATCGTCAAGAAATTACAAAATGACCAGATTCCAGATTCTATAAACTGTCAGTAAGGAACATGATACATTTGTTAAAGTTAAACAAAGTTCATCCTTAAGGTGTAATTAGTAATCAGGCTTATGACAAACTATAGACCACCCTATCTTAAACAAGATAGCTATAATATTTTAATGTAAAACGTTTCTCACTTAAGTTAGAGAAACGATGTGCTGATCGAAATAGACCACATTTTTTGGCGAAATCAATTTTTAACCAGATTTTCTTTCATTGATTAAACGGAATCAAAAGACTATAATTTGAATGATCCAACAAAATTTTCCCGTTAGTTCGTTTTATGGTATTTACAACAAAAAGTACAAAATACTATTTCCGGAAATTTGTAAAAACTTTTTGAGAAATTTTGGTGCCACTAAAATAAAATTTTGTTATTTCTGTTAATTTTTTTTGAAGGCTCAGTCTTTGTTGCATAAAAGAGCTTCATGTTTCAAGTAAAAATATTTTAAACCATACAAAAAAAAGCTCTTACATATTTTGTGCAGAAGCACATAGTGAAATAATCACCCTATATTTTTTAACACACACACACACATACAATTTTGCTAATAACCTTGCTTTGTTTAATTTTATTTATTTGTTTTATTGTTTTCATAAATTATTTATTTATTGTTGTCATAAATTATTTATAAAAAAGAAAATAATATTTTAAATGTATGTCATATTTAAATAAATAATATTCCGTACTGTTTATATTTGGTTTTAAGGTTATTTTTGAATAATTTATAAAAATCATAGAAAAATGAATTTTCTTAAATAGTTCAGCTTAAAATTTCTTGTAAAATTTCAACCCAGATTATATCATAAATTATACACGTACGTCGTCGTATTTCGTATTATTCTTTATAAGTTTAATTAAGACAAGTAATATTGCTATATTAGGCTGTGTTGAATCCTATATACCCTTCACCATATATGTAAATCTATCTATCAAAGAGTATTTAATTAAAGATCTCTTCAAAAGGTTTTCAATGATACCCACACTGATATTTTAAAAAATTTGAAAATTTCAGATGCTTGTAATTTGGAGGATATGGGCGACCACCAATTTTTTCACTTGATATTTTTTCTAAATTTTAAATTCTCTACCCCATATACTTGTTTTTTTTTTTTTTTTTTATTGAAGTTACTTCATTGTTGCAAATGATATAAAATTTGAGGTGGACGTAGTGCTTTGCTAGCTGCGTCGAAAGACACGAGCGGACAGACGGACATCGATTAAATGCATAAGAAGTCAGAATATATATATATATATATATATATATATATATATATATATATAGTAGAAAAATTAAGACGTTTTAAATCGTCTATAATTAAAACTCGCGGTTACCAGCTAAATGACTGTATTTAGGAAACTACTGAATACAGAAGAAGAACAACATAAGTTTTTTTTTAACATAATCGCTGGCATATTTTATTTTGCAATTAAATAAGGATGACAAGAAAATAAAACGGTAAAATATTTTTATTTAAAATCTATTCTATCGATTTTATTTTTTATAATTAAATTTTATTTATATATATATTATTTCATGGCTTCAACTTTCGACTAATAATATGAAGTGTTTTCGATTAACCGAACCTGCCAACACTGCTACTTAACCTCGCATTTCTCTTTAAACTTTTGACTTCATAAAATGAATACTTCCTTAATAGTTTTCTTTCCTGTCAAAACCAATTAACTAAAAGCTTTTTGAGTTGAAATCTCTGCCTTAAAAATATCATATTGGAGAACAAGATATTCTGAAAAACCTGTCATTCAAGAAAATTTATTCAAAAACGTGATATAATTTAATTTCCCTTTAACGAACCTTTTACAAGATTCCTTATTAAACCAATATTCAAATTTAAATCTAAAAATGCTTGTCTTGCATAAAATTTATTTTCAAACTAAAATTTTAATTGGTCCCTTTTACTTACGGTCGGTCAATTCTACGTTTCATAAGATTTTTCTCATTATTTTTCATTTTATAAATTGATACATCACCTGGCGTGGCCCTACACGCAACACAAATACACACATACAGTTATTAGACTAAAGTTACTTTTTAACTACTGTTACCACGTGCTGTTGATGTTGCTATTGTTATCAGAGTTCAACTATTTAATTTGCTTGTTAAATATTATTTAAATTTAAATATTTTTTTCTTTTTTTCACACACTTGCATGAAACAAAACAATTAAATAATACGAGTGTAATATTGTTAAAGTATAAAAAACTTAAAAAAAACCAAAGCCCAGAGAGAAAATTTGCATATGAATATGTTTTTTTGACACTTTTACTTATTTGTTACCTGAAACGTGTCATAATTTACATACAATACAAAAGCAACAATAACAACTACAACAATGAAAGAATACAACTCTTACAGGATTTAAAATATTCATAAAGTGACATAATATGAGTAGTGGTCGGTTGCACAGTGGGTGAATGATTTTTGTTGGCTGGAATTTAAATTTATATTAATTAAATGAAGAGAATATACCAGAATTGAACAGAACAGAAAAGAACAGAATGAACAGAGTGGTTAGTTTGGGAAAAAGCCAGAAAGAAGAGCTGTTGCATTCCTTACTAGATGCTGAAGATGCTTTTTGGAATTGCTCGTAATACTGACATTAATTATTGTGTTGGCACATTAGAGCTGCAATACTGTCGATAGTCGGCTTATTCGATATTTTCGATAGTTTGCTTAAAAACTGTCGATAGTGTAGTTTCTAAAGTTTTCTAAAAAAGTTATCGATGCTATCGGATTTTTTTAAGTGCTAATTTTGGCAACTATCGTTATGATATAAAAACCATCAATAGTCTGCCAAAAATAAAACTATCGATATTATCGATAGCACTACCGATTGTTTTGCAGCTTTCTGGCACCTCCGGAATTTCTTAACTATTATAATAAAATCTAGACTAGCTATTGCAGACTAGACATTAGTGTTGTCTGATAATATTTTAGCAAACAGACATGCAAGTTTAATAAATCAGCCAACTGCGAGTTGGATTTTTACGTTATACGGTTTTATACCATATATTCGTTACCCTTTGATCTCAAATTTTTTTAATTTTATTATTTTTTTTTTTTAAAATTTAATAAGTCTGCTTATTACAGTTTTCAATTTACGACAAAAAAAAAAAAAGAAAAAAATCAAGTGCTCTATTGGGACACCCTTTAATTTATAATTTTATTTTTATACTTGGCGTTTGAACAAGCACACATTCTGCGTAAATTTCAAGAGTCTGCCTAAGGTATTAGTGTCATAAGCCCATATATGCAATAGACAGATCCTGTGTGGGACACCCTTTAATTATTATTTTTAAATCTGTATCTACAGCAGATATTGTATTACGAATGCAGTTTAAATTTAAATTGTCTGCCTCTTGTAGTTTAAAATGCAGGACCACCTTATCTCCTGAAAGCTGAGAGAGATTGGAGTTTTCAAATCCTTTAAATTGATGCTAAATTGACTGACGTAAAAGAAGAATTTAAGTTGAAATAAAGCAAATATATTTTCCCCAGATTCATAGTTTTAAACGACTTGATTTAATATTTAATCAAAAGTTATAACGAAGAATTATTGAATATCTTTTTAATTTGTTAATCCCTTCATTATTATTTTAGGGATCTTAATATCCCTCTTTATTTTATTATTTTGTTTATCTTATGCAGTTGAGTATAAATTATAAAATTGTTCCCACTGTGCTTTTAATTCATTTGTAAGAAATGAAAAAAAGAATTAAATTCCATTTACCTTTTGTAAAGTATAAAATAGAGTTCCTTCCTGCTTAAAATTGCATATAATATTTATTTCAAAATATGTGTTCTTGTGTGTGTGTTTTAGTTAATAAGTTTACATCCTTTTTCTGCATGCACACACACAAATGTACATAATTTTGGTTTCTATATTGACCGTAATGACACGTTATGTCTTTCTACATTTAAATGAAAATTTTATTTAATTTTTTTTCTTCTCTTTAATTTAATCTTTTTTACTTTGTTTTTGCTGTTGTTGTTAACAGTTGGCCTGTGATTGTTTTGATGTATGTCCAAATATGTATGGTATTGTGTGTGCGTGCGTTTGGGTTCAAAAAATGTTTGTTATTTCAAGATTTATAGCATTTTTAAGTCAGATTTCTAAAATATAATTTGTAATACTGTCCGAGTTTTCCTCACTATTACATGATGTCTACAAGAATACAGTTGTGTATGTGTACTTATATTTGTGTGTGTATAAATATTTACTCTATTGGCTTTTACTTTTGTAACATGTGTCATTTTTTGTAGAGTATAAAATGTCTTTGTTACAGACTTTTGGCATTCATACGCTGCAACAAATATATATTATTACCTTGCACAGTGGGTCATCATATATGTATTTTGCTATAAACTTTTTTTCTTCTACATTTCACTATGATGAATAGTTTTCTTAATCTTTGATGAAATTATCAATAAAATTGTATAAAACAAAAAAAAAGAGCATGTTAAAGAGTGAAGTAAATCATCAAATGGTAAAGGGAAAAAGTTATTAATTATTATCATAATAATCTTATATGTTTAAGTAATCATGATAAATTCGAGAAGATGCTTAAATGGGACTTAAAGGCTAATCAGACATAAAATAAAAAGAAAAAAAAAATCAATAAGAAGTTTTAACGCTTAAAATTAAATTAAATACCTGATAAATAAAACAACAAAGAAAAAAACAACAAAATAAATTTAAACAGTTTCTTTAAATTATTGTGCAATTTTTTTAAACCACCCCGATTTTATCAACAAATCACCGATATTGATTATTGAGGGTAAAAGCACGTCTTGATGGCCATTTCTCTACCGCTTATTTAGCTCTTAAGGAAACTTCTTACAAATATTTTAAATAAACTAAAGACTTTTTTCCAAACAACAACGTAATGACAAAAATCAAAGTTTAAGTAAAAACAACAATAACAAACAATGATTCTATTTTCTTTCTTCACTGTAAACGGCTGACTTTTTTCGGCTAATTTATACAGTTAAAAGATAATGAAAAATAAAATACCACAAAACAAATAAAATAATTAGTCTATGAGTCGAAATTGGACTCAATAGAAAAAACCTCGGGCTGTGATTTCATTGAAACAAAAAAAAAAAAGTTATGGCATGAGTTCAAATCCTAACGTAGTCTTGTGTATTTATATTTCCAGTTTAACAAATAGCAACGTAAAATATGTATGTACTAAAACTGACTTATATAAGGTACCGATATGCAAAAATTTTAAATTATTTTTACTTTTTATTATTTTTTTTACTCCTTTAAATCACTGTTCTGCAAATTGCGTTATCATACAATAAATACAAACATTTCTGTGAACATTTTATACTAAAAATTTAAAAAAATCTTTCACTCATCATACGCATGCCTTCTCTAAGACCAAAAACCAAATAATGCTGCAATTGCAAATAAAAAAATTACAAAAATTGAAGCACATTGACACGAGACTCGCAAACTACTTTTTTTGCTCTTTTTCTATTTGTAGACTCATACCATGAGGTCTTTAACTTTATATACAAAAACCTTGCCAATTTATTTATGCAATGGTGTAAAAAAGTTGGGTATTTTTTCGTAGAGGAAATTTCAAGTTGGCAACACTGTTTTTTGTAAAATGTGTTTTTAAAGTATTTGATTATTTTGGATTTTTCAAGGTTGTTGTCCTTATTCAATAATAAAATAGACTTTTAGTTCAGAGTTGCCACATTGTCATATTAGCAGAATTTCCAGAAAACATTAGCATTTGATGCATGAGATAAATTGCCCATAGGGCTTGAGAGTGATGAAAACAATATAAGATTCATTATTGAGCCGCACAAAAGCCTCAATGGAATTTTAAAATGGCAGCTCCTTGGTCTTCCAATATAAAAAAAATGTTTGAAATTATGGATTAGTTTTTTATTTAGTTATGTAATAGACTTTTGGTTCAGATTTGCCACACTTTCACATTAGTGTTACTCTCAGAAAACATTAGCACTTGTTGCGTTTTATTGGCAACTGAGATGAGTGGCTCAGATAATTTAAAACATAATGTTAGTGTCAACGCTGCATGACAGAGAGGCCTCAATATAAAAATATTATGATCTTCGATTTCCAATTTAACCAGCATGCCACTGCATGCCGAACTGCTTACAGTATAATTAATATAGAAATAACTACGATTTTAAGACAATTAAGAAACAAATTAGATACAAAATTTGCACAAAATTTTTGTCACAATATGTTCTCAGTCTCATCGGAAAATTATTACACAGTTTTTTGGTACTGTAAAAGTAATTGTTTAATGATTCTCTTTTAATGGATGTAAATCCCATTTTTCAATGGTTTTTAAGTTAATGCAAATTTTCCTTCGTCTTAAAAAAACACCCGTTTTATTATTCAATATTTTTAAGAGATGGAAAACAATTATTTAAATGACACATGTTTTGTAGTTTCTAAAATCAATTGTTTGTTATAAGACTAAAGTTAACATTTACTCATGATCATTGTCATCATTTGGATTGTGTAAAGTCTGCACAAGCACATCCACTGCATGGACTCACACATTCGAATTTTGTAAAGGATGTCTTGAAAACTTATCTGTAATTGGAACAACATAGAATGAAGATGCGCATTGATACCCTTGTATTAAAGTTTCTATTAACATTTTGGACTGTCGGTAAAAGTAATTTTTGTTAAAGGTGAAAAATCACACCACCCAAAACTAAACGAAATGAAATGAATATATTTAACCGCCATTCATTCTGCTTCTATGAGCGGATATAAACCAGAAACATTGAGCCATAGAACTTTGTTTTGGAAAACGCTGTATATTGCATAAACATTTTTAATCTTCACAACTTAACTCGTTTGTAGGAATGACCATTAAGTTCTTGAACTTTTACGTAAAGCTGAGAGAAAGAGCAGATGTGCCTTCAAAAAAAAACTGACTCTATATCTCCACACACTAAATGTTTGTAAAAACACAATATTTAAATGTATATATTCATGGTATTGTTCTCAATTGTAGGAGTTTTGTTTAAAAAATTTAATATTAGACATTTCCGTATCCCATAACATTTATTAGTACTTTTCTTTTGCTCTCCCTTGAAACAAAACAGTTTTTTCATTCTAATTCTGGCTGGATGTGACTATGTAGGGAATGTCGTTAGTTTTCAGTAGATATTTTATGTCGTTATAAAACACTTACATATTTATCAGCACTGAGGACTGAGTTATATAGTGAACATATGTATGTGATAATGTGCTGGCTTGATTGTAATTTGATAAAAAAAAAACAAAATCATACTAATTGATTGAAATTTCTAGAGAAAAAAGTAGTGAGTGGTACTAAGTGTACAGTTTTAAATTATTTTTATTTTAGAATAACTTAAAGCACGCATTTTTGATGCCTTTTAAAAAAGTACCATTTCAAATAATCAATATTTGAATACAGTACTTTAAAAAAATAGCTTTGAAACAAAAAGTTCAATAAATTATTACTTTAAAAAATTGCAAAAATCCTTCGAAAAGGATCTTTTAAAAGAACTCTTAAAAAGGTACTTTTAAAAAAGTCCTTTAAAAAGTACGTTAAAGAAAGAATCTTTAAAGTTTTTTTAATCGTAAAAAATTCTTCTATAAAAAATAAGTATTTACTTTTAATAAACGTTTTGAGAAAAAGTACTTTTGAAAGAGTCTTTTTTAAAGGTACATTTTTTAAATTGTACTTTTCCAAGAAGAGTCAATTTCACTTTTCAAAGAACTCAAGACATTTTTCTGTATTATGTAAAGAATCAACTACTTTTTACACTTTTATTGTTTAAAAAGGGTCCCAAATTTTTTAAAAGTACTTTTTACAAGATCTCAAAAAGAACTTCAGAAAGTATTTTAAAAAATGTATATACGGAATTTTTTAAGAACTTTATAATTTTTTTGAAAGTTTTTTTTTAATTTTATATGTTTTTTCGGCTAAAAAGAATTTTTAATACTTTTTTTTTAAAGAAAGTACTATTTTTATTTAATAGGCTGCTTTTTATTAAAGTAAATTTTTTTAATTCTTTTACCTATTTTAAAAGACCTATATAATTTTTTTTGCCTTTAATTCCATTTACTGCTAAGGTAGTATTTTTAATAGTTTTTAAAAGAGAGTAGCTTTTTTTTACTTTTCTGTTAAAGTAGTATTTTTACTACTTAGAAAAATTAATTAATATTACTTTTTGTTTTTAATAAATACAATCTTGAAAAGATACATTTTCTTAAAGAAAGTCATTTAAAAAGCTTTTATATTTAAGTGCACGTTTTTAATAAGTATTTTTTTTAATTTGCTATGAGTAATTAATTATTGTCTTAAAGCTATTCGGAAAATTTCTGTTTCTAAAAAAGTGTTATTAAATTCCACACTGTTTTTATATTTCAGTTAATACTATTAAATCTGAAATAAATTCTAGCAAAGAATTGTGTCATGGTACCATTCGGAGGACATTTTAAATTGTCACCGGATGCATAAATATTTGTGTTTTTATTGTTTTAAAATTCTAATTTTAATGTTAATATTTTTACGTTGGCTCGTACGTCACTGGTATGTGAGATTCAATATTTGAACAAACAACAAAAAAATTATTAGTTTTTTTATTTTGTCTGTTTTCCGTTCATGCCGAACAGTTTTTTCAATCGAAATAATTTAAATTAAAATTCATTATAAGACTTTTGGCTAGTGAATGGCAGAAAAAGAAAAAAAAAGATTTTGACAACGAAAAAAAAAAAAATAAATATATTCGGCAATGAGCATTAAAAAGTAAGAAAAAAACATCGACTGAAAAAATTGGCGCTCGCCCATGTTACGGCCGGGGCTCTGAAATTTAAAATTTTTTAAAATATCAATATGTAAAATTTTTATTCAGAAAATTAACCTTAAAACCTTTGCAAAATGTCTTACGAAAAGTACCTTTAAGAAAAGTATTTTTAAAAGAAGCACCTTTAGAGTTATTAAACTAAAAGCACTTTTTAAAAATATGCTTTAAAAAATATTAAAAAAAATTATGCGATCCTTTTTGCTTTAAGAAACAGGTAACAAAAATTACTTTTTTTAATTTTGTTTGCAAATTTTTCTTTTTTTAACTTGTTTTATGTGCTCTCGCTATATAAAATTAATTTAATTATATTAATTATCATCAGTGTTGAGTTCATTTCCTTGTGATTGGAAATTAATTAAAACAACTTTCATTTTTAAAATAGAAATTATTTTAAGAATAAATTTAATATATTAAAAATATTTACAGTGTTCTGTAAGAATGCATTAATAGCTGCCTCCTTGGCCCAAAAATCTCGAAATGTTGGATGATGTGCTGGTTTTTCTGTATAATCCATGGCCACTAAATCTTTTCATAAATTTTTTTTGTTCAGAATTTTAAAAAACAATTTTAATAAGAAAAGTAATTTTTAATATATTTTTTTTTAAATTTGACAAATTTTTTTTACTTTTCTTGTTTGTTATATTTCTTATTTTTTTTTCTTCCTTCTGACACAAAAACTAATAAAACACTTTATTAAATATTTACTTTCACTTGTAAAGGAAAATCAAAAATCTCGGAAAAAACAATCTCTTCTAGTGTCGTTACACTGTCAACTGAACAAATATGTAAACGAACAAACAAATCAAGGAATGATTCGATAAACGTTTGTAGACAACAGCGACGGCAAAGTGTTGTTGCTGTCGTTTGTTAGTTGACGTTTAAAGCTAAAACTATTTCAATGCAGCCTAAAGGCCGACTAAACGGAGTTCAGAAAAAAATACGCGAACACAAAGTTTTCTTATTAGTTCAGTGTGTGTGTGCGTCGTTTAGGAATTCATGTGTATTTATATGACAGTTTTTTGAATGATAAAGAAAAATGCAAAATTGAATGTCTTTAAGCTTGTTAATGTTATTGTTGTTGTGGTTGTTGTAGCTGTCGATGTCAATTTCATTGTTGTAGTTGCTATTTTTTTAATACCAGTTCTGTTGTATTACTTTAAGGCCGACACATACACAATAAGATGGCTGACAATATAGCGGAAATAGTAAACGATGTCAGCAAAGCATAAACAAATGCCATTTGAAAATTCTTTTGCACACACAACTCGCAGTACTATGAATTGAAAATGCAAAACAAATGTATCTTTGACGTTGTGTTGTCATTTATGAATGTGTATGTATTTGTACTTGCGTTTGTCTGTGTGTTAAAAATATAGAATGAAATGCTTTCCTTAGTAATCGTTATGGCTATTGTTAGAATTGTTAATTCTTTTGCTGTTGCTGTTTTCCTGTTGGTATTCGTGTTAAGTTGGTTGGTTTGAGTTTTAGTGCGAAAACAAGCTTAATTTAAGAGCATATGTTAAAATAAAGAAATCCTCTTTGATCCATAAAAAATCATGAACTAATATTAACTCAGTTTGCAGCTTAAAATCCATTCGTGCATTTGAGAACAGTGATTTAGTAAAAAGCCATTATGATTTGATATTTGAACGAAAATATTTTCAGAAAGAGTCTTATTGTAAAATTTTTTAAATATTTTTAATTTAAATTTAAGTGTCATGAATTCTTTTTAAGTTGTTTTAAAGACATTTTTAAAAGGTTCGCGTTTTAAGGCTATATCTCGCAAGGTACTTTTTTGAAAGAGACTTTAGAAAGTACTTTTTCAAATGTACTTGTTTAAAAGACACTAACTTTCAGTGCTAAATTAAATTAAAGATGGATTTATTGAAAGGTTTAAAATTTTTTGTGTTTAAAATACATATTTCAAGAGGTTTTTGTAGAAAAGCATTTTTTTTTAATATTTTACAAATCAAATTTTTTTTAAAACAGCTTGTAAATGTCCCTTTCTTAAAAATACATTTTCAGTGGCAGTTTCCTTCTTATCTGCTTTGTTTAAAAGTTCCTAATTAATATAAATTAATTTCTTGAAAAGTACTTTTTTAAACGGTACTTTTTTGAATACTATTTTAAGTTGGTTTTTATTTATTTTTTCTCAAAGTACGTTTATAACAAGTATGTTTTTAAAGATATATGGTTAAATGCATCCTTTTTAGAAATTTTTTCTTTAAATGGTACTTAAAGGTACTTTTTTTAAAACCTACATTTTTACACTTTTGGTTTTCCAAAAAAAAAACTTTTCTTTTAACCAGATAGTAATAGTCTATTAATACTCTAATTTCTTATTTACGTTATGACCTCATTAAATTTGCTATCACTATTAATTTGGAATAAGAAGCAAATGGGACTTTTTTCTTATTTTCCAATTTATCTAAGAAACTAAATAATGCTTATTTTCTAAATGAAAAAATTCTGATTTTTTTAAATATAAGAGCTTCTCTTTTTAACCACTGTCTTTATCGTGAGTACAAAAAACTAGATTATAGGGCTGCAAAAACACTTATTTTTTCTCTTTATTTTTAAAATGAATCAAAAATGAAACTAAAATGAATAAAAAATGCAAGTTTGAAAAAGCAACGGATTTCCCTAACTAAAACAGGTGTAGAAACTTTAAATCACGCTGAATTCAAAGCTGCATGTATGAATTTCAAAGCAACAAAAAAAAAACTTGTTGTTTTTGTCAATAAAAATTAAACTACAATTGGATTATTTTCTCAGTAGTTTACATATTCGCAATAAAACTCTGTTTTTAATATTTTGCTGTTTTCTTAGTTTCTTTTGGTTTTTCTACTTTTTTAATAAGAAAAGATAAAACTAAAAGTTAATATGAAATAGACGTCAACGCGAATTCAATTGAATTGTATTTCCTTTTGTGCTACATACCAGTGGCCATGTTAAAATTCATTCACGCGAGTTTGTGTGTGTGTTTAGCTTTCCGTTGTCTCTTGTTTGCAAACATTTCAAAAACGCTGTAGTGGTATCATTCATTATACAAACACATAAGCACTATTTAAACACATACTTCTACTCACATGTTTATACTTTTATCAAGTAAAACACATATATAAGGTTTTATGGCTTTAACAATATTACAGTTCAAATTCTTTCTGTGACTTCAAGCAGGTTGAAGTTTATTTTTTTTTTGTCCTTTAGTAGCTGTCAAAGTTGTTGGCTGTTTGTTATTGTTACTGTTAGTTTTCATAAAGTTAAACGTAAATATTTCTTGTAACAAATATGTCCCCATAAAAATCTGCTATAAGTTTTGTAACAGATAGTTTGGAGTTTAATTCACATGTCGTGGTCTTAAGGAAAGTACATGTGTGAATTGCAATTTTTAAATTTTGTACTAAAGTTTAGGTTACCTTATTCAACCATGTTGTAAAGTTGCGACCTACTTGAATAAATAACCGATTGCCATAAATTAAAAGTCCGAAGAGAAATTCGAGAGTCTTCATATTTGTTTGTATCACGAAATAATGTAAGGTCATATTTATTTCTGGAGAGCTTAGGTTTGTTTTTAATTTAATTTAATTAAGCTACATTTTAATATGTTGGAAATAGTTTGCTGCTCCATATACCGTTAGTTTGACTTCTTTTTAAAATGAAGCTAAATTCATTTATATGTTTAAGTTAAAATTGTAACAAGGAATTTTATTAATAAAGAAATAAATAATTGTACCAATTGTTTATTAAACTAACAGCGGCCACGATTTCTTTAGCATGTCATTTATAATTTTCTTGAAATATGAATTGAGAAAAATGTCTTCTTAAATATTTTTAGCAGAGTTACGAAAACAATGTTAAAGATTTCTTATATATAAAAAAAATATACTGACAACTTGTTTAGTACGTTTTTACAAAAAAAAAAACATTCTGTATTTGAACCCAGGCTCTAAAGGTTATCCTTACAAAATTTTATTTAAATCCATTTAGCAGTTTTTACGTGATGCGTGCACAGACAGATAGCCAAATTTGCGGTTTTATTATATGTATAGATTAAATACATTAAATTAAAAAGAACGAAATATATTTTTTAATTAAATGTATTTAAACAGAAAAATTATAATAAACCATTATCTTAATAAATAAATAAATAATTGTATCAATTATACATTTAATTAAGCCGAAAGAAAAATTATTGTAATCAAATAAATAATTAAGTCAGTTCAACACCTAATAAGCTTTTAATTGATTCAATTATTCATTTAATTAAATAAATAATGACGCATTTTCTAAATAAATAAATAATAAAACCAATAAATATTTAATTCAAAATCATAAAATTAATTATAAATTGAATTAAATAATAATAAAATTAAAAAAAGTATACAATCAATTGTATCAATTATTTATTTAATTGAAGAAAAAGAAAAAAATTAATTTAATTAAAAAAATAATTAAATATACTAAAAAATTTTTAATTGAAAAATAAATCAATTAAACAGAAATTAAGTAAATTAATAAATAAGTTAAACTCTTTATAAATTATTAACTGATTTAACTATGTGTTTAATTAAGAAATAATAATAATAGTAATAAAAATGTTTCTTAGTAATAAATATTTAATCAATTTCGTATTTAATTGAACAAAATTCTCTAAATAAATATTTTAATCAATTAAATTTTTAATTTTTAAAATATTTAATAACGTGAGTATTTTATCGGTGTATGATTTTGTACAGGCATTTTAATAAGGGTGCCTAAACAGCAATAGTTCTTGCACCAGCTAAATAATTTATTAGATTTTAGATTGCAATCTTAATAAATTTTTAATAGCTTTAATTTATACACATATTTAATTCAATATAAAATAAAAAATGTTTCAGATAAATAAATTATTGAATCAATTTTATTTTTAATTAAACAGACAGAGCCAATTTTCTATAATAAAATAGATATTTTAAATAATTAAAAATCTCAGTAATCACATCTTATTAAATATTTAATAATATTCAAAAAAATTTATGGAAATATATTTTCATAAGTCCACCTGTATAGAAATGCGTTTTGCACCTATTAAATGTTTTCTTTGATTTAAGATTTCAATTTAATGAAAGTTTTAATAGTTTAATATTAAATATAAAATAATCAATTTTTTAAATAAAAAAATATTGATTATATATTTACTTACAAACAAAGAAAATTGTTTAAAAATTAAATTTATTAAGAATTTTGTAACATTTTAAAATGAAACCAAATAAAATCGTAATTATGCGCAAGCAAATTTTTTCTATGTAAATGATATTTTGATGAATCCACCTACTTAATCGACTCATGTATAATTCTTTCTTTTTAGGTTGTTTTAAAACACAAGTTTGGTAAAGACTGTCAAGGTACTTAATTAACAAAATATTCTTCAATTCAATTAAATAAATGTTCATTAACGTAATGTACATATAAATTTTTTAAATTCATTTGTTCCCTTTAAAAATAAAACTGTTTTTAGGACAGGAAAAATAATAAAAAAAAGTTACTTTTCGATTTTTGTGTCGATATTATTTTTTCGCATTTGGTTCCTTTTAAGGGTCTAAGGATTTTTTGCTGATGACAATATATTATTTCATATAGTTGGAAAATATTTTGTGTATGTCATGTGGCTTGTGTTTGTGGGCTGTTTGTGTTGCAACTATTTCGAAATTATTGCTTACAGGCTTTTTAGCAAAAGTGTTAACATCTTTTTTTCTTATTGCATTTGTCTGAATATTTGTTGCTGTTTTTGTTGTAACTTTGTTTAAATAATTTCTATTGGTTTTTTTTTCTTCCTGCACTTGTGCTTGTGTGTTTCGTTGTGTTTCTTAGTATAAAAATTTCTTGTAACTTGATTTTGTTCGAAGTTTTGTGGCAACCTCATTTTTGCTGTTGTCATTTATAACTTTTTAAAAGTATTTTCCTCTAGTAGTTGTATTAAATAGACTTTATTAGGTCGCTTTATGGCCACAATATCTTTTACGTTGAAATTGTTTTTTGTATCTAAAAAATACTTTCCTTTGTTCATTTCCTTTTGCTACGCCTCCTTTTCCTCCTTGTTTTGAAACTCTTGGTAAAGTTTAGGCATATTCCGTTTATGAGTTTCCCAAAAGAGATGGGATTTTTAAGACAAAATGCATGACCATCGCATATTTGAAAAGTTCAGTTCAGTTACGTTATTTCAACAGTACTTTTTGTTCGTTGATGCCTATGCAAGCAGAAAAAGGGACTTTCTTTTCAAATTCCTATACCCATTTTATTGTCCTGTTGGTTCTTGCGGTTAGAGTTGTTATTAGTTGAATTTCAGTTTTACTGAAATTTTATAACATTTTTGTTTGTTGTCGTTGTTGTGTAGTGTTTTAAGAACATAAATGTTAAAATAGATATAAATTTATGCTGCCTGTTGTTTATGAAAGTGCAATGAAGGAAAATCGGTAAGCTGAAGGAATTTTAAGATAAAAATATTGTACTTAAATAGATAATAATAAAAAATCTAGAACGTGACATTTTGAAACATTTTTGAAATTTTAATTAAAAATATGAAATTGCCAGAAATCTAATGTAAATAACATAAAGGGAAATTTTAAATATTATGGTTTAAACAAAGGCCGAGTATTAAAATACAAATAATGACTTACTTTTACATAAATTTTGTACTAACAATTTTCGTACTAATAACTGTAAGTTTTATGTGTTCCTCTATAAAGCTGAAGTACTAAATTTTTTAAACTTCTATTTATTTTTAAGTAATTTATTATTAAATTTTTATTTTTTTAAATTTATGTGGTTTTAATACTATAAAATTTATATTATCCTAATTTTCAACCAAAAGACATTTGTACAATGCCTTTGTTTTACTAATAATGTAAAAAATTAAATATTTTTTGTTACTTAATTATTTTATTCCTTTCTGTTTTTATGCTTTTAATAATATTTTGATTGGACTAGAAGTTACATTTTCTCTTAAAAAAAAAAGATTTTATGTGCATATAAAATCTTTTGTCATCGTAATTTCTTATTTTCAGAAAAGTATCTGTACTATATTTTTTAATTTGAGTAAAATAATTGCTATTTTTAAAAGTTTAGTTCTAAGTTATGTGAATTTATAAGCAATAAAATATTGGTCGTTATTTTTTTTATATAAAATTTATTAGTAGAGTAATCAAAGAATGTACTAGAAAATTTTATTGATGCTATATTTTTTTTATCCAAACACAAATTTTGGTTCTAAATTTTTTCTTAACAAAAACTTGCAGTACTAAGAATGTGAAGTATATTAATAATTAATAATACAATATTTACAACTAAAATATTAAGTTCAATTAAATTAAGCATTAAAATTTTTAGTAAATACTTTTTAGTACTAAAATTAAAAAAAAAAACTTAATAATAATCTAAAAACAATATCTTTTTGCAAATTATTTTACTCCGACTACTTGATTTATTACTGAAAACATAAATAATTAAAACCCTTACTTTGGAGATTTTTTAGTAATTATTTTTTTCAACTACTAACTACTACTCCTTGTACTAAAACTTGTATCTAAAACTTAAGGTATGAAAGACTTTATTTATTTATATTCCCAGTACAATAATTCTCACTTAACATTTTTTACTACTTAAATTTTTGTACTAAATTTGTTTGCATGAATTAAAAAAAAAAACAGTAAAATTAGTTTGTATTTAAAAATACTACCCACTGAATTTTTAGTTAATAAATTTTTTCATTTTTCTACTTTTACATGAAGTATATAACCTTTTTTATTAAAGTTATAAAATTTTTTAAATTAAGGGAAAAAAAGATTTTAAATGATACAATATTGTATAAGTACTAGTCCAGCAAGCTATCTTTTCATGCGCATTGCAAGCTATATAATAATTATAATAAATATAAAAAATGAGTCCGCTTGCTATTTCCTTACTAACAGTTGTTAGTGCTTCTTTTAAATTATTCTAAATGCAATCTTTGGTTTTGCAAATAATTGTCTTTTAACGCATTCGAAGCTTCAATGTCTATTGTCAATTAAAGCTTCTTTTGTGTCCTCAACAGTTGTTGCTTTAAGTATTTTAACCCTAAACACGTGCCATACAACAAAAGCACGTACAAAGTATTACTGTCGCCATGATTATAAGGGGAAAGATTCCCACTCACCACAACTAGCACTACCATAAAAGTATTAAATGTTTAGTAGCTGAAATGGACCTCAGTTTTCCTCTTATATTATTTAAGTCAAATTATATTTTCTCTTTAATTTGGTATAAAAATATAAAAGAAACCAGAAGACAAGCAGGTTAAATGCCTTTATTCCTACTGAGTTTTATTTCTTTAACTGCACCTTTATCTTAAACATTTTGGTATATTTTCATCCTTTAGACCGGCAGAGAGAGGAGCATTGTGTGGTCTTGCCTTATGAATAAGAGTTTAAAAAAGGTCAATTTACCAGCATTATTACAAGCTTTTCATGTTTACTTGACCATGTCCAACTTTGTATGTGAAACTTGTGTACGTAAGTAAGTCACCGTATACTCGTGCACAAGACACACTCAACCCAACATGTGTAAGTTACCTGATTGTTTATTTGATCATACCCATGAACACAAAAAAAAACTCATGAATCTTCTTATACTCAACTAAGGACTCTGGGTGCTGTAGCTACAACAAAAGACTTATTATTCGTGTATTACCTTTACATTTTTACCTCGCCCTCTCTACTGCTCATTCTGTACACCTTTCGTTCACCATTTTTTACAAAACGTTTATATATGACTCAATTATTTTATTCTGTTTTATAACTGTCATTGCATGTAACAAGAGGGTACAGCTTTAGTTTTTCGTTTTGGTATCTGGGTGTGTTTAAGTTTAAGTGTGAGTGTATATATTTTCATTGCATGTAATTGACCTTCATTCATAATGGAGTTTAATATTATTAGTATTGGTTACATTTTTTGTAACTGTTTTCATTTGTTGTATTGCATTTAAACTCTAGATTTTCTTTGCATAATAATTTATGATTGAAAACAATATTGAGGGTGCAGCTTTTAAAACAATTTAAATACGATTCGGTTGCAAAAATAATTTATTCTAGCACACCATCTACGAAAAACAAACTAACATACATACACATGTATTTAACATTTTAGAACATGAAGCATGGAATACTTTATGTAAAGATTAGTTTATCTTACGATGGAAAACTGCAGCACGCTCATTGTATTCCTTTTAGTTGGAATCTAAGGATTAATATGAAAGTGTTATAAAATTACTTATTGGTAACACGAACTAAAGGCAATGTATTTAAGAAATTTAAGACTTTAATATGAATTATTAACATTTACTTAAACTAAGGTTCAATATTTTTTATGGACAATTAAAACCAGATTCATTATTTTTTGGCTTGCTAAGGCCTAATGTTTTCTATGATAATTTTTTAATAAATTTATTCTTTCCTGGGTAAAATATTGCTTTTATTATTGTTTGCTTTCAATAAATATTTAAAAGAGAATTTCTAGCGAAAAGTGTCTGATGATTTTATTTATTTTTTGGTCTGACAAACAGAACTAAAGTGACAGAGAGGAGAGGAAAGAACGTATATTGTTTAAAGTATTTTGTGTGAACGGACACTTATTATGTCAAGTTATTTATGAAGGCCATTATATTATTTGGGACTTAAAGTAAAATACAGAAACGCCACTGCATTATGAGTAAAAAGAGTTTGTCAAGAAAACCACACCTATAAGCAACTCGATCAATCAAAGGTTCAAACAGGATAATTTTAATTTAATGTTTATCATTTATAGTTGATGTAAATTGAGAAAAAGGTCATACGGGGAACCTACCCTTGATATTGTTTAATAAAAAAGAGCCATTTTAATGCTTCTTTTGAAACTTATATAACCTTTTAATTGTGTTTCTAGTTTAATTTAAATTTTAAGAACAATTTTTTTGAAAAAACATTAGAAATTATAGTAAGCAAATATTTTACTTAAAATATTTTAAACATATTTAAAATATAAAAAAAGGAAATTTGTACTAAAAATTTTATAGAAACTCTTATCACATGATTTTAAAATCAAAAGCTTGAAAACTTAATTTAATATTATAAATGACAACCAATTTTGTTGTACGATTTTTAAAAACGAAGTTAAAAAAGTAGATTTTTTAGTACATTTATCTGTATACAAATTATTAAAGTTCAAAATAACTTTAAACTTATATATTTACACACAAAGTTGTTATTTCAAAATTTATAAACATTGTTAAAATTTTTTTATCATAAATTTTTTAGTACAAAAATACCCATAAGAAATATTTTTAATGTATTATAATAATATTATTTTACTTTTTCTAAATCAAAATTTTCAAAGTAAAATTTAAGTACAACATTTTATTTAATTAAAAAAAATATGTTTTCAAAAATTTTGCTTATTTTTTTTTTTTTGTAAAAATGTACTTTATAAAAAAAAAATTATGCAGTTTAAGAAAAAATTTTTCAATACCAAAATATTAGTACTTATGCATGTGATGCAAAATAAATTGTACAAATTTTAAACACTGCAATTTAAGTGCCTTTGTTTCAGTCTTCTCACTTTACGAGAAAGTTTTTTTATTGTTTGTACTAAATTGTCTTGTACTAAAAAAAATTTCTGTACTATTTTCTTAGCTTAAGCAAAGAAGTGAAATTTTAAAATAGTTGTAAAGTACTAAGACTTATAAATGTAGTAAGTATTAATGCAGAATAGCTTGTAGCTACACAAAATTAAAATTTCTTAACACAATATTTTTAGTACTAAATTTTTTTAGCACTAAAATTTGTTTTCTATTTAGAAAAACATTGTTGGAAATTAAATTTTTAAATGTGTCATATTGTAAAGTACTAAAATAAAAATAAATTTTATAAATACTGAAAATTATTAAAGCTAAAATATTTTTAAAGTGCATACATTTTTGCTATAAAACTTTTAAATGAACATTTTTAACTATAAACCATTAAGTACTAAAAATCTTTATAAAATGATTTAAGTTAAATAATTTCCTTACATTTCTTTTCCTTATGAGAATTTAATGCTCAAAGTGGTTTTAATAATATTTCGTAATAAACTTCTACCGCTAGATGTTTATTCCTACATTTTAAGAACACAATTTTTCATTCTTAAACTATAAAGATAACACATTGTCTATGGTTAAACTATGCATGTTCTCAAATTCTTTATATAAATTTTAATTTGATTTAGTTTTTAATTAAATTTTTTTAAACAAAATTTTTCTCTACAATAAACGAAAGTGCACCCTTCAGTGTTAAATTGGATTCATCGCAACCCTTTTCATATTTTAAAACTGAATTTAATATTAAATGAATAAATTGAATGAATGAATAAAATGGGTGAATTCAGTTTAAAAGTTTATTCATGGCCGAGCTAACGCGTTCATGTCATAATATTAACATTTTGGTTATTTTTTTCAACATCACTTTACGTGATTTTTTTCTCTTTTATAATATATAAATTCATCATCATTTGCAAGTAGATTGTTGGAACCCTACCCTACATGATGATGTGAAATAAATTGTTATATTTTTTTCTTTACTTTTCCCTGCAGTTTTCAAAGGCAGGAACAAAAATCTGTATGATTTTACTGTAAGGTTGGGTGTTTTGTGTGCATGTGTGTGTAAGTGTGTCACGACTACAAGAACAACATGTTATGCATTTCTTTTTTAAAATTTTTAGCTGCCATTTTTGTTTTATTTTTTCGTGTTTTGCTTAAAACCAATTGTGTTAACCTTAATTTGCATATTAGCTTAAGTGATTGCTGGGCATTACAATAATTTTATTGTTGTTGCTGTTGTTCATCTGATATATATATTTTTTTCATTTGTTGTGCATTTACTAAACGGATTTTTAAGAAGGAGTTTGTTGAGGTTCGTTGGAGCCATTAATTTAAAACAGATTTATTGGATTTTTATTCTTTTAATTTTTCTTTGCCTCGTAATATTGCATTTCCTTTTAACAGAGAGCAATTCATTATTTCTGCAATAGTTACTGTAGTTGTTGTAGTCTTTTGTAAACGATTTAGCAACTTGTCATTTGTTTAATAACACGCAGTTAACATTATGATAAGAGTTTTTTTTAATATTAAATGTTTCCGTTAAATTGGTTGAAATAAATGCAGCATAAAAAGACAACATAAAATTATAGAACAGAAAAAAATTTAATAAAATAACTTCAGCTGGATCTTTATGCTCTTAGTTTTTTGTTTCTTTGCCAAATCTGAGGTTATTTATTATTGTTATAAAGTAAAAAAAAAGAGTAAAAATGGAAGTTATTTTTTAGTCCATTAAACTTGAATGACCAGGTACACAGATACGTACTTGTTATATTAGTCCAGACGATTTTCTTAAAAAAATAATTCAAACACATTTACAAAACTAATTAAATGCCTAGTTGAACATAACAATCTTTAGGCTGGACAGGATAATTTTTTCTTTCTGTTAATAGCATCACAATGGAAGGCTACAAATCCCTTAAATTTTTGCTGAACATAACACCATTTTCTATTTTAATAATTTGAACGTTAAACGTTACATAAAAATAAGAAACACTTTCGGTCACAATATTTTTTACTGAAGTTGTGAAGAGAATATTGCCTTAAGCGGAATTTTTAAAAATAAAAAATAAAATCAAGTCTTCAGGACGTTGTTAACATATTGATCTTTAAATAAGAAAAAGTTTTTTCTATAAGTCCATTTTTGCTTAAGCTGTCTGCCTGGGACTTAATATGAAGTGCACAATTCACAGCGGATTTGATGATAATTGCTGTTAATTGCGACAGATTTAGGCTTTCTCCGACTGATCTATATGACTTGACAATCATGACAAGTTCACCAGGCAATCGCAAAACAAAGGCTAATGCGCGCAGTGTTTTGGCAGAAAACATCGATTTTGACAATACGGTTGGCTTCATATTAACTTATATTAGTATCTAAGTTCTATAAAAATTCTTCTTTTGGAATAAATAAATAAAATAGAAAAAAAAAACAAAACAAAATACATGATATTTAAATAATCCCAGCAAAATATTTTTGAAAAGGTAATCGAGTGTGGAATCAAACATATTTGTCAGAAGTTCTTCCCAACTAGATTGCCAACTTAATGATTTTAACAAGGCATCAGATTTTTATAATCAATTACTGAGAATCGATTACATTAATTATTGTAGAAAATAATGAGTACCATTAGTACGGCAGTCTCTTTTAACATAAAGAACTAGTTTCATTACTACTTCCTTTTATGGGGACTAATGTAATGTGCTTTGTAAGCGAGTAACAAAATGTGGCAATCACAAGTGTAAGTCATTCTTTGGCAAGTGCTTTTTAAGGTAATGTCTAATTTTTTGCTGGGATGAAAACATCCTATATTTGAAGAAATCAATCACGATAAGAAAAATTAACATAGAAAAGATTCTGAATAATAAATTTTCATATTGACAAAAAAAAAACAAAAATTAAAAATTAAAGGGTGACCCAAATATGAGTTCAGGCGAAAGTGACCATCGAGTCGGATATTATCTGTTATTCTGTCATCGGTTAATTGGTTAGTTTTGTACGGAATTTATGACCTTGAGGAACAGTTCTAAAAGTGAAGTTAATGTAAATGTTCTCCATTCAGTTGCTTCGTCGTTTAAATGAAAACAAACATTCCCTTGATGAAAACGGTCTATTAGATTTTTGGACTTTTTTTAAATATCTGTCAAAAAATCTGTACCAGATTTTATAAGGCGATGACATATTAAAAGTTTGAATGTTGCGGCCAAATAATTTAACTAAAAAACTACAGTAATATTAAGTAGAATCTTAATTAAAATTTAAATACTAAAACTCTCTTCATAAATATTTATATTCCTTTAAATAAAATAATCAAAAAATGCCTCAACAATAACAATTTAATTTTCTTTCCTTCAAAAGCTTTCTATTAGAAATTTTTTTTTTGCTACAGGTGATTATCCTTGGTTAACACATGTTTTGCAATTTAATAGCATACTTTTTGGCTCAAGATAACAATTTTTCTTTATTTATAACATAATTTGCTTTAACAATAACAACAAAAAAGAGAACGGGCTGATTTACTTGAAGCTGTAGCAAACTAAAGAAGTTTATTTACGAAAAATAAAATGAACAAAATACGAGGGCAGGTTGATAAGTCTTAAAAATAATAATTCAAGATGCGCCGCGAATGAAAAATAGGATGGGTTTTGGGAAAGAAACAATTCTCTTCGAAAAAATTCAAGTCAAGTTAAAAAATTAAATTTGAAGCAAAAGTACATTTTACTGTACAATATTTGTAATTCTTTGTGCAAAAATGTTGAGCATAAAAAAACTTTTTGAGAATTTAAAAAAATCAGGTTAAAATAATTGGATAAGAATAAATTTATTTGCTTTATGCGACCGAAAAAAAAATATTTTATTATTTTATACAACAAAACTAAAGTTGTACTAAAATTATGATTATCGTATACAAATATAAACTTAAAATATTTAAATAAATGTTGCCATATTATTCTATAGTCGAAGAATTTAGGCGTTTTTAGTCGCCTATAAATATAAATATATCTAAGAAATAAGTTTGTTGTAAGGAGTATCTTTTTGAACAGTGTTGAGTAAGTGAATAAAGTGACGTCGAAAAAATTAATAAGTAAAAACTAAAACTTCACAATATATTTTATTATAACCTTATTGATTTTCCCCCGTACAATAACTACAATAGCAGACGACAATACAAAAGAGAATAAATCTTTTATTTCCAATTTTATAAATTTGCAAACATTTTCAAATTACTATGAATCTCAACCTAAAATTGTCGATTGTGTTTCTTGTCGTCTTTTTTGCGTTTCATATTAGTTTCTCTTTTATGGTTTTTACATTGTTGGCTGCATACAAAAGCTCTGATGTTGACGATGATGATGCAAAGAATAATATTGCAAGCAAACGCAGGCACTCGCATTAGTACATAAATATTGAGCTTGTAAAATACATAGTTTTACACAGACACACACACACACACATAAACAGTAGTTATCTGCATACTACTTAAAGTATGCAATATCTTTGTTGCCGAAATATATGCTTTAAATTTTTACTGTCTGGTAGCTAGATTATCCGAAACATATGAATTTTGTTGATTTCATTTTATTTTTTCCGAATTTCTTTCTGTTTTCTTTTTACTTATACGAGACTTGTATTTGCAAATGTGTAAACATGTGCGTTGTTTTTTTTTTTCAAATGCACAATATTCTGTATTAGAAATTTTACAAATAGTCGTTAAAAAAGATTCACACATATGCACTAATCTACAAACAAAATTTAAATTGTTCGTTTGGAAGTATTAAAAAAACAACAACAACAAAAGCATGTTAGAAATAAAACAAAATTGTTGGAGTATTTTACATGCAATTTAATTTTGACTAAAAGACAAATCAAATGTTAACAGCATCAAAGTTGTTGAATAAAAGCAACTAAAACTGCTTAATATTTTTCTACAATTAACAAACACACATATATTTTCTATTTGTGAATAAGAATTCCCTAATAGGATTTAAGAAAACTTAATGAAATAGCAGGAGACCCAACTAAGGCAAAAAATTAATATCATTTGATAAAATCAAATTGAAAGAAATGAAATGTTACATTATTTTTTAAGAAATTTAATTTTGAAAATCAAATGTCTTAGTATTTTTGTAAACTTTGTAAAATTAATTATTAAAAAATAAACTACAAATTGGATGTAATAATAAAAAATAATTGAGATATTTTAAAATGGTTTCATGTTGCCTGTTATTGAACTGAGCGAACTTCCGGAACAATCAAAGTCTTTACATGTATTAAAGTTTACATTTGTTTTCAGATTGAAATTTTATTAAAATTTTTATTGATTCAATTAATTGCTTAGTTAAATCAATTATTTTTTTGAAAAAAATATTTGGTGTTAAGTCTTTAATTAAATATAATTATAATTAAGCCGATTAAATATTTAATTGAATTTCTATCTGAAAACATAAAATTTTCAAAAGGGAAAGTAGTAGAGTAGAGTAGAATGAGCTTAAAGTGGATCTAAAAAAATCACAATTTTAAAATTCAGCTTTAATGCCAGAGGTGGATTATGAAACTTATGGTTATTTTTGCAGCATCAAATTTTTTTAATATTCTGTTGCACTTTATTAATTGTCTATTTCTTGCATATTTATATCTGTGTTCTTTTATTTACTTGACATGCGTTTTTGGAACGCTACCACCTACGCTACAGATGTGTATTACACCGGCGAGTACAGGCACCTTTAACATGCGCTGCCATACACTCTGTAATGTGCTGTTGTTCCGGTAGAGACTACAACTGTCGAATTTCCGTGTTACCTACAAGGCCATTTTAGCCAAATTAGTTACGACCTCCTCACACCGTTACTTTGGTCTTACTTCTCTGGCTAACTCATGGTTCTTCTTTTTTTTAATTATACAGGTGCCCTAAGTATCTCATCTGCTCTTCTAATATACATGCAATGGTACTAACTCAACTACAGTGGCTACAAGGAGCCTGTCCTTTACCTCAGAAACTAATAGGACGCGGCTATACACAATAATCATTTTCTTTTTTTGAATCTACATTTTAGAAAGTTTAATTATATTTTTATATTAATTCCCCTTTTTAAACAATTGATCGAACAACGAGTAGTTTTTTAAAATTTTCCGCCGCTGGGATTTGAACTCATGATATGTGTTCAGCAAACACAAAAGACCTCCACCTTTAATGGAGTTGTTGTCATATCTTAGAGGGTAATAAAAGAGTTTGAATTTTTGTAAAAATACCGAGCAGAAATGGAGAGCTTGTACCCAGTAGATGGGGTAAACTTGAGGCATTGAGTTAAAAATTTAATTCAAAATCATGTTTTTTTTTTAAAGACCAGCGTTCTTTCGTAATTGAAGTAATAAAAAATTTATTAACATAAACATTTTTTAATTGAATTGTCCTTTTGGAGATTTCGCGTTTTTTTAATACACGTCATTAATTATTTTTCCATTAAATATACATTTTCCAATTGAATAAATTAATTGATGTATTTTGGTTTGTATGCGTCATTTAACACTTCCCCTCCACTCATCTTTGACAGTCTTCGTTTGGCAATTAAAATAATTATTTATTAATGCAAATATTGTTGTGTTAAGTAGATTAAAGAAATGGTTAATCATCATGAGCATTTTAATATCAACAACATTAGCATCAGCGTAATATTTAATAAATAAATCAATAAAATAATTTAAAAATCATGTAAAGCTTCATAGCAAATACAACATGAAGTAAAAACATAAAATAAAAGCCACACTACCGCAAAAAGTGATATGGTAAGAAAGTTTTAATGAGGTTATTTTGAATTCTATTTAAACGACTTAAAAAAAGGGGACAGTTATCAATTCGCTTCTCTTTTATAGGCCAGCATTACCGAATTTGAAATATTCGATGCGCCTAACTCTGCTCGACTCTCGGAAGTCGGTCTTTAATGCAAGAATTATCATAGAAATTTTATAAAAATTTTATCAACTAACTGAGAGTATAATAATTCTACTCAGAATGTCATGTTTACATCAATTTGTAACACTCTGTTACATATATTTTTACACACACACACACGGACGAGCCATCAACATTGTTATTTGGAAAGAAGTGATGCTTTAAAGCACGTTCAACATCAGAGTTAATGGGACCACATTTTTCATATTAAATGACAATTTAATTAACTGCTAAAAATGTTATTCTCCTATGCAGTTTCTCTCTATTTGGTTTTTATTTCAGTTGTCATATTAATGTTGTTGTTGTTTGGCTTGTATTGTAGCTTTTATTTAAATTGTAACTCTTTAAACTTGATGTGTTGTTTTTAGTAAAATAATTGTTGTACATTTAGTGGTTAAAAAGTATTGTATTTCAACATGTTAAATAAATTGAGAGTAAACTAATGTCAATTAGGTAAAATATAGAATAATTATTAAAGAGAAAAAAATTATTGAATGAGGTATTATGATATGAAATCGAATATTCTAATAGTTGTTTTTCACATAATCAATTTTTTTAAAAGAGAAAGTAAAGAAGGTGTAATGTTTTTCAGTACCTGTTAATACCTAAGGGAGTTAAGCTGCGAAATTAAATTAAGGCATTTTTATAGTAAACATTTTAGAAGGAACTTCTTAAAATGAAAGGTAATTTTTTAAAATTTTTTAAAAAAGAACTTATTATTACTACATTTTTCTTCTTAGCAGGAGATACTTTCAAAAGGTGCTTTTTAAACGATACATTTGCTCTTAAAATGTACTTTAATTTTTTTAAATTGTTACTTTTAAAAGATTTTTTGGTAACAGTTTTTAAAACATTTTCCAGAGAAAATTAATGAATGGTACTTTTTACCTCTTTTTAAAAGTTTATTTTGTTAAAAGCTATTTTTAAGGATTTTAAGGGCTCTTCATTTTTTATATATAATTATATTAAAATTCAATGTTTAATAGGTACTTTTTTAAATGGTACTTTTTTAGGAGGTACTTTTTTTCTTAGAAGGTACATTTTAGGAAATGCTTATTCTTTGTAATATATTCCATTTTAAAGGATTATTTGTTAGCCGATTATTATTTTCCTGAAAATCCTATGTTAATTAGGTACTTTTTGAAATAGTACGTTTTTAGTAGGTACTTTTTATTAAATTATTTCATTAAAAAATACTTTATATAATATCCTTTTAAAGATGTTGCTATTAAAGAGTTCTTTTTAAATTTTTGAACTTTAAAAGGTTCCTTTTGTTAAGAAAATACCAGATAACTCGTTAAGCTGCTCGTAACACTAACTACCATTTAAATTTCTAAAGTTTTCTACTCATCTATAATATGCACTTATCTTATCTCCTTTATCTATTCAGGCTGTTATTTATGTTGTTATTAGTCTGGATTTATTTTCCTATTAACTTTAAGTGGAAACGTGACTTTGTATAATTTTTAATCATTTCCGAACAAATTAAAAATTGTTAAGTAGAATTTTTGCATAAAAGTTTTTTTATAACTTGTGTAAACTGACATACATAATCACCAAATGATTAGCTTTTTGACTTAACAAAATACGCAACATTGAAGGGTGTAGCAAGTGCAACAGTTTAGCGAGTCAGAGACAGACAGGAAAAAAATAATACACAATGTTTAAATGTAACATACATACTTGTTTAAACATAAAAAATTAATAATAAGTTAAACTAATTACACATTAAGGAACTCTTTCACCATTCAGTATTGCTCTCATTAAGAAACGCACACACATACAGAGTCAAATTTGAAGTGATTAATGTGCCAGCAACAAGTATACGATAATATTTTCGCTTTATTTTTAGGAATTGTTTTTGTGTTCTTGAAAAAATTAAATTGTATTTGACAGGCCATTTGACAATTCATATTCTACAATTCCACAGTTTCTCACAATATTTTCTCATATCCTTTTTATCTTAAGCAACATTATTTGATAAGACTTGATGCGGATTAACAGTAAAATGCAAACGTTGGTTTTAAGTTTCAATACTCCACTGTGTGTGAGTAGATGTTTTTTTTCAACAAGCAGTCTTCCTTATGGTGGCAATCATATATTTCTTCATTTCTCTAGCCATCATCCAGTCAACTTCTCATTAAGTCCATGGAGCAGTTAAGAAACTGGGCTATAAGGCAGACGGCATAGCAACCAGATACTTATTCATTCATCCATTCATCCATGTATGCATTTAATGATTCAGCCATCATCAAGTAAAAACGTGGATTCATAGCTAATCATGCTAAAGGGGTTATAAGTGCAAGTCCTACTGGTTTAAATGTTTTTGCTATAATATTGGCTGTTGGCTTATAAAAGCCAATTATGTACAAACTCTATATTGGACGTTAAACTTAGCCAAAGGGCACTTGCAGTTTTGTTATTTTGCTACACACAAACGAGAAATTTAAGAGCGCTATGAACGACAACATCATTTAATGGTTGAAATAAATATGTATGTTAGTACATACATTTCAATATGGATTAATGTGGAACAATAAAAAGCATTTGAAATTAAGTGTTTTAAGGAATATAAACATTCGAATAATATTTAGGTTATGGTGTAAACAAAGACTAAAAAATAAAAAAAATACAGTTTGTACCGTCCCTTTTAAAAAGTACTTTTTTGAAATTATCTTCTAAAAGAAGAACTTTTCTAGAAATTCTGTTTTAAAAAATACCTTTTAAAAAAGTACCTTTTAAAAAAGTACCTAGGAAAAAAGGTATTTTTTTAAAAATAAATAAACACTTAATAATATTTTCCGTGAAAAAATAGGCCTCAAAATTAAAAAAACATACTTTTAAAAACGTACCTTTCGGAGAACTACATTTTCGTTTTAAAAAGGGCATTAAAAATACTTATCTTAGAAAAATTAACTTATTTTAACTAATAACTCTCAGTTTTATAAACCTTATTTAATACTCAGTCAACTAACTTTTACCTGGACCCAATACACATCCATTTAGTTTTATAACATTTTATTTTCTCCTTTTTGCAAGTTGCTCAATTAAGTTTTTTTTTTAATTATTTTAAGAGTTTTAGTTCGTAACAACGGAAAGGAGTTCGTAACTTATAAGTGGTGGAATATTTGTAATAAAATTACATTACATTTTTATTGCTCTTTTTTCTGCTTTAATATTTTGTTGCTGTTATATATTACGTTTAAAATAGTTGCTGTTGATTTACTCTACGTTTTGTTTAATACATTTTTACCTTTTCTTCTCTTATTCTCTTAACATTAAACTGATGGGTGTTTTGTTGGCTGAGTTTATTTTATGAATGTTGGTGTGCCGTTGCTTTATTACTGCAAAAGTTGAGAAGTTTTTAAAGTTAAAAAAGTGAAAATGAGCATTTAATATGTATTCACGCTTAAAAGTTTTTGTTAGTTTTATTATTTTACCATTTTTCCCCTTGAGTTATTCTGACTTTGAAATAATATTTATTTTTGGTTTTTGTTTGTTTCACGTTATGATTTTTTTCCCAATTATTTAATTTTATTCTTTCATTGCATGTGAATTCGTTTCTTCGAGAGCAGTTTAAAGTGTGATATTATAAATTTTGGCTAAAATGAAAGAGGTTTTAAATAATTTGTTGTAATTGAGAGTTAAAGAAGTTTTAAGTTTTTGTTTTATAATTGAGACTCCAGTGGTGACACGTACACCTACTAGTTTGTCGATAATTTAATATTGTAAAGTAGTACCGTTCTAGTTGCATGAGATTTTTTAATGATCGCTGCCGACAATACATTTCTTTAACTCTTTAATGAGAATTCTGTGTAACAGAGTCAAGAAAAAATTCATTCTCTGAAAGTGAAGTAGTGATTCTTGTGTTCAGGCACACTGATCAAAACATGAGCAAATTGCTCAATCTGTCTACAATTTTATTTGATGCCCATTGCACCTGAATGCTCATGTTATTTAGCCTTATAACATATGAGGTAATGGATATGAAAAGTTCAGTACGGTAGTGAGAATGTAAAACATAACATATAAGTGCTGGAACGGCAAGTTTACGACAGCCAGTCGACGGCCATAAATTACTTAAAATAAAAATTACCTGTAGAAAAATATTAGAAATTAAAAAGCTTATTTCTAAGTTGTTATAGGTGACATCTCTAAGAAGCCCCACTTAATCTAAAAGTTGATTCACGAAAGTTGCGTGAATTGTGAAATAATTTCTACCATCACCAAATGACTCACTTAAAAGCAAAATGAATTACAACACACATTTTACGAGGTGGTGTTGATGGCAGGCAGACCTACTTTATTTTTCTATAATATTTAATACTCTTTTATATAATTATTTGCTTTTGCGTATTTTAAAAGTAAAACTTCTTAAGAATTAAGTGCTTCTAAAAAGTGTTTAAAAGAAACTCAAAGGTCTTTACTTTCATTCAAGTAAAATCAAAGTAAAACATTTGCAAAGACACAAACACACTCACATGTAAGTGAACCGTTTTTATTACAACACATTTATAACGCATAATTGACATGCAAACAAGGAAATTCTTGTTGATAGGGAAAGAGATGCCAGATTGATTTTAAAGTGACTCCTAAAAGGAATGTTATAATTTTAACATATTATTAAGAAAATCATATTTTTTTTTAAACATGTTTTTTTTTCATTCACATTTTTATTTTTAAAAGTTTAAAGTTAAAATTTTTATTATGAATAATTTTGTACTTGAATATAAATAAAACGTATTTGATAAATACTCTTTTTCGCCCACAATTTCTTTTTAAAAATGTTTAATATAAAACAGTTTTCTTCAAAAATGATTGGGGAAATGAAGAAATTAGCAGAAAATTTAAGCAAAATATTAAAATTATATATTTATAAAATTATAACACAATAAAAATGTTTGTTTGCGAGAAAAAACTTACAGATAAACAAAACTAATTTTAAGAAATAATCTTAAAATTGGATCTGCAAGTTCCAAAGCTTTTTTAAAAAAATAAAATTATATTATTATTAATAAAAATTTTTTAAAATTTCCTTTTTAAAGTCTTGATGAATTTAAAGCATTTAAATGAAAACCGCTTATCAAAAGCTTACTGAGTGCTTTCCTAAGGAATTTTTCAGAGTAAAAAAATGGTTTTACTCGTAAGAACAAACTTAATTAAAATTGAATAAAATTAAATAAGAAAAATAAATAAAAATATTTTTTTATTTTTTTCATATTTATTTTTAAAAAGACATATATTTTTCTATAAAATTTATTTTATGCCATTAATTTACTCAAAAAAATTATCTATTAAAAGTAAAACGGTTCCAAACTGATTCAGTTACTACATTGTGCGAAGAAGGAAGCAAGTTTTGTATCAAAAAGAAAAAAAATGCAAAAATATTGTTACTATTTTTAATTATTTCATGAAAAATATATTTTTGCAGGAATAAAATTTGTCTAAAATGCTAATTTTTTTCTTTCACGAAATCCCTTTTCATTAATAAATTTGTTATCTAATATATATTTTTTATTTTTTTTTGACCTTGAAAAATTATTTTTTTTTATTTACTGCTTATTTCGTCTACAAATAAAATAAAACTTCTTAAAATAATTATAATTTATACAAAAAACTATTGCTTTGATTAATTTTAATTAAAATTAGTTTAAATAATTTTCGCCGAAAACAATCTTATAAAAATATTTTTTTAAATAAATTATTTTTAACCAGCGGCATTATTTCTCACTAAAAATGAAAAAAAATATTTCTGTAATTAATTTTTATATTTTCAAAAGATCTGTTTAGAGATCTTTACAGAGTGGAAAATTAGTTTTTAAAAAAATTGCTAATAAAATATTGTGATTATTTTTAAAATTTTTGTCAACTTTTTTGAAGAAAGTTATTCAAAAATTTTATTAAATTTAAAACTTTTAACTATAATTACGAGTATTTTTTCAGAATTGTCCACCGTAAATCTGTTTAAGAAAAGTTTATAAAATTACTTCCAATGCCATAAACCGCTCTTTAGAATGTGTTTTAACATTTTTTTTAATCAGGCCTAACAAATGCAGGACCTTAACCGCGCTTAAACAACAATACCAATGCACTTCATTTAATAAAAATATTTATGTTTTTAGTACTCAGAAATTATTTAAGCGAACAGATTTTTTTCTGTATAATTATTTTTTTTTATTTTTATCCTAAAGACTATAATTCTTGATAGTAGTCTTTTTAGGAATTCGCTTTATAGTGGCCACTCTGTGTGGCAGAAGTCAGTGTTTAATTATTGGTTAAAATTTAGGTTGGCAGGGTTGGGGGTTTAGTTTTGTGTTTAACAGAGAAAAGTGAAAGTATTTTGGTCAGCTTAGACCACGTCAAAATTACAATAACAACAATTATTTGCTGCACACATTCGTTCTTTCTCTTTCTTTTAGTTCGATATAAATCACATTTTATTTGAGCAAAAATCAAGGAAATAATAATAAAAAAACCAAATGACTTAATGAAATAAAAAATGGAAAATAAACGAGAACCGTAAATTCAGTATCACAAACTGTTTTTAATGTTTTCTGTTTTTTTTGGGTCAAATATTCAAATTTTTATTGATTTCACATGAAATAGCTTTGAATTGTTACAAAAAACCACAAACCTGCTGTGAAGGCTACACTTGAAATAGTTGTTGTGAATTCTTTTAACTCATATTTCCTAACATTTAAGAAAAGTTAGATTTGTGTTTGAGTTTTTGTTTTTCTTCGTTGACTTACCTTAAACGCTTTAAAGGAAGACACTACATAGGAGGCACCATCCTCCAGTTCATCCAAATGATATTTACGGTCACCATCCATAGAGAAAACATAACGAGCACCACGTGGCAAATCTATTTTCGGTGAGATTTTATCGAGTAAATTTTCCAATGAAGTTATATCACGACCGGGACGATAACGCAACTCAACACCGGGAAAGAAGGGATCTCCATTGCGATAGAATACCACACGCCTTGCCTTCCAATACGAGAGATTCGAATAACGACTGGCCGCACTCATAACACTGTTAATATGGGCATTCGAGTTTAATTCGGGTCTTGATTTGGAACGTTGTAGAGGTTGGACCGGTGGTTGTTCAGAATTCTCACTCATATTGTCCGGATATTGTAATTGCTGTTGATTGGGTGTGGCAGCGCCACTAGCAGCGGCTCTACTCTGATGGCCGGAGTGATTGGCAAGGCCACCGTTACGCTGGGACCAATAATCATTTGCTGCAGCACTGCTTAAGCCTGCACCAGCTGAGTGCTGCAACTCGTACTCATCTTCGTTATCTGAATAATTTGAATTGTGACGATCGTTTGGATTGTTATTGTGACCGTTATAATTAACCGTTTGATTATTATTAATTTTATTTTGATGTTGTTGTTGTTGTATAAAATGTGATTGTTGTGTTGTTGCGTTTAAATTTTGCTCATCATACGGTTGCGTTGGCGACGTATTTGGCGAAACGTCTTGGTCGAGTTGTATGGCCGTACTAAGTTGTGGCGTTACTCTGCCGCCATCCATAAGTGTTGAGGGCTCGTTTGCTAAGTTGGTGGTCGTAGCTTGTGCCCCCTGTAACTCATTCTCCGCTAAGTTGGACATGTTTTATTACCACCTCTGGTGTTTACTTACTGTTTTTTATTTTTCTTATTTTTATTCGTTTTCTTTTTTTGTTTTATTTTCTATTTTATTTATTTCTTCTTTCTTCTTTCTTTGATGATGACGTTCTACGTTGTATGCGAGTGAGTACGTTTGATTTTTATCAAACTTAAAACACAACTTAAAAGCTTTTCTCGTTATAAATGTTGAACTTTCCTTGTCCAATGTGAAGTTTTGTTTATTGTATGAAATTTTGTGTGCAGAGTCTATAAAGTTTCTTAAAGTTTTCTTGCAGACGTTTGACTTTTGCTTTTAAAATATTTTGTGTGTACAAAAGCTGCAAATGAATGGAAAGAACATAAAACGAAGTTATTTTTTTATTTCATTTTGTTTAGTTGCTAAAGGATTTTTTCTTTAACAAATACAAAGTAATGTGTGCTTGTGCTTTTGGGAATTTTAATGAATTTTCATTTTATCGTTAGCAGTTTGCAAATTGTGTATTTGCTGCTGGGGATACGAAGATATTTCTTCTTAGTATTGAGGAAATGTTTTGTATTTCGTTGGCATATGAGCTATTGATTGGGTTCATTAGTATTAAAAGCAAATAATGTAGTGCAAACACAAAAATGCTTTATATTTGGTATTTAAAAAAAAACTTTTATTTTAATTTATATTAATCATACGTTTATTAAAACGAGTTGAAAATTTTTTCATTTTGAAAACGAGTAAAATTAAATTTTATTGCTAGAAATCTATAAACTTAAAAAAATATATTTTTCAAATAAAATTATTTTTCGTATAAATTGTATTTGAGAATTTAATTATTTTAAAGTGCACATTTCTTACTGTTCTCAACCCTGCTGTGTCTGATACGATTTTAAAAAAATTTGTCTTCTAAAATATCTTTTGACGGTGTGTAAATTTTATTTATTCACACGTAGAAAAAACTTATGCTCCATTGGTGTTAACATAAATTTTAATTTGACTGCCAAATATTTATAAAAAATAATTAGAAAATTAAGAAAAAGAATAAATCTTCTTTTGGCTGTAATTAATTTTTAACAAAAGAATTGTCAAATGGCAGGCGGTGAAACCATATTCATTAAGTATATTAGGCTTGCTGTGATTCAAATTTTGTGTCTCTTAAGGTTCTTTATGAATATCGGTAAAATGATTAACCCTTTATAATCTGTGGAAACATGTTTTTTTGAGTTACGTGTTTTCTTTTATAACAAATGTACGGATTCTTTTGATTGCAAATATCACTCTTGATCCTACGGTCTTGTGAATCCTATGGTCTCGTATTTACTAAACATGCGTTATCATTACAAACGCAGCCATCCACGTTTTCCTACTATGTTACTCCGCCAACACATAAACTACTCGATGCCTTGTTTAGTAACCTTAACCGTCCTCAGGCAACCCCACTACGCCTTTTATCCAAGCCAGTCATCTCCTTTAATCCAATAGTCACAAAATACATCTGCCATACACGGTTGTTATGCTGTTACACTACCCTGCGATAACCGCTACCGTTCTTACTTTTTATTATAAAGGGCGTCTTGACAATTATCTGCTACTTTTATATTAAATTCGACGTATACACTAACTTAACTGCCTTTTTCTTCACGGTAGGTTTGTACTGATTTTCAATTTTTAATTGCATTATACGAATTATTATTTTCAGTTGTATGCATGTGCGAAGATGGGCTCGAACTCACGATCTTCTGTTTTACAGCGCGCATCTCTACCACCGCAGCAATTGAGGTTGCTCCACTTTTGTTATCTTAGTATGGTATTACTCTATACACACAAGATTAGTGGAAGTAACTAAAATTCACCACTCTCATACGGACAACAACAGCGGTTGCTAGATCTTATTTTCGTAACAATATTTTTAAGATCTCTAGAACAGCACTATCCATCTGTAGAGTCCATTCTACAAAGTTTGTGTTTAATTTTTATATAGACTACGCTCCTTTGTTTTAACAAGTTACGAATAGAAGGTAATATGCCCTTCTACTTCTGCTCCTTTTTGAACGTGAATGTATTAAGATCTGAGTGCCTATAAATAATAATCATTTTCCATATGAAACTTTTCACTCCCATGCAATTTTTTTAAATTTTCTTTCTATTAGAACCATCCTGGAATGGAAGTAATGGATGTCCCTTATTAAATTATTTGCCATTTCTGCCATTAAATCGTTAGCAACCGTGAAAAGAGAACAATTTGGCTTCTGACAGTCTTCACTAAATAGATATAGAGCATTATAAAATACAATAAAATATCTTTATTATCGAATAATATTTCAAACCTAATAAAATATTTAAGAGCAAAATCATCTTAAAAGATAAAGCATACTTTCACCTCGATGGCTTCCTTCGGTTTTATGGGTTCATAGAACCCACTTACATTTTTAAACTCCCATGCAATTTAAAAAAAAAAATTATTAGGATCATCCTGTGAGATCAACGAACGTAATATTATTTTAATTTTTATCATGGGTGTCTCAATAATTTAAGAGCAAAATCATCTTAAAATATGAAGCATATTTTCACCGGGATGGCCTCCTTCGGTGTTGTGGGTTCATAGAATCCAATTGTCATTTTTGACAAACAAATGCATTCTCACGCCTTTCACTACTTGGCGTGAATTTTAGGCTGCAGACAATATTGAATTATTTTTTATGGTGTTTATTATTGCGGCACGATCACACAGTTTTTTTTTAACCAAAATTACCTGCAATCGATGTAAACAACATGTGGTTTCAACAAGATGGTGCCGCATGCGATAGATTATTAAGATTATTAAAATATCTAGATATCAATAAAAAATATTAATTTTTGAGGGTTCCCTAACAAAAGGCTAAAAACCAAACCCTATTGTTTGCAATGAAATGGCTGTCCGTCTAACCGTCTGTCACAGTCCCCTGGCAGCGTAATAAGTTGACTCTTAAAATTTTCACAGAAGGTTTATAATACTTTAGCTGCTAGAAAAAAATATACTAAAAATTAAAGGGTGTTCCGAATTTTACCTGATATTGTAATAATATTGTTATTCCTTGAATAGTAGCTGGCTGACACGTCAAATTTGAATACTGCCCGTAAAACTATACCCGCTGTCGGAATATGCATAAAAAAAGAAGGGTGTTCCTATAGTGACGTTAGCTTAAGGTATAAGGCTTTAGTTTTTTAGCCTTTATAGGAGAACCTTTTCAATTTTTAGAAGGAATAAGCAAATATGTCAACTATAAAAGATAAATGAAAACAAAAAATTAAAAAAATAAGGGATGTTTTCATAGATGCTGTAATACTGACGAATACGTCTTTATGTTTTAATTCGTTGTAGATAAACACAAGGAATTTGGCAGAATATTATTTTATTTTAAGAGGCCAAGCAAAAATTAAAAAAACTGAAGGGTGTTCCCATAGAGACAGATATAGATATTTACGTGAGCCATACACGTATTATATTAGCAAAAGTAAAAGGAAGAAAGTCCAAAGTAAAGGTTTGACTAAATACCGTACGGATCCCTTAATGCATGAGCCCAGCTCGAGCCCCGACTTAATTGTTTAATTTTTGATTTATTTAGAAGTCTTTGCAGAATGACACATTTAAATCATAAAATTTTTTTACGTTTTTAAATCAAACTTCATCTCCATAAATTTTTAAAGGGAAAGTAAAAATACTCACCTTGTACTTTGTAAATCCTTAAATATTATTTTGGTCCTTTGATTCCACGAATGTTTAAGAGTTCTTTTTTGGAATATTGTGTTTTTTATTAAAAATATTAAAAATTTTTTGTTGCCTCCAGTCATTAAATACTTTTTTGTACATTTGTTTTAATTAAAATAATTTATTTTGAGATGAGTGGAAATATGTAAAAATGTTTGGTTGCATGAAAATCTTGAATTTATTTCATTTTAAAATTTCTTACACATTTTCTTGCATATTTTTGTTAATACTCGCTCATTCACAATGTCTAACGCATTTAATTTTTGCCCTTTTAAAAATGTGTGTTTTAAGACAAAAGGCAAAAACTAAGCGTTTAAAATAAAATGTTGTTATTGTTGTTTTGATTAGATGTTGCTTTTGTTTATTTAATTTTTATTATTTTTAAAATTTTTAAGGTTATTGACACAAAACATAAAGGGTTGAAGGTTTAGCAAAACAAATGATAAAAACGTTTATTAAATGGAAAACTTTTTCTTGAAATTAATTTAAATTACACTTGAATATTTTTTAATTTGTTTTAAGATTAAGATAAAAATATAAGTTGGCTTAAGTTTTGTTTTATTTTCTTTATTTGAATTTTTTTCTGTTGTTCCTTTAAATAAATGGCCCGTTGTAAGTGGCGATTGTTCTTTTATGTTTGCCGGCTGAAATCTTTTTGATTTCGTTATTAAACCTTCAACTACGTGTTCGTTGTTGTCCGCTTAATAATGTTTTTCTTATTGAAAATTTCACTGGTTCTTGTTTCTTGTTGATTGTTCTAACTTTTGTTGTTACTTTCTCAATTGCCTTCTAAAAACGCTAAAAATTGCTACATATTGCGGCATATTTTGTGTAGTTTTTGTGTGTATGAAGTTATTTGTTTATTGCTAGTATTAGTGACCCACAAAGTAAAATGAAAGCAAAAACTAAAAAAAGAAACAAAAAGAATCTTAAAGAAAACAATTGTTACTTTTTAATTTTAATGTTAAATAATGTTGTTTCATGTTAAAATTTTTACGTCTTATAACACCCTCCTATTCTGGCGGCATAACTTCATTTATTTTCTCCCTCCCCTCCTTATTTCCTAGTGAAACTTAAAATTCCTCCTTCCCCTACAAAAGCAGTTGCTAACATATTGTTTCGTTTTTATTGAAACGAACTTCTTTCTGGGTTGTGTTGTTTTTTGTTTCCCTTTCCAGCGGAAGTTATACGTTTTTTTCTTGCTATCGTGTTTATTGTTGTCGTCGTCGCAATTGTTGTTGTTGTTGTTTAGATAAGTGTATGTTTATATGTTTTTTGTGAAGAGTATAATTGTTAGTGTTAATAATTTAAGTCATTTTGTGTTTGTTGCTTCTCGATGTGAAAAACTCAACACTATGACTTGAAGATTTTTCAAAAACCTCTGTAAGAGGAAATTAAAAAATTTACTTAATATTTTTTATTAAATATAACGAGCATTATTTAATGTAAAAATATTTACCTAAAAAATTTTTTATTTCTTTAATCATTTTTAGTTAGGCGGAAGTTCTCTTCAAGGGTTTTTTTCCTCAGGGGTAAAAATGTGACTCCATTTGATCGGTACATAATTTGTCAGTCTATCTGTCTATACCATACATCTACTCTTAGATCCTTGTAATTTTTACAAACGCTGCATTTTTTGGCTGCTAAAACAAAAAAAAAAAAAAGTAAATAAAAATAAAAAACAAAAAATTGAAATGACAACATTAAATTCTAACTCTAAATTAAAAAAAGTTCAATGTCCAATCAAGTAAAATTTTCTGAATAAAATTATCCTTCAGTTTTAAAAGGCAAATAGGGCAAATTTCTGCTTTCTATATCGGGCAAATTTTCAATGGAATTTAATTAGAAATACAATGAATCGATATTGAATGTCGTAATTTAAGTTGATATGTGAATTGAACTGGCAAACGTATGGTCTCAATATTGTGTATGATTCACCCTTTAGTTTTTAAAATTTTATTCGATATCAAACAAAATTTTGATTGAATTTAAAAGAAAATTATATAATTTTGTAATTCACTCCTCAAGTATTAGTTGGTGTCACACTTGTAGGGTACCATTGTATATATAGGTCATACTTTTATTTTAGATTTAATACTTTTATTAATGTCATCGTCTGAAAAGGAAAAATTATACATTTCTTACGTGTAATGACAGTGGATTTTGCTTTAATTTGAACGTCCCACCTTTCCAAATACAAGACAAATTGGACGTGACCAATCTCTTTGTGCAGACACCCATTCAATTTTAAATTCATTTTATTATTTTATGTTTAACGGCCATAACAATAGAGGACAGAAGCATTAAAATTAGGGTTACATTTTTACTCCTTCGTTACAGAACTCGTAACGCTTCAATTCTCTATACAGATCCAGAACATTTAGCAAGGCTTTTACTGTGTAAGTGTTAATCTTCGGTTTCAAGGCACTAAAGGTAAATAATTGTCAGTAATGTTTACTTATATCTTTTAACACAGTTTCCCATAATTTTTAGCTAAAAAGAAAAGATCTGACGTCATTCTGTTTGCTGTTTTACAATAAGACAACACTTTAAACTTAAAAAATTAAAAAAAAAATGTAAAAATTTGGCTTATGTTCTGCCATCAGATAGCCATAGTGCTACATTATTTTGCTTGCAACTTGTGTTCAAAACGCCAAAAAAAAACACATAGAAAAAAATATATATAAAAACTGAAGCACAGTTGTGGTTTTGGTTTAAGGTTTATGTGTCACGTTGGTTTCTTTATTCCATCTTAGTTTTTGTTGTGTGTTTCTTTTCCACTGTTTCTTTATGCCGGCTGCCATATAGGTGCCTGTTTGTTTGAATGTATAATAGTATAATTACAACAGCGAAAAACTATGAAAGTCATATTATACAATTGGGACAAACGATTGTTTTTTTTTTGTAACTGAGTGCTAGTGTCTGGGCTTGTGAGAGTGTGTATGTGTTTGTGTCTGTGTATGCTATGTTTTTCCTTTTTTTACTTTTATTTTGTATTATTATTATTTTCATTCACCCATGAGGGGTTTTCCACAGGAAAACAAACTGTCATAAGAATTTCTAAATCGTTGAAATGTTGCTGAAATGGGTGGCGTGTAATATAAGAAGCCTTTTAAAAATTAAACTTATATCAAACTAGATGTCAAATGTTTTGAAAGCTATAAAATTTTTAATGAATGGTTTGTTAGTGAAGAATTGTAAAAAAATTATTTTTTTTTAATAAAAGTAAAAAAGAATACGAGTAGGAGTTTGTTTTATCAACAGTTGTTGGAAATCTTTGTAAGGTATTTTAAATTTTTTTTCAATTTTTCTCTCTGATTGCATAATTTGAAAAATGAATCATTAAACTTTTTTCTCTAAAAAATGTTATCAAGCCGTTGTAGCCAAATAACTGTTTTTTTTTTTAAATAAATAATTGAACGCTAATTAATTAATAAAAAGATATTCAAAATGCAAATTTTATTTTTCTTAATATTTAAAAACTCTAGCTAATGGCTTTTTAAAAGGAAAAAAAATATAGAAAAATTTAAAATAACAAAATATTTTTGCGCCGCTAGATTTAAACTCAAAAAGAAAAAAAAATTTTTTTAAATCAAAATTTTTAATTAATTCATATACCTATTTAATTCAAAAAGAAGAAAACTCTTAATGAATAAAAAACATAATTGAATCAATTAAACTTTTAGCGTTTAACATTTAAATTTATATATGACACCAAAGAAGCATTTAATAGGTGTAAAAACTTTTTTCTGTTCTGTCTTTAATCATGAATTAATCATCAGTTTTTCAAGTGAAATAAAATTAAAAAAATTTATTCTGCCTACAACCTGGGCTTGTTGCCTGAGACGATATTGTCACGAAATCTTAAAAAACCCGTTTAGAGATTCCTTTCTTGGAAATTTGTACAATTTTCTATTTGTTCTAAAAATGTCTGCGAAGAAAAGTCTACAATTACCAAAAGCAAAGAAAGTTTGTAGTTTAAGCATTAGTAGAACTGAAAGAAATGGCGCCAGTTTTGTACTGCTTCTTAAAAGAACATTAAATTTTAAGTAAGAATACAGAGATGGCATTTGGTTTCCAATTAAAATTAGAAATGCGAAATTCCTTATGACGCAACTGCGGCGTAATCAAGTTGATGTAATAACTTTAAGATAATCAAACGATCTTTACAAGACTCTTATATAATTTTAACCTATTTAATTCTTAACTTTCATAATCTTGGGTCAAATAGGCCAGAGGTTTACTATTTAGCCGTTACATATATGAACTCCATGAATTATAATGACAATCTTATTAAATCAATAGATTCGGGCTTCCTAAAAAATTAGGTAATTGCTCACTTAACTGATAATATTTACCATCCTGATCTAATTATTTTTACGTAGCATAATCTACTTGAAGCTGAATGTTGGCCTGATATAAACCTTGTACATCAAGAAAATTCTTGATGTGTTACGTTAAGCACTTCGTGATGGCGAAGTTTTTCTTAAATTAATTTTTCTGCTAAAAACTACAAACTACGCAATAGCATGAGTTGTGATTATAATTCCTATAACTTTGTATTCATTATTATTTAAAATGACTTATTTCAGAATAAGCATGTTTGACTTTGACACATGTCAAAAAATTACAAAGGAAACTCTCAAAATTCTATAGTAAAACAAGGAAAAGCAAAAAAAAAAGAGACTTCCCAAACGAAGTTATGCAATTACCTTGAATTGTCAACGTTCAGTACAAGACTACTTAAAAAATCTTCATAAATATTCAGAAGAAAATAGCAACAAAAGTAAAATACACTAGACAAACTTACTCCACTACTGGTGGCGACAAAGCATAAATTACTTGCCAGTCAACTCATAAACACTTGACTCAATTGCAGCACATGTCATGAAACATTTTTTCTTTTTATTTTTACCTTACGGACGTTAATAAGCCACTAAAAGCAAAAAATAAAAACAAAAAAGGTATAAATAAGTCCACTAACGAAAAGAATTTCATGTTTGTAACGAAATTTTGCTACCAAAAGTTCCTTTTTATTGCAGTTATACAAAACATACATACCTACATATATACATATGTAACATATTGACACAAAGTTCACAAAAACAAAAGCACAAACGAGAACAAAAAAAATTATTCTAAATGATCTGGAGCAACCCATATGGAGAATACAAAAAACAAACAACTATAACAATAAAAGCAATACGTACAAAAAGAAAACATCAATTACGTTATAAATACGTGAATACACACACTTACACGAGCTTATCTGAAAGGTATTAAAAGGGGACATTTAAGGTCTCGTTACATATTTAACAAGTGGGCAACCAAAGAAGGATGTATGTTTAAACAGTGACCATTGAAACCGTTTTTTGTCTTGTGTCGAAATAATGCCAATAGCAAAATTTATGTTACTAAATGTACACTCTCTTTAGACATACATATATACAAGTATAAACAAGGTCTGGACAAAGAAATTAATTTATTCTTCAATTTCATTTTTTTTTTTGGTTTTTTGTTTAATATTTTCACATAAGAACTTCATTCATGTCAGAAAAAAATGGCTGCCTTAAAAATTTGTACTTAATATTTTGTTAAATAATTTTAAGAAATGTAATAAATTCTTTTTAAGAAGTAATGAGATTTTAGAATAATGAAATTTATTTTTTGATTTTAATTTAAATTTAAATATGTATTTAGAAAAAATCCAGCTTATTATTTTTTGTTGAAATCGTGCTTAAATGTATTACAAAATTTGAGTTAAATTTGTACTTAATTTCTTGAAATATATACGTACTTGAAATATGTACGTATCTACAGCAGCTTTAACTGCCATATTCATAAAAAAATAAAATAATTTTGAAATGTGTTTTATAACCAATTCTACACAAATTTGTCTTAAAATACATTTCAAATCTTTTATTAATATTTTATAAATACAGGAGTAAAGAAACACTTGAACATAAATCTGAAATATTTTGAATAATTTTCTATTAAGAAAGACCTATAACTTTGGGTGTACTTAAAAACAAATAAAATACAAAAATAATTTTTCAAGTTTGTACTAAATATTTTTAACAGAAATGTAACTGCTTTTTTCATTAATCTTTTAGCAGGATAAATATGTAAAAAATTGTGTACTAAAAATATAGGCTTAAGAATCTCACTAAATATTTAAGTGTAACAATAACGAAAATCAGTTTATATTTTACCTTTAAATTTTGTCATAAAAATTGGTATAAAAATTTGTATTAAAATAAAAAAATTTTAAAATAAATTATTGCATGGAAGGATTATCAATGATTTTAAAACTTTACACTTCATTTTAAAGGACTGATTAAACGTCAGTGTTTAGTTGGTCTTCTTCATTAATTTTAAATTCTCCTTTCAAAGGATAACTGCGACTGTGTTAATAAAAACTTTCATTTAACTTTGTGCTGTTTCATAAAGTTTTAACCTTGATTGTTGTATAAGTGTGTTTTTTGAATACTAATACATTTATAATTACATATGGAGAGAAACAGCTTAGCTTTCAGAATATTTTCAATAGACCTGAGTTAAGTGGTTGAAATTAGCACTATTTGACATCGTTCATATAAACTAAAAATAAGCTGTTCGTATGCGTGTAAGTGTGCACGAGTCCTCATTATTTTGTAATTATGTAAACACACAAATATATTTCTAAGAATTTGTAAACGGATGGGTGTGTGTCAAAGCAACCAGGTCGCTCAATTAACATTTCTTTAAACCACAATATAAAGCGAAAACAGATGTCGATATTAAGGTAGAAACAACAGGATGTTACAGAAAAAGTGTTATAATCCAAGCTGTGCGATATCGTTTTGTACTCAACATTTTTACTAAAATCCTGCTACAAATATCCTGGTAAAAATACTCACTTATTCCTATTTTATATTTTACACTTTTATGATAATCAACTTTATTTCTAAAGCCTTTTTTTAATGTACGTTTGTAAGTATGTGTGTATGTATGTTTGTATATATGTTGATGGTGTCAGCTTGCATACTAAAAGACAAGTTGGCTTGTTGCATTATAAATGTATAAAGAAACCACAATAAAAGAAGAATATGCAAAGAAAGGAAAACCCGCATAAAGTGGTTTGCATGTTGCTGTAGTCATATGAAGGCAATAGCGTAGCAACATTTAACATTCTGTGCAACAACGCAAAGTTGCTGAAACGGCTTTATTGTATTTTAATGTGAAAGTTAACTTACAACCAACTTTTAGTGCCTCTAAATCTTTCTCTACAAGACTTTTGCTTTGTGTTCGGGAACAATTAATTTTTGCTTTCTATTATTTTATTTAATTGGCTGTCGTTGCTGTAAGAGCTATCAAAGGGTATATGGCAGGAAATGTCCCAAAGACATCTAGTACCTTTTTGCGTAATAAAAAAACGCTCTTTGTTTTATTCAGTATTGTAAATACTTTTGTAAAGACTTTTGCTTCTTTGGAAATTTGTTTCAAGCCATACTTTACTGTTAACAGTTTGCCAAGTTTGAAGCTGCTTTTAAGGCCTCCAGAAATTGTCGTTCATTTTCACTTTTTCTTAAGTTTTCTGCTTTTTTGTGTTTTTTTACTCTTGTGTTGTTTTTCAATGAAACTGATATGTCCACTTCCAAAATAGAAATAGTTTTTCTTTTTTGATTTACAACACTAATTTTGTTTTAGTCAGTCGTTGTCGTTTGCTTTGGTTGGTTAAAAATATAAAAAAGCTTCAGTGGCAAATGTGGATTGCATTTACTGTATTCAGGGATCGTTAATTTAGAAGGCTTTCAAAAATGATGCAATGATAAAATGTACTTTCTGTTTGAGGTAACTTAAATAAAACATTTTTGTATAAAATTAATTTTTTATTTTTTTATAAAAGTCTTTGTCTAAAAGACTTAAATTTTTATTCTTCACTTCATAAAATTTTCTTCTTTAAAAGTATTTTGATGAAAAAGTACTTTTTTAAATGGCACTTTACACCAAATTTCTATTCTTTTAAATCTTAGACGGCTTGTTTTTTTTTTAATATTATGCCTCCTCAAAAATAATGTTACAAATGACACTTATATAAAAAGTACTTTTCAAGAACGTACGATTTATCGGAACATTTTTAAGTAATTTTTAAAATCAAATTTGTTTTAGAAAAGTAATTTTTACAAAAGGTATATTATAAAAATAACAATTTTTTTAATTTGAAATTAATTTTATTTATTAAATATATTTGGTTACTAGATTATAATTTGTATAAAAAGTAAATTTTATTTCGAAAAATCGAAAATGTGCCTGTTTCAAAATAATAACTGTTATATACCTCTAAAAAAGTACTTCTTTAAAAGTTTCTTATGTTATGACACATTTTGAAAACGAATTCTGAAAATTATTCTCAAAAAATTAGCTTTATGCAAGTACCTCTTAAGCGAAGTAGTTTTTAAAAACCAAAAAGTATATTTTATGCACTTTTAAACTTATAAAATTAAGCTTACGTATAAATCCTTCCCAAAAGGTTTTTCTTCCGAAATATACTTACACAAAGCTACCAGATATATATAAATTTTAATAAAAAACCTAATTTTACCCTTTACATAAGGAACTTTTATTAAAAATATTAGTTGTTAAAAAATTTTTATAAAATAGTTTCTAAAAAAGTTAAATTTTTTAAATATTGGTTTTTACAAAGGGTGCGTTTTGGAGTACTTTTTAGTAAAAAGTACCTTTAAAAAATTACTTGTTTCTTTTATAATAGATACGTAAAAATCCTTTAGGAGTTCCTTTAAAAAGCACTTTAAATTCAAATAGCTTCTTTAAAAAATGAACTGTCCCTTGACTTTCAAAAAGTACTTGCTATGAAAAGTACCTTTTATAGAACCATTTATAAAAATTTCCGTATATATAAAATATATTAAAAAAAATCGTATTTGAAATACTTTTTACAAATGGTACAAATTCTGTTACTTCTTTAATTAAAAACTTTTTATGACTATAATTTAATTTAAAGCATTTCTATGTGTTTTCATCCATTTCATAATTAAAGGCCCCTACTCAACAGAATATACAAGTCTCCATTCCATTTAGTATCAATTACACCTAGAAAAAAAAATAAAAAACAGAAAAATAATAGCCAACATGTTAACGAGCTAAAGTTTTAAAATGGGCTTCAATTTCGCCAATTTTTATCAACTTTCTTTCGTCGTCATCAGCAGTTACTTTGTCTTCGTACTATATATAAACTTTAACCACAGAGATATCAAAATATATCTACATTTTCCTGGTTGGCTATTTTGGTTAAAGATGGTAAAATAAAAATTGAGAAAATATAATGACGGAAAAATTTATTTTTAGTGAAAATGTCTAGCCGATGCAAAAGTTTAATTCGATGTGTGTGTGTAGTAATATTTGTGTGTCTCTATGTTCAATAGTCTGTAAAGTAAAACTATTTAACTATTTTTCATCTGTGTTCATTTGCAGTGTTTTATTATGTTTACAAGCTGTGACACATACTCCTCTGCAAAAAAGTCCACATTTAATATGCGGGTTTTAGAGCAGAGCAGAAAAAGAGGCAAACGACAACAAAACTGGGCAACATGCTGGACGTGGTCGATTGTAATAGAAAGTTTGGAGTTTAGTTTAAAAACCTCATTCATGGCGTGTGGCTTTCAAATATGCACATACACACTCTCTGTGCAGACAAAGTTTAGCTCATATGTTAATACTCATGTTGATAGTTTAAAGGTATGTTTGCCTTTGCTATTGCTTTTGCCATGTCACGAGTTTGAGGTTTCTGTGGTTGTTTAAAAAAAAAAAACTTAAAGTTTTAATTTGTTTGCTATGACTTAAGAACATTTTTATGTATTTTTTTAACTCTAGAAAAGAAAAAAATGAAATACTTAAACATACAAACTCAGTCCTTATGAACTAATGATAATTAATGTCTAGAAATTTTTAAGCGTTGACCTTCGCGTTGACTGCAAAAGAAAAGAAGCAAAAAATGTCTAACACGTGAACGCTGCTGTGTTTATCTTAAAAAATTGAAATAATGCGATGAGAAAGGAAATTTACCAGTTGTAAAATTTTTTCAGTTTACAAGGTTTGACTCTCAAGCATGATTTTAATGGAATCTATGCAAAACATTTTAAGTCAATTAGCAGAGGTAAATTATTGTTCATACTATTTATTTTTGAAATACTAATTAAAGGCTGGAAGAGAATGTGTATTAAATAGCTATTAAACTATTGAAATCAAGTACTTTATATCCTTCAGCTAGAAGTAATTGCCTTAATTTTAACACAAAAAATATTTCAAATTAATCTTCTTTTAACAGCAATTGACTTAAATGTTTAATAATATTTAGCAATAAGACAACGGTAAATTATATTTTGTGGAACGATGTGGAATAGAACAAAAAGGAAAAATTAAAATTATTATTAGGTTTTGAATCCAAAAACCAAATCTCAAAAGAACAAACTATTGTATAGACATTACTAGAGAAATTTTAGAAGAACGATATGGAATAAAACTTAAAATAACAAATACGATTATGTCTGGAATTTTAGAATTTAAAATGCTTCTTAAAATTTACTAAGAATTAAAACTTGTAAAATGGAACGATTTGGAACTGAGCAAAACGATTACAATAATTATTTAATTTCTTTAGACTAAAAGTTTTTTTATGAATTAATTCTGATACAGGCAACAAAAAAACTTTTTTAAATATACAATGTAGCGCAAAGGTACGCAATGAAATAAGTGAAACTTGTGTAAAAATGTTTGATTTTTTATTTATATTTATCTGGAAAGTTAGCAATAATAAAAAAATTATAAATACATATAATTTCCATGAGCATATAATGAATTTGAAACAATTTTTTTATATCAATGTGACAAGCCTAATTCCCTGGGAATACTTAAATAATCGAGAACTTAATCTACCGAAATAAAAAATAGAAGAAAACGCTCACAAGAAAAAAAGTCCCAAATGAAAGAAACGTAATGAAATATAACTAAAATTTAGCGCAGAAGTTTATTTATTAATTAAGAAAAACTTGCTTTTTTATAATTATTTATTTTAAAATTTATCTTAAATGTAGAAGTTGTGAAATGTTTCAATTTCATAAACTTACAGCAAACAAATATTCAATAGTAAGAAGCAAAATGGAATGGAACGTTGAACACATTTAAACTGTTGTGACGAATTAACTTCATATTTTCTAATAAAAGTTGATGAACCTGAAAACTCAAGTGATGCTTTTAAAAATATGTCATATATTAAAAACGACTGCCACGTTCAGTCGATTTCACTGTTATGTCTACCTTACGACTTTCGAACCCATACCTGATAAAGATTCTTTCATTAATTGAATTGAAAAATTCGTCAATTTTTTTTTTTGTTTTCAAATTGTTTAGAGGACTAAAGGGCGGTTTACATGATCACAGAAGTCTTACGACATGTCAAATTTTTGTGCAGAATAGTACCAGTGGGATCGTCTAAACTAAATAAGTAATGAATCTGCACAAATTGAGAGAAAATACGGATTAAAATTTGACAGTCGTATGGCTCTCTTTGTTTTTTTGGAAATTTTCAAAAGACAAGTACTAATCATTAGATCAGGGATGTATTTACTGCAAACAGCTATTTTAGTTTTGGTGTGTTTTACCCATACCAATTGTGTAAACGCAAAAATAATCTGTCGTAAGATTTTTACTCTCAGTTTTAAAATACGGATGGAATTATATAATATTTTCTCTTGGATTTTACGTACGTAAAGTCGTACCGTCTAAACCCCCCTTAGGAGACTACTAACATTGATATTAACCTTCATAAGGTCCTCAAATTTTACTTACGTTAACGTTCTTTGGGTCAAATTTGACCCAGTTAGAAAATTCGATATGAAAAAACTTGTTTTCTTTAATTAAGTTTGTTTTTCAAGTTAGTACTTTTTTTTAGCTTTGTTTTGAATATTAAAGCTGCACGTTTTGTTTATTTATTACGAATTCATATATGTATATATTTATTTTAAATAAAGAAAGTTGTGTTCTTGGCAAGGAATTTTGCTGTTTTATATAGGGCGTGGCAAACTACAATCCTAAATATTCCAAAAAATGACGACGTTTGGCAAAACAGGTTTCTTTCCAACCATTACTAGCCGATGTAAATAATATAAAAGCATTGAAAGCTGATATATCTAAAATGTTGCAAAATACAACTTGAGGCCATCCATTGGTTTTCCTTTTGCAAGTGCAACATGAACAACTTTATCCAGAGTATCAACTCCTCCTTTACATTTATTACAGTCTAGTATCATTTGCGGCTTATGTCCTCACGATTGCTTATTTCTGGACTATGATGCAAAGTGCTAAGAAGATTCGTAGACTTATTTTTCTTTGGAATATATGAAACGAGAGTAGTGTCCTTAGTGAAGCAAAAAAATGATGAAAATAACGGTCTTCCTTTAGTTGACAAAAGCTTAGGTATCAATTCAATCCTTATTGTCAAATCTTATTACTCTAGAATGACTTTTGAATCTTCTCAATGGCATAATTGCTCTAAAAATTGGTATTCCTTTCTCAGAGTCCCATACACATTCTGTACTTTCATTATTTGATCTTTACACTCCAGCTAACAAAAGTGTACCCATAAAGGTGTCGTCAACTTCAGTCCAATCCATATCAAAAACACGTTTACCTTTATTATTGGTATATTTCAAAATAATGTTTATTACAGGTGGCGGGAAAAACAATTGAAAACTGGAAATTTCTTCCTTTGTGATTATCGAACAAGAGTAGCGGGTGAGGTGTGGTTTCACGCTAATAATGTTCTTGCTCCGGAATCTTCCTTGACTATTTGTAAGAGGTTGTCTGAAATATCTTATTCCACCTACTTTTGTTGTCATTGCTGCAGTTGTTGCTACATCAATTTCATTTCCACTAAAACTGTCAGTTGTCTCCGCGATTCTAAGTTATCTTCATATTCTGAACAAATCTCCTCTTCGTCCGATAGTGCATTTAGCAAATTTTCTATTTCACTAGTATTCATTTTCCGACAAGAAATACAGACTCGACACTTTATAACGTTGATACGTTTGATTAGTTCCGTGTTTATTATATGACTGAAAACAGTTTTGCATAAGAAAATAAGCTTTGCTTTTTACATGGGGACCCATTTTTCATACCAGTAATGTTCACCAAAAATGGAGAAAATAAAGGACTTTTAATTTTGGTGGAAAAAAACATTTGCCATTTTTCTCTACAAATAAATTATTTTAACAAAACTGTGTAAAAACATAAAGATTTTGTTACGGGTCAAATTTGACCCGAAGGTCTTAAGTGCTAAAAACTGCATAATTTTTTTTTTTTGTACAATATTTTCTTATAAAAACCAAAAATAGTTATTAGTATTCAAAAATAAATAAAATTCATAAAATATCTAAAATCGTAACCCCCTACTTTCGGAAAAAAATACAATTTTTTTGCAAAATGGGTCAAATTTGACCCGAAGACCTAATGAAGGTTAAAAATATCCATAATATAAAATTTTTAAATTGCAAATTTTTGAAGTCTATCTTTACTTTAGATAGTAAAAAAATGAAAACAAAGTTTGCCTTTAAATATCCAAAAAAATCTCTTTATTTTCAGTTCATAGTAATAACAGAAACTAACTCTTCCTCTTTGTATGACTGACTATATGGCCACCTGTTTTACAATCTGTAATTTTGTTTTTTTATTTTGTTTTTTTTTGTTTTTATGGAAAGGTTTGAGAAAAATTCTATGAAATTATAATTTCATTTTTGGTTCCACAAAGTCCTGTGAAATTAATTATACACATGCCTTTAATTGCTTAAAATTCCTTTTGTTACTGTTGCAATTTGTTTCATAGAATTTCCAACAATTATACAACATTTGAGGTTATGGTTGATTCATTAGTTTGTTTTGTACATTTGTTTAAGTGTGTTAATTTGTTTAGTTTTTTCTTCGCAATTTAATGTGAAAATATTTATTTAAATGTCAATGTTTTATTATGTTCTGAAATTACAGTTTCATTATATAGTGAAATAGAAAATTATACAGTTGTCATCAAAATACCATGACCAAAAATTTTTCAAAATAAACTCTTAAAATTGTTAAAGGTATAGTTGCAGTTTATTTCGTTGTTCTTTTATATTGAAGGGGTTCCTAGGGTTTTGGAATTTTTTATTTTTAATTTAATTTAATTTAATTTGTTTTTAGGATTCCGTAACCAAAAGGAAAAAACCTCATTAATTTCGCTACAATATCTATCTGTTTTTTCTGTACCACAGGTCTCTATCTCTGGAACTTACACAACGTGTATAGTATAATGTCCGCTATGACGACAAATTTTAAAATAATAAACTAAAAATTAAATGGTGATCCTTAAAAAACGTTACGTTATTACTTGATCTTATATTTTAAACGGAAACAGGCAAACCTTGAAGGTTTCTATAGAGTGTGCCCTGTTAAATAAAAAAGTGAAGGAATAAAATTCTAACTTAACTTCTAACTTCCCAAAAGAAAACTATATTTCATCGCACAGTACCCTTTTCTTGGGTTGCAATAGGCAGACACTTAGAATTTTTAACACAGGATTAATAAACAAAAATTTTTAATTAAAAGGTGACCCTTCGTATGCCAGTCTAACTCTTACTTGACTGATTTTTAGCCATATGTTGATATCTAAAAGAGTAAAAATATTTTCGTGGTAAAAAGCGTCCAGATAGCGTAAATTTTATTAATTTTATCAGGGTGTGACCTCTACTTTTGCTACGCATTGCGTCAGAATTAGGAAATTAGGTTATAGGAAGGGTAATAGAGGGAGTAGTATTTGTGGACATATGATTTGAATATTTTGCACACTGAAGGTGACAGGAAACACCTCCGCAGGGAGTTAGTTCCACATTCAAACTGTTCAGCTAAAAAACGCATTATCTCTGTAAAGCGTCGTGCGATTAACTGGCCAATCGACCACAAAGGGATGTGCTATTAATGCAGAGCGCGTAAGAAATTACGGTTTTCAGGAAAAAGTTCCCTGATTTAATAAGAGCTCATTGCGCTGTAGTAACAATAAAGCATTTAAACATATCCCATATTGCGTCGATGCTCCACTGAATCTATAGAGCTGGAAACACTACTGTCGCTGATGAGCTTCTCCGCTCTCTCCTGCACGCGGTCAAGTAACTTCATGATATTCTATATAACGCCGGCCCATACATGAGAGTTTTATTCCATTTTCGCACAACGTGCGGAGATTATCTAATTCTAGAAAAGCCTGTACCCAGCAAAAAATTTTTAAAAAGGTAATTAATCATTTTTGGCAGAAGTACTTTCCAACAAGGCATGAGACTTTTATAATCAATTACTGAGAATCGATTACATTGATTATTGTAGTAAATAATGAGTACCATTTGTACGGTAGTCTCTTTTAACATAAAGAACAAGTTCCATTACTAGTTCTTTTTTTGGAAACTAGTGTAATGTGTTTTGTAAGCGAATAATAAAATATGGCAACAACAAAAGTAAGTCATTATATTGCAAGTAATTTTGAAGGTAATGTCTCATTTTTTGCTGGGTAGTGGTTTACAACATGTTTTTTCGTGTTACAATCTAAAAAAATTAAAAATTTGCAAATTTATATAAAAAGGAAATTTATGTTTTATAATAGAACAAGAAGCGACATGGAAAATTTTAGTCCTTTTTAAAAAAATATTTTTTTTAACATAATGAAATAATTCGAAAATTATTTAAAAAAAAAATATTTATAACTTCTTCATTTGTGACTACTGTGCATTTTTAATTAAATTGTGGGAAATTTTTCAGGCCTCTTTCCCTAGTTTCCTCTTATTCTTTCCATAAAATTATTATTAAAACGAAGAAAGAAAAAGAATGAGAGATGCAGATAAATTTAATGTTAATGAAAAAAGGTGTTGACCATATTTTACATAATTTTGAAAATATGCATGAGATTTCCTTAAGAGTTTTCAATTTAGCTTGTGTTCCTACAGTTTTGTTTTTGTTCAAGTTATTCTGTTACTTTCTTACTGCCTTTAGACCATTTTAGTTTAGTTGCCGAAACCACAAATTTGCATTAAAAAGAAAAATTTCATAAATGGATATTTAATGTGGAGGTAAAGCAATTTGCATATTAAATGAATTTTTACCCATTTTTTTTGCTCTATTAAAAACCTCAACAACTTTACTCTAGAAAACTAAAACTTTATTTAAAGGGGTTGCGTTCAGACACCAGCAGCAGCAGTGGAGAAAAATCTATTCAAAGCAGCACAAATCTAAGTTAAACTAAAATGCGTTAATACAAATTTTAAAAAGGGAAAGGAAAACTATAAATATTAAATTAAGTTTTCTTTATTATAAATTAAGATCTATTTGGTTTTCGTTTTAATGTAATTTTTTAATTTGTTTTTAATTTCTTGGCTTGAAAATTTTTTTAATAAAACTTTATATACTTTTGTAATTTATATTCAATTATAAAATAACTTAAGGAATATATATAAACCAAGTCATCTATAATTTCCTAAATTTATATTTTCTTGGTGCTGATTTATGTTCTACTGCTAAAACAATTTTATTTTCCCTTATTTCCTATCAATTACCTTTTTCCCTTTTTGTGAGAGATTCTTTTTATGCTCCGATTTAATTATGTTTTTCTTTTGCCTTTTCAACATGTGTTGGCTTTATTTTCAACATATTTATTGCCAATCAATTAATTCAAACTAATTCAATAAAGAGCTCTTTATTTAGTAGTCTATGGTAATGTGGATGAAAAAAAAGAAAATTAATTGATTTTATTTAGTTGGTTTTGGTTCAACAAACCTTTATAAAGTCTGTTGAATAAAGCAAAAACTAGTCTTTAATTAAGTTTTAATTAAATTTAACCGAAACAAAAATTTTATTTTAAACTTTAATATTATGATTTTTTGTTTGTTTATTGGAATCATTCTTTAAGCAACACAGTGCAAAATAAAAGTTTCAAAATCAGAAATGACTGAGCTTTGAAGCAAAAATAAAAAATACAACCGAATTGATAACCATAATTTTTACGATATTGTATATGTGTCATGTTTGTATGTAGATATCCTTTTATACCATTCATTTGTGTTATCATCAAATTAATTATTTCTAAACAAAACATATTTAGCTTTAACCTTGACGTAAGAAAGAAATATAATTTTTAATATTTGTAAAATTTATATTTGAACTGATATTAAAAAGTTCAAATATTTTTATTACATTTTATTTAACTTTAAATATGTTAAGTGGAGCCCCTTTTACATCATTGCTTTGACCTCCCAAAAGAAAGACTCATATATAAAATGATAGTAAAAGAAAACTAAAACTTTAAATTGCATTTTTCAGTATAACTCTATACTTAAGTGTTTGCATGTTTATGTTACGTGATTAAATTTATGTTTGTGACAGAATTTTAGTCCTTTTGTAGAGCCCTATGCATCAAAATGCTTAAATGAAGACATTAAGACATTTATTACAAGTTCATAAAAGTGAAAAATTAAAATTTAGAGCACATAAAGGGAAGAAAAAAATAGGAAAAGAAAAAATGCAATTTCATGAATATACGAGAGGGAATATTGCAACTTTACTTATTGTGCTCTGCCAAATAGAATTATAATGCAGGCAAATGGAACAAATTAAATTTAAAAATAATTTAAATGTAATTTTCTAAAAATTTTAACACTACGAATGTTTTTTTCTTTTTATTTTAATTTTATTTTTTAAATTAATTCGTTAAATAATTTAAACAAGATTTTTATTTAATTTTTTTTTTTTAATTCGAATGAAATTTAATTTAAGTGTCGCTATTTTGCTGAAATATTTTTATTTCATTTAGTAAATTTGTTAGGAGGGCCACCTGCTCCTGAACTTAAACGTTTGGTTGTATTTTTAACCGACCTCAAGAAACAGAAGGATATTATAAACTCTCTGAATGTTGCTTATTTAGTGTTTTTGCCTGCAGAAATCAATCATTTTTAAATAGATTTTAAAATTTTTGTTATTTGATAGATTATGCTTACAGCTTATAACACTTATTGACGTGTATTACGAACTGTAAAATTTCTGTAAAATTTAAAATGACTGCGTGTTACTAAAGCTTCCAATAACAAAAAGTAATACAAAAATAAATCCTAAAATCAAGGGTGTCCCTATAGATGACTTACATAGATCCGTATAGGCCTATCTTTTAAACCGTTATGGATAAACGCTTGAAAATTGAATGGAGTGCTGATTACTTTGAACGTGATAATAACAAGTATAAATGTTTAAAACTATAAGTAAAAGGGTGTCCTAATAGTTTATGTAATTTGATATATGTGGCCACATTCTTGAACTGTTACCGACCGACAGATAAAATCTGTTTTGTAGTCGGTTTTTTTACAAGAATTATTTAAATTTTTATACATCACTTTTTTATAAATCATCTTCTGCTGTTTGTTAGCAGGTCCAATACTGTAAGAAACTCTCTGTTTATATCTGCAGATATAAAGGAAATTCTACTTACTGATTCTATTCCCAATATTTTTTATAAATCTGTTATGCGAAACTTGTCAAAGAATCCTCCCATAAATGCATAGCAATGATAAAAGTATCATCCTAATTTTAAAAAGTTAAGAAAATTATTTGTTTAATATTTGTTTTAATAAAAGTGTACTTAAATTTTCCACAAAAAAGAAAAATTTGCTTAAAAAATCTGAGATAAAATATTTGTTTATATAAAAATGCAGAGATGAATGCACGAATAAAAAATATAAACATGCAATATGAACTAATGTTGGCGTTTCACTTCTTCTGCATTAAAAAAGTACCACTCGATAAGACACTTACAAGTACGCATTCATAAAGTTACAGATACTTACTCCCACTTAAACACTGGCGTTAAAATAAAAATGCAGGCTCTCAAAAATACCTAGACTTTGTACAACTGTTTTAAAAATTTTCAAAATAAGAAAAAAAGACAACTTGACTTTTAGATATTTATTAAAATAAGAAAATGGAAACTAGTAAATACAGAGAGAGAGAAAAAAAAAGTAATGAAAAAATTACTAAGCATTTAAAAACTTTAGTATATAAAACATTTTATATTTCTAATTATAAGCTTACATACACCTGTTTGAAATCATACATAAGCCTGTTTAAAAAACTCCAATACTATTACAACGAAGTTAAAGCAGAAAAATAATTTTACCTGTAACAAGGAAAAAAAAACACACACACACACACATGAATAGAATAACTTGTTAAATATCATCTCAACAACATCAACATCTCAACAGCAATATAATGATGAGAATGAACTCTTGTGGAGAAAGACAACATTAGCAACAACAAAAACAGCCACAGTAATATATCAAATGAAAATGATCACATTTAAGGACAATAATTGCACATCGTTTGGAAGAAGTCATGACAGAGCAGGGGTTGGGAGAAGTTTTTAATCTAATAAAAATCATATTTAAAAAAATAAGATAGAATAAAAAATATCAAAATAATATTATGAATTCCCTTACAGGCAAAATATATTGTAGATAGGAATTGCTTGCATGCATAAACATGTTTGTTTATGAAAACAAATAAGAAAAGTAAACAGGAAGTTAAAGAGAATTGCCATATCAACAACTAACATTCACGGATACAATTTCATACACTCACACTTGTTCAAGTGAAATATTGTGTGTAGAAAGTTTTGCTCACAGATTATTTATTAAAAATCTTAAAAAAATTAGATATGAAAAATAAATAGTTTTTTCCAATTCTTTTTATACAAAATTTTGTTAAGCACTTCTTATCATAAAATCTTTTAAATTTGTTTCACTAAAATTTTTATTGTTTTTATTTAAATTTCATCAAAATTTTTTTGTACCGAAAATTATTTCATCAAATTGTGTTTTATAAAATTGCTTTAAAGTGCTTAGCAAAACCTAAACTCTTTTAAAGTAATTAAATATTTTATTGATGCAATTAACAATTTAATTAAAATTTAAGTTCTGAATTAATTATATTTTTAAATCAATAAAACTTTTAAAAAAATTTTTATTCTAAAACAAATAAAACATTTAAGAGGGGCATTCATTTTTTATTGGAAAAAATATAATTTTATTAAAAAAAAATTTTACATAAATAATTATTATTTTCAACGCAGTAAAGAAAACTATTAAAGTAAAAATATAAGCCACTACTTATCACTCTTAGTAGGTATATTATGAACAGAAAATTGGTCTTATTTCGTATCACTGAAAGAGTTTTCTTAAGAAACTTTTACGTTAAAGAAATGAGCGTCTGCCTAGTTCGCATTTATTCCTACAAAAAAATTATGGCATAATCGAAGAAGGCTTTATTACCGACGAAGAAAAAAGGGCCGTTAGAAATCATCTTTAAGAACCATAATAAATTGCAAGAACGGTTTAATGGCACCGGCTTATTAAACTGGTTAATACAAATATTTCGAAAAATTGACACTACGTGTGCTCATAATTCAAAACGCACGTCCGATTTGGTGGATTTTATAACGGAAATCTAAGCAAAAAATATAAAACGTCAAAGAAAAAGACATTAAATGGAACACATTCTTAAAGTCAATGAGAAAGTAAATGGTAAATCCTGAAGACTGCTCTAATAGAACAAATAAAAAACGGTAATGTTTCATTTCGCAAGCCAGAAAACGGTCGCATGTATAGGAAACTGTTCCCCATGATAATTATCTGATACAAAGCGTTATCTTTATGAAAAAATTAGTTATTCTAGGGAAAAGTGAACGAAAATTAAGAGCAGTGCTACGTTTTCTCAAATTAAATATCAATTTAGAACAAATTTGAATCCTTCTCACACTCTATTGAAAATTCTCCATTTTGCTTCAAGACATCCCACACCTTTGTTACGAAAATAAAATCTGGCAACACCTGTTGTTGCTGTCCGTATGAACGTGGTGAAAAATTACTTTCACTAATGGTAGGTGTATAGAATAACATAAGCTAAGCAACCTCAATGGCTGAGTTGGTAGAGGTGCGTGCTGTTAAACAGAAGATTGTGAGTTCGAGCGCACCTTCGAACATACGTACAGCGGAAAATAATAATTGTTATAATGCAATTAAAAATTAAGAAGCAGCAGTACAATTATCCCGAGAAGCAAAAGACAATCATTGTGTGAAGCCATGGCTGATAATTTAGTGGAGAAGTCTAATTTAATATAAGAGTAAAAAATAATTGTCAAGACGCCCTTTATAATAAAAAGTAAAAGCGGCTAGCGCAGGGAAATGTAACAGCTATTAGATAAAGGGAATAGATGACTGGCTTGGATAAAAGAAGTAGTGGGGTTGTCTGTGGAGAAGTTTATGTCTCGCCGGAGTAACACAGCAGTGTAGCTTGGATGGTTGCGTTTGTAATAATAACGCATGTTTAGTTAATACGAGACCATAGGATTCACAAGATCCGTAGGATCAAGAAGTATAGCCACATAAAGACTGGTATTTGCAATCAAAAAAAATCCAAACATTTGTTCTAAAAGGAAAAAACCTGAAATTTTTTTTAATTTCTAAATTGAATAATTGCCCCATCTGCTTTTATGTTTCAGCAGTTTCTATTAATTCTTTCTTCTACCTGAATCACTAACAGTACTTATTTACCAACACAGTCCTTGAAATATATATTTAAGATGGTAATATCCTCCTTCATACTCACTAATACACTGACAATTTAAGCTTCAGGTACTTTAATCCAGATAATTTCATATCGTAATCTCAACAAGAATGAAAATACACTTTAATGCCACTTATGTGACACTGGGTTTCAATTGCAATAGAAAAGTGAATGAAAAACATAAAGAGGAAAACTAAAAACTTTATATTTATTATGAAAACTGTCGGAGATATTTAGCTTTAATCGCGCTTGGCATAACTATAACTCACATAAATACTTACGAACTACTGCTGTAATTAAAGTTTAACGGAGTTTATAAAACATGAAGAAAGTTGTTGAAATAAGTAGAAAAATAAACAGAATTTTCCTAAAAGAAAAATAAATAATAAATACTCATTGAAACTTAAATAAACAGCACAAAAGTATGCAACACAAATTGAGTACAACTATGTATAGTTAAAATCCATATAAAGTTCTACTTATCCTTGTGTTAATATTCAGACGTATATAGAATAAATTTAAATGTTTTAAATTAGTTAAAGTGCGTGTTTGTCTTTATGATGTCTTTAGAGCAATATGACACATTAAGTGCTCATTAATATAAAATGTGAAAACATTTGAGTCTGTGTTTTATATTCCAACATCTGTTTGAACTCTATTTCGCACATGCTGGCTTATGTAAATATGAATATACTTATCTACTTTGTCATAATTTACAGTCTAAAATATAAAATAGTAACTGTGTAATTTTCTACACAAAACATTTAATAGGTTTCTGTATGAGTTTGAGGCTTTTGTCTGATGTGTATTTTAATAAGCAAATATGGCAGCCACTTAATGACTATAGAAATATTTTATACATTCAGGCTTTTATACAATTGTCATACACACAAAATTTATTTTTTTAAATATAAAAAGGGTTTCTTTTTATTAAAAGTAGTATGTCTCAATTTTAATTCGGTTTATTTTTTTAGAGCGTTATAAGTGTTAGAAATTACGTAACTCCTTAACGAAATTAAAGCCAAAAAAATAATTTTGTTTATTTTTGTTTTAGTTTTGGTTTTAATTAAAAACTTGAACAATAATTTGCTTCAGCAAATGCTTCAAAAATGTTTTCAAAAAAAATTTAATAAAACGAGTTGTGTCAAATAAATTGCAGTATAAAGACCTTTACAAAATTGTCAAATAAAGTTTTTAAATAAATCGGCCAGATTCCAAGGCATTTTGTACTTTTTATAGGACGTGCATTAATTTAAATTTTTTTCACATTTGTGGCTGAAAATTTAAAAAATGGCCTTCTCTACATGAAAAATATTTATGCTCCTATAAAAGATTTTATTTGTTTTTTAATTTTATTTAAATTAAAGTTTTAATGATCTCAATTACATATTTAATTAAAAAATATACATAAAATTTTAATTAAATCATTTATAATATCAATAATATAATTAATTGAAAAGGCGAAAAAAATATATATTTAAAAAAAAGTAGTAGCATCAGTTTAAAATATTTTCTTTGGTTAAATAAAATGGCTAAAAATAACGAATTCTCTATTACCCGTCCGAAATAAATCAGTTTCAACATATTTTCAAAAAATTTATGTAACAAGAACTTTTTATTAGAAATTTAAAATTTCTTAACATAAAAATTGTAAAACCGGAAAAAAAAATCAAAAAAAAAAAATAACCACAGATTTCCACCAAAGAAATTTTCTACAAATTTTATCACTTCAATTTTTTAAGAAAATTTTCTTATAAAATTTTTACCCGAAAATTTTCAGCAATTTTTTCAAATTTTGATCAAATTTTGATAAAAAAAAGGCTTCTAAAGATTATTTTCTTTTATTTTCATATAATATTTAAACAATAATATTTGAACGCCTTAGTGCCTTAAAGGCTTTGTAGAGGCTTTTTAGCAACCTTGTCTTTATTAAATATGAAAGTTTTTTTTAATTATTTTAAATTTTCGTAGCTTAAATAAATACTTTAAATATCCATAAACGTTAGCCACGCTTAATCTCGTTTTTTGTTTTATTTTTAAGAAAAATTAGAAAAATGACGTTTTAAACAAAAAGAATAAGTCTTTGTAGACGCTGCTACAGTATCATACTGATTGATGGGAAGCAAGTGGAGACACGTAGTGCCCTACCTTTCAGCTGATAACTGATAACTTTAAGTTGAATTAAGATTAAATTAAATTTTTTATAACAAAGGACTATTCATGTGGGATTTTTGTATAATTTTTATTTATTAGTTTAACCTAAATGCTTGCAAAGAAAAAAAAAATAATTTCTTTATAATTTTTTGCCGTCTTTTTGCAGAAATTAATTAAATTCAAAACTTAATAGTTTCCGCCACTCTATTAAAATACTTTAGTTAAGGTGGTAAGCACGTTGACTACAAATCTGGTTGGCCAGAGTTCAAACCCTTCATCGATCTTTGCAATGGTATAAATACATATTTAGAATTAATATTACACATGCAGCCTCCTTCGTCGGTATCTCTTTATAACGGCGAAGTAAAGTTACTAATAGAATGGCTATATATCTATCTTTCTCCTTTCACCACCTGTCTTATCACTAATCTCTCCCTTTCCTAAGGTATGTAGGGCGGTTATGAAAATAACTAAAAAGGCTATGCCTGAAGTACTAGTTCTCTTAAAAAAAAATTCCGTCACTCTTTTAAAATGCTTTAGTTTTGTTTAAGACCTTCTTGTAAAAAACAAATTCCATAAAGATTGTCGCCGGTACTTTTTCGGTCAGATCTTATTATTATTAATTATTATTATTTATTTATTTCCCCTTTCCTTCTTCCACTAACTATTTTCGTTTGTTTATCACCTTTAAGTGCCACTGCTCCTCTTGGATTGTAAAACATTTTAAATATTTTCTTTGTATTATTGCAAATTGTTTTCAGTTAATTTTTTTACACATTTATTTTATCTGCAATTTTCAATTTCGTGTCCAATATCTGTGTGTGCAGTGAAGTGTATTCGAATCGTAGGCATTTAATTTTTGCCTTCAATTTTCCTACACCAAGTGCGTATTATTCCTCCAAGTGCAAAATCAAGGTATAAATGCAAATGCAACAATAAAAACAATTGAATATTCATGCTTCAATGAAAGCATAAAATACGCTGATAAATCATATTAATTACAGTCATGTAAAAGACATTGTAAAATATTAAAAATCAGCACAAGGCGGGCGATTGCCGATATGACACAATATTAAAGATACTGATTGAGAAAGAAAAAAAATTAAATAAATAAAAATATGACACAAAATATAATAAAAATATTCTTTGCAAATTTTAAGGGTGATTTTATATAAAATACATATTTAATTTAAAAGTTAATTATAAGAAATATGTCAACTGTTTTTGAGAAAACGATAAAATGGTTTCACGAAAGAGAAAATTGTATTAAATCGAATTCAAGAAATTATTTTGCAAGTTTAAATAAAATTTTTATTACTTAGAATTAAATGTATTTTGTAACAAATAAGAAACGTTCGGTTTGGACTGTAGCACTGGTGAAAACTAGCTGCCGCATTATTTTGTAATGATCGCTGTATTAAAGTACAACACAATGGTTGCAACAAAAGAAATAGTAAGAGTGCAAGACGATTTTAATAAAATACATTGATCATAGATGTTGGTATCTAGCAATGATTTTAATCTAAAAACGTGGTCGTAGTATAAACCCTTCAATGGCAATGAGTTACCATACGAAACTTTTATAAAAGGTTGATCTTAAAGTACAAAGCTGTAATCATAGTTTATTTAGTTACATTGCGTTACTGAAACAAATATATTTTATGATAATGCAATTAGTTTCTTTTACAGTGTTGCCGTTTGGTTACATTTCTTACATTTTTTGTAACTTTTGAAGGCTCCACGTAACATGTATAATTTTGTTATATAAGGTCAAATTTTCGTAACTTTTGGTACAGGCAAGAAATAAAGTAGTGTTACTGAAAGAGTACTTGTTTCATTATTTGAGGTAAGAATCTCTATTAGCATATTAACCTTTCTTAACATATCAGTTTTATCAAAATCCCATATAAAAACTGAGTTTGAAATAAACAAAAAATAACATTGCTGAAGTTTTCGTAAGAAATCACAAAATGTTTCTTTCTTTGTGTTTAGAAACAGTAAAATATTCTGGCAACAATCTTGCAGCTCATATTTTATTTATTCGTGCGAAATACTAAGCATTAATTAATACTAAGCCGTAAAAATTCCTCGATTTAGAAAAAAGTTGTTTTTAAATTTCCTTCAGTAAGTGCCGGATTATACGAGTATTACAGAAAAATTGTCATTAATTTTATGTTGAAGTTTTACGCAAATAAATCCTGGTACTATGTTGCAATTTGTGAAAATTGTTGAGCAACATTAATGATTTCATGTGGAAAATAAGACATTTAAAGTGTGGTGTCTATCTCGCTATTTGTAAGAATTTAACGTTTTATTGTTTTCACGTGTACTACATTGTTTTAAAAGTCTAAACAAAAGACATTTGATCAGCTGTTGTTTGAAAAATTGCGCATGAAAAAATTCCTACTTGCTTTATCTCACAGCTTTGATAAAATGTTGCCAGAAACATTTCATATATTTTCCACAGTAAAAACAGAGTACTGCAACATTTTTTCATGATTTTATCGTACAAATTTTTTATGTATGCAGTTTTACTGCATTCTGCATAAAAGACTGAACAGAGTACCAAATTTGTGAAATTGTCTTTAATAATGGTATTTTTAAAATAATTAGATTACTAAATTCTACCGAAGTTTAATCTTTCAAGAAAAGATTACGTTTTTCTCTTTTTATTTTTGCTTCTTTTTGTTCAGTAAATGAATTTGTTGAAATATGAAATAAAACTTTTTGCTTTATTTTATATAAATTACATTAAATTACTATTTATTAAAGGAAAATTCTAAAATGTTACTTTTAATTTTAAAACGTATTTTTTTAGGAAAAGCGTAACTTTTTCCTGTCCGTTCCTGGCAACATTGGTCTTTTAGTTGTTGTTGCAAGATTCTATATAATTATACAAATACAGGAGACTCCTAAAAAAAGCTGTCAGAAATGTGTTTACATTTCAACAATTTAAACGTTTTAAATCGCCTATAAATAGAAATCGCAGTTGCGAGCATTACGACAATAGTAAGCAGAACGTCAACGAAGAAGCTGTTCGTGTATATAAGTAAATTGTGAGTTCTTCAAAAGAAATATATAGAGCTGTGTTAATAAAGCGACATCACAAAACAACATATAACAAGCATACATTTTTTTTTAAATATTGCTGAAAAGGGTAAAAATTTCTTGCTTTATTACGATTGTTCCTTGTTTTCCTCTTTTTTCTCCACTTCTCGTTATTTTTCACAACAAAAAATATGTCAATTAATTTAATTACTGATTAATTACTACTTAAGTGAGAGGTTAAAGAGAAACCCCTTGTTAGTAATACTTTCTATTAAAGTTTTATTAATAATTAAAATCATTTGGTATGCTAAACCCCTTCATACACCTGATGGTAATTTGTGCCTGCTTGCTTATGAATAGATATCAAGTATAACTTTATTTTATCTAAAATTTCCCTCTTATAAAATTTACGGAAAATTGTCATTTAATTTAATGAGGTGACACCTTTTCCATGTAAATATAACAACACTTTTATTTAGACGTTTCGAAACAATTTTTCATTTTCTTTTCATTCATTTTGAATAAATTAATTACTCTGTTTAGAAAAGCAGCACAGAAACGTATTTAACAGTGATTAAATTATTATTTAATATTTATATTTAGTTTAAGTGTAGATAAGATAAAATATAAAAGCAGTTGCCTTCACAGCTGACTTCATATCTCCTTTCAAAAGGTATTAATTTATATTTTTTAATTCTCCTGGAAAATGTTGAAAACAACATCAAAACCATCAACTATAAATCAGTTTTATTCCCTTAATGCAAATAAATTACGTTAATATCCGAGAGGTTGTACCTTTATATTTATAACACCAGTAGAAGTGTATGTGTATGTGTGTATATGCATATTTAAAAAGAATGCAAGTGACTTAACATACACATTTAAAGGAAGTTCTTTTAAAGCAGCTATTCTACACTCACACGCACACAAACATAAACAGTTATGGTGGTGTAGATATTTATACAGCGACACAATTAGAAATATTTCACGTACAATTCTTTCACTTAAGTCTCTACTATCTAGACCACACATACGCAATATTAAGTTTTCTACTGTCAGGATGTTAAAAAATAATTTACAGTTGTCATCATCCCATTAAAAATTATTATATTTTCTTTACGCGTGGGTATGTAAGTGATTTATTTTACTTTAGAACCGACAACAAGAAATGAGCGTAGAGTAGAGCTTTTTCTTAAACCTTAATTAGGGAATGAATGCACGGACAGGCTTAAATTAAAAGAGAATCGAATCGTAGAAAAATTATACATGGTAACGATTCCCTGTTCTCGGTCTTATGTTTTTTTAAATTTTGTGATAAATTTTTTAAGGATTTTTTTTAAGTTGAAGGAAGAAAATTATATCGAAAATTTGAGTAAAATGAGTAATCAGAATTTTCGAAGCATTTCAGAAAAAAAATTTTTTTTCGGTTTGAAGTTTTATTCCATAAGAAGAAAAAGAATAAAAGGAATCCTTTAAGAAAACTATTTAACTGAACAATTATTTTAAGATATCCTTTTTATGTATTTTATATATCTAATAAATATACTAACTGCCATTTTTACACTTTTTCTACTATTTAGAAGAATTAATTTCAAAGGATATATGTGGAGATTCGGAAAAATTTTCTTTTAATCTTAAATTAGTATGATATTTGTAATAAGGCATGCTTAAATGAAAGTTGTGGTATAAGAATTATGTAAATAATAAATAATAATAATAAATATACTTGTTGACTTTAATAATAATACTTTATTTCTGTTAATTTTTTACTTTTCTCTCAATTTCAATAAAAATAGGGAATTGTTCTTCGGTTTTAAGTAAAAAATTTATAAGGATATAAGTTTTACAGGCAAAAGGGATATATGGGAATGATTTAAATTGTTTCCTTGAACTTGCATAAATAGTAAATAAGACCTGCAGAAATGTAAATTATGGCGGAAAAATATTTTAGGAAAGGTATCCCTTTTAAGGATAAAAAAATTTCTGGAAAATTTTAAGGTTTTTAGTAAAATACACCTGATTAATACAAAAAGGAGTGTCAAGGTTGCTTTAAAAAAATAGCGTTATTTTTACTTCATCTTGTAATTAATAAGGGTTCTTAAGATTAATTTAAGTAAGGAGTAAGAACTCTCTCCTACGAAATAAAATTTAAGACAACTAAGTAATGATAAAATTATATAAGAAAAATATTTTTTCTTCAAGGGGTTTTAAGAAAAATATTTTATTTATATATATTTTGTTAAACTGGGCATTTATATATTTTAGAAATAAATTTAATTGGTTGTATTTCTCCACTTTTATAAAAAAAAATATTTTTCAAAAAAGGATATATGGAGACTTTTGGAAATATAATGCTTATGAATTTCAAATTTAGTGATAAAATTAAGACAGCTTTACCGTAAATTATAAAAAAACAATTTACTAAATTATACTCATATATTAACGGATAATTAAGAAATACGAAATATGTATTTTTTTTTTTAATTTCCATTATCAATTTTTAAAAAGTAGCTTAAATAACTTAACTGTGCTATCTCCTGCATTTGTCAAATGACTTTGTGATAAAGTTTTTAAACATATGTCGTATTGTGGTATTCATTTATTAACATTTTGTTTTTCTTGCTGTAAAACATGCTGGAAAAAAATTCTTTAATCCATTTAAATATAAATATTTCATACTATATAATATGATTTAGTCCTTAGTAATATACAACCACGCACGTAAACACACAAATATATTCTCTTCTATAAATAAATAAGTCGTGTTGTCAGTTAAAATTTTATAAATCCAAAAGTATGTTGCCATAGAGTGAAAACATGACAAATGGGAAGTTGTAATCCAGCTAAATGCAATTTTATTTATATATATATGTAGGTGTGTGTAGATACCCACAAGTATCTGAATGTAATTCTTCAGGTGTATAGAAATCTATATATGTATGTGTGTTTATATACTTGAAAGTACTTCAACTTTTGACTTAATTATAGTGAATGCCTGACAAAAACTCATACCCTTTTATTTATGATGATGTGCACATGAACCCTTGCCAGTGTGTTTTAATGTTGTGTGTTATAAAAAACGACACGAAAAATAAAATAAAAAGGGTAAATACATAATTCGTGTTTGCTTTCACTTAACAATATAAAAGCTAAATTGCTTAAGTGATAATGAAAATAATTATGTGAATGATGGCAAGAACGAACACAACAAGTAATAAAGAATCCTAACTTTTCAACGTGACGCTTGATAATTAAGTCAGACAATTTATATTATAATCATGACTTGTCTATAAGCGTTTCAAAATTAAACAAGTTTTAAGTCTGACTAAAACAAAAATGCAAAATGAGTATTAAAAATTTAAATGGCTGATGAAGAAAAATAATAGGACCAACTTAAATGAATTTTTGAAAATGGTAAGAATAAAGTGTTAAGAAAGTTATTTTATAAATTAAACATTTTTTATAATTGCCGTATATCTTTTTTACATATATATGATAAATAATTAATTAATTAATTGCATTATGGGAATATTAATTGTATAATTATTAATATAATAAATATTTTGAGCTCTAAGACCTATTGAAAAAACTATAAAAAAAATCTTTTTGAAAAAGGATGCAATATTTTAACCTAGAAATACTCTAAAAATTTTACTTTTCAATATACTTTAACAATATACTGTTCGAAATGTTCTAAATATTTTATATCAAAATAATTTAATTTAAAATTTTTTGCCGTATATCCCTTTCTGTGAATTAAAATTTTTTTTTACTTTTAAGAATCCGGGGTCAAAACTTAATTGTGTAGGAAAGAATTTAAAGGCCTCTTTTTATAATAAGTACAAAGTTGTATTTATGCCCTTAAAAAATGTGCAATTTTTTTTTTGTTGCTTAAAGCAACGTTGAATTTATTTGGAAAATAAAATTTTTCTATCCTAATTATTTGAGGATTTGAGTTCGATTTTTCTATTAAAGCTCTTGTATGCCCAGTTTATGAATAAAATAAGTTTAAAAGTTTTGATTAGGTGATCATAGAATTTTATTACTCATACTATATTACGTCTTTTTTGTAACAAAAAATAGTTTTAGGATTTTACATTTAGAACATTCACTTTATATAGTGAATTAATTTCTAAAAAAAGGAGTTTATTTGTATAATATATTTAAGCGTTGCCTGATACCTCTACTGTAGTTTTTTGCTTACACAATGCATATTTTTTCTTAACATTATCCTTGTTTTTCCTTAAGCCTTATACATTTTAACAAAAATTTTAACGCCACAATTTAGCATTCAGTCATGTCATGTTACCAGTTATAAATTTAAAATTATTATGATGAATTTTAAAGGATCACGCCATATATCCTTTTTTCTTAATAAATTGGTAAATAATTTTTAAAATTAATTCTACATATTAAAAATTAGTAGGTATATGTATACAACCAAAATTCATAATCGTAAAGTTATTTTAAGAATTGTGAATAGGTCCCGTTCCAATAAATAAAAAGGAATGAAATTAAAAGAATATAAAAAATAAAAAAAAAATTATTCAAAATAAAATACCTAAATCTGCCTAGTTACAAGTAGCGTAATAAGCTTATTCCCATAAAACTATTATAAAGTTTCCTTTTTCTTTAATGTGAAAATGCTGATCTTGTAAAATGCTTTTATATTTTAATTCATAAAACAAATATTTCGTAATTGTTTCCCAGACGTAATAAGATACCTTGGTGCTGTTGCAGCATGATGAATTTTGCAATATGCTTACTTTGTAAATTCTTGATAATTATTTTGTACTTAGCTTAAGATGTTTGAAAATAAATAAATTCAGAGTTACACAGACAGCAAACAAACAAAGTTGTTTCTCTCCGCTAAAGCATAGAGCTTTAACTGTTACTTACACAGTTACAAATACCGCTTAAATGTATTGAATATCACATTAAATATTTATGAATTTTACAAAAATTAAAACAATTTGGAAAAATGGGTTTTGCTGTTGTATTATGGCATACGTTAAGGACATAAATAATATTTAGAAATCAAGTTGTAGTTAGAACATTTTTTACGATATAATAATAGGCTTTTAAATAAATTTCCACAATCATTAACTGCGTTAGGTGTTGTATTTAAGGAGCTCGCTATTTATCCTTTATTAAAAAGAAAAAAGTTTTAATTTTGCATGAGTCTTAAATGTCACTATTTCACAACGAAATGTAATATTTATAATTGCCTTATAGTTATCCTGTAAAATAAATTAAGAGATAGCTCCAGTGTCTATTAATAAATAATATCAGTTTACAAATTGCCTTAAAAGCAGTATGAGTGATAAAATGTAAAGGCTGACATTTTTTTCTATAATTTTACATTACTTTATTTTTAACCCAAAAATACTGCCAGTTGGTTCTCTTAAAAATATCTAAATATATGTGTAAAAATCTAATCATTATTATACATGTCTCTGCCATGTCGGTAAAAGGATAAAAAAATGACATGCAGGATAATGACTACATAATCATTTGGATTAATGAGTTTATTCTGTTGGCGGCAAATGTAATATTAAGTTTCATAGAATTACTCACTCTTTCCAAACATTGACATGCTTTATTCTCATTTATTTGTTTGGATGTGTGTTCGCCTTTAGCGTTCAGAGACTCGCTGACATACAAATAGCATTAACAAACATTTGAAAAAATATATAATTTACTTCTAGCATTGAAAAAGGAGAAAATTATAAAATAACTTGGCATAATGAAAACAAAGAATGATATAAAAGTATTGGGAGAACGCAATGACATAATCTCCCCTGCCTGTAACACAATTAAACAATGACATACGCATACACAGACATGTAAAAGTTAACAATATCAACTTTGCATAAATGTTGAATGCAAAAAAAAAAAATATGACACCCGGTTTATATCTTTCCGTTGTATGTTTTAAAAATGACGACAATATGACACTACTTCCTTTTTCAATATGGATATTTTATTACATCTCTACAAACATTCGTAGGGAAACATATGTTCATTCATCATGAATGTGTAAAAACAGTTAAAGGCAAAATAGGATAAATAAAAATATATTACATTTATTTTACAAAAATTTTTTCTACGAAATATCACTTTTAAATGAAATTTAATTTTAGTAACGATTTCTACCATTTCATTGAATTGACTTTTTGGTAATAATTTCAAAAATAATAATTTTTGAAAAGAGTCCTAAGAATCAACTGCGTTTAAGTGATACTGAATTTGTAAACATTTTCGGAAAACATATTCTTTTATTGATCTCATATAAAATTCTTTAATAAGTTTCTGTTTTATCCTTATGAACGATTTATTTGTGTTTTAATAATTTATATGCCACAACTTGAAAGGTGATTCAGCGCAATATTTAAACAACTTTCATACTCATAAGTCGTTTACTTAATAAGATGCTGGTATATCCTTTTTTTAATGCCATTTTTTTCAAAAATGTATTTTAATATCTGACTTAAATCATTTTTATTCCTAAACAAATGAAAATTATTTACTTTTTAATTATTCTTGGAAAATTGTATTAATCTTCTGTAGACAAAAATCCTTCTAAATAATGAAAAACCTACCGAATTTCAAAATATTCAGCCCAATTATAAACAAACTTCATGCGAGTTTTTTTTCTTTTCTCCCATTATAAATCTTTTCCCTTTTGATTGACGGCTAAAAGTAGAAAAAAAATCGTGGGAAAAAAGTAGGTATTATGAATTATAAAAGAAAAATGTTTACGAACAAAAAAAAAAACTCCCTACAAATTACGATGATGACATTTTTTTATTATTTTGTTCCCAAGGAATTCATAATTGACGGAATCTTTTTTCTAGATAATTTTCTTCCGTGAGAAAAGAAACTCCGCGAGAATACTCATGAATATATGACTATTCATTTAGATTCTTTTTTATAAATTTTGTATAAATTGTTTGTTAATTATCTTGTACAAGGATATTTATTTTTGGATAATTTAAAAGCCACAGTTTAAATTTTGTTTCGGTGAATAAAACTACCACTTTTAAGGTTATGTTGAAAAGAAACGAATTGTGGGCACATCTTTTTTAGGGATTAAATGCAATTTTCTTCCTTAGACCTTTGAGCAAAATTTTATTGTTTTATAACGTAGCAAAATAAAACTTTATATTTAACTGTACTGCACAAAAATAAATAGAACCAATTTTTAAAAATTTTGAGTTATTCTTTTAAGGAATATAATTTTCAAAATAATTCCAATGCCACAACTTGAGTCATAGTTTAGTGAAAAATGTTTGCCAACTTTAAGTCTCTGAAGTTATGTATTTTATTAGCTGACTATATATCCTTTTTTTGTGCCAACTACAAATAAAACTTTTCAACAAATTTTACAAATGGTAAATACACAAGTTTTTTAAGTTTAGGAAAATTAAAAGTAAAGCTCTGTTTAAAAATATATTTAGCAGGAGTAAATAAATGTTTTGAAGAAAAACTTTAAAGACTGTTAAAAAAATTATAAACTTTTACGCTGCATTTTAAATTCAAAATGCAGAGATCAATAGTTAATCTGCTTGAAAATTTTTGCGAAGTTAAAAAAAGCTATTATGTTCCGTATTACAAAATTTAAGCTTCGCTATTAAGATTTTCAGTGACAAGGAAATCAATATTTAATATCTGTAAACTATATTTAAATATAAACTACTTTTAAATGTATATACTTTTTGGGTAGTTAACGAATATTTAAGTTTTATTTCTCTTTCAAAAAATTAAAATTAATTTTTATATTATTAGTTATTATAAAAATTATCCTTGCAACAATAAAAATTTCCTTAAAGCTTTCGTGCCACAATTTGAGGTTTACTATAAACCATATAATAACAAAATTTCAAATCTTTAAGTAAAGTATTAAGGACTATGATCCAATGTCCTTCTTTTTCAAAACAAAAAAATTTTTTTTCTTCTCTATATTTTTTTACCCACTGCTAGAGAAATTGTTTTTAAATGTTAGTGTTTTTCCATTGTAAGTCATATGATAACGGTAGATTTATATTTTACAAATAATGTGTCGATTTTTTTTTCAACCAAAAAGGATTCCAAATGTTGTTATAAATTTTACATATGCGTTAGTTTTATTGAACTCAATTATGTGGTTTTAATTGTCATTAAATGCTTAAAAGTACGAATTACTATTTAAATGTCTTGGAGTGTGTGAATGTACGTTTCACAGAATAAGAGATTTCAAGGATTATCAACAATGTGTAAATTTTAATTTAATTAAATTTTATCAAATTTTGAAAAAGCGTTTTAATGTCAGAAAATATCATTTAAGGGTTCTTAGCACCTTTATACACTTCAGTATTTTTGCTATTGTTCAGGTAAAATATTTTTTACATAAAGACATCCTTTTTGTTCGCAAGTTTTTTGTCTTTGTGAGTGTGAGGTTTTCATTAGAGTTTTCATTTGCAACAAAGTGTGTTTAGTTTTTAGTTGAATGTTATCACTTTAACTTATGAAAATAGTTTTTGAAATGTTTTATATAGTTTGTAAAAAGTAAAATGAAGACTGTTTGCATACTCCCATTATCGTATAATCATCCAAAATAGAATAATAAATGACTGAACAAGTATATATTTCTGTGCAAAATTATGTAGATATAAATTAATTCGGTTTTCTTTCCTCTTTGGTTTTGCAATATGCTTTAGGAAAAACAAAAAGCAAAGAAGGATATCATACGAGTAATATCGTGCTAACATCAACCTTTCTGGGGATTAGTCAGATTCATTTATATTTTACTCCATTTCTGCTTATTCCTTTCTTATCTGAAAGTTTTCAGCTCTTTATTCCATTTCTTTACTTAATAACAAACAAAATCTATGAAACTATGTTACAACAAAAACAGCAAAAATCACAAAAAATAACTAAATGAAAATCGAAAAGTTTCTTTTATTGAACTTAGAAAATTTTGCCAACTATAAGTAGAAAATAAAGGAAAATCTTTTTGCATGGGCGGGAAGCAAAACGTAAACTTTCTAAGTTAATTTTGTTTTGGTTAATTGAAACTTTATTTAGAGGTTGTAGAAGTGTTAGTGCTTAGATTGTTTTTCTTATTGTTCGTAAAATATTTATGAAACTTTGAAGCGTATTTTTGGTCTGACAAAATTATTAAGTGAAATTTATGGTTTTCTTTTCACTCCAGGACTTCATTAAATATTGTCACTTCAAGGACTTTATGAAAAACATAAATTTTAAATTAAAGTAAATAGTTTAAAGTATCATAATGGTTGATTTAAAAACAAACAAAAATATTTACGAAATAATATGGCTTAACAGAATCAACAAAACTAAAGTTAAACGAAGAAGTTTGAGACTTAAATTTAATAATTTTTATTAATAATTTTAGGAAAAAAAGGGTACATAAAAAAATGTTCACAGCACTTTTTTAAAGGGTTACTTAAAAACGCTGAATTGTGTACTTTAAAATGTACTCAAGTAAAATACACTTTTTGTAGTTTAGAATAAAGTACTTTTTTTAAAATGGTACTTTTAAAAACAGTTTGTTTAAGAAAAGTTTTACAACTAAAATTTTATTTTAATGAACTTTTCTCGAAAAAGTACTTAATCAGAAGAGTAGGTTAGAAAAGATATTTTTAAAAAAATTAGTTTAATAAAGTACTTTTTCATAAAAGTAGCTTGAAAGTACTTTTTTTAAAGTACTCTTTAAATGGCACTTTCTACTCTATAAAATATAAAGAGATTTAATTATGGGCTTATAAAGTGCTTTTTTATAAAGGTAACTTAAAAGTGCTTTTTGATAAAAGTAACTTGAAAGTGCTTTTTTAAAAAGTACTTTTTGAATGGTACTTTGCATAAAATCTTAATGTCTAAATAATATAAAGAGATTTAATTAAGTGTTTATAAAGTGCTTTTTCATAAAAGGAGCCAGTACTTTTGCATAAAAGTACTTTTTAATGGTACTTTGTACAAAACCTTAATGTCTAAAGAATAATTAGAGATTTTATTATGGGTTTGTTTTCATACAATTAGCTTTAACAAAGCTGTTACTTTTAAAAGTGGAACTTTTCGAAAAAACACCCTTAACATTTGCCATCGTATTTATAATTTTTAAGTGTCTTTTACGTGCTTTCTAAATTTAAGTAATCAATTATACAAAAACATTTCTATAATCTATTCTTTTTAAAATTTAAACGAAATATTCAAAGAGTAGAGATGCAGCTGCGATAAAAACCGATTCGTGAAGGATGCCACTTGCATTATTGCACATTTATATTAAGACAACAGGGACAACGCCTTACTTCTGAAAATGATACAAATAATTGGCCATCAAGCTACTTACCTGAAGCCATTGGCTTATATAAGCAAACGACTGATTGGACGAATTAAAAGAATACACTGTTTGTGCCAAATATTACCGCATGTGTTTAAAGTTTTTTTCTAAAATTAGACTTTTAGAACTTTATATTTTAATCCACCAAATTGTTTTCAAATGCTAATTATAACTTTAAAAAACCATTTTTGAAAAATAAACGAAGTACATCTTTTTTGTTAATGCAATTTCTCCGTCGACGAAGACCTTTAAGTTTTTTCGATTTACGCGGAAGTCCCTTTGGTTTTAACAATAAATAAATAGCTCTAACATTAAAAAATAATTAATTTCCAGTGCATACTTTTGATTTCAGTTTTTAAATTAATTTTTCAAATGGGAAAAAAAAGGATATTTTTCTCTAAAAAAATATTAAAGAGGACAAGTTATATATATTTTTTTATCAAACCAAAAATTATATGCCGACTGTTTTAGTTAAATGCAAGAATTTGTTCATTGTATATTGAGCTAAATAAGGGCATGTTAAGTTACGATAAAGTCTTTTTTTTTTCGTTTTGTAGATGTTTGTCTCTTATTCAAATTACAAATTCATTTGAATAAACTGTTGTTCATTAAACTTCTGGTAATATTTTCCTGTTATTTACCTTTCCTTCTCTTAGTTTTGTTGTGTTCATATAAACGATTAAGCTTTTGCTTTCTGTTAAGTTGCCCACCCTGACCATTTGAACCTTGAATTAATTTCACGGCATTTTTGTTTTTCGTTTATTGCTTTATTTTTTTTTTTTTTTTTTTTGGTTTCATTACAATTATTTAAACATAAATTTTTATTAATCTTGAAAATAACGTAAATTGCTCTGCAACATTTAAGACTTTTACAAAAATTAAAGAAACAAAATAATCAAAGGAAAACAAATTTATATTACAAAGTTATTTATTAGAATGTAAGAAAGAAATTATTATAAAACATAAAAAAAGGAAATTTTCATCTAATTAAATAAAACTTATTTGTTGACAAGAACTTTCATTCTTTTCATCATTTATTTTTCCATAAAAAAATTGCTAGAAATGAGTGCTTTACATAAAAAGTGTGCTTTTTATATATTTCAAAATCCTTAAATTATTTAATTGCCCCATAACATGCTACTTATTTAAGTGTGTTTCATTTTTTTAATTTTATTTTTACATTTTGCAGTTGATGTCGTGTAAAAATTTATGGTGAATTAAATGACCTTCCAGTGTTGCTTTTTTTAACTCATCCTTTTCCAATGCGTCCTTAATTTTAAAATAAATATCAGATTTAGCAATTTTTTTTGAAACACGAAAATTCATATAAATTTGTAATAAGTACATGTCGTGCAAATTAATCATCTAAAAAAATAATTGCTGTACAACGTCCGTCTAGTGCGTTTCCCCATTGACTTGTTCTTGTATGGTGCGATACACTTCTCGGGCAATTAAAATTCGTAGGCCTAAAAGAACATTGGAATAAAGAATAAAAAAAAGTTTAATTATTTTTAATTGGCAGGCAAATATTTCTTAAGAGGCAATAAATAAAATGTTTGTGTTTTTCTTGTTTTCTTTTTTTTTTTTAATTTATTAGCTAAAATATAAATCTTATTGTACGATAAGTAATTTTATTATTATTATTTCTAATAAAAGCAGATTTGAAGCTGTGCTGCTTTTATTGTATATTTAAAACCAAAATTAATTGTGACTTTTTTGAGGTCAGTAATAGTTGAAGGGTGTATAATTTTTATAAAATATTTAAGGAAATAAGAATATTTAATCTAGATATTGTGAATATTTTCGATAATTAAAAACGGTGATTGCTTTTAAAGCGCTGCCCCACAAGTATACAGGGTTTCTTTTTTAAAAATAATTTTTAAAGAATTATGAATTATCCTAGAAACATGCAATGTGTTCTAAGTCTATATATTCGTTTTTTAAAGTTTTTATAGTTTAAATGAGTGGAAACTACTTTTATATTGAACATACAAAAATGTCGGTATAAAAGAGCTTGAAGTGCAGAAAAATTCGTTAAAACATCAAACAATGCTTTACAGTAATATTTATAAAATTAAATAAAATATTTTATAAAATTTTAAAAACATGACAGAAGTCGTCAAGTTTTTTTTCTTAAAACACTGTCCCAGTATAAAATATGAATTAAAATTTTATTTGAATTTTAAAAAATATTTCATTAATAATAAAAAAGCCTGCTACTTGCACCTAGATTTATTCAATATTTCCTTAAATTTTTTTTAGTTTTAATGAATTAAAAAGTGTTAATATTGAATATTAAGAATGTTGTTTAAAATAATATAATTTTTGTTTGCTCTTCCTATTGAAATATTATGGGAATTTAAAAGAAATTGTTTTAAAAAATAATGTAATACGCCGTAAGTTATACAAAGCTGTTTTCCTTTTCTCTACGTTTGTATAGTTTTAATGAAGGGGGAAATAATAGTATTCTGAATTAGGACAATGTGGAAAAATTCTTTAAAATATTAGACAATGTTTTACAAAAGTTTTTATTAAATTCAATAATAAAAAATTAAAAAAAAAAAATATTTTAAAAAATTTTAAAAAATGACAGAAGGCACCTAATTGTTTTTAAATAAATTTCCCTTTTAGGACTTTATAATGCTCTCATTATTGTCGCTGTAATGAATATTTAATTAAATATTTTTATATTACTACTATTTGCGCCTAGATGTATGCAATGACTTTTAAGTTAAATTTATTTCAATTCATTAATGTTTTAAGATATTGAAAAGGTTAAATTTTGATATATTTTTGCATTAAATGTCCTTTTTAAAACTATTCACTGCAGAAAATGTTTCTCATTACTGTCAAAAACTCAAACATTTTATTAATTTATTTTTAAATGGCAAAAGTATAAAAGATAATTATTTTTCATGCAAGAGTAGTACTTACCCATTGAATTTTAACTCGCAAGGATTCTGTGTGATTTTATTTAAAGATTTTTAATTGTACGGATGTGGTATTAAAATTGTTGTTGTTGCAGAAATTGCAGAAAAAATTAAACGAAAAAACACAAATAATTCATTTACCCACAAAAGCCGAAAAACAACAAACAATTTAATTTAGGTTAATTGCATTAATAGCCAAACAAGAGAAATGAAAATTTCAATAATAAAAAAAGTATTAAAATATTTAAATTAAAAGGAAAATAAAAGAATATTTTGCTGTCGGAAAATAATAAAAATTTCTGAATAAATGTGCTACAAACAAAAAGACCAAGCAGCGAAATTTTATTTCCTGGTGGATGGTTTAGTTTGTTCCACTTTGCAGAGTTTACGCTTTGTTTTTTATATTTCTGCTTTTTTTCAATATTTGTTTGTGCAAGATAAAAAAAAATGTTAAAATAATAAATCAAATTTTAATGCATTTGCATAATGGAATAAAGTTCTCCTCTGGCTTTTTCATATGCTTTTTTTATTAAAGATACTAGTGTTAAACTAAGGAAATAACAAATAAAATAGGGGAGCTTAAAAAATTACAAAACGATGACGGAGTCCCTATAGACTGATTTATAAATAAAAAGTTTTATATATTAAAAAAAAAAAACAATGTGGGTGCCGCAAAAATTATACAAAATTCTAAATTATTGGAAATTAAACTTTTCCTTGAAGCTAACTATTTACTACTTTCGCTAGCTTAAATTGTTTAAAATTTATAGCATAGTTCAAGGAGCAAAAAAATTATTCATAGTGTTCAGTATCTTAAACAAAACCAAATAATTAAATAATAAGATATGAACTCATTCTCTTTTATTTAAACAAGCTTTATAATAATTAATTCTTATATTTTTTTATTTCATTATTTTTTAAAATTTTATTGAGGATTTATTTTTTTCGTGTTTTTGTACAATTTACTAAGGGTTTCTTATTTTTTTATTTTTTGTATTATTTATTTAAGGTGTTACAATTTGGTTAGTTTAACTAGCTTTATTTTCATCTAAATTAATTTTAATATTTATATATATATATATATATTTTTTTATTATTTTTTTATACTTAACAACTTAAACTTAAAAGGGTTAATAAAAGTTTTTTATATTTTAATAACTAAATTATTTAGCAATTTTGTAAGATTAATATTTTTATATTTTTATTAACATATTACAACTATCAATATATTTACATTCTGTTAATTTAACTTTTTAACAAATTTCTATACACATGGTTTCTAGGACAAACAATAAAGAGCATAACTTTATCAATTTTCAAGAATAATATTTAACATATAGTTAGCAGATAGAAAAGATAAAAATAAATTTTTTTGATAACACCTTACTAGCTTCCCTTAAATTTTCACTTTATTTTTATTTTCATTTAAAAAACTGCAAAATATTTTTAAATATTAATTAAAGATTTTTGTATTTTATGTCGCCTGTTGTATCTGTTATTGTTAAATAATTTTAGTATTGAGGGCATGTTTTTATTTTTTAATTTTTGTAAATACATCAGGGACATAAAAGTTGTTAAGCTTATTTATCCTCAATGTATTACGAACAATAAAAAATTACTAAAAAGAGAACAGCTGTGTCATAAATTAAGGTGATAAACGCAACATACACACACACACACACAAAAAAGTAAATAAGCTTGGATTTTTTTAATAAACCAGTAGTTGAAAAACAAGTGTTAATCAGAACAAATATAACAACAATGACTTTGCAAATAAAAAAAAAATATTTAGATATTTAAAATAAATTAACAATCGGCAATATTCCCTTCAGTATCAGAAAGATTAAAATAGAGATTATGTTTATAAATTAAAACCAGTTTAATATTAAATAATTTTAATAAACGAATGCCATAGTGCCAAAGATTATTAAAATTGAAAAAAATATAAATTTAAACAAGTTTATTATTTAATATTTTTTATAAGCGAATCCCATAGTGCCAAAAAAAAGTACTGAAATATTGAAAAATAAATTGCTTTATTATTGTACAATTTGCAACATTTTGACGTTATTTAAAAAATACAAGAAATTATAATTTTTCTTCTTGGCATATATTTTTTTCAAGCCATAGTGCAAGTTATTAATTGGCAACTGGTAAATGATTTTTACGTGCCTTTGAGGTTGTAAAATATTAAAAGCAGAAGCCAATATTATGAAATAAATTTTACAAATTGTCAACCCATTGTGCAAAAGTCAAATTTGAATAACTTTAAGACTTTTAAACAAAAAGCTTTTATAAATTAAAAACTGATTTTTATTGTTTTTTGTTGTTTTTCTTAAGATTATTGTCAGTCCATAGTGCATAGAGGGGCATTTACTAAAAATTATTAAATTAAAAAAAAAAGTTTTTATTATTTTGAAGTATCGAAAGTATATCCCATGGTGCGCGCTAAAAATACTATAATCATGTAGTTGCATGTCGTTTTACAACGTTTCAAACAGATAAAAAAATACTACGTTTCGTACATATAAAAAAACTTAAAAAAATAATTTTCATCCCACAGTGCAATGCTCTAAAAATTAAAAAAAAATTATTTTCAACATTTTAAGGATTTGTATAGATAAATTTTAATATTTTACAGTTTAAAAAACTTAATGACCCACAGTGCAATCTGCGATATGTAGGAATATTTTTTTATGAAAGAATTCAAATTAAAATAATTTTTTTAAAATATTTTGTTTTAAAATACTGTTTATAAAACAAACCTGACTAACGAAATAGTGCTTTTAAAAATTTAGAGAAAGAAAGTAAATTACTTAAAAATTATTTTAAATCATTTCAATGTAGCGAACATTGTCCTATAGTGCACAGATTTGTACAAAAATTTCTTTCGTTAATATAAATTCAAACGGTGTACTGAAAGCACTGAAAGTTTACTTTTTGTAAGACTTTTACACGATGAAGAAGTATTGAATTTAACGTACGCAGCAGGTTCTTTTAATGTTTCAAATTCATCTCTATTATAAACTACATAATTTTAACAGATCTATATTTCTTTCGGATGCGGCTTCACCGCAGTGGAACGCTAACAATCTTAAGCGTTGTATTATAATCAATCTATCGTTTGTTGTTTATCCGCATGGGTTTGCTTCCATTCATAAATTATTTAATCCTTTATGGACCATAAATATTCAGTTAGTACAAACGCACAGATGTTTAGGGAAAGGCTCTAATACACTCACATATTTAAAGGTTTATTTAGTGTGTTGCTGAAGCAATCTTTCTTTTATAATTTTTTTTTTGTGCTTTAAAAACCAAACATTTTTTTATTTCTTTTCTTTGCGGTAATTTCATTTATTTGTCTTAGTTATTAACGTTTTTTATTGTAATAAATATTTTGACAGAGGTTGTAGCTAGTGGAGTTGCTGCTAATGGCGGTTATTAATTTGTTTTGCAAAGTGAGATGATGTAGAAAATCTTAAGCTAGAAATTTGTAAATATTTTAAGAAAGTATTAATTAATGGGTGCTAAGGTAATTTATAATCTTATATTAACGAATAAAAAGGTTATTTTAAAAATGTGGTCAAAAATCGCTCACTGTATGAGTGAATGTGAGATGCCTTTATTTTATTGAATCAATTTCCTACTTTTTTTTTAAATTTGTTGCGTTTTCTATTTACAATAATTTAACATTTTCATGCAAAAAAAAAATATTTTTTTTAACTTGAACAATGAAAGAATAAAATGAGATTATAACGAAGATTATATAAAATGATATTAGCTCTGCTAGACGAGTTCAAATACACACTTTCATCATCATTATCAAAATATACAAGTGTTAGAAATTCCTTCATATCAGATTGTCTTTATGTTTGATGATGATGATGATGATGACTTTATATAAAAATATAAAACTCATGTCATGTCGAGGTGTTTTCTAGGTTATTGTTTATTAAGCCTGTGGCCTACACATTTGCATATAAGTATGTTCTCCTTGACATTTACAATATTCATTTATAAAATCTTATCTTTACTACAATGTATTTAAATATCAAAAAATTCAAGTATGTCAGCAAAAGAAAGGAGGGAAAACATAGACCCAAAAATATTTTATGTTAATAAAAATAAATATAAAAATGGATTTAGCAAGATTTTTAGTCTTGCTTAATTTTTATTTTAAATATCATGCCCTTGAGTTTTAATATTACAAGATGTAATAGAACTTTTTTTGAAACAGATTAAAAGTAAGCATATATAAATACGTGCGTACATATATTCAAGGGCAGCGTTCATTCAATTATACAGGCATTAAAAATAAAACTTGAAAAGTTAAAATTTTAAAAGGACTTTTCTTTATTTTACTTATGTTTGTTTTAAATAAAAAATTTATTAAAAGATCTTTTTTTTATAGCAACAGACAATTAAGTCATTAAAGACTTAAAAATTTATAAAGAAATAACTTTAAAAATGTTTGTGATACTTGACGTATGACTAATATTAATTAATTAATAATTTTCAGGAACGTATTAGGTATGAAATTGTGCTGAAATTAATCAAACACTTAAGCATAAAAATTTACTTGCATTTAATTTTAGACCATTTACAATTTAGTACAAACAGATACAAATTTTCATACAATAGTGTAAATTAAGTATAAACTATAAGGGGTTTATAATTACCCGATTTTTATAAAAATTCTCAATTTGTGATTTGTAGAATTAAAACATTAAAGGTCATTAATTGTTAGTGGTGAAAATATTTATTCAACCTAAATTTTTTAAAGTTACTCCCCTTTTACAACGAGGAAATTTATGGTTAGACATGATATTGAAGTCAGAAAAATGTGAAGCAACAACATGAAAGTTATCAAGAGTGGAAAAAAGGAACAAAAAATCTATAGTACAGACAGTCGAGTTCTACGCACTCTACTTCTTCAACCTCTTGCTAATAAATTTCGTCTGTCTGCCTTTTAATTTATGCATTCTGAAAGGGGACTTTCTAGGGCAGCAATAATATTTTCGTAATTATTAAATTAAAAGCCAGCGATTTTTCTAGTTGGGATTTTTTTATAATAATTTTTTAGCTTGGCCAAAAAAACTGAATCCTGTCAAAAAAAAATTATTTCAGGGGAAATTGATAGTTTTTATTCATATAAAATATTAAAATTTATTTTATTTAGTAACAAGTCTAGTGACTAGTATTCCTTTTTTTCTTTTTTGTACAGTCCATTCAGTTTAGTTATTGAAGCATTTTTAACTAGTTTTTATTACAAATAATAATATTATTTTAAAATTGTTAAATCTGAAGCTTTTTCTGCGAGAGTAAACTTAAGTTTTTCTTCTTCTCGTTAATGCCTTGAACTTCATTCTAAATAAAATTTTTAAATTTTGTATTTAAAATTTTTAAAGACCCATTAGACCTTTATTTGCTAAGAACTCGGAAACAATAAAGGTTTTTAATAACCATAATACGTTGGCAGTTTAATTTCAGTGCTAATTATGGACATGGAAAACCATTTGTAAGATTTTATAATTTCTTTGCAAGAAGATAAATACCAGATACAAATTGCAAAGCTGCTTTAACTTAAAAATTTTTTTCTCCTAATTTCGTAAAAATAAAAAAGAATTTAAAAAAAAAAATTTAAACAAAAAAGTTTTCACACAGAAAATCTAATTTTTATATAAAGGGCAGAACATACGGAATATTTTGCATATGAGTTCTGCTCGCGAATTTATATTTATTTATTAAATTTAAGCATTTAGTAGCAAACAACGTTTAGTATACTATTTACGGTCACTTTCGGCAGCAGTACTCTGATCGAAATTATTTCTTTGTTACTTTGAAGAAGATTTATAAAAAGTTTTGCTTTGCTACTTTTAAATAATACTTATACAAGCTCAAAAACTATATTCAAAATATTTAATGTCTATAAAATATAAATACAAAAAAAATTAAATATTTGGCCAAATTTCAAATCTTAACATTATTAAGTTTTTTTTAATTTTCGTTTTAGTAAACTTTTGAAGGAAATTTTTAAAAAGCAATAGAATTTTTATTTTATAAAATCAATATATCATTTTAATAATATATTTTTAATTACATTAATTGCAGCGAAAATCAGTTTTACTAATACCCTGTTCAGACATGTTTTTAAAATGAGATAATTTAATTTTAATTGCACAATTTAATTCGGTGTTCACAAATGCTTACCTAAGCTCATTCAATAAGCATTTGACAGTTAAAAATAAAAATTACTCTAAAATTTTTTCCGTAGATTACAATAGAAATATTAAACTACGTAGTTAGTGCAATCAAGTTTTGAATCCAAACTATCTATCTTCTAAAGAATTTTATAATTCTGCAAAATTTTATACAATTCCAGCTACAACTCCTTAAAATATTAAACCCGAACACAAATCAAAGGATATTGTGAAAGTTTATAAATTAAACCGCTATAATGTTATATATATTAATAAAAGTTTTTAATTAACAGAATTGCCAATCTGTATTTTGGAAAGTTACTTGTAACTTGCAATTTTTTTCATTAACTTATCTTCAGCTTCGCTTGCCACTTTCATTTTATTTGTTTTTTATATTTTTACATACGGCTTGTCAATTCCATGAATTTTTTCATTTCACTGAACATACTTCCCAGTAAACATACTTATTGGCAAGGGTTGCATTTCGAATTTTATTCAATCAGTGATGCAATTAAATAATAGTTGCTCAACTTAGTAATAGACCTCGTACATGGTAAATTGAGCTTAATTAAGGGCTTAATTGCGTAAACTCCTTAATTGCGCATTTAAAGCGTATGTCTTAACAGGGTACAAGAAAGTTCTTTAAAAAAATACTTGCTTTTTAAAAAATATTTAACTTGATCGAAATCTAGTGCAGGGTGCACAGCAATTAGTTTATTTTTATTAAATTAAAAAATTAATAAGTAAACTCAACCAAAAATAAAATAGTTTTAAGTTTAGTTCTCATATGTATGCATATTAAGAGAATCTTACTAAACGAATGCTTCAGAATAGTGATACAAAATTAACACATGTGTTTTACCAAATGTTTTATTGTATGAAAATCTTTTTACACACACTTTAAACTATTCGTATTTCTTTATAAAAAAATTCTTTTCATATTTCTATAACCACAAATAATTGTGCAATTTTACACATTTTTACAATTTTTCCCTCTTTTGTTGCATTTTCTTATTGTTGTTCTACTATTATTATATTTTTACTTTCAAACCAATAACTTAGAAGGAAAACACCCAAAGAAATTATTTTATGTATTTAACACTGACGCTAAGAAGGCATCATAAACATACAAAAGTTTAAATTATAACCATTCTTCCGTTTTCACTCGACAACTGTTCTGTAATAGTTTATTTAAGAGGATTTCTAGCCAAAAACAGTAAAATTATAAAATACAAAACTTAATAGAGCATAAGAGCATAAAAGAAATACATTTAATAGGGATACATGATACGCTTGACTTTTTGTTTTCTACCAACAAACGGAAGTCGTTGGAAGAATAGCACCAAACATACACACATACACACATTCTTTTAGCACATACTGTTAAATATATTTACACCTAAAGATTTCAAACAGTTTAAAACTACAAAACTACGGATACAAAGAAGCAGTTGTGCAGCAAATTTTTTTCTTTTAATTCTTCTAAGTTTCTTAAAAGTCAAGTCACTGATTTGTTTTTCACTTTACTATTTCACCTTCTTATCATTAGCTTTAAATTCAGAGTAGGTTCGTAGCGGTGTTTGTGTGTGTGTGTGTGTGTGTGTTTGTGTGGGTGTGTGATATACATTGTCATTCAAAACTTCTACAGTTTGTAGCCTACAGATTTTGCTTAAGAACTGGAAGGAATTAAGGAGCAAGGGGAATATATATATGGAAGGGAAGGCATAATATGTAGCTAAATTTTGTTTTAATAAATATTTGTTTCTTTTATGGCACAAGTTTTTTAAATCCCGCACCTTCTTGGCCAAGTTTTAGCTCTTCATAAATTGTTGGATTTATTTCGTTGCATTGTGTATGCGCATCGATGCCATCTGGATTTGTGGTTTTGACTGGTGTTGTTCCTTTAGGTTGTGCTGTCGTTACTTTACTATTCCCCACTTTGGCTGTCGTTGAGGGCCTTAATATTGTCGGCGCTATCACTGATGCTGATGATACTGCTGTTGTGGCATGTGTAGAGGCGGGAGTTTTTGTTATAAAGTTTCCACCATTGTTGCTTATTGTATGCGTCAAGGCAGATGTCACAGTAGGTAACTAACCAAAAGTTTATTATATTACACACATACCCATCAAATACACACATATAGCCACAAACAGACAAAGATTTTTTTTTGTTGCCAGAAGATGAACGAGATCATACAAAAAAAGAGATACAGGGATGATTGCAAATACACATACACAAGTTATTATCAATACCACATCAATAAAGCCATCAACCATTCCATCAAAAAACAAAGTTAGTTAAAATGGTTGGCAATATAAAAAAGATTTAAAAAAATATAAAAATCAAAACTATGACACAAATTTTTAAAAATAAAAAAAAAAACATTTAATACAGTGTTGCGACCATTAAAATATAGATTGATTTAAAGCATTTAACAAAAATATATTTTCAATTTATTTTTTTATTTTTATGTTTATTGAAACAGTGGTTTAAAATTAATTTTATTTTTTTTATATTAAAGTTGTAATAAAATTTAAAAAAAAATGATTAATATAACATTTTTTTTCAAAACCTGATTTGAAAACAACTTTATTTACAATGTTGAATTCGGAAAAATTTCAAGATGATTTTAAAAAAGTATTATTTTACTACTTTATTTTTTTTAAAAAAGTACTTTTTTTACTACTTATTATAAAATTAGTATTTACACTAACTTCTAAACAAAATTATTATTTTAGCAACTTTCTTTGATAAATAATAATTTTAAAGCATTTTTTTAAACGTAGTAGTTTTATTACTTTTTTAAAGCAGTAATATTTTGTCGACTTTGGTTATTATATTTACAAATATCTTTTACTACTTTTGTTTAAAAAAAATGTGTGTTGAATAATTTTCAAAACGCCGTATTTTTACTACGTACTTTCACCATTTTAATTATATTTTTTGAAAATTGTTTTGCTTGTAATATTTTAGTAATGAAGCAATATCCTGACAATGACTTCCAAAAATTATTATATACGCCTTTTTAATATAACATTTTTTTTCAAAACCTGATTTGGAAACAACTTTATTTACAATGTTGAATTCGGAAAAATTTCAAGACGATTTTTAAAAAAGTATTATTTTACTACCTTTTTTTAAAAAAGTACTTTTTTTACTACTTATTAAAAAAATTAGTATTTACACTAACTTCTAAACAAAATTATTATTTTAGCAACTTTCTTTGATAAATAATAATTTTAAAGCATTTTTTTTTTTTGAACGTAGTAGTTTTATTACTTTTTAAAAGCAGTAATATTTTGTTGCCTTTTGTTAATATATTTACAACTCTCTTTTATTTACTTTTGTTAAAAAAAAATGTGAGTTGAATAATTTTCAAAACGCCTTTTAAATATATTTTTTGAAAATTGTTTTGCTTGTAATATTTTAGTGATAAAGCAATATCCTGACAATGACCTCCAAAAATATTATTTATGCCTTTTTTACTAAAATTTATTTTTTTTTTTCAAATAAATTATTAAAAAAAATATTTTTATCTATTTTCTCACAAACTCCTTTACCCTCCTTTTGGAAAATATTAAAAGTAAAATTAGTATTTTTACTACTTTTTTTCATAAGGTATTAGTTCTACACTTATTTTTCATTGTGTTGCTTTTTTTCTTCAAAATAATTTTTTTACTGAGAAAATATTCTACTTCCCAAAAAATGACAAACTTATTAAAAAAATTAATTGTAAAATTTTTGTATATTGAGTTCATCTATTTCTCTTAAAGGTAAATTGATCAAATATTTAAAGTTATGCTATTACAAAATTTTTCAAAACCTAGTATATTTTATTATTTTTGAGGTTAATTTTTACTACTATTTTTTTAAAATAGTATATTTCTACTGCTCTTTATTTTTATTTTTCTTTTTAGAGTTTATTTTACCAAGTTATTTTCGTAGATAATTTTACAAAATAATATATATTTTTTTTTTTTTTGAAAATATTTAGTACTATTTTTAGTACCTAATAATAATATTTCTTTTCCATTTTCAGAAAATATTTTTTCAAAAAGTATTTTTTTTAATAATCGGTCTATGCTGCAAGATTTGAAGTTAAGATTACGGTGATAGGTTTTATTAATATTATACTTTTTTTCTTTTCCTATATTTCTTGTGCTATTTGGATAGTGATTATTAAACTACTGTTGCAAATATTTATTTTTTTTTTTAAATTTTCAAAAGCTTGTTTTTAGCTGTATCTCAAGTCATATATTTTTATTTTCTTAGAAGAAATTCGTTGATATTTTTCTAAAAAAAAAACTAGAAAATATAATTTTACTGTTTTTTTTTAAGCTAACAAATATGAATTTTTTTAATATTTTGAAATAATGTCCTAAGAAAGTTTATTTTTAAATTGTAATATTTTTGTTTGAGAATAAAAGAAAGAATAATACGATTTAAAAATTTTAAAAATTAATTTTTTTTGCATAATTTTAGAATTATTTTTAATATCCTTCAAACCACTGTTTCAATTAGCAGAAGCTGTGTCATTAAAAATCTTGCATTTCTGTTTTACGAAACTTTTTTCGTGTGTATTTTTTTTCTTAAATTATGTGCATAACACTTACCTGTACTTGTTCTAAGCCCCTGGTGTATGTAGGATTTTCAAATGCCACCCCTGTGGCTGCCTTACCATTTGCTCTATGACGTCTATAGAATACAATGGCCGTAGCTGCTAACAAAATAGCTAAAATACTTGCAACAATCCCGCTTATCGTACCCACGGCATTTGAGTACGTTGTTGTCGCCGATGTAACATGATGTTCGCCAAGTGTGAATTTTATCGGTTCAGTTAAAACACTGGCACCTTTAAAGGGAATCATTGAAACGCAAACATACGTGAAAAAAAGATAAAAACACATTAAAAAGTTAAAAGAACAGAAACAGTGTTAAATGTTTAATTTGGTACACACACACACTCACGCAGAAACATGGTGTAGTCATTGTGTATTTTTTAAAGCTTTTACATACCATATGCATTGCCAGCCTTAACAACCAACTCGTACAAGACATCCTTTTTAAGACCATCTATATTTACACTGGTTTCCTTGACATCAATGCGTCTTACCTCGCTGCTGCTTATACCCGCAGAAGAGTTGACATTCATTTGCATGCTTGTTGCATTATTGAACAAAGAAGCCGCTGTAGAGCCAGCAGAAGATGCTTCAAGAGAGCCTCCTGCTGCCAAAACATTACTAGTCATTGTTTCACTAGCTGCTATTTCGTTGCCAATTTTGGCTGCTTCATGGTAAAATATTCGATAACCATCAACAACATTGGGATTTTTCGTTGGTGGATCCCATCTGAGAAAGTTAAGTAAAACAGTTTAAAGATTTGTGTGAAAATGTTATCTTTCTTATATTAGAGACATATAATATGCATACACACATTTAGCCAATGTAGATAATATTAGTGTAGTATACATTTAGGCATTCGCCAACTTAAAAATATATTTTAAACTCCCAAAGTGTTTGTCGTTTAACAATGTTCTTTTGCTTGAGTGCTTGTGGTTACAGTTCCCTTTTTCTAAGTGTGCGTTAATGTTATTGCTTTTTCTGTTGTTGCTTTTGCAAATTTCAACAAATTTTCTCAAGGGTAATGTGTGGTTGTGTTGCAATTGTTGAAAATATTGCTGGAGTGCAAGAACCACTAATGTGTGTACGTGTTAACAGCTTTTTCACAGACACACACACACACACATATATATATATCTTTTGCTTCCAAATCTTAAGTTTTACAAAGAATACGAAGACAAAAAAAGTACTGTTCATTTCGGAAAATACTGAAAAACTTTATGGGAATGTAGTCAGTCTCTTAGCATTGTTGTACCATTTATGCCTCAATGCCAACATACACTTGAGCAAAGTATTTTTGTCTATGAATATTCGTGGTTATTTAATTATTATTTTCTAAATTTATGCATACGAAAGTCATTTACGCTTAAAAGATGGAACAAAAAAGATTTCATTTTGTTTTTCAACTTTAATAAACAATTTCCGTCTTATCTTATCGCTTGCTTCCGTTTTAGCAAAAAACTGCTTTGTTTCTACTTCGTGTTCAGGAAATAAATAAATGAGAAAATGGAATTTTTTCAGAAGTCAAGTGGAAAAATATTCGAAGGCAGAGAAATAAGATTATAACAAAAACAAAAGCATAATTATGTATGTATTTACTTTGTCTTAGACAGTGAAAATCAATTTATTTTAAAATGTGTGGAATTAGTCTTTAAAAAAGTAAAGGTTTCACTTGTGAACCAGTACAAGGCTTAAAAAAATCAAACTAAAAGTAGTGTTGGTATAAAGATATCAAGTAAGCTTAGCTAAGAAAAGCTAAGAGTTTCTTTAAACATCCTTTACAAAAGGAACTTTTTTATTTTTTATATAAAAATAATACTTTTTTAAAAAAATGTAATTCAAAAAGTGTTTTTTTATTTTTTTGTAACACATATTTTGTAAATTAATCTAAAAACGCATAAATTAAAAGCCAAAAAGGAACTTTTTCAAAAAGGAGTATTTCTACTACTATTTTTAAAGAGTTAAAAAAATTCTTTTCGGCAATAAAATAGTTATTTAATATTTTTTACAAAAAGTAGTATTTCTACTACTATTTCTAAAAAAGTATTTTTGGCAATAACATTTTTAATAAAAAGGTAAAAACATACTTTTCTATGGTTTCTTAATAATTCTACCACCTTTTTTGTATTTGCTACTATTTTTCTAAAGATTAATATTTATATTTTTAATTAATAAAGATTTCAGTTGACCGTGTTTATAAAAATAGTTTGGATTAAATATAAATATTTGAAGGAATCAAGCACGATTAAAGTAAATTCATTGAATTTTAAAATATTCCGAATAATAAATTTTCATTTTGATAAATCAAAAATATTTTTTTTTTTATTAATATATCATTAATCCAAAAACGTATAGATTAAAAGCCAAAAACGAACTTTTTACAAAGGGTAGTATTTCTACTACTCTTTCTCAAAAGTTGAAAAAGTACTTTTGGTAATAATATTTTTCTGTTAACACATTTATATAATTTTATTATTTCAATAAACATAACAACAATGAAAGAGCAAAAATGCAAAGAAAAACTGAAAATTTTTAGCGAAAAATACATCTGATGAAAATATTTTTCAGATAATTTCTTCACGAAGAGAATAGAATATTTAAAGGAAAATATTATTCACGTCAGAGGTGAATATATTCCAACTTTAAAATAAGAATATTTTATAATTATCCATTCTTTTTTAAAATTATTACTGAGCAACAGTTAAATTCTATTTGAAAAGTGTGGTATTTATATTATTTTTTTAAATAAAAAAATAGTAGTTTTTTATAGTCTATGAAATAAAAAACTGTAACAAATGACAAATTACAGATCAAAACCAAAATTTCTATTAAAACTACATTTCTATAAGGATTGCACGAACCGCCTTTAAAATAGTATTAAATATAGTACTTTTTTAAAGTTTTTTTTTCTATTCTTAATTAATTATTCCAACATATAAATTGAAAATTTTTATTGAAGTAGTAAAAAAATACTTCTTCTGGCATTAGTACTTTTTGACAAAAATTATAGAAGTTTATGTAGGAAGTGGCAGCCATAGTGAGAATTACAAAAAGCTGGAAAAAGATAAAATTGTTTATTGCCTGATTTGAAGAACCCAGCTTTTTGATTAGTTGTCTGAGAGTAAACACTTTCAATTTAAACGCAAGTAAAGAAGTAATAAAAAAACCAGAAATACATAACTGGTAAGATAGTATTAAAATATTAATAGTAAAAAGGTAGCAAAAACGGAGTGAAAAATTTAATTTCTTCTTCTTTTTGAAAAATAATTTTAGTTTTGAATATAAATGAACCACAAACAAGCTCTCTCTTCTTGAATAAATAAAAGAGTATTGACGTTCTTTAAACGTATTTGTTGACTATAAGAAAATTATAAAATTATTATTTTTAATGTTTGTAAATTAATTATTAGTAGAACTATTGTAGTTAAGTTCACTTTTAACGAAATTTGTCCCTTGAATACTAAAAGTATTTAAATATATTTCTTATCCGTATCTTTTGTGAAACAATTGCAAATTAAATCTTTTACTAACCTTATTACCACTTCGCTATCTGATATCACACTGACAGCAATATTCTCCGGTGGTCCTGGCAAACGATCTCGATTCGATTCGAAACAACCGACTATCGAGCGGGCATATTGTAAACTACAAATCTCTTTAGATCTCACAGCTTCGCCACGGCACCAGTTCAAACATTTACGTGGCACTTGAGCATCAGCACAACATGTTCGATGATCCGAACCATCGGCAGCACATTTCATTAATTTATCAAATTCTGTTATGCATTCAGGTTTATCAGCAATGGCGTCTATATCGACATAATAACTGCAGGCACTGCGACACGCCATGGTCACATTCATTTCAGCACAGCACTCAGAGACGTTGTGATTTAAGGTGGGTGTATTACGTATACGCACCGATACGGGTATGGTAGCAGAACCGAAAGGATTTTCTGCGTGACAGAAATAGTCACCAACATCAGAGGCCTGCAGTTTGTTGATGCGTAAGACCATGGTATAGAATGAAGGATGTGTTTCATTGGTACGCATTGTTATATCATAATTGCCGCCCTGTATGACAGGTACACGACCATCATAATCACGCCAGAATATGGTTTTAGGTACCGGCTTAGAGTCAACCATACAGCGAAGTTCTACTTCATCACCAAAAGCAGCCACAGTAATGCCAGCCGCCTGGATTTTGGGGGGATCTAAGCAATTCCAAATTAATAATTTTAATTAATTTTCATTTTAAATAAAATTATTTTACTCACAGCATATATTTACTCTTCTGGTAGCCTGCATTGGTACCCCATAACCATTATCAGCATAACAGGACACATGTTCCATATCTGCTGTGATATTGTGTATCACCGTCACCATATGTCTTGAGGTATCCTGGCGTACTAAATGTCCTCCTACATATAAAGAAATGGTGGGGGCAGGATTTCCTAATGCCAGGCAGAGTATGGTCATGGAACCTCCTTCAGGTATATTATCAGCGGGATGAACGGTTGGTGGCTGTAATTAATATTAATATAAATTTTTTTTTTAATTTTAGAAAAATAACTTACATCTACAAAGGCTGGCAAAGCAGGATCAGTCCAGGCCACCAAGGTTTCGGAGGGTAATGAAGTGGCTTTTTCACCCACTGCCTCTACATAAAGTATGTGCTGAGAACTGGGTTTTAAATTGTTCATACGCAGCCATGCTACTTTCGTTTCGATTTTATTGAATTTATCAGCTTTCATGGGTTTGTGATATACTCTGGAATAGGAAAGAGGTGAATAAGAAAACAAGAAATAAAACCAAAAAAATTTTAAAGAAAATCTATTATAAAGTTTTTAAGTCGTGTGACATTAACTGAAGTATTTATTATAGTCTCGACTCCAATGGTTGTTGCCAATAACAAAGACTGATGTTAATTATTCTTTAATCAAGTTCTTTAACACAGTTCGGTCACTTTGTGTTCACGGATGTAAAGGAACATCACATAAATACTCAATTTCCTTAATAGTACTTTCTAAAATTGATAATTCTTGCCAAAAAAAAAAAAAAACAACTTCAAAACAGATTTCAACTATCTGTCTATACCGCTTAAAAACTTTGGCCACATTAAACAAATTATATTAAATTTTGAAATACCCTTTAATTTCCAAATCCAAATTTTATACTTGTTGTTGTAGTGGATTTAGAACTATAGCCCTGGTAAATTTCAACGGTTATCTTAAACAGTTTCGCAATATACATCGAATTACATCACCTATGGGGGCACCTTTTTAATTATCAAATTTAAATTTTATACTTGTTATTGTAGCGGCCTTAGGAATCAAGTCCTATTAAATTACAATCATCTGTCTATAACGTTTCAACAGCTTGGCCATATCAAATTAAGCGAACTATATAATATATAATTTTGATAGTTGTTACTATAACAGTCATAGTAATCAATATTCCGTCCAATTTTTAATCGTTTTTCTATGACGGTTCGAAAAATTGGCCCCTACAGGTGAATATAATTTACCTATGGGGACACCCTTTAATTTTTAGATTTATTTTTGTATTATCCTTTGCCAATGGGATCTATTGTGACACGTAGTTTTTCTTAGTTTTATATTTGTGCCCTTTGCGGTTTATAATACACGTAAAAAACATGTAAGGGGACACCCTCTAATTTTTAAAATTATGAACTCTTTAAAAAAAAATTAAAAATTTAAAGTCTATCTAGAAATTACTGAGTTATGAAGGCAACATACAGATGAATTGATTACCTCCTTCTATTTGAAGTCGATTAAAAAGAAATCATTTTATGATTTGTGAAAATCTTTCTAAATTGTTCAATTAAAATGTCATTTTGAGTTTCAGTTTATGACACCTATTTTTTTTTTTTTTTTGTTGATAGTATTCTGCCATAAAAAAACACATTAACCGCAACTACAATTTGACAAAACCTATTGAACTGTTGCAATTTACAGTTTGGCTGGAAATTACAACTGAACTGTGGAAAATAAAATTCAAAACTAATTAAACTACTCATCAAATTTATTTTTCCCTGGCATAATTGCATATTGCTGGACTGGAACTTTATGCTGAAAAACGTATGCGAGCTATTAGTGGTCATCGACCAGCTGATAGAAAAAACCAAAAGCAAAATCTGGCTCCTGTTAGGGGTTCAAATACAAAAAGTATTCTGAGTAAAATGAACATCATCATGACAATAATGTTGATGCTATTGCTATTAATAACGATGCGAGCTACAAGATAAATTGGTGTAATTTAAGTTGTACCAATTTTTTCTTACATCGTACAATTCACAGGTGAAATAAAATAAAATAATTAAAAATAATAAAAATAAAGTTTATAAATTATAAACAATGAAACGAAATAATAAAACAAATCATTGCTGTTATACAAACCTATAGGTTATTTTCTCATGGGGATGCGAATATTCTGGTGGCTGCCATGTCAACTGCATCCAGGTGGCACTATGGGCAATAATGGCCAACGAGTGAGGAGGCGAGGGAGCACCATAAATATGTTTTGTTTGATCAACTAAAAATAAACAAAACAAATTTTATAACAATCAAATAACAATAATATTTATCGAAAACAAAACAACAAAAAAAAAACAACCACTAACATGAAAAAAATATATAAAATACTTGCAGCAACATGAAAATAAATTGCTGTGAACTAATTAGTCAACCATCAACCATTAAATGTTGAAAATGAATGAAAAAAACCCAGTGTATGAATGTGAGTATATATTGTTACCATTATGTGTATGTGTGTTTGTCGATTGATGTCAGGAGATGCCTGATGTTAATTTTAATGCTACAAATACATTTAAAATAAACATCACAACATACCGCTGTTAATTAAACAAATTTATTCACTCACACACACCTTCACAAATTTTATATTTATTTTGGTGAATTTTTTTTAAGGTTTGACCGAACAGTTTACAAAAGCGATTTTAAATTGGAAATTTGGTTAAAAATCAAGTTTTTGTTGACAAAAAGGATTTTATTAAAAAAAGTTTTTGAGATTAAATTTATTTCAGTTTAAAATTTTATTACTGGATGTTATTTATTTTTATTTATTTATTTAATTCAATTTCCAAGAATTTTTTTTTACACTTTACTTTAAAAATGGCAAAAATTACTAAATACTTTATTGCGATCGCCTGCTATGGAATTTCGCAGTGACTTCCTTTAATCACAAATTTTTGAGAACAAAATTTTCCACCGCGTACATAAGTTAACCACATAATTTGTCTTTAAACAAATATTTTACGATATATAAAATTATCTTAAATGCTTAAATTTGTTTCGCTTTTAACAATTTGTCAATGTTTAAGCTATTATTGTTGCTATTTTTATTTTATTATTTTTAAGCACACATACACAAACATACGTACATGCCTTTACATAGTGTATTATTTAAGGCATTGTATGATTTTCAAAAATTCACAAAAAATGCTATTTTTGTCCATCGTTAAATATTTACCTTTATCAGTATTTCCATCATTGCTGCTGCTGCTACTGCTACTGCTACTGTCACTAACACTAAGTTTAGTTGTATTGATCAATAACATGGATGATGGCAATGATGTGCCAAATTTACCGCGTGTCAATACCATGATGCGATACAAGACAAGCGGCTCTAAATTTGTCAAATCAATCGATGTTTCATTTGTTATTAATTCCTAAAAGAAAAATTAAAAATGGAAAATTTTAGTTAAATTTAAAAACTTCTGATAAATATTTAAAAAGAATAAAATTCAAATTACAAAACCAGTTTAAAGTTGGTTTAAAAAATGTTTTTTTTTTCAGTAATCAATTTGTGGCACACGACTCTGTTACACATCAATTGTGCGAAGCTTAAACTGTTTGGTCTTTATAACTTTTATAATAAATTACAGCAATTGTTCAGTCTTTTAGTTTGTTAAAGGGGTCATCTTTTATCAATTTATTTATATATACGTAGGTGGTATTAAAATGACACATCTAACGAGAAAAATACAAACTATTTGGCAACAAACTTATTTGTGTGCAATAAGAACTGCCAAGAACCTTAAATTCTCGAATATCCTTCTATGATAATTTATTGTTATCTAAACATATCACTGATACTGTTAACAACACAGCTAAAAGCTAATGTTGAGCAGAAGATTAAGAGCTATGAGTTCATATCCCATCAAAGACGTGAGAAAACTAAATATTTGTTGAATAAATAAAAACATATTTTTAAACCTCCAGGAGTCTCGATTATAAAAGGAAAATAATTGCTGTTTAGATGGAGCAGATGAGTAAGTGAGAGAGTTACATAATAGAAGAGCAAATAGTCTTGTTCCAATACTCAAGACAGCCTTAAACCCTATTCAGACATATGCTTTAATTGCGCAATTAAAGAACTTACGCAACTAAGGCCTTAATTGAGCTCAATTTACCATATAAGAAGTCAATTAATAAATTGAGCAGTTAGTACTTAATTGCATCACTAATTGAATAAGATCCGAAATGCAACCCTTGCCAACAAGTATGTTTACTCCAGGAACTATGTTCAGTGAGAGTAAAAAATATAAACAAACAAATTAAAAGAAAAATGCGGGTCATACGAAAACGGCTTTTGACACTTCCAAGTTCAAAGCAACAACAAAAAGCAATGTTGTTTTTGTAATAAAAATAGAAATAAACCTGGGGGACGGCACTACCTAGTAAAAAAACATGACTTGTGCTAATTGAATAAGCTTAATTGAGCATGTGTGGAATTTAATTGCGCAATTAACGCTAAATTAACTCAATTAAGAAAACAAGTCTGAACAGGATATTAGTTACATATGAAACTAACAACATAAAAGTGTGTTACAATATTAGATGAGTTGGCAGAAGAGCCAGACGAGATTGTAAGTTCGAGTCTCTATGAAGCCACAGCGCATAAAAAGACACAGAAAGTTATGCCGCAAATAGTTCTGCTTGTTGAAGATACATGTTTTGCGAGTAGTCAAGGTCTTGCTAGCGTTTTGAAATATTTCGGTTTAGATGTCTACGTAGGTTTCTTAAAAGGCATTTTTAGTAAACAAGAGATCTTGTGAGTGTATATAAGACCAAGGTCGATTGAACTCTTGCATTTTTGTTAACGGCTTCTTAAAAAAATGTTCTAGGGTGATATGCAGCTCGTCCATTTAATTTGTTGAAATTAGATTTTTTAAGAAATTGGTATTGGTTTTGTATTTCTGAAAATTTCTTTAGCTTACCCATCGAATGATAACATTTGATGTATTTGTGTTTTTTTACTTAAAAAGTGAAACACACCAATTCTCATTGTATCTACTTGTATTATTAAATTTGATTGATTAATACTGTTACGCGGCTCCCAACTTTTTTTTATTTATAGGCGAGTTAAAACGTCAATATTTTGGAAAAAATAAACATCTGGCAAGCTTGATTCAGTGGTATCTTTTAAACTTGTATTTTTGGTGCCTCCAGATCTGAGCCAATCAAAAAAAAAATATCTTATGACAATTGGATTTATAGGTGTGAGTTGCAAGTGCACTTAAGGTTTTTTTTGTGAAAATAATTTTAAAATACATATATATATATTTTAGTTGCGTAGAAAATCTATATTCACTTTCGTCAGTATATTATTAATCTGTTTTGAAATATAATAATAGAATCACCCTCATATGTTGCTTGTTTATTTTTATTATTATTTATTATTGGTGTATTAAACCCAATAGAAATTAATGTAAATCACGATCTTACTACTAAAGCCATTACAGAAAAATATAATAAATTCATAGTATTAAAAGTGCCAACATACACATTAGAACATAGAAAATTAGAACATGTAAGAGTAAATAAATTGCATGTATATGAACACACATGTGCTTTTAAAACTCCCTTTAATATTTTCTATTTTTTGTTTGGCTTTTTCGCTACGAAAAGGACCATGTAATGCGTACTTTACTACATTTTCTACTACAATTTACACAATATAAATCCAATAAAATCCAGTGATTTACAAACACTAACTAATCACACAGATTTAACTAAAATAAAAAGAAAAACTAATAGTGAATGTGGATAAAATGAAACTTCATTTATGTGTGTGCACACATGTAGAACTTTGTTAAAATGATAAAAATAAAATTTAACAAAAAAAATTAAATTTCATTAAAAATTCTACCATCCCAATATAAAAACCTAAAAAACAATATAAATACGTAGAATAAAAAGATTTCTAAAAAATATAAAACAAATAAATCTATACAAAAAATAAAATCATAAGCGCTACTGCAGCTACAAAATGAAAAAAAAAATTATAAAAAAAACGACACCAAACCATTTACGTTTAACTCGTTAACCAAGTGCCATTGACTTACATACGTTTAGTAACATTCAACTTAAGTTGTAAAATTACAAACGTGCATCTGTAGACACACAAAAGAGAGACACAAATACACAACTATTACTACATACATTGGGGCATGGTATTTATTATTTTAAAATATTTTGGCTTTGGGATTGCCTTTTGAAAACAAACTTATAAAAAAATCCGTTTTATTGTGTTGTTAACATTTATTTAAACAAAATATTTGTCATACGTACATTTTTGTTTAGTATTTTGCTAAAAACATAGAAAGACAAAACACTAAAAATGGTAAACAAATAAATAACATAAACAAACAAGTGAATTGTTTATTTATTTAAAAAACAGAGGCTGTACAGAACGCTACATGGCTCAAAAAAATTAACATGTGCAAAAATTAATGAAAATTTTCAAAAAATATAGAGGATCGAAATCGGATATATATTTTTTTCTTTTTGTAAAAGTGAGACCCTTCGTTACATAACAAAAATATAACAAAAAAAATAATTTTTTGGCTCTTAGTGAATTTTCTTTTTTATGGTTTCGTAGCCAAAGGGTACAAACTTGATCCGATTATTTTCGCTACAATATCTGTCCGTATGTCCAAATGTCTTTCACTTAACGGATTAAGTTAAATTTTTCAAGCGGACTCAAGTTTTTTTTCCTTAGACCACAAAATTTCCAGGAAATATACTTCCAGAGTAGAGGACCTTGCTAACTCTCTTAGTTACGTGGATAACTCTGGTCAAATCGTTTAGAGATGCGAATTCTTATAAAAGCGGGATAAAACGTCAAACTTATTCTCAAATGGAAAAATCTGGCAATTCCGTCTAGTTAGCTCTTTTGCATTGGTTTTTTTTTGTAAATGTTATTACGAAACAAATAAAAGAGACTAATTAAATTGTGTGTTAAGTCTGCTTTTATGTGTGTGGTAGGTCTTCGCAGAACTTTTGTGTTATTGTAAAATTTTATAAAGAGTATTTTTATGTTTTGAGGTATTTAAAAGTAAATTATCTATTTTCGTAACAATATTTCAATTGAAATTGATTCACAAAAACTTTTCGGCTAAAAAACTTGTTAACATTTCTTTAAATTTTATTTTAAAAAATTTTAAATTTAAAAAATGTCAAATACTTTTACAGCCTAAATATGTATATCAAAAAAAAACTAAAACTAAAAAGGACAAATATGCAGAATAGTTACTTTGAATAAAAAGCTTAAAGTTATTTGTAGTAAAAATGGAAAAAATGTCGCTGAATATAAAATAAAGTAAATTTGCTTTTCAGAAACGTTGCAATGCGAAACAAAATTTTACAGTCACTACAAAAACAAACAATTAATGCAGCGTAAAAATTAAACAGAAGGTTTTTATTTTACCATCAAACAGCAGCAATCTGAATCTGGCCAATACTTATAAAGCATTTACTTTTGTATGATACGTAAAACCATTTGTTCTGTTTTTTGTTTTTCATTTTTTTGGCCAACATTGAAAACATTGTAAGAGCAGAACATAAAAAAAATGTTCAAAAAATCTGTTTTAAATAAAAGGCTAAAATCCTTTAATGTTTGATGGAAAAAACAAATTTCTTTAGTTTTTGTTTTTTCTTGCTGTATTTAATCTAAAAAATGGTGTAAAAGTTTATATAAAAAAACAACACACATTTATTTCGACAACAAAATTGACAATGTAGCTGCAATAAAGTAACAACCAACAACATAGTTAATGCTCTAAAAAGAGCTTAAAAATACCACTAGCTTTAAATACTGTACTTTACAATTTATGTTTTACAACATCAGTTTTAAATATATAAATGTTAATTGTTAAAGTAAATTTGCTTAAAGGGAGAGGTTAACAAGAGGCTGGCTTTTTGAAGGCAAAAAAAAATATCATAAATTGACTGTAAGAACTTTTAGGTGTCACGTTCGTTTTACAATAAAGTAACAGAAATTACTAAAAGCTTTACAACAACTGCTAAAAAAAACTTAAAGTAAAAAACAGAATTCGAGGACATATAAATATTTTATTACATAAACTGATGTTTTTGTTTAATGGTTGTTAAAATATTGTCTTCGTTGGCCTTTTATTTTCGCGATCGCTTTTTTATTTTTAAAATCTTTAAGGTAGGGTTTGCAATTTGATTGATTCAATAATTTGTTGTAGTTTAAAAGTTATTTAAATTTTAATTAAATAATTAAGTAATTAATATTAATCATACGCACCATAGCAATTTGACAAGAATAAATATTTATAGAGAAAAATGCCTTCAATACGAAAGTTTTTATTTTTTTCTAGATTCCTGTTTTTATTATTAAATGCATTTTTTAATTTTTAAATAATATGTTTCTCCTGCTAGTAATAGAAAAAATATAGGTTCTTTTTGGTTCTTATCAAAAATATCAAAATTTTCCTCCCTCCTTAAATAAGCTGTTTTCCTCATAAAAATCTTTTGCAAATCTTAATGAATTTCCTACAATGTTAAAAAAGCTTTTAAAAGGTTTCTTACAAAAATTTGTACAATTTGAAGAAAGTTATATCAGAAACATGTTAACAAAAGAAAAATACATTTATTCTATTTCATTTAATTCATTAAGTGCTGCTGTTTCTAAATTCATGTTGAGAGGAGACTCATAAAAACGAATCAAAATGAAGTTTTACACAAAAACTCCACCAAAAGTAAAACGACAAATAAAACAGTTGCAAACGACATTAGTGACATTAAAACTAGCTTCGAGTGTTTAAAATAACATATACTTCGTATTTCATGTTATGACATTACAAGCAGCATAAACTCACAGCTAACACACTCCCCATTAAGCGTGAGTGTTGTTAAAATAATTTAAAATGCAATTGAGTTTTGGGGGTCTTTGGGTTTCAATGTCTCATAATAACATTGTCATTGACAATCTGTCTACACCGTTAAAGTGAAATTGCAAGAAGTGTTTGTTAGTCGACAGATGATATTTCGAAGTTATTTTCCACACTACAATTCCGTAAAGAAAAATTGTGCTAAAAGCATAAAAATAAAAGCTGATACAAGTCACCATGTTTGAGTATTATTTTGCAATATAATATCTTGCACTCATTGGACACGTATGAAGAGAAATAAATGACAACAGAAGTAAGAAAAATATTAGATTGTTTGGCATTTTAGAACATGAAAGATAACAATTTTATTTATTTATTTCCAAAAATTTATTTATTTACTGAAAATTTTTTTTTCACTTATTAAAACTTTTATTTTTTTCAGATTGATATTTAATTAAAATTTTAATTAACTCAATTATACATTTAATTAAAATGAAAAATATAATTAAATAAATAATTAAGTCAATCACATATTTAATTAAAAAAGATGAAAAAAATTTCTAATTAAGTAAATAATTTAATTTAACAATAATAATATGAGTTTAAAAAAATTCTTTTATTGGTAAAAAAGCGCCTTTGTGAAATGCAATATATATTAAAAAACTGTCAAAATGTTTACAGTTTTTGACTTTTCGAGTTCTCCGAACATTAACTTTATTTCCTTCTACTGTGAGTATAATTTTTCGTTTGACAGAAAAATTTGTTTCATATGGTGCTGAGGTCTGCAATGGCAGCTTTAATAAAAGAAAATTTTAAGGAAAGAAAAGCGTTAAAAACCCCACCGTTTCTACTAATAAAAGGAAAGAATTTCGAATAGCGATTTTAAACAGCAGAAGGATACATAAGGATAAGATGGTGGATTATTAAAAGGTACCAGCTAAAAAATAAAAACGCCGTACATAATTGCGGATGATTAGTCAAGAGTAAGTATACGTGAAAATTCAACAAAACCCAGAATTGCTCCAAAAAATGGAGGACTTAAATTATGGATAATTCTTACCCATTTTTGTTTGTTTCTGCAATTTAAAATATATTGAAATTAAATTAAATAAATTAAAGGTAATTTGAAATATTTAAAATTTTACATACAAAGAACTCAGTGAGGACATGTCGAGTAACTGAAGCTTAAATAAAAACGTCCATGAATAAAAGTCTGCCATCGAAAATAAATACGAAACAAATTCAGAATTCAAACCATTACTTTAGACCACTTTTTTAGTTCATACAAATGCCTCTTCTCATTTTACTGCTCTTTTTTACTCACAGCTGTTTTAAAACTTCCTTCACTTAAACTTAATGATACAGCAGAACTCAATCAAATAAAAGACAATCAAAAACCTAGAGGCAACTTCCAATATTGAAAACTAACATTTATTGTCATACCAATAGAACGAAATGATACTCTGTTGTATGAAGGAACACGTTAAATGAAATTGAATTGCATTAAGTAGCAGTCAGCAACATAGAACCCTGCCAAAATAATACCTTACAAACACAAATATAGGAAGGGTGCTAAAGAAACAACAGTTTGTGAGAAATACTACCGTTTAAGCGAAAAACAGGAACATTTCTACGTTTATTGCAAATAAAATTGATGTTCTCACGTATTACTTGAATTTTTACGCATGTATTCGCAGAAACAGAAGTACTTCACCAACATTTTACAACAATACAACACTCTAGAGCAAAGTGCAACATATGAATTGTTTGCAACATGTCACGTATGTAGTGGCATCAAATAAATACAAGAAAAAAAAAGAATGACACAATGGTTCAAACCATACAAACAATATACTTTAATGATTGTTTTTGCTGGGTCACGACCATAAAATAAGAATAAATTTTATTACCGTCACTCCAGCACCCTCTAAAATACAAATACATTCTTACGCTCAAATTCCTATATGTACACAAACGTGAATATTTCAAATAAAATTTATATTTTCTTTTAATGTCATATTTATGTGGAAATAAAAAAAAACAATATAAAATCAAAAGCACATTTTATACACCAACGAATCAAATGAAATATTAGAGTTTCATTTTTGGCCGTCTTTTATCTTGTGAGTTGTTTCTGTGACTTTTTGTAGAATTTTATAGTGACAACTTTGATTTGTTGAAACAACCTGATGGTTTCATACTTGATGCGACTATTGTTGTTTATCAAATCAAAACTAAGGACTCTCGAACAAAAAAACCATATAATATTTTTTACATGTGTAGTTTATATGTCAAATACACCAAACCTACATATTATCCCCAGATTAAACAATGAAACCTTAGAAAAAAATAAGAACAAAACACTTTTAAAAAAGATACCACAAAAAGCAAGAAAAGTTGAGGAAATTATAAAACAAGGACATCGTTGTCAGTTGTAACTAAGCGAAAATGTATGCATATTAGATGTGAAAAAATGTAATTGTGTAACACTATAACATTAGGCATTTTTATTTTAAACAAGAGTCTCTCACAGTTTAACAAAATTATTGTGTATGTCTTTATCAGTTTCCAACTTATATGTAAGTGATTTTTCCAATGTTAATATCCAGAAAAATTTTAGCTGTGATACATTAATTTATAGCTAGTAATAATGATTTGTAAATTTATATGTTCATGTCTATGTCCATGTCATTTTCCAAGTCCATGATGATTTCTATGTTAATGTCCTTGTACATGTCCGAGTCCATTTTTATATTCATGTTTATGTCCATATTTAAATTTATATTTATACTCCCTCCATGTCAAGTCTGTATCTATATGTCGCTCTCTCTCTCTCTATCTTTCTTTCTGTCGATGTCTATTTCAATGTTATTTTCATACATATATATGTCCAGGTTATATATGTACATGTTTATTTCTAGGTCCATACCTCTGTCGATGTCTGTCTAAATGTTTATTGAGTACATATACATTGAGTAAATGTTAAGTATATGTGTTCGTATCTTTGTCCATAACTTAATACATAATTATTCCATAATATCTATATCCATTTCAGTGACTATGTGTAGTTCTTTATGCATTTCTATATCGATAACTATATCAGTGTCCGTGGTATATACAAAGTCCATGTTTATGCCCAGTTTTATATCCATATTTACATTAATATGTGCCTTTTTGTCATGTCATGTCATGTCATCTATATTAATGTCTATCTCTGTACTAATGTTCTAGTCTGTGTATTTATTTCTGTCGATGTCTGTCTTAAAGTTCATTGATTCCATATATCCGTATCTGAGTCCATATATTTGTACATAACTATGTATTATTATGTATGTCTAGATATCTATGTCAATGTCCGTATTCATATCAAAGTTCACGTATAAGATTAGGTTTATGTTCTAATTTATAATTATATCTGCCTCCGTGTTATGTCGGTATTTATATGAATGTCTATCTTCATGTCTGTGTCTGTATTCCTTCAGAAGTCACTCTCCGTCAGGGGCCAAATTACGGCATTCGATATAAATCGAAATTTCAATAGAATTTAAATGTAAATTTCGATCGTTATTGAATGCAGAATTTTGCCCCCAGTATATATCTCAACTTCATATATATATGTCCGTGTGTTTCTTCATATCTATGTAATTAATTATGCCAATGTCTATGTTAATATATATATCTAACTCAATATCTATGTCTAGTTTTCTATCTATGTTAATATATATATATTTATGTAAATAGCCTTGGGTAGGTTCATGCCTATATCCAATACTGTGTCCATATCTATGGTCATATTAATGCCGCTATTTATTTTCCATTGTCTATATCAGGTCCTGTATCAGTGTGAACGGCCATATCAATATCAAGAAAAATCTTGTCCATGTTTTTCAGTAACTGACAATAATAACTTCCTTTTCGATGTCAATGCCAACGCTACATGAAGAATATTTATTTCAAGCTGCTTTTCAATGTCTATTACAATGTAGATATCAATATCTAAACCAATATCTAATCTAATGTATTGTGTCTGTTGTTGTTTTTATCTTTTTCGTCGCTCATATTTTTTTTTAATATTTAATTGAATCAAATTTTTAATGACACTTAGAGGGGATTATTTATTTTGTGAAAATTTAAATTTAATTTTAAGAAACTTTCGTGGAATTTCTTAAAAAAAAAATATTATAAAATAATTTTTTCACCTCCTTAATACTTTTCTGTTCAGACATAAATATTAAATAATATTTCCCAAAGATAAATATTGTATAGAAAAAATGTGTATTCACATGCATACATGTGTAGATGACAATTGCAATCAACTTTTGCTGCACGTACACATGCGACATGACAAGTGAATTTAGAGCCATTCGTGATATCATGTTCATGTTCAAATTTATATATTCACCAAAATTCAAAAAATTACTGAACATCGTCATAGAAATGTGAGAAATTTTGAAATTTGTACATTCACATTTCTATATAAGCTTGTGTGTAAATTTGTAAAACAGAAGAATGAATTTTTATATTAAACTTTGTGTGTAAATGTGATAGTCTGTGTGTATGTATGAGTTTGTTTTTGAGCCATTCTAACTTATTCATATTTTTATGCGACCTTTAAGAAACACTATTGTGTCAGTTGTATTAAATATATATTTACAAACATTAGTGTGTATTTATGTGTGTATGACTAAGTGCATGTATGTGTGCATGAATTAATAATGCCTGCTGCATATGCATTTTAGTGGGTTTCTTTGTAAAAGTAAATGTGTGACAAGAAACAAAATGACGTTAAGGTTACTCGTCGTAGCTATAAATGTTGGTACAAACACTATAAAAATTTTTTTCTTTGTTTATGTATGTATGTGATGGTATTATAAATGTTTAAATAAAAAAGGATACGCCATCTGTGTATGACACCGTTGGGAGCCATTATTATTAAACCGCTTCTGAATCAACGTATATTTGATCTGTCTTTTTCTTCTTTTGTGTTTGATGCAAAAAACCCAAAATCAAAAATTTTGGTTGCATGTTCTTTTGGTCCCAGGATCGCTTAATGTATATAAAGAAGGCAGCATAATTGGTATTAATTTTTCATAGCAGTCAGCTTTACCGAACGAGGCACTAAGAAATCTTCAAGACTGTTATTTTATAATTTACGCTTTGGAGAAACATATCAAAAACAATTTTTAGTGTTTAAGCATTTATAAATATGTTAAATGCTTCTCTAGTTACGGCATAATTTTACTCTTTTTATATCAAAATAGTCCTTCTTATTTGCCACAAAAATATGATGACATCACATAAAACGTTAGTGTTAGATATTAACCTGTAATTATAATACTCATGCTTAACTATGAGTGTGTGTGAAGAAAACATAGAAATACTCTACTACTTCTCCAACTATAATAGAAATTCTATAATAAATAAAAAATGTTTTTGTACAAGTTGTTTATGTTGGTGTGATAATCTTGTGCTAAAAAGATTTTTTTTAATATAAATAACACCAAAATATTGAATCTAAACAAAGGAACCGTAAGTTTACAATTCTGACATTAATTTTCTGCTATATAATAAAAACAGCCAAATCGTAGATCCAATGATGGTAGAAACCACTAAGAATAAAGTCCAATAGTTCACTTTCTAAAAAATTAAACAACGATTTCTCGTCTATAGTTTAACCAACAGTGGCTTCGCTTTCTTAGGATTTCCCGCATAGCCAGCCTCTAGGAGCAAAAAATAAAGCCAACTATTTCATAAAACATAATAAGAACTAGATCGGGGTATTAACTCATAAGTACCCGTCCAGATATGAAATTTTTGTTTCTGGAATTTTTTTAAATTCTTTTATAAAATTGCATTCATGACACACACTCAAATTTTGTTTCTGAAATTAAGGTGTTGATTGCTTAGACAAGTGAAGACGAATGCTTCCCTCACCAACAAACTCAAGAATTGAACAACAAAAGTTGCAAAGTGTGGACAACGACTAATAAATAAACACATAATTTTGGGACATTAGTACATTCTCCTTTTAGACACTTGGTATAGAGGCGACTAACTTTGTATCACCATGGGAGAAATAAAGATATAGAAGCAAAGATCTCTGAATTTGGCCATTATTATGAATGAAGACATGATTGGGAAACATGCTACTTAATTACTTAATTGTTATAAATAACTGCTAAAATTTAAAAACAATGATATTTTCAAACTCATGACAGCTATCATTTATTGGTTGTTATTCTAACATCAAACTTGTCACCAAGGCCTAAAGCCCAAAAAGCTTCGACTTAAAGTGCAAAATAGCAATTTGTTGTTCTTGTGAAAAATATATTTCATATCACTGCAAATATATTTCAACTAAAAATAGCAACGTAAATTAAAAATATTTTAAATGAAAATTGACTTATTTTCGGATTTTTGGAACATTTTTAATTTAATTTCTAAACATTTTTAGAAAGAAAAATATATACAAATGTATGCGGACGCTTTCCAAAGAAAACAAGAAAAACTAGACGCTAGCAGAATAAAATGCAGCAATTATTTTTAAGTTAAGAGCAATGGTACGCATGGTTCTAACAATATATTGACACATTGACATTAATGAAATATGTTAGCGGTACAGACTTAGACAAGATTACAAAAAATACCAAAATAAACAGTGACCTGCATAGATGTATTAAAATAGTTAATGACCTTAACAGAGATATTGTTATTGACAACAAGTTTAAAAAGACATACACGATAATATTGTATAACAGGCTAAAGGTAGAAGTTAAAGAAAATAGCACAGACATTGATATAAATAGCTATAGATATTAATTGGGACTAATGTTTGTCCCCGAAGAAAAACAGAATATGGAAACAGAAACTGGAGGCAAAAAAAAAATCGAGATTAAATAATTAGCAGGTACAGCAGATATGAATGTGTACATAGACATCAATGTAGACATTGACATGCTATGTGTACCCAAAGTCATAATAACCCTTTCAGGCCTGACGCAAAACTACCGGGAAATTGTTTATAATTTGTTGAACTTGTGGTCTCTACAGCGTATGAAAATATAATCAATGAATAGATTTTATAATTTTTATAACCTTCAAGGATTTTTAGGACACGCACGTCTGACGCGCACAATTGATGCACTCAATAATAATTTTAACTAAAACACATTTGTATTGCATGAAAAGATTTCAATTAGTTTGAAATTTTAAATTTTATAATTTTTTTAGTTAGTTTTTTATTTTTTTTTTTTAGTTATTTGTAAACGATTAATACTTTTGTCATTAAAGACACAACTTACTTTTACGGCTCATTATGCTAAAACTGAAATGTGACTGAAGAGTTTCGCAATAATTAAGGTAACGGTAAATTAAATAGATGAGAAATGTGAGAAGCAAATATAGAAAACAATCAGAGCAATCGATAAATGCCAGTCTATTTCACATTAAGCAAACAGAAGTAAAAATATTTAGACCGGAACCCATCCGCACAATCGATGCATCACGTTGTAGAAATACATCAAAATTCAAAGTCGTTCGATGACGACAGACACTTGCTTAAACTGGTTGCAACAAATTAAATAGTAGATTTAGCATTTTGCGGTGTTTGTATGTATTTTTATTATGTTTCGTATTGTCTTATTCAAAATAAATACTGCAGATTGGTTGTGTTTTTCTAGTATTTTTTATTTTTTTGTTTGTGTGTTTGTGTGTTTTCGTTATCTTGTTATTTTTTTTGGTACTGATGATATTCTTGATAATTGGTTGGTCTCAAATTTAAGTAAAGTGTTAAGTTTTCGTAATTTATCTTTGCTGTTGTA